>CM048841.1:27844851-29106621 GCA_026545765.1 Plantago major
GTAATGGGTTACTCCTACAGCACGTCCTTGTACAATGCTCAAGGCTCTCGGCTGAGTAGCAGGAGCAACTTTTAATTTATTATGAGCCCAAACGATAGATTCAATAAGTTCTTGCCAATAACCACGTCCACTGAATAGAAACATTAAACTAAAAGCCCATACAAAATGAGCGCCTAGGAAAAAGAGGCCATATGCAGATAAAGAAGAACCATAAGACTCAATTACCTGGGATGCCTGTGCCCATAAGATATCTCGAAGCCACCCATCTATAGCAATAGAACTCTGGGCGAAGTTTCCTCCCGTGATATGAGTTACCACCCCCTGATCACTTATACTTAGTGCTCATGTCGGTCAACTCTCCATCATCTTTCTTTGGCTGAGCGGCATGCATTTCCATGGTGCTCGTTTTTCCAATTATGAAGCGTGGCTAAGCGATCCAACTCACATTGGGCCAAGTGCCCAGGTGGTTTGGCCAATAGTGGGTCAAGAAATATTGAATGGTGATGTGGGCGAGGGTTTCCGAGGAATACAAATAACCTCTAGTTTTTTTTTCAGATTTGGCGAGCATCTGGAATAACTAGTGAATTACAACTCTATTGTACCACAATCGGTGCGTTGGTCTTTTCGGCCTTAATGCTTTTTGCTAGTTGGTTTCATTATCATAAAGCAGCCCCAAAATTGGCTTGGTTTTAAGATGTAGAATCTATGTTGAATCACCATTTAACAGGGCTACAAGGACTTGGGTTAATCTCTTGGGCAGGGCATCAAGTACACGTGTCTTTACCGATTAACCAATTTTTAAACATTGGAGTAGATCCTAAAGAGATACCCCTTCCTCATGAATTTATTTTAAATCGTGATCTTTTGGCTCAACTTTATCCAAGTTTTGCCGAGGGAGCAACCCCAATTTCCACCTTGAATTGGTCAAAATATGCGGAATTTCTGACTTTTTGTGGAGGATTAGATCCATTAATTGGGGGTCTGTGGTTGACTGATATTGCACACTATCATTTAGCTATTGTAGTTATGTTCCTAATAGTAGGTCACATGTATAGGACCAACTGGGGCATTGGTCATGGCCTAAAGACATTTTAGAAGCTCATAAAGGTCCGTTTACAGGTCAGGTCCTTAAAGGCCTATATGAGATCCTAACAACGTCATGGCATGCTCAATTATCTCTTAACCTAGCGATGTTAGGCTCCTTAACGATTGTTGTAGCTCATCATATGTATTCCATGCCCCCTTATCCATATCTACCTACTGACTACGGTACACAACTGTCATTGTTCACACATCACATCTGGATTGGTGGATTTCTCATAGTTGGTGCTGATGCGCATGCAACCCTTTTTATGGTAAGAGACTATGATCCAACTACTCGATACAACGATCTATTAGATCGTGTCCTTAGGCATCGTGATGCAATCATATCACATCTCAATTGGGCCTGTATCTTTTTGGGCTTTCATAGTTTTGGTTTGTATATTCATAATGATACTATGAGTGCCTTAGGGCGTCCTCAAGATATGTTTTCAGATACCGCTATACAATTACAACCTGTTTTTGCTCAATGGATCCAAAACACCCATGCTTTAGGCCCCGGTGCATTGGCAAGCACCAGTTTAACTTGGGGGGGTGGGGGGGTGACGATTTAGTAGCAGTGGGTGGGAAAGTGGCTTTGTTACCTATTCCACTAGAAACTGCTGATCTTTTGGTACATCATATCCATGCATTTACGATTCATGTCACGGTATTGATACTCCTGAAAGGAGTTCTATTTGCTCGTAGCTCCCGTTTGATACCGGATAAAGAAAATCTTGGTTTTCGTTTTCCATGTGATGGACCTGGAAGAGGGGGTACATGTCAAGTAACAGCTCGGGATCATGTCTTCTTAGGACTATTCTGGATGTACAATTCAATTTTCGTAGTAATATTCCATTTCAGTTGGAAAATGCAGTCAGATGTTTGGGCCAGTATAAGTGATCGGGGGTGGTAACTCATATCACGGGAGGAAACTTCGCCCAGAGTTCTATTACTATTAATGGGTGGCTTCAAGATATCTTATGGGCACAAGCATCCCAGTTAATTGAGTCTTATGGTTCTTCATTATCTGCATATGGCCTCTTTTTCCTAGGCGCTCATTTTGTATGGGCTTTTAGTTTAATGTTTCTATTCAGTGGACGTGGTTATTGGCAAGAACTTATTGAATCCATCATTTGGGCTCATAATAAATTAAAAGTTGCTCCTGCTACTCAGCCGAGAACCTTGAGCATTGTACAAGGACGTGTTGTAGGAGTAACCCATTGCATTATGGGTGGAATTGCCACAACATGGGCATTCTTCTTAGCAATATTATTGCAGTAGGATAATGGCTAGGAGGATTTGAAAGGCAGTGGCATTAAGATTTCCAAGGTTTAGCCAAGGCTTAGCTCAGGACCCCACAACTCGTCGTATTTGGTTTGGTATTGCTACCGCACATGACTTCGAAAGTCATGATGATAGTATGGAGGAACGTGTTTATCAGAATATTTTTGCTTCTCACTTCGGTCAATTAGCAATAATTTTTCTGTGGACTTCCGGAAATCTGTTTCACGTAGCTTGGCAAGGAAATTTTGAATCGTGACCTATTGCTCATGCAATTTGGGATCCTCATTTTGGTCAACCGATCGTGGAAGCTTTTACTAGGGGAGGTGCTCTTGGCCCGATGAATATCGCTTATTCTGGTGTTTATTAGTGGTGGTATACAATCGGTTTACGAACTAATGATGATCTTTATACTGGAGCTCTTTTTGTACTATTTATTGTTGCCATATTCTTACTAGGGGGTTGGCTACACTTACAACCAAAATGGAAACCAAGTGTTTCATGGTTCAAAAATGCTGAATCTCGTCTGAATCATCATTTGGCATGACTCTTTGGCGTAAGTTCCTTGGCTTGGACAGGACATTTAGTTCATGTGGCTATTCCCGCATCCAGGGGCAAATACATACGGTGGAATAATTTCTTAGATGTTTTACCGCATCCCCAAGGGTTAGGCCCACTTCTGACAGGTCAGTGGAATCTTTATGCGCAAAACCCCGATTCAAGTAGTCATTTATTTGGGACCTCCCAAGGAGTAGGAACTGCCATTCTAACCCTTCTAGGGGGATTTCATCCACAAACACAAAGTTTATGGCTGATTAATATGGCTCATCATCATTTAGCTATTGCATTTCTTTTTCTTGTTGCTGGTCATATGTATAAAACTAATTTCGGCATTGGGCACAGTATCAAGGATCTTTTAGATGCACATATTCCTCCGGGAGGTAGGTTGGGACGTGGACATAAGGGTCTTTATGCACAATCAATAATTCGCTTCATTTTCAATTAGGCATTGCTCTAGCTTCTTTAAAGGTAATTACCTTCCTGGTAGCTCAACACATGTACTCTTTACCTACTTATGCATTCGTAGCACAAGACTTTACTACTCAAACTGCATTATATACTCATCACCAATATATCGCAGGATTCATCATGACAGGAGCTTTTGCTCATGGAGCTATATTTTTCATTAGAGATTACAACCCCGAACAAAATGAAGATAATGTGTTGGCAAGAATGTTAGACCATAAGGAAGCTATCATATCTCATTTAAGTTGGGCCAGTCTCTTTCTGGGATTCCATACCCTTGGACTTTATGTTCATAATGATGTCATGATTGCTTTTGGTACTCCGGAAATGGACTAAAGAATCTCCCTGTAGGAATCCATTTCTGAATGAACTTCCTTGGGGTATTCTTTTGTCTTGTTGGAACATAAGGAGGAATTAAATGATTAGTGTCATTATCATTTAAAGCTATTGTCCTTCTTGGTGTGTTCCTTGGTGCTCCTCGTGGTGCTTTCAGATACATGTCAGATTCTTTGAGTCTTTTTGACAAACTTAGCTTTCCTTGCGATTTCTTCTAGCCGGCAGCATTGAGTCGTAACCTGTTCTTTCTTCCACTTCTGTTGATTGCTATGCGCAATCCTAGCTTTCATCCATCGTTCTTGCTCTTGTTTATACTCACGAGCGAGTTGTTTCCCGATTGCTTTATAGCCAATGCCATTTCGAGCACCTGGTGCTGTCTGAGTTCTCTCTTCAGCAGCTTTGCAAGTCTCTGGAACGTCTTTCTTTCCAGAAAACGTGATGTTGGAAAATTTGCCTGCTCCTGCAATTTTTCCTTTCTGAGAGACATAGCGTTGTGGGTGATTACACTTTTCAGTGTTATGTTTCTTTACAGAAATATTCCCAACAGTTTTCTTTTGGACTTGTTTTTCGAACCCATATTTTCTCAATAAATACAATCAGTTCATGGGAAAACTTCCTACGGGTTCGATGTCCTTTTATCTTCAACGAGTGGCCCGGCATTTAACGCCGGTCAAAGCATCTGGTTGCCTGGTTGGTTAAATGCTATTAATGAAAGCACTAATTCATTATTCTTAACAATAGGTCCCGGAGACTTTTTGGTTCATCATGCTATTCCTCTCGGTTTACATACAACTACATTGATCTTAGTAAAAGGTGCGTTAGATGCACGCGGTTCCAAGTCAATGCCCGATAAAAAGGATTTCGGTTATAGTTTTCCCTGCGATGGCCCGGTGCGGGGAGGTACTTGTGATATTTCGGGATGAGACACATTTTATTCGGCAGTTTTTTGGATGTTAAATACTATTGGATGGGTTACTTTTTATTGGCATTGGAAACACATCACATTATGGCAAGGTAACGTTTCACAGTTTAATGAATCTTCCACTTATTTGATGGGCTGGCTAAGAGATTATTTATAGCTAAACTCTTCCCAACTTATCAATGGATGTAACCCTTTTGGGATGAATAGTTTATCAGTCTGGGCATGGATGTTCTTATTTGGGCATCTTGTTTGGGCTACTGGATTTATGTTCTTAATCTCCTGGCGTGGATATTGGCAGGAATTGATTGAAACTTTAGCATGGGCTCATGAACACACACCTTTGGCCAATTTGATTCGGTGGAGAGATAAACCCGTGGCTCTTTCCATTGTGCAAGCAAGATTGGTTAGATTAGCCCACTTTTATGTAGGTTATATATTCACTTACGCAGCTTTCTTGATTGCCTCTACACCAGGGAAATTTGGCTAATTTTTTGAATGGGACCCACAAGAATCTCATTCTTTCGATGGAGAGAAGGCCCGGCTTGAGGTGGAGCTACTTGGAAAAGAACAAGTTCCAGTGCTTATAATATCTAAAGGTGTGATCAGGGAGAAGAAGATTTAGACTTCTTTGAATGCTTTTGATTACATGAGAAAAGCTCTTCGAGGTCCAAAGTTCATGTTGTGTCTGGATTTGGTGGAGTGAAGACTTTCAGGGTTGTGTCCTAACTTCAGGGATACATTGAGATCTGTTGATGGGATCATTGGTTGAGCTAAAGGTGGAGATTGTGAGAGTGTTAACTCAACAGTGATATGGATCGTTGAAAGACTCAGATTAAATATGGAAATCTCAACGGTGGTGATCAAATCCGGTAATTGGAAAGTGGAGAATTAGTTAGGCATTTAACTAATTTAGTTTCCTGATTCTAGAAGGAATTCAAGGTGGTTTCCTTATACAAGAAGGTTACCTAAATTAGTTTTCTTGTGCTTGAAGGATTAGTAATTAGTTTTCTTGTTCTAGTAGGATTTGGTAGTTGAGTTCTCTATATATAGTCAAGGGAGCTTGGTTGTTACAAAAATCAGATCAGACTAGAATATCAATGGTAGAAGATTGATAAGAAGTTAGGGATCATACTTCGGAGAATAGCATATTAGGTTGCTCTTATCTTTTATGTGGGATTATTCTTGTCACGTTGTGTGGTTGTAACCTAAGTATCAATAAAGATTGTTGGTTGATCTCCGTGGACATAGGCATTGCCGAACCACGTTAAATCTTGTGTCTCTGGCTTTGGTACATTGTTTGTTCGATTATTGTTTTCTGTCATTGTTTGGACTTAACATTCTCAATAACCCAGCTGCATTTGGGTATTCTCTTCCCCTTCATATTGCATCCTAAGCTGAGCCACCAGTTCCTTGTGTTTTCACGATGGTTCCTTGTTCATGTTTGTTAAGTTCAAACAATGAGGAATATGCAACAATGACCGAAAAATAATAATCGAACAAATAATGAATCAAAACCAGAAAGCAAGAGACACAAGATTTAACGTGGTTCGGCAATGCCTACGTCCACGGAGATCAACCAACAATCTTTATTGATACTTTGGTTACAACCACACGACGTGACAAGAATAATCCCACATAAAAGATAAGAGCAACCTAATATGCTATTCTCCGAAGTATGATCCCTAACTTCCTATCAATCTTCTACTGTTGATAATATGATATGACCTGATCTGCTCTGATCTATGAAACAAACAAGCTCCCATGACTATATATAGAGAACTTAACTACAAAATCCTACTAGAACAAGAAAACTAATTACTAATCCTTCTAGCACAAGAAAACTAATTTAGGTAACTTTCTTGTATAAGGAAACCACCTAGAATTCCTTCTAGAATCAAGAAACTGAATTAGTTAAATGCCTAACTAATTCTCCAGCTTTCCATATCCTGGATTTGATCACCACCGTTGAGATTTCCATATTTAATCTGGGTCATTCAACGATCCATATCATTGTTGAGCTAAAACTCTCACACTGTTAATACAATCAAAAGCATATTTTTAGTCAGTTTGGATTACATAATTGTTCAAATTCAGTTGTTTAGCCATCAATATCCCCAAGCTTATGGCTTGTAGTTGAGCACTATTATTACAGGTTATTCCCACATAGGAAGTAGCAACTTTAATGAACTTCCCATCCTTATTTATAATAATTAATCCTATTCCAGCATGACCTGGATTCCCTAAAGCAAAATCATCAGTGTTTATACAAGCAATATTTTCGAAGGAGGTGACCAACTACAAAGAATTGGTTTCCTTTTAGGCAGCTAGTGTGGGAACAAAATATTAATCTCTTTCTGAGTTTTAACGTAGATTTTATGCATTTGATCAAAGGTGAGAACCTTATTTTCAAACAAGTATTTGTTCCTAGCTTGCCAGATGATGCAAGGTAGAATGGACAAATCAATTTGCTAAGCGGCATTACTATTATAGCTAAAGAAAAGCTGAGTAAAGTTTTCTTTCCCTTCCTAGTTAATACTGGTAATCTGCCTCAGTCTATTGAATTTATCACATTTGAAAATAAGATGATCAAGAGTTTCATTATCTTTCCGACACAAAGTGCAAAGAGGATCATCAAGTCTTCCCTGATTATGTAATCTTGCAGCAGTAGAATGCTTATTAAGAAGAGAAAGCCAGATGAAAAATCTAATTCTAGGAGTTACCTTTAAATCCCAAACTCTATGCCAAGGCCAAATGGGAGCTTCTTTAAGAGAATTCATTAGCAAATTATAAGCAGATTTAATTGAGAACACCCCATTAGGAGTATAAGGCCATATAATTTCATCACAAGCATTATTTCTTGGTATATGAATACCCTGAATCTCCCTAACGAACTCCAAAGGAAGAAACTTTTCCAGCTCACCTATATCCCAAGTGAAATTATTAATGAATCTAGCAACCTAGATAGTTTCCCTGGGGTAAGTAATGACATAGTTTTGTTGTTAGAAACCCATATGTCATTCCAGAAATCAATTTTAGTACCATCTCCCAGTTTCCAACCAATAATATTTTTCATCAAGTCTTTTTTCCTGCCAAGAGTTTCCAAAACCAACTATGGTGAGCAGCTTCTTTAGCTTCCCAAAAAGTTGTATTTGGATGATACTACTGTTTATAGACCTTAGACCAAGTAGAATCAGGTTTATTCACAAGTTTCCATATTAGTTTTAACTGGTAGGCAATGTTAAGTTGATCAAGATTCCGAAAACCAAGACCTCCTATCTTCCTATGAGCACTAACATGATCCCACTTGACCTTGTAAGCTTTTTTGGTGTTAGGGGAGGGGTTCCAAAGGAATCTCCTATTCATAGTGTTTATTTTATTAATACAAGAGGAGAGAAGTTGAGTAGTACTCATAGCAAAACTAGGTATGGTATTGGTAACATTCTTTATCAGGACAGTTCTACCAGCATAATAGAGGAATCTGTTATACCACTTGTTAATTCTATTAGACACTTTCTCCACAATATTGTCAAAGAGATCAGCTTCTTAAGCTCCCATAATAAAGGGTAGTCCAAGGTACTTGTCCTTCCTTTTATTATAGGTTACATTAAGATTTTGGGTGATCTCTTGTTTAATATTGACTGGAGTATTAGGAGAGAAAATAATCCTAGGCTTCTGCCAGCAAATAGCTTGACTAGTAGCTCTGGCATAATTTTTCAAAACTTTTTGAAGATTTTTTATAGAATTTCTATTTGTCTTACAGAAAAGTATAGTCATCTGCAAAGCAGAAAATAGGAATTTTACTTCCAGTTTGACAAGTTTTGAGAGCATCAATGTTTTTATTTTCAACTTCCTCCAAAAGTTTTGAAATGAAAAGATCCTGACAAAGAATAAACAAGTAGGGTGACAGTGGATCACCTTGTCTTAGCCCTCTAGCAGGTTCCCATTGTTCAGAGCTAATTCCATTAACTTTAACAATGTGCTTGCTTGAAGTGACACATACTAAGATAAGGGAAATGAACCTAGGATGAAAGTTAAATTTTTTGAGAGCAAGTCTCAAGAAATTCCATTCAATCCTATCATAAGATTTTTCAATGTCAAGCTTTAGGGCTAAGTAATGTTGTTTAGACTTCTTCCTGTTCATAGTATGAAGAAGCTCATGGGAAGATACTATATAGTCATGGGAATGATTAAGTACATTTTTGTAAAAGTGCGGCCTAGTACTTGGTAGTTTACTGTGTCTTTCGTGTGGTAAGATACATATTTCATATTTTATTCTTAGTCGTATGATGAATTCACTATATATATATATTGCTCAATTCGTCCCAGAACAAAGGTCAAAGTTGACTTTTAAGTACATTATTTTTGTTGAATATCCAACCTTCATCTTTGACCGTTCAAGCTTTTTCAATAATGGAATGTGCCCAACCAACTGGCTAAACATCATCTTTTAATAATAGACCAAATTCAACACATGTCTTATATTATAATCGGCATTAAGAGGTATGTTCATTCGTTAAAAGTTTAATCGCTTGATTGTTAAACGATTATCGATGGCTTTGTTTAGTAATAATGTGTTTGCAGAAGGTATTTCGCACAACATGCCACCCCTTTTCAATGTGACTTAGTACACACTTTATGGAAAAACAGAATGAGAGAGCATATCTTCTCTGTTGATAGTGAGTTGTGGAATATTTTAACTAAAGGACAAATTATTCCCATCAAAGTGGTCGATAATGTCAATAAACCTAAGGAAACTAAGGAATATACGACTGAGAACAGAAGGCATCTTTTCATGAATGCAAGAGAAAAAACGATAATAACTTGTGCGCTTACACGGGAAGAATACAACCGTGTGTGCACTTGTGAGTCTGCCAAAGAAATGTCGGACATGTTGCAAGTGACTCATGAAGGAAAGTTCATCAACATTCTCACACGTAAGTTTAAAATATTTACTATGAAACCTGATGAAACTTTTGCTTCAATGTATAACAGGTTTATGGAGATAGTGAATCCTTCCATTGCTTTGGAAAAGACTGATGATGCATGAAAATACATCATTTTATTTACTTATTTCCTATACTTTTGTTATCTTTGAGTATCTAATTTACCATTTTATTAGGTTTTTGTTACCTGTTTACTTTAATAAATTTGTAGGGATTACGACGTTTTTTAGGGTGATTTATGTATCCAAAAGATGGTTTGAAGTCATGTGGCTTCAAACCATCCAAGTGTTTCAACAGCTCAACATCAGTCAGATGGAATTTTACTCCCTGGGGTAGACCAGGCCAATCTTGAGACACCTAAATATAAAATGCAATAGCCAAAACATCAATAACTGCAACTGTTTTGGATACTGCAAAACTGAAGATAAACGAAAAACAAGGAAACAGAGTTCGATATTTGCAGCACATTTCAGTAATTGGCAAGTGACAAGCTGAAAAAGGTGAGTCTTGTTTAGGATTTGTTAGACCTGATGTGCTCAAATTATTACTTAGAAAACCAAGTAGTAAACAGTTGTTATAGACAGACAAAGCTAAACCACAGGATCGTTCGATAAGGAGCTAACTAAGCCACTATAGTGATGCAGAGCAAATACAGAGATGTTTGCAGAAAACAAGATTTGGAAATTTGTATTTTTACCTAAACTAAACCTAACACAGGAAACAGAAGAAAACTAGTTGGTGAAAATCAATGAAAAGAAGAGCGAACACGGTAGCGATGATCCGGTTATGCTAATTCAATACTAGGTAATCGTTCATATTTGTCACACAGTCGGCGTACAGAAAGCAATCAATTCAATTCAACCGATTGTAATTTGAATATTTAAAACTAGAGTAATTGTGGGTTGTCATGCCACGATCCTTAACCAAAACAACTTTGAAGGTTTAAAACTAGCCTATTGAATTGAAGGTTTTACGAAGATTTAAAACTAGACGAACCTATATGAACGAATATAAACCCTAGATTCGAATCTGCATAACCATCACATAACTACCGAGTTCTGGAGAGGTTTAACTACTCATGATGGAATCGAAGACGAAAGCAGGCATGGTATTGAATACGCAGAGCATAAACATGGTGATAATCGCATGCAAGATCATACAATTCGATAAACAGAAGAAAATAAAGAATTGTAGATAAGCAATAGAGAGTTATCAATAAATTACCAAGAATTCGATGTCGATGATTCTTACAAGATGAAAACTAAGCTCCAAAGATCAATCAATGATAAACTAGGGTTCTTAGGTCCCAAATAGGGTTTAGAATAAGTTATGTTTGAAGTTATGGTGAAAGAAATCAATTTATAGGAGAAAACGAAGAAAATCCGTCCAGAATTCGGTCAGAAATCGCCCATCGCGAAATCTCGCAGCGGCGAGACACTGTTTAGGTCCCCAAATTGCTCTCGCAAAATCTCGCCGCGGCGAGCGTAAAACCTCTGTAACTTTTGGTGCAGACAGAATTTGGCCATGCTTCCAAAACGAAAGTGGTAGCCCTTTGAATTATTTTTCCGTGCCACCGAGCTCAGGTCAATCGGACATCATATGAGATAGTTATGGCCAAAATGGCTAGACTGCTCCGTAAAACTTCACTTTTGCAAGCTTCGCTAAAACGACTCTCAAATCTTCGTCCGAACTCCGAATCCACTTCCGTTTTCGCCCAGTTACTCTACATTTAAATTTCTAGAACCAAAGTTTTTACTCCGATTTTCACCTTCGGGACACAAAAATACTACAAAACACAAACAAAGCACCAAAGCATAAAAACGTACAAAAACACTATAAAACTAAGGTCAAAGACTAACAAAAGACCGCTAAAAAGGACCAAATGAGACGTTAGAATATTGTCTCATCAAGACCCCAGTCTTACCCCCGGTGGTCTCAACCTCTCACTGTAGCACTCTCATTGTAGCAGTGGTGACCAGGGTCGAATTTTCCTTGTTTAGAGACTAATCAGATGAAGTCCCACACTGCTACAGTGAAAGGGTGAGACCACCGGGGTAAGATCAGGGTCGAATTTTCCTTGTTTAGAGACTAATCAGATGAACTAGGCATGTGAAACTTACATCATTATTACCAATAACTTGACAGCTGGGGCATTGTATATTCTCCCCTCACAATCATTAATTTGCTCGTAAGCAAGTAGGCCAAAACTTTTCACCTTCTCTGTAAATCCTCGGCCATTTATAAGCCAAGTCTTGCTGATAAGACATGTAACCCACATTACAAAACAGACAACAAGATATAACAGACTATATGGCAAACGATTAATCTGTGACATGCTAGACGAGGGGGATACGCGAGTTTTTGTGATCCGGAATGTCTTTGAACATAGGTTCTGGCTGTGGTGGTTTGGGTGTTTATTTCAGGTCCTGGCTTCTCTTTTGGATATAGTTGAGTTATTTGGTCTGTTGTTTGTTATTTTCGGGCTGTTTTTCCTTGTGTTTTAGAACTTTGAATCCTGGCTGTTGCTTGTA
The DNA here is from genome assembly GCA_026545765.1 of Plantago major. Classification (NCBI taxonomy): domain Eukaryota; kingdom Viridiplantae; phylum Streptophyta; class Magnoliopsida; order Lamiales; family Plantaginaceae; genus Plantago; species Plantago major. The sequence goes on from CM048841.1 coordinate 27,856,974, forward strand.
CTGGTTGAGGGAACCTTCCTGATGTTCCGGTTTAGTGAAATAAAATTTTAATTATTCAAAAAAAAATCAGATTAAAATAAATAGGTGTATTTAGATGATTTCAACCAGGTTTTGGTGATTTTAGTTGCTTGCAACATTATATTTAACTCTTCAAACTTCGACATTAAGATGTGATATTACATTAATTTATAGACATTCACATTGAAACAGAAACAACAAACACAAAACCGGTAATCGGATCAACGTTCACTCCGAAATTCAATAAGATGAAAAACATAACTCTATAAAACCGTAATTCTTTAAGACCTTCGAAATTTCGATGAAAACAGATTGTAAATCCTTACACCCACATTTCTAAAAATCGAAATGTGGAACAAGACTCCCACTAGAACAAGGATTTCTATTAAACTGGAAAACCTAGCAAAACAACGAACAAATGGTACGTATCAAGTGTCCAATATTACACTATAAACGAAACTCAATTTATGAAAACACAAAAGATAGTCCTTACTCCATTTGTTGAATAGAGAAGTGAAGATGGAGGAGTAGCCGAATAGGTGAAGATTGGAAGGAAACTCTGAAGAAAGAGAAACAGTGTTTCTTTTCTCCTTCTATCCGCTTATGCTATTTTCTCTCTCGATTCCCAAATATCTCATTTTTGTTATAAACATTGCAGGAGAAGGAACCGAGAAGTGAGGAGATGAGCAGCACTCTGTAGCAGACTAGGAGCTAATTTTGAAGATGGAGTGGAGTAAGTAAACTATATTAACATGACATTGACATGACATGACAGTCCTAGTTGAATTAAATCAACAAAACATTTCAAATTTACAATTGTGTAATTTTAATACTTTTTCTCGAGTTACCCATTTATTTTTTATTTTATTTCCTGCCTCATTGTAATTCTTGTTCTGATATTTTTACTTCTTTGACTATTCATAAAAATATTTACATGATAAAGTTCTTTTTTTTTTTTTTTTGGAGAAATTAAAGTTCATTAAGCCAAACATTGAGAAGTACAAAATGTCAGAGGGAATAAATCCCTGTACAACTCACAATCTCAAGCTAAATAGATCACAACAATCTATTTAGGATAACTAAACTAATCTAAGCTAGACAACTCCAGAATACAACTGTGATTGCTAGCAACGAAAGATTCCTAATCAACAAAAATAACACAAACTCCTGCTATGATTCCAGCTCAGAACTGTGATCAAAATCAAGGAGTAGTCTGCACCAAGGAGAGCACCCCAGCCTAAGGTAAATCTCGGTCAGTTAGGCGAGCAGTTAACGAGTGCGAGTCTGATTATCCACTTGAAGGCTTGAAATGACCTTGAGGAAGGAAGAGAAGGAGAGAAACAGGTATAGAGAGCAACCTGAACCACAGACTTCAGCCTGGCACCCATCAAGACTACAAAAAACCTGCAAGTCTCAAACAACAAGAACAGAACCAGACCAGACAAACACACCATATCCAAAACAGCAACCAGAGATAGAAATAAACTAACTTGTTAATCAAACATGTTGAAGTTTACTAATCAAGGCCTTCACATGCCTATTTGGGACACCAGGCATCATATGCAGCCTCAACAATAGCATAGAACATATTTGCTTACAAGCAACATCACCTGCTCATTTCTGAACACAAGGCCATTCCTAAGACTCCAAACTTTTTCAACCACAGCACAAAACACACTAGGCTTTAAAGTATACAAACTAGACTTCTGTCTAGTAGAAGAAGCAAAAAGATTCATGTAAAAAATTGAAATCAGTACTAACAGAGTGATTGATACCAATAACCTTCAAAATCCTAGTGAAAATTGGAGCAACAAAAACACATTGACCAAATAAATGATCCTTAGTTTCAGGCACCAACTGACAAAAAGGACATGAATCATTATCAACCAAACCCCAAGCACATAACCTAACTTTCACAGGCAATCTATTTAAACAAACCAACCAAAGACAAAAGGATACTCTAGGTGTAGATAGCTTATTCCACACCAAAGAACTCCAAGGCACAAGGCTAGCAGAAGGGAAGAACACTTCATACAAGTACTGCACCCTCACTTTTGAAGTCATAGCAGGCATGGAAGAAACATCAACAAGTCTCATCAGATCATCCCTTAAACCAAGCAAACTTTTCCACCAACCACTATCAGAAGCTTTAGCAGCAATAGTCCAGATACTCTGCCCTTTAAGAATATATGTTTGTATCCAATGATGCCACAAAGAACTACCAGAACCATCTGCCAACTCAAACAAATATTTACACATAGAACTCTTGTTCCAAGCCAAAACCTCTTTGATGTTAATCCCACCCCTATCTTTTGGTTGACACAATTTCAACCAAGCTACAGGGCTCTTCTTACCTCCCACCTTACCAAACCATAGAAAACTTCTCAAGATAGAAACCAACCTAGTATAAACACCAATAGGGAAAACAAAAACCTGAGCCCAGAACCTCTCAATGCTCATGAGCACAGCCTTGAGTAGTACCACTCTACCAGCATAACTCAAACTGCGGCCCAGATTGTACCTTACTAGTTAGTTTCAAAATAAGAGGCTCATAATCGAAACCTTCGTCTCCTAGGCATAAGGAATCCCAGTATCGACAGGAACGCCTCAGAAACTGCAATACCTGAAGAAGCGCAGACTTATCAGCCTCCTTTACACCACCAATGAAGATTAATCTCTTATCAGTGTTCACCGATCCAAGCGAGGAAAAGTGGTGCAGGGCAGATTTAATAACTTGTAAAGAAGCAACATTAGCCTTACAGAAGATTAAAAAATCATCAGCAAACCCTAACTGAATCAAATTCAATCTTTTACACTTAGGGTGAAAACCAAAAGCAGGATCAGAACCACTCTTCTTAAGAACTTTAGTCAGATAATCCATGCAAAGAACAAATAAGTAAGGACTAATAGGATCCCCCTGTCTAAGACCTTGCTACCCATCAAGAAGACCTTCCAAGCTACCATTAACTTTAAAAGAAAACCTAGATGTAGACACATAAGTCATAACCCTATCCACAAACCACATATCAAACCCATACTGAATAAGCACATCTCTAAGAAAAGTCCAGCTAATAGTATCATAGGCTTTCTGCAAGTCAATTTTAAGAAAACATATAGGAGAAATATTTTTCTGAGCATACCCTCTAACTAACTCATGACTAAGCAAAATATTATGCTGCATTAACCTACCAGACACAAAAGCACTTTGATTAGCACAAACAAGAGTAGGCATAAGCAACTGAATCCTGTCAGCAAGAATCTTAGTAATCATTTTGTACACAGTATTGCAATAAGCAATGGGCCTAAAATCCTTAATAAACATGGGATGAGCAACCTTAGGAAGGAGAGTAATAGCAGTGTTATTAACCTGTCTCAACAACTTACCATTGCAGAAAAACTCATCAACAGCCTGAAACACAAGCTCACCAATAATAGGCCAAGTTTTCTTAAAGAAGAAAGGATTAAAACCATCAGGACCAGGTGCCTTATTGTTACCCATTTTGAAAACAACCCCTTTCAGTTCAGCAGGAGTCAGCCTTCTGGTTAAAAGCAAGTTCATAGCAGGAGTAACAATATGAGCATCATCAAACAAAGAACAGTCAAGAGGAGTAGTAGCTCTAAAAGTACCAAACAACTGAGTATAGAAATGAACAATATGATCAACAATAAGGGACTGATCAGTAATCCTATCCCCAGAAGGAGACACAAGAATCCAAATATTATTAGCTCTCCTCGTCTGATTAACAATAGAATGGAAGTAACTAGTATTATCATCACCATTAGCAAGCCATTTGACTTTAGCCCTCTGAGAAAGTATAGACATATGCAGCTTACTAAGATTAACATAGGAATCAAGAGCATCTTTAGACTGAGTATGAAGTAAACTATCAAAAGGTGAGGCAGTAGCCTGCAACTGAACCTGAGACAGCTTTTCTTTAGCTACAACCACCTGATCATCCAATCTTTTATACTTATCACCATCCAATCTTTTCAACTGCACTTTCAAGCTTTTAAGAAAAAATACAAGTCTAAACATACTACAGCCCTGCACAGGCTGCTTCAAACAATCAGCAACAATAGTAAAGAAATTTGCATCCTCTACCCAAAAAATTTTAAACTTAAAACTAGGAGCATGCAGAGTTTTTGCTTTAAACACCTTAACAAGAGAAGGAGAATGGTCAGAGATTCCCTTAGGAAGAAAATCCACAGTAGTATCAAGAAAAGTATTGTCCCACAAACCATTTCCTAACACCCTATCGAGCTTACGAAAAGTATGAGAATTATCCCAAGTATAGAACTGACCAACATAACTCAGATCATGCAAATTAGTATGAGAGAACAAATCATGCAATTCAGAAGAAACCACACTAGTACAACCAAAAGGAGTCAACTTTTCAGAACCAGTAAACACAACATTGAAATCACCACACAAGATCCAAGGTAAAGTCATAGAAGAGTGAATAAGCAAAATATCCTTCCACAGTTGGTTCGTCTTATCAGAAGAGTTATGAGCATATATAAAAGTAACACAACAATCCCAAGTACCAGCAACATAAGCCAACTTGCAGTGAATGAACTGATCAAACATAAGCAAAACATCAATACTACAAATATCAGACCTCCAGAAAACTAAAACCCTTCAATTCTTATCAAGTAGACAATTATGAGCAAAAGACCAAACAAAAGTATCCCAAGTAGAAAGAATACCAGACAACTTATCATTCTTAACCCTAGTTTCTAACACAGCACCACAACTAATATTAAACTTACTAATGTACCTTCTCAACTCATTTCTCTTGAGGGCTTGATTCAAACCCCTCATATTCCAGGTAAGAATGTTGATGTCAGTCATGAGAATCATGAGCCCCACTAGCAGAAGTCCCAGGAGCTGCAGCTCCATACCTATTACCCCTCAGAGTATAATGAGACTGAACCACATTAGTAGCTTGTTTCTTATGCCTCCTGTTAGAATGAGTAACCTAAGGTTGTTCAGTCTCAGTAGACAGAATTTCACCACAAGTCTCAGTAAAGGTCTCAAACTTACAATCAGGCACTCCAGAATTAGGAATAGGCACACTTTTATCCAGAGCAGAGGTATAACCCCGAACCATCTGAACACCAACAGGGGTAGGTGCAGGTGCAGTAGAAGGCCCAACCATAGACACATTACCACCAGTATTTCCAGCACTAGAATGAGCAGCACCCTGAGTTCCAGCAACTACAGGAGCCACAACACCACCCGGACCAGAAATACCATCTACAGACCCACCATTAACAGCCACAACAGGTTGATTATGTCTAGGAACCCAAACCTGTGCAGTTCCATTCATAGGACACCTGTTAGGAGTATGCCCAAACCTAGCACACTTGGTACAATGGAAAGGTTTGAATTCATACACAATAGATTGCTTCCTCAGATCACCATCTGGCCCCTTGAGCATAATATGATCCTTCAAAGGTTTTCCAGCATCTACCTCAACCGAAATCCTAGCATAAGATAGACGAACCTTATCACGAGTCAACTTATCAACACCAAGCGGAGAGCTAATCATACTTGCAATTCTTCCCAACAGATTATTAGTCCAGAACTGCAATCCGAGATCAGGTATTTTAATCCAAATCGACAGAGTTTGCAAATTCGTCACATCAAGCTTAATACCAGGAGTCCACTGACGCAACAACAAAGGATAAATTCCATTAATCATCCAATGACCAACATTCAGTACAGATTCCATATCAGCCTGATTATCAAACCGAAAAACAAAAACACCATTATATGTCAAGCTAATGGCCGGAAACACCTTCCAATGCTTACGAACATATTGCTCCATAGCATTGAATATGGGCTTCTGACCAACAATCACACCGACCAACGAAAACTTCCAGATATCAATACCTTCTTGTATCTCATATTCAGTATATTCGAGTATCAAAGGATCAACAGGTTCAGAGAATACAAGAGTCGAATCAGGAACACGATTACCAGTAAAATTCGAAACATACCTTCGATCAGGCATCTCACTTCTCCCAATGTCAAACACAGGTGCAGAAGGATCCAAAGGCCGCGACGGCACCGATTGAGGCACAACCGGAGCAATCGCAGGTCGGACATCCCCAATCTCACCATCTTCAATCGAAAACCCAGAATGAATCGAAACATCATCATCATTCAACGGCGCAAAAACATTCCCAGCCGATTTCGCTCTATCAATCGAGCCAGCAACTCTGTTGTTACCCTTCCTAGTCATCGTACAAACCGAATTGAACAAACACTAGAGGAAAGTTGCAGAAAGACCAAAAATGGCAGACACACACTAACGGTGAAATCGCACACAAAAAACGAGAGAGAACGGCATTTTTTTCCATGCTAAAGTTCTTTTTCATTATACATAAAGATTAATATTAGGATCGATTAAAAAATGATACTTGATATAAAACCGAGTCAAAATGAAACAAACTATTATAATCAAAGTGAAGACTGTGATATGCCGATTTAGTTAAAACTTAAATTATAACATTAGCTTTAGATTTTGCATAAAAATATACTCGTGTATTGTATCTCTTTATACTCGTCTTTTTAATGTAATTTCTAATCTATGTATCTCTTTAATGTAATTTAAACTATATTAATATACTGATAAATTTTAATATTACAATACAAATATTTTTTCGCTACCCCTCAACTAATTTTCTATGTTCGCCCCTGTCCATGGGACTTATTTTTAATGAAAAATTCAACAAAATATTTTCCTTTTTTGTATTAGTTTAATGAGCTAGTCTCCTGAGACGGTCTCTAGATAATTTATCTAAAGACGGATTTATATTGTCAAAATAATAATTGAAGTTATTAATCAAAACGTTTATGTTATCAATATTGGTGATTTTTCATATTACAAAAGAAATTGATTACATTAACTACATAGTATACATTTTGATTAATAATATGTATCATTTTTCCTCTTTGTTAAATAAAAATAGAAAATTTTAATCGTTATTATATTGACCTAAAAATAAATAAAATAGAAAAATTAATCGTTTTTATATTTAGCTCTCTTTGTTCCATCCGCCTCTCACGTTATTAAAGTGGCGGTGAAAAGTATAATGAGTATATATTTGAATACTTAGACAAAAAATATGATGTACTACTATTTAAAAAGATATAGACTAATAATACGATGATAAAGTTTAAAAGATAATAAAAATAAGAGTAGTGCACTTTTATGTCATTTTACAAAATATCAGCTAACTTATCAGCTAATTTGTTAAACAACTAGTACATTAAAATCAGTTAGCTTATCAACTAGTTTATCAGCTACCTAATTAACTAGTTTATCAGATGAACAGTTAGCATTTACTAAACACACCCTAAAAAGTTACCATCAGGACGGAGTGAATATATTATTCAAACATTTGTCATTTGTGATTATGATTTTGCCTTTTCAAATAGGTTGTTTTAAAATATGGTTAGTAAAAGTTTGAAGCATTTCAGTACTCCATCCTGCTAATAATGTCACATTAATTTTAATCGACTATTACCAAAAAGTACTCATAATTACACCTAAAAAGTATTTAATAAAATAATAATATGGAATATAATTTCATAATAAAATTATACTAGTAGTATAATAAGTAAAATGTGTTACTATGAAACTCCGAATTTTTACTATCAACCGAAAAAATAATATTCTCATATAACGGACCATCCTAAAAAAGCCAATTACAAATACTCGAACTTACGACACTAGATAAGAGTGATACCGGCAAACACAGCTAAATATAAATATAGTTAAATAATCCTAACTCCTAAATTTAATTCAAAACGATTCTTAATTAATTGTCTTCAAATTTTCATAATTAATTGTCTTCGAATTATTAAAAAGGTAATTTCATAAATTCAAATAGAAATATAATACACATTACGAGTTGCACTCTCATATATAGTCTCAAGTACCTAAACCAAACAACTTATAAACAAGCTTGCTTTTTAATGACATTATGGTCATTTCACTCATCTAATTGACGAAACACATCTAATAAGGTGTTCAGATTTACCAAGCATCAAAGTGTGTTTCGAGATACATTTTGAAACACGTCTAAGAAATGCTACCAAGCGGTGTGTTTTTCGGTCAACGTATACTAAAATACACACTAAAACGCGTTTGGGCGCGTTTGGGCTTTAGTGTGTTTTGACCAACACAAACACACTTCTTTACCAATACCTAAGCAAAATATTGTTATTAGCATTTGAACTTTCCGTGGTACACCTAGTGCCCGTTTGGTTTGAAAAGGGGTATTTCATTTTGCAAAATTGGATTATTCGGCCAATTTAAGTAATTGGATTATGTTTGGGGGTTTTCGCCTAAAAATCTTATTTTGTTGGACTCTACGAATTGGATTATTTTCAATAAAATCCAGTTTGGTTCTGAATTGATTTTGGATTATTCAGTAGGATAAAGTAAAGTGGAATTACTGATATATACATCTATGTTTTTCCACTTATTATATAAAATCGAGTTTGATTTTCAATTTGATTTAGTGAAAATTACATCTGAGAATAATTTGAGGGGAGCAAATTTTTACCACCTTCACGTGTTTGATCGGGAAATTCTGGAATTTTGATCTTATGAATTTCGTATACAATATTATCCGAAAATCTTTGAAATTATTGCATCCATAGTTACGTTGCCATTGTTGATAACTTTGGCATCGATTTTTAATTTATATGACTTGACCATTAAAATTTAGTTTATAGATATTGTTTCTAATATGTGTAATAGTTATCTTAACGAAATACATATTTCCTTATAAGATCGATACTTTCTTATAAGATCGATATTTCATATGAGTGAAATTTATAATCCCATATTTTTCATCTCATGCGTAGAATAATTATTTTTGTCGATTGAAATCGACATCGCATATGTTTATAATCCCATTTAAACATAAATTTTTCTACATTTTAAACATAAAAGTTTAAAGCATGTAAAACGCCAAAGTCAGTGACGGAGCCAGGATTTTAGGTTAGGTAACTTTTAACTATATAAATGTTGTTTTTGTAATATAGGTATAAAGTAAAAAAAAATCCACATGTATGTAATTAAGGATGCATATTTTGTATTCAAAACACATATATACTCTGCCTATATTCTGTCAAAATTTGCACATATTTAATATGCTAGAATATTTTTTCAAAAAATGATGAAGAAAAAACGTTCTTGAACCGACAACTCTAAATTATCATCGTTATTCTCGTAAGCAACGCTAACCAATTTTTTTAATTATTAGTATTGTTTTGTTTAATCATTCTTTTAAAGAAGTTGGTTATACTATTAAACAAACGAAATTAATTTTGATGTAAATACATAAAATACGCCAAAAAACAAAAGTATAAAAGGAAAATATTGTCTAATAAGTAAATGAGTAGAAAAGAGAAATAAAGATTACAGGGTCCAAAATGAAAAGAGAGGGTGCAAAACTAGGAAACCATTAGGAAAAAAAGAAAAAGAAAGGTGGAAACTAGGAAACGGAAAAAATGAAAAGGAAAGAGTGCAAAACTAGAAAAATATAAAAGAAGAAATGAAAGGTGGAAATTAGGAAGAAAAAAAAGTGCATTGATGTGAATCGATTGGTGTTCTTGGATTGGGATGACATATTTAGTAATTAATGAGAAGTTTGTATAAAATTAGACATTTCACGAGGAATAAGATAATCCAAAAGTAAATAACTCCTCATCTCCTCATAGAAGGTATTTGATATTGGATTATTCATGTACAAATTTAAGGGATTGAGACGAGCTGGAGAAATTGGATTATTTCAAATAATTCATTTTTTCGGACCGACAAAAAGGCAACAAAAATGGATTATTGAGGTTATTCGGACAAAAACCTCCAAAAACCCCCTCAAACCAAACGGACTCCTAGTTACTTACACATGGAACAATAGCAGATAGAAGCTAACAGTTTCAAATACAAAATTGACGTTTGAATAAGTAAAAGGATTGAGGTTCCTGGCCTAGAAGAACTGCATGTAAGTCGGCATTCAGAACACACTAAGCCAAGTTATCCTTCCTGCAAAGTTTCCATGTGTGTCCCGAGCCATGACTCATATACCTGCTGCATTGGCATGTGATAATACAGCTGCATCTACATTAAGTTTGATTGTTGTGCCACTCGGGGAATCCAGTGGGGCTGCGTTTCAGGTGGCCTAGGCGGGCATATAGAAGTGTTGTTGTGCCTCCCGGAATCTGTGCAGATACTCTCCAGCAAAGTTCACTAGTTGCTGTGCATCGTTGTGCTTTTCGTATCATGGACAACATTATTTCTATGATGCCACATGCACCAGCAGAGACAAGCAAACTTGGCAAAGCAGCAACTTTTAGCACCTGTTTAACTAAAACAACCCAATTAATCCCACAAATCATTAGATGGACCAGCTATAACATTCGTAGATAGACCAGACAGAGCCCATACAAGTCTGGCAATTATTCACTACATAACATACAAGAACCCCAATCTTCTACTGTCAAGATTGAGTTACAACATCCATCAACACGATGTACTGCACATACAAACAAACCAGACAGCCCATCATCAAGAATTCTCATCAAGTTAAAAAGATATTGAACTATAAAGTATCAACTAGAACGACAAGTTAAAGAAACAAGGAAAAAGAAATTAGAAATATCTATCATATACACATCAACATGATTACAGTTTTTACACTATTTGCATAAAGCTAACAGAGTGCTTATAGTAAAATACTCCCTCCGTCCCAACTCCATCTTCAAATCCAAAACTCTATCTTCTACTTATTCACTATTTGACATATTTTGTTCACCCTATTTCCTACTTTAACACCATATTTCCTACTTTATTCACTTTTCTCTTAAATCTTGTGTCCGGGCCCGTGGAAAGATGAAACCGGGACGGAGGGAGTATTATCTTAAAAGATATACAACAAAATACACTATTGCAAAAAAAATTCTTATTTCATCTTTTACAAAGTGCTTTGGTATGAAGCTTCTTCTTGAGCTTCGCATGAGCAGCTTTGCGTGACAGGTTCACCATTCGAGACTTCAGACCTCCTTTCTTATCACCTTTGCTTGTAGAAATCACCTTTCCCCTAGGTTTCGATTTCTTTGAATGGCCTATATGGCTCAAAAAAGTTGTCACAAGCCCTTGAACTTTCTTTACTCCACCAAGAGCTTTCTTCTCTCCGCGAGCCTCAATCTCCCGTTTTGAAAGATCTGTCCCCTTCTTGTGGTGGTGGTGGTGGTGGTGATTCGTATGAAAAATGATCGCCACTCGGTCTTTTAATCTCTTCAAGGTTCCATCTTTCTTATTCCGATTATCTCCATCTGGTCTCCCAAGTTTGGATGTAAATGTCCTTCCCACCCCAAAATTCAAAGGGCGACGTGATGAGAAAGCAGATGATGATGAACTACTACTAGATTCATGAGCATCACTGCTGCTGGTATAAGTATTTATGCTTGAACGTCTTGTTATCACTTCATGTCCTTTGGGCCTAGCATGTGAATAGTGTCTAGCAGGGGAGTATTCCCCGCTAACGCTATTTTTCTGGGAACTCCAGCTCGAACTGCTCGATATCACTTCACATACTTTGGGCCTAGCATGTGAAGAGTATTCCTCGCTATCGCTATTTTCCCGGAAACTCCAGTTCGAACTGACAGAAGCAGTACTATCTAGGCTCCTTGACTGGAAAGACATTCTTGATTGTATCCCACGCCTTACGTCAGGAGTAGCTAGCCTTGGCACGATGGCTTTCACCTTCACCCCAGACCCCTCATAGGCAGTGGTCCTTCGACAAACCCGGCAACAACTGTGCTTCTGGTTTGTATCCACAGGAACGGCTAGATTTGGAGATTCCTCCAATCTAGTTTCAATCTGCGTGACAAGAACGAGATTGAGCAAGTAAAAGAAACCAACCAATTGCAATTTACCAATTACAGTCGAATATGTAAGACTTAACCTTGTGTAAGTAACTAACCACGAGTGCCTAAACATGATTGTAATTGTAAGTGGTTGACAATTAGGCAAAATATCTATGGGAATTGTAATTCGAGTTAGTGTAAAGGGTCTCCTAATTAATTAAAAATTAAGATGAATAAATAAGTACTAGTAACCATGGCGGAAGTTCTAGGACAATTATTGCCCTAATCACATACATACAGTATAACCTTCTAGTAATAGATATGAGTTTCAATTTCAGAATTCGTGAATCATACTCTGGATACTATATTGTGCTAAAATTCAATTGAACAGGAACAACAATGCAATATCTAAACTACTTCCTCCTCCGTTCCGGATCAAGCTTCTCACCCCTAAAATTAAACATACATTTACAGTTTAAGAGTTAAAGTTGAAAAAATTTGACCGCAAAAAATCATAGCGGGAAGTTTGATCCGGGACGGATGAAGTAATAAACAGAGGTAGCACAAGTGTGCACAAACAGATGATGATTGACATTGACATACCTGCCGTCTCCAGAAGTTTCGAACAGGCCGAGTATATTCTTTGATAACTTACGAAACCAAAAATAAGAATAATATTACATCAGAGAATCTGAGTGATTAGAAAAACTCCATGATTTTTTAAAAGCCAAAGATATTGAGAGTTTACAGATAGATAGATGGTGATGAACAAAGAGTGAATGAGTGAAAGAAAGAAAGAGGATGAGGGTGATGAACGAAATAGAGAAGCGGAGTGCCTGGTTAAAAACCATTGGTATGGGCGCGTCGGTTAGGAGGAGTTGAGAGGATCGGGTGTATCTTTCCGACCGGCCAGTCGCGTCGGATTGAAGAGCTGCGTCGATGATCTGATGATGGGAATTGGATCAGAGTACAACTGCTAAATCAGCTTGGAAGGATATCACGAGTTGTACTTTAATTAAACTGAAAATTTCGGATGGTACCTTAAATTATTGGGTCCAATTAGTACTAACCCGTGGCATCATAGTTTACTTTTATTAATAAAAATAAATGAGATGATAAAATAAATTAATTGTGAAAATAAGATAGTCAAACTTACTTGTAAACAACGTTGGGCGTGGTGTTGGTGGGTGTTCATTTTTCATCCAATATTATATCATTGGGTCTTTTTTTAATGCTAACTATAGAAAATGTGAAAATACGACCCATTATGAAGGATATGTTTTGTAAATGGGTAGGATCCAACCTTAATCCGTTCGAAACCCGACGAGTTTATAATATATACTCCATCCGTCTCGAAATCAACTTCTCACATTCCATTTTGGGACGTCCCAATTTTAATTTCTCATTCCTTTAATGGAAAATCATTTTCCTACTTTATTCACTAACTATCGCTCATAATTTATTCACTATATCTCATACTTTATTCAAGATCTTTCTTATTTTATTACCATCTCTAATACTTTATTCAGTTTTTCTTAAAATCAGATCCCAAGACCATGTAATTGAATCCGGGACGGAGGGCGTATATTATATCGGGTCCTCCCGTACTTGACATTGACATGTTATTAGTAACAGTTACATGTTTTCAAAAAAATTATATTCCTCAAAGTCAAATGAAAATAAAATACAAAAGTATATAACATAATCAATAAGGTTGGTTCTCAACAACCCCACGGTGGTATGTGGTCAACCCACCACACCACACACAAATTATTATCCTACAAACATAGTTTCACATATTACGGTTGTCCCCCCGGAGAGAGAGAGAGAGAGAGAGAGTTTCCTCGTTATGTAGGTTCCCAACAACAACCACCGCAGTGGTATGTGGTCACCCCACCACACACAAAAATTAGTATTATACAAACATAATTTTACATGTTGTGGTTGTCCCCCTCTGTTAATATTAGTAACAGATACATGTTTTTAAAAAAGATATATCCCTCAAACCCATACGAAAATAAAATACAAAAGTATAGAACACAATCAATAAGGTTGGTTCACAACAATCCCCACGGTGGTATGTGGTCACCCTACCACACCACACACAAATTATTATTCTACAAACATAGTTTCACATGTTACGGTTGTTTTTTCCTTGACCCCCCACCGGGCGCGCGGGCCGTTATGGGGAGGGAAGGGGGGGGGGGACAGGTTCTCCGTTATGTGTGTTTTTTTTCCACAACCCCCCCGATTCCCAACAATAATCACTGTAGTGGTCACCCCACCACACACAAAATTAGTATCCTACAAACATAATTTCACATGTTGCGGTTGTCCACCCCCCCCCCCCCCCCCAATCATGTTATAATTCAAAATGTCTATGTTGTTAATAAAATATATAATTTATTTTCTAATATCCAAAAAACACCAATGTTGATCATATTTTCCGGATTTTACGTCTATACATTGCACGTCCATTTTTCTCATTATGAAAATCAGAGTAAATAAACTAATGCATTGTATAATACTTCTATGTCTCATTTTCAAATAAAAAATAAAAAAAAATACTTCTCTCTATTTTAACAAAAGGAGGTGTATGTCATTCAATCAATTAAGAAAGAATTACATCTTTCTTTTTTAAGGATAAAACTCAAATATCAATAGAAATACCAAACTCAGTGTACATCATGAAATTCAAGAGGTAACATATGGCTCCCTCACTATCATATTCAATATCCTTATCTAGTAAAAGGGTTAGAATATTTCCACGTCGTCTGACAAAACGAAAAGAAGCATTAATAAAGCAATGCAAATGAAGTTTGATTTCCTGATTTCTTGAATAGCACCACCCACTGGAGCCAGAGAGATTGATTCAACTTCAAGTTGTTCAATAACACCACCCTTCAAAGATTGCGTATAGATATTGTCGATCTCCTGCTAGTTGGACAGCGCACCGAGCCACGAAATCGATTTCCGGGCAACAAATAGAACGGACTTTGCACCTTCTCCAAGCTACCCCCATTAGAATCTCGAAGCACCGCTACCAATCCCTGCTCCAATTTTGTCTCGGTAAATCGAAGCATCAAAGTTCACTTTAACTACTCCAACTCCTGGTGGTTGCCAATGATGGTCAGGTTCCAGTGGCCTTGGGCTAGAATATGCAGGTTGAGCCTCCTCGGAATGATTTATATAGTCCGCAACAAACCGCACAGCCTCCATAGCGTCATATCCCCTGTTTTCGAGCACCAACTTATTCCGATTACCCCATATACTCAAACACAATGCAACAAACAGTTCCATCTCACTACTATCTGCTGACTTATGGACATGTTCAATCCAGAGCAAGAGAGAATCTGCATTGCATGAGTATAAGATTATTAGCAAGAGGAGCAACACCCCACACAAGCCAACCATAGGCACAATCTTTAAGAACATGGATTACAGTTTCATCAAAAGCATTAGAAGTACCATAACATAGAATACATTCAGATTATCTGATAGAGTAAAGATATATCCAATGAAACATGAAACTGGAGTAAGAAATAAATTTTTATTGACAAAATAAGCCTAATGCTACTGAAAGCAATTCACATACACTGGATAGGAGACTCAGGCACATGCCATGGAGAAAGTATTTGAGTATAAGCACATATAATGGCAATGTTGAAAGAAGACTCTTTTAATCTTAATATTGATACTAAATTGCTATCAAAATCAACTATCAAATAAACTATTGGAAAACACAATTAGAACCGAGCAGAATATCGATCTTTAACTCATACCATTGATTTTGACTGCCCATGTATAACCATCTCTGTATTCTTCCCATTCTCTCTTGTGTAATTACTCTTTCTTCTCCAGTTCTTAACTTCTGCACAATTCAATCATGTGGATTAGAACAATGAATGACAAAAGCTTTATTATTAAACAGTACACCGAAGCACACAATCTAAAGGAGAAACCACATAAAGACCATCATGGGTATTTCATCATACATATTATAGGGCATATTATGAAGCTGAAAAAATCAAATAGAATTGAATCAAATAATAATCTAATCTTAATGGCATTTATCCACTGTTTGAAAATGCATAAACAAATGGAAAATACAAATCAAACTTAGAATGTTAGTGAATGGTGGTAATAGTTGCAAATAGGAATATGAACACAAAGTTCCTACCTCTGATTCCGATTCTACCATTGATGATTGTGATTAATGTCTTGTTGGCATTCCGTCAAGGCTTTTTGGGAACATCCATGCCTGGGTATCTGCGGATAGAATCTAGCTTATGGCGGAGAATAGTCATCAACTACTGATGAATTTCGTGATTGATGCTGCAAATTTATACGTAAATGTATGCCCTCAATTTTAGTAGTTTAGGGTTATTAGAAGGTTTTTTCTTTGCCTTAATATTACGTTGGCCGAATTTTTCTTAATTTAGCATCCTAATTTTGTGGCAGGATTTTAGTTGCAAATCATGGGCCGAAAATTTTACATATTTACCAATAATGGGTTGTTAAAACTTCCGAATTTAGTGGCTGGAAGAATCAACACCCAATATTGCCTTAGATGGATCCTTAACATTATTCTATTCTACCTATTAATAGAATAATAACTAACTACAGATTTTAATGGGTCTTAGTGTGAATATGGAGATTTTTTGGGATATTAGAAATTGATCAATCACATCCAAAAATAGATTAGAACGTTTTTTTCTTCTGAGTCCGGTCAATAAACACGTTGTATTTGCTGGGCTTTCAAACTTTCTTTGTTTGTAATTATTTTGTATTTTTTTTGTCAAATAAATCAAATAAACTCAAAGAAATTCTCACAATGATTTGAGGGCAAAGTGCTATACAAATCCTTTAGAATAAAAACTGGTCTTTTAAATATATATAGATAACAGATTCACCCCTTCTATTCGAACAATTACAGTAACATTCAATATTGAACTGAGTAATTTCTGATGTTACAGATTGGTCTAAAAGTCAAACTTGGAGATGAGATGTGTTGGTCCAAATAACGGCAAAGTAAAAGACTAGAGGGGGTGAATAGTTTTTTCAAACTTTTGTCAATAAAACAGTTCCTCAGATATTTGTGAAGGTGTCTCATACTTATAATCAGAAAGCGGGATACTTTTATGATAAGTGCACGTGCTCAGCAAGCTATAAGTGTGTAAGTACTCAGCAAGTAAATAAATCAATAAGTAAAGTATATAGTAAGTAAATGACACAAAGTTTTATAGTGGTATCTGAGGGTGGCATAATCCCCAACTAATCCACTCGTCCTTTCTCAGGACTGAATCCACTAAGATAAGATAATGAGTTCCCCTTATAGAATCCTATCTCTTGATCCCTTTTACACTAGGTTCCCAACCAAGTGTCCCCCTGAGTTGTTCCCTAGCTATCTGAGCTAAGTACTTCCTCTACCCAGTAACCTTTGAGTTGTTCCTTAGTTTCCCAAACTAAGTACTTCCTATGCTCAATGACTTTTAGTGTTGGTTATGGTAGTTTGTCAGGTGAGCTTTCTTTATAACTTGTTCAGTTATGTTTCAGAGAGCTCTATAGAATCAATCTTACTTAATACACTTCACAATGTATAGTAAGTTGTTCTTTACTGACCCAAGTCTTTGTTGTATGTTCAAGAGAATGAATCTCAGATATTTGTCATCGAGTTTGACGATGGGAATTGGAGTTTCGTGAGAGTAAAACTTCTAAATCAGATTGGAAGGATACAGTCGATAACGAGTTCTATATAAATTAAATTTTTGTTTTTCTATACTTTTTATGTGAATGCGACGTTTTCGTCTTATTGTGTTGACACCCACCAAGTTTCTTTTATTTCCCCTGCGTCACCTCATCAAATTCATTTTATACTCCATCCCGGTTAGATATACAAACTTTTGCGATACACCGTTTCTCGAAAAACTTTTCTGGATCAACATCATACAAGAATTAGGGGTGAGCGCGGGTAGGTATAGGCGGGTATTAATGAAAAATAAAATCGACCCACCTATGGCAGGTGATTATAATTATAAATTGAGGCGGGTAGAATATTTTTTCAACCCGCGACGGTTCGGGTGATAAAAATGGGGGTGGGTTGCAGGCGGATTGGTGGTTGAATATAGATAAAAATGTATATGTAGTAAAAATTTGCAACTTGCGTAGAAGTAGATGTGCAAGCCAAAAAAAAAATTCAGTAACAAGGAGCATGTTTTGAACAATGAGAGTAGTGATTCTTTTGAAGTAATTATTCTTCTTTACTTCATTTTAAAGATTTTCACGCAGTAAAGAATGAAATGTTGACCCAAGTAGTTGTCAAATTGTGTTATTTTACTTGAATACATAACAAAAGCAAAGAAGGACGAATGATGAGTGCAGAAATGAAGAC
The DNA here is from genome assembly GCA_026545765.1 of Plantago major. Classification (NCBI taxonomy): domain Eukaryota; kingdom Viridiplantae; phylum Streptophyta; class Magnoliopsida; order Lamiales; family Plantaginaceae; genus Plantago; species Plantago major. Next base: position 27,875,273 of record CM048841.1, read on the forward strand.
GAAAGACTACTTAAAGAGGAGTTATAGCCGGGTGGATCGCCTTAGACTTAAACTCCCAAACGCACATACATACATACATACATAATAAGGCGGGTGGTCGCGGGTTACACCCATCCAACCCACCACCCACCCACCAATGGCGGGTTAAAAAAATTTAAACCCACCAAAAATTTTATAAAAAAATTAGTTGGCGGGTGCGGGTAAATGGCGGGCGGTTTGCGCGGGTGGGTCGGGCAGCGGATTTTTTGCACACCCCTAACAAGAATCATATGTTTCACTTCAAATATTGTGTGTTTAATAGATCTATATTATACTTGCATTACCTAATATATTTAAACATGTGCGGACTATTTGGATTGCGATTAAAATCAAGAAAATCAGGTTAAAATAAGTGTTTTTAACCAAGTTTTGATAATTTAAACTGGCTGCCAAACAAGCACGTAATGTTTGTAGCTAAATATGCAATATTTGTAACTGAAATACGTGATGTTGATCCGATCTCCCCGAGACGGTGTCTCGCAAAAGTTGTTCGAATATTATTATTATAAGTCAAATTGAATCATATAACAGAATACTAGTCGGATGAATGGTATAGGATACAAGGTTTATATACGAGTGAATGAAGTCACATTTGTAGTTAAAGTGGAGTTGGACTTGTTTATTCTAACATATTTGAGCAGTTTTAGTAAAAATGACATAATTCCTTTCACACATATGCAAATCATAAAATTAAAAATTCCTAGTAAACTCGAATCGTATATATTCAAAATGGTATAGGATACAAGGTTTATATATGAGTGAGTGAAATCAGATTGGCAGTTAAAGTTGAGTCTGACTTGTTTATTTTGATATATGTGAGCACTTTTAGTGTATTGGTAAATTTTCGTATCTTAGTTCAGTCCAGAACTTAGTCCAAATACTATTTGATATGGCCTCGTTTATGGCCCATTAATTGGTGATCAAGCCCAATCCAAGATCCAATAACGAGTCCAGCCTGATCTGACAAGCAAGTCGAGTCTCAAAGATCGAATGGCTGACCTAACTAAGTCAACTGACCAAGCTACCTAGCTCAATACCCTTCGTCAACCATCTGACTCATTGACGAGCTAACTGGCTAGTTGGCTCACCTAGCTAAGCCAACTACGAAGACTATCCAACGGGTTCCAGCCAACATATCTAGTTCGAGCAACCTTGCCAACCATGTAGCTAGTTGACGAGCAAGCCCACATGGATCACTCAACAACATCTACGAGTCAGCACTCTTACTAGGCTGATGGAACTAGTCAACCCATGAGATGGATGGTTGAACTATTTCGCCTAACAGACTCCACTAAAGAGGTGCCTTCTAACCTACTGAGAAGGAGTCCAACTCCATTCAAATGAACTCCAACAAACCCATCGGAAATGATGGAGAGGTGGGTATGAGAGATTCCAACGGCTGGAAGGAAGAGTCTCTATATAGGAAGGAAAGGAAGAAGGTTAAGACCATCGAGTACTCACGGAACAAACCCTAGCAATCATTCTCTCATGCCTCCATCTCTTAAGCTCTCTGATCAAGACCTTCCATCATCCACTATCACCCACGATCATCCACCATCACCTACGATCATCCACCATCATCCACCATCGTCCATCACCATCCGTCGCCTTCCATCATCTCTCACGATCGTCCGACGACTGCCAACTAGCTTCCTCTAACAAGGTCAGCTAGCCTCTCGCCGGTGCTCATCTTCACTTTGCCGAACCGATCCAACCAACAGGATAAGTCGACTCTCATCATCCTTCTCTCTATCTCCTTCAATTCTTACATCTTCTTCCAGTTTACTGACTTGAGCGTCGGAGTCCCTTCGGTCGGCACCACACCGGTGTCGCCTTGGAACCTCACGTCTCTAGGTTTGCTCTTGTTGCCTTGCAGGTCGCTGGTGCCCCCCAATTCATCAACCTAATTCGATTGTAGATTTCTGAGCGTCTACAATTTGGCGCCCACCGTGGGGTCCCGGCTATCAAAAAGGTAATCCATTAGCAACAACTGCGATACGCTAAGCAATCATCATGACTCACTCAGACGAATACGTTCTGGAAGAGGTAGAGGAGGTGGACGTTGTCACTCAGATCAAAACCTTGGCGGCCAAGATACAAGAGAACGCCCTGAAGATCAAGCTCCTTGAGGATGAGAACCGTGCCGTCCGTCAGGAGAACTCTGCTTTGAAGGAGAAGGTGGAATCCTTTGTCCACCAGGAAACTCCAGCACCGGATGCGGCCACGTCTCACCGACTGACTCATGTCACTGGGGTGGAGAACCCATCACGCAACATGATTGAAGCTCGCCAGCTGACCTTTGAAGAGATGGAAGGGATGATTCCCATAACTCTAGTCTCTCAGGCGGTGAGCGCTCCACCAAGACCAACCCTTGAGGTCATTCCAGGCACTGCCAACAGGAGGGTCTCGTTCGAGGGTGCTAACCCAAGGATGAGCGATGAATCACTACAACAACGCAACCAGAACGTAAGTCAGGTAGATAACTCGCTAACCCCCTCTACAGGTCATGGAAACAGCAATGATGAGTTGGCTTCCAACCTGGTGAGCTTGGAGGAGATGATCCAAAGGATCCCTGGAGTGTCGGCGCCGATCAAGAAGAGCTTACCCAACAGCTTTGCTGACTCTCCCTTCGCCGATGCTATAGCATTGGTGGAAATGCCAACCAAGTTCACCTTCCCAAGCATGAAGCTCTATAATGGAACGACAGACCCAGACGACCATGTCTCACAGTACAAGCAGAGGATGTTCACCATAGCCATCCCCAGGGATCTCCGTGAGGCTTGCATGTGCAAAGGGTTTGGTTCCAGTCTGATCGGACCAGCCCTACAATGGTATACCAACTTACCCAACAATTTCATTTCTTCTTTTGCCCAATTAGTCGACTGCTTTGTGGATCAATTCGCAAGCAGTCGCAAGCTTTTGAAACTGTCCGACGACTTGTATAGCGTCCGACAAAGACCTAACGAATCTCTCAGGGAGTACGTCGCAAGATTCAACAAGGAGAAGGTGTCAATCCCCAATTACAACAAGGACACTGATGTCAACGCCTTCCGCAAAGGGTTGCCACCCAACTCGGGGTTGTACAAAGAGCTGACCATGTACCCCTGCCGAACAATGGAAGACGTGCTCGCCAAAGCATGGGCTCAGATCAAATGGGAGGAGGATGATGCCAACAGACCTTACATGTCAAGCCAAAGTGTTCGCAAGGAGCCCAAGCCTGACTGACGAGTTGAACGAAGGGTTCTAGACTATCGAGTTAGGCCATACCCAACTGAGAGAAGACATGGACCTGTTGTGAATCCACCTCGCCCTCCAGTCCAACAAAGGAGGACAGAAACCCGAGTACTACCTCCGAGCTACTCCTTCAACATTGAACCAGATGAGTGTGTAGCAGTCATGAAAAGCATGGGTGACAGAGTTAGATGGCCAGGAAAACTCAGAACACCTCCAGATCAAAGAAAATCCAACAAGTGATGTGAGTTTCATGGAGACCATGGCCATACAATTGCAGAATGCATCTCCCTGCGATTGGAGGTAGCCGAGCTCTTGAGGAGAGGGCACTTGACGGAGTACCTCTCTGACAGAGGTAAAAAGACCCTCGCCAGTCGACAGGGAACTGATCTGCCTGAGCCCCCTCAGACCAACAAGGTGATCAACGTAATCTCTGGGGGGGTCAGAGATCAGTGGTGTCTCGTACTCTGCGGCAAAGCGCCACAGTAGGCAAACGGTAAGGCCTGAGCTCAATTCTCGCAGAGCATCAGACACCTCTTCGTCTGACTTGACTATTAGCTTCTCAGACCAAGAGTCTAAGCAACTAATCAGTCCTCATGACGACGCTTTAGTTATTTTAATTCTTATTGCAAATTGTCTTACGAAGAGAGTTCTCATTGACAATGGGAGCTCTACTAACATCATTTTTCTAGATGCTCTGACAGAAATGGGTATAGATGAGACTGCTATTCTTCGCTAGCCGACAACTCTATATGGCTTCAATAGAGAAAGGAAGTACATGGTTGGGAGTGTTACCCTTCCTGTCTATGCAGAAGGCGTCAACCTAACGACGAAGTTCCTGATTGTGGACAACCCCTCAAGCTACAATGCCATCCTTGGTAGGCCATGGATTCATGAGATGAAAGCAGTACCATCAACCTATCATCAGTTGATTCGCTTCCCAACCAAGTGGGGGGTGAAGGAGATTTTTTGCCAGCAGCGTGATGCAAGGACATGTTACATGGAAGCCTTGAAGCCGAAGGCAACCGAGTTATAGCAATTACAGAAACTCAACGCCCCAATCGATCCAGACCATCCTGGGATGGAAGAGCTCGATGAAGTTCAGATTCACCCAGACCATCCGGATCACAAAGTTCAGATTGGGGCAAGGTTGAGGCCAGAGCTAAGAGAGCAATTGATCACATTTCTCAAAATTCACCATGACTGCTTTGCTTGGTCATATGCAGATATGACAGGAGTTGACCCCAGAGGTTATCACCCAAAGACTTGAGGTTGATCCAGATTACCCACCAGTTAGACAGAAGCGGAGGAAGTTCGCTCCAGAAAGAAACAAGGTTATCAATGAAGAAGTCCAAAAGTTGCTTGATATCGGATCAGTCCGCGAAGTACATTACCTAGACTGGTTAGCCAACGTTGTGGTAGTAAAAAAGAAAAATGGCAAGTGGCGAGTGTGCATAGACTTCACTGACCTCAACAAAGCATGCCCAAAGGATTCTTTTCCACTTCCACACATAGACATGCTAGTGGATGCTACAACAGGACATGAGCTTCTAAGCTTCATGGATGCCTTCTCGGGTTACAACCATATATTGATGCACCGTGAAGATCAAGAGAAGACAGCCTTCGTCACAGAAAGGGGGACTTTCTGCTACAAGGTCATGCCCTTTGGACTCAAGAATGCAGGAGCCACTTACCAACGCCTAGTCAACCGCATGTTCTCCAGCATGCTGGGGGACACCATGGAGGTGTACATTGACGACATGTTAGTCAAGTCACTGGTCGCCGACCAACACCTGGACCATCTCTGCCAAGCCTTCTTAGTTCTTCGCAGGTACAACATGAAGTTGAATCCAGCCAAGTGCTCCTTTGGAGTTTCCTCTGGGAAATTCCTTTGATACTTAGTCACACAAAGAGGTATTGAGGCTAACCCTGATCAAATTCGTTCTATTGCTAACATCCCTTCCCCCAAGTGTGTTAAATATGTGCAGAAATTGACTGGGAGGCTGGCAGCCCTCAGTAGGTTCATACCCAAATCTTCCGAGAAGTGTCGTCCATTCTTTGACACTCTACGAAAGAGTAAAGATTTCCAGTGGATAGACGAGTGTGAGGATGCCTTACAACAAATTAAGCATTACCTTACCACACCTCCAGTGCTATCAAAGCCCAAGGCCGGAGAGACTCTGTTTATTTACCTTGCAGTCTTCAACTCAGCACTAAGCGGCGTCCTAGTCAGGGAAGAAGATGGAAACCAACTCCCAGTCTACTATGTGAGCAAGTCCTTACTAGATGCAGAAACTCGGTACAGCAGCTGGAGAAGCTAGCCCCTGCACTAGTCACCTTAGCAAGGAAGCTACGCCCTTACTTCCAATGCCATCCAATTGTAGTCCTCACCAGCTTTTCACTACGCAACATCCTGCACAAGCCCGAAGTCTCTGGTAGGCTCTCAAAATGGGCGGTTGAGCTCAGCGAGTACGACGTCTCCTTCCAACCCCGCACAACCATCAAATCTCAAGCACTTGCAGACTTCATAGCGGACTTCACCCCAACTAAATTAGGTCAAGCGGAGAAGGAATTGTTTTGTTTGAAGGAGAAGAACAATTTACAGTGGAAGCTCTCAGTTGATGGTTCTAGTAACGTCAAAGGAAGTAGACTTGGCATAGTCTTAACCTCACCAGAAGGGGACACAATCCAAATAGCTATCAGATGTGGATTCAAAGCAACCAACAACGAGTCTGAGTATGAGGCTCTTATAGCTGGCCTCAACCTAGCTCGGGACATGGGCATAAAAAGCATTCAGGTACAGTCGGACTCACAGTTAGTAGTTAACCAATTGCAGGGCTCATACCAAACTAGAGACACCAAGATGGCTGTCTATCTTCAATTACCCAAGGAGCTGCAATCCTCCTTCGAGGAGTTTTCTGTTTTGCAGGTGCCAAGGACGCACAACAGTCACGCGGACGCCCTTGCCAACCTAGGAGCCGCCATCCCAACCACAGTGCCAATGACTATTCCTGTGGTGTATGTACAATGGCCTGCAACATGGAAGGGTGAGCCCGTCAACGAGACAGTAGCCGATATAACAACTGAGTCAAATTGGATGACTCCAATAGCATTGTACTTATCAAACGGAGAACTTCCAGAAGACAAAAGCGAGGCAAGGAGGGTGAAGGCAAAGGCAGCCCGCTTCACGCTCCTCGACGGACAACTCTATAGGCGATCCTATTCAGGACCCCTACTCAGGTGCGTAACTAATAATGAAGCCAGACATGTTCTGACTGAGTTGCATGCAGGAGAATGTGGCAACCACTCTGGAGCCAGAAGTCTTGCCCACCGAGCACTAACAACCGGATACTATTGGCCAACTATGAAAACTAATGCTCTAAACTTTGTGAGAAGATGTGACTCATGCCAAAGACACTCACACATCAGCCATCTCCCACCAGAGAAGCTACACCCATCCATTGCTCCATGGCCTTTCATGAAATGGGGAATGGACATAGTAGGGAAACTACCTACTGCACCAGGCCAACGAGTGTACATGCTAGCAATAATAACCGATTACTTCACCAAGTGGGTGGAAGCAGAAGCCTTCAAGCAAGTCCGTGACACAGAGGTAAAAAATTTCATTTGGAAACATGTGATTTGCAGGTACGAAGTCCCCTACGAAATCGTGACAGGCAATGGCTCCCAGTTCATAAGCTATGAGTTTCAAGATTTCTGCAAATAATGGGGAATCAAGCTTACATTCTCCACGCCACGCTATCCCCAAGCAAACGGACAAGCAGAATCGACCAACAAGACTATCATGAACAGTCTCAAAAAATGGCTAAAACAAGCAAAAGGAGCATGGGCAGATGAACTTCCAGGCGTCCTATGGTCTTACCGAACCACACCAAGGACCCCAACTGGAGAAACACCATTTAGCATGACATATGGAACTGAAGCAATCCTACCCATAGTAGTGGGATTACCCACAGCAAGATACAAAATGGCTAATGAACATCCCAACGATGCGACATTGGCACACGAGCTCGACTTGGTTGATGAACTCAGGGAAAGAGCCATGATTCGGAGTGCCGCCTATCAACAGAAGGCTGCACAACACTTCAACGAGAACATACGCGTACGAACCTTCAAGCAAGACGATTGGGTTCTACGTAAGGTGTTCCAGAACACCAAGGAGATAGGAGCTGGCAAGCTTGGACCAAATTGGGAAGGTCCTTACAAAATCACCAAGGTAGTAGGCAACAGAGCCTACAAGCTGGAAACCAAGGAAGGACGACAGATAGCTAACAGTTGGAATGCCATCTACTTGAAGATGTATCATTTCTAATGCCCCACCTTCCAAATACTTGCATGTTGAGGTTAACTCCTCTTTACAATCAGCCGACCTGACCAGGGGCTAGCTGGTCACCTAACCCAGCTAGGCAGGTCGGTCAACCGCCCCACCCCCCCCCCCCCCAAAACTTCCTGGCAGGGTCCAAACGTCTTGCTGACAGCCGACCAAGCTACTAGTTATCCCATCGTGACACCCAACGGCTGAATCCATGTGAAATCGTCAGCCAACTGGAAGGGTCCAAACAATCACATCATCTAAGAGGTTGATAGTTGATCACCTACTTTGTCAGAGAAACTTCTCTCCACGAGCAGCATGTCACCCACGGCTAAGGTATGGTCCAACTTTGTCCGACGAGATTGATTTCTCTTCCAATCAACCGATCTGACTAGGGGCAAGCCGGTTAGCTAACCCGGTTGGGCAGGTCGGTCTAACGCCCCCCCCCCCCCTCCCCAAGGGGGTCTAACATTCTTGCAGGCTAACTAATACAAGACTTGAACGAGTCAGAACATCTCGACAACAACGATCCATGAGAAGTCACCGGCTGACCAGAAAAGCCCTCACCATTGCACAATCTAAACAGTTAGATGGTTAGTCATCCACTTCGCCTGATATGTAGAAACAGCGTTCCACATGCGGCTTGTTACCGCCGCCAAGGTACCATTATTTTCATCTATGAGATTGAATTCTCACAACAATCGGTCGACCTGACCAGGGGCTAGCTGGTCAACTAACCCAGCTAGGCAGGTCGGTCATCCGCGCCCCCCCCCCCCCCAAACCTCTCCAAGGGGATAGATTCCACTCATGTTGCAGGCGGACGCATCATGAGCACGATTGAAGTAATGCCCACACGGCACATCTTACTTCCGAGTGATCATCCAAAACATACTGCTCAACAAAGCCAACCATCCATCAGGCTGAGCGACAAAAACGCATGGACTCACATCTATTCTGATTGGCTTGCACTTGCTTAATCCATGAGATGCGCCAAAAACAGCTCCATGGTTTAGACAAGTGCAAGCCTTTCAAAATTGATGATCACTACCATACAAAGAGACTCCATCCACATGTTCGCCGTAACTATACAAGAGCTCCAGCAGATAAAGCTCTCTACATGTTGCATCCATCTCAATCCACATATCAAGGTATGAGCCAAAGGCACCTTCTGAGATTAATTTCTCTCCAACAACCGACCTGACCAGAGGCTAGTCGGTCATCTAACCCGACTAGGTAGGACGCTTAAACGCCTCCCCTCTCCAAGAGGGTCCATCACTGAATTGACAGTTAAGCCACAGGGTGAACTCCACAAAGTGAATTGTCTGACAGACTAAGCGTGCCAACCAATTGCAAGATGACATACATAGATGTCTGACTGACCTGGTGTGACCAAACTCGACGAAGTAGGCGGACGAACACGATAATAGTTCAAGCACTACTCCTCTGGACTAGAGCTTAAACTGAGGGACAAACCCAGTGGACCAAGTCGAACCCTCTCGATCTAGTTGCTCACAGGTTAGTCATCTACGAACCATTCAGTCAAGCTAATAAGACCTGTATGAGCATGTCACAATTCATTGTTAGTTAGTCACCCACATGTCTGAATATGTTGTGACCCTTTACTAGTCATCCCAAAGTATCTAGTCAATAAGTTTTTTATATATGTGACTTGTAACGTAGTGGACACACTACCTAAATGAACCCTACGTGCTCTGACTATGCTTGGCAATGTTAAATTTAGATGAACAATATTTCGTGAATAGATTCAGAATGAATTGTTTGGCACAGTGTGTGTTGTAGTTGAAGATCGTTCTGAACTTTATATATTATAAGATACTCAAACGACCCACGAGGTCACGCAACTCGAAGCAAAAACACGAAAGATAGTGCTCGAAAAATTCTCGAGAACACCTGAAGGTCACTGGAAGTCCTACTCTAGTGCTTCCAAGGCTCCTTCCATAGTCTTTTGAAGACATCTTCCAATGCTTCTAAGACTCCTTCCAAGCCTTCCAGAAGCCATCCACCAAGGCTTCCAAGGCTCCTTCCATAGTCTTTTGAAGACATCTTCCAATGCTTCTAAGACTCCTTCCAAGCCTTCCAGAAGCCATCCACCAAGGCTTCCAAGGCTCCTTCCATAGTCTTTTGAAGACATCTTCCAATGCTTCTAAGACTCCTTCCAAGCCTTCCAGAAGCCATCCGCCAATGCTTCCAAGGCTCCTTCCATAGTCTTTTGAAGACATCTTCCAATGCTTCTAAGACTCCTTCCAAGCCTTCCAGAAGCCACCCTCCAAGGCTCCTCCCATAGTCTTTTGAAGTCACCCTTGAGTGTTTCTAGAGCTCCTTCCAAAGATCTTCAGAAACAACTTCCAAAGGCTTCTAGAGCTCCCTCCAAGTTCTTCAGAAGCAGCCCTTGAATGTTCGAGGGCTCCTTCCAAAGGATTTTTTCTACGAAAAACTTAACATTTTTACTTGAAAGGAAGTATCCTCGATCTGTGTAACATGAAATCTTACTGAGTAACAAAACGAAAGCTCGTGCATTTTTTAAGATTAAGACACATACACAAGTTGATCTCAATATTAGCATACTAGCAAAATAGATCAAGTCGTGGGTCTCGTACAAGGTCAGTCCCAACACACGATGATAAACAAAATGAGACGAACCACCTACCAAAAGAAATACAATCACATTGAATACTCTTCCTAGTCTAATTTTCCAATCTTGTCAATGTCCACTATGTTATCCCCAATCACTATCTTAGGGTCCTCCTTGAGATCCTTGAAGTAAGAAACCACATTCAAGATCATAGCATCACGGTCGATCTCCTCATGCTCTATCTTGAGCAACACCTCCAAAGTTGTCCTCATAGTTACTTTGTCCGCTATCAGCTGCCCCTCCTCCAGAATCTGTGTGGATCTTGTCTTCTCAAGCTCAAGCGTAGCCTCTAGCTTCAAGGATCTTGTCCTCTCGAGTTCAAGTGTAGCCTCAACCTCCTTGAGCTTTTGTTTGGTTTCGGTAGCCTCGTCACCATTCTTCACTACCAAGCTAGTGGCCTCCTCAACCTTTGCATTGGAATTACTGAGGTTTTTTAGGAGTGCATCAATTTTCAATTGCATCCCCCGGATCTTTGCTTCGTCGGACTTCTTACACCGACTCAAGGACACCGCTGATTGAAGCACCTACAAATGAAAATTAAGATTGTTACATCACAAACAATCAAAAAACCATGCGATATTATAAATATCAGGCGAGAAGAAGATTATGACCTTGATAGCTCGAGACAAGTTATCTTCGACGGTCTCTTCGAAATCCTTCTGTGATTCGTTAACATCATCAAGGGACAACTTGTCGACGTGAAATATGGAAGGCTCCAGAGTTAAGGCCGCGCCTTCGCCCAGTGTAATGACCTCTGACCGACACGCTAGAGTAGTCGGTCGAGAGTCTACATTCTCTACCACAGGAGTCAAAGGTCCTAATGGAGCATGGATGACATCTCCCAACACTATGCCTCTAGCGGATTCCTCCAAGGCAGGATCAGGAATCAACTTTCTCTTTTTTTTCAGCACGCTTGAGCACATCCGCAATCCCGTGAAGAACAATTTGTTTTCCAACCTTAGGCCTCTCGACGTGAGAACTTGCATCTCCAAGTCTGGCAGAAGCAGATTCGACGACACTCTTTCCTAAAATCTCAGATCCAGTGGCCTTAAGAAGACGTTGCCAAGACCTTTCTAACATCGGCATCTGTTGAATCCGAAGAGCAATATTCTCTTCGAACGGCTCCACTGACGTATTGGTATCTCGGGGATCTGCAATAAAACTCAAACTCAGACTCGTGCCAATCAACGAGAAATATGAGCTCGAAAGCAAAAACTTACCATAGCCCCTCCAAGACGAGCAGGCAGTCATAGCATGAGTCGAACCGAATACCAAACTCTTTTCAACCAAGAAGTACCTTCCTTTCCAAGAAGAATCATCATTCTTTACTTTAATAATCACCGACGGATCTTTTCTCGAGCGCACAGAGAACATGACTCTACCCTTGTCCTCCTTAGGTGAGCTCTTTGGATGGTAGACATGATGAAGAACCCCAACAGAAATATCAATGTTCTTCTGCTGCCCAAGTTTCTGCAAAGAGAGAAGTAACCGCTATGCATTGGGAACCAACTGCCCTGGAGCCAACCCATACTCTCCAATTACATCTCTGAGGAAAGTGGAAAGGAGAAGCCTCAATCCCAACTTAAAAGCAATTTCATACATCACAACCATCCCTTCGATCTCTTGGTACGGTCTTTGTGAAGGAAGAGGAAGTACCACTCCATCACTTGGCAACCCATACGAATCTTTAATTTGCGACAATACGGTGTCAGTAAGCACAGTAGTAGGATCTGTTGGGAAATTTGTTGGGAAATTTCTTGAGAAATTTGTTAGGAAATTTGTTAGATATTTTGTTAAGAAATATCTGTTTAGATTTTGATCAGCAACATGATGACTTATCTTAGTCTCAGAAAGGTGATTAGTACTCTTGGTTCACTTGAACATTGTAAAAGAGGAAACTCACTAAGTATGATAGTCTAGCTAATCTTGTATAGGATGTTAGGTCTCAAAATGTAATTTTTATTTTATGAAGAGAAGACCAAGAAGAAGACATCCAAGGTAACAAGCTCAACGACATTGAAGACTTGAAAGCGCACAAGATTATCTCGTTGTTCAGATACCTTAGCGGATATCTTGAAGACACGAGCAGTTTTAAACAAACCGTGTCACAAGAGATATCCGAGAAATAAAAGGCTATCTGAAAACAAGGAAAGTGTCCACAGATATCTATTCTCAGATACCTTGAGCATTAACCACATTTCTGAAAAAGAAATATATATTGCAAACAAAGTTGTTTCAATAAATAAGTGGTATCTGAAGATTGAAGATAAGGACGTGCAAAGAATCAGATAACACTAGTCTCTGATACAAAGCATAGTTCCGTTGACACAATAGGACAAAAAGTATAGTACAATGCATTTAATGCACGCAGAGATAGATGCGAATAAAAGCAACGGCGACTTCAAGAAGACAAAACTCACATAAAGATTATACACAGATATCAATAGTTTGAATTTGAGCCTAACGGATACTATTCAAACGGCACTCAAATTCATCTATAAATATCAACACTTAGACTGCTTGAGAAGACACCTTAGACACACGACATAACTTGAAAACGCTGAACGTCTTACTCTCTCAAAGCAAATTACTTATCCTCAAAGCTTTCTGTTGCGACCAAAGCATTTGATCTTGAGTAACATTGAAGGTCTAAGTGTCCTGATCCTAAACAAGCATAGCTATCTGTGAAAGAGTTGAAACGAAAGATCAAGTATCTGAGATTCATTCTCTTGAACATTTATCTAAGACTTGGTCAAGAAAAAGAACAAGATACCATACATTGAAAAGTGTATTAAGTATACTTGATTCACGAGCTATCTGAATAATCAATAAGTTATTAAAGAAGCTCATCGACAACTCAAACCAAAACCAACACCATAATCTGGCGTGGATGTGAAGTACTTAGTTTGAAAATCGTGAATAACTCAAGGTTACGGAGTATAGGAAGTACTTGATTTGGGAAACTAAGGAATAACTCAAGGTTATTGAGTATAGGAAGTACTTAGCTTGGGAAGCTAGGAATAACTCAAAGATTTACGAGCAGTGAAGTACTTGGTGTGAAAGCCGGGGAACAACTCAGGGGGAACATTTGGTTGGGAACCAATTGTTTAAGAATCTTAGAATAGGATTATTGTAAGGTGAACTCAATTATCTGTTCTAGTGAATTCTAGGTCTCTGATAGACCGAAGTGGATTAGTTGGAGGATTACGCCACCTCCAGATACCATTATACTTGCTGTGTTATTTACCTTTCTGTATTTACATTTCAGCAACACACACATTTTAACTGTTTCAGCACTTATCTTTATGAAGTCTTCCGCGCTCTGATTCTAAGTATCAGATATCTATTCAGATATCTGAGAAATAGTTTTTATCGACAAAAGTTTTAAAAGACTATTCACCCCCCCCCCCCCCCTCTAGTCTTTTGCTTTGCCGTTATCTGGACCAACAAGTAGTATCAGAGCAGGAGGTTCACAAGCCTTCTGCACTAACCTAGATCCCCATATAGGTGAAGGAACTTTGTCCATTTTTGAGGACTATTTAATTTGTGTGTTAAGTGTGCAGGTATGTCTCTGAGTGATGCACCCATTCTCAAACCAGAGAATTACGAGAAATGGAAAAATAACATGATGCTCCACCTTGAAGCCATAAGTGACGAAATGATCGAAGTGATAAAGAATGGCCCAATAGTCATTCAACAACTAAAACAAGTCATGGAGGTTTCTAATGGTAGAGACAGAGATCAAAGCGAAGGATCTTCACAAACCGATGCGTCAACAAGTGGGAGATCTACTAGTCAAGTTATTTACGAACCAAAGCCCAGAGAACTCTGGACATCGGAAGATGCCAAGAGAAATCGTCTGGATGGTCAAGCTCGTAATATCATCATCAGATCGACACCGGAGCACATACAGTGTAAACTGTGAGGGTGCTAAAACGGCGAAAGTTGCCTGGCAACTGATTGAAGAAATCTATGCCGGCCGAAAACCAAAGAAAACAAGTTCGAAGTTCTCAAGTTGAAATTTTAAAATTTCAAACAAGGACCCACTGAAACTCTGGAAGAACTTGATTTCAGATTTACCACTCTCATGAGTGACATGGCAGCTCTTGGGGAAAGCAATAGATACTCCCAGTCAGAAAAGATTAAGACTATTGTCAGAAGTCTTAACCACAACTGGGAGCATACCAAATTCTTTTATTTTAACCAAGGAATGCCAAATATCACTCCAATGGAACTTTTCTCTCATCTTGCTACTGTTGATTATGAGACAACTCAAAGAGAACAAACAACTGAAAAGTTGCAAAACGTTGCTCTAGTCACTCAAGGAACTTCTGAAAAGAAGAAAAGCAAGGAAGAAACTGAGGATGCTCTTGCTGCAAAGCAAATGAGCAAATATATCAGTCGAGAAATTGAAAGAAGAAAAGCCAAAGAGAAGCTGAAAAAGCATCTAGGCTCAAACTATCACCAGTACAAAAATATGCAAAGCTCGCTGAACAAGCCAGCTCAGAAAGCATCATGTACTGAGGAAGCAGAAATTGGAAACGATATCTATTTCTATTGTCAGAAACCTGGCCACTTCAAGAAGGATTGTCCTGCCCTCAACAAACTAAGGCGGTGTGACAAGAAAGATAGGAGAATCTTGAAGAAGCGTAAAGCTTTGTTAATCAAGAAAGAAAGAAAATCCAAATTCAATGGATGCTCTAGACGTTGAGATGCATTCAAGATGACAATTCAGATGACTCAACCTTACCATCACCGTAATTATGTGGAGTTACTCATGATATAATCGACTTCGCCTCAAGAAGAATGAAATGTGTGGAGTTCTTTGAAATTGACGGTCCGACATCTCCAACATAGAAAAGCATCTTATGGTGATGAGGTAACACATACTTTGTTATACTTATGAAAGTGATGAAGAGGAAATAAAAATCTAGAAAATCTCGTGAAAGAACTTGATATCTATGAAAGAGAATTTCTAATGATCCGAGCTAGAGTCGAAAACCTTGAAGAAGAAAAGAATTCTCTTGCAAAGGAAAATTCTCAATTAGTTAAAGTATCTGAGAGAAAGGATGCTGAAAATGCATTTCTCAAAGCTCAGATATCTGAGACTGAAAAGTCACATAAAGAAGCAATGGCTGAATTACAAAAGAAATATGAAGATCTTCTTTCTGAGAACAAGGAACTCAAGAAGAAAGAATTATCTTTTCAATCTTATGCCAAAGCTAGTGACACTCTTACTGAAGTACAATCTTACTTAAGAGATCCTTCAGAAAAGAAAGGACTTGAAATTTGAATACGGATCGATTGTTCTATCACTCTGAATAAGAGTAAGGAGAGAAGAACATTTGTAAGTACTCAGCAAGACGGTTCCCATGCAATCTATAGTATCGGTGAGAAGACAAAGATTGTTGACAAAGGAAAGGCAGTTGCGACTAAACCTTTGTGGGAAAAACAAGTCAAAAACAAAACTGTTGGGCACGTCTCTGAAAAGAAACACAACACTGAAAAGTGTAAACACCCACAGTGCTATGTCTCTCAAAAAGGTAGAATTGCAGGAGCTGGCAAATTCTCCCATGTCACTTTTTCTGGAAAGAAATTGGACCAACCAGAGACTAGCAAAGCTGCTGAGAAAAGATCTCAGATAGCTTCAAGTGCTCGAAACGGTATTGGCTACAAAGGCATCGAAAAACAACTTGCTCATGAGTACAAGCAGGAGCAAGAACGATGGCTGAAAGCTAGAATTGCTCAAAGCAATTATCAGAAGTGGAAGTTAAATCAATCCACTGAAAATCTGAATGCCAGGGCTAGAAGAAATCTGGTAAGAAAGGCTAAGTTTGCTGAAAAGCAAACTCAGAAACCTGACAGGTATCTGAAAGCATCATATGGAGCACCTAGGAACACACCAAGGAAGAAAATATTTCTTACTAATGATAACAGTCATTCAAATAGAATTCCTCCTTACGTTCCTGTCAGACAAAAGCATATTTCAAAGAAATTCATTCAAAAATGGATTCCTACTGGAAGAACTTTTAATTCTGACGGTTCCATCAAAGATATGAGAACCTAATCTCCTGTTTCCTGTTGTGTGCAGAATGCCTCCTGGACTAAAGCACAATGGCTATTTGATAGTGGATGCGGAAAGCACATGACGGGAGACAAAGCAAATCTGGTTGACTATAAAGCTTGCAACACAGGACCAGATATCAGATTTGCTGGAGGAGAATTAAATCCCTCTCTGGGATTTGGCAACGTCAAATTGGGGTCTTTAACAATCACTGACGTATTACATGTTAAGGATTTGAAATATAATCTATTTAGCATGAGCCAGGTTTGCGACAAGGTTTTACTATAAAATTCAAAGCTAAATACTGCAAACTAATTGACAATGAGTCAAAGCAGACAGTCTTAGTTGGTCGGCGGAAAGGCAGTCTTTATGTTGCCGATTGGGCATCTGCCACAACTGAAGAATGTTTCATGGTGAGTCAATCTGGTCACACAGAAGAGCACTGGTTATGGCACAAAAGAATGAGTCACTTGAACTTCAAAACTCTGAACAGACTTGTCAAGAAAGAGTTAGTGGTTGGCCTTCCCAGAACATCTTTCAGAAAGGATGGTATCTGTTACGCTGTCGGATGGGAAACAATCTAAGATCTCTTTCAAGTCCAAAATCGACACTCTAGTGTTAGATCAACGCAACTTTTACACATGGATCTTTTGAATCATCGTAACTAGTTATGCAGGAAAGAAGTATGGTCTGGTTGTTGTAGATGACTTCTCAAGATTCACTTGGGTTGTCTTTCTGAAACACAAATCTGATGCCAGGGTGGAGATACCAAACTTGCTGAAAAAGCTTGAAGTCATGAAAAATGACAAGGTATCTGCAATCGTAATGCACCATGGTAATCGAGTTTGTCAACCAAACATAAAGGAGTTTTGTACTGCAAAGGTATACAACACCAACTTTCCTCTGTAAGAACACCTCAACAAAATGGTGTTGCGAAGGAAAACAGAACCCTTAAAGAAGCCGCAAGGACAATGCTAGCGGAATCGAAATAAGTGAAATTTATTGGGTTGAAGCTGTAAACACAGCTTGCTACACTCAAAACAGATGCTTGATAAACAAACACCATGACAAGACCCCCTATGAAATCTTGGTTGGTAGACCCCCTAATATCAAACATCTGAGAGCATTTGGTTGTAGATGTTTTGTTCTAAACAATGGGAAAGATTATTTGAGAACATTTCAACCAAAGGCAGATGAAGGTGTATTTCTTGGTTATTCCACAAATAGCAAAGCCTACAGAGTTTACAACAAAAGAACAAAGAAAATTGAAGAATCAATTCATGTTGTATTCTATGAAGGAAATAAGAAAACACCTCCTAATGATGAAATCTCATAAAGGTTCAAAGAACTATTACTGAGGGATTCTAAAGAAGAATCCTCAGAAAGGAGAAACATCATTATGGAAAGTGAGGATGACTCTGACGTAGAAAAGCATGAAATGCCTAGTAACAACCAGATGACTCACAGACATGATGAAGAATTTCCTAAGAAACTTCCAAGAATGGAACAGGTTACTGAGAACCTTCATCATGAAGAGGTATCTGAAAATGAGACTGCTGAAATGCAAGTCCCAGATATCTCTAACACTGAAAAAGTGTCAGATATCCATGACATTTCCCGTATGTCAGATATCTCAGATACTGAAAAAGTATCAAATCATAATCTTAGTGATTCACATTCAAATCACTTGGATATTGATCCTACTAGCACTAAACCTATGATGAGATGGATCAAAGATCATCCTGCAAAGGATGTAATTGGACCAATTAATCAAGGTGTTAGGACTAGGAGAGCAATAGCTGAAAATGTTAATTCTCTCTTTGGATGTTTCATCTCGAATATTGAACCTAAAAATTTAGAAGAAGCATTAGGAGACCAAGACTGGATCTCTGCAATGCAAGAAGAGTTGGATCAATTTGAGAGAAACAAAGTCTGGAAACTAGTTCCACTTATAGAAGGAATAACTGTGATTGGAACTAAATGGGTTTTCAGAAACAAGATGAATGAATCTGGTGAAATAACCAGAAACAAAGTAAGATTGGTTGCGAGGATTTACCTGCATCAAGGCTTAGATTTTGACGAGTCATATGCACCAGTTGCCAGATTGGATGCAATAAGACTCTTTCTAGCCTTTGCAGCTCATAAAGATATCAAAGTTTATCAGATGGATGTCAAAAGTGCATTCTTAAACGGTGAACTTGCAGAAGAAGTTTATGTTGAGCAACCACCTGGCTTTGAAGTTTCCTCAGAATGTAGAATGGTCTATAAACTACAGAAAGCTCTATATGGACTGAAACAGGCTCCAAGAGCGTGGTATGACACGTTGGCCAAATACCTTCTGGAAAGTGGTTTCAAGAAAGGTGAAGTTGATAAAACTTTATTTACCTTAAATCATGATGGGAAACTACTCTTAGTTCAAGTATATGTGGATGACATTATATTTGGATCTAAGGACAAGCAACTTTGTGATTCTGAGAATAAATCCAGTTTACTGATTGTGAAACTTTGCAAATCTCATGAAAAACAAGTTTGAGATGAGCATGAAAAACAAGTTTGAGAAATGAATTACTTCCTAGGATTGCAAGTCAAGCAACTCAATGATGGAATATTCATCAGTCAAACAAAGTATGCAAAAGATATGCTCACAAAGTTCAATCTTAAGCCTTCTGAAAAGAATGCTAAGATACCTATGAACATAGGAACCAAAATGACCTATACTGAATCAGATAAGAGTGTTGAAGAACATAAGTATAGGAAATTGATAGGTTCACTACTCTACCTTACTGCAAGTAGACCTGATATTCAATATGCAGTTGGAGTGTGTGCTAGATTTCAGACAAATCCAATGCAAACACACTACAACACTGCTATGAAAATATTAAGGTATGTAAAAGGTACAGTAGATGTAGGACTGTGGTATCCCAAAGAAAGTGGATTGAGTTTAGCTGGTTACTCAGATGCTGATTATGCTGGATCATTGCTTGATAGGAAAAGTACCTCAGGAACTTGTCAGTTTTTGGGTACTAGACTTATCTCATGGTTTAGCAAGAAGCAAAACTCAATTGCAACTTCTACCACAGAGGCTGAATATATTGCTGCTGGTTGTTGTGCAACACAAATTCTGTGGATACAACAACAACTTAAAGACTATGGACTCGATGAGAAGAAAACTCCCATTTTCTGTGACAACACAAGTGCTATTGCGATTACACAGAATCCTAAATTTCATGCCAGAACAAAGCACATTGATGTTAGACATCACTTCATCAGAGACCATGTTGAAAAGGGCAATATAGAGATACTCAAGATTGGAACTGAAGACCAACTTGCAGATATCTTCACTAAGCCACTACAAGAAAGTAGATTCTTAGCCTTAAGACATAGTCTTGGACTAATGGAACTACCAATGAACTGAAAGAGTTCAGGTATCTGGAACGGGCATCCAGAGAAGAGGTATCTGGAACGGGCATCCAGAGAAGAGGTATCTGGAACGGGTATCCAGAGAAGAGAAAGAAATCGAACGGGTATCCGTAAGTCAAAAGGCTAAAGAGCAAAAGATAGCTTAAAATCTACGAGGCGAACTCGGATATCGAATCATTCTATAAGCAGGGAACACAAAAGAGAATAGTATAACTATCTACATAACTACTCTCTTGAAACTCGCATTATTTCTATCTTGATGAAAAACTTGGAAAAATCCTAAGTATAAGATGATTCAGATCTAACAAAGGTCCTTGGTCATACAGAATTGTGATTCAGATAGCAAGTCGCCAAAATTCATTAAATGGGCACAATTACACTTGTTGATTGTGATCATTGCTGAAAAAGCAATGGTGACCCTTGATGAAATTAAGCAAATGATCTGTACGGTGGAAATTAATTCACAGTAAATAGTGGACTGTTGAAA
Source organism: Plantago major (assembly GCA_026545765.1). Classification (NCBI taxonomy): domain Eukaryota; kingdom Viridiplantae; phylum Streptophyta; class Magnoliopsida; order Lamiales; family Plantaginaceae; genus Plantago; species Plantago major. The sequence continues at coordinate 27,895,500 of CM048841.1, forward strand.
TTCAGACATGGCCCACTAAGCATTTAATGTCGAACTAGCTTTTGCTCACGCCTGCTTGCAAATCACGTACGCATACACAAAATCAATTTGTATGTATTTGTGCATTGATTCAACTGCTATATATATAGGATTTTGGCATAGGAAATCACTTTTGCCTAATCCGAAAACTCATCTTGCACAAAAATAGCAAATCCTTCTCTTGATTCTCTGCAAAACTTCTACAATCTCTGCAAATCAAGATTAAGTTTTTCTGCAAAGAATTACTGAATCAAATCTCTTTTCAAAACACCAATTTCAAATCCCTACACTATATAAAGAGATGGCCCCTAAAAGTTCAACAACACTGAAATCTCAATCCTCCACTGGTACTGCTGAAAAGCAAGCACCAGAGTTGGTTATTGTGAACAACCGACTGGTAGGAGATTTTAATCCTGACCATTGGACTTCAAATCATAGAATGATTTGGGGTGGTGCCATGGTTGAGGAATACCTCACGGCTGGAATAGAGAACCAATGGCTGTAAAGCTAATTCTTGACATGCTTGAAAAGGCACAAATCAAGGGCTTTCTATCCGCCGCCTAGTGGAATTTCATCACTCGATGTGTTGGAATTCTACAACAACTCCAGGATTATTTCCTGTGTTTCTGAAGGCACTGAAATAGTGTCTGTCAAAACCTCAGTCCAAGGAAAGGAAATCCTTCTGGACTTAACAACTTTCTGTAAGTTGTTTGAGTTTCAAAATCTTGGAAAGGAATTTGAAATAAACACCAAGGATGATGAACTCCTTGAAGGTGTTAAAGAACTTTACAGTGACGTGTGTGATCTTGAAAATCGATACACCCACCGAGTTCAAGCTTCGACATCCGAACCAGACATTTGATGGTTCACTGGGATGTACTGGCTTGCATTCTTCACAGATGCTTTGATGGTCTACAAGGAGGTGCTGACCAGATAAGCCAAGAACGGTGGATGATGATGTTCTTGATGAATCAACAAGACAAAAGGCTGGAAAACCCTTTTAACTGGGGAAAGTACGCCTTTCTGAAGTTTGTGAAGAAGATTCAAGGCTTCGAGCTTAAGATTACCAAAGGACTAGCTGAGCCAAAGGCCACTGTAGGATATGGTCTGAAAATATGCTACTTGCTGGAAAAGCTTGGCATTAAGCTCAGAGAGACGGCTGAAATAGCCAACAGTAACCTACTCTACAAATATGAGTATACAAACTTGATGAAAAAGGTTACTGGGTCTCGTAAAGGTTCTAAGCGAAAGTCCGAAAAGGTATCTCAAGAAAAGGTTGCGAAGAAGCCCAGAACTTCAAGAAAGAAGTCTGCTGGCAAATCAGAAGACACACCCAAAGAGGTTGTCGATTCTCAGATATCTGCAGGCATTGCCGATGAACTAATAAAGGCAGATAAAATCATCAATGCTGAAAAAGAGTTATCAACTACTGAACAAGTAGACTCAGCAAGAGAAAGTGCTTTCAGAAATGTTGCGACTAATGCAGAAAGCCTTGCTGATGAACTCATAAATGCTGCCAAAAGTGGTGAAAAACACCTAGCCCTAACTGCAAAAACCGCAGGAGTAATGGACCAATCAGTTCCTAATGTTGATGAGAGCTCTGACGATGAAGATGATGAACTAGTCATCTCTCAAGTCCTAGAAAGAACAAAGAAGGCTAAGGTTACTGAAATAGTAACTGGTGATAAGGTATCTGAAGAAGAACCTACACCACAGGTTGCTGAACCTATAGCAAAGGTTGTTGGTGCAAACACATCATCAGGGAATATTTCTCTTGCACAACTTCAAAAAGCCCTGATGAGTGGTATTTTAGTACTGGCAGATGCTGATGGAAATGCCACATCTAAAAATCTGGAAGAACATTCTACTGACCAATCTTCTGCTTCCAGACAACCACAACAACCACAAACACAACAACCACAACAGCCACAAGTGGTTGATGAAATGGTAAATGAACTCCATTTCGAATTACCAGCAATACAGTATGCTGAAGAAAATCCTGCAAATGAGCAGGTTCCCCAACTCAATGAGAGGGATCAAACTGAGACATCTCCTCAGAATGATCAACCAGGGGAGGCAACTGAGTTGCATACTCAGGAAAGGTGTGAAGTACCAGAAACTTCAAGCAAAGAAACTACACTGGGACAAGAAGACCAAAGTATAGAAAGGTCACAAGTTCCAGAGACCAATCAGCCTGAAATTGCTCAGGTAGCTGACCGGTTTAACTCTTATCTTGTGAAAATTTTTATGCTTATACATCTTGTTACTCATAAAATTTCTTTGTTACAGGCTGAGTTAGAAACACAAAAACAAGAGGAAGCTGAAAAGCTTACCTCAGAAACTGAGAAGGAGGTTTCCTCAACCTCACCTCTTAAGACATCTGAGCCTGTGTCACAGGTAATAACGGATTCTTAAGATAAACACTTCTTCAGTTATAAGTTTATGTGCCTAAACATTAAAATAAATGTTTCTAACAGGCTCTAATTGAGATGGAAGAAGATAAGGCAGAAATGCCAGAGACAAACCCAGAGACCAACAAGGTTTCTGAAGAACACATCACTGAGCCTTCTAGCATGAAGGTATATGACAAATCAAGTGATAAGTATTCTTCATCTTGGGTTATCTTATATCTCTTCTAAAAATATTCAATACTTTCTACTCACAGGATCAATCAGAAGTAGAAATGCACGGGGACAAAGTTGCGACATCCCCTGCATCAATGGAAATTGATGAAGCCCCCAAGGCAACATCACTCGAAAGAACACTAGAAACTGAAAAAGTTTCTGAGAAAAATGACTCTGAGCTTCCTTTTGAGGAAGTAAGTAGCACAAATCAGAATTCATTAAAAGCATATTTATGCACAAATTCTTTCAAACAATTTCCTAAGTATTGTATCATTTTTTATTCTCAGGTTCAAGAAAGAAAGGTTGATGAGGACCAGACTTCCAAGTCTCCACCTCACAACAAGATATCTGAGACACCAATTGTCTCAGCAGAACAAGTCTCTGAGCCTGAAGTACTTACTCAGGTAACTCAGAAACTAAACTACACTTCTACTCAGATATCTACAAAAGTTTTGAAGCTCACTCAAAACTCTTTCTTTCAGGCTCAAACAAGTGCCAAGCAGGCTCCCAATATTGAGACAAGGGACCTACTTCCCTTCTTCAAAGCTCACACCTTGCCAAAGCACATTAAATGCTTCAAGAAATGGCAAAGGTTAAGGTGCTCTGATCTCTCTGAAATATTGAGAATCACATATCAACCAAACAGACGAGCACGAGCTCTTGACTTGGAGACATACATCCATGCAATGTTCCTACCGATAAAGATCTGATTCGACTCTATTGCATAAGGATTTCTCCAGAGAGGTAGCGCACAGTTTGATACAAGCCTTTGAACAGGCAGATGGTCAGACAAGATTACAAATGGCATTTAAGCCAGTCCTGCCCCAAACTCTGCAATTTATACCTTCTGAACAAGAAGAGGTTAATGGGCAGAAGATCACTATTCCTGAAGTGATCAATCTTGTATCTGAAGATGATGAGGAGGAAGAGATAAACGAAAATGACTTCGACGAACCTCCCACTGACCATCACCAAAAGGATGAAACAGACAAAAAGGATGATGATGCCCCTGCACCAGGGACCGGAGGAATTTCACTAAGAAATGATGCCTCAGTTGCTGAAAAGCACACTGAGAAGACTTCACAGAAATCTCCGTCTCCATCTCCTCAGAAATCTACTCATCCATCTTCTAACCAACACCCAGTTACTACTGAACAAGTAGTTGAGCTTTCTGAAGAAACCGATCAGAAAATATTAAACACTCAAATCAGATCTGCTCAACTCAGACAATTGTTGGAAGAAGAACAACAGCTCCATCTTCAACTGGAAGATCAAATAGCTAGATCCAGAGACAAGCTTGATCTACTACAAGATCAATATCTGCAAGAAATGATTGCTTACTCTGAGGTTAAAGAGCTACGGGATGCTGTGCATGATATCACCAAAGAACTCGATACTGAAGAAGTATCTGAAGTCAAGCATGATGCTAAGGCTGCATCATCTTCAAAAGAAGTACCATCCTCCTCCCAGAAAGGAAAGAAACCAATCTCTGAGATGGTTGCTGGACTCGATACAATCGATGAAAATGTCCAAGAGGATGAAGAGCACTGGGCTGATTACTCAGATGATGAAGAAGACAAGACTTTGGCAGAACACCGCAATGAACATTTAGCGGTTTCTCACTTAAAAAGGAAGCTGATTGCTCCTACAATATTCAACAAACTGCCAAACGTCCACTCCCATGAATACATGAACAGATGCCAAGTACTGGCTCATCTGAAAAAGGAGATGTCTTCACAGAACAAGGAAGTAATTGCCTCCGTCCCCTCTGAAATGAGAAAGTTCACTGAGCTCATCACTCAGAGAACAACTAGCATAATCATTTCTCAGAAAGATCTGGGAATGATAAGGGACGATGATGCGTCTTTAGCTGAAAAAGCTTTCCAAGAGGCAAGTTCTCTGCTGGAAAAGCAGATGCCATCCTAGGCCCATTGGCAGAGCTCACTGATAAGGACAATGGACTTATCAAGCAAAATCAGGAGCTCAAAGCCGAACTTTAGAAGTTGGTCACTGCCTACAACTATTTACAAGGGCATTTTGACTCTCTCTCAGATTCCTTTATGAGACTGAGTCAGCCAACAATGACTAAGGGGGAAAGAATGTACAAATCTGGACCTCAAATTCAAGGGGAATCGGAAGAAGGAGAAGAAAACAAGAAGAGATTTGGAGCTAGTGCGGCTCAGAAAGGAAGAAGAAACATGAAAACTTCCCAGCCACCACTCAGAATCAATGAACCCTCCTCAAGCCAAGCTGCTTTGCAAATAGTAGCTGCTTCCCAGAAACCTACTGAAGGAACCAAAATGATAACAAGGGCCATGGCACTGAAACCTCCAAAGAGTACCAAGGCTCCAAGGAGAAGACAAGTTAAAGGGATTGATGAATCTTCTGAAGAAGAAGAAGAAGAAGGTCAAATCAAGTCCCTGGGCAATGAAGAAGGCTGTAAAACTCTCACAAGATCTAATCTTGATGATGATGAGGAAACTGATGAAGATGAAGCTCCTCTTCACAGAAAAAGGAAAATTGAAAGCCTAACTGAGCCCATAGCTGCAAAGCCCCTAGCAGCTAAAACACCCTCTGGAAATACCAAGTCTATCCAGGGTGGTGGTTCTTCAAGCAATAACCCCAAAGAGAATTCAAGACAAAGAAGGAACAGACTGAGAGCTGAGCAAAGACAAAGTCAACTTCCACTCAGGCCAGAAGAAGCCAAAATAGAGTATGTGAAGTATGACAATGATTCCTCTGTCTACAGGTGCATCAATCAGAAAAATGGCTATTGGATTCTGGAACTTAAGCATCTATTGGTAAATTCAAGATTTCCAGAACCAATCCATAAACAACTTATGGCATGGAGAAAAGATAAGCCAACCTTGATCAACACCAATCACATTAAAGCCTGGTTGGATTTTGAAGTTGTCAAGAGAACTGAAGCCATGAGAAAGGACCTCTCTGATGAATGTCCATATGGAAAGCCAGATGATGTGCACATAATTCTGAATATCACAGGAACATGCACAAGAGCAAGACTCGCTGTAGAACCCTATGAATCGTTCTATCTAACTGAAGAACAATACAAGGGTGACATCGATATCGAAGATTATCTACGAATACTTCAAGCTTTGGATATCGTAATAGAGCATGCCCGAAGTGGGGAAAGTACCTATGGGTCAAGCATTTTGTCAAGAAAATCCTACCAAAACCTACAAAGAGGTCGTGGATTTGCGGAGACACGTAGATGCTCGTCAGAACTCTTCTCTATGACTATTCTGATGACATCAAAAGGTTTGGAGATAGGAAATTTGCAGACTGATCCATAGAAATACTGTTGAAGACTTGAAGACTAGTTTATTAGGATGTTTACTTGGAGCTTGGTTACTCCTGTTGTCCTAATTTACTATGTAGTTTTTGTTGTATTTTCTTTGATCGAGCTAAAATCGTATTATGTATTAAAGTTATCTGTAATCTTTATTTGTAACTTATCTGAAGAACTTACTCTCAGATAGTATTCTATAAAAGATAACTTGTCAGCAAAGATCACACCTTGTGATTTGGTTGATGTTTACTTTCTGCACTTAATTAAATAATTTGAAGATCTTAAGAAAAGATTAAGTGTTGGATTGTTCACTCATCCAGATTTGTAATAGGTAAGATAGTCATCGTTGACTGATCAAAAAGGGGGAAATTTGTTAGGAAATTTGTTGGGAAATTTCTTGAGAAATTTGTTAGGAAATTTGTTAGATATTTTGTTAAGAAATATCTGTTTAGATTTTGATCAGCAACATGATGACTTATCTTAGTCTCAGAAAGGTGATTAGTACTCTTGGTTCACTTGAACATTGTAAAAGAGGAAACTCACTAAGTATGATAGTCTAGCTAATCTTGTATAGGATGTTAGGTCTCAAAATGTAATTTTTATTTTATGAAGAGAAGACCAAGAAGAAGACATCCAAGGTAACAAGCTCAACGACATTGAAGACTTGAAGAAAGCTGCAAGATTATCGAACAGCTTGTTCAGATACCTTAGCGGATATCTTGAAGACACGAGCAGTTTAAACAAAGTGTCACAAGAGATATCCGAGAAATAAAAACTATCTGAAAACAAGGAAAGTGTCCACAGATATCTATTCTCAGATACCTTGAGCATTAACCACATTTCTGAAAAAGAAATATATATTGCAAACAAAGTTGTTTCAATAAATAAGTGGTATCTGAAGATTGAAGATAAGGACGTGCAAAGAATCAGATAACACTAGTCTCTGATACAAAGCATAGTTCCGTTGACACAATAGGACAAAAAGTATAGTACAATGCATTTAATGCACGGACAGAGATGTCTGAATAAAAGCAGCGGCTTCCGAAGAAGACAAAACCTTTCATAAGATTATACACAGATATCAATAGTTTGAATTTGAGCCTAACGGATACTATTCAAACGGCACTCAAATTCATCTATAAATATCAACACTTAGACTGCTTGAGAAGACACCTTAGACACACGACATAACTTGAAAACGCTGAACGTCTTACTCTCTCAAAGCAAATTACTTATCCTCAAAGCTTTCTGTTGCGACCAAAGCATTTGATCTTGAGTAACACTGAAGTTCTAAGTATCCTGATCCTAACAAGCATAGCTATCTGTGAAAGAGTTGAAAAGAAAGATCAAGTATCTGAGATTCATTCTCTTGAACATTTATCTAAGACTTGGGTCAGTAAAAAGAACAAGATACCATACATTGAAAAGTGTATTAAGTATACTTGATTCACAGAGCTATCTGAATAACTGAATAAGTTATTAAAGAAAAGCTCATCTGACAACTCAAACCAAAACCAACACCATAACTGGGGTGGAGTACAGGAAGTACTTAGTTTGAAAAATCAGGGAATAACTCCAAGGTTACCGGAGTATAGGAAGTACTTGATTTGGGAAACTAAGGAATAACTCCAAGGTTATTGAGTATAGGAAGTACTTAGCTTGGGAAGCTAGGGAATAACTCAAAGGTTTCGAAAGGAAGTACTTGGGTCAGGAAAGCCGGGAACAACTCAGGGGGAACATTTGGTTGGGAACCAATTGTTTAAGAATCTTAGAATAGGATTATTGTAAGGTGAACTCAATTATCTGTTCTAGTGAATTCTAGGTCTCTGATAGACCGAAGTGGATTAGTTGGAGGATTACGCCACCTCCAGATACCACTATACTTGTTGTGTTATTTACCTTTCTGTATTTACATTTCAGCAATACACACACACATTTTAACTGTTTCTGCACTTATCTTTATTAAGTCTTCCGCGCTCTGATTCTAAGTATCAGATATCTGAGAAATAGTTTTTATCGACAAAAGTTTTAAAAGACTATTCACCCCCCCCCCCCCTCTAGTCTTTTACTTTGCCGTTATCTGGACCAACAGGATCGTTCCCAACGAGGAACCCCGATCCAGCGCTCTCACTATCCACCGAAGTAGTACGCACAGGAGGCACGTCCTCATGATCAACGCCTCAAACTTGTGAAACCTCAGCTTCTTCGCGAAATTCCATTTTTCTTCTTCTTACAACTTGAGAGGGAGATCTCCACACGATCAGCACTGTTCCATCTTCTTTTACGACCTCATATCCATTCATGAAAGGATAACAACGATATCGAGCCCCTATACATTCGCAAAGTCAGAGAGGAAGTTAAAAGCAAGTAGCAAGATCAAAAATCCACATTTTAACAAGGAAGACATTCATTGTTTCACATATAACAGGCTACAACCACCTCAATCCAGCTTCACAAAAGCAAAACTAGCAACAATTTCAAAAGAATCTTCGTTCAAAATTACATCTCCAAAAACACAGAATCGAAAGAAAGCAGCTCTAAAGCAAAGTCTTATTCGACAAAGGAAGTTTCACATTCCAGATATCTCAAAATGTTTACAAAACCTCCGCTTCTGATTTCGACCTTAGACCTTAAACAAATCCCAAAAAAAAAAAAAAAAAAAAAAAAAAATTTATATATATATATATATATATATATATATATATATATATATATATATATATATATATATATATATATATATATATATATATATATATATATATATATATATATATATATATATATATATATATATATATATATATATATATATATATATATGTATATATATATATATATATATATATATATATATATATACATATATATATATATATATATATATATATATATATGTATATACATATATATATACATATATACATACATATATATATATATATATATATATATATATATATATGTATATATATGTACATATATAGATATGTATGTACATACATATAGATATATATGTACCTACATATACATATATATATGTATGTACATACATATATATATGTATGTACATACATATATACATGTATATACATACATATATATATATGTATGTATATATATATATGTATATGTATATACATACATATATATATATATATATATATATACATATATATATACATATATATATACATATATACATATATATATATATATATATGTATATTATCTCCGCACAAACAACCAATCCCCCTGGTTACAGTAAACAGAAACACCATATTTTGAATCGAGTCCACCGAGAAAAGAACAACATATCCAGCACATCAGAGGGAATCTCAAACAAAGGCAGGAAATGCTTTAAAATTTCGTCACTTACATGTCAAAAGCAACATCCACGAAAATACAAGAACATAAAACCAGAAAAGGAGAAAAAGAGAGACTCACCGGAAAATGTCCAAGAAGCGTCTCTCAGTCGCACATCAAATCAAGCGGCCTTTTATGCTTTCCACTCCGTGCTGCTAATAGTCACTGCGCTACCTCTTAGCTCTATCCACCCCCACTGCGCGCCTGAAGAAGAGCGGTATATGTAAATATAGGTGGTGGAAAGAACTTTTTGCTTTTTATTTTTTCAGCATCAGTGGAACTGGCGCAAGGATGGAGAATGGGGATCAAATGAATTAAGTGATCAATGATCATATATCGAACTTGCATGTCTAAACATTTATTGTTTATCATACATACATTGCTAAAACTTACTATTTTACGGGAGCTCTCACGAAAAGAGCGCATTTTAAGCTCTCATGAAAAGAGTCCATCATCGACATAATTTGTGTCGTAATTATTCAAAATATGATCCATGTTATCGAAATTATCGACTATTCTATTTAGTCAAAATTATGGCCTTACGAGGGCCAATTGACCTGGCAAAAATATTGGATTGAATACAAATATTCGATACAATTCAAGCAATACTGTTTTTTTTTTTTACTCTCCAACTCGAGAAACTCGACTCGGAGAGTGGGGGACAAACTGTATTGGTAAATTTTCGTATCTTAGTCCAGTCCAGAACTTAGTCCAAATACTATTTGATATGGCCTCGTTTATGGCCCATTAATTGGTGATCAAGCCCAATCCAAGATCCAATAACGAGTCCAGCCTGATCTGACGAGCAAGTCGAGTCTCAAAGATCGAATGGCTGACCTAACTAAGTCAACTGACCAAGCTACCTAGCTCAATACCCTTCGTCAACCATCTGACTCATTGACGAGCTAACTGGCTAGTTGGCTCACCTAGCTAAGCCAACTACGAAGACCATCCAACGGGTTCCAGCCAACCTATCTAGTTCGAGCAACTTTGCCAACCATGTAGCTGGTTGACGAGCAAGCCCACATGGATCACTCAACCACATCCACGAGTCAGCACTCTTACTAGGCTGATGGAACTAGTCAACCCACAAGATGGATGGTTGAACTATTTCGCCTAACAGACTCCACTAAAGAGGTGCCTTCTAACCTACTGAGAAGGAGTCCAACTCCATTCAAATGAACTCCAACAAACCCATCGGAAATGATGGAGAGGTGGGTATGAGAGATTCCAACGGCTGGAAGGAAGAGTCTCTATATAGGAAGGAAAGGAAGAAGGTTAAGACCATCGAGTACTCACGGAACAAACCCTAGCAATCATTCTCTCATGCCTCCATCTCTTAAGCTCTCTGATCAAGACCTACCATCATCCACTATCACCCACGATCATCCACCATCACCTACGATCATCCACCATCATCCACCATCGTCCATCACCATCCGTCGCCTTCCATCATCTCTCACGACCGTCCGACGACTGCCAACTAGCTTCCTCTAACAAGGTCAGCTAGCCTCTCGCCGGTGCTCATCTTCACTTTACCGAACCGATCCAGCCAACAGGATAAGTCGATTCTCATCATCCTTCTCTCTATCTCCTTCAATTCTTACATCTTCTTCCAGTTTACTGACTTGAGCGTCGGAGTCCCTTCGGTCGGCACCACACCGGTGTCGCCTTGGAACCTCACGTCTCTAGGTTTGCTCTTGTTGCCTTGCAGGTCGCTGGTGCCCCCCAATTCATCAACCTAATTCGATTGTAGATTTATGAGCATCTACATTTAGTAAAAATGACGTAGTTCCTTCCACAAATATGCAAATCATAAAAGTCAAAATTCCTACTAGACTCGTATATCTTCGAAATGGTATCGAATACAAGGTTTATATATGAGTGAGTGAAGTCAGATTTGCAGTCAAAGTTGAGTCTGACTTGTTTATTTTGACATATTTGAGCAGTTTTAGTAAAAATGACATAGTTCCTTCCACAAATATGCAAATCATAAAATTCAAAATTTCTAGTAAACTAAACTCGTATATCTTAGAAATAGTATAGGAAGGTTTATATATGAGTGACTGATGTCATATTTGCAGTTAAAGATGACTCTGACTTTGACATATTTGAGTAGTTTTAGTAAAAATGACGTAGTTCCTTGCACATATATGCAAATCATAAAATAAAAAATTCCTAGTAAAGTAGAGTCGTATATCTTCGAAATGGTATAGGCCACAAGGTTTATATATGAGTGAGTGAAATCAGATTTGCAGTTAAAGTTGAGTGAAATCAGATTTTTAGTTAATTTTCTTGTATATAATCCAAAAAAAATGATTCTTGTAATTTGTAACCACTTGGTAGCCCCCTGTTCTTTGATCTAGTAAGTCACTTATATGTCACAGTTACTTGTGCAACAGTATAAACAATTTTAAACTGTTAAAAACAGAACACAAATTTTAGGAAAAGGTCTGACTTTCCATTAGAATAGGAAAAGCTGGTTTTTTAAGTTGCTAGCGGTTAGCAGTCAGACTAGCGCGGTCAGACCAAACTTTTCAGCGCCCCAAACCTACAGTCACAACATAAATTCCCCCAGTTATAAAAACTTCCACCAGTTATAAAAACTCACAGACACAACATTGATTCCCCCAGTTATAAAAACTCACAAACACAACATTAATTCCCACAGTTATAAAAACTCACAGACACAACATTAATTCCCCCAGTTATAAAAACTCAAGACACAACATTAATTCCCCCAATTATAAAAACTCACAGACACAACATAAATTCCCCAATTATAAAAACTCACAGATACCAGATAAATCCTACAGATACAAAAATCCACAGACACCAGATTGATGCAAAAACCCACAGACACCAGATAAATCTCCCAGATACCACATATCAGTCCTATATGTCATATTTTAACTCCCAGAAGTAGCATAAAGTACTAGATGCAACATGAAAGTTCCAGATATCAGATAAATCTCACATATGCCAAATAAAAAAGTGAATATGCCGCAAGTTCCAAATGCCAAATGAAAGTCCCAGATGCAACATAATAAAAGTCATATATGCCATCTTTCAAACTCCTAGATGCCAGGTAAATCTCCCTGATACAACATGAAAGTCATATAGCCATATTTAACTCCCAGAAGCAACATAAAGTACGTAACATGAAAGTCCCAGATACTAGATAAATCTCACAGATGACAAATAAAAGTCTCCTTAAAACATCTAGGAGTAATTAAATCCCCATACACATCAACATAACACCACAAGCAAGTTGCAGTACATATCAGTAAACAAAATCACAACATATTGCATGTCAAAAATTCCAGATGACATATAAATCTCCCAGTTATGATACAGGATGAATAATTTGAACTTATATTACCACATAGTCAATTCTATGAATAAATATCATGAATTAAAAACCTCCAGACAGGTGCTACAAATCACCATATATCTTTTAAAAACACCACGAACAATTCAATTAGAGAGCTCAATCAAAGAAATTCACATTTATTTTCCCCAAATACATTGGAACACATCCGAAACCAATGCATATGGTATGAAAAGGAATTATAAGCCACTATTAAATGCCAAATATATATCTAATTGCAAAATACACCAGATCCTTTATTTGTTCATCATCATCATCTTCTTCTTCTTCTTTCTACTGCTAGGTTTCAATTGATATTCAATTGCATCATATCTCGATTTCACTGTAAAACATAGATCTGTAAATGAATAAATCAAAAGATCAATCATTAATTGTGCCTTCTCCTTTCCAACCATGATTGTCGCGATACACCAAAAAATCAATGAGTAACTAACCTTCTTCTCCTTTACAAACGTGATTGCTGGCTTGTTGCGATACAATTAGCTGCGGTTTGGGAGGAGAATCGATGGCTGCTTTCTTTTTGGAGCTGACAATTATTATCCTGCATATTATCTTACATAATTGTCCTTCCTATTATCTTTACTTGAATAATATGCATAAATGCCCATGGGCTGTTTGTTTAGAGGCAAACAAATATACAAGCCAAAACTGACCAGTACAAGTCCATTTCCTTTTTCTTTTACCCACTCATTTTTTTGCAGTTATATGTTCATAGCTTAATCTTAGGTTTGCATAACAAGCACAATGAACAAGTAAGTAAAAATACTCCTATACGCAAATGTAATCATCCCACAAGTATTGCATACATAAAAACAAAAATGCCATCATCCCACAAGTTCTCCAAACATTTAATAAAGGTGAAAACACAAAGGTTATCATCCTACAAGTCTTCCAATTATCATTGTGATAATGGTACAGCCAAGACTCCAACTATCAACTGCTAATGCCTTATCAGAGCTAGCATCTTTTTGCAATAATGTTGACTGCAAGAGTTGCGACAAAGAATGAAACCTTAATATTCTACATATGTTGACAATTTCAGGAACAAAAGTTCATGACATATATTGAGGTTAAAAGATGTATATGTACCGCATGAGCTAGTCAATAAGGACTACCCAATGATAGATCTGTAAATTGCCCAGTCAAATGCAATAAGAAATTTAGACAAATGAAATCACATAACATGACAGATATCAGATTTGATGCATTAGGATGTTTAACTGGAATTGCTCAACTGTTCTTAGATAAATCAAATCAAAGCCATTATGTAGATTTAGAAAAGTAGGTAAGTTGAAAAATAGCACACCTGGAGTTAGGGCTGCTTATATGATCCGGATTCATGGTCCAGTCCGTTTATCCGCATTTACGGATCGGATAATGGATGCAATTTTTACCTATCCTTTACGAACGGATAAATCCGTCGGATATCTGTATCCGTTTTTTCATATCTCACACACACACACACACACACACACACATATATATACACACACACAAAATTTTTGCCCTAATTAAAACCTAATTAGGAAACACACAGACATACATCTTTCTTTGTTTCTAATTAGGTTGAAGTATGAACTATTTTGGAAAGTTGGAGTTGGCAAAGTGGAATTGCTAGAGAGTTGGAGTTTTATTTAATTTCCGTCTATTTGCATTTAATTTGGACATTTGATTGATGTGTAATGTACTATGGATATTTGAATCGCATAGTTTGGTTTTCAAACTTTTGATGTGTATTTCAAATATTTGAACCTATGTTGTTTGGTGTTCTCTGTTGATTTCTATCGTTTTATTTTTATTCGTCATTTTATTGTCCAATTGATGTTGAAAAACAGTTTTTTTTTAAAATTAAATTTCATGGACAACGGATATCCGCGGATTTATCCGTTGTCCGATCCGCTTTGAATGGATCGGATAACGGATGGGCATTTCAGTCACCCGTTTGACCGGATATCCGGTCAGACGGATCGGATATGATCCAATCTGGTCCGTTGCGCAGCCCTACCTGGAGTCAAGTCCAATAACCATAAAATAAGAAGCGACATGAAAGCTCATGACATCAAGGATGCTCATAAGAACTTGTAGACGGTAAAAAAGTAGAAAAAATTAACTATAGCCAGGAGAGTACTAATAAAAACAAAGTTTATTCAAAATATACATGTTTCACTTGCCTTGAACACCTATAGATGACATTTGCATCTGTGTTTTATCCTTCCTTGGTGTCTCATAGTCTCCGTCTTCACTTTCATTTATGCCTATGGTCTCTTCATCTTCACAAGTGTTGGACTTATCAAAATATGTAACATCATATCCATCCAAGTAATGGTCCAGATCTTCTCTCAACTCAAGATCGGCCTGATTTTCTTCATCATCCTCAACTTGTACCTTTGTTTGCCTAACACTAATCAATTCTTCCACATCAATTACATCAGGTGCTAAACCTTCCCTCACAAGGCCATTTGAAGCCACATTACCATCATCTTCTCTAACTTCATTAACTCCATCAGACTCAAATTGTTGCATTGGAGTTTGCCTAGGAGAGCATTTGGTATCATCTTCTTCGTCACCAATCGGAAGGTCCCATAAATGTCTATGATGTACTCAGCACTACTTGTCAATTATTTCCCAACTTGGTATCATTAACATAAAAGACTTGCTTCGCATGAATTGGCAACATAAACGGATCTTGCTTATACCACCGAGACCTCGTGTCAATGCTAATGTAGTGCTTATCATCCTGTATAGTTCTCCATCTCCAATGAAAGCGGTTTTAGATCTTATCTGTATACACTAAATACATCCTTAGGTACAAATAGATGTATGGGTATTGTATATTACATTAATCATTCAATATATAGACATTGCACGTTGAGGCTGCTTAAAAAACTTCCATACTTTAATCAAAGCATAAACAAGAAAAGGAGTTTCATGTTCATCATCAATGTCAAATAAAGAACAATGTGAAGATAGAAAAGCAAGAAGGCAATAAAGTAGTTTCCAACATGTTCAAAAAATTAAAAAATAAAACAAAACGAAGGAAGGCGATAATTTATGAGATGTATGCATTTGTCCCTTCAGTAAACAAAACAAGCAACCAGCCAAATAAACAGCATAAGTACAATTGAAGAGAGTGATACAACAAACTGGTTCACAAAACTGAAAACAAACAGCATTCCATCCAGCAAGAGCAGAAAACAATAAGTACATGTACTGAGCGTGTTTCGTCAAAACAACAAGGACAAGCCATTTTCCCCATCGTGACCCATCCTGATTAAGAACCATACCCTGGAAAGTCACTAATTGTCCACACAAGTGATACGTGCAACTGAAACCTCTCTTGACAATCAACATCATAAGTCTCAACGCCTACTTCCCACAATTCTTTTAACTCATCAACTAAAGGCCTGAGGTAGACATCAATATCTTTTCCTGGACTATGTGGACCAGGAATAAGTAGTGACACCATATGAAACTCTTCCATCATGAACTTATGAGATGGTAAATTGTATGGTATAAGCAACACTGGCCACATGTTATAAGAATTTCCCAAGTCTAACCTTGGTGTAAAGCCATCAGCTGCCAAGCCCAACTTCACATTGCGAGGATCTTGAGAAAAATGAGGATAAAGTTCATCAAAATGCTTCCATGCCGGAGTATCAGCATGATGTCTCATTACACCCTTCTCCTCTACACGTTCTTCTTTATGCCACCTCATATCTGATGCTACTTCACTAGACATGAAAAGTCTTTGTAGTCGTGTCTTTAAAGGGAAGTGTCTCAATACTTTATGAGGAGTCCTATTGCCCTTACCATCATCAGTTTCCCACCTGGATTCATCACATATAGGACATTTTTCTTTACTTTCGTTCTCTTTGAAGAATAATACACAATCATTTTTGCAAACATCAATGTCGTCATATCCCATTTCCATCTCATCTAGGATCTTCTCAGTTGCATAGTACGATGTTGGAAGTGTATGACCTTCTGGTAAGATCTCATTCAGTAATGCGAGTAGCATATCGAAACTTTTATTGCTCCACAAATTCTCAACCTTGATGTGAAGCAATTTAGTGACAACACTAAGCAAAGATCTACTACAACCTGGATACAATTCACGTGTAGCGTTTATACGAAGTCTAGCAAAACTTTCAGTCTTATCATTTTCTTGTTGCACTCCAGCCAAATCATCCAACATGTCATCTAAACCATCATTAAAATCAGGCCCCATATCTGAATTCTCTTCTATATCATCATCACTACAAAATGGGTCTTCCTCAACCTTTTCTCCATGAAATATCCATTCTGTATAAGAGTAGAAAAAACCATTTACTCCCTCACCTTCGCAAAAGGCTTCTTTCGTGTGTTGTTGCAGCGACAACATGGACAATGAATGAATTCATCCCGTAGCTTCAGGTTTTTAATTGTAAAAATCGGAAATGATTCGACTCCATTAATATATGATTCTGATAAAGTATCTGCTTCCCTAGTCCAACTCTTATCCATGATTTTGTATGGTGTTGTACTCCTTTCTAATCGGGCATAGACCTCAAACACACTGATCAATAACCTGGAACTTGAAGAACTTTATTGTTTTGCACAAACAAGTAAGCGACAATCACATATCTAGCTAATCTTGAATTCATAACAATAAATTCGTCATGATTCCGAATAAACAAGTAAATAATTTAATAGATCTTAACAACATTCATCATAATACTAGGGTATACCTAAATCAATATAGCCTTCTGGTGAAGAAATTCAGAAATTTAATTGATGGCCAATAGTGGAGATGTAGATGAAATCAATCGCTCAAAATCTGAAGGAGATTGAGCTAGCACAACAGACGTGGCGGTGGACTGAGCTTGACGGTGTCTCTGTCAACGTTAATGTTCGTGGATGGTATATAGAGCACCAAGGTCAAGAAATTCAAGATGCCAATCAAATGAAAATGATAGATAGAGCAAATAGAGACCAGAGAGAAAAAAAAGACGTTAATTAGAACTTTATTTGCAGCTGGCATGAATCTATTTTGTTCTGGCGTGAATCTGTTATGTTCTGATTAAATCGCTTGTTTAGGTTTTATTTCCTGATCATAACTTGATTGTATACGTACGTATTTCGTTGCCAGGAATTATGTAATCAACGAAATGTTGGAGTGGTAAGGGTTGTCAATTTCATTCGCGAGGTTGCGGGCTCGAATCTTATTGAGAACCTTTTTTTTGAAATTATTTCACCACAATGTCACAGCTATTTCTTGAGAGGAATATATACTCCTCACAATCCGCTAGCTCTTTATTGTGAGGAACAAATTCCTCACAAAACCACTAGCTCGAATTGAAAATTTTCATTCATTTCTTGTGAGGATGATATTCCTCACAATTAATTACTTTCTGTGAGGAAGCATAATTTAGTCACAAGATATTCATCTTTTTGTAAATTGTCACAGCATATGCACTTTACCATGACAAAACATAAATTTTGTCACCGTAGATACTTTATTGTGACAATTTTATGATTTGTCACTATTACATTGTCCCAGCAGATGCATTTTCTTGTAGTGATATGCATGTTGAGCAAACAAGACAGATGGAGGCATTTGAGGCCCGGCAGGGAGTGGCCAGAGACGTACTGGAGAGCCCAACAAGGATGAGGTAAGGGAAAATTAGCTCTTCTTTTTAGTTTCTTTTTCTTGTTTTTACATTTTGTGCTAAGGGACTAGCTACAATCACGTAAAATGTGAATCACAAACTCATTATAGCAAAAGTAAACCGGACAACATGTATCTGAACTAATATTTCTACGATTACGAATCTGTTGAACTGACAAAGCATTATTCAACCCTCTCCAAAGAAAGATCTTAATCTTATTGGTATACTAATTTGCCAAATCCATTCCCAGATATCTTAATCCTAAGTTTTCTAACAAATCCTCCACTCCACCATGTCATCAGCATTACTCATGTCTAACTTTAAAGCCATAAAATTCTCTTTGCCCTTGGTGTTTTTTGTTTGAAAAATGATTCACTTCATAAGCTACTTGCATATTATTAGTAATTAGACGAGTAGGAACAAAAGTTGACTGGGTTTATGAGATAATAGAGTTCATGTGAGCTCTGAGTCTATTTGTTATAGCCTTACATGCTATTTTATAGATAACATTACTTAGAATAATTAACCTAATCTGGGTTAGTATATATTGTGTTTGTCACTTCGATATAAGGGCAAAATGAGTAAAATTAAGCTAGGGATTCAGGTTAAGGTTATTCAAGAAATCAAGAGCACAATTCACAGCATCATGACCAACAATATGCCAGAAACGCTGATAAAACTGCCATCAGGGCCAGGGAATTTATGGGAAAACATGTAAAAGGTGCACGTTTGACCTCTTTTAGAATAAACACCTGGCGAAGCTCCTATTTGATCACTAGATCCATTCACTGCTCCATACTCCCAATAACATCCTCAATTTCTTCTTCTGGTGAGTTTTTGGAGGTAAAGATATTCTGAAAAAAAACCTATTCACAATGTCACTCATCCCCTATTCATCTTCACAAATATCACACATCGCAGACTCTGAATTGTATTAATCCTTGCACGTTGAGTTGCTTGAGCGTGGAAAAACTTGATATTGCGGTCTCCCCTGCCAACCATTGCGGTTTAGCACGCTGCTTCCATAAGACCTCATCTCTGTCCACTTCTTCCACAATTTCATGCAAGTAATTTTTATTAATCTATTTTACTTTTAACACAGGGGTGTATATGTAATATCACTAATGTCTTTGAGCTATATGTGTAATTTGAGCTGTATGTGTAATTTGACATATACAGAAGGGGTTGTTTGTGTAACTAATCCAGGTGATGCTGCTTCTTCGTCTTTAAGAAAAACCAGAGGTCTCTCTCTTCTCTCTAATTTTCTCCATTTCGCGCGCGTATACAGATTGATACATTCCTGACGATGCATGACACTGACGCCCATGATCTCTCTGATGATGCCGATTATGCTGCCTCGATTCAACAGGTGATGTGATTTCAATTTCACCGCTTGTGCTTCAGTAATTTGTTTGTCCTTATCCGATCTGGCGATCGATGATTTGATTGATTTTTGTTTAGGTTCTATGTAGCTTGCTCTATTGTAGGGTTTCCATTGTGTCATTTCTCAGCTTGTTTTAATTCGACTCGAGTTTTTAGGGTTCTTCGAGTGCGAGCATGATTCAGAGTGAGAGCATTGACAGACGGAGCTCTATGAGCGAATCAGAGGGCGCAGAGGTGTTATTCACCAAGGATAATGTGACGATTCATCCTACGCAGTTGGCTTCCGAGAGAATCGGTGGCCGTTTGAAGTTGATCAAGCAAGGGGACTGTGTTTTTATGGTATGATTAGGTTTTCTTCTTCGTTTGTTTTATCCCTGGTATGTGTGATTAATTTGTAGGAGATGTCTAATATGATTTATTATGGTTAAAAGCTATGTTGTCTTTAAGAAATGTAGCTAGTATAAGTTTAACTAGCTATGTTTAATGTGCAATTGAACTGAATGTAAGCCGATGCCTGTTCTCATACATGTCGGTGTCAATGAGCTTGTATGTCAAATCAAATTCATAAATGCACACTCACATACTCATATTACATATATTAATGTATGTGCTTGTATGCATGTGATGATATCTACTGCACTCTGTTGCTGCAAGATTATTTAATGATTTCGAATTTATGTCCAGACATGGATTCCATATAAAGGCCAAAGCTCATGTGCAAGGTTATCAGAGAAAGGTTAGGCCTCATTGTGTGATTACTCTCGCACTATGTATTTTGTTGACATTTATGTTTATCTTTTACTTGAACTGATTGATTATGCATTTAATGTCTTGATCTGCAGATAAGAGTCTTTATACTATCAGGGCACTGCCAGTTTCTGATATGCGGTCAATACGTAGACACACTCCAGCACTGGGCTGGCAGTATATCATTGTAGTTATGTCAAATGGTAAGTCTCTTAGTATACCATACAAGTACAGTTACCGTTCATAAATTTCGGACGTTACAAAAGTGTCTTTGAAATTAGTGTCTGTGGTGTTTTAGCTCGAGTGTATTTGATGTTGAATAGATGGATCTCATCTAATTAACCAGGAGAAAAAGTAATGGAAGTCATAGCACATGTCTAGGAATATAAAGAACATTGAAGAGAACGCACGACCGTGAGTCGGGAAAGACATCTCCGTAATCAATCAGTTTAATTACTATTATAAAAATAGTAGTAGTACTAATAGTAATGATGATCATCTGGAGCCTAGTCTTAGATTTATAGGCCAATATGTAAACCTAGACCAGGATATATAATCAAAATGAGATTATATGGAACTCTAGAATCCTAAACTACGAAAAACCCAAAATGCTTATTTTATGCTTATATTACTAAATATAACCTGGATTTCCATTAGGAAGTTTTCCTAATCTGTTGTTCCTGCATACATAATTTCTACGTTTTTTCAAGTCAGATTCTATATGAACTTCTATGGTTGTTTTTTATCTTTTTTTTTAAAATAATTTTGTTGGTAATTTGATGTCCTTCCTTATTCGGACACGGCATTTTCTATTGGATTATTATGTGGCATTGTTATATTCTATCTTTAGACGAAGATTGACTCACTTCAATCCTTACTGGGTATCGCTTTCAGGTCTAGCTTATCCTCCACTTTATTTCTACAATGGAGGAGTCAGAGAGTTTCTGGCAACCATTAAGCAACATGTTTTTCTTGCCAGGTTAGTTTCTGATTTTCATATTTGCTTGCTTGGCCTTTTCCGTAATTAATATAATGGCATGGTTGTTTGTTGCCAGTGATAAGATAATAAATAGTTGTTGCATCTCTATGTTTTTATCTAATGTATATATCAACATGGGGCCTGCAATTTTAAATGTTAACTGAAACTGACATTTCTGATTTCTCAAATGAAGCGTCCACACTCATACTTTCCCTTGTAAAGTGAATAAATATGTAGATACTACAACTATACTTACTTCTTATTTAGGATGTACGGGTATGCCTCTGCAGAATTTGTGTGCATGGTGGTTGTTAGAAAAGCTTCTTTATGAGTTGATTGTAAAATATGTATGCTGTCTATTAGTCGAATCGATGACTGTCACATATGGATAATCGGGATTTTGTCCACATTGCTTGTTTACCTCAACAAGAAACATACATCTAAATCTCCAGTTCAGCTTTTTTGTTGACCGGAAGGTCAACAGTAGTATGTATGCATTGTAGTTCTGTAATAGTTGCACTTTGATACCCGCCCTCGGACAATATTTGAAGTTGCAAACTTCATGTGTACTCTGTTTTCATTGTGAACTTGGATGATATAGCTGCCTGAGACCTTCAATTTTGCAGGTGAATTTTAGTGTCACTGTTCATAGCACAGTTAACTTTGCTGCTGGAATTCTGGAAAGTAATTATAATAATAATACCCCCTCCGTCCCAATCTGAACTAATAATAAGAAGAATAATGAGTGTGAATTATATGGAAACTAGTAGAGGTATTTGTATGTTGGTGCTATAATATTTGGAATGTAATATTGTCGAGCTTATGTATTGTTGACTCCAGAATAAGCCATGGCTGTCTCATTGGATACTTGTAACAGTCGAGATGTACTGTTTATAGTACAGAAGAGAGGCGTTCTCAGATTTTTAGTCCTTGACATCGAGCAATTATGTTGATTTACTTTGCATCCTCATACTCATACAGTTCATTTCCAGGTCTGCAGAAGACGCCAATGTATTACTTGTAAATGATTTTCAAAATCCTCTTCAGGTATGTTGATCATTAATTACTTCATTGTCTATGTAGGCTGGTTACAAATGCATTTCGAGCTGGTCCTGTTAATTTTAAGCCACCACAGTCAAGCAATTTACTGTAGATAACTGTGCATATTGTTTTTTTATAGAGAACTCTGTCCTCCTTGGAGCTTTCTATGGCTGTTTCTGCTGCAAACATTCCAACTCCAGCTAATGGCTCTCCCTCTGGAGCTGATCAAGAGAGGATCTCTTCTGATAAAATCTCTGGTAAGCCAAATGGCTGGCAGAGGCCAAAACATCAAGATCCAGCTCGAGATCTTTCAATTCAAGTACTGGAGAAATTCTCACTTGTTACAAGATTTGCTCGAGAAACGACTTCCCAGCTCTTCAGGGAGATGGATGGCTTTACCCCTAGTGAAGGGAGAAAGCATGATCATGCTCTCATCACAGCATCCCATGATTCTCATAGAGTTCCTAATGAGGTCCCTGTTGTGCCTGATCCACTAGAGGTACTTTTGTACCTTGTTTCCTCGTATTATTGTATTTTAACATTAACTTCATTGAATGCTCGAATATTTGCATTTTTATTCCTTGAAATAATAGATATAAAAAGTCCTGCAACTGTGTGATTCATTAGCATTTGCTGCTGGATGCGACAGCCTGATTTATGAAATTTGATAGGGTTATAGATGCAGAATTGCACATAATGGACTGTATGAATTGAAATTTCAGCTACTTGAAAAAACCATTCTGAAAATGTGAAGATCTTTTTGCAGGCTTGACATTTTGTCCTTTTTCTTAAAGTCAACTATAGGACTGCCTTATTCGGGTTTTTGTCGACTTGCACAAATTTTCATATAGGATATGTATTGTTTAGTTGAAGAAGCATGCACCAGTGTTTGGAAGCTGTTTCTCATTTTGGTTATCCAATTTCATTGTGTAAGATGTTAGTATAGTCCCTGCAAATCGAATTATGATGTCTGACACTAGTAATGTGTATAGTTAACTGGTTACTTTATATTTGTGCCGGTTGAAAATTCGGCAAACCTATTTGGACCATCAAAACAAGGTTGGGCAAGCTGATTCAGTTTAGCCTTTTCTTCTGAATTGGCGAATGCTGTATATTTCTGGGCTCTGAGCAATAAACACTAGTACACTACTGTACTTTATGAAACGGAAGTTGTCACACTAGACTAGGATCAAATCGAATTATGATGTCTGACACTAGTAATGTGTATAGTTAACTGGTTATTTTATATTTGTGCTAGTGGAATATTTGACCAACTTATTGGACTATCAATACAAGGTTGGGCAAGCTGATTCAGTTTAGCCTTTTCCTCTGAATTGGGGAATGCTGTATATGTCTGGGCTCTTAGCAATAACAGTAGTACACTACTGTACTTCATGAAATGGAAGTTGTTACACTAGACTAGGATTTTTTTTAATATCTGTATCCTTTATTATAGTCTAATTGTTTGAAATGACACATGATTTTAAAGAAAAAGGATTCTTGAAGACTTGAAGTGGCTATGAATTAAATCTAAACTGTACACAACCTAGGACATTATGGGTTTGCTTGGTATGCAACTGACCCAGGTCTGACGCCACTCAAATTACTTTTCACACAGATCTGGTTCCTAAATAACTGAATTTCAACTAAGAACACTTTCTTTTTGTTGATTGTGACAAAATATATATATATCTCGTGCACATACCATATATCCTGGCACATTCAGAATCAATATCAATAAAGTGCATATCCCATTTCTTTCACCTGCAAACGCTTTTCATACAATCTCATGTTGGACAAACACGAGTTTTCAAACGCATTAAGTGGTCAGTGTTACCTTTTTTCATTGCGAAGGGGCTCCTAGTTAAGTCAAACGATTCATATTAAAGCTAAAGTAAATCTGTTTTTTATCATATTGTCATTCTTAGGTGAAGAAGTAGCTTATGTGTTTTCTATCTCCTATCTTGTACATCTTCATCTTGTGGCTGATGCTTCGGTTCATCTTCAAGTGATGTATACTTCAAACTTTTTAAAATTGTTTTCTCCTCTTTTCTCTCGACAGTTTGATAAATTGTCACGGGTATGGGGAAAACCACGACAGCCACCCTTGGGACATGAAGAGGTATGATAGCATTTCCTCCTGACTTTCGATCTCTAGTATGTCATGTTCAAGGTCATGCCATCGGACTAGGATGTTATGACTGTTGTGCCGGTTTTGTTCGTTTTATTTTGCCCAGTTGTATGTGGAAAAGACACGGGCAATTGTTTGTGTTAGCTACAAAAGTTGTAGACTTATAGTTCCCATTGGGATCACTACATTGTTCTGTTTTAGGATTTGTTTAATTCTTTTACTTGCAGTGGGCCACTTTCCTGGATGCTGAAGGACGAGTAACGAAGTCAGAAGCATTAAGAAAGAGAATATTTTATGGTGGTGTGGACCACAATTTGCGGAAAGAGGTAAATATTCACATGAAAGCCAAGTGTTTGTTTTAATCCATGATCATTTTTTGTCAATTTTATGAACTTGCTTTGTTTTGCTTGTATCCAATACTTATTAAGAAACTCTTCTCCTTACAGGTTTGGACATTTTTGTTAGGATACTATTCATATGATTCAACATATGCGGAAAGAGAATACCTCATGTCAGTGAAGAAGTCAGAGTATGAAACATTGAAAAGGCAGTGGCAGGTTGTTGCTAATTACATATGTCACACATATTTGTATGCATACATATGTCTGTATGTAAATGTATGTGCATCCATATATTCATCAACGTATAGTCATCGATGCATATATGTTCCTATACCTAGAGAACACCTCATGTGGAAAGAATTTACCATGTCCGTGAAGAAATCAGAGTATGAAACTTCGAAATGGCAGTGGCTGGTTGTTGCTAATTACAGTCCATATCTTACACATTCCTATTAATAAATACGTCTTTCTGTAAGTGTGTTTGCAGTAAAAAGCCAAAACTAGTACCCTAGGTAAGCCACGTATCATTTTTGGTAACTTAACTAAGTCATGCCCAATTTTGGTACCTTATAATATATTTTGCGCATCAGGTATCCCTTGTCATGTGGCAGTTTGCAAATACATAAATACCTCGTACCAAAATGTAAATACGATGACCCTTAGTTAATTACAAGTTTGCCCCAAGTTGTTAAAAAAAAATCTAAACTAAGCCATTTTCCATTAACAAGTTGCAATCTCATCCAACTCTTAAAACATCATAGTTTAAAATAATTTGAAATCAAAATCAATCTAAAAGACAAGGAAAGAATATAAAAAAATGAAAACTAAAATAAACTAAAAGTACCCACGGAAGAAAGATTCTATTTTTTCTTCCATGGCTGCTTCCGTCATGGAAGGGCTTCCATGGCAGAATAGTACGTACTGCACTGAAGCGCTTTCCGTGGCGGAGTTTCTGCCATGGAGCAGCTTCCATGCTGGAAGAAGACATGGAAAGCATCCCGGCTTTCTTCCATGGCTGCCATGGCATGTAGTTTTATTTTATACTACTATGATTTATCTGTCATTGGTTATTGTAATTCATGTCTTTTAGTTAGCAGATGATATTAATTGTGTTTGTACTTTGTTGATGCATGAATGGCTTTTGTTTTAGCTGAAAGCTAGCATTAGTAATTGTTTAATTAGAGCATTAGTACTGTGTCTTAACTGGCAGAATTAGTTGCCGAATTCCCAGGTCCATCAATTAAAAGGGATGGTGTGTGTGTGTGTGTCCCTCTCTCTCTATATATAGAACATAGTTACTCATGACAGATAACTGAAAAGTTAGCGTCTGGCTCCTACTTTCATGTAAAGGACTTGAGGCCAAGGGTGAATTCAGTAATTTTTGGGTGGGACAGGCTAGCTCAAGAAGGCAATTAGAAAACAATGTTTGTTTTGCACTCCGAAGTCCGAACTCCCTAGATTTAATACAAGCATGCAAATTAAGTGCAGATATTTATTAGGTGGCTTCTACATAAAATTATAAAAAGAACATACAAAACAAATATCTGTCTTTTGTAAGATATACACATATTTTTAAAGAGTAAGTCTCATGAGAGACGGTCTCTAGATAACTTATCTAGAGACGCCCTATGTTGTCAATAAAACCATCCATGTTTTTAATCAAAACGTCTATGTTGTTAACGAAATAAGTCTTGTTGTACTATGAAAAAACACTAATGTTGAGAACATGGATGTTTTGATTAAAACAGTGTCAATTGTGCATTTATTTAAAAGGGGAAGTGCATTTAGTGGAAAATAACAAGAAAAGGAAATGGGGTAGAGATGAGAAGGTGAAGAGTGTTAGTAGGAAAACTATAGAAACGAGATGAGGAAAAAATATAAGATTAAAGATACTAATTTGTTGAAGTGGAAATATGTTAAAAACTCGAGGTTTGCTGCATTCATAAAATTCATGAAGTGTGAATTACATAATACACACATGTTCATGAAAATTGCTGTAAACATGCTGACGAATAGTGCATGCTTTAATTAGTAGTTAGTACTAGATGTTTGTGATTTGGTTTTGACTAATGCTTAGCACTTCTTGGCAATCATCTTGAATTCATGTTGATTTATACTTCTGATATTTGTAGAACAGTGCATCCTTCGTGATTTGTTAAACAGTGCATGCTTTATTTAGTAGATTTGTGTGATTTGTTTTTAACTAAAGTGCTTAGCACTTCTTGGCAATCAACTCCAATTTATGTGTGATTATACTTCTGTAATATTGCCAAGAATTGTTAAATGAAGGACATATTATTTGATTATGTGCAATCATTGACATCTTTCTAATCTTTTACTACAAAATGAAAGAAGATAAAGAGTAGAAGTGTTGTGAACCGGAGTCAAACTAGTGATAACTGAAAGAAGATAAAGACCAATGGCTTGGCATCTGTCTTTCCACCACTAATAATTCTATCTCTATGCCATATATGTTTGTATAGAGGGTATTTAATCGTCCTTTGCTTCAGTGTAATCAGATCACAATCGTGAAAGTCTAGGTAGGGCATGATGTTTTATAAATAAGTGGTTTTAATTTTTACGGTTTATTTTTTAGCAAAGAAGTGTTCTAAATGACATGGTTCTACAATAGGACAGAAGGATTTTTTCTTTGTGCTTGCTTAGATTCTTTTCTGGCATTTATTCTTCTGAACCCCTCTGCCTGGTAACTATTGTAGTGCTTTCAGTGTATTGAAATTGTCTTTGATCTAGCATACCGGCTTACAATCTGAATATCATCTTTTTACTACAGACAATCTCTTCCGAGCAAGCAAAAAAGTTTACAAAGTTTAGGGAAAGGAAAGGCCTGATTGACAAGGATGTGGTACGTCTCACAACATTTCTCTACCATTTTTCCTTCTTTTGTGAGTTTATACCAATACTTGTGAAATGATACTTCTGTTTTTCATCTTTGCATTTAAGGTGAGAACTGACAGGTCACTGTCATTCTATGATGGGGATGACAATCCTTATGTGCGTCTTCTACGTGACATACTGTTGACGTACTCATTCTACAACTTTGACCTTGGATATTGTCAGGTGATAGATCTATCATTCTTTTGTTAATATTTTTCCGTCGTTAAATTTGTTTCTGAAATTTTTTGATGAGCAATGTTGTTATTATTTTTCTAATGTTACTGCTTAAAGCCCTAATTTATTTTTAAATTCAGGGAATGAGTGATCTTCTGTCCCCAATTTTATATGTTATGAGAGATGAATCAGAAACTTTTTGGTGCTTTGTTTCCCTTATGGAACGCCTTGGTCCTAATTTTAACCGCGACCAGAGTGGGATGCACGCTCAACTTTTCGCGCTATCAAAGGTTGCCTCTATCTCTTTGTTTGCTGATACATGTTTACCTAGGTCTTGTTTGCAATCTCCAAATCCTTTTCTATTTACCCCTACAATTGGTTACTATTTCAATTATATGATCTGGACAAAAGTGTATGTTCAGAAAATATGATGGTGGAAACTATTAGGTTTGCTGATTATGGTATCTTAATTCACAGAGTTGTCTCTAATTTATTCGGTGCATTATTTGTTTTGTGCGCCTGGAACCTTATCAGACACTGCAAAATGCTATTTCTCACTATTACAATAAATCAAACTAAACGTCATCCTTCTGAAGGCTTTAAACGAATATAGGGGTAACAACAAATTAGTAGTTTAACCTTTTATACCTACTGATTTTTCCCTGGTACAGGTTATATAGATGTTTTTTATTCCCAAGTGGAAACTCTTTCCATTCATGATTTTTGGCTGTCAACATAAGTTGCATATTTAGCTTTATGATGTATGGTTCGTAGTGGATGTTTTGCTTAATACTAAGGTGGTATTTTGCCTAGCAAATTGGTTTGTGTTGCTTTATAAGTACCCGGTTGTTTGTCATGCAGCTGGTTGAGTTGTTGGATAGCCCATTACACAACTATTTCAAGCAGAAAGACTGCTTGAACTTTTTCTTCTGTTTCCGCTGGATTCTTATACAATTCAAGAGGCAAGTTTGACTGTTCTTTTCTTTCTTCTCCTTACCATATTATGACATGTTTTTTGTTCGACTGGTGTGGCCACAATTACATGTATGGGTCAATTGCAAGAAAAAGCTCCCAAGGTTCAAATATTTTAAACAAAAGATTCCGACCTCTTTTTTTCTCTCGGTGTTTCCTCTGGCACTTGGTGTTGTAAACCCCCCCCCCCCCCCCCCCCCCCGAAGAGAGAGAAATGAAATTAAATAAAAAAATAAACAGAAGTCATACGGGACGGACATTAGCGGCCAGAGACCACAGCCTGACTTTTGCATAGAATTTCATAGTGAACCATTTGCATAATGAACTTATACATTTTAATTGTGTTAAGCTACAATGATGAAGGGAGTAATTAAAGGTGTGGGTAATTGGAAGTTTTGCTACAAGTATAGTGCCATATGCACATGCCTTTTCTTTTCCATATACTTCTAATAAGCTATATTTATGTCTATATTGGTTTCTTTTCCATATGCTAGACTTATCATTGAGAAACTTACTTTCTACTTGGGTAGTTTATCTGGACTGCTGCATCTGAAACCAATATATACATAAATATAGCTTATTAGAAGTATAAAAAAAGCCTATATGAAGGCTATACGTACTGCCGTAAATTTTTTACTATAGTCCTTGTTATTGTTATTCATGTGTTATGTTTGTCTGCATACTTAGTTCAGTCATTGTCTTTCATGTTTTGCAGGGAATTTGAATTTGAAAGTACCATGCGTTTGTGGGAAGTCTTGTGGACTCATCATCCAAGTGAGCATCTGCATCTTTATGTTTGTGTTGCAATCCTTAAAAGGTATCGTAATAAAATCATGGGGGAGCAGATGGATTTTGACACACTTCTAAAGTTCATTAATGAACTAAGTGAAAAAATAAATCTTGACGCAATACTGAGAGATGCTGAAGCCCTGTGCATATGTGCTGGCGAGAATGGTACGACCTGTATTCCTCCTGGAACTCCACCTTCGCTGCCCACAGAAGATGCTTCAGAGTACTCTCAACTTGATGACGATGTATTGTAGATGGATGTATCTTTTTGAATACTTGGTGATACGAACTTTCATGCCCCCCCCCCCCCCCCCAATCAAGATGTTAACATTGTGTGTATATAACATGGATTCAAAGTTCTGTCATGTATAGCTTTTTTGTGAAGAGGTTTTAGGGAGATTTTGCACCTTGTCTGTAACCTCTGTATCAGCCAAAGAGTGTTCCAGTTTTAATATTTGGAGACATTATCACCATGTATGTGTTAAAAGACATATTTACCATGTATGCATGCTCTCCATATGGTATACTAGATAAATTAGCAACTTCGATACTGTTTCCTCCTTCCGGAGAACTTCTCATATACATAGGATTGGTGAATAATTTTAGTTGAACATTATAATAAGTGAGAAAAAAGAAAAATGTGACGATATGTTTACTTTTAGTGTTAAAATGTGTCAGCATTAATACTTTTAATTTAAGTAGATTCTACTTTTGTTAATATATGAAGTTTTATGATACGTATGGAGTAATTATATATTTTTGCTTAACAACACGTGGTGGCCATTAATTATTTAAAGTATAATAATCCAGTAATAGATGTGTGGAGAAAGTTGGAAATTCATCAATTACATTGTGCGCGTATAACATTGCTACGCATGTTATCCAAATTGATAGCTGCGATTTTCCCCCATATATAATTAATTAAAAGGGTTTACAAATTTACAAAAATGCATTTGCACGATATACAATTATTGCAACTATCAAGATTATATACAATTAGAATGTACAAATGATCTAATGGCTAGGATAAAGTACACCTGAAAAGTTAACGCCCCGAAAATTATACTCCCTCCCTCCGTCCCGCAGAACTTCATACATTTGTCATTTTTAACCGTCCCACAGAACTTCATACATTACTAAAAAAGAAAGTTACCCCACACATAACAAATAATAAACAATCTCAACTTTACATTCAAATTAAACATTTTGCCACTAAAAGTACACATTTACCCATCTTTTATATATTCTATCATTACTTTAACTTTTCGCATAAAACTGTACGCTAACCCTAATGTATGAAGTTCTCCGGGACGGAGGGAGTATTAATTTTTAAAATAGAAAAGGCGTAAATCAATAATGAAGAGAAGCCTAAAAGCTCAAAACGAGCTTAAACTCTAACAAAGATCTTACGGAAAAACATTACTTTAATGGAAAAACATTACTTTAAAAAAAGTAACTACATTAAGTTATTGCATGTTAAAAGTTGTAAAATTCCAAATAAGTTTCTCACTCTCATTCTTTTGTTTTCCTTCCTTGTAGATTCCGAGAAAGCTGGAGTACCGAGTGTTAACCTAACTACAATTAGAGTAGGATTGTGACTCGGCCTACAATCTTCATTGCACATCTTTTGAATGATAGTCATTGGCACTCCCCTTGAACTTGCCAAAACCTTTTACTAAAAGGACCGAACTCAGGAAATTTAAAACTAGATCACCCGATCTAGTTCCTTGAGTTGAGACTTGACAAGAAGTTTAAGGATAACCCGACAGCCCCCTATACCAAGTTAAAGCATCAAGATGTTTAAAACCAGATCACCCTGTTTTAGTTCCTTGAGTTGAGACTTGGTAATAAATTTAAGAGACGGTCCCGACCGCCCCCGGACACCAAGTTATACAACGAGAAGTTTAAAGCCAGAGCGCATGGGTCTAACTCCTTGGGTTTTGACTTGAAAATAAAATAAAATTAGATCATCCCGATCTACCTCTTTAAATTTTGACTTGGCAAGAAATTAAATAGAGAATAATGCCTCCTTACCAATACAACAAGTTAGGCGTTAGTACAAATGAAAGTAAGTAAAAATCCAATAACACATAAAATTAATAAATAAACCCCAATACCTTTTACTTGATACCTAAATATATAAGAAAGCTACACTACTTTATACTACACACCTACACTATATATACTCAATCATCTTCTTCTTCCCTAACATTTCCTCCATTACCTTTGACCTCCCCATAACCTTCATTTGACCTCATCAAATAGACATACAACTGCACAAATAAACTCCTCAGTTTTCCAAGGAAAATGGTGTAAAAGGACCTGATCAAAGTTTCATATTCTTCATCAAGTAATCTTGATCCTATCCAAAACATTGAGCAAGGTTCTTCCTTAAATCCAATCACAAAAAGTAGTTAGTGGTCAATTTATAGGGGAGTTTGATTTACACCACACTAAGAACAAAAACTCACGTCCAATAGTTAGACTCAAGTCTCTGGCATGCTATGTTTTGAAACTCGGACCTGGACGTTGACGGCCTACCTACTGTAGGAGGTTCAACCGGGTCAACTCGGGTCAACCTACAAAAAATATTTTTAAAAATAAAACATGATATATGCCTTAAAAATTCAACATATATACATTTTTTAACTTAAAAAAAAGATAGAAAACATTGCATAAACGACATATGCCTCAATTCCATTGCCACAATTCATATAAAATATAGAAATAACAACAATTCATAAACCACAAACACAAAGTCACCATAACTCCATAACATTGAGTTCAAAATAACAAATAACATCAAAGCATCATAGTTCCAACTTAGTCTCTAAAGCATCTTAAGATTGCAACAATCCATAAACAATCAAAACAAAGTTCACTTGAAGATGTTTTTGAACAACAAAGTTGTAAAATGCTCCGATTGAACTGAACAGAGACAGAGCTGAACTGAAGAACGGGAGAAGAATGAGCCGCAAAAAAGGAAAAGGAAGAAGACTGAAAATGAAAAGAAACTGAGCGATTAGGGCTTTTGTTTTGATTGGGTTTTTTTTTTTCTCCTTTTTTTTTTTATAAGAAACCCGATTGGAACCGATTTTTAACCGGGTTTTTACCGGTTCCGCCGGGTTTTTACCGAAATCCGATTTTTTCCAGTTTTGGGGGTTTTCGGCCCGGACCCCCTCCGAGTCGCGGTTAAACCGGGTCGACCCGCCGGGTTTCATAATATAGCTGGCATGATCAACCCACGAGGGAAATCACATTGATTTCCTATATATTTGTACATTATACTGTAGTACCTCATGGCAATTAAAAAGGTTGTTCCAAGTTTGCAACGTGCACATTATATGTGTGTTATTTTAAAAATTACCATATGTATTATATGCCGCATTGTACAACACATTCAACTATTATTGATGTATACAACACTATGAGACCTTTCACTACCAATTACTCCCTTCGCTCCATTAATAACTTACTACGGAAATTTTTTTTTTTGAACTTTAACCGTAAATTACTCGCAAATTGCATGCAAAAAGTATAAAACAATGTTATGTTGGTTAAATATACTTACTTTATTTTCATAATATAATTTTATTATGTTTTTTTATCATGTAATTTGCGAGTAATTTACGGTCATAGTTTAGAAAAGTCTCCTTAGAAAGTTATTAATGGACCGGAGGTAGTATGAGATTGTGCTTTATTTAATACATAGTCATATTAAATTAACGTATTTGATAATCTTCCACAGAAGTCCAAGGTTATATTATGAACCTTTTACCGGTTAGAAGAATTTAATAATGACAAGGTAGCTTTATTTAATACATAGTCATATTAAATTAACGTATTTGGTAATCTTCCACGGAAGTCCAAGGTTATATTATGAATCTTTTACCGGTCTGGATGAATTTAATAACGACAATGTAACTTTATTTAATACATAGCCATATTAAATAATGTATCTCGTAATCTTCCACCGAAGTCCAAGAATCTTTATATCATGAATCTTTTACCGGGCTTGAAGAATTTAATAACAAAAATAACAAAACACAATGAAATATTCATTCGTCCAGTCTCTCATAATAATTTGCATTATATAACAACTCCTATACCAACTCATGGTTGCGTTAAATAATGTATTATGTGCACAATATATCCAACAGAAGCGTATCGATAAATTATTATCTCGTGCTAATTAAAAATATCATAAATCATAAACACAGGTTTTCTATAAAATTTATGGTTTTACACAAAAAGTACTTGAGGAGAAGTCTGGCATGGAAAATATCCGGCGCGTCAGAAGTGTTTTCCAAAGCTAAAGGAGACCGATTACTACAATTGATTGACTAGGTTAGGTAGCCTGTGTTGTGTTAGTACAAGAGCAGCCAACCTATGATAGATAAGTAGGTGTGCTTATCGTATCATATGGATAAGTGCGCTTATGTATGACAGAACAGGCTGTCTTATCATTTCGCCTATATATTTGTCACCATCTCTCTTCACTAAAAAACATCTCACTGCCCCTACAAAAGCCCTAGTGAGAGAAAATAGTGTGATAGAGAGAGAGAGACTGAAAAAAAATTCATTTTCTTCTCTCGATCATCATTCATCATCAGATAGATAAACCACACCAAAATTTTATAAAACCCTCTCTCTCTGATCTAAACACACACTCTCTCTCTCTCTCTCTGGATTCTGGACTCTACTCTCTCATTCAAGGTAAATGACGAACTTTTATTCATTCTCCACTTGTTTCTTTGTAATTTGTGTTTGTAGAGATAGACACGGAATTTAACAGATGGATACATGTCGGAAGATAAACATGCATGCATGTTTCGGTGAGGAATTGAGTTTTTTTTTGCGGTGTGCTGAGGGTTTTGTGATGTTGGATTCTCTCAATTTCCGATTTTGATTTTTTTTTTTTTTGGCTGATTTTTGTTGCTAGGTGGCAGAATTGAGTATGGCGTCCTTGAGCAGAGAGCTCGTGTTTTTGATTCTCCAGTTTTTAGACGAGGAGAAATTTAAAGAGACTGTTCATAGGTACGTACGGACAACCAATTTGGGGGATTTTTCTTGGGTCTTGTTTTGGGGATTGTTAGTTAATTCGCTGTTTGATAGAATGTGTCAAGTGAATTTATTGTGTTTTTGGATCTATTGGAAGGTTCTGTCTGTTTATTGCCTGTTGATTTGCTATGTCTGTGTGTTGTTGGATTTCGCTGCTATTGTTTGGTTGTTGTTTGATATGGTCTCCATTTTTGTGATTTTAGATTGGAACGGGAATCAGGGTTCTACTTTAATTTGAGATATTTTGAAGAATTAGTGATGGGTGGGGATTGGGAAACCGTGGAGAAGTACTTAGCGGGGTTCACAAAGATTGATGACAATAGATTTTCTATGAAAATATACTTCGAGATCCGGAAGCAAAAGTATCTTGAAGCTCTAGACAGGTGAGTTTGTTGTCGGTGCATATGAAACCGGAAATCATCTATTTATTTGCCTTTTTCGTCAGCTTGCTGTTCATTTCCGTAGCTTTATGAGTTAATACGAACTGAATTCGCAATTTTCTGTCTTTAATTCAGGAAAGACCGTGCGACAGCTGTTGATATTTTGGTCAAGGATTTGAGAGTGTTTTCTTCATTGAACGAAGATCTGTTCAAGGAAATTACTCAGCTTTTAGCTCTTGACAATTTCAGGTAATCTAATTAGTTACCAGGGCTGTAGGCTTTTCTATTTTTGCTTTCGCTCAGTTAACACAAAATCGCTCTTTCTAGTGCTAAGATATTTTCGCATGCAGGGAAAATGAGCAGCTTTCCAAGTATACCGACATTCAGTCTGCAAGATCCACAATGTTTCTTGAAATCAAGAAGCTGATAGAAGCACACCCAATGTTCAGAGACAAGCTGAACTTTCCCTCCTTTAAGAGTTCTAGATTGCGAACATTGATAAACCAAAGGTTTGTTTTGCACAAAGTGCAATTATGACAGTTCATTCTAGTCAAGACATAGTTTTAGGTTCTCAGTTTACCATATCATTGCTGGCAGTTTGAATTGGCAGCATCAGCTATGCAAAAGTCCAAAGGCTAATCCTGACATAAAAACTCTGTTTGTGGATCACACATGTGGATCTTCACAACCAAGCAGTTCAAGGGCACCATCTCCAGTTACCAATCCTCTTATGGGAGTTGTTCCAAGGCCTGGAGGATTTTCACCTCTTGCCGCCCTTGGTGTAAGTAGATAAAACTGTTTCTGTACCAATTGTATCTGCAACTTGCAATTAATATTAGATTTGTTTTTGTATGTATCAAGCCATTTCAGCCAGCACAAGGTGCAATCTCAGCTTCCCTCGGAGGGTGGATACCCAATCCGGCTCAAGTTTCTCATCCTTCAGCCTCTGCTGGTCCACTTAGTTTCAACCCCCAAATAAACCCTGGTAATTGTTGTCTCTGGCACTTTGTGTTTTAACACTTAAAAAGCGAGTCCATGAAATCTCATTTGAGTTCTTGGGTATTGTGCTCCAATGCAGGATCTCTAAAGCGCCCTAGGACTCCTACAAATAATTTGGCCATGGACTACCAAACTGTTGACTCGGACCATATTGTACAGAGATCAAGAGCTTTTGGCTTCCCAGAAGAGGTATGGTCCTTCCATTTCCCTTTTTTCCTTCAATACCATAATTTAATGTGTATGTGTATTAGTAGGAAGTAGGAACCTAGTATTTTAATTATTCATAATAAGATCATTTGACAAGAAAGCAAGCATGGTGTTCTCCTGTTAAACATTTTCTTTGTGATAGAATTAACTGCACTACATCTAGAGCTTAAAAACTTGTAAGTATGAATTTCTGAACGAATCATGTTGATTTAAACTATGTTGCTTCGATATTTATGCATCTTGTTATCATTACGTGCGTTCTGAGCAGAAGAATGTTGATTGTGCAACATAACTTTTGTACAGGTCAACAATGTGCATGGCAATATGTTACCTGTTGGATTCACCAGTCACAGTCACGGACAGAGTTCACACTCATCTGATGACTTCCCAAAGACTGTCGTTATGAATCTTAATCAGGGTTCCATTGTCAAGAGTATAGATTTCCATCCAGCACAACAAACTCTACTAAGTGGTTGGCATTGACAACTTATTACTGTTTGCTATTTTTATTTGATTATTCTTTTAAGTGATTTATAAAGGCTGGCTGGTATTCAACACTTTCCATTATCGGTTTTAGTAGGAACTGTTTTAGGGGAGGTAATGGTTTGGGAGCTTGGCAACCGAAGTAGAACTTGCCACAAAATTTTTAAAGTTTGGGACCTCAGAGCTTGTTCTACGGCTCTCCAGGTAATGGATTTAAAGCGTGGGTGGTTGCACAATGCACTTTCTAATCTGGCTTATACTTAGACCGACTTGAAACACTAACTTAATAGTATTTCAATTAATTACTAGACATCTCTGGCCAATGATTACTCTGCTTCTGTCAATCGCTTGATGTGGAGTCCAGATGGTTCATTATGTGGTACGTGTTTAATTGATTTCATATTTTTCCTATTCTATTTTTTTGCCTTTCATTATGTCATTGTTTAAGAAACAGTAGTTATCAAGCTGTAACCTGTCTTCTTGTTGTTTACTCAGGCGTTGCTTACTCCAAGCACATCGTCCATATATACTCTTACCATGGTGCTGAGGACCTAAGAAACCACCTCGAGGTTCTTGTTTACTCCCTAACTAACCTATTTTATAAAATATTATGCAGGTCATTTTAGGCCATATTGTATGTGAACCTTTACAGGCTGTTTGGCAAGCGATCAAAATCAAGAAAACCATGTTAAAATAGTTGTTTTTAGCCAGGTTTTGTGGGTTTTAATTGCTTGACAATCAAGCACTTAGTGTTCAGTCACATTGACTGAACGCAGTTTCAAATGAAGATTAGGTCACTAAGATGTACTATCTGTTTTCCTTGCAGATTGAAGCCCATGCTGGAAGTGTAAATGATCTTGCTTTCTGCTTTCCAAACAAACAGCTCTGCATCATTACATGTGGCGAGGATAAGCTTATTAAGGTCTGATTTTTCATATCATTTGTTACATAGCATGAATGCATGATATCAGGGAATTCCCGCTCAATGTTCGATAATATATACTCCCATTGTCTTTTCTTGTTGATTGAAGTTTCGCATGTAAAAGCAGGTGTTGGTAGTACATTTTGTACTGCAACCAGAAATTATTGTCATGTCCTTAAAATTCTGGTTATTCATAGGTGTGGGAAGTAGGTTCTGGTGCGAAGCAATTTACGTTCGAAGGTCATGAGGCACCTGTACATTCTATTTGTCCACACCACAAGGACCATATTCAGGTATGAGCTGTCATTTCACCCATAACACATTCTTGCTCTACTGGTTTTCTCAGGCGAGGGATAGTGCTGTATAGACTATTAAAAAAATTGGATGGTTACTTTCCACCTCTTTTGCAGTTTATCTTTGCGACAGCTACTGATGGAAAGATTAAGGCATGGTTATACGATCACCAGGGCCCAAGGGTCGACTATGAGGCGCCAGGTCGCTCAACCACAACAATGGCATATAGTGCTGATGGGACAAGGTTCTTACGAAGCTTGATTTTCTTTTTTCTTTTTAATTTTTTTCTTTCGGCATTGTATCAGGAGCCTTAGGATTCACCTTTTTTTGTGTTGAAATACAGGTTATTTTCATGTGGGAGTAACAAGGAAGGAGATCCATCTCTTGTGGAGTGGAATGAAAGTGAAGGAGCTGTAAAAAGAACCTATGTTGGCCTTGGAAAGCGAGCTGCAGGAATTGTACATTTTGATACAACAAGAAATCGATATCTGGCTGCTGGAGATGAGTACATGATCAAGTTTTGGGACATGGACAATGTCAACCTGTTG
The DNA here is from genome assembly GCA_026545765.1 of Plantago major. Classification (NCBI taxonomy): domain Eukaryota; kingdom Viridiplantae; phylum Streptophyta; class Magnoliopsida; order Lamiales; family Plantaginaceae; genus Plantago; species Plantago major. Next base: position 27,934,203 of record CM048841.1, read on the forward strand.
GTAACAATTGATGCAGATGGTGGATTACCCGTAAGTGTCTCAATAGGTTAGAGTAGAACCTTCTGATTACATGATAAGACACTGATACCATTTCTGTCATTTTATCACAGCCATCCCCCTGTATCCGCTTTAACAAAGATGGAACTTTATTAGCTGTTTCAACCAGTGATAATGCTATTAAAATCTTGGCGAGTACGGATGGTGTTCGGCTGCTACGAACAATGGAAAATAATACTTTTGATGCTTCAAGATTAGCCTCTGGGACAGCTCTTAAAGTAAAAGTTTGCTTCTCTGGCGTCATCAATATTTGTATTTTTGTTATTATTCGTACAGTTTCTAAATTTACTTTGCACTACAGTCTCACTCATTTGCTGTTGCCAATGCTGCTATTGGCCCCAGCACTGTAGATCGAGCTCCTCCAGTAGCGCCAATGCTTGCAATGGTATGATTCTTTTGATCCCTAAGTTGATCTTTGCTGAACATGGATTTACTTGTTAACTGGTACTTGTGTCAATGTATCTCTACTATGCAGTTATGACTTTTCTTACTTGATCTTATTCTTTTTCTTTTTCTTTTTTTTTTTGTCCGGTAGAATGGAGAAAATCGTGGCCTGGCAGATTCAAAGCTTAGGATTGTAGATGAGGCTGCTGAGAAGTCTAGAATCTGGAAAATGATGGAAGTAAATGAGCCGTCACAGTGCCGCTCCCTGAGACTCCCTGATAACATAACGGTAATGAAGGTATGAGTTGACTTCCACAATTTTAACTATCAAAGTCAAGTTTTTTTTTCTTGAGAGGAAGTGATGTTATGATTATAGTTTTTCCTCTGCTAGCTGTCTGGAACTAAACATCCTCTTAGTTGTACATCCCTTGACTATATTGCACGACATACTTCTAGTCCAATGAGTGGTAGATTCATGGAAATTGCTCTCTTATTCAACTGGAACTACTTAAATTACTATGCCAACTGGGTTTTTTGAGTTTGTGACATGTAAAAATTGCTCTCTTATACAAGTTGTCCTTGGAACGGAAGATGATTATGCAACTTTACCTCTGTAATTAACCAGTTATGAGAAAGAAGTGAATTGTAGTTATTATCAACCAAACATAATAGGAGCCTCGTATCCTGATACTATAGCAGGAACTGATCTAGTAAATCATCAACAGTTGTTATTCGACCGAAATGGATAGATCGTATCTCCTGTATCCAGTTCTTGTTTATCAATGTTTTGAATGCAACGGGGGTGCACTTGGAGAGTGGGAGCAATTGCTGAAAAACCTGTTTTATTTTGTTTGCCATTTTCTGGGCCAGTTGTAGTTCAATCCTTGTGGGATTTTCTTTTCGGTGGTCTTGGGTCCATTTTCTTTTATTAAATTCCTGGAAAAAGAGAGAACTTCTGAATTTGACTGCCAAACTGAACAGGTTTCAAAATTGATGTATACCAATTCTGGATTTGGTATACTGGCACTATCAACCAATGCCATACACAAACTCTGGAAGTGGCCAAAGAATGACAAGAATCCAGCAGGAAAGGTTAGAACTTTGATCCTTTATCTGTTTACCGTTTACACCAATACCATGTTGCAGTTCAGTAATGAAAATTTATATTGTAGGCAACTGCAAATACTGCACCACAACTTTGGCAACCTCAAAGTGGCATATTGATGACTAATGATATCACTGATGCTAACTTAGAAGATGCGGTTCCGTGCTTTGCGCTGTCTAAAAATGATTCTTACGTTATGTCAGCTTCAGGAGGAAAAATTTCTTTGTTTAATATGATGACCTTCAAAGTAAGTATACCTGCTTATCCTTTGCTCTTGTCATTGAATGAATTCACTTGTCTAGAACCTGTACTGTACTTTCAATCTGTATATATCGTAGACCAGCGCAAAGTTGTTTTTCACACACTGCTAATATGAATCTTTTCATTCAAGGATGTGAACATATTAATGTAAATAAATTGTGTAGCTTTGGCCTTAGTGCATGTACTGTCAAGTTAGTTATTACAAATTAGATTTACCAACGCATAAGTAGCTGGATGAAATTCCTGTTATCATTTGGCCGAACCAATGTTTGTGGGTGATGTAGGTTTTAGAAAATATTATGACTGATCTTTATCATCAGTGTTTTCTGGAGCTAGTTATATCATTAGAGTAAAGCTCTTCTATAACATCTGTTGCTTGAGCTGGGTATAACATACTGTTTTCTTCTTCGCCACAGACGATGACAACATTTATGCCTCCACCACCTGCTGCAACTTTTCTTGCATTCCACCCCCATGACAACAATGTCATAGCGATAGGCATGGATGACTCCACTATCCAAATCTATAATGTTCGAACTGATCAGGTATCATCTCTTGGATCATTTTGGCTTTAATGCCGGAGCATAGCACCCTAAATTTTTCATGTTTGTGTTTTCTTAATAGGTCAAATGCAAGCTCAAAGGTCATCAGAAAAGGATTAGTGGCCTTGCCTTCTCCAATACCCTTAATTTGCTGGTTTCTTCTGGTGCAGATTCCCAGGTCATTTTCACTTCCCTTCTTCCTCTGTGTGTATGAATCATCAGCATTTTACATCCATTAGTTTGCTGGAATTTGACTGTGTTCCACACTTTCATTATGCAGTTCACTTCTACTTGCCTGCATAATTTTGTGTTGTCCCTTGATTGGATTCAAGGTTCCCTTCTTCATCTGTTGTTTTGCCAAGCACATGTAGACATTAAAGAGTCATTCTTTTTCATCTATGACAGTTGTGTGTTTGGACCACTGATGCATGGGAGAAACAAACAAGCAAATATGTGCAGATGCCACAAGGCCGTTCAGCGGCTCCTGTTGCTGACACTCGTGTACAAATTCATCAGGATCAAACACATCTGTTGGTGGTTCATGAGACACAGATTGCAATATATGACGTCCTTAAATTGAATTGTCTTAAGCAGGTCTGGTAGATAGTATTACAATTAAATACTCATTTTACTGTTAAAATCATGTCAAGTTGCATCATATATATTGGTTTATGGAGTCATGGACATACTTTTGTTGGTGTGTTGTCATATAGGGGCGTCGGTTGCACACTCGTTGTTTATGTTTTTTACTGATGATATGATCGCTATGTAAGTTTCTTATGAATTAAACCTTGTTTCCTTCCTTTATTGAACAGTGGGTGCCCCTAAAAGCAAGTGGTCCAATTACATATGCTACATATTCTTGTGATAGCCAATCCATATATGTAAGCTGTGAGGATGGAAGTGTTGGTGTTCTATCTTCTTCGACACTGCAGCTGAGATGTAGAATTAATCCATCATCTTACATGATCGCCAATCCAAGGTGAGTAACTTGCAAATTTCCCATCGAATTCGGTGTTGTCGTCTAAAGAGTTGGTAGAAAATTAGATATGATCTAAACGTGAATCATTAAGTTGATCTCATTTACGGTAACAATGATTTTGCAGTTTAAAGGTATATCCAGCGGTTATTGCTGCACACCCAAGTGAGACCAATCAATTTGCTTTGGGACTGACGGATGGTGGAGTGTGCGTACTGGAGCCACTTGAGTCAGAAGGCAAGTGGGGCACCTTACCTCCACAGGAAAATGGTGCAGGTCCAAGCACTTCAGGAGCTGCTGCTAGCTCAGACAACAAATCTCAGAGGTGAACAGTTGATGCACACAAGACCTCAGCTGGAAGCTAAACAAACCCTTACAATACTCTGCCGCCTGTTCCCATGATTTTACATTAAGGGAAAGGTCACCACCGTTACCAGACCATGTGTTGTGACCAAAGTTTTGGATCCTGCTAGTGCTAAGATTGAAAGTTTAGTGAGCAGCATGTTAATAGTCGCTGTCTAGGATACATCAGTAATCTCTGAACCACAACTGTGGAAGGTGTCTGGCACTCTTGTGGATGATCCAAGATGGGAAGTGGCATCTAAAAGTTCTCCCCCTTGCAGGCAGTAGAACAGCTGAGCCATTGCATGAATATGGCCGATTTCTTTTATTTTTTCATTTGTTTTTTAAGACAATATAGAAACTCCATGTAATTGCTGGCTTCAAGCTGTGTTTTTTGGCCTTCTCTGACCTTGGATTTTCAGTTATTGCGGGTTGCAGACAAGTGCATGGATTTCATGAGATCCACATTAACTAGACTTCAACAGTGTACTCTTATAAACATAAGTTGAAGGTGTATATTTGCACTCTTACTAAATGAAATCCTTTGCTTTACTGAAAATCCCAATCTTTTAATTGTGAGTTTGTGATTTTTTCTTTGTTGCCTTGGTTTATTGAAAATTCAAGGCCTGAGAACCAGAAAAGGGCTGAACATGTATGAATAGGCTGGACAAGGATATTAGGTGTTGTTAACTTTGTTATGATAGAGAAATTAGAACTTATAGTGGATGAAGAGTAAGGCCAACAAAGGTAACAATCCATATCAAATTGCCTTGGCAAAAAGCAAGACGATCTCCATATAGCCTAATAATCGCCCTTTTGCCTTAAGAATATTTAAATTAAAAAATATAAATAATTATCAAATTACCAAATTACCCTATATAATTTAATAAAATATAAAATATATCTTTTTAGAATTATCGATATGTTTAATTTCAATATTTTTACATTTAATGTAGATAAGCTTGTGAATTTGTGATTGAATACTATACCAAATGACTTAAATGCCCCGGGAATCTCAAAACTATGGCCAATAATATTAGTATGAGAAAATCTTGCAATCTTATCCTTTGCTCAAAGCCAACTGCCACAATGCTCCATTCTTTGCCACCAAAACTCAACTGAAACACAAGGAAAAAAAGAAAAAGACAAAAATGGCAACACTCTTTCTCTCAAATGCAAAAACCTTTGCTTTGAGTCACCATGCCAAAACACAGCAGATTGTATGCAGAGCAGAAGCAAATGAGCAACCTTCCAATTTTAATGTTGCCATGAGCAGGAGAAGCCTGGTTTGCCTCAATCTCACAGCTGCATCATTACTTGCGTTCGCAGGGTTCTCTGGCCGGGCTAATGCCGCGATTCTGGAGGCCGATGATGATCTTGAGCTGCTCGAAAAGGTGAAGAAGGATAGGAAGAAGAGGCTTGAGAAGCAAGGTGTTATCAGCACTTCATCTAAAGAAACAGGTACCCTCCCTTATTTCTTGCTTTACTTTTCCTTGTAGTTAAAAGTAATTGTACAGTACAGCATTCGTAATTGACTCGTTGGCTCTCCGTGTTCGTGGCCGATTTCAACTTCGTTGGGAGACCATTCTAGTGTAAATTATAAATGGATGGAGAAAACTATGTTTGGAACCTCCATAATAGACCATATGTTTCAGTAGTACAATCACTTCGAAAGAATAGAACAAAGCAGAACCTAATGCAACACTGGCAAATTCGATTTCCAATTTCTGTCATGTCCAGAACAAGCAAACCGGTTATATTGTAGTTACACAAGCTAAAGACAATAGATAGTTGAAGTAAATGGTAAGGAGGATACATTTCTATCTAACTGCCTTATTGTGTACTACTGCAGTCTACATTCAAGATCTTGTTTATAAACTGAGTGAAGTAGGCCAAGCAATCGAAAAGAATGATCTTTCTGCAGCAAGTTCTGTTCTTGGTCCCAGCAAGGATACAGAATGGTTCCAGAAAGCCAATTCTGCACTCAACAAGGTCTACTATTTCATTCCTTGTACTACTAGACTACTCGAATTGGTGAAACCGATTTACCTATAAACAGGAGCATTTCCTGATGTTTTCTTGCCTGTATGGTTTACAGTTGAGTTCTAGTTCTGAAGAGAAAACCGAGATTGATGCCTTCAATATCTCGCTAGCCACGTTAATCTCATCAGGTGAGGCTTCCCTCAAGAACACAAGTGCTTTTCAGTAACTATTCAAAGACTGATCTTGTGTGATATACTTGCAGTGTCCAAGAATGATATTGAAGCCTCTAAAGTAGCATTTTTCGAGTCAGCAAGTGCATTTGAGAGATGGACTACCCTATCGGGCTTGGTGGAACTGCTCAAGGGACTTTGAGGAACACTGTCTCAACACCGAGGTTACACAAGTTGAACATACGAGTCATTTTTGCCCCAGCATTCTTCAAGTTTCAATTACTCTCAAGATTTGTTGGATTGGAGAAAACAGATTCTTCTGCTCTGCTGTTTTCTTAGTTCCCAGCTACAGTTGTAACTTGATTTCATGGTCTGTATTCTTTACTTATCCTAATTTGATTATGAGAAATTGGACACTAACTGCCTGTGTTTAAACTCATATACCATCTCATCAACTCATGACTTTGTGACATTACATCAATTTAAGAAAGTTACAGTACTTGAGAATAAAGATTACAATAAATCCTAGTAGAATTTAAAACACATGCATAGATTAAAACTCAACCAATAAAACGCCCTTTTAAACCCCCACAACAAAATTCTATTCATCGTCATAACCAATATAAGCAAGCGCTTCCTTGTACAAACGTGTTTCATCGGCATCTGGGTTGTTTTCCCGCATTCACCTTCTGATCATACTTGATCACTAGTTTAATCTTTCTAATCCTCAAATAATCTTGCACAACTTTGAAGCTTCCAGTCATCGTTTCTTGACTGGATGTGATGCTTGATCTTTTTCTTGCCTTGTTCTTTCTGTTTGCTTCATCTATTCGCGCAAGCGTTGTTTCTATATTCTCGTTTCCATCACTTAACATACGTGCTAAATCCTTGCAATGCTCCAAAGATTTTTCAGCTTCTTCTGCGTTGAATATTTCAGGAGTTTCTTCTTCATCTTGCAAATCCAAATTTGAGATAGAAGATTTTCTCTCCTTTTGGATCCAGACTTACTTTTTGCCCTCTTTCGAATGTTCGTTGATATTTTTGATGTTTCACCTTTTCCCACTCGCCTTCGACTCGTTACCTCCTCCTCTTCCCCAGGAGGTAATGTAGCTGCATTCTTCTCTGGTGTCTTTCGTTTCCTCTGCACAATAGACAGCGGACAAGTTTTCAGATAAACATAGTGTAAAACACACTTATAAGTTTATAACCAGCCATGTGTAAATCCAACCTGGTTCTCCAACATAACACATGATAAAACTAGAGCTTAAAAGCACACCTACACATTTGAGTATTTGATGAACCTGCATTAAAAACCAGTCAACTACTTTTACTCTACTTACTAGTCAATAACCTAACCTTAATGTCAGAATGACGGTCAGTTTGCATAATTCGAAATAAGGGCATCATCAGAGACACAGCATAACAATTTCCTCTCACAGTTCATTCATCTGTATGAAACCATGAACTGAACATATGAAATCAATACGATTCAAATGAGCAAAGAACAGAACATCTAATACTGAATTCATCACATAAGACAGAACCAAGTTTCCAGGACTCGTTCACAATAAAACGCATAGCTAGTTTTTACATATACAGTACGCTAAAAGACGAGATAAAGCTTATCCTTTCTGAGTGTATGTTTGCAATGACTGGTGATTGTATTTAGATGGCTGTTTAAAGACAGAAATATTGGAAAACTAAGTGGAATGTACCAAGTTTTAATCAGTTTTGCAAACACAAATTTTCAGATTCTGCTTCAAATAAGCCATTATCAATTTCGACTAGTTAGTAAAACAGCCTTTTTTAGCTTCTTCTTCCATAAGTTGTGCAAATGCTTGTTGCTGCTATGAATAAGCAATAAACAGTTAGAAAAAAGTCACCTCCACTAACTAAGCAATGGTTAGCAGTAGACCGGCAAATCGGGCACGACTCACAAGTGCCAAACGACCCACTATCAGATTTTATTCATTCTTTATTAATTTCCATTTAAATAATACTCAATATTCCAATTTAGAGTAAAGCTACATTCTTTCGTTGAAATTCTTGAATCGAATCGAATCGAATCGAATCGAATCGAATCGAAACTAATCGAAATCGAAGAAATTATTGTGTAATAATAACAATTATATGATTGTATATATAATCACAATTAAAAAATATATTATTTTGTAAATCTTTCACATTCTTCCTACTTTTTTTTCCGCTATTTTACATTTTATTTATTATTGTATAACAAACTTTAAAACCAACCGCGTGGAAGCTTTATACGATGCCTCAAATGGAAGACATATCAAATATACGTGATTGTTGCTACCTTCACTCTGCATAATTTTATGCATGTGTAAACTTGAAATACCGGTTTGCAACATGATATCAATGTCCAAGGTGGAGTGGATAATGATTTATTGAACCCGACAAAGAAAGCGATGAGCAGTGTGAGGAGATGACATTGAGAATTTGACGCCTATTCCGAGATATAGAGCCGAGGAAGATAATATAGAGCCCGAGGAAGATAATATAGAGGAATAAATGCCATTTTTCAATATTTGTGATATATAATATTATTTTTATAAAGTTTGGTCCGATTTTTGGTTTGGTTTAACTTGTTTTGGAGTTTTTGAACATATAGATTTTTTGTTAGTTCAAATTGTAACTATACTCTTTATTTCATTGATGTACTAAAAGTCGTATTATAAAAAGAAAGAAAGAAAAAAAGTTGAAAATAACTCAATTGGATAAATTTTCTTATTTTCCTCGTACAAAAGATCAGGTGTGTAAATAAATGATAAAATAATATTAATAATAATAATAATAATATTATTATTATTATTATTATTATTATTATTAACAACAACAACAATAACAATAATAATAATAATTTAATGAATGAATCAAGGCGAATCAATCAATTTGAATCGAATCGAATGAGTTTTCAGTTGAAAAGAACAGAGCCTAAGTCTCCAGAGACGGACCTATCAAGCAAATCATCGATAATATTAATCAAAACGTCTATGATGTCAATTGGTGTTTTTTCATATAATACAAAAAATACATTTCATTAATAACATAGACAGGCATGCGTTCTGATTAATAACATGTTCATTTTGTTGATAAAACAAAACGGGTTCGAATAACAGTAAGAAAGCTTCCTAGCACATTTTTTCCTAATGCATCATCATCACACTTAAAAAAAAAAGAACCTTGAGAGAATATTGGTACTAGATTCTAACTGAAACAGAAAATGTGAACAGCACTAAAAAGGAAAAGGATAACAAGATTAAAAACAAAGGGATTGTAATGCAACGAAGTGGAGGCGTGCCCTGGTCTGTTTGTGCAATTCGGCAAGGAGCTGAGCTTTCAAATGGGCAGCAATTCAGCGGCCAATTCACCAACGATTTCATCAACTACACTGTCAGAAGTATCAGAATCAGAATCGGAAGACATTCGACCCAGGTTCCAGGATAATATTATTTGGGACAAGGGTTTTCAGAGAAATGCATATGCAAATTAATAAATGACTTTCTTTTCAAGTGTTTTCTTCACTTGTAAATTGGGACCGTAACTCATTGACAATTTGACATGGATAGTTATCATAACTAAACATAATTGAACTTATCTGAACTAAATTGAACGGAACTCAAGTGTAGTATAAAAAACAACTAAGCAAAGGTGAACGGAAATTAATGAGTTTTCAGATGAACAGAACGGAGCCTTACTGTGAGTGACGACGACATAATATCCTAAGCGTATGTTTGGTTGTCCCAAAGCCACCCAAATAGGCCAATAGTGAAAATAGGACCAATTTTCATGTTTGGTTTGTTTTTTTTAACAAGGATTTCGGAGGTTTAAGTACCCGGGTTTTGTGGTCGGACATGTTTAAGTGCACTTTCTCTCCAGAAATTTTAAATAACATACACTATACCTACTCATTAAATTTCGCACACTACACTCCTTGAACTTTTAAAGTATATCAACTTTCGCATTTTTCGAATGCAATTTATTTAAGAAAAATTGAACCGTATCTCACACACATTGATAAATTTACTATTTACGTTTAAACTCCACTTGAATTTGAATTAGGGTCGAGAAAGGAGTGGCGGGAGGAGACGCTCGCCCCATCTAAAATTATAAAATCCCTATATTTATAAATTAAAGTTTTAAAATTTTTAGCATTTCGTCCCACCTAAATTCTTGAATGTTTGCACCTCCTAACTTATATTTCTAGCTCCGTCGTTGAGTGTGAGTACAATAGCCGTAAAATAATACAAAAAGATCTTATAGTTTAAAAGTTCAAGGTGTACTGTGCACAAATTTTAAATCTTTAGGTGGGAAGTGCACATGAGCAAATATAGTGCACAAACAATGAAATTTAAAAGGGGGATTTTTTTTTTTTTCCCTAAATAAACTAAACTAATGATATAGTAGCAATTAGGGGCTTAAGTAAGAAAAGGATTAAATTTGTGGATAAAAACTTGGGAAATTTTGATTGTATAGGTTTGGAAGTTTTTAATGGAACATTAAGAAAATAAAGTAAGGATGTTTTTAATTAAATGGATAGAGACATCAGACACATACATGGTGTCTCGTTAAAAACTGGAGTTAATTTTTCTCAACTAGAGTTGAGTCTTTTTATTTTTTTTCAATTCTGCACTATACTATTCGAGTTGAGTTACTATCATCAACTTCAAAACTTAAAACTTGAAAATTCAAATATACTAAACCCTATAAATATCACAATTTACGAAACACAAACTTCAAAACTCAACTTCAGTTTAGTTACTGTTCATTAACTCCACAACTCAACTGGAGTTGAATTTTAAGTTTAATGTCAAACAAGCGGAGGGTAACTCATTTTCTACAATGATTTGGTTAATATCATTGATAATTTTCTTAACAATATAGATTCGTGTCTAGATAAATTATATAAAGACCATCTTACTTACTCTAATTTTAAATGAAATTATATAAATAATTAAGATATTTAAGAAAATGTAGAGATATATCACTAAAAGTGCGAGATGGTGGAAAGTATTGAATACTATTTAATTCTTACTAAAATCACATTCCCTAATTCATATCCAATTCAATATGTTGTTGAGCGATTCCTCGACTCTAATCCGTATTTGAAACTATGAATGAAGTCATATTGTTCTTACTTAGCATGTTTTGTTGTTGAGGGTTTTGCCTATCGCGCAAATATTGTCGTACTAAACCTTGTTTAATCCAGTCAAATGAAGATCGATCAGATAACTTTGAAATCAATATACATGTATACGTTGTATTGAACTTCAAATATGTATGTTCATGAAACGAGTATGACAGATGCATCATAATTCATATCTTACGGAATTGACTATAAAGATAAGTGATTAGTGTTTCTCCTCCACACGAGAACAAATGAGAGTGAGTCAAAAGCCAAACTATGAATTTGGAGATAAATTATCTCAATCTATTTACACAATTTTTTGCAAAAACAAACTTCTCAAGCCATAGGCTTGAAAAACACAAGTACCAACATAGTAGTGACATCTCAAGTAACTCATTAAGTAATGTTTGAGTTGATACATACGAAAGTGGTAAAACAATCTGGGTCTCTGACAAAGGAAAATAACAGTGTGTGGAAGGAACAATTGTCTTGTCCTACATTCAGACATCAATCTGTATGAACTATGTACACTTTGAGTTTAGATAAAAAGGTTAAACTCACATCCAAGTATTAGTCAAATAATCCTTCTTGCTCCCATGAATCAACAAGAAACTCAACAATCTCCTGTTGTGTGGACAACTTAATGGTTAGTATGCAACTAGTGACCAATGATATTTATCATCAACAACTACAACGAGAAGAAACGTAGGCATAACTAACTTACAGAGAGTGGAACTGGTTGAGCTAACCGTTTGCTTATGCCCAGCAGTCTATCACGACCCCCATTCCAACTATGGAAACAGGAGTTCATTAACAATGAGACAAAAGCAATTGAAGTCTTTAAGCAGAAAAGCAAACAATGGAATTAAAACCCACTGAGTGTGAACAAGGATGACAACCAAGAGCATTTAGCCCGTTTGGGTGCCATGGAACTCACAGCAGGATTCTAATCTTCCTTAGATCAGTCCAAATAAATCTATTTTCCGAACTTACTTACACATCAACTGCATTTGCCTAAATAATCTGTACCTTGACGTGGACAACTGAACTTTGCCATGGTCATGAATGCTGCCATTCCCAATCCACTGGGTTCTGCTTTGGTTCCACTGGACCAGACCTGCATCATTAAATTTTTTAACTCAATTATCACAAAACAGCATTACAGAACATGTTAAAGTTACACTTCCAGATTCCAATCATATAGACTCCCAAGAGAAACAGTAATTGTAAATCACTCCACCCTAACGTTGTCAAAGGTGTTATATAACATTTACATGGATTGCATGCAATTTTTTATAAGTGTAAGCTTGACACAAACAAGAGCTGGTTCAGGTGGCAGGATCGAGTTTCATCATCACTAAAGTGCTCATTCATAACCATTACAAGTTGTCCATCTTCGCGGGAATATATATAAAACAAATAGATTTTATGTAGCCGATGAACCAAGAGGACATGGGTTTGCATCTGTACAAAGTCCACGGTACTTACGTGTTTTCACTTTTCACATCATTGGTTTCTATATCCACTGAACTTCCACAGAACAGAACCAAAGTTGGTAAGTACACACTAAATTGGTCATATATCTCAAATTCTCAACATAAGACCTTGAAGGGGCTAATGAATTCCTTGCCCTCTGGGCAGCCTCCAAATCTAGCGGATAATGTAACGACAAAAGAGAGGATATGCACTGATAGGTCTTACCATGATTTACAAACTCTGGATGACTACTAATGCCAGCAGGGCCACTGATCTGGCTGAGGGTCTGATTAGATATACTGATTGAGGAATAGCTTCTCTGGGACTGAAGTGCGCTGTTGTCCAGGTCATACGTGCTTGTGCTCCAAAACCCATCGGAAATTCCTTGTTTTTCAACCACCCGGCCTTGAATTCTCAGTCCCTTAGATGGCTCATCCACTGATATGATTGGTCGGGACTTGGAACAGCAACCAAAACAACTCCTGTGCTGTTTCGAATCATGTTAATACGTGTTTGGTAGATGAGAACATAAACAATTTTACCCAATCAATCAGACTGTTAGCCTAGCAGGAAAATTCCTCAATCCAAAGTTACTAGATATAAGGATTTTGGTAGATCAAGGGTTAAAAACTGGGCTTACAGATTACGGGTTTGGTCTGAGAACGTTTTGAGTGTCTGCATAAAGAAACAGTGATTTCCCAATATAAGAACCTTGGAGGGCGGAGGTGGTTGATTTTGGGTGGGTGACGGACCTAAATTGACACCACTTATGGGATCATTGTCATATACGGTCATTACATGGGAATACATAAGGACGTAAATTGCATTCTAAAACGAGTTTTACAGCCACATGATTAAATTTTGTTTCTCGACTTCTCGTTATTGAGTAGGCAACCTATAAAGCACCCACGATAAATATTTGGACAGTACATATCATAATAGTAAAACTTTCAACTCCATGGAAAAGAAAAGTGCTGATTGAGTCAAGGATTGCAGAGTTAGTATTAGCTAGACAAGAGGAAGGGTGCAGGGCCATTGAGTTTTGCCCTTGTATGTGCTCATTCGGTAAAAATTGCACAACTCATCAGCAACAGAAGGCATCACCCATTTCAAACAAAAGTGTATCCTAATCCTTTATCACAAACTTGTTTGAAACACATCCCAGAACATCATATTTTAACTTCAGACGTACGCTGGACATCCTTAGAGCTCACAATATAGTATTCACACACATCCTAAGCTACATGGCTAGTCCTGAATCATAACACTCCAGGCTATCTAATGGTGTTAAACTGACAAAGTTTCACCGCTTAACATCAATAAATACGTCTAAAGGTACCTTACTTTTTTGCAACTCTGACCATGGAGCAAACTATAAACAAAATACAAGGACTGTTCTGCTACAATTTAAGAACATGCAAGGTTCAGCGATCCAAAATGGACTTTCAATGGGAATGAGTGACTGCCCTAAATACGAAAAATCAGACCTTTACTACATTTTATTAGGCAGCAATAACTTTTATTGAATTTCACAGTCCAGTACAAAACAAATCCAGCAAAATCTCTACCCAATTCTCATAAAACCCAGAAGAAAATAAGTTTTAGCTTCCAAAGATAAGCAAAAAGCATAGAGAAGAATTGGGGCAAAAGCTAAAGTGGGGTAGGCACGGCATGAAATAGCATAATTGAATAGAGATGTAAAGGAAAGGAATGAAAACATACCCCATGTAAGTAAGGAGCTGAGTGATCCAAGCACTGAAAGAATCGTAAATCATCGTTCGAATGTATGTATGTATTTCGTGAAAACTCCGAGAATTTTGTCTTGTAAGAATACGAAAATCAGCCAACATCAAGAAACCATGTTGGTAATTTCAAGATTAGGAAAACTAAGAGGGCCACCAAACGAAAAGGATCAGTCGCCTCCGTAAGTACTTTCGTCTTTCTATCGACTGAGTGCCTTTGGTTTTGTTTGCCGGTATTGTTCTTCTTTCCTCTTAAAAAGTCAAATTGCATTAATAAACTTTTTCATTTTATATTCCAAAGCTAATTTCAAACGTATTAGCATTACACTGAGGTACCGTTTTGTTCATGTAGGTTTTAGAAAATCTCCTAGCAAAATCCAACGTTTGCTCGGTTATTTGGAAAACCCACAGGCCCGCGACTAAAACTTGAAACCCTGGAATTCACATCCCACTCATTTTACACATAAAATCCTTCTTTCGCATAAGCAACTATTATTACATTATAGTATATATATAATTGAACAATTATTGAATTTGTTCAATTGAGTATTTAATTTAAATTAAATTGAATTCATTTGTAATATAAACGTAAATTAAAATTTCATTACAAAAAAACAATCTGTTTTATTCAAGCAAATTACAAGTCCTAATTCAATCTTAACAAAATCAATGCATCATAACAAAAACCAATCTTCCTTCTCCATTTAAATTTTAAATGCCAATTGAACCCCAACAAAATCAATTTATCATTAAAAAAATTAATCTGTCTTCTCCAATTAAATTTTAAACCCTAATTCAACCCAACAAAATCAATTTATTATTAAAAAACAACGATAACCAATCTTTCTGCTCCATCTTCTCCAATAAAATTAAAACAGATCAATGTAAATACTAATTCAACTTAAAAAAAGAAATCCATTATCAGAAATAACAATATTACTTGACTTCGTATACGTCTTCTATAACTGTAACTATGTGCCACAATAATCACGTAGCGTGTTCTAACGTTCTAGTTTAATTATGAGTTTGTGAGCAAAATCCATGCCACGCGATTTGTCGATTTTAATCCTGCTATTCATTGTGGAATCAGGATAGAATAATCATTTAGAAAAATACGAGCCCCTGCATAGTTATTGTCTCGAACCTCCATAACCAACACCAACGAAGCTTTTTCTTTTAGAGCTTCTCCATAACCAGCACTGGTTGAAGCTTGATTAAGGTCGTGGAGAGTGTGACTGGACCATGGCCCATTCTGGAATTTGAAAGATGGGATGGCGACCCAATTCCCACAGTTCAGTCAGAACTAAATTACTCCCTTGTATCATCCTCGACTATCTGTCCTATATTTTCATTTCTTCTTTCTCTTTCTTTTGTATATTGCTTGGTTGGCGGCGGGGAAGAAGTGTTGTTGTACCTAGGACTGGACTCGTTTTCTTCGGTCGGTGGATTCATTATTTGCAGAACCAAGGAGGGAAACATGCATGATTGATATCCGCTAGATCTACCAGAGCCCTCATTGTACATTCTTCCTTGTACGATCCTTTCCATTTTTTGAGCTCTCTTTCTTCTAATCTATGAAACTTCAAAAATAGATCTTCAAGGGGATTTTTGGAGTGAGATGAGGTCGGCTTCGATGAGTGAGGTTGTGTAGCCATGGAAGGTGGCGGAGCTCTACAAGAAACACCCCATTTAGCGATGGGGATAGCGACGGATCAAATCTGTCGCTAACCTAGCGACGAATCGCTAGGTTTAGCGATGGATTTGAGACGGATTGAGCGAATTCGCTCAATCCGTCTCAAACCCGTTGCCAAATTAGCGACGAAAAAATATCCGTCGCTATTTGGCAACGGATATTTTTATCCGTCCTTATTTAGGAACGGATATTATATCCGTCCCTAAATAAGTTGACCAAAAAAAAAATAATTAAAAAGAAATCGATTTTAGCGACGGATAGCGATCCGTCGCTAAAATGGTTATAGAAACGGGGCAGAACCCCTTTCTTCTCCATTTTCGTTTCTGCTTCTTCTTTCTTCCTCCTTTCTTCTTCATTTCGCCATTTTTAATTTTCGACCAAAACTCCACCATTCCGGCCAATTTTGAAATTTTGGAGTGTTTTCGAAGCTCGTGGGACAAGAAGTTCGGGTGATCAATCAATTTCATCTTTCTTCCGCTTAATCGAAGGTATTTTGGCTAAAACCCTTACTTTGTCAAATTTGGGGATTTTGTTAATTTCGACTAATTTGAGCAATTGCATGTTTATTGTAAGGCTCTGTTTACCACTAGCTTTTCAGCTCCATGAGCTTTTTTTTATCATTGATTAATAAAAAACTCGTTACGTGAACGCACAGCTTCTTAAATCAGCTAGAAAAGTTAGCTTTTTTTTAAAAAAAGAAGCTCCTTCTTATCTTTTTCATTTCGAAAATATCCCTGACTAAATTAGAAAGAAAAAAAAGAAGGAAAAACTACCCATTTTTATTATTTATTATTCTCGACTTATATTTTATATTGTTGGATCATTTGTTATACATTTGTGTACTTGTTTGCAACTAGCATAAGGATTAATGCATCCCCATCTCTTTAAAATGCATACATGTAGTACACATCAATTACTGATTTTTTTCATTATTAAGTTAAGATGCTCAACGAATATTTCTTTCAACTTCTGATAATTTTGATGATGTTATCAAAGTGGCGATGTAAAGTACATTGAATATATATTAGAATAATTGAACAAAATGTGATGTACTATTATTTAAAAAACTATAGACTAATAATACGATGAGAAAGGTTAAAGAAAATAAAAATAAGAGTAATGCCCTTTTATGTCATTTTACAAAATACCAGCTAGCTTATCAGCTAATTTGCTAAACACCTACATTTAAAATCAGCTAGCTTCTCAGTTAGTTAATCAGCTCCCTAATCAGCTAGCTTATCAGCTACCTAACCAGCTACCAACTAGTTAAGCAGCTACCAGCTAGCTTACCAGCTACCAGCTAGCTTTTCAGCTAGTTTTGCTAAACATAGCCTAAGTATGTAGTAGTTAGTTTAGCTTATATTACGTAGTGTGTTACCCTTGAGAGGTGCAATTGATATATTGATTGTGAATTTGGATTTTTAGTATAATGTTAGAATGTTTATAAGTATGTAGGGCTTTTAATTTGATATTTTCGTATATGTAGTAGGATTAGGAAGATTTAGTTGAGTGTTTTGAAACCCTTACTTGTTGACAAATTTGGAGATTTTGTTAATTTCGACTAATTAGATCAATTGTATGTTCATGGGAACTATAGTATACTAGCTAGTTAACTTTGTGCAATTGATATATTGATTGTGAATTTGGATTGTTAATTAGTATAATGTTAGGATGTTTGTAAGTACGTAGTACTTTTGATTTGATAAATTCGTATATGCACTAGATTATGAAGATTTAATTAAGTGTTTTGAGACCATTTGGTGATTATATTAACGTAAAATGCATGTTATGAATCTAATAATTGTAGATGTGTCAAGCTAATATATGTCAATAAGTAAGGGTTTCAAAACACTCAACTAAATCATGTTAATTAGTATATATGCTTAGTTGTTGATTATCCCAACTTTTTGTGCTTTAATATATGTCAAATGTATATGTTTTACATGCCTATTCATGTATTCTTTACTAACACATTTTTTCTTGTAATTTCTTATATGCTTTTGCAGATGTCGCGCCAAAGGAAGTCCACATACTTTCCTCCCGGGTGTAGGAGTAGGGGGAGTCCATCGGGTTCTGGTGCGGGCAGTACACCAGCGAGTGGAGCTACTAGTCCTATGGTCGGCTATGATATTGGTGGGAGCAACAGCCAGTTGGAGGTTCCAGAGACTCCACTGGCCTCTACGTCACATGCTCCTGGTGACTACTCCTCTGACGGGTGTCCCTATCTCACGCTGACAGACGTGCTACATTTCAGGGGAAGCTGGTGTTGTTCCCCAACGGCAAGAACAAGTAAGTATTATGCATTTGTAGAACATAACTTAAGATAAATATATGTTACATGATTTTACTAATGAATATTCGTTTCTTGTTTGTCTCATTGATAACAGATTTTGGCCACCAGCTGCTTCGGACAAACTCGACAAAATCTTTAGGGGCAGGAGGGAGATGCCGGGACATGGAGGCGAGCAGTGGACAAAGATCTCGGACCGGATGAAGCACTTTTACTTTGATGAGTTGCGGGTAAGCTTAAATGTTACAATGAATGCTTTATTTGTTCTTTTAATCGTTGTGTTATTGTGTGTGGTATGTTAGCCACTATATCTGTGAGTGGTATGTTAGCCACTGAACTTGGGTGATATGTTAGTCACCATTGTGTTAGTCAATTTTAGGACAATTTAAGTGGTATGTTAGCCACTAAGCTTGGTTTGATATGTTAGTCACGATTCATGAACTTGTTGTGTCATTTGAGTGGTATGTTAGCCATTAAACTTGGGTGATATGTTAGCCACCATTCATGAACTTATTGCAGACAATTTAAGTGGTATGTTAGCCACTAAACTTGGTGTTATATTTAAGTTGTTATCTTTCTTTAAACTGGTGTAATTTTACTATGTATGGAATTGTTGTAGAAAGACTACTCACTACAAAAAATCTGGCCTCCGTCGCTACAGGCCGGCTATCCGTCGCCCCAGCTCTGGCGACGGATAGAAAATCCGTCGCCCCCCTGGAGCTGTGGCGACGGATAACAATCCGTCGTCCAATTCGCGACGGATTGGACGACGGATTGACCATTTATTTTTTTTTTAATTCCGAAATATAGCGACGGATAGATTCTATCCGTCGCTAAATATTTTAATTGGACTAGTGACGGAATTTGAAATTCCGTCACTAATTCCGTCACTGTGAATTCCGTCACTAATTCCGTCACTGTGAATTCCGTCACTAATTCTGTCACTGTGAATTCCGTCACTAATTCCGTCACTATTTATTTCATATTAATCCCTATTTTTCGTAGTTCACCTATTTAATCAATATAATGTTCGATAATAAATCAATAATACGGAAAATGTTTCAATGAATAAAAAAGTAATATTGAATGGAGAAATTATCCAAACAAGTGTAAATATGAAAAAAATCGAACATACAGATACATAACTAGCTATCGGGCGGGTGGGTGTGGGTGATGGCGGGACGGGACATGAATCGCTCCATACAGAATCAAGGCGCTCGTTCTCCTCCTTCGTTCTCTGTCATGGCGCTCCATCTCGTCCCTTTGTTGCTCCATCTCTTGAGTTAGCGAGCAACTGTTCCGGACATCTGTTGCACCATTTCGAGACACAGTCACGTGTAAACCGGACGTCTGGATCTGGGATGATGAGGAGCACCGGACTAGAGATGCAAACCGAGGCTCCAGTCCATATATTAAATCCTTTCTTGTCCGGTTTGTTGACCTCTAGGAAGATGTTGTCAACTTGTTCGATTGACAACACATCACCCGTCTCGTCCTCTGCCTTCGCCACCGAGCATCAACCTCACTGAAATCGTAAATAGCAGATATAATGATCGATTCTTGTTTTAAAAAGTAACTTGTAATAGTGTACAAATATGAACTTTAAGCAACATAAACATATCATGATAGACGAGGCCAACAATGGTCCATACCATACCCTATACCTTGGCCTTCTTGAAGATGGCATACTTGGATGTCACCTCCCCGTGCCACTGAATCAAACCAGATCTAGTCAACAATTTATCATCTACAAGTAATAGAGGCAGAGACTTCATACATACGTAATGCTAGATTGCAAAAACACATATACGCACCGATTGATAATAATCGATGTGAGATCGCCTCCCAAGGTGGTGAACGGCCCTTCTGCCAGACGATCGGGATGCCGGTTTACTGTTGGTCCAAGCAATGTCTGGACATCGATTGGCGCCATGAGGCATCCCAAAGGCCCACTCCGTTGCATCAACTTTGTGGAGGATTGGGCACCCGATCCCGAATGGCCTTCCACGACAGACCATATCCATGCAGTTTGGATCCCACAGGTCTAAAACGGCGCCAGATCTGTGGGATCAACTCTTTGAATGAAGTACTCCTTCTACATTCCCAATTTCATACAACATCCAAAGTCAATACATGTCCTAACAACATAATGTATATGGTGACTAACATATCACCCAAATAAAGTGGCTAACATACCACTCACATATAGTGGCTAACATACCACTCACATTGTCCTAAAATTTACTAACACAATGGTGACTAACATATCACCCAAATAAAGTGGCTAACATACCACTCACATACAAAGGGCTAACATACAACTCACATTGTCCTAAAATTTACTAACACAATGGTGACTAACATATCACCAAATAAAGTGGCTAACATACCACTCACATACAGTGGCTAACATACCACTCACATTGACCTAAAATTTACTAACACAAAGGTGACTAACATATAAACCAAATAAAGTGGCTAACATACCACTCACATACAGTGGCTAACATACCACTCACATTGTCCTAAAATTTACTAACACAATGGTGACTAACATATCACCCAAATAAAGTGGCTAACATACCACTCACATACAGTGGCTAACATACCACTCATATTAAAACGATTATAATTACAAACAAATGAATGTCATATTTTAACTTACCTCACTCATCAAGTACTCGCCCTCATGTGCTCCGAGATGTGGCTCCAACACTCACCACCCCGCCTGGGTTTCTCCCCTCCTGGAAGATGTCACCTAGTTTGTTGTGCACCTCCCGAGACCATAAGCTGTTGTCAATGTATAAGATACAAGAAACGAATATGCATTACTTTAGTACAACAATTTATACTTGTCAACTATCATTATCAGTTATGTTTTACATATTTAAGAAGAATGTATAATACTTACTGGCAGACCAATAGGAAAATCACAGCAAGCCGTCCCACGTGACGTTGGGATTGTTTGGATCGAACACGGTAGGGACAATCGTGGTCGCCCTCCAAAGATGTGTCCGGCCGACCGGTAGAGCCACTGCTCTCTCGCCTGGGGTCTCAGGAATCCGAGACCCTTGTCACGATCTTGAGCCCTCCTCGTTCGACGGTGTCCCCGACCCACCACTATCATGCGGCCTGCGTTTGGGGGACGATAGATGGACGGCCTCTGTCATGCATCTGCAAAAAATGTAATAAATACAATAAAATGTGTTAGTACGAGTTATAATACATATGATTATAATAACACATATAATTACTTATAATACACATAATATACCGTTATCGCCTCTAAGACTACATATTGGTCCTCGTGCAGATCAAACAACTCATCATCCGCTTCTATGGGATCTTACGCTTGTTTATCGACATACTCTTGTTGGTACGAGTTGGTAATCGAGTCGTCTTTCTCAATGTACTCCACTTTCGAGCAGCACGAATAGGTACCGCATGACTAACCATTCCCCTTATCGCGTTTCGCTTGGATATTCAAGAAACACCACTTGTCGTGCTTGAGTCGCCAAAATAAATGGTTCATACTTGGTTCGCACTTCTTCTTGGTTCACATCAACCATTTCATACCGCTTTCTTCCTCGTACTCCCGGATTAGGATCATACCACTCAACGTCAAACAAGAAGATTCGTTTAAATGGCAATCCGAATATTCAATCCTCACAATTCGCTTTAGCTTGCCGTGGAAATCAAACAAAGTAGCGTCTCCATACTCTTCGCACCATTAACACACACCCGGAGTTGCTTGTCGCCATGGCCGTGTTACATTCAGTTGTGTGGAACCTAAGGCCATTGACTATATAACCTGGGAATGTGTAGACCTTTTTGAATGGGCCCTCTGCGAGAGCCTTTAAGTATATGCATGTGACGTTGTTAATAGGATTCGGACATACTCTCGAACCAACTGAAATTCAGAGGAATTTTGAGTCAAGTAGTTCCTCTAGTGTATCCTCCGTCATCCGAGGATTTTCTTCCAAACAACGCTTTTTGAAAAAGCGCAAACATTGATTCGATGATAAGTCTATAATTGAAGTAGAGACTTGCGTAGCTATATTAAAATTTAAATAAATGGTTCTTGACCTCGCAAATAGTACCATATCTTCGTCAACCTCAAAGACAATTCGTGAGGACATAATATTGAGTGCTTTCAACTCTTTATCCGTAAGATATTCTTTCTTAGTCGAGAGGTCTCCGATACCTCAAGACAGATAGGGAAAACTCATCATCCGCTTGAACTACTTAATGTGTACGCATTTTGAGCCTACTTGTCTTCTTCGAGGGACGTGTTCATCAAAGTAATAAGAGCGAAGGTTGCTTTCCTCTCGAATGTAGGCATGCAATCGAACCTTCGTGTTTACCTTTGTTGTTGACATACTTCTTCAATTTCTCCAAGTACCTCTCGAATGGATACATCCATCGACATCGAATCGACCAGCAAGTCTCGCTTCATGAGGAAGGTGAACCGACAAGTGCTCCATAGAATCAAACCATTTCGGTGGAAAGATACGCTCGAGTCAGCATAGAATCAATGGTATGTTCCTTTCAAGATTTTCCAACACTTTATCATGAACCACCCTTGTGCCTAAATTTTGAAAAATAAGCTCAACTCGGTGATAGCGGTCCATACGTGTTTGGCGAAGCTCTCGAAATGCTACCGGATAAGCCTCCATGAACACATGACACCGTGGCTCTTCATCCCATAAACCTTTGTCTTCTTCAAATCCACACCTCTCTAAATTTGAGGCGTAATTATCCGGGAAACTCAATGCCCTCACCCAATCAAACAAAATTGACCTAGAAGCGTTGTCAATTGTAGCACGCTTCGGCCACTTACCATTCTCATCCTTCTTTGTCAACTCAGGCCTTTTACACCACGTCGACAACTCGGATCTAGACTTCGCATGGTCCTTTATTTTTCCCTCAATGTTGCAAAGTGTATTGAATAAGTTCTCGAACACGTTCTTCTCAATGTGCATGAAATCTAAGTTGTGACGGATAAGAAGACTGCTCCAGTAAGGCAAGTCCCAGAAAATGCTTCTCTTCCTCCAACCACATTTTTTACCAATTTTCTCATTATGCTTCATCCACCCAAGCTCAGTCACCTTCATAAGACCCAATCTATCAATCTCCGCAAGAATTTGTGCACCAGTAAGTCTTGTCGGGCTTTTTGTCGATTTACTTTATTTTTCAAGAATTGATCCTTGTTCTTCTGAACGGATGGTCACTTTCTAGCAACCTACGATAACAATCAAACCAACAAAATTTTCCACTACCCTTTAGTCTAAATGCATCTCAGATCCTCCAAGCAATGTGGACATGCATATTTCCTCATTGCTTTTCCTTCCAGATAGCATGGAGTACGCAGGAAGTCACCACGGTCCAAAGAAGAGCCGCTCTCAAGGTGAAGTTCTTTTTGTCGACACATCATATGCGAGGATACCATCCGTCCCACAACTCGATCAGCTCCTTGATTAGGGGTTGCAAGAAAACATCCAACGTCACCCAGATCTTTCGCCCGAGCACCAATGCATGAAACATGAATGGCTCCTTCATGCACTCACCGGGCGATTATACGGTGTGAGCATAATCGCCAACAAGAGTATTTACGTTCACTACCGAACGGGTTAAAACCATCCGCATAAAGTCCCAAACGTACATTTCTAGATTCGGCCGCAAACTCGGATATGTCTTGTCAAACGATTTCCAAAGCGGGTGAGTCTGTTGATGGTCCATTCTACCACCTTCAAGATTATCCGAGATTACTCGCTCCATGTGCCACCGCATTTTATCCGCAAGCACTTGAAGCATACAATCTTTTCAAACGAGGTGCTAGAGGAAGTACCACATTTTCTTATGTGAGAGATTTTTCTTTTGTCGTTTCTTTGCGCCCCCTCCTTGTAACGCTTGTACTGCTCCTTACCACGTAACTTGCATTCTATTAGATCCGCATCCTCCTCCCAATATATCATGCACATTTTCGGACAAGCCTATGGTTACCACAAAATTCTAATCCCGTGATCTTTTTCTTCGCTTGGTAAAAGTTGGTGGAACTAGGTTTTCTTCAGACAAAGGTCCGACATTACGTCAACCCATTCATTGAAGCTCGTTTGATTGTCGGCCATTAGCCTTACAACTCATTAGCCGAGATAACAAAGACAACTCGGTGAGCTTACACCGGTAAACCGCTTCCTTGATGATTCTAACAAGTCAAAGAACAACCGATCCTCGGATTCGGTGGTTCCTCCACCTCCACCTCGTTTCGGTGTTGGTTGTGTCCACGAACTCCGCCCGCAAAGATCGTACACCATTTGTTCGACTCGAGCTCGAATAGCATCGCCTTCAGATGTACTTTGTTCCCCGACTTGTTCATTTTTTCTCTTCCTTCCACGTTGTCTGTATTGGTCATATGTATTGGACGGTGCTGCTTCCTCACCATGATGATTCCATACCTGATACGCAGGCAGGAATCCATTTTTCCTCAAGTGCTGGACTACCACTTTAGGAGTCACGTATTGCTTGTTTCTGCACTGTTTCATTGCACAAGGACACTTTATCAACCCATCCTTTACACAAGCCGGATTTGACATTGCAAATTCAATGAAACCTTCATCCCCTTTCAGAAAACTCCATTGAACTCTGCCATTGAGAGTACGACAATACATCCATCCACGATCGGTATTCATTGAATAATTAGATAATAACCTGACACGTTTGAATTCATTAGATCGAGTTCTTTCATTTACGATAATAAATCAATTTCACAATAATTCAATCAATTGCTACGTAATATAAGTTATATTAGCTCCAGTCAATTGTTACGGCATTACATAATATAAGTTACATCAGCTTCAATTTTACCATAATGTTTGGTTTCATATATATATCAACTAATGATTACTAGTTATACAAGCCTAGAGACAAAACGG
The DNA here is from genome assembly GCA_026545765.1 of Plantago major. Lineage (NCBI taxonomy): Eukaryota > Viridiplantae > Streptophyta > Magnoliopsida > Lamiales > Plantaginaceae > Plantago > Plantago major. The sequence continues at coordinate 27,959,308 of CM048841.1, forward strand.
ATGAAACTCCTCATTCTCATGCACCCCCTCCTCATCACTTGTGACGCTCCGTATCTAATAACTTGCATTCCAACAGATATACATCATCCTCCCAATACACCATGCACATGTTCCGACAAGCGAAGGCACTCGATAGGCGGCCCCAAACCCCGCATCTCCTCCATTGAGGTATGCCATGGATTTGCTTCCTCACCGTGATGAATCCATACATGATACTCAGGCATGAATCCATAACGTCACAAGTGCTCGAATACTGCTGTAGGCGTCATAAATTGCTTGTTTCTGCAGGTTTCCAATGTGCAAGTACACTTTATCAACCCCCAATTGCACAAACCGGACGTCCCATGGCAAACGAGATGAAACCTTTAACCCCTTCTACAAAACTCCTAGAAACTCTGCCATTTACCGTCGTACGATCGTACATCCATGAACGGTCGGAATTCATTGTATATATACTTTATTTTTAACCTGAGACGTTCCAATTGATTAGATCGTATTTAATTTATTAGATCGATTCCAATTCGGATAAGAAGATTGTAGAGGTTAATTGTTAATTATTATATGTTGCTTATAAATTAATTATTAATTAAGTGTTCGATATTTACAAAATTGGGCATATAATTTAACCATTTCAACCTCTTAGTACATATATTATATACTTAACATACATATCAAATTAACTAATTACTCTATACATATCGAATTACTACATATATTCATATCAAATTACATACTTAACATACAAATTTATCAAATCAAAACTACATACTTCTATACTTAACAAACATATCAAATTAACTAAACTAACTATATATACTTAACACACAAATCAAACTAACTACATACATTCGTACATACCAAACTTAACATACTACATACATTCATATCATTAATTAAACTAACTATCAAATTGAACAAATTACATATAATTGATCAAATTAACTAAACTAACTACTACATACTTATGATATATACATATAATTGCTCAAATTAATCAAAATAAACAAAATCCCCAAATTTTAAAAAACTAGGGTTTTAGCCAAAATACCTTGATTAATCGGTAGAAATCTGAAATTGATCGAAGAAACAAACTCCTTGTCCCACTAGCTTCGATTAGGCACCAAGATTGGCGGAATAACGAACAATTCATCGGAAACCGAAGAGAGGAGAAGAAGAGAATGAGGAAGAAGAAGGGAGAAGATGAAGAAAATGAGGCACTCTGCCTCTCTATCCGGTCAAATTAGGAAATTCTGGGCCGACGGACACGTGTCCGTCGGCCCAGAATCGATCCGTCGCCATTTTGTATCCGTCGCTATAAGGCGACGGATAATCTATCCGTCGCCCAGTTTTCAAAAAAAAATAATAATTTCTTTTTTTTTTTAATAAAAGTCAAACTTGGGCGACGGATAAATATTTATCCGTCGCCCAAGTTAGCGACGGATAAGTTATCCGTCGCTAATAAGCGACGGATAACTATTATCCGTCGCCAAACTGGGCGACGGATAGATTCCGTCGCCCAGTTTACCGATCCGTCGTTATGGGGCGACGGATTTTTTATCCGTCGCCCCATAACGTCGTTTTTTCCTGGTTTTCTTGTAGTGTACTACATTCCCAATGCCCTGGTGCCCCAATTGTACTTTGTTTTCGAGAGTTTAGGATCAGACATCTATAGAAAAATGGTGAACAAAATGAAGGAGACACGCAAACAACCAACTTGGGTGGGGGATGAGGAGTGGGCACTTTGGGAGGAGTACTGGAAGGATCCCTTTGTCCAGGATCAAGCTGAAAAGAACAGACAAAACCGTTTGACTGAGCCGCGAGATGGTACGGGCACTGCCAGACATCATTATGGGTCGCGAGCTGTTGTTACAGATCACATGATAGAGGTTAGTAAATATGTTGTTTATGACTTGGAATATGATACATAACAGATTTTTTGCTTTCATTTCAATCAACTAACTACTTGTTTGCACATATGTTTTTTAGGCCAATATAGGACATCCGAAGACTGCTCTATACCACTTCAAGAAGGCTAAGCTGAAGAATGGCATTTGGACTGACGTGAGGGCCGAGCGTATTGCGGTACGTTTCTTTCTTAAAGTTAACATTTATATTTGTGTATTTATAAGTGATTCCTAAAATTGCATCTCATTTCGTATGCACTTTACTATTGCAGAGTGAGGTGGAGAGGAGGATGGATGAGAGGATGATCGATGGTCATGAGCTGTCAATTGATCAATTGAAGAGCAGAAGACCAGATCTTCTTTGACGTCAACCCAGTGGACATCAAGGGTCGAACATATGGATTCGAAAGTTTGGGCCCTGCTATAAGTTCTAGTAGCTTCTCAGTGTCCCAGGGAGGATCTCGATCTGATGTTTTCACACAGGACCAGGTTCATGAGATGATGACTCCTCTCCAAGAGGAAATAGCTGCGACCAAGGCAGCTTACCAGCAAGTGCTTGAGGAACAGGCTCGTATGGCTCAGCGAATGGATGCTTTGACCCAGATGATCAACACTTCTTCCCAGTCCCACCCACCGCCTCCTCCCCATTCTTAGTTACATCAGACTTATGTTGTTTATGCTACTTACTTTGACACTATCTCATCTTCTAGCTACTTGTGTTTGCATACTTTAGACTTCGGTTTGGATATTCGTTGAATCTTTGATAATGCAATTTATCTACGTTTGGATAATTAATGCAATTTAATTATTTTGGGTATATTATGTATGATTATATTATGTGAAAAAACAAGTGAAATGTGAAACAGGAATTTAAAATACAAAAAAAAAAAAATTTAAAAACAGTAAATTTAGCGACGAAATTAAATATGTCGCTCAATTCACGAATTAAGGGCGAATTAGCCCTTGGAATTTAGCGACGGATTAAAATCCGTCGCTAAATCTCACACGAATTAGGGCGACCTAATGGTGGGATTTAGTGACAGATTAAAATCCGTCGCTAAATTCCATCTATAATTGGCGACGGATTAGTAATCCGTCGCCAATTCAGACGGACTGGTCAACGGATTATTCCGTTGCCAGTCCGTCGTTATTTGACGACGGACTACTTATCCGTCGCCAATAAATTTGTGACGCTTTAAATTGGGACGGGGACGTGATCCGTCGCTACGGATTTAGCGACGGATTGGTCCTGTTTTAGCGACGGATAGTTCTGTCGCTAAAACAGGATTTTTTTTGTAGTGGAGTAAGTGTATAGGATAGAGTAGTTTGGTAGGAAGATAGGGTTTGGAAATGGGAGGTGTATCAGTCAGAGTGAAGAGTGAATGTTGTAAGTTGTAGGATTTTGATGGTCACGTTTTTGTTGAAGTTGCTACTAGAGGCTATTACATTTTTTACCAACTTATAAAAAGCAGAGTACTAAAACTTAAAAGAGTCCTATATACTATGAGAGTCCTGAACAAATACACAATTATACACAATTTGGGGATGACTTGGTTTCTATTCAAATTCGCGGGTCAATTTACGGATCCTGGGTTGCGGGTTCGGTAATATGGATCTAAAAACGGGTTGTCAGATTAATATAAATACCCTATTTTTATTTTTTTCTTTCATTTCCTTCTTTCTTCTCTCTCTCTCTCTACCCTCTCCTCTTCCTTTCTCTCTCTCTTTTCCGATCACATTTCCGGCGATATCTCCGCCGTCCGACCACCAATGTTCAATCCGATCGCATATTTGAGTAGCCCATGGCCCGATCTACCTTTCTACCGGTTTCGTTTTTTTATTTGGCCGACTTTTGAAACGGTTGGCCGGAATTCAAAGGCTTTTCCGACGATATCTCCGCCGTTCGGCCACCAATCTTAAATCCGATCGCATATTTGAGTAGTCCATTGCTCGATCTACCTTTCTACCGATTTCGTTTTTTCATTTGGTCGACTTTTGAAACGGTTGGTCGGATTCGAACCTTTTCCGGTTATCTTCTCCGGCGGATCTCCGACTACACAACACATATAAGTCATAACCTTGCCGTTTCCTCGATTTTCAGGTTTCTTTTCTCGATTCTTCAGTTTTTTTCATTTTTTGTTTGGTTTTGGTGATTTTTATTGATTTCGCGTAACTTTATATTTCATGTGTAATTGTTGATGTTTTAACCTTAATTGTGTATGCTTGACCTGTAATTGTTGATGTTTGCGTGTTTGAACTCTATTGATAATGTTGAAGTGATTGTTGTTGTGCATGATATGCTTCGTTTTCTATTGTTTTGGTTGTAATTGTTGATTGTTAAGGGTAAATTGGTGATGCCTATGTTTATGCTTCATTTTTGCTTCGGTTATTATGCTTCATTTTTTGCTTTCGATTATATATTATGTATGAATAGCATATATTTATACTGTAATTGTTGATTGTTAAGGGTAAATTGGTTATGCCTATGTTTATGCTTCATTTTTGCTTCGGTTATTATGTATGAATAGCCTATGTTTATACTGTAATTGTTGATTGTTAAGGGTAAATTGGTGATGCCTATGTTTATGCTTCATTTTTGCTTCGGTTATTATGCTTCATTTTTGCTTCGATTATTATGTATGAATAGCCTATGTTTGTCTCAGAATTGTTGATTGTTAAGGGTAAATTGGTGATGCATATGTTTATGCTTCATTTTTTGCTTCGGTTATTATGCTTCATTTTTACTTCGATTATTATGTATGAATAGCCTATGTTTATACTGTAATTGTTGATTGTTAAGGGTAAATTGGTGATGCCTATGTTTATGCTTCATTTTTTCTTCGGTTATTATCCTTCTTTTTTGCTTCGATTATTATGTATAAATAGCATATGTTTATACTATAATTGTTGATTGTTATGGGTAAATTGGTGATGCCTATGTTTATACTGTAATTGTTGATTGTTAAGGGTAAATTGGTGATATCTATGTTTATGCTTCATTTTTGCTTCGGTTATTATGCTTCATTTTTTTCCTTCGATTACTATGTATGAATAGCCTATGTTTATACTATAATTGTTGATTGTTAAGGGTAAATTGGTGATGCTTGAATATAGGTATTTTATTTCATCTTTGAAAAAAAATATATTGTTTAGGTTCTTATGTAAATTGTGTATGTCTATATGTAAATTGTTGATGTTGGTTTTTTTTTTTTTTTTTTTTTTTGTTGCATATAGTAGGTTTTCGTAAAAATGGTGGTTGAATGATTGATGATAAAGATGGAGGCGTGGATGGAAGAGTTGACGAACAAGTCAAGGGTGTTTTTTTTTTTTTTTTTTTTTTTTTGTTTGCGAGGATGAATGTAGTTTGGATATAGTGATTTTAAATTTTTGTATTGTTTTTTATGTAATGACATTTTATTGATTGATGAATGAAATTGATTTCTATGTTTATTTTATAAATATTGAGTTTTTTGAGATAATAGCTTGTCATCAATAATTTTACATTAAACATAGACAATTATATACCAAATATAAGCAATTTTTCCCAAAGTATCAATATGATTGATTGACACATGAAAGCGGGTTGTGTATTATAAGGGAAAAATGTGGGTCGACCCGGGTCAAGCGGGTCAACCCGTTAAAAAAATTATATTGTATAGTTTTATGTATAAATTGTATATATTTGTCTATTATGTAGGACTCTCAAGGACTTTCATTATATTGTGGACTCTCAGGAGACGGACTCAAAGCAGAGTGGCAAACTTGTAATGTTGAATTTTTTTTTTAAAAACTCCCTCCGAACCCACTTCCAAAATTTGCTACCAAACGTGGGTGTTCGGCCGACAACACCTACTTTTAGTCAGGCTTCAAAACACCAGAATTCGCTATAGTAAATCCCCAAATCTGAACCAAATGGTACCTTAGGACTAAGTTGATTAGGTGATGTGACAATGAAATGTACGATTTTGCATACTTTTTTACCCTCGTTTTTTTCTCAAGATTCAATATTTACATCATATTATGGTCAATTACCAACTTCTTGCATATTTGTTGGTCATGATCGCGTTTTTGAGGAATTGTACGATTTCCAGAGCCAAAACATCATATTTAGGCGAAATCGAGGAAAATAAAGAAATACGCTGATTTGGCCGTTGCATGGAGTTCGAGGTGTCAAAACATGTCATGCGACTAACCAATGTGAAGATAATTGAAGATGCTACAACATTGTAGAAGACCACTTTTCGAGGAAACGAAGTTACGAAGCCCGAAACTGAAGAACGGAGAAAACAAACAGAAAGCTAGCAGCAATCGAAGATGGCGGCCCCCTTGTGGCCGCAGTGAAGGAGAACTTTCTAGATTTCAGGCTTTTCTGGCCTGTCAGGCTAGAGCCCGCCTTTCTAAACCTTCCTTAATGATAAGTGGCGGCCAGAGCACGAAATTTTCAGTATAAATAAGACCCTTGGGGTCTCATAATCATTCACCGCTCCCAAAGCAGCTCTCCTGAGAGAGAACCAGTCATCGGGGAAGTGAAACCCCAAAACCGCTGGTCGTCAGGCACCTAGACGGAGGAAACTCTAGAAGCAGCACGAAGACATCAAAGACTAAGCTTCTCTTTTCTCTTTCTTCTTTAGATAATTTTGATTCATGTCTTCTGTCTGATACTATGAGTAGCTAACTTTCTATTGTGAAGGCGAACTGCCGAAACTCTGTTGTGCTACTTCTTTATATACCGTGTTATATTAATGGAATAGTTCTTAGACGTAAATCGTGATTATACAACTCTATACATCCTTTGTGATGTGATGTTCTGCTGAGTGACACAGTAGTTTCATTGAACTGAGTAGGGGTACTGGTATCGACTGCGCCTTGGTATTTAGTATTATGCACTGCTGTAGTTAGAGGTAATTGCGTAGGATAGTAACTAGGAAGTTGGGAGTAGCATAGTACGAGGTAGGTCGGGGGTCCTTTACACATCACCCACCTTCGATTTCAACACCAACATACAAGTGCGGTTTAATCTTCTGTCTACTTACGAACTGTCTGATTTCTGCATTCAATACGATATTTGCTTGTTCATATACCAAGTGTCCGTGGAGAACGACATCCCGAGTTAACTTACCTCTATTGTTGTGTGTTTGTGAGCTTTCGATAATAAAATAAATTTAATCTTTAATTGTATTTGAGAATTACATGTACTACAACGCATTCAAATTCTTAAGTGCACATCATTAGGGCATAGGTACTAGATTCTTATATGAATAGTACTATAAGAGGACATCGTTCAGCTGAGTTTTGCGGACTTGGTCGTTTGGCTAAGAGATTCGCCACCCGATTTGCCTTTTGCTAGATAAAAGATAGGTGTACTTCAATTTCAAAGATCGGATATTAGAAGAGAGGGCTGTGAAACCACGGTGTCTCCCGATAGTGTTATTTTGTTTGTAGAATGTAGATAATAAAAGTAACACTTCTGATTTTCTATTATATTAGTTAGTTTAATAACTCGTCAAAATGATAGAATGTCTCTAAACTATATGGCTAAATTAATTTACTTTTCAATCTTGAAACTAAATAGCTGGAAAAAAAAAAACAAATACCACATGTTTACTTTAGAACAGGAATTGAAGGTGTAAAAGTCCATTTTGCCTAGAAAATTGAAATGGAAAACCGTAATATGAAACGAATTTTGAATTACTAATTTTATCTTTTAAATAGATAATGTACTTCGTGTTTCTATCAACTCGAGTTGAATTTTGTAAAAAACAATCGTGTTTTTTTTCTCCACTCTACATTATGTTACTCTAGTTGAGTTACTATTCATCAACTCCAAAACTCAAAACTCAAAATGTACAACTAAACTCTATTAGAATCACAATTAAATGTAAAACACAAAACATCAAAAATCAACTCCACTCCACTCCACTCCAGTTGAGTTACTATTTTTTTAGTCGATTGTCAAACACTCTGGTAGTATTTGATATCAAGTCCAGAAAACATGTCATGAGCATGAAGAATTATGTTTTACATATTCCATCATCAATTTGGGTTTTCATGTAAGTACACTGACACAAAGTCCACAACACTTGTTTCAATTTAGTTAACCAACTCTTGAGTTGGAATCATGAATTAATGCAGGATCAAAATGCAGATAAATGCGGATTCACGCTTACTTTCTGTTGAATGTTTGGAAACTCTATTACATACAACAACATTGAAGTCTCATTAGAAAATTTGGACACAATTACAAAAATCATAAGGAATATTTATGTTTCCAAATATTGACAAATAAGTAAAAGAGGTCCCAAAAATTGGTAAATAAAGAAGTTAGGTTGTGAGAATTGGAGGAAGAAAGTCAGCTACAGAGCCAAGAACCCTGGCCTTAGTATCAGGGAAATGTTCGGTTCCTGGTAACTCTGTCACTCCTCCATCAGATGTAACGCCAATCGGATAACTTAGCAGATGTCCAGGTAAGTCTCTTTCCGCGACCTCACAAGTGAAAAGCTCCCAGTTTCTTTCGGCTATCTGGTTCACTTTCTGAATGCACTCCATGCTTTCTGGATGACTAAAACAGTCGTCTAACATGCCTAAATGCTCGTACCACAACGCCATTCTAAAGCCGTGGACTTGACCCCTAGCTGGTTGTTTGCAGGACAGATGGTATGGCTGGTATGCCCCCATTGCGATTTCTGAGTCCCTGGCACCATCCATTGACCTCTGGTTGATGTTGGCTGATCCTATGATTATATACTCATCATCAACTGCATAATTCAAACAAGCATCCTTTAGTATTATAGAGATTATAGAAATTATAATCGGATATTAAATTCGTACGTATTTTATAGCTAGATGTGTTACCAATCATATTCTTGGCATGAACATAGATCATCCCTCTTCTAGCTTCTTGAGCTCTACCATAATCTGTATTAGGATCCGGCTTCTCTGAAGGTTCATACTCTCCACTCTTTTTGACCTCTCTATTACCTAAGCAAAAGAATGTCAAGTAGTCTTTTGGATTGGCAACTATTCCCTTAACCTTGAGTGATTCAACAATGTCAGTGTACATCATCTCCATAGTTCTCCTCTGCCAATCCAGTATAGCCTGCACCGATGAAGTCTCCGGGTACCCTTCTGGCCACATTGGAATCACAATGTATACTTTAAACGGCTCGCCTGCTTGTATTTTGCTCACAATCTTTAGCGAAATTTCTTTGGGGATCAAGTGCATAGCACCAACTTCTTCGCCTTTGATATCCTTGGAGTTCCATGCAAATGAGCTTCCTAAGAAATATTGATTCTCTATGTATATAAATTTGCTTGCACGACGTATGGCGTGGATGTAAGCGTCTTGAATGCTCCTGTCAATGATGTTATCCTTCCCACTGACAAGCCCTGACTTAGCGGCTTCTTCAGGTTCGTCAGGAAAGCCAAAAGCAGCTCCACCATCAATGGAACGGAACACCTGAACATTCCAGGTCTCACGGTCATCAGGGTACATGACCGGAGATGGTGGAATTATGATTCTGTCAAGTTCTTGAAGTGGTAATAACAAGTCTTTTCCGCCTTGTTTCCTCCACCTTTGCTCAAAATTGTAAAGAACATCCCAAGCCGCAGGGCCTTCTAGCTTGCAATGGATATCGTGCCAAGGCTCCCTTGGACCGCCCTTTCTAATGGTCGCCCCCTCAAAGTTAGCCTGATGAAAATCATCATGGTGTGCATTGTCTAGAGTTCGAAAAAGAGAATGGAACTGTGTGTCATATCGTCCATCACAAAGATCAATCCCACCTATGAAACTCATGATTCTTCTCTTGTGTGGATTGCCATTTGGTAACTCAGTATCCACAACCACCAGCTTCTGGTGATGAGTGAACATTGTACTGATTTCTATATTTTGAATTATGCTTCTGCCATCATCAGGATTTCGGGGGCATAACACACAGTTGACTTCAGTGCCGCGAAAATAATCCCACGTCTCTTCATCATGTGTAGCCATCAATCCATCCTTTTTCAGCAAACCAACCGAGGTTCTATCATCCCACACGAGCATTAGAACTCTCACACCCTCGTTTGCCTTCTTCTTGAGAAGTTCTCCTAGTGTCATATCTCCACCTGTTACATTTCATAAACCTTAATATATACCCGAGGCACTATAACATGTTCTACCATATATAAAACCATAGACGATAGAGTTGAACACAATATATACCTGGTTTTGGCCTTCTCCTGTCTCGTACCAACGTGATCTCCGTATACACAGACCAACCAGTAATGTAAATCAAATGCTTGGCGTTTGAAATAGCGTCAAAAATATCTTCCCAACAACGGTTAGGCTCATAAAATTTGCCACCGCATAACGGAATCTTGGGAATAAAGCCATCAGGTACATGAGCATCCTGATACAAGGTAACTCTACTTCCTTTCCTTTGTGGGAAAAACGTGAATGGTACACCTGGAAAATTCCGACTCTTTAGCCCTTTGGACCAACAACGTTCGCGAAAGACATCGTAGAAATGCAGCTTGACATGTAACTTGGAGTGACCGTGTAACGGTTTATGATGTTCATTGAGGATTGGAAGCCATGTATCAACTGGATCACCGTGGATGACTTCTGAAACTGGAATGTAAGCCCTTCCGACGAGCTTTGTTCCAATGGGATTGTCAATTTTGATGGTGAATACAATCTCGGAAGCCATATGAGCACAGTAAATGTGGAAAGATTCGTACCAACGAGGATTGGAGTGTTCATGTTGGAGTAGTCTTGTTCTGCCAACTCTTGCTTTGCCAAGATCAATTGTTGCATACAACTTTGATGCTGTTTTGTTGAATCCAACAGCTTCTTCAATTCCTCCTATCACCTGATCATCAATTTCCAATTGCACTCATTAATTTTACTTCATAAGTTAAGGGGAGAAGCCTTAAAATTTTCTATTCCCGTCCCGCGCTCGCTTTTAACTAATTAAATAATAACCAATGTTAAATTCAATGAAACAACTGTTTTTTTCTAAGTGAAAAATTACATTTTATTACCACTATTCTAAGCTTACGTTACCCACTAACTAAATTTTTTGGATTAGCTTTTAAGAATATTATGAAAATACTGGTTTATCATAAAGTATAAAGTGTTTAAAATGTCGTATATTTTAGGAATATTAGCTAGGAAAAATCACTTGGAACATTTGTATTTAAGGTGATGTAGCATTCTTTTTAAATTTTCATTATAAATTGGGCATTGTTACAATACAATATATTTTTTGAAAAATTACAAAAATATTCAACAATTCAATATTTTGCAAAGAGGACCACAAACTTTTAAAAGTGTCTAAAATAATCTGAAACTATAGTACGATATATAAAAGACACCAAATCAAACTTAGAGACATTTTAAATACAACATAGAAAATGTAAGATTACGATAGCTATGAAGGTGATTGTGTAGGTTTTATTTATACTAGTCTGATAATATTGTTTAGGGATTCTTTTTTATTAAATAAAAATGGACGGAATCCGGCCAATTCTGGTCGGACTCCGGCCCAGCCCGTGTGGGAGGCATCTCTCCATTCTGCCGGTTTTAATAAAAACTACTCATGAATATACCTTGTGGTCTATACTGTTTCGAAAATATACGAGTCTAGTTTAATAGGAATTTTGAATTTTCAGATTTGTATATCGAATGAAAAATCTACATCATCTTTACTGAAAGTGCTCAAAGATGACAAAACACACAATTTTCACTCAACTTCACTGAACATCTGATTTCAATCGCACATAACTAGACCCCTTGGTCTATCTCGTTTCAAAGATATGGAGTCTAGTTTACTAGGAATTTGAAATTTTTTATTTGCATGTCGGACAAAGAATCTACGTCATTTTTACTAAAACTGCTCAAAGTTGTCAAAACACACCATTTTCACTCAAATTCAGCTGAAAATATGATTTCACTCACATATAACAAAACCCAGTGGTCCATATTATTTCTAATACATACGAGTGTAGCTTACTAGGAATTTTGAATTTTTTAATTTGCGTATCGGACGAAGAATCTACGTCACTTTTTAATAAAACTGATCAAAGATGTTAAAACTCACGATTTTACCTCAACTTCAACTGAAAATATGATTTCACTCACACATAACTAGACCCACACATAACTAGACCCGTGGTATACATTTTTAAAGATACATGAGTCTAGTTTACTAATAATTTTGATATTTTTTTATTTGCATATTGGACGAAGAATGTAGACTAGTTTTATTAAAACTACTCAAAGCGGTCAAAACACACAATTTTCACTCACTTTCAATTGAAAATCTAATTTCACTCACACATAACTAGGCTTTATGGCCTGTACGGTTTCGAAGATATACGAGTTTAGAGTAGTAGGAATTTTGAATTTTCTTATTTGCATATATGTGGAAGGATTTACTCCAACTTTACTAAAATTGCTTTAAAAAACTGCCAAATCAAAAGTCAATTCCATTAAAATGCATAATCTCACGTACAATGATTTGTTTAAAATATTATTTTTAAGTTTTATGTGGTGATATTGTATGATAGCTTAAGGTCAATTTACTCACTTTTATTGAGTTCTTTTTGCAAATTATTTAACAGTTGATTTTGTTTTTTATAATTTCCCAAAAAATGTCATGCGTTTAGTAAAATGTGTCATGCACTTAACATTATCTTATAAATTTTGACCGTGTTGTCAAAATTTTAAATTTAATACATATATAATAAAAGTTCGCGAAAACAAACTCGTGTTGAGCAAGGTATAGTGATATACCTGGAATCGCCCCTGCATAAGTTTCCAAAATACTCCCTAGCTCCGTAGCAAGAGAGTTGTCCATTTTGACATTTTCCAATTTATTTAGTTTAACTTTAACAACGAATCAATTTTAAACTGTAATTAAATCATATAAATAAATTTTAGAGTAAAGTTTCGTTATAGTATAATTTAATTGAACATCAACTCGTACAATATTACTTTGTAATCAAATTTAAAGTTGGTTGACCGGAAAGAAAAAAGTTAAAATTGGAGAGATCGGATTGGTACATCGCAGATTTAGTTACAAACTTCGAAAATACAAACACAATTTGACTGTTTGGTATAGAGTTAAAAATTTAAGTTAAAGAACAAATTTAGTTGATAAATAGTATCCGAGTTAAAGGTGAGTTATATGATGTTTGGAATAGAATTTAAAATTTTAGTGTTTATAAGATTGTTATATAAGATGTGTAAGAATAAAGTGATGTGTTTGATATTTTTGTAGGTATGTGATTGGTTTAAATGTTGTTTAATTGGTTTATTGTTAGTTTAATTGAAAAAATAAAGAGGAAGTAAGAATAGGGTAAAAAGAGAATTATAATTTTTTAGTGGAGAAAAAATTGAGTTAATTTTTTTACTGTAGAAGGTTCAAAGTAAATATATCCGAAACATTTTAATGGATGAACAGTCCATTTTAATGGTATGATAAACATACGGTATATGTTTGAAATGCATGTAATGCAAGTATAAGTATAATATTACTATGTTTATTGAAAGCTTGAAGTTAAAACTTAAAAGTATGTTGTGGTTATAAACTGTGTTAATCATGTCTCTATTATTGTATCGTAAAAATTTGTATTATTAGTTTGGAATTTGAATCTAGTTATATAATTGACGCCCTTGAGGGCATATTCCTCTGTCCTTGTTAGTTGTTAATAGCGTAGTTGTTGCACCAACTCTCCTTTTAACTTTCATGTTTGACCTTTCCCTTTAGCTAGCCAACAGGATAATTAAAAATGCATATCATGGACTGGATGAATGCTGGTGTTAGAACTTTGTCTAATACGTAGAAATGTATAATCTATTTACTTATAACATTAATTCTTCAATACTTCATTCGTGTAGAAATATATAATCTATTTACTTGTAACATTAATTCTTCAATACTTCATTCGTGTGAAAATTATAACCTTCTTAGGAGTCATTCGAGAGAAAATTTATTGTTAAAGGATGTGTAACAAAAATATGAGGAAAAGAGTTAAAGAAAATTATGGACATTGGACCATTTGACAAACAACTAAAAAATTGGTAGTCATTATTTATCAATTTTTCTGTTTTTCATATAATTCAAAGCTACTATATTAAATCATTATTAGTTGTTTATTTGTTAAAAAGTATGTTAAAATATTATGTATAACATTCTATTATTTAGTTTTTGGTGGACTAATGAAATAAAGTTGAGTGGAGTATTTGAAAAGTGTAATTGTTAGTCAACAAACCACTAATATTGAAACAAATAACCTGCTTTTTAATAAAGGCTAATGTGATACCGGACAAGTAACAAATGTAGATTTATTTTCATTTTTTTTTTTTTGTCAAATTGGTTGGGCAAATCACTCCTTAATTAGTCCTTAGTTATGCTAATAGGTTAAAAGAATGGATATGGTTAAATCGACATCAACATTTCTTACATTGAAAATTAAAGATCAACCGTATTCATATTGTTAATAAATGCGCCTAATTGTACTTTCTCTATTCTCTAGATCATGCTTAAGATGAGTAATTCCGTCACAAACTTTAATTTGTAAAATGAGCACAAGAGAAGATCTATATATCTTGAAATTCATGTGTTGATTTTGTAGGAACATCATTTTATTCATAGAAAAAATTATGCGTACAAAAATGATGTACCTTGTGGAAAAGCTTTCCGACAACGTTAACATGTAGCTTATCGACCTCAAAGATAGTTGCATGAAGATCTCCATGGAGCAAAACCTGTGCCATCTTCTTCTTCTAAAACTTTCTATCACTTCATAAACCAAAAGAACAGCTTCGATTTATAGTACGAAAGTGAAGGACTTGTTAGTTGAGGAAAATTCAAACTCTGAGAGTTCATCTGTGTTTGTCAATGCCCTATTTATATGTCCCTCCAACTTGTCAAGGATTGAGAATTATTGTGAAGAAAAATAACATGGTGGGGCTAAATAGTTAATTGCAGAAGCCACCCTTATATTACACTTTATTATACATATTACAAAAAAACTCATATTAATGAAAAACTTTTGTAAGACACGTCTCTTGTAAGACCAGACGACCAACATCACATATTGAGTTACAAAAGCCGCATGTTTAACAACAAACATAACATGTTTATAAATGCAGGGAATGCAAACATCATTCATATTTATTAACCACATTATATTTGAAGTGAAATATATAACTTTTCTAATTACATATCTAATGTTGATTACGTATCTCGTAAAAAGTTTGTATATGTATTAAGTTAGAGTTAATTAAGTTAACTGCATGTCTCACTCACCCTTAGCTTAAGTAAGGGATGTCTCATGTCGTTGAGTCATGCATATTCCATGGAGAAAGATTACACTTTAAAATTTACTATGTGTAGTTACGGATTAAACAAACTTGAAAATAAAATAAGCTTGATGCGCTATGACATGTATGCTTAAGAAAAATAAAATTCTGATTTTGCGTGAAAGAATAATTCGGCTCAAACTTTAATTTCGTATAAATAAAATATAAATTAACAAAAGGAAAAGGACTTATTTAGTAAATTAAAACTGAGTAGCAGGATATCTGTCAATTAGTTAAAGTAATTGGGGTCTTTTGCAAACGAGGCATAAGATAGAGATGCTACGTGCGATTACGTACACCATACACATGGTGAATGGTGTAGTTGCTACAACTAGAGTATTTTAATTGTGACACTAGTGTTAATTAATTACAAATCTTAGCTTCTCAAGTAATTAAACGAACTTGTTAACACAGCAGCCATGAGTAGGGTATGGTCTAAAAAACCAGCTCATATCGGTCTTATGATACATCTTTGACTGTTTGGTGGAAATTGATGCTAAATGTTACACTATCCATCTTGTTAAGACAGATCGTTCATGTCCTGGTCTCTTACAATATAGAGATTGAGATCAAACTATATTGTATTGGTGATAATTGTAAGATTATTCTCATACAGAAAGAATCGAACTTGTGACCTGATGCTACAGACGACTTATACCCGACGCTTTACAAATTGTACTACACGGTTGATAAGGTATAATTAGAGTAGTACTTTATGTTAGTTAATTTGTACTCTACAGTTAGATAGAGTTAGTTATAGTAAAGCTCTATATAAACAGAGCTATTGTACTTTTCTCTTTACGTTTGCTCATTCTTTCATCATCAATACAAATTCATTACTCAATTGAGTAATTTACATGGTATCAGTAATCCAGGGATTATTGATTGCTTCCGCATTCTCATCAATTTGCTCCGATTGATTGGTTTTTGATCGATTTCTGATCATTTTTCGTTTCGATTCTCTTTTGTGTTTCAATGGCGAATGAATCGGTTACCAACACTGTTCTTCTCAATAATGGAGATGATGCTCCAGTTCGCAATTCCAATGGCGTCAATTCTATTCGCAATTCAACCGATGATGTAAAGGTGTAATTAGTGTTGTTATGCGAGTCGAGCCTTACCTCGGCTCGGCTCGATAAGCTATTTCGAGCCGAGCTCGAGCCCGACTTCATACTCGTTTCGTTACCGAGCCGAGCTCGGCTCGGCTCGGTAATACTCGGTAGGCTCGTTTAGGCTCGAATCATATATTGAGCTTATCTATAATATAGTAGTACTATAAGTCTATAACACATGTTGGGCTCATTCTCTTAATTCTCTCTTTTTTTTTTTTTTTTTTGTCCCATTACTATTGAGGCCCAAATCCAATTTTATCAAAACCCTAGATCTGAAAATTTATCTCTTTCACTTTCTTTACCTCTTCATTTATTTATAGCCGCTCACAAATTCACGCCTCTATCGATTGTCGATGTAATCCGGCCTTCCACCGCCCTCTACCACCTCGATTCCAGCACCGCCTCCGTTCCTCCACCGCGTCCAGCTTTCGTTCCTCCACCGCAAGGTCTTGCTCGTCGATAGTTGGTCGAGGTCCTCGAGGTTTCTGTCCTTGCGCTCCTGCACAGCTCCACTGCCGACCATTCCACAGCTCCACCACGTCGATTCCACAGCTCCACGCCTCGATTCCACAGCTCCACTGACGAATATATTCAAGTTGTAGTTTTTATACCAAGCTCGAGCCGAGCCGAGCTGGAGCTCGCTTCAAACGAGTCGAGCTGGAGCTCGCTTGAAGCGAGCTCGAGCTCAAATATTGTAGTTCGAGCTCGAGCTCGAGCTTGTATTTTAGCTCGTTCTCTTAATGATTCGAGCCGATCCTGAGCTCGTATATAGTTCGAGCTCGAGTCGAGATGTCAAATACTCGGCTCGGCTCGGCTCGAATAACAGCACTAGGTGCAATCTCCGTATTTAATTAGTTCTTCTGATCAACCTGGCGTTGCCATTGTTCTTGATCCATTGATGGATGTTAACTACTCATCTTGGAGTAAAACAGTTATGATGGCGCTTGTTGTTAAGAACAAAGCTGGATTTGTGGATGGTACGATTCTTGCTCCTTCTCTAGTGGAATCACCTACTCTATTCACTGCTTGGTCTCGTGTTAACAGCTTGGTTCTGGTATGGTTACTTAACTCTTGTTCAACTAAGATTCGTAATAGTTTGTTGTATTTTATGAATGCACATAAGTTATGGCTTGAGTTGAAGATAAGGTACACCAAGAGTGATGGTCCGCGTGTTTTTCAATTAAAGAAACGGTTGAGTAATATCAAGCAAGGATCAATGACTGTGTCTCAATTTTATGTTGCGTTTAAGTCTATTTGGGATGAATATGTAGCTCATAGACCCGTGCCTAAGTGTGTTTGTGGAGGAAATGCTGATTTTATTACTCTGCAACAACATGATTCTGTGATTGATTTTTTGGCTGGTCTTCATGATTCTTTTTCAAGCATTCGCAGTCAGATTCTTATGCAATCTCCCATTCCTAGTTTGAGTAAGGTATTGTCTATATTAATGCAAGAGGAAGGGCAAAGAGAAATACACTATTCTGGTTCTCATCAAGATGTTATGGCTATGGTTGTGCAATCAGATAAGTCTGCAGATGTTTCACAGGATTCTATGGCTTGTTTAGTCAAGAATGGTTTTTATAAGGGTAATAACAAGGAGAAGAACAGACCAAAGTGTACTAATTGTGGGATTGTAGGTCATACAATTAAGACTTGTTATCTGATAATTGGTTATCCACCTGGGTGGCAAGGTCCCAAAGGTCCAAGAAAAGCATATCAACAGACTACTTCTCATGCTCATGCAGCAGTTGGTGAAACTTCACAAGGTTTTTCTGATGATATGTCTCCTGAGCTGTATAATCAATTCCTTCAGTTCACTAGGTTTCAGTCACAAATGCAAAGATCTCAATCTGCAACAAATGTTCATTCAGTTGCTCTTGCATCTATTGATCATGCTACCGCTTCTCTCAATCCTATAGTAAGTACAAGGGTATGCTCTCTCATCTTATACTGATCAGGTTGCTCATTCTAAGTGGAATTTAGATACTGGTGCAACTGATCATATGGTGTGCAACATTGATCATTTTACTTATATCCTTAAACCTGTGCATGTTAAGATTAATTTGCCTACAGGTGATAGTACAATTGCTACACAATCAGGTGATGTTAAGCTCACAGATACAATCACTTTGCATAATGCTCTTTATGTTCCTAAATTCTCTTTTAATTTGGTTTATGTTGCTCATTTAGCCAGATTTGAGCATTTAGACTGTCATTTCTCTTACAATTGTTACATACAGGATCAATTGACAAGAGGCGTGATTGTTTTGATAATCTACAAGAAGGACTTTATCAGATCAACAGAGAGATCACTAATGCATCTGTTTTTGCTGTTTTGAGTGACAAGCTAGATAAAGCTACTTTGTGGCATCTCAGACTGGGTCATGCACTTATTACTAAAATTCTTTCTATTCCTGAGCTAGATGTAACTACATGTAATAAGTCAAATTTTCATTCTTGTGACATTTGTCATTTATGTAAGCAAAAGAAATTGAAGTTCAATGAAAGTTTAACAATTTCTGCAAATCTTTTTGATCTCATACATGTAGACATCTGGGGACCTTTTCCCACACCTTCTTACTCAGGACATAGATATTTTTTAACTATTGTGGATGACAAATCGAGATGCACATGGCTCTATCTAATGAAAAACAAGTATGAGACAAAAATTCATTTATTACACTTCTACAATATTGTCTTGACACAATTCAACAACAAAATCAAATGTATTAGGTCTGCTAATGGGCCTAAGTTTCACTTGTTTGATTATTCTTCTTCCTTGGCATTTTACATTGTAAAATCCCGAAATTTAATTATGGACCGTCTATATATACGTGGAGTTGAAAAAAAATTGTATAGACGTGAATTGCATGGGATTTTATTAGTATCTTTTATAGATCGATAAATCGGGGTGGACTACGGTGATTTAATTGTATTTGGATAGGAGTAAAGGCCCAGTTGTGTAAATCCCAAGTTTACGGAAGTCCGACTATTGCTTAATCCCTAAACCTAGTCATCATCTTCTTCATTCCATCAGCCCCCAAAACTCATTAGCCGCCCATCACCGACCCACTAGCTCCTCCGCCCCTCACCGACCAACCACCATCCCACAATACGTCTGCCCTTCTTCTTTCTTCTTCCCGTACGCCGAGTTAGGAGGATTGAATCCGTAGAAACCAGAAAAAAATGGAGGAAGAATTCACTATTCGTTTGTATCGATCCGTTGTTGTTTGGGACTGTTATTGGTGGTTTTTGATGGAGGAAATTATGGGTATTTGATTTTCGTAGCCCTAGCTTGGATTTGGAGTTGAGTGGATCGAGTTTGTGAAGTTTGGATTGTTGCAGGGACTAAGTTGAGGTTTTTTGATAAATTAAAGCCCTTCCTTTTCAGAATTTGATGTTGCCAGGGACCTCACGTGTAATAGACCAACTTGCAGCGTATTTCAGTTTGGCCCAGATCCATAAAATGCCTATTTTGCCCCTGACCTTTCACTTAAATTACAAAATCTGCCATTGCTTGAATATATTAACAGTCTGCCTGATTACAAACAAGGTTGTTGCCAGCTTAGTTGGATTGGTGGCGATACCTCTATGCAAGAGGTGCCATATTTCATATTCTTTTATTCCAGCTTATTTTCGACCCGTTTAAATTATCGTTCTGCCCCTGAACATTGCAGAATTAAATATATGCCTTCCTACCACTTATTCCTATTTTTCCTAGCTCCAAAAAATTACCGTTTTGCCCTTGTGACCTACTTTTCCCTTTTCGACCTATTAAACCGCAGTAGAGACTAGCAAAGTGTACTAGTGGTGTTTTGGAGGTGACGTTTGGAGATTCGATGTGCAAGCTATCGAAGGATTACTTGCAGTTACTTAAGTTTGAGTTGGATTCGTATCGACCTTGAGGTAAGGGGGTTTCTTTGACACTTTTGCTTCTATTTTATTGTTATTATATATATGTATTGTTTTATGATTTGATAAATTACTTATGGTTATATTATATCAAGGAATGGGACTTGATATAATAATCTATTCGAAAAGGATCAAGTATGTGTACCCATAAATGTTTTATCGTGATTGTGAATTGTGAAAATTGTTTTGTTCAAAAGCATGGATTTAAAATATGTTTTATGCCCATCGATATGCCTATGAATTGTTTGGGCCCTTTCGAGGGAATGTCGTGCTTTTGGAGATCTCCCATTGTTATGTTATCCCTTTGGTAGAGCATTATTATTGTTATGTAAAAGTCGACCTGTGTGCCACCACGGTTCGTGTGGCCGTAGTGTATTGTCTGATTGAGCTAAATATGAATTGACATTGTTTTGATAAAGTGTTCCATGCAAATTATTTTGGATATATAAACGTATTGATATATATATGTATGTTTGAAATACTCTGCTTAATCCGGTAAAAGTGTCATTGAGGCTCACCCTTACACCCCCCTTTCAGATATTTAGTAAGTGATTGGACGAAGATACTTTGGAGTTGAGACGGTAGACATATGGTGAATTTGTGAAGACTTTTTAGTAGTGGTTGCGTACTCTGAGGTTTATAGATTAGTGATGATTTGTACTGTTGGGATTGTCGTTTTGTATTCAGGACTTGTAATATTATTGTATATGGGATTTTTAGATGCTCTGTTGTACCACTCTGAGATAATTTATGTATTTGAGGATTAAGGTGAGGCTTCGTCTTGGCGTGAGCCCATCTCACGATAGATGGCCGGTCGCGCCAAATTGTTTTGGTTTTGGGGCGTGACATACATCACAAATCTTGTGTAGAAACACCTCAACAGAATGGCAAGGTTGAGAGGAAACACTAGCACATTATGCAAGTTGCAAGGGCATTGTTGTTTCAATCTCAGATTCCTCTACAGTATTGATCAGATTGTGTATTGACAGCATGCCATATTATAAACAGGTTACCTACTAAGGTATTAAACAATAAAAGTCCTTATGAACTCATATATAATAGTGTTCCTGATTATTCTCACATAAAAGTGTTTGGATCACTTTGTTATGCCTCCACTTTAAGTGCTAACAGGTCCAAGTTTGACAGTAGAGCTGTCAAATGTGTTTTGTCGGGTTATCCAGTAGGTGTTAAAGGGTATAAACTTCTCAATCTTGCTACTAAAGTAGTTTTTATTTTCAGAAATGTTCAGTTTGTGGAAGATCATTTTCCATTCAAAGTTTCTGGTACTAATGACTCTTTTTCTCCTATATATGATCCTGTTATTCCTAATAATTTTGTTCCACAGGTAATACAAGATGTTTTACCTACAGTTGAATCTGTGCATGAGCCATCAATTGCTAATGATCATGTTCTGCATAATGATCTACCCTCTCATACTTCTATACAAGATAATGATTCTCATGAGAATCATATTATTAATGCAGAATCAGAAGAATTATCTGATATGAATACTCTTTATTCTGATTCTATGCTATTTAATCCTGATGTTACTAATGCTAATGCTCCTGTAGATTCAGTTCCACATATTAGAAGATCTACAAGGACAAAGACTATTTCTTCACATCTTGGTGTTTATGATTACAGTCTACCACCATATCTAACACATACAGCTGCTGATAAACAAGCTAATTGTTGTTTATCACTTGATAAATCTTCTATGGTCAGATATCCTATTTCTCAATATTTATCTACTGATAGATTATCTCATGATCATGCTTGTTTTACAGCTTCTATCACTATGCTTATTGAGCCTAAGACCTATAAACAAGCCTCTCAGCATCAAGAATGGATTCAAGCAATGAATAGTGAGCTGGATGCTTTAGAGAAGACAAAGACTGGTGTATGTTGATGATGTTATATTAGCAGGAACTGATCTGCAGGAAATTCAATTTGTTAAAACTTATCTTCATGATCAATTCACCATTACAGACCTTGGTGAGCTCAAATACATTCTTGGATTGGAAGTAGCCAGGACTGATAAAGGCATCAACATTTGTCAATGCAAATATGCTTTTGATTTATTAAAAGAATCTGGGTACACAGCTTCTAAGCCTGCCAGTACACATATGGATGCTAAGACAAGATTGGTCAAGGATGGTCAAGATCTACTTTCAGATCCACAAAGCTACAGAAGACTGATAGGTAATATGATTTACCTTACCATCACTAGACCTGATCTATCTTTTGCTTTGCAGAATTTGAGTCAATACATGAGCTGCCCAACTCAAGCACACCTTGCAGCAGCACACCATGTACTCAGATATATCAAGAGTACTCATGGTTAAGGGATCTTCTACTCATCCACCAATAATATGCAGTTGAAGGGCTTCTCTGACAGTGACTGAGCAGCATGTTAGGAAACAAGAAGCAGCACTACAGGTTATGCAATGTTTTTGGGTGATTCACTCATCTCATGGAAGTCGAAGAAACAAACAACTGTGAGTAGATCAAGTGCAGAAGCCGAGTACAGAGCCATTGCTTCTGCAACATGTGAAATTCAGTGGTTACATTACCTATTACAAGATTTCAAAGTTCCTCGGACACAACCGACAGTTCTCTATACTGACAGCCTTTCAGCCTACCATCTTGCACATAACCCAGTGCAACATCAACGCACTAAACATATTGAAATAGATTGCCACATCACAAAGGACAAGATACAACAAGGAGTGATTCAATTGGTTCATATCTCAAATGTTGATCAACTTGCTGACATTCTCACAAAACCATTGGCACCTCCATTGTTTTGTCAGTACATGCACAAGCTGGGAATTCTTAACATCCATTCCCAACTTGAGGGGGGATGTGAGATTATTCCCATACAGGAAGAATCGAACTTGTGACCTGATGCTACAGACGACTTATACCCGACGCTTTATGAATTGTACTATTGTACTTTATGTCAGTTAATTTGTAGTTTACAGTTAGATAGAGTTAGTTATAGTGAAGCTCTATATAAATAGAACTATTGTACTTTTCTCTTTACTTTTGCTCATTCTTTCATCATCAATACTAATTCATTACTCAAATTGAGTAATTTACAATAATTGAACCATGGAGTACATAATAATAGAAGCTTAAATAGGAATATAAACTAAACTAAGTAATAAAACTGCAAACGGAAAAGTACATAAAACTAGCATGTATAATCTAGGAAAAGGAAATTTTGCTCTGGCGATTTTTTGACCTAATGCTCGCCGTCACATAGCTTTACCAATTTCCGGCCAATTTCTCTGAACAATCTGTCCAGCTTTATGGATTCTGATCACAGGACCCAAAAACGCCCCAGAAAAACTGTCATAGAGATGGAGAATGAAACTTCGAATAACGAACATGAATTTACAAAAACCGGCCCAACATCGGCGCCACCTACATATGCTAGCAAGTTTAGTACACGTGCAAAGCATGATGATGTACTGATTGATAAGAAGAAAGAGTTGGAAGAAAGTGCAATTGTAATGGTACCGAAAAGAAAAAAAAATACAATACAAGAATTAATGATACTTATTTTTTTATTTATATATTTTTTTTAAAACAAAAGGCAAACGGTTTAGATTACAATGCGGAAAATAAAAGATCCGAGCTAGCTCCAAGTGAGCTTACAACTTATTGAAGATACTGTTGACACAGGGAAAAGTCCAAAAGGCCAAACAAAACTAAGTTACTTATCAGTCGATTTTGAAAACTTTAAGCGAAACCCAAAGCAATTTCTCCCACCCTTCACTCTTGTCGTTGAACGTCTACTTCGGTCTCGGTTGGAGAGTCAACTACAAGGAAGCAAAATAAAGACTGGTGAGATAAAACTCAGTGAGGTTCGTGCACGTGTAGTGAGTACAAAGTAGTTAATAGGAACACTGTAAAATCAACAATATAATCTAGACAAATGTTCAATCCAGAAGACGAAAGAGAACAAACAAATTTCCTTGCCGCCCGCCTTATTTCTCCCAATTGCCCTTTTAACTCCCTACAGTAGATCAATCTGCCAAACAATACCCTGCTTACGTTCATGGGTGAAATCCTACGACCCTCCAAGACCTCAGCGGCTTCTGCCTCGCGTCAAGGGGATAGGCTACGGCTCTCCATGAATAACTCGATAGACACAACTACCCAAGCCTACTCACGAGCAACCTCAACCGAAAATAAACCAAGCCAAATTCCAACAATCAAGCGTGTACAAAATCGAATTTTAGTTGAGCCTAAAATTCTTAGGACAATGTTTACACTATAGTTAATATGTTTCATATATGACGTACATTGTGGAAGCATGAAAAATAAATGAATAAATAGAAAAACATAGCAAGTCATTAAATCTTTCAGGTTTTCGCATAGGGTTTTAAGAACACTCACCTTGCAGCTTACTAGCAAAATCGGGACTGGTTTAACCTGATAAATAAATAACTTCTAATGAATAATCGAACAAAAGCAAAAGTTACTACCCAAACCCCAATCTTAGAGTAATTAAGCAACCTTAAATCACAGCAAGGTCAAATAGATTTTTAGTTCTACGCATCAACACCAGTAAGGAGTACACAAACTGTCAACCTTAATCCCTAAGCTTCAATACAATTGACACAAAGAAATTCATGCACAAGTAACCAAATATACTTCTTGCACCTTAAAACATGATTTTCTATATTAAAGTTAACTATCATTTATCGAGGTTTTAGCAAAAGAGTGGTACGGTTTTGAAAAATTGCATCATATGGACGAGTCTAATTTAAAAAAAATAATAACTCTTACTGTTCTTACTATATAAAAGTAGTGATCTGTTGACTCAGTTAAGTAGAACCATGCAATCTTAAGTGATTAACTAATAAAGAGAGTAATTAGTAAAGTGACCAACTCAGTAGTAGTGTGCGTATCATAATTTTATACTCCCTCCATTTCAGAAAAAGTGTTACATTTTGACTTTGACCGGTCAACTGTCTTCGAGTTTGACCACAAATTACTCATAATAATAGTATATAATTTAATAAAATCATATAATAAAAATTTAATTACTAAATTTTCATTATATAATTTTAATAATTTATTTATTAATATCGTTTAAGAGTAAATTGTGATCAAACGTGGAGACAGTTAATCGCAGAATAGTAAAATGTAACACTTTTTCTGAAATGCAGGGAGTAATACTTACCTCACCAAATAAACGAATGAAGAGAAACAAATTTGCATATGAACAAATTCATGCACCAACACTCATGGACTACTTAGCAACAACCGTGAATATCGTCATCAACTATATTCACACAAAGTAGATAAAAGAAACCATGTAAGCATGGATCATAAGCAATTAACACACCCCAATTACCCTTAGTATATGTGTAACGAAGGAACAAAAGGTAAGGAAAGATTATACCTTGAAAGATAGACGGAGCACAAAGAAGATAAAGACAAAGCAGATAACTATCAAAAATAAAATGACTAGGCAGGCTGTCTATTTAAATTCCATTATTCTCACACCGCCATAAGATGGTAAATTACAAGAGTAATATGAAAGTTGATTAATTAACAAACAAGTCACTACATATACTACTAATTTAGTACTCCATCCGCCCCGCAGAACTTCATACATTTACCATTTTTAGCCGTCCCACAGAATCTCATACATTACCAAAAAAGGAAGCTACCTCACACACAACAAATAACAAACAATCTCAACTTTACACTTAAATTACACCTTTTGTCACTAAAAGTACACTTTTTCCCACCTTTTCTATATTCTATCATTACTTTAATTTTTCGTATAAAACTGCACGCTAACCCTAATATATGAAGTTCTCCGGGACGGAGAGAGTAGTATATATGGACGAACGAAATACATATGAACGGACCAAGTAAACATTAGTTACACATATATGGACGGACCACATATCCATCCATATATATATATTATGTAAAGCACAATAGTCTAAATCTCACCAGATTAATTCAGTCCTACGTGGAATTTTGTGGAATTAGTTACATTTTAGTCTGTATATATTTCAATGTTATTTTTGGTATATTGGCTGCATATATAATTTTTATTAAATTTCATATAACTTTATTTTAAAAAATTCGAAAAACATATGGAACATATATTTGAATTCGTCATGACAAGACGAATCCATAGACACCAATCTTGAATACTATTATTAATTAAATAAATTATTTTATCTATTAAAATAAAATATAAATTTATTAAATAAGATAAAATGAAATACTAAAATTTTAAAAATAGAGTATTTATTAAATTAATTCAATCCTACGTGGAATTAATTGCATTTTCGGTATATACATATTTCACAGTTTATTTTTGGTATGTTGGTTGCATATATAATTTTTTATTAAATCTCATATAACTTTATCTACAAAAATCCGAAAAATATATTGAACATACATTTGAATTCTCCGTGACAAGACGAATCCATAGACACCAATCTTGAATACTATTATTCATTAAATAAATTATATTATTTATTAAAATAAAATATAAATTTATTAAATAAGATAAAATAAAATAATTAAATTTAAAAAATAGAACATTTATTAAATTAATTCAATCCTATGTGGAATTTTGTGAAATTAGTTGCATTTTCAACCAGTATATATTTCACTGTTTATTTTTTGTATGTTGGCTGCATATATATAGTTTTTATTAAGTCTCATATAAATTTATCTACAAAACTCCAAAAAATGTTTATGTTTATATTAATAGATATTTATATTTTCAATTAATACATAATAGATATTTATATTTTCAATTATACATTTTGATTCTATGGTTGAGTAGATTCCGGGTAGGGGGAGAGAATTTTGTTGCATAAAGTTTTGCCAGGTTAAACGTGAGGAACTGAGGCTAATGTTTTAGCACTTAGATTATCAGTTGGGTGTTCTTATATTATATAATATAATATATAAAGTTGATGAGCTAAATCCACCAGATTCATTCAAATTCCATCCATCCTACGTGAAATTTTGATTCTACGGTTAAGCAAAGTCTAAATAGGGGAACGTAGTAGTGTTGTTGCTAAGATCATATGAGCAATGTTATTGCTTGGTGACAAAATTTTATGTTTTATTGTTGCTGAAAATGTGGAAGGCCATGAATAGTGTTTAATAGATTATTATTATTATTATTATTATTATTATTAATTAAATAAATCATTTCATTCACTAAAACAAAATATTAATCTCATATAACTTTATCTACAAAAATCCAAAAAATATTTTTAACATATATTTGAATTCGTCATGACAAGACGAATCTATAGACACCAATCTTGAATACTATTATTAATTAAATAAATTATTTTATTCATTAAAATAAAATATAAATTTATTGAATAAGATAAAATGAAATAATGAAATTTTAAAAATTAAAAATGACTCATTAAAATACATTATAAATAATTAACGTAGCATCAAGCATTCAAAAAGATACTCATTTTAAATAGTTTAGCATCAAACATTCTGGACAAACTAAAATATACGATTATTTTGATTAGCCTCATATATATATCCATACGACCATACCATTTCCGCACTTTCGGTTATTCTGGCACTTTCGTATATTTTTCTACTATATTCTAAAGTTGATGGTTTACTTTGAAGCACACATGATCCGCATGTGCATAAATGATACTTGGAGCGCTTTCTAATTACTTGGACATTTTCTAATACAAAATTCAAGTAAAAAGAAATTCATTTTAAGATGTATTAACTCTCTACGTTTTTTTTTTTTTTTTTTTTTTGAATTTAGGTTTCGACTTTTCTCTAAATACTTATGTATGAAAAATAATGAATAGTCGTAGGAGATAGTGAATAAAGTAGAAGAGGTGAGAAGGTAAAGAATAAAGTAATAAATTAATTTTCAATTTTTAGGCATGTGAAGATGATTTCTATCCATATATTATAAAGACCAGTTTTTATTATCAATTCTAGCTATGATATTTTGGCCTCAAATCAATGTGAGAAATTATTTTATTTTTTTAGATTAAAATATTACAAAACAATTATAATCAGGGTAAATTTATTTTTGATGCCAAGTGAATATGTATTTGGTTCTGTTACCTTTACAATTTTAATCTAATTTTGGTTACATAATTCTGCAATTGATATTCAACCTTTGCAACTATTTATACATGTGATCAATCAAATCTTCTAAATCCCATAATTTCATCAAAATCGCCACCCAAACACTAATTTTCTTAATGGGCATGAATCCAGATTGGAGGACCTTTGGATCTATATATGTTTGACATAGTTCCTTCAACTAATCTTCTAAAAATATTTTATGAATCGTGTACTAGACGTGCTATTTTCAGTTTCAGAAGATAGAAGAGACACACGTGAGCTAATTGGTGGTGTGTTGATCTTTACATGTCTATCAACAACTTTTTACATGTGAAGACTTTCAATTTCCTTTTCTTTATGTATATGATTAGATCGGTAGAATGAGGTATAAGGTTTCTCTTCTCTACGATCTCTGGCTGGAAGGACTGGTTCTATCCAACCTGAATTCCAACCCCGTTCGAAATAATGATGTTCAGGTCTAGTCTGGTATATACTCGAAACCGTTTCATATACATCTGTTACAAGATCTGACCACAACATTTTATGATTAAGTTAGTAAAATGTCGGGGAGGGCGGGGATCAGCTGATACTCTCTAGACGGGGAAAATGTCTTCGATCTTCTTTGTACTTTCTTGATCTCCATGACGGGCCGGGGGTGGGGGTCCGGTATAATCTCTATGCGGGGAAACTCTTATCTATCTTCTCTTTACTTTCTTCATCCATAACGGACCCCCCGGGGAGGGGGGGGGGACAACCGTACCATGTGAAATTATGTTCGTATAATAATAATTTTTGTGTCTTTGGTAGGGTGACGCATACCACCGCAGGGTTGCTGGGAACCGGTGGGTTAGAAAATACAACCGTGACATGTAAAATTACGTTTGTATAATTTTTTTGTGTGTGTGGTGAGGTGACCACATATCACCACGAGATTGTTGGGAATAACCCTATTGATTGTGTTGTATACTTTTGTATTTTATTTTGGTTCCGTTTGAGGGATAGATTTTTTTGTAAAAAAACATGCACCTGTTACTAATTAACAAGTCGGGTATGGTAGGACCCTAATTTTACATTTTTTTATAGTTAACATAAATAAACACTCAATAATATAATATTGGATGAAGAATAACTACCGACCGACACCACGACCAACGTTGTCTACAAGGAGTTTTGACTATCTTTTTTTTTCAATTAATTTATTTAATCCTCACATTTCAATTTATTATTAAAACTAAATTATACCGTAGCATCGCCACGGGTTAATACTAGTATATAAATATAAGTAGTAAACATATGGACGGACTACACATACACAAATATAAGATTAGCAACTAAATAAATAATTAATAAATTAATAAATATAAATAAATAATAATTGATTTAAGACGGGGTGTTACAATTTCCATTCATTTATAATGTTGAAGTTGCATAATCTTTAGCGGCCCGAGAAGCGGTTATATTTGCATACGATTGGAATCTGCAGATTGTGGTTTTTGAAGGGGATTGTCATTCGGTGGTTTCGCAACCAGGGCCGGTCCATAAATTTAAGGGGTCCTGTGCGAAAATTTTAAATGGGACCCAAGTATTAACAAAATAAAAAATTTATATTATAACTAAATAATAAAAATCATATATTATAAGTCATTGAAATATTCTCTCAAGATATTATTACGCATAACTAAAAAATTACTTGAAAAGCGCAACTCTTCTAGCTAGGAAATAGGAGAATTGATTTGAGAATTAATGGAATGTTGGGAAGAATTAGGAGATTTTGAGAAGAAAGAGAAAGAATGAAGAAGAGAAAAGGAAATGAAGAAAGAAATGTGTTCTCTATTCTTCAATCTTCCGATTGTTTCTTGTTCATTACATTTTTTCTTTTTTTTTTTAATTTTTTTTATTTATACACATATGGGCTTGCCCAGGCCTAGGGGGCCCAAAAAATTTGGGGCCCTGCACGGCCTGGGCCGGGCCTGTTCCCAACTGAATAGTGTCACTCCTTTATCTGTTGTCGGATCGTTCATTGAAGAGACAGAATCTTTGTCTATGTTTTTCCAATCTCGAACTTTTATTTTTACAAGGAGCGGTAACTGTTTGGCTCATTTGCTAGCTCATAATGTAGGGAACTAGGGATAGATAGTTCTGGTTCATCTATTCTTCCTTGTGTAATTAAAGCCTTAATTTTGACTAACCACTTGATAACCAATCTCCAATGTTCTTCATGACATTTTACTGATAACGAAGATTTTAGACCTCGTCCAATTCGTGAATTGATTGTAATTCATTTGTTATGTTCCTGAGACATAACAGATAATTTTCGAGACAAATAGAGTCTCTATTACAATATACTCCCTCTATTTCAGAAAAAGTGTTATAAATTTCCGTTTTCGGCGTTTCACTAAAAGTATTACAATTTCCATTTATGAAAACTAATTAAATAATAAAACTCCCTACCTTTCACTTTTATTACAATATGCCACTCATTTAATCTCTAATAATCATGGGGCCCACTTGTACTTTCTACTTTTTCTTAAAATTCGTGCAAATCCAAATTGTAACACTTTCTCCGAAATGGAGGGAGTATAAGAGTATTAGAAGAAAGGGAAAAATTCATAGAGATAGAATGAGACTTGAGGAGGAAGATAGAACTAGGAGGTAGAATTAGAGTTTTAGCTTTTCATTTACTCACCTCAATATAGTACACTTGGGAGCTGTTTGGTATGGTTATGCCACCATTCTTATTCACTTTGGCATAAGAAAAATCATGTTTGGAGGAGAAAAAAAATCTGGCAATAAAACCAAGGCATAATTTCTGGTCAGGCCTGTGATTAGTTTGTTGGGCTTAGGTGTCAATTCTTGGGCTGGCCATGGTGCCTTCAAATTTGGGTTGGCATGAAGAATGTTGGCTAGTGACAAACTTTTTTGTTAAAATGTGTGGCCCATGAATCATGATCAACAATAAATTGCAACCAAACAAATAATTTGGACTTTGGCAATGGAGATGGCATAGACCATTCTTATGTAAAATCTTCCATGAAGAAAGTAGGCATAACCAAACCAAACAGCTCCTTGGGACTTTATAAAAGCCTTACAATTCAAAAGGTCTGAATTGAAATAAAGATAAACTTAGGGACTAAAATGTAAAACAAGATTTAACTAAAAATAGAGATAAAGGCAGGGTCATGACATGAAATATTCAATCTCCAATCCTTCTTGGACACAAATATTTGTATTAGGAGGCCCATTTTCTTTTTATGTCTTCCAAGTCCACGTTTGTTGTTGTTGGGTCCAACGTGGTCACAAATTAGGCTATATAGGTCCATAAGCTACTCTGGGCTCTAGCGTCACGTGGGCCGCACCATCTGCAGCAACATTTAATGTTGATTATGACCAGGTGCACAGTCTCAATTTCAAAATTCAAAAACTGAGAGGACTTATTTACTAATTAGTTGCTCACTTTATTCATTCACTTCATAGTTGGCTCACTTTCAGCTAAAGATAGTAGGGTTCCTTTTTCCTGGTGTAATCAGCAAACTCAGGGAAGATGGAAGAAGCTAATAGCGAATTGACGATCGTTTGCATCGCCGGTGGGTCATGGGAAAACATGGTGGCAAAAAACACACCAGATTTTGCCACATTCGTGTCAAAGCTTAGGGGTGAGATTCTTACTTTTCTGGTTATCTTTGTAATTCTCAGCGATTTGTTGTAGTACATTTTGTTACTTTTCTGGTTAACTGGTTATCCCAATTGGTCTTCATGAGTTTGCATTTGATGTTATGCATCCTCTTAGATAATCTTATGATTTAATAGTCGATTGTCTTGTTCCATTGTCATGTGTCAAAATGTTTGCCTGGTCTGATTTTGCCAGGTTGTTTTTGGGCTGACTTTTGCCGTGTTTGTTCTGGGTTGTAGTAGTAAATATTGTATCCCTTGAGATAATCTTCTGATTTTGCCATGTTGTTCGGGGTTGCAGGAGTAAATAGTTGATTATCGTGTTTAAATGTTTAAATGTTTGAATATCAGGGCTATCTCTTCTGTTAAAATTGAGGATGTTTTTTCTTTTAAAATGTTTAAATGTTAGGTGGTTTAATTGAGACTTTTTTTTTTTTTTTTTTTTTTTTGTATGCGGCTGCCACTCATGTGACATTCTATAATTTCCAGCTTGTATTACATTTTATGGTTTCATTCTGTTTGTGTTTTTACTCGCCATGGTTGTTGCCAATTGGTTACTTTTTAGATAATGAATAACTTTTTTGCAGAGTTTAGCATGATTTTTAGGTGTTTCCCCTGTCTTATGCTGTCACCGTGTTACAGGGGCAGTAGATATATCAGTCGCCACGCCAAATCATTTATATTTCGAGATCACCAAAGGGGAGAAGTGCTCCCTCAATTGTCAGGCAGAAATCCAGAACATGTTGTTATTAAGCCAGGTGCTGGGTAGGAAAAATGTGTATGTCAGCCTCCACGCCGATGAAGCTCCGGTGCAGCAGTTTGTCCTGCACGACTCCGCTGTAAACGAATACTTTCCTTCAGCAAAACGGACCACCAGGGCCGTTGTGGAGACAGATGGTACACCTTTGACAGACCATGGAACAAATACGAGCTCAGGTGAATTCGATGAGCAGAGTCAGCCAGAGGGGGTTGGCCAACCTCGTAGTGTTCCTGAAAATGTGTGGGACGAACCAGTGTTCCCAATCCGCAAGAAGAGGAGTTATGCTCCAAAAAGGAAGGCCGGTCGACGGACAAGGCAGGCGCAGGAAGAGCTCTATCCTGGTGCTACATCCACGGAACCAAGCTACCCATGTAACCCTCGCGTAGAGCCTAAAGTTCTTAGGTCGGCCAAGTGAGTCGATTACATCCAATCAGTTGGACAGGAATTCGAGGGTGGAGTTCTGGAGTTCCGGTGTAAATTAGTCAAGTACGCTGCGAAGCGTGGTTTTCGTTTTGATTACATTAAGAATGATGCTCGGTATGTGACTGCTCGATGCAAGGAACGCGAGGAAACCAGGTGTGCCTGGTTTGTGAAAGGGTCCCTTTTATCTGTCACGGGGTCTTTCTTCATTAGAGAGGCACATTTGACACACACATGGATGCCCGATGGCTCTTTACTCAAATGATTCCAAAAGAATGGGGCAGCAGCTTCTTGGTGGTATCATCACAGAGTCGATTAGGGTTGATCCAACATTAACAGCAATTGATATCCAGTTTGACATGCTGAACAACTGGGGTTTTAAAATCAAGTATGAGAAGATATGGCGGGGAGTCGAGGTAGCCAGGTCCAAGTTATTTGGAACCTATGATGATTCATTCGACGAGCTCCGATGGTACATCGATGGTATCCAGCGAACAAATCCCGGTAGCATTGTCGCGCTGGAGACAGATGAAAGGGACAAAAGGTTCAAGCGTATATTTATAGCTTACAAGGCATCTCTCGATGGCTTCAAGCATTGCCGCCCAATGCTGTTCGTTGATGGCACGATCATGAAATCCAGGTACAAGGGCACTTTACTGGCCGCCACTGCTAAGGATGGGAACAATGGTACGTACGTTCTCTATTGTTCTGTCAATTAAAAGAGTCACGTGCCTCGATAACTTTGCATGATGTCGTCCAATTATTGCTTAAGAGTTAGGTGCCTCGATAGTACATTTTATAACCTCGCATTTCCCACTTGTAATATTCTGGAAGTAACACATTTTCTCCATCGGTATACCAGGGCTGTTCCCGGTCGCCATTACTGTTGTGGCATGTGAGAATTCCGAGAACTGGACATGGTTCATAGAAAAAATAGTTACTATAAAATCAAATTAAGCAGGAATGCCTCAGTTAATTCTTGATGGGTCTCATGTGAGTTACCTTTCCGGACAGGGAGTTTCGCGGACCTACCCACACCCACACTTGGCGCCTGAGGCTTCGTCTTCATCCTCTTCTAGATCCTACTTGATCGACGGGTACCTTTACCCTCCCGGCCATCACAGCGTGGCGGTGAATCATCATCTACATATAATCAAACCAATAACGATTAGCTTGCCTACGTCGACATTCAATAACTGAAAGTGGGGAAACTCAAGAAGATAACGACACTAGGTCCTCGTTTTTCTATTTATGCATATAAGACCACCTGATATTACAATATTCACTGTCCTGCGGGACTTGTTTCTTCTTTCAATGCACACGTCTGGTGTGTCGCCTACGTAACCAGAAAAAATAAATACATAAAAAGGACAGCGTTGGATAATCGCTAGCTTGACACCATACCGAAGTCAGTACGGAAATAACAATTACCTCCACGTTCCCGTTTGCGAGACAAGGTAGTCGCCTCCAGTGGATGGGTCCGGTCATGCCGTCCACCTGCACGCACCTACATAGTGAGGAAAAAAAACGAAAAAAAAAAAAGGATCTACTCCGGTGGATTTCAAAACCGCAATATGGCCTGCATTAGAATGATAAACAGACCTTTCACGGCGACTGCCGGGGACGTTGTACTTCTGGTACAGGGCCGTTTATGCCCACTAGGTGTGGCTGCAGTGAAAAACGAGAACAGGCTAGTAAAAACAGTCTGCCAACTAGTCATCACTGTTATCTACAAGTACTAGAGTTGGAGTTCACCTGGTGAGGCGGTTGTTCGGTCATTCATAAAGCCCTTCCTTGCAGTTCCCGTACCCTTCCGCGCCGTTTCGCGGACGT
This sequence comes from Plantago major, assembly GCA_026545765.1. Taxonomy (NCBI): domain Eukaryota; kingdom Viridiplantae; phylum Streptophyta; class Magnoliopsida; order Lamiales; family Plantaginaceae; genus Plantago; species Plantago major. The sequence goes on from CM048841.1 coordinate 27,994,381, forward strand.
GTCCGCGACCTGAAGAGTACAACGCAGTACAATAGCTAATTAAGTGAGTGTTGCCACCTGAAATGCGTGAAACGGGATGTTGCCCGGTACAGGGGGTTATTGGGTATTAGTTAAAAAAAAAACATGCCCATACACGAAAAACATGCCCATACAGAAAATTACATCAATGTCTTCAAAACATGAAATGTTGACCCACCAGGCAACCCTAGCTACCCAATAGCATCAAAATCAAGCAACACATGAACATCAAAGTAACACAGATGGCAACCCAGCCGCACCCAGATTACCCATCCAATCATAATAACAAATTGGGACTACCTGGCAACACATGCAGTCGGGTAACCACCCTATCACAAACAAGTAAAACACGGAAACCCGAAAATCCCATGGGATAAACACGGAAACGCAAAATTAAGCACGGCAATTGGAAAAAAAAAAACAGAAGGCAACCCACCCGCCCACATGCAGTCCTCCCAACCCAGTCGCCAAAATTGAACACGAAAATTGCATAACTTTAACACGGAATCGCAAACTTAAGCACATAAATCGGAAAAAATCGCAACAAAGGACATCATACATGTAGATCAGAATCTTACCGCGGTCGTCTCCACCAGTGCTCACGCCGGAACCAACCACGCGGCGATTACGCCGATGGACAAGCAACAACTCCTCATCGTCAGACGACAATGGACCATCCGCGGTATGCTCAGTTTCCGGTGACACACCATAGTCGCCGTCGTCGGAAACCCTTCTACGAATCTTCTTCCTAGACATCGCCGGATTACAGGGAACAGTGAGGTAGGATATTTGGTAAAGTGGGTGAATTTGAAACGGTAGAATGGTAAATGTAAGAAATGTAATTTATTCTGGCCGGGAAAAGACGCACACGTGCGTCTACACCTGCAGAATGGAACTAGGCAGTTCGTGGCAGGGCTAAAAAAGGCTATTTCCGTAGGGGAGGGAGTTAGTTGCAATATTTTCGAAACTAGCAAAGCTACTACAAATTTTTAGCATCGATTGGGACTGGAAAGTTAGCCACCCTCATGACATTCCCCCTTGCTTGTAAAGATCCTTGTCTCCAAGAATCAATATAAGCCTTCTTTCTTGAATCTTTCTTAAAAGCAATAAACTGAAAGCCTTGAAGGCCCTTAATGTGAGCTTGGGGTTCTGTATCTTAAGTCGTTTACCTTCTTTCATGATCATCGATCTCTAGGAATACGGAGATGTACCATATATAAATTTGAGATGGAGACTTGTAAGCAAAATTAGATTGATATTTATTGAAGAAAGGTTGGTGTTGCGAGAACACTAGAGGTGTTAGAGATAGTGTTGTGGTAACATTGCAGGTAACATTGAAGACTGGAGAATTGGAGGGTAAAGATGGTGACATATCGAATAGTGATTGCTTCTGCTAATTTGAACGTTAGTTGCACTAAACTAACATAATTATTCCTAAGTAATCAATTCACTGTGAATGACTTTCTTGCAGAACAATTCAGAGAAAAACACTAGAAATTAGAGATGAGAAAACATAGAGGAGCGCTTATTGCTTGAAGCTTTGGACTCTTGTAATATGTATTTCATTGTTAATTAGTGGGAGATTTGGTACTCTATGTGGATGTAGGTGAAAATCGAACCACATAAATCTCTGTGTTGCTTGTTTGATTGTTCGATTGTGTTGTGTTTAATCAGAGTTTAGGGTTCTTGAGTGTAGAATTGGGAACTTTGCAATTGGCATTGATTTACAGACTGATATTAACATTAACAATAAGAATCTCACATATTTTATAGTATCACAAAACTTATATATATACAATCCTGAGTTGCTGAACCCGTTCTGCAACAAGTAGAGATCTAGAGCGGCTACACTCGTACTTTGTTCAGGCAACGGCTCCAGGTCACTTGATCCTAATAATTATGTGCATAGATAAACAGGGTCCCAAAATGGATCACAAGTTCTTCAAGGTCCTTGATTTGCTCCAACAGCCAGCTGAGTAGAGTTTGGAGAAGTGCAATTCACATTACCTAGTTTGATCGCGCACAAGCCTAACATTTCGAGGCGTGTTACTTGTAGAGATCGAGTACTACACCGTATACCTAAATTACAAACAAACATGAGGAGGAATTATTTTCCCAGGATTCATGATCCCATTAGGATCTAAAGCAGCTTTGATCCTTTTCATTGTTATAAGAGCCTCAATTCCAAGTTCCTTTTCAAGGTACTTCATTTTCCCCGTCCCTACACCATGTTCTCCCGTACACGTTCCTTCCCTATCCAACGCCATATGCACCATAAAATGGTTCAGTCTCTCCGCTTCCTTTCTCTGTTCCCCTATTTCCGGATCAAACAGAATCACCATGTGGAAATTCCCATCACCCGTATGAGCAATCACCGTGCATGTCAAAGGCGAAGCATCCAGCTCCTCCTTGGATTTCGAAATCAATTCCGCTAAATGTGAGAGCGGAACACAAACATCCGTTGACATTGCTTCAGAACCCGGTTGCATCGCTAAACAAGCCCAAAGTGCCTCTTTTCGTATCCTCCACAGCTCCTTCTTGGCCTCAGGATCCTCCGAGAAAACAAAGTCAGACCCATTATGCTCCGAAGCTATCCTCTGAACTATACGCGTCTGTTCACGTGAATAAGCTTCCGTCCCAATAAGCTCAAACATCAAAGTCGGAGCCTCCAGGAAATTCTTCCCATTCGCAACATTAATTGCCTTAACTTGAACCTCATCAATGAGCTCCACCCTCGAAACCTGTATCCCACACATCATAGTCTCAATAGCAACATCTGCCGCATCCTTAATACTCGGAAAGTTACACATTGCCACAACCGAATGCTCCGGTATCCTCTGCAAACGCAGCGTAACCTCCGATACAACCCCTAAAGTACCTTCACTCCCAATCACAAGCCTCGTTAAATCATACCCCGCGGCACTCTTCCTCGCCCGCGATCCCGTCTTAACAACCCCCCCATTCGCCAAAACAACCCTAAGACTAATCACATTCTCACGCATCGTACCATACCGAACAGCCAACGAACCGGAGCAACGAGTGGCACACATCCCTCCTATAGTAGCTCCAGGACCAGGATCCAAAGGGAAGAACAAACCATAAGGCTCTAAATACTCGTTCAACTCCATCCAATCAATCCCAGGCTCAACTACAACATCCATATCTCTCACATTAAGCGACACAACACGTTTCATATTCGACAAATCGACGCAAACACCACCGTTCGGGGATAACGTATGCCCTTCGACTGAAGTTGCTCCTCCGTACGGCACAATTGGGATTCTATACATGTTACAAGCTGCAACAATTTTGGAGATCTCATGTTCCGATTTGGGGAAAACGATCAGGTCAGGGATGTTTACTGCTCTGTGGAAGCTGTTAAGGGGTTTTCCGTGGAAGAGCCTCTCCTCGTAATCGGTGGTCAGGTTTTCGTTACAGATGGTTTTTAGCTCGTTGATAAGGGGTTCGGGAAGTTGTCTGTGTGAGCCTTTGACTAAGTAATCATCATCATCGTTATCACAGAGGGCGAGAGAAGTGGCGGAGAAAGCGAGAGCGGCTAAAGGGAGGAGAGAGGAGGTGGTGGTGGTGTTTCGAGCGGTGATGAAGCTTGAGGTGGAAAGGAACCAGGTTGGTACTGGTTTGGTTTTGTCTGAGATGGTTTGGTGAGGATGGTGGCGAAGGTGAGGTTTTGGGTGTTTGTGGAAAATGGAGGAGTTTCTGAGGCGAGAACAAATCCATGACGACGAAAATAACTTCATATGGGTTTAACTGTTTAAGGGAAAGAAGAAGACTGGTGGTGAATGGATTAGATTAGTATAGTGGTCAGAATAGTTCAGCTCAATCGCAAATGGGGAATAGAACATGACAATCAGTGTGTGTTTGGTCAGAGTGTTATTAATAAAAACGTTTTCTAAATTTAATACTAAATTATACCCATCAATCGACTAAGTCTCATGAGGGACGATCTCTAAATAAATTATCAAGATACGGACTTATATTGTTAAGAAAATCATTGATGTTATTAATGAAAACGTTTTTTTTATCAATATTGATGTTTTTTCATATTAAAAAAGAAACAGAGTGAATGTTTGTTATAGAGTTAAAAAGTGAGTTAAAGTAAAAAATTTAGTTGATGAGCAGTAGTTGAATTAAAGGTGGGTTATAAAAAATGGTATTTGAAATAGTGTTAAAATTTTATTATCGGTTTATAAGGTTGTTATATAGAGTGTGTAAGATATAATTGATATGTGTAATAATAAAGTGCTAGATTGATTTTTTTTTTTAGTTTATTTGATTGGTTTTAATATTGTTTGCTTGGTTTAAAATTATTAGTATGATTGAAAAACTAAAGATATATAAATAGTAAGGTAGAAAGAGAAGGATAATTGTTAAGTGAATTAAAACTTGAGTTGAAATGTTTGATTTTTAACCTGATGCCAAACGCTTGATTTTTTTAAACTTAGTCAATTAGTGCTATAACAAACACCCAGACATTTTATTAACACCATAAACGTTTTCATTAATACATGTGATTAAGGTAAAAACATGTTGGTACCTCTTGGTGCCCACCAAAGAAAAATAGTCTTTGGAAATGCTTGAAAAGAGTAGCTTCTCGGGATGAAAGGTCTTCTGGTTATGATCCTCGGAAAATGTTCCTTTGATCCTGCATACTTAAACTAAAAGGGGAGTTAGTCTTTTAAGCTGGTCTGGCTCGGATAGACCAGTCTTAGATTGAACTGATGATGTCTGACCGTAAGCTCTAGGTCCATCGAAGGTAAAAGTTGAATCAGTAAGTGCACAATTAATTACCTAGCCACCTTGAGAAGTTATTTATAAATGTTCCATGGCTGAGGTCATTCTCCAAGTAGTAGGACATGCACGTGTCAACCGGAGAGTGGTCCTTGTATACATCCTCGGACCTTAACTGCTCAGAGGTGGAAAGTTGTAAAGAACATGATTTATTAGCTGGTCCGACTCACGATGACTCTCGGTGGAGTTCTATCGCGCATCTGGTCCAAAACATGTACCTTAGTTAGAGGTAATTCATACTTGTTCGGAGTAGACATAATTAATCCTAAATTTAATTTTTAACCCTTTATTTTTATTAATGCAATTAAGCGTCGGACTATCGTATAATGATTTAAAAATATATATTGTTGACAACATAGATGTTTTGATTAATAATATGAATGATTTTGTTGATAAACAATGTCCGTCTCCGTCTCTCTATAGAATTTGTGTAGGAATGTTATTAAATTACTATCGTTATAAGTTTGAAATTAATTCTAAGTTTACAAAGTTTACCATATTTAGATAATTGATATAGAGGCGACCTATGCCAACAATAAAATTATGGAATAACCCACTTTTATAGTTAGAAGGTGAGACTTTTGAGGCGAGGCCATTGTCGAATTTTTAGTTAAATAAGTGCACTTTTGAAGAATCAATATGGGTTAAATGCAAAATACCCCAATTAGTTATTGTGAATGTGTGCAAAACCCTGTAAGTTAACAAATTAGTACCAAACCCCCTGAGTTATTAAAGCATGTGCGTGGGACCCCCTCAGCCTTTTTTTTTACGGCGTGCTTGTGTTAGGTGCGACAATGGATGTTCTTTTACGTTTTATTACTCCAAATTAACGCAATTAGGTGGACTAGACATTCATAGTTTCAATTTATTATCTTTTGCCTTCACTTTTTTTCCGTTTACATGACTAATAATGAATTTGTATATGTTGTTGATATGTAGTGACAATTTTAATTAGTGTTATCTATGGTTGTTATTTATATATTTCAGTGCTATATAACCAATAATATGTGATTGATTTTTGTTGTTCATTTAACCAGGAAAAAAAGTAGAGTTTTACTGTTTTTAATATTTCAAATTTAAGTCATTTTAATATTTTCGAAAATTTGGACTAATGAGTCAAACTGCACACAATACGAATTCATCATGTATATTTAGTATTAAAAGGTGTATTGCAATGATTTTATAATAATTTCATGGGATTTTGCGATTATTTTTAATAACTATGTTTTTTTTTATTAATTTGATGTAAGATAACATAAATAAACATCTATAGTCACAACTAATAAGAGTGTATTTAGCACAATTTAAAAATAAAGGGTAAGGGTTTTGTGCCCATCTTTAAAATCAATATAAACCCTTTGCGGAAAACTAACAAATTCCTCCTACATGGTAATTTGGGCTGGTTCTCCATGGAGATGTCTTCTCCAAACAAACGCTTGAAAACCCTAGCTCAATCCCCAATCATACATCCTACTGATTCCAAAGGCGAATCTGAAATCCAATCATTAACAAATGGACACGAAAATGAGCACGAACCATCAATGGATTGCTGCGGGATTTGCTTGTCGGAAGGTGTTATCAGCAGAGGATTCATCGACAGCTGCAATCACTATTTCTGCTTCATCTGCATCATGGAGTGGGCCAAGGTTGAGTCCAAATGCCCTCTCTGCAAGCGCCGCTTCTCCACCATTCGCCGCCCTCCAAAACCCCCTCTGTTCCACTCCGAGCGTCTTGTCCGCGTTCCAGTTCGCGACCAGGTTTGTTCTTTCCCTCCTTTTCTTTTTAATTTTGGTGCTGTGTTAGCGAATTATGACAATCGAGCTTCCAATTTGTTGTTCCTGATGGTAATATCTAGCTATTTAGGATAATTATGATTTTCCTATGTCATCACATTTATAGGATTTGTTAAAGTAGGATATATTAAGCTGGATTAATCGATACACAAGTAAGATTTAGTCTACGTTTAGTACAGTCACTGAATTTCGGGACAATACATGTGTCGGGCCCATATATAATAGTATTACAAATCTTAACTCTAGAGCATGTATTCCTCATTGAGGGTTTATATGAATGTTAACATCTACTCCCTCTGTCCCGCAAAATTTCATACATTTGCCATTTTTAGCCGTGCCACAGAACTTCATACATTACTAAAAAAGTAAGCTACCCCACACCCAACAAATAATAAACAATCTCAACTTTAGACTCAAATTATACAATTTGCCATTAAAAGTACACATTTTCCCACTTCTTCTATATTCTATCGTTACTTTAACTTTTCGCATAAAACTGCACGCTAACCCTAATGTATGAAGTTCTCTGGAACGGAGGTAGTACTAAACATGTTCTAATATGGGTTTATATAATATTAATACAGATTTATATATCTACTTACTATATGAATGTTAACATCTACTAAACATGTTCTAATATGGGTAATGGGTTTATATAATATTAATACAAATTTATATATCTACTTACTAAAATTGGAGTCATGCTACTAAAAGTCTCCTGAGAGTTATGAGTGAAATACTTGCATACCTTTGGCTGTTAAACTGTTACATTTTTAATTTCGCTATCTTAATTAATTAAGACAATTTAGCTGCTGCCGATTTATTCCTGATGTTTATCCCTAGCTATTTACAGCAAGTATGATTTTCCAGCAATTAGCTGTACCATTACATTTTATTTTGGATGACATAACGGTCAGGAATTAGTAATCAACTGTGTGCTTACTCTGGGCTGTTGAATTGTTTAATACTATGTGTTTAGGGTTCTTTATGTTTTTCTAAATTTTAACATTCTTGAAGCTCTGTGCATATAAGAAAAATATTTTTGGACCATAACCTCTTAATCATGTTGGTTACTTTCTAGCATCTCATTCTCATCCTCCTGAAGTTGTTGCCAGATGCTCAGGCCCTCCCATTCAATGATAATTAGTACTCCTTCATTCCCGGAGAACTTCATAGTTCATACATTAGAAAATTTGAAGTAATGATAAGATATAAAAAAAGTAGGAAGAAGTGTACTTTTAGTGGCAAAATGTGTAATTTGTGTGTAAAATTGAGATTGTTTATTATTTGTTGACTGTGGGGTAGCTTTCTTTTTTATTAATGTACGAAGTTCTGCGGGACAACTAAAAGTGGCAAATGTATAAAGTTCTGCGGGGCGGAGGGAGAAGCATTGTCTTCTTTTTAGAAGATGAAGTGAACCCTTTTTGTTGCAGTAAATGTAGACTTGTAGAGGTGCCATTGCATCTCTAAAATGGTAATAGTCTTGAAGCTCACGACTGCCACTAGATTAACCTTATTCTGCCTAGCTGTCTGCATACTAATGTTAGAGGACCATCACCAAAGAATCATGTTGTAGTTAGAAACTACTCCCCGGTCCCGATTTCCATTTTGGAACGTCCCAATTTCAACTTCTCATCCCTGAAATGGAAAATCTCTCTCCAACTTTATGCACCATCACCTATACTTTATTCACTCTCTTTCCTACTTTATCAGCATCTCTCCTACTTTATTCACTTTTATCTTAAAACTTGTGCCCGGACCCGCGTGAAGTTGAACCTGGGACGGAGGGAGTATTAAACTTGAGCTGGAATCTACTCTCATACTGACTGCTGCAAGGATTAGTATTTCTGTAATATATGTACTGATATATTGAAATTTTGAAATGTTGCGACTGATTGATGCAGCTATGCTCATACTTTCTGATAGTTTAACTGTTTAAGCTCCAACTCTTGACAATATTTTTTGGAACCAAGAATATACTTATTATCCAAAACACAGCGTACGTACAAACCGATCCAAAAGTGATCCAGGCATATCCAAATAATCTTATACAGTGTCAAAGTAATAACATGTCCATCAATTTAAATAAGGGCCTGAGCAATGATGAAGCGTCCAGCATGTGCCCTAAGTTGTTTATCAGCCCAACATCGATTAATGATAACATTGACAATGTTAACTTTAATCCCTTGCCCTTGCGCGCTATCCATATAGCATATACGGATTCAATAATCGCAATTCTGAACATTTTTGCTCTCCAGCCTTTGCCCTTAGTCTTCACAGCAATCCACTCTAGTTCTCTATGCCACTGTTCAGGAACTCTTTGGATTTGCATCCATGCCATCACCTCTCTCCAAATGTTCTTTGTGGCAACACATTCAAACATGAGGTGCTGTAATGTTTCAACTTCCCTACAAAATGCACATTTTGCTTCTGTTTGTATTCCTACTTTCAACAATCTATCTTTAGTGGCAAGTCTTCCATTCCAAGCCATCCACATAGTGAAATGGGCTCTTGGTCTTGCTAAGTTTTGATAGAAAAGTTTCCTCCAATTAACTTTTTGCTTATCACCTCTAATACTTTGATATGTCTTATTTGTACAGTACCTGCCAGATATGATTGCGTCCTCCCAATCCTGTAAATACTCTACAACCTGCCTGCACTCATCGTAGCATTGATCATCCGGGAACTACTTTTAGGCAATTGTACCGTCATTACCTCCTGATCTTTAATGTAATAGAATTATACCCATTTGACCCACAACTTATCAGCTTTGCAAAATAAATTCCATAATAATTTGGCAACAGTTGCTTGATTCCATTCCATCAAAGATATAATGTTGAGACCTCTGGCTCCCTTCGGATCACAGATGTGTTTCCAAGCAATTGGTGCTTTTCTTGTCCCTTCCTCAGTCCCACTCCAAAGGAATGATGTGCACTTAGATTCTATAAGCTTTATTACCTTATTTGACTGAGGGAAGATTTGCATCCATTAGTTTGTAACTGAGAAAAGGGCACTTCGGATTAACTGTAATAGCCCTGCATAGCTGAGCAATTTAGCCCTCCAATGTTTCATCCTCTGTATGATTTTATCTATCAGTGGTTGACACATCGAGACAGTCAATTTTCGACTAGCCAAGTGCACACCAAGATATTTGAAAGGTAGTTGCCCTTTTACAAATCCAGTTAGGCCATTGATATGTCTTCGAGTTTAATTCTCCACCCCTCCCATAGTATATCTGACACTTTGCAGCATTAGCATGTAAACCTGTAGTAGTTGAGATTTGAGAACTTACGAAACACATCCACACCATTTTGTGCCAAGTTTCGTTCTTTACAGAAATTCACTTCCTTCACTCTAGTTTCTAGAAGAGCAACTATAATTATATCTAAACCAGTGAGACGGGAGCCAACCTTACTATTTTTAGCTGCTCCGTTCCCCCTAACATTCCAGACAAAATTATGGTACGTTGCCATAAGCGTCTGCAGGATCGTGCCAAGTCCCCAGAGCTGTGAAGCCATTGGTATAAGTTACTACTGGATCTCCACTGTGTGAGGGGTCTGCTTGTTGTCTAACTAACCTTCTAGTGCCACCAGACCCCCCTGTAGTAACAACATTTCATGATGTTTCATGTTCAACTGTCTATCCATATCCTTATGAATACCAACCTCATGTTGCTTGCAATGGTTGGACACTACCGGATCAGATAGCTTAACCCGCCATTCTTTCAAAGATTTTCCTGTTGTATTCTTCATCTGCCTTGCTGTTTACACTTAGGTCCTCCTACTTTGCAGATCTCACAAAAGGGATGTTTCCATTCATATTCCACTGTCTGTTTAATCCTATTTCCCTCATTATCCTTGATAAATATGAAAATCTTTCATCTCCTTCGTGATATACACGCAACTTATTTGCTGTACATTCATCGGTACATAAAGGTTTCCCCATAACACTAGCTTTCTTTCCTAGACTCCATTCGCCCCACATATGCAGTGGTAAATGAGGGAATTTTACCCACACTGGCAGGACACAGTAAATTAGCCTTCAAAGTGAAATTAGGCTTCCAGTGCCTTGAGAACATTACCATATTGTAAATTGTGTATGGGCCTTTCATCAAAACATCATCTCTGTCCTTAACGTACAATGGAATTCCCTTCATTGTAATAAAGGTCAGGCAGAGTGACAAAATTCCAATACTTGGTAATGTAATTTTTAACAGCATTCATCGTTAAATCACCTGCAAAGTACGTACATGATAAAGCAGTTTCCCAGAATTGAAGTTCCGATTGTATATCCTCATCTGTTATTTCAACTTCAATTTCACCATTGACAATGGTCGGAGCGGTGAACTGAATCTCTAGTTCCCTGCTCCGTATCCGATTCCCTCGACCCAAAGTTACGGATCATACGGGCATGCTTCATTCCCGATTCTGCACTCAGTAATCTCCACTGGGTCAACAGGCTCATCTTTCTGTAAGAGCGATGGGTGAGATTGCAGCTGTGAGTTCGATCCTCCACCGTCTTCAAAAGTCCATGAAATACTTGATTCCTCTTCAAGATCCAAAAGCTGATCGATCCCACAAATACTCCTCTCATCCTCACTGACAACACCATACTGATTTACCAGTGGCGCCGCTGCCTTATTCCTTGGCCTGTGGCGCACAATAGGCATTTTTTACGGTTTTTCCTCTTGCTCAAGTTTTTTATTTATGGAGATACAAATGGTTAACAGCACTGTACTTGTACTCTACCACAAAACTTGCACTAGACGGTCTAACAGCATTTTTTAATTTTTTTGGGATCATTTTAAGCGTTTAAGCTACAACTCTTGACACTCACAGCCTGTGCTCACTATGTTTTCCATCTGTGGATAATTTTTTGGCCTTTTAGCATCTCATCCTCCTCAAGCCTGTTGTCAGGCCCTCCAGTCCATTAGTTTTAGTCGTTGTTTGCTTTTTTTAATATAAAGTGAACCCTTTGGTTGCAGTAAATGTAGATGTGGCATTGTTACTTTGCTCATTACTCTCTTCCTTAAAGTATCTATGATTTGTGAAGTTGCAGAAAATCATTTCCCGATTCATACAAATATGCTTAAACAAGGGCTATGGTCCATCACATGTCTTGTGAATTGTGGGGCATTCATCTAGGGAAAATCCTTAAGAATTACTATCCTTCATCTAGTGTGTTACATATACTTTCTCTTGCTGTTTATGATTAATGTATTATCCCATAATTTTCTCTCAATCTGATATGCAGGTATACTGTCATTTTGGAAATGCAACGACTGGGCCGCCAGATCCATATACAGATGTTAAATGTAGTGTTTGTCACAGCATAGCAGATGAACACCTCGTTCTCTTGTGTGATCTTTGTGACACAGCTTCTCATACTTACTGCATTGGTCTAGGTGTAACCGTTCCTGAAGGTGATTGGTTTTGCCAGGATTGTACACTTCTTCGTCGTGAAAACCTGGAATATGAATCTACTACTGATTCTCATTCTGAAATTAATATCCTGGCTATCCCTAAATTATTATTGGTAAATGAAAATGTTTCTGTTTCTGATATTGTACGAGAATCTTACGGTGGAGTTCAGAGCTCTAGAGTTTCCTTTTCTGATTCGGGTTATTTGCCAACTCCTAGATCCACTAATGAGACCAGAAGGCCAGAAATTGTTGCGAATCAACCAGCCAAGTCAAATGCACGGACTTTGGGGGTGTGTCACAATGTGCGGGATCGCATACGTATATTGCGTGAAAACTGGGATAAATTTCGAAGTGGTAAACTGAACTTCTCCACAGATCGAGGTGTCAATAATGTTCAGGCACCTGTATCTTGTGTAAGAGGAGAAAATCCAGTTTCTGGATTGAGTCAGCAGCCAACATTTGAATCTAGCTCTTTAAATACAAGTGGCAGTAGGGATAGTGAGATACGCAAAGCTTGGAAGATGTTAGATAGAGCAAAGTTAGTCAAACAGGGTCGTAGAAAATCTGACATTGTGCACTCATCACCAAAACTTTCCATGAGAAAACTTGATGGCCTTAAAGTAGCTGATGGTGAGGGTTCTGTTGCTGGTTCTAATATCCACCGAATTTCTACAAAGGATGGAAATGTTGGACCTGGTCATCATCGTGATTGTTCCCTGCAGAAAAATTATTGCAAACAACGTCATCTAGTATCTGGTAAACAAAAATGTGAAACATCCACAGGTAAGGCAGTTACAAGTTATCCCGAAGTATCCATATCTCCCAGCTCGGCAGTCTACCAAGAATTGCCATCTTGTAGGAGTGTACGAGCTTCCTCAGACCTGTACAGTGACAGCACAAATGGAGCAAGACTTGCAGTAGAAAGTTTGTTTGTGCGGCCTTGTCTGATATCATCATCTGCAAAAAGTGGGGTTTCTAGTGGAGATCATGTTAGAGATATTTCCACTAACAAGGGAAAGAATCCCATGGTGAAAAGCAACTTGGAGAGTAGTAACCAGAGCAAGCAATATGTTGTTGCCAAGAGTGAAATTCAGTCTCTCGTGAAGCTGAATCTAAAACTTCAGATGATAGATGAGAAATTAGGTATAATTTCTTTAACTTCTGCTCTCAGGTCCATTTGATGCATGGATTTACTGAATTGTTTGCTATGTGTAATTGGTTAGTAGGTAAATACTACTGTTATATTTTCACTCTCAAATCTTCCCATCTCACGATTCAACAAGTTTCCGTTGTTCGACTTGGAAGATAAGAAACATTTTAAATTCATCCAGCTTGGGATCCAGGAACCTTTACTGATTTAGACCCTGCATTACTTCATCTTTTTATCATGAAATGGTTTGTTGACTAACATATATTCTGCTCCTTTTACTTTTGTGATGTGATAAGGTATGCTCCTTTGGTAAATTTTATTTGCTTGCTTAAGCCCGTATTTGGCGAAAATAACTAACACTGCTCCGTCCACGTGGTTGCTCAATAGGTCGATAATGGAACAGGAGTTATTTATACGACTGCTATCATATTGCTTCTTTTTAGTGGATTTGCTTCATGATATCATATGCTATAGGTTACTTTCTCCTTGATTGCATTAAGGTCAAGACTCAAGATTGTATTATTAGTGATCTCTCCCATTTATATGTCATTAATGCTTGATGTCCTCTGCAGAAGCTGATGTATTCAAGGAAGTGGCAAGGCTAGCTACTCACTCAATATTAGCTGCATGTGGTTTGGAGCAATCGAAGCCTGGTTATTGTACCCACAACGGTTCAGCCTGCTCACATCCCCGTGAACTTTGGCAAACTAAGAGGTCAAGTTTGCTGCCCAATTCTTGCAGCGCGTGTTTTTATGTGTTTGTCAAGGACATGGTTACTGCCTCTCTATTGCAGAAGAAATGCAAGCAGGAAAGATAATGTAACATCTTGATGACCTGCCTGTGATTGTATAAATCATGCAGTCGTGTCCATCATTCGTGAAGGTTAGTGCTGTTTATGCCAACAGGCAAAAGATCAGGCAGAGTATGATACACATTCTCCAGACGGACCGGGATCTTCTCTCCCTCTTTGTGAAAATAGAAACACCATATACAAACACAGGTAGGGGTTTGTTTGGATTTTTGTGCTGGTACATAAATTAAATTGGAGATCGATTATCCATTGTGTCATGATGTAAATCACATATACTACACTCTGTCATAGAATTTTACCTGCTCTTCGAGGCCGTGTATGGTTGTAATATTATTTTTACGTAATTTCAGTTTTGGTTATAAATAAATACTCCCTCCGTCAAAGTTAAACTAGGTTGTGCAAACAAGTTGTCCGATTGACCCGTATGCACAAACTATCTGCATCAACCTGCATCTGCCGATTAATTTTTAAAAAAAATAAAATAACGCAGGTTAAATTTTTTGTAATGGTGGGTTAGTTGGGTGCAATTCGCAACCCACCAATCATATTGTTCACATAACAAAAAATGTATATATGTAAAATAAATTAATTGTCACTTAAATGAATAGATAGAAATATAAAACAGGTTAATAGAATTAAAACTAGGGTTATTTTATATATAAACTAAGAAACTATATATGTGAAAATGGTACTTTATCATTTTGCTTGCTTTCAATATATTTTGTTAATTTGATGGATTATAATATATCTTAGTTGATGTAGTAATTCACTTGCCAATCCACCCGCCATTGTTATCACCCGAACCGTCGCTGGTTGGAAAATTATTCTACCCACCGCGGGTCGGACAAATAATCACCAGCCATAGACACATTGGTTTGATATTTTGTAAATACCCACCCGCACTAAGCCCTAAGTGCTAATTCAAACCATGAATAGAAACTTTGCTCTGTTCATCAGAAAGATGTTTTTATGGGATTTTACCGATGGACTCTGTTGTATAGGTTGAGTAGGCAGTTATCTTGACAGTGTTCTTTCGGTATCCCTTGATTGAATCCAAATACATTTACTACTACCTCCGCCCTGGACTAAGTTCCCGTTTAGATTTTAAGTCAACAAAATACTAAGAAAAGTTGGAAACTTTAGCATTATTTAAATGGAAAAATTATTTAAAAAATGAAAAAAAATAGCTTTTTAAAAGTAAAATAGTGAAGTATTATATAAATGAAAAAAGAATAAATAATAAATAAAAAAAGTGAGTGTGGTTGGTAAAGTTGTAAATATGAGTGTATTATTTGTATATTAGTTAAGTTGGGTATTTGCTAAAAATGAAAACGGAAACCTTGTACGACACAATAAAAATGATAAAAATGGGAACCTTGACGAGGGACGGAGGAAGTATAATAGAAATAAACAGGTTACTATGGTACCCTTCTTCAAAAAGGTCTAATGGATAAGCTACATAACAAATATATTGATCTACCTCTCCCAGAACGGACACAATGTGGTAGCATCGCTCTTTGTAACGATCAACACTGATAAGTCTCCCTATCCACACAGTTGTCCATGTACTAGTCGAAGACTCAGACCGATATTTTAGTAGGGGCAACTTCGGGCTGTGGAATTACTCGGAATGCCGTCAAGATATCAATATCTTTGGTTTCATATTCATTAGTATAATAAGTCAAAGTGTATTTTTTAACACCCGATTTGAATCTCCAACTACGTTTTTTTTTTTTTTTTTTGGTAATAATAATACCACTCGTGGGTTATTGAACATGTTGAGTTAGAAATAGCCCATTTGAGATCAAACTCCACCGAACGGTAGTACAAAATTATCACCAAAGATCCCGGTCGGAACATGCATATTCCAAACGTGAATACACCAGAAGCCCCAGTAATAACACCCGGTAAAGAGGTCTAATCTTGAGTAAAATAAATACACAAACTTCTATCTTTTTCAATAAAGTCGTCGCACAATAAACTAACAAGCATTAATCTTGAATGAAATAAATACCACAGACTTCTATCTTTTCAATGAAGTCGTCGCACTATAAACCAACAATCCCCAAGTGATATCTATTTCTTCTTCTAGTTGCCCTACTACGTTATCAAAGTGAATATAATCTCCACCAGACATACACAAAGCTTTAGCTAGTAAACAAAACTGGATAGCATATATAAGTCTTCTGCCTTTCAATAACTACATGGATTGCACGGTGAATGTGAAAGAAGGAGACCATGATCTTGGGATGAATGAGCCAAGCTAGTATTTGTAGTGAATCCTCCTATTAAGTAGCTATGCATTAGCTCTTTGTTCACATAGATTAAGGCAAGACTAGTATTATCATTGTCTTTTTGCTTCCAATCAGTACAACCTACTACGTGTGACAAATCCAGTCAAGCACTATTTGATCTATTTTTAGGGGCGGATGTCAAAATTAAGTTTAGAGGGTGCAAAATATTTAACATTATTTTCAAGATATATATAAAGCCGGGTTCATTAAATTCGGACGTCAAGCCTGATTGAATTTGATTTTTCAGATCTTGAGTATTAAGATATTAGTTGAAAAAGATAAACAAAATATAACTATTTTATTCATTTAAATTAATTAAATATTTTATCTACTACGCAAATGATATAAATATTTTGTAAAAACATAAGTGAATTGTTATCACTATTTAATGAACTGTAATCTTTCTAATTATATTCTAAAGGTTTTATTTTTTTGCAATTTATTTATTCAATATGCTTAGAGAATTAAATTTAATAAGTTAGGTTGAAATTATTACTTGAAAATTTGTAAATTGTATATATAAAATATTTGAAAAAATAGTTGCGTGGTGAAAATAAGTTATGGCTAAATGATACTTCCTCCGTCCTGAATAGGGATGGCAATTCAGCCCGCCCGACCCGGGCACAGCCCAGTCAAGCCCGCTTTAACCAGCCCATTAGGGCTTATGGACCGGGCCTCGGCTTGATATTGGAGCCCATGGACCGGGCCTGGGCTCAATTCTCAGGCCCGTAGGCCAGGCCAGGCCTGGCGCATATACTGATGTACTCTATAATTTTATATAAACATATGTATATTCACTTTTCAATGTAAGTTATTTAGAATATTTTAGAAGCATGTTAATGTGTTTTTGGGCTTTGATGATAAATGAGGGACATAAATTAAGAAGGATGGATATGTAGTTTATTTTAGTAGTATGAATTTATTATGCACCAAATTATAAACCTTTTAAAGAGAGAAAGTAATTAATGTGATTTGTATTACCATTCTTAAAAAAAAGTCTTTCCTTCAGTGTAGGTATGGTATAATTTAATCAACATAACCTGAATTAATTATACTGTCTAATGTGAATTAATTATATTTCCTATAAGATTGACACCCTACTGCCATAATGTAAATTAATTAACAGTCCAATGCAGTTTAATTAGTGTTTTCCTTCAGTTTAGAATTAATTAAAGCCTAATGAAAACTAGTTTAAGAGATATTGAGATAATCTAATTTGAATCGATTTTACAGTGTCTATCCTTCAGTTCAGGCAACATAAAATGCGCTTTAAAAAATACTTCAAGGCTTATGTGGTTGGGCCACGGGCCTGAGCCTAAGTTCCAGACCCGGATCGGACCTGGATTTGTAACCATCTATCTTATACTTTATTCACTCTCTCTCATACTTTTACTATATCTCCTATATATTTTACTTAAATGAAAAATCTATTTGCATACTTTATTCACTCTCTTACACTTTATTCATTATATCTCCTACTTTATTTAATATCTTGCCGCAAAGCTAGTCAAGAAGAAGAAGACCAGCGGCTCAGCGCGAGAAGCAATTGAAGATCGATGCCGCCTGAAGGAGAAGAAGATCGGCGCCAGAAGAAACTGAAGATGATCGGCAGAAGAAGTTGCTCGGCTGGAGAAGAGTCGACAAACTGAAGAAGAAAGATCGATAAATAAAAAAGTGGCTGCTAAAACTAGATCCATGTGTGATTTGTCTCAGTCCAACTACTATGGGTCATTGTAGATATAATCTAGATAGATTGAATTTGACTTAAAATTAGAATCCAAGTTAGTGGATCTAATTTACAGGCCTATATAGAACCCACTATAAAAGATCAATCAGTGTGAAGTCAAGTTTGAGTTAAAGTGGGATTATTATTATTACGCTTATATTGGACATCAACTCAGCGTAACATATTGAACACCAGTGTGACCTAATTTTAAACATTTTGAGATTTTATAATTGGTTGCTTTGCAATCCGACTACAATTATAATCAGGGTCGGCTCAACTATTTCGGGACCTTGTGCAAATGTATAATCCTAAATTCTAACATTTAATTCATAGTTAAACAGTTGTCTCTTTAGCGCACACAAATGTCACTCCTAAAATAAATTCATAACACCAAATCTATTCTCTAGGATGATTTTCAAATGCTCATACTAAAATCTTTGTGTTTTAAGATATAAATAATACCATATTTCACTATAATTAAATGAGATGTTCGAACTTGGATATGAGAGGTATCACATTAAATTCCTAAGATTTTTTTTTAACTATTTGATAAATTAAAAAGAATAAAAAAAATAAATATCATGAACCAAAACTTTGATTGTAACCCCCTATGATTTAGAAATTACTTTCTCGATCCCAAATTAAATGTCATATTTGATTTTGAGCACAAAAATTTAAGTGAAGTGGAAAATATAGTGGAAAAAACATGCAAACGGGTGTAAAATATGACCAAAAAATAGGAAATATTATATTTGTATTACGACATATATTTATATAAATGGAATATATGGTATTTAGTTTGGATACATGGTGTAAAAGATTAACTGAACTGACATTTAAAAGAATTAAAATAAAGACAAAGTAAAGGAAAAAAAACTAACTTAATGTAACACTCTAAAGTTTCAAGTCAAGTCCAAAGAGCTTAAAGGATCGAGAACGCTACTCATACCAATAATGTGCATCTTTCTTTTCGGGAATCCATCCATAAGAACTCGAAACTTAAGCGTGCTTGCTCATGAGCAACCTTATGATGGGTGACCAACTGGGAAGTCTCTCAATTCGCGCACGAGTGAGGACAAAGTGCATGGGAAAGGACTTGTGTTGGTACAGTGGGACCAATATATCATCCGGGAAGATATTCATGAGTAATTGCGCCGGCCCAAAGGGTTGGGTCGATTGGTGGTCGGGTCGTTACAAATGGTATCAGAGTCGTGCTAACCCAAAACCCACGAGGGGTGGACGGTTGGCCGGACCAAGGTATGCAGGGACGTCGCACAATTCAATAGGGGGTGAATGGGGTGAATGTAACGCCCCAAAGTTTCAAGTCAAGTACAACGTTATTCATTCCAACAAGGTTGCACCTATATTTTCGGGAATCCATCCATAAGAACTTCAAAGTGAAGCGTGTTTGCTCTGGAGCAACATTATAATGGGTGATCAACTGAGAAGTCTCCTGGTTCGCACACGAGTGAGTACAAAGTGCGTGGGAAATGACTAGTGTTGGTATAATTGGGTCAGCATATCACCCGGAGAGCTGTCCATGAAGCCCAAAGGGTTTGAGCCCGATCGATTAGTGATCGGGTCGTTACAGGAAAAATAGAGTAGATAGAATCAAAATTTGGAGGAGAGATCAAAGTAAAAAGGAAAAAGGAAAAAAAAATTATACTGCATCCAGGCTCGAACACTGACCTCAAACTAGCAATGAAACTTGGAAACAGGACCTTGCCGCTGCAATAAATGATCTTCATCTGTGTTTTTTCATCATAGTTTATTTACTTCATTACCTACTGGATTTTTTTTTTTTTTTGGCCCCATTGGGCCCTTCGCACAGGGCACAATTTTTACGAATACGCTTTTTTGATGCAGAAGTACGTTTTTTTGCGCCAGGGACATCCTGGACTTGAACCAGAGACCTCGCTCGTGAAGTAAATCATCGCACTTCGGGGATGTCCTCAGCGCCGAGGAACATGTACTATAAGTAGTAGTAGTAAGGAATAATTCATGAAATTGGTTCAATCTAAAATAATAATAACATACCCCCCATACATATGATCCAAATATACATATCGATATACACCTAGATCCACCAACTTTATATTGGTCTGAGCAAAATACGACTTATTTAAAATTTCTAGTTGAAAGCAAATAATAGAGCAGCACACAATGTAACAAAGGGATTCAGATGTAGGATACCTATCCAGAAGTTTTCGCAACTCAATCATAGATGATGAAGGGCCTGTTTATAATAGGTTAACATAAACAAATCTCAATTGTACTCGCTTAGATCATTTTTACATAATAGTATATGAAAGGGAAATTCTTTTAGAGACCAGGTCTATGAGTAAGTTGTAGAAGTTTGTGACTTACAATAAACAAAATCACTTGAGAAATGAATTTAAAATTATTATTTCAAGTTATGTGGTTCATCATATGGTGTACAACTTACTTATATACCGGGTCTGTGTAAGAATTTTTCGTATATGTACAAGTTCTTGCTTGTATCTAATACCGACTGTTGATTTCGTTTAATATTTAATAATATTCCGAAACGGCCACAGCCTAGAAAGCAAAAGAGGACAGGTATAATAATATTATTAATTAATTAATTAAATTGAAAATAAAAAATAAAATAGTGGAAGATGGATCACGTATAATTGGGGGACCACCACTTGAGCATTAGTTGACCACGTGATTCCGGGAGGCTGTGGTAGGCAGACATTTTCTACATCACGTGACTCTTCCCCGTTTCTACGCTCATTCCGCCACGTGTACCTTTCATTTAACTCCCCCTTGTTTTATGTTATCCTAATCTTTATATACTTCATTTCATTATTAGTATGTGAGTGGTATATTTATTAAATAACTACGATTAATGATCCCAATGCACCTATATTACTTCTTAACTGATCCCTAAGTGGATACCTTAATAACACAACGGAATGAATGTCCACCCATATATCATTTCCTTTTTACTAGTATAATATTTTTTATTAGTAGTATTACACAAATTAACCATTAACAACATCATACTCCCTCCGTTCTTTTACAAGGTTTACCTTTTGATTTTCAGTAAATTTTAAGAAATAAAATAAAATATTTAGTAAGTGGTAAAAAGTAAGATGGAGAATAAGAAAAGTAATTGAGAGAATAGATAAAGTATGAAAGAGAGTGTTTAAAAAATTAATAAGTAGAGATAGTGGGTTTCCAAAGAAGAAAACGTTAAACTTTAAAAAAAAATTCGAAATGGCAAAAAGTAAACCTCTAAAAAGAACGTAGGGAGTAATTCCCAAAATATCACACTATTACTTCCACTTCCGTATATAATCCTGATGCTTTTGTATGTTGTACTACAACATTTAATGCACTTGTTACAATCATCTTACAACCTTTGAAACATTTGTAGGGAAGAATAAACCGTATGCCAAACTCATTATCAACTGAAAAAAAAAAAATTAGAGCTATTCCATTCACACCGACTTACTCACACGAGCTTACACATATCACATATTGTAAGTCATCTCAAACAATCCTTCTCGGTTAGCAAATCAATTCAGAACTCTTTCGCTGGCACCGATCCAATGTATGTAATCAACAAGATAACCATCGCTATTTTAGCCCCTCACCATTTACTTGCTTTTCTCCTAAACATATTATAACTTGAACTTCAGGGTCAATTCGGTTGGCACCACACTATTGTCATTTTAGAACCTCATCCCTCCAAAATTTTCATTTGTAAGTTGACTAATTTGTAAACTAGTCGTTCACATAACGAGATTATCTTTTGTCAATGGTCAAATAAGTTTATGTAGGTTATAAGCTAGCTATAAACTAAGTAATGATATATTCTGATATCGTTGGAACCAAATATTTCATATTTAAAATTTTATCGTAATTGTTAATATTAACATGTGAGTGTATGTGAAAGTTCCAAATTTGTTTGTTGTGATGGGTTGGAAAACGGATTCGATAGGTTTGTTTAGTGTTTCCATTTTGATGAATGAATTGAGATGATAGAGAGAGAGAAAAGGGGAATGAAAGGAGGAAGCATGAATGAAATGAAATGGAAAAATAAGGGAGGGGAAAGGGATGGCAGAGAGCACGTGGGATAGGGAGGCCCCGCGTTTGCCGGTGCAAATGAAAGGCCAATTCAACTCCCACACCACACCTAAATTTATTAACCACTTGCATTGCTGTTGCACGTGACCTTTCTTCCTTTACCGTCACTTAACTTTCCTTATATACTATTCCCTTCGTCCCGATTTTATCTTCTTGTGAGCTCAGACAAAAGACTTAAGAAAAAAAGTAAATAAAGTAGTACATATAGTGATAAAGTATGAAATATATTGAATAAAGTATGACAAATAGAGAAGATAGAATTGTAACAGCCTAAAACGGAACGCAAGAAGATAAAACTAGGACGGACCCCAAATAAGGTTTATGTTTAGTTTATGGTCAACAAAATAAGGAAGGTTCAAAAGTTGAATATTATTTAAATTGAGAAATAATAAAGAGTGAATAAAAATTGATAGTAGATTGTTAAGGTAGAAAGTTAAGTATTATTTAAATGAAGAAAGAATAAAGAATGAATATAAAAGAGATAGTGGGTTGGTAATTTGTAAATATGATTGTATTATGTGGGTATTAGTTAAGTTGGGTAGAAGTAAACTTTGCCAAAAAATAGAAATGAGAACCTTTGAACGGGACGCCAAAAAAGGCAAAATGGAACCTTGACGTTGGACGGAGGAAGTATTTTCCAAAATAAAAACTAAGTGGCGATTTGCTTAACGAATCAAACCCGACTCTTGGATGGACTAGCATGTCCCGAGTCCAAACATTCACACCCCTCGGAGGTTTGGGGACGGTTCTGCTCCGATACCATTGTAACAACATGTGAACTAATCGAACCAGATTCGACCCTTTGGGTCGGCGCTGTTACGCATTACTTGGATCACGCACGTCACACTATTATGATATTATCCCCTTTGAATCAGGGCCCGCACGTATTTTCTTTTAGAATCACACAAAATACCTCATACTATGTGGGAGTGGTGGTATGCTTTCCTCCATCCATTTTGTTCTTAACCGGTGTGGCATGTTAGGTATTACGTCTCGCAATTTAAGGCGGGGTGAATGTAATGCCCTAAAGTTTCAGATAAGTTTTAAAGAGTTTGAAAGGTTTTAGAATGTCACTCATACAAATAAGGTGCGCATTTCTTTTCGTAAATACATCATAAGATTTTCAGAGTTGAGCATACTAATCTTATGATAAGTGACCAATCAAGAAGTCTCCCCATGCGCACGAGTGAGGACAAAGTGCAAATGAAACAACATGTTGTACAGTGGAAATATCATATCATCAGAAGTTCAACACGTGAGTAATCCAATTTTTTAAACTCATACTCCTTCCATTCCTTATAAAACTTGTAATTTTAACTTTGATCGATTAACTGTCTACGACTTTAACCACAAATTACTCTGAACGATAATAATAAATAATTTAATAAACATTCAAATTCATCTAAATTATTGAACTTTTACACTCGGTTTGTGGAATACATAGGGATCGAGTGTTCAATAAAAAATAGAACCAAAAACTTGATTGATTAGGAGAAAGGATATAAGAATAATTTAAGTAAGGCATGAGCATATGGATCTGTGCAAATAATGATAACAATGAAATATTACGGGTTAATTAAGTTAATTTAGTGTTGTGTTATTAGTTGGTGGTTTAGGTCAACGGATTTAATGGTCGTTAAGTATATCAGTTCATTACTCGATACTCACTAGTAGTTGATGGATTGTAGTTGTACATTACATACATAGTGCGGGGTCACGTGACAAGCCCATCCAAAGTTCCCTATCTGATGTGACTCGTCAGGCCATGACTCGGTAGTTTCCTCTCTCACTCACGCACTCATCATCATCATCAAAAACAAACAAACAAACAAAACAAGAAAATAAAAAGTTGAAGTCTTTTTACAGTGTGACTGGAAATTAAGGGTCGCACGTGTAGACCATATATATTGTGCATATTGTGTTGTGTTTGTGTTATGATATGAATTTTGTCCCCAAAATTTGACAAATGTTTGGGTCTCTCCCATCCCTGCCCATCCCCCCTTGTATACTCATGCCCCCATCTAATTCGGTCACACTAGCTTCCTATTCTTATCATATGACGAATAAACAAACAACGGAACAAATTTGTAGCCTGGCGTAGAGAATATATTGCAATCCTGGGGAGAACTACTACACATCTTGAGAAGATTTACTTCATCCCTAGTCTCACTTGCAACTACTTTCCATATTCCAAGTGCGAGTCGAAGCTATTAGTCCGGGGTGTTTTGGACACTATCCTAAAAAATATCATGGGTTCACTTGTTGGTGCCAGAGGAGAATGTGTGTGCCCCCTTCGATGGAATTCCCAAAATTCTTGAAAGCCGCCACTACAAGAAAACTGCCGAATAATAACGAATTTTAGTAACGGATATTATCTGTTACTAAATAGTAACGAATCGGCATTGATTAGCGACGGATTGAGCGATTTGCTCAATCCATCACTAATCCGTTACTATTTAGTAACGGATAGCCTATCCGTCTTTAAACTGTTTGTTGACTAATTAAAAATAAATAAAAAAACAAGCTTAGTAACGGATAAGGCTATCCGTTACTATTTAGTTTCGGATAATTTATCCGTCGTTAATAATGCCTGTTGACTAATTAAAAAAAAAAAAAAAAGTTGAGATGGTAACGGATAAGGCTATCCGCTATTAAATAGTAACATATAGGCTATCCGTTACTAAAGTCAATAAAACGTGAACAGCAGCCGATCTTCGCCATTTCACTTCTGCTTCTCATTTCTTCTCTTCACTCGCCATTTTCGCCCCTACCTCAACTCCGATCAAAACTCCACCATTCCGGCCAATCTTGGACTCTTTTCGAAGCCCGTTGAACAAGGAACTCGGGTGGCCATTCAATTTCATCATTCTTCGGCTATTTTTCCCGTAATTGAAGGTATTAGTCTAAAACCCTTACTTTGTTAAATTTGGAATTTTTGCTAATTTCGAGCAATATGTATGTTTTTAGAACTTTCTACTAGCTAGTTTAGCTTATATTAAGTAGTGGGTTAAGCTTGAGGTTGTTCAATTGATAGATTTATTGTGAAATTGAATTGTTAGTATTATGTTAGGATGTTTGTAAGTATGTATGGTATTTAATTTGATATTTTCGTATATGCAGTAGGATTAGTAAGATTTGGTTGAGTGTTTGGAGACCATTTAGTGATTTTTGTGGTTGTAGTATAATTGGCTCGTATTAACTTAGAAAGAATTACTACTTTTTAATCTACAATTCGTAATTTTAATAGTTAACTGGAAATTTAAAATTTATAAAAATAAATTTTAAATGTAAAATACATGTAATTCATAAAATTAATCTTAACGTATTATAATTAATAATGTAATTATAGACCAGGGAATTGGAATTTTAATGAAATTCAATACGTAATGCGTATAGTTATAAATCTAATAAATTCAGACGTGTCAGGTTAATCATCCAATGAATCTCGATCGTTCATGGATGTACTGTCGTACTGTTTATGGCAGAGTTCAGTCTAGTTTTGTGGAAGGGGTTGAAGCCTTCATCACATTTGCTTAGACATAGACTGCTTGTGTAAGCAGGGGATGATAAAGTGCCCTTGCAAATTGAACAAATGTAGTCGGGCACTTGAAACGTTATGGGTTTGTGCCTCAGTATGAGGTATGGAATCATCATGGTGAGACAGCAACACCATTCATGTCATATGAGCATACTAGGAAGCGTCGAAGAAAGAAGCAAAATGAGAAATCTAGTGGTCAAAATATGGCTACATCTGATGCTTTTCATGACCGGTTCAAAGAAATGGTGTTTAATGCTGCGGGCCCAGAGTTTATGGACACTAGTACCACTGAAACTGAGGGTGATGTGGAGGAGCCACCGAATCCCGAGGATCAGGTGTTCTTTGACTTGTTGGAATCAGCGAAAAGGCCAATTTGGCCGAGGTGTAAGAAGCACACCGAGTTGTCTTTGTTGTCTCGGCTAATGAGTTGTAAGGCCGAGGGTGGCCAATCTAAAGCAAGCTTCAATAGTATCCTACAAGTGTTATCGGAGTGTTGCCTAGAAGACAACCTAGTTCCCACCAACTTTTACCAAGCGAAGAAAAAGATGCGGGGCATGGGGTTGCCTATGGTAACCATAGACTGTTATCCGGATATGTGCATGATCTATTGGGGGGGGGGGATGTAGATCTACTGGAGTGCAAGTTCTGTGGTAAGGACCGCTACAAGCGTTATAAGGAGGGGGCTGCAAAGAAACGCCAGAAGAAAAATCTCCCACATAAGAAAATGTGGTACTTCCCTCTAGCACCTCGTTTAAAGAGGTTGTACGCTTTAAGTGCCTGTGCCGATAAAATGCGGTGGCACAAGGATAGAGTAATCCTTGAAGATGCAGTGGGTAGAATGGAGCATCCATCAGACTCACCGGCATGGAAAGAGTTTGACAAGACATATCCGGAGTTTGCAACCGAGTCTAGAAATGTACGATTGGGTCTTTGTACGAATGGTTTTAACCCGTTTAGAAGTGAACGGAAGTACTCTTGTTGACCAGTGATGCTCACACAGTACAACCCCCCCCCCCCCCCCGGTGAGTGCATGAAGGAACCATTCATGTTCTCGACTGTGTTGGTGCGGGCCGTAAGATCCGACCTTGGTGGATGTCTTCTTGCAACCCCTAATCAAGGAGCTGATTGAGCTGTGGGAGAATGGTATCCCTGCATAAGATGTGTCGACCAAGAAGAACTTTACCTTGAGAGCAGCACTACAGTGGACCGTGAGTGGGTTTGACTGTCATCGTAGGTTTCTACCAAGTAACCATCCGTTCAGGAAGAACATGGATCAATTCATGAAAAACAAAGTAGAAAAGAAAGGCCCCCCGAGACGACTTACTGGTGCACAAATACTTGCGGAGATTGATAGGCTGGGTCTTATGAAAGTGACTGAACTTGGGTGGGAGAAGCATAACAAGAAAATTGCTGATAATTGTGGATGGAAGAAGAGAAGCATCTTCTGGGACTTGCCTTATTGGAGAAGTCTTCTTATACGTCACATGTTGGATTTCATGCACATTGAGAAGAACGTGTTCGAGAACTGCTTCAACACAATTTGCAACATTTCCGGAAAAACAAAGGATACCGTTAAATCTAGAGTCGAGTTGGAGACATGGTGTAAAAGGCCTGAGTTGACAAAGAGGAATGATGAAGGTAAGTGGCCCAAGGCATGCTACACAATTGACAATGAATCTAGGACAAAAATGTTTGATTGGGTGAGGGCATTGAAGTTCCCCGACAATTACGCCTCGAAATTGGGGTGGTGTGTGGATTTGAAGAAGACAAAGATGTATGGGATGAAGAGCCACGACTGTCATGTGTTCATGGAGAGGCTTATCCCGGTTGCATTTCGAGAACTGCTACCTAAACTTGTATGGATCGCTCTCACCAAGCTGAGCTTATTTTTCAAGAATTTATGCACAAGGGTGGTTCACGATCAAGTGTTAGCAAATCTTGAAAGCAACATACTATTGATTCTATGCAAGCTCGAGTGTATCTTTCCACCGAGCTTCTTTGATTCTATGGAGCCCTTGCCGGTTCACCTCCCACATGAAGCGAGGCTTGCTAGCTCGGTTCAATATCGATGGATGTATCCATTCGAGAGGTGTGAAATAATTGCAATCATGTACTTAAAATGTCTGAATTTTCCTAAGTTACACTTTCTTGCCGACAATATGTATTACAGGTACTTAGGGAAATTGAACAAATATGTCAAGAACAAACGTAGGCCTGAGGGATCGATTGCCAATGCGTACGTGCGAGAGGAAACTGCAACCTTCTACTCCTATTACTTTGAGGACCACATCCCGACAAAGGCATCTAGGCCGTCTCGAAACGCAGACACATTTGAAGTTCAAGAGGATGATGGCGTTGCCATTTCAATTTTTAGGGTCTTGATGTGTCAAATCAGAGTTTTGTATTTGTTTACTTAGCCAAGAGTTAATTCTCAACACTACAAAAACTTGCAGTGCAATGAAGTTAACCCCGAGGTCGGTCTCGAAGGACTTAACTAGGCTGAGTTTGGGTTTACAAATAGTAGACACAATATGGAAAGCATTAAATGGTTGTTTGCTTCGGCAACGAGATGATTAACTAGTGTAGAAGTAAACAACTAAGCAGACAAAACTAGTGATTGATTGACACTTAACGAGATTAATATATGAATGAGGAGAATTATGAAGTTGTGACTTGAAGACAAGCTAGCTAGCAGGAAATATGCGATCGATAGGAAAACGATTACTCTCAAGTTGTCACTACTTGGTTTCAGAAAACGAATAGCATTAGTGAAGACGTCAATTTCACTAAGCCACAATCAATTAAGCTATCCCTACTATTACTGTTTGCAACTAACTGTTAGATTGAAGCAAGACGAAAACGTTTTGGTTTCTCTAGATCAAATGCTTAATCTAACAGTGATATTGACGGAATGCACATCAAACGTAATAGCAGAATACACAATTAATCTAAAAAGCTCATAGTAATCGCGACCTGTATATATATATATAATCGCATAAACCCTAACTAGCATGCTTGAATTCGTCACACCCCATAATCAGGGTGTTTAGCTACTCATGTTATGCGAAGACATAATCAATAAAGCAATTAAATAATCAACACACATAATCTAATACTAGAAATGAAGAATCGAACGATTGATACAATTTACCCTTCGTTGTCACAAACCCTAGGTAGAATTGAAGAACCTGAATCGAATCGATGCAAGATAGTATGTAGATTATGCTCCCAGTCAATCACAATCGTCGGATTACAAGGTGAAAACCAGTTCTATTACCTCAAAACGGGTAATTGCCTTGGAAAATAGGTCTAGCTTGAGAGCAATGTCTGAATACTTGACAATAGATCAATTCTGAAAGTAATAATGTTTTTTGTCTAACTAATAGAAAGAATAAAAAACTAGGTCTCAATGAATTAGGAAAAATCTCGCGAACTGGTGGGCAAATTCGCCGATGACAGAAGGGTTGGCGTCCGCCAACTCTCAAGTTGGCGTCCGCCATGTATGAGAGTTGGCGGACGCCAAAACATAGCTGGCGGACGCCAAATTATGTACATGGCGTCCGCCAGTACTAACTTTGGTGTTCGCCAATTCATTTTGGATTTAATTGGCGGACGCCAATCTTCTTACTGGCGTTCGCTGACTCTCCGACAAATGACGATTTTTCCCTTTTTGTCCTTCTTGCTCGATTTTGCTCCTTTTAACTTCGATCCTTGGTATTTTGGCCTCCCCGCTCCACATCTAGCAACCATACGAAGCATTGGAACTCCATATCTTCCAGATGCATGTAAAATACACCCTTTTTTTGCCTTCAATTAGCGCGGTTTAACCAAATACCTGCAAAACTCATAAAGAACAAAACAAGTAAAAAGACTCTAGGAAAACTACTAAAACTATACTTAAGGATAACAAAAAGACGGTAAAAAAGACCAGATGAGACGATGTAAAACCGACTCATCAGGTCTCAGGGAGACCTATGGGACAAGAAAAGAAAGAATGGCTAACGGATAATGAGCTGAAGGCAGCTCAATATTATGTCCTCGTGAATTGTGCTGATGTTGACAAATATATGTTGATATTTTCTGGGTGAGTACCTTTCTTATTATAATAGCTAAAATTAAACTTTTAACTAAAATCCTAGCTAGTATTTAATCATATCATCATGTCCACAATGTTTTCAAAGAGCGTTGTCTGGAGAAGAATCCAATGATGGCAGATGATACGCTTAAAGAACTTCTTGAAGAGAAGTTGGAATCAGAATTTCCAGATTGATTCAAGGAGTATGTCCGAGATCCTGTCAACAAAGTCACATGTCCTTACTTACTAGCTCTAGCAGAGGGACCATCTAGAAAGGTCTCCACATTCTCATCTTACATAGTCAATGGCCTTAGGTTCCACACGATTGACTCAGACACGGCCAAGGCTACAAGCAATTGTGGGGTGTGTGTCAGGGGGCAAGATCAAGGAGCAGCTGATTTGTATGATTTCTACTGGAAGCTTAAATGAATTGTGCGCCCTGAATATCTCGGTGTACCCTTGAAAAGAACCTTTCTGTTAGATGTTGACTGGTATGATCCTACTCCACGTGGTACGAAGAAGAATGAGCAGTATGAAATGGTTGACATAAACCATAGGAAGAGGTACCGTATGTATGAACCGTTTATCTTGGCGACTCAAGCACGCCAATTGGTGTATCTTGAATATCCAAGCAGGAAACGCAATAAGGCGGACTGGTTGGCTGCGATACCTATACATGCCCGCTCCAAAGTAGAGTACGTTGAGAAAGACGACTCAATTACCAACTCGTACCAAGAAGAGGTTGTCGATGAACAAGCAAAAACTCCTTTACAGGCTTGTGATGAATTCATAGAGCTGCACGAGGAGCAGTATGTAGACTTAACCACAGACGAGGACGCCGAGGGTATGTTTGTGTGTGTATGTATATATATATATATACATATATATATATATATACATACATATATATATATATATACATACATATATATATATACATACATATATACATATATATATATATATATACATATATATATATATATACATATATATATATATATATATATATATAGTTAGTTAGTTAGTTAGTTGTTGATAATACCAAGTCTTTGTGATTTATTACGAGTCAAAATATGTGCAGGGTAGATTATGTATATATATAGTTAGTTGTTGATAATACCAAGTCTTTGTGATTAATTACGAGTCAAAATATGCGTAGGGTCGATTATGTATATATATAGTTAGTTGTTGATAATACCAAGTCTTTGGGATTTATTACGAGTCAAAATATGTGTAGGGTAAATTCTGTATATATATAGTTAGTTGTTGATAATACCAAGTCTTTGTGATTTATTACGAGTCAAATGTATGTATGTTTTACATGCAGTTGTATACTAACACATTTTTCATGTATTTATTGCATGTTTTTGCAGATGTCACGACAAAGGAAACCTACATACATTCCTCCCCCATGTAGTAGGTTGCTTGGTGGTAGCCAGGCGGAGGGTAGTCGAGCAGGAGGTTCAGAGTCAGAGTCAGAGCAGCCGGTCTGGAATTCCTGAGACCCCCACCGAGTTCGAGCAGGGGCTCGACATCGGTCTGGGGTAACTTACCAGATGACGGGTGTTCCTTCACTGAGTATATGCCCGGAGCGGTGTGGCAGGGGAAGCCTGTGATGTTCCCGAACGGCCCATCGAAGTAAGTATTATGCATTTGTATATAGAACATAACTTAAGATAATTTATGTCTCTTCATTGTTGTACTATACTAATTAATATTCGTTTCTTGTATCTTATACATTGATAACAGGTTATGGGCCTCCCGAGGTTTCATCAAAACTAACTGAAATTATCAGGGCCAAGAGGGAGATCCCAGGGGGCGAGAAGTGGTCGAAGATCACGGACCGGCTGAAGGCAGAGTACTTTAATTAGTTGTGGGTAAGTTTAAATTTGACATCGCTTTATTTGTTGTTTTAATCGTTGTTTTAATGTGAGTATGTTAGCCATTGAACTTGGGTGATATGTTAGTTACCATTTGTGTTAGTAAATTTTAGGATAATGTGAGTGGTATGTTAGCCACTATATGTGAGCGGTATGTTAGCCGCTGAACTTGGGTGATATGTTAGTCACCATTGAATATGTTGTGTTATCTTATTAAATTGATGTCTTTATTTACGTTATGTAATTTTGATGTTGTGTGGAATTGGGAATGTAGAAAGACTTCTTCATTCCCAACGTCTTGATTCCCCGGATATGGCCTGTCTTCGAGACGCTGGGGTCAGATTTGTATAGGAAGATGATTAGCGATACTAAAAGAAAACGCAAGATGCCACATTGGATGGGACAGGCTTTGGGAGGAGTACTAGAGAAGGAACGCTGTCCAGCAGGCTGCGGACCAGAACAGAGAGAACCGGCTGTCTGCGCCGTCTGATGGTACCGGGGTAGCCAGGCACCACTATGGGTTGCGATTTGTTGCTATGGATCACCGTAAAGCAGTAAGTGTACATCTTATTTGTCAATTTATTCGTACATGTATTTTGTGTTTAATTTCTATACACTTACTAGCTAAATGTTTGCATATATATGTTCTTCAAAGTGAGGCTGGAGGAGGAAAAAGTTGTTGGCACTTTAGAAGAGCCAAGCTGAAGGACGACATATGGGTGGACAGACGGTCCGAGGCTATTGCGGTATGTTTCTTTTGTTAAAGTTTATATTTATGTAGTATAAGTTATTTTGAAAACTATAACTCATGGTATATGCACTTTACGATTTCAGGCTGAGGTTGAGGCGAAGATCACCGATACCGGTCGGGTGCTAACAGTTGAAGAAGAAAACAGCATCTTTCTAGCCGTCAACCCAATGGACAACAAGGGACGAGTATATGGATTGGGGAGTTACGGCCCTGCACTGGCTGATCCTAGCCACTCAGCATCCCAACTAACCAGAGTACCAATTTTCACAGGAGGCGTGTCTCGAGTTGGTGCGAGCCGAGTCTTTGGAAAGGATGCGAGTCCAAGAGTCAAGCGACTAGCTAAATAACAGGAGGAACACCGACAACAACTATCTAAACAACAGGAGGATTACCTGCGTCTTCAGCAGCGGATGGAGGCTTTCATGGCCGTATGCCGCCCAAGATAGTTAGTTTGGACTTATGTTTTTCTGACTTCTTATTTTAGCTTATGTACGGATATTTCATTTCATTACGTATAATTTGTATTCGTCGAATGCTTTCTGTTAATTAATACAATTTAATTATTCTGAATTTATTATCGTAGATTATATTTGTGAAACAGGTGAAATATGAAAACATGCATCAAAATTTTTTTTTTTTTTAACTAATCTGCAAATTTAGAGACGGATAAATTATCCGTCTCTAAATCTGGATTTAATTTATAATTAAAAATAATAATTATTATTATCCGTCGCTAAATCCGTTACTATTTAGTAACGGATAATTTATCCGTCTATAAATCTGGATTTAATTTATAATTAAAAAAAATAATTATTATACGTCGCTAAATCCGTTACTGTTTAGTAACGGGTAATTTATTCGTTACTAAACTCACAGAATTATGTAATTAAAATTAAAGCAAAATCACCTTATTAAAAGGTCAACGGATCTATCTGTTACTAAATAGTAACGGATAGATTATCCGTTACTAAACTGTTAGAGACGAAGGAAATTGAGACGGGCTTATTATCTATCGCTAAAGATTTAACGACGGATCGGTAACAATTTAGTAACGGATTTATCCGTTACTAAATCCCTGTTTTCTTGTAGTGTGACCACTCAAGAAATCCATGGATAGTCAACCAAGTGCTATAAATTAGATATTCACCTATCACGGTAGCTAGGCATGAGGTAAAACCTAGACCCATCCCTATACAGCTATGTCATTACTCTGTTTGCCCAATGGAAGCCGGTAGAAAGAATAATCCCCTCATTCCTCATACATAAAAAATGTCCATATGAGATGAGGAAAACCACTATACATATTTATACATCATCATATTGCTGCCATCTTAGTTGAACGAATAAAAAGATCATTGCGCCAACTAGAGCGAAAATGAAGAGAAGAGATCCTGCCAACTCAAATTGTGTCACAACATAGAAGATTGAATTTTCTTACAAAATTATATTCTTAACTAAATCCCTTTAAACATTGAACCCTCTCTCTTAGACAACCAAGCCAAATACTCCGGTTCCTCTAAGGGATTTTCCTTAACTTCCCAAGTTAAGTAGTTCATCCCTTCTTCCTTTCCACGCCCATTTGGTTTGTTTGTTTGTAGTGGTTTTGTCAAAGCAGCAAAAACTTTGGGAACAATATTTCAGTTACTTCAGTGATCAAGAAACTCAACCAAAGTTCTTGTATTTCAAAGACTTAGTGTATTGTTTTTTGAGAGAATGGTCTTGTTCTTGTTTAGAAGAAATAACACTTTTGTAGTCCCAACTTAAAAGCATGTTCTACTTCTTCACAAGTAGTTTCGCAAAGCTTAAGATTTGTAGGAACTTGAACAGAGTGGTTGATTATTATTTCCTAACTAAGATTGGCAGCTTTCATTTACGACTACAAAAAAAAGTGCAAGAGGAAAATAAGTTTATTATGCTCTGATTGGGGCAGGTTAGGCATATGTTTAAAGCATTCACATGGTTTGCATTTTATGAACTTAGAAATTTGAGAGAGTTTAATTGCAATAGCAGGTTTGGATATTCTTTGTTCCGTGTGTTCTCAGGTTCTAAGTGTTCCTGTTTATTGGCACAAGTAGTTTAGTTAGAATTTTGAATCAGTTACACTATAATTCAAATTTGGAGCTAAATGTTTCTATAAATCAGACAAATGGTACAGTACTTTTTGTATCGTAGTAGAGGTTGAAGCCTTTCTCTCAGAGAGTACGGATAGTGCATTTAATGCATTGTACCTTTTGCTTTTATCCTTTTATCGAATAGAAAGATACTCAGAGAGCATAAAGCAACCAACCCCACTAGACTTTAATCCAATGTAATCTACACAATCTTAGAGATGCTCTTAGTTAAAAAATCGGTATGAGGATGCTAGTGAGTCAGACAGGGGTCGGGGCGTTGAGTTTTGCTATGTTCTCTGGAATAGGTGCTATGTTTTCATTCAAATCCTTAAAGTCGTTTTATGTTGTGTTTTATGACAATATTATTTTGATTTTTTGTTCTTGACAATATTTGCTATGTTCTTTAGAATATGTACTATGTTCTCACCGATTTACTCTATGTTCTCAACAATCATCCATTTTACTGAATATAATTCGTTTTACCATGTTTTATGACAACGCTATCTCGAATATAGTTGTTGAGCTATATTATTCATGTTTTGGGAGACTTTGATTGTGGTTTTAGTTCGTTGCCGGACATAGATGTCTAAAACAACTGGAGTGAATTCACCAACTGCAGATGCTAATGTTTCTGCAAATACTCAAACCACATGTTCATGTTCTCTACCATATAGCATATGTTCTTTGCAATATCCACTATGTTTGTTTTGGAATAAATGTTATGTGCATTAGAAAATCTTTTTGCAGCGTAATCCATGTTCTCTACTGATGTGCACTTAGAGATTTCGTTTTTCGTTGTAGAACCTGTAATCCCTAAATACAATCAAGATTAAATTTATAAGTCGGAATTCCTCAATCCACAATTTATAGCGAAAAGTTGACTCGGGATGTCGTTCTCCACGGACACTTAGCATAGGAACAAGCAAATAACGTTTGTAAATTGTATGCAGAAAAGTAAACAGATTGATCGCAGACAGATTAATTAAATCACAGTAAACCCTAATTGTTTTGATGTATTCGATGGTATGAAGCGTAAAGGATCCCCGACCTCCCTCTGCTATGCTACTCCCAACTACTTAGAATCAAACAACATACTAGCCGTCTACAGGTAGCAAAGAAACATGCCAAAAAGACTAAGTCGTAGTTAATCCAGACACCTTCACTTACCAACAATGTGTTGTGTCACTCAACACACTATCTCGTCACGTTTTCAGACAAATCACACAGGATAATGTATAATCCATTACCAAGTCATAGTCAGTAAAGATTTTACACATAAAGAGTCGGACGAATAAAGAACAAGTACGAAATTACGTTTTAAAACTAATTCATTAATATATCATGGTATATAAAGAAGTAGCAAAATCATAGTTACGGCGGTTCGCCTTTACAAAAGAAAGTTAGCTACTCATAGTAATCTAAGAACATAAATCGAAATCTAGAGAAGAAAGGAAGAAGAAGCTTAGTCTCTGATGTCTTCGTGCTGCTGCTTCTAGGTTTTCCTCCTTCGGGGTGCCTGACGGCCAGCGATTTTGGGGTTTTACTTCCCCGATGACTGGTTCTCTCTCAGGAGAACTGCTTTGTGAGCTGTGTAGAATTATGAGACCCCTGAGGTCTTATTTATAGTGTGAAAATCGAGCTCTGGCCGCCATTCTTAAATAAGGAAGGTTTAGGAAGGCGGGCTCTAGCCTGACAGGCCAGGAGAAACAGCCCAGGAGAAAACAGAGCCTTCACTGCGGTCGCCTGTGAACCGCAGTGGGGCCTTCTGCAGTCCCCTGTGGACCGCCATCTGCGATGTCTGCAACTTCGAATCTGTTTTCTTCGTTCTTCAATTTCGGGCTTCGTAACTTAGTTTCCTCGAAAAGTGGTCTTCTACAAAGTTGTTGCATCTTCAATTATCTTCTTCATTATATTGTTCGGCATTCCTTCCTTATTCATTAGTTGATCGCATGACATGTTTTGACTCCTCGAACTCCGTGCAACGGTCAATCCGGCGTATTTGCATCCTCGTCTCAATTTGGCACAATTATGCCGTTTTGGTGCCTGAAATCGTGCAATTCCTCAAAAACGCGATCATGATCTACAAAAAATACGCAAAGTTGGTAATTGACCATAATACGATACAAATATTGCATCTAAGGCAAAAAATGAGGGTCTAAAAGCATGTTATATCGTACATTTCATTGTCACATCATCTACCGCTTGGCCTATGTTCTCTGCAATATCCATTATCTTGCTATCGAATAGTTGTTATGTCCATATGAAAATCTTATTTACAGTGTAATCCATGGTCTCTACCATTTGACCTATGTTTTCTGCAACATCCACTATGTTTGCTATGAAATAGTTGATATGTTCACACTACAAAAAAACTGCTATATGGTGCCGATCCGTCGCTAGTTTTTTTATTTATTTATTTTTAATTAAATTTTTAACGACGGATAGCATATCCGTCATTAAAATACTATTTTTGTTTTTTTTTTTAAAAATTCAAAAGTCAACAAACACTAGCGGGATAGAATATTCGTCGCTATTTAGAGACGGATAGAAGTATCCGTCGCTAAATAGCAACGGATACAACAACGGATTAGCGAGGGATAGAGCGAAACGCTCTATCCGTCGCTAAAGTTGACCGATTGGTCGCTAAATAGCGACGGATTCTTTCTGTCGCTACTTAGCAGATTTCTTGTAGTGTCATATGAAAATCTTATTTGCAGTGTAATCCATGTTCTCTACCATTTATCATATTTTCTCTGCAATATCCACTATTTTTTCTATGAAATAGTTGTTTTTGGAAAAATCACGTACGCTCTTTCAAATATTGCTATGTTATTGTCAAGGAAAAATTACACCAAATCCCCCCCACCCCAATAAACACCCTATTAACAAGAAAGTCTCTCGCATTTGAACAATAACACCACATGACAAGTTTCATAAATCTTTGTCCTACGTGGCGGGCAACTAGTGACATGAATTTTTCCAGAAATGATTTTCTTTATTTTACAAATTACAATTAACCCCTCTTACTTATTTATCATTCAATTCATAACCTAATGTTTATTATAATTTCAAAGCAACCCAGATTCGTTTTATTCCATTCAATTTAAATCCAAAACAAATTGTAATAAGGTCTCTTATAATACTTTTCTTTCACAAACACGTCTTTTTTTTTTAAAAAAAAATTTCTCCATTAATGGAGATTCAAGCTCCATTTGAATCTCCATTTTCGGAGCTTCAAAGCTCCTTTAATGGAGCTTCAACAACTCCGTCAATGGAGCAAAACAGATCCATTAACGGAGCTGTTGAAGCTCCATATTTTGGTGCTCGAACAGCTCCAGTAATGAAGCTGTTATGCTCCATAATGGAGCTCGAACAGCTTGAAACTCCATTTAATGGAGTTTCAAGCTCCATTAATGGAGGTCACAAATTGAGCCCGAATTGGGCTCCATTTGTGCCCAATTCAGGCTCCAAGCTCCACCATGGAGCTTAAAAACTTCATCGATGGAGCTTCAAGCTCCATCAATGGTGAAATAAATACACAATTATACATAATTTGGGGATGACTTGGTTTCTATTCAAATTCGCGGGTCAATTTTCGGATCCTGGGTTGCGGGTTCGGTAATATGGATCTAAAAACGGGTTGTCAGATTAATATAAATACCCTATTTTTATTTTTTTCTTTCATTTCCTTCTTTCTTCTCTCTCTCTCTACCCTCTCCTCTTCCTTTCTCTCTCTCTTTTCCGATCACATTTCCGGCGATATCTCCGCCGTCCGACCACCAATGTTCAATCCGATCGCATATTTAAGTAGCCCATGGCCCGATCTACCTTTCTACCGTTTCGTTTTTTTATTTGGCCAACTTTTGCGGTTGGCCGGAATTCGAAGGCTTTTCCGGCGATATCTCCGCCGTCCGGCCACCAATCTTAAATCCGATCGCATATTTAAGTAGTCCATTGCCCGATCTACCTTTCTACCGGTTTCGTTTTTTCATTTGGTCGACTTTTGAAACGGTTGGTCGGATTCGAAGCTTTTCCGGTTATCTTCTCCGGCGGATCTCCGACTATACAACACATATAAGTCATAACCTTGCCGTTTCCTCGATTTTCAGGTTTCTTTTCTCGATTCTTCAGTTTTTTTCATTTTTTGTTTGGTTTTGGTGATTTTTATTGATTTCGCGTAACTTTATATTTCATGTGTAATTGTTGATGTTTTAACCTTAATTGTGTATGCTTGACCTGTAATTGTTGATGTTTGCGTGTTTGAACTCTATTGATAATGTTGAAGTGATTGTTGTTGTGCATGATATGCTTCGTTTTCTATTGTTTTGGTAGTAATTGTTGATTGTTAAGGGTAAATTGGTGATGCCTATGTTTATGCTTCATTTTTGCTTCGGTTATTATGCTTCATTTTTTGCTTTCGATTATATATTATGTATGAATAGCATATATTTATACTGTAATTGTTGATTGCTAAGGGTAAATTGGTTATGCCTATGTTTATGCTTCATTTTTGCTTCGGTTATTATGTATGAATAGCCTATGTTTATACTGTAATTGTTGATTGTTAACGGTAAATTGGTGATGCCTATGTTTATGCTTCATTTTTGCTTCGGTTATTATGCTTCATTTTTGCTTCGATTATTATGTACGAATAGCCTATGTTTGTACTGTAATTGTTGATTGTTAAGGGTAAATTGGTGATGCATATGTTTATGCTTCATTTTTTGCTTCGGTTATTATGCTTCATTTTCACTTCGATTATTATGTATGAATAGCCTATGTTTATACTGTAATTGTTGATTGTTAAGGGTAAATTGGTGATGCCTATGTTTATGCTTCATTTTTTCTTCGGTTATTATGCTTCTTTTTTGCTTCGATTATTATGTATAAATAGCATATGTTTATACTATAAATGTTGATTGTTATGGGTAAATTGGCGATGCCTATGTTTATACTGTAATTGTTGATTGTTAAGGGTAAATTGGTGATGTCTATGTTTATGCTTCATTTTTGCTTCGGTTATTATGCTTCATTTTTTTCCTTCGATTACTATGTATGAATATCCTATGTTTATACTATAATTGTTGATTGTTAAGGGTAAATTGGTGATGCTTGAATATAGGTATTTTATTTCATCTTTTGAAAAAAAAAATTGTTTAGGTTCTTATGTAAATTGTGTATGTCTATATGTAAATTGTTGATGTTGGTTGTTTTTTTTTTTTTTTTGTTGCATATAGTAGGTTTTCGTAAAAATGGTGGTTGAATGATTGATAATAAAGATGGAGGCGTTGATGGAGGAGTTGACGAACAAGTCAAGGGTTTTTTTTTTTTTTTTTGGTTTGCGAGGATGAATGTAGTTTGGATATAGTGATTTTAAATTTTTTGTATTGTTTTTTATGTAATGACATTTTATTGATTGATGAATGAAATTGATTTCTATGTTTATTTTATAAATATTGAGTTTTTTGAGATAATAGCTTGTCATCAATAATTTTACATTAAACATAGACAATTATATACCAAATATAAGCAATTTGTCCCAAAGTATCAATATAATTGGATGGACACATGAAAGCGGGTTGTGTATTATAAGGAAAAATGTGGGTCGACCCGGGTCAAGCGGGTCAACCCGCGAAAAAAATTATATTGTATAGTTTTATGTATAAATTGTATATATTTGTCTATTATGTAGGACTCTCAAGGACTTTCATTATATTGTGGACTCTCAGGAGACGGACTCGATATATTAATAGCACAAGTCAACTCCACATGTATATACTTACTAAGAATTGTTTCGGTTTCTATATTTTCAAGATTGCATATATTTCTATTTTTTTTTTAGAATATCACTAGTACAATTATATTACATAAAATCTACTTATATATCTATCATTTGTATGTCAATCATTACATAGTCGTCTCATCACCCAATCTAATATAGCTAGTATACACTAGAACACAAACTTGCTTTCGAATGCAATCGAACCCATGACCGCAAAGGTCAAGACCTTTGCGGTCATGGCACCTCAGCCTAACCAATTGAGCCATGCCTCATTGGCAACTTGCATTTATTTCTAAATGTATTAAAAATATTAAAAGTACTTCTATTTTTTGTACTTAGTGTTTATATATTACTACATATGTTCTTTTAAAAGTTTTCCACTTTACTATTCTTCGTCAACCATAATTAATTTTGACAATGAATTACTCTTAAAACATCACAAAGTCTCATAAGAAACGGTCTTTAGTTAATTTAACTAAAAAACGGGACTATTTTGCAATTTACCATTAAACATGGTGTTTTTAACCTATTTTCGCGGATCCTCTGGTGGATCCGGGTCAGCACCGTTTTCATCGCGGATCAGGTTTATAAGGCTCTTTTCTTTCTTCCTTTTCAGCCAGTTTCTTCGCTTGTCACTGTTCTCTCCCATTTTCTCTTATCTAACTACTCTGTAGGATGAGATCTAGCTATTCTCCTGCTCAAATCTATTAGAAACTTGTTTGAGAGTGTTTTGTTATCGCTATCGTTGTGTGATTTCGTCTGTTTTCTAGTTTTTTGTGTTCTAGGGTTTTGTTCGAGTTTTTTATTTTCACTACAAAAAACTGCTCTTTTCCATCGCTAACGGCTTAGCGACGAATAATTAAGTCGTCTCTATTTCGGGCATCGCAAACTTTTTAGAGACGTATAATTTATCCGTCTCTAATTTAGCGACGGATAAATTCGTTGACCAAATCTGCCCTTTTTAGTGACGGATAATTATCCGTCGCTAATTAGCGACGAATTTAGCGACGTATAGGGATTTTTTTTATTTTTTTAAATACATAAATCCCTTAATTAGAGACGATAATTATCCGTCTCTAGTTTTGCAGATAATAATTTTTTTTAAAATTTTGATGCCTATTTTCAGATTTCACCTGTTTCACAAATATAATCTACGATAATATACCCAAAATAATTAAATTGTATTAATTAACAAAAAGGGTTCGACGAATACAAATTATCCATATTGAAGATTAAATATCTATATAGAACATTAAATAATGTCAAGTAACAGAAAAACATAAGTCCAATGTAACTAACTATAGGGAGGCGGTGGTGGGTACATGGCTAGCCGTCCGTTGAAATCCTCCATCCGCTGCATCAACAAAGCCTAGGACTCCTGGAGTTGCCGGTAATCTTCCTTGTTTGTAACTAACTTCCTCTTGCAAAGGTGTGATCAACTCCTGGACCTCGACCTGTGTGTAAATAGGTCGTCCGGATTGAAGTAGTGTTTCTACAACAATTCAACACAACATCCAAATTACATAACGTAAATAAAGAAACAATTTAATAAGATAACACAACAAATTCAATGGTGACTAAGGCTCTGTTTAGCAAAACTAGCTGAAAAGCTAGCTGGTAGCTGGTTAGGTAGCTGGAAAGCTAGCTGGTTAGGTAGCTGGTTAGCTAGCTGGTTTTAAATGTAGGTGTTTAGCAAATTAGCTGAAAAGCTAGCTGGTATTTTGTAAAATGACATAAAAGGGCATTACTCTTATTTTTCTTGTCTTTAACCTTTCTTATCGTATTATTAGTCTATAGTTTTTTAAATAATAATATATCATATTTTGTCCAATAATTATAATATATATTTAATATACTTTACATCGCCACTTTAATAACATCATCAAAATTATCAGAAGTTGAAAGAAATAATCGTTGAGCATTTTAACTTAGTAATGAAAAAAATCAGTATTTGATGTGTACTACATGTATGCATTTTAAAGAGGTGCGGATACATTAATCCTTATGCTAGTTGCAAAAAAGTACACAAAATGTATAACAAAGGATCCTACATGTATGCATTTTAAAGAGTTTCTTATTTTCTTTATTCTAATTTAGGTTAATATAGGTTAGGGATATTTTCGGAATGAAAAAGATAAGAAGCTCCTTCTTAAAAAAAAAAAAAGCTACATTGACTAGCTTCTTTTTCCAGCTAGCTTTAAAGAAGCTGCGCGTTCACGTTACGAGCTTTTTATTAGTCAATGGTAAAAAAAATCTCATGGAGCTGGAAAGCTAGTGGTAAACAGAGCCTAACATATCACCCAAGTTTTGTGGCTAACATACCACTCACATATAGTGGCTAACATATATACCACTCACATTGTCCTGAAATTTTACTAACACAATGGCGACTAACATATCACCCAAGTTCAGTGGCTAACATACCACTCACATTAAAACAACGATTAAAACAACAAGTAAAGCACTACTCACATTAAAACAACGATTAATCAAATAAAGCACTGTAAAATTTAAACTTACCCGCAACTCATCAAAGTACTCTGCCTTCTGCCGGTCCGAGATCTTGGACCACTTCTCACCGCTCGGGATCTCCCTCTTGGCCCTGATTGCTTCACTTAGTTTATTGGAAGCACCGTCAGGCCAAAGCCTGTTATCAAAGACTTGGTATTATCCATGAACGATTGTGATTCATTGGATGATTAACCTGACACGTCTAAATTTATTAGATTTATAACTATATGCATTACATATTGAATTTCATTACAATTGCCCAATTCCCGGTCTATAATTACATTGTTAATTATAATATGTTTAAAATTTTACGAATTACATGAATTTTACGTTTAAAATTTAATTTTATAAATTTTAAATTTCCATTTCTCTATTAAAATTACAAATTGTAGATTAAAATAGTAGTAATTCTTTCTAAGTTAATACGAGCCAATTATACTACAACCACCAAAATCACTAAATGGTCTCCAAACACTCAACCAAATCTTCTTAATCCTACTACATGTACGAAAATATCAAATTAAATACCCTACATACTTACAAACATCCTAACATAATACTAACAATTCAATTTCACAATAAATCTATCAATTGCACAACCTCAAGTTTAACCCACTACTTAATATAAGCTAAACTAGCTAGTAGAGACTAATAATAAACATACAATTGCTCAAATTAGTCGAAATTACAAAAAATCCCAAATTTAACAAAGTTAGGGTTTTAGATTAATACCTTCAATTATGGAATAAATAGCCGAAGAAGAATGAAATTGAATGGCTACCCGAGTTCCTTGTTTA
The DNA here is from genome assembly GCA_026545765.1 of Plantago major. NCBI lineage: Eukaryota > Viridiplantae > Streptophyta > Magnoliopsida > Lamiales > Plantaginaceae > Plantago > Plantago major. The sequence continues at coordinate 28,037,968 of CM048841.1, forward strand.
ACGAGCTTCGAAAAGAGTCCAAGATTGGCCGGAATGGTGAGTTTTGATCGGACTTCAGAAATGGCGAAAATGGAGAAGGGGAGGAGAAGAAATGGAGAAGCAGAAGAGAAATGGGGGAAGAAAACTTCTTCCCCGTCTGTTATTTGACACTAGCGACGGATAGAGTTATCTGTCGCTTAATTTAGAGACGGATAAATCCGTCTCTAAATTTTAATTTTTTATTTTTTTTGGTTTTGGTCAACGGGCTTAGAGACGGATAATTTATCCGTCGCTAATTAGAGACGGATATCCGTCTCTAATATCCGTCGCTAAAACGGGGTTTTCTTGTAGTGTTTTGCGATTTTTTGTTGTATGAGGCATAATCGTGCTTACATATGAATTGAACAATGTTTTCATTCAAAATTCGAACTCAATCTTCAACTCAGATCAGAAAAAATAAGGCATACAACGTTTTTAAATTCTTTCGTATATGGCTATGTTCTCAACAATATTGCCCATGTTCTCTAGATGATGTCCTATGTTTTCATTCATGATCTGACAATCATTTATGCTCTGTTTTTTTTTTAAAGATTAAATTTTTTTTTACACTAAAACCTTTTGGGCTAATTTGAGTTTACACTATAACCTTTTATTTTTTGCATTTTACACCAAAAAGTTTATAAAAAATTTGACTTTACACGCACAAAGGTTGGATGGTCGTTAAGTTACCGTTAACTTATTTTTAAATTACACCAAATCTTTGAAATAACTTGTACTCGCCACCAGAACCTTTCTATATAATAATAATTAATTTTTTTTGAAAATTTTAAATTTTATTCCAACCAAAAGAACACCAGAAGTGTTCAGAAAAATAAGGATTACAATGCGAGTCACAGACCAACAATGACACTTTACTTTACAAAGCTAAACAACAAACCTCATATCCCATATAATATTGTTCTTGTTGTTGTTGTCGTCGTCGTCGTTATTGTTATTATAGTTATTATTGTTATTGTTATGCATTGAACTTAGTTTCAAAATAAATATCACTTGAGACAATATTAACGAGCATCTATCAAACTTAAAAGAGAATGATCAACTCTTATCACTCACTCCATAAACTGATAAACTAGTGTATGTTGTCTACCAGACACAGTTTCTTCCTTTGTTTGCTAAATATAACAATAATTTTCTTTTATGATAAATATAACAATAAGATACTGCATAATTATCTGGTGAATGTCAAATTCCAGAGTACACGAATAATGCATGACAAAATTTATTAGTACATTATTTGGCGTACATATGTTTTTTTCTATCTATAAAACTAAGTGTTCGAACCCTCTTAACATTCCATCTCTCCTAGTTGCTTTGATAAAATTACGAAAAAAGAAGGCTCCAAAAATATATGCTCGTTCCACATATATGAGTAGCTTTGTGTCGTTTTTTAGATCCAAGCGCAGGAAGATACACAATTGACAGAGGCACATATGTAGTGCCTTAAATCTCTACATTGAACCAACAAATTCTACGAAGAATTTGATTGTAACAAGTAAAAAGTCACGGCGAATATGATGCATAATCCTACCACCACTAGACCAGCAACCCCAAACAATTCATGCGAACAAATGTTTTGATAACTCAAACAAATCAAGAAGGTTCTGGTGTGATTTAAAAAACTTGAAAAAGGTTTTGGTAGCAGGTGCAAATTTTTGAAAAGGTTTTGGTGTGTATTAAAATACAAACTTAACAGCCGTCAATTTTTAGTGTAACGTCAAAATTTTGCTAAACGTTATGGTGTGAAATGTAAAAAAATAAAAGTTGTGGGGTAAGTTAAAAAACGGACAAAAGTTATTAGTGTAAAAAAGAATTTTCTCTTTTTTAAATATTACCTTGCGTTCTGTTTTTACTGTATTTTTCTATGTTCTTACGTATATGCACTATCTTCTCACCAATATAAACTATATTCTCAGCAATATCTACTATGTTTACGTATACGAACAATCTTTACAAAATATATATATATATATATATATATATATATATATATATATATATATTTGTAGTGTGATCTATGTTCTCTACCACTTAGCCTATATGACTGAGAATATGAAATTCTTTTTTGTTAACATCTGATTTTTCTGTGTCACATACTTATAATATTTTGATGAGAAAATATTTGAATTGTCTGGTAACATGAGATATATGATTGAGAACATAGAATAATAGGATTGGAAACATAGGTTTTTCTTCTTGGTGTCAATATATCTTGTGTTTTGGTATCATAGATTAATATGTTGAAAACATGGATGTAATAGTTGGGAACATATCTGAGTATCTAAGCAACATAGAACATGGTTGTATATGTATAGAACATGGATGAATATGTTGAGATCATGAATAAATATGTTCAGATCATGGATTAATAAATAACATTGAAATAACATGCCTTTGAAATATTCAAACTCCATGTAGAGAACATGTAATATATTGTATATAGGATTTTCATGTTTACAAAGAAATTACTACACGACAATCATAGGGTATGAACATAGTTGATTTGGTTGAGATCATAGGTGATTTTGTTGAGAATATAGATGATTTGGTAAACAATATTAGTCCATGTTCTCAACATAATCGTCCATGTTATCAACATATTTATTCATGAACACAACAATATTCAAAGACCCTGAACTCAACAGATTCAAAAACCATAAAAATGATCAGAAAAACAAGATTATATTCAAACGTAACCTAGATCATTCACAACATATAAAATCATGATCCAAAAAATAAGATTATATTCAAAACGGAACCTATATCATTAAATTACATGTAATACTGTTCATACATTTGCCAAAAAAAAAAAAAAAAAAAAGGCTATCTCTTTCGTCTCTTTCCAAACCTCTTCTTGATCTCTATCTACATAATTTCAGGTTCATCATCTCTTTTTGCTCATCTGTTGCATTTAACTCAACATTCTTATTCTTTTTCTTCGCCAATGCTCTTGCTCTTCTTCTTCTTCTTCTTCTTCTTCTTCTTCTTCTTCTTCAAGTTGATGAATTTAGTAACCTGATCCTTATGAAAACATGATTCGTGTGAATGCATAAACAACAACATCAATGAGCAACTATTTCATATCAAACATAGTAGATACTGTTGAGAACATAGGGTATATTGGTGAGAAGATAGTATATATACATAAAAACATAGGAAATACTGTAAATAGCAAAATTCAACATAATATTGTCGAAAAACAGATCACAAAACAATTGTCAAGTTTTGAATGCAAAAATATGACATGTTCCAGAGAACATAGGTAATATTCTTGAGAACATAACACATACATGAAAGAACATAGAAACGTTGTATACACAAAACAACTACCAGGTTTTGAATGGAAACATAGGACATGTTCTAGAGAACATAGGTAATATTCTTGAGAACATAACACATACATGAAAGAACATAGAAACGTTGTATACCTTTTTTCTGAGATCTGAGTCCGTCCAATCCTTATGCAAGCATGATTACACCTTGTGAATGCATAAACAATAATAACATCAATGAGCAACTATTTCATAGCAAACATATAATATATTGTTTAAAACATAGGGTATTGGTGAGAAGATAGTTCATATACATTAAAACATAGAAAATACAGTAAAAAACAGAATTCAAAATAATATGTCGAAAAACAGAGCACAAAACGATTGTCAGGTTTTGAATGAAAACATAGGACATATTCCAGATAACATAAGTAATATTTTTGAGAACATAGCACATACATGAATGAATATAGAAACGTCGTATACCTTATTTTTCCAGATCTGATTTGATGGTTGAGGTCAGATCTTGATTAAAAACACTTCCCGATATCCTTATGCAAGAATGATTACGCCTTGTGAATGCATAAACAACAACAACATCAATGAGCTACTATTTCATAACAAACATATTAGATATTGTTGAAAACATATGGTATGTTGGTGAGAAGATAGTACATATACGTAAAAATATAGGAAAATACAGTAAAAGATAGAATACAAAAAAATATGTCGAAAAACAAAGCACAAAACGACTGTCAGGTTTTGAATGAAAACATATGACATATTCCAGAAAACATTATGTAATATTTTTGAGAACATAGCATATACAGAAATGTACATAGAAATGTTGTATACCTTATTTTTTCAGATCTGAGTTGATGATTGAGGTCGGATCTTCATTAAAAACACTGTCCGATCCTTATGCAAGCATGATTACACCTTGTGAAGGCATAAACAACAACATCAATGAGTTACCATCAAAACAACAACAACATCAATGAGTTACCATCAAAACACGGAAATATAGATGAATAGTTCTAGATCTACAATTTTTCGAACTTGATTTTTTCAGATTTATGTGGATTCGAAGCTATCTTATCATTCGAAACATGAATCAACTATGTATCAGTCTGTAATCAATCATAAAATCAACTATATAGCTTGATTGTTTCGATCAAATCAGTTGAAAAAAATAAAAAATTCGTTCGAATCATGTCTAAACCTTTTTTGTCGTTCGTTTTTTTGCAGATTTCTGAAGAAATAGCAGCTAACGTTGTCGATCGGTCTAGTTGTTGCGTTTTTCCAGTGAATTAACGGTTGAATTAAGCTTTTTCTTTGGAGAACTTTAGAGAGAAAGTAGTGAGAGAAAGAAGCAGAGAAATAAATGGCGAATTATGGATTTTTCTGCTGGTTTGTAGCATATATATATACCGACCCGTATCATAGACAGTCCGATCCACCTTCTTGCCCTTGGGTTGGGGTGTTTTTGAAATGTGGATTTTTATTGGGATTAATATGTAATAAATAGAAACTATGTTTCTATGTCTCTATTTAGAGTGTGTTTCTTAGAAACTTACTCTAAAACATTACTCCCTCCGTCCCAGAGAATTTCATACATTAAGGTTAGCGCGCAGTTTTATGCGAAAAGTTAAAGTAATGATAGAATATAGAAAATGTGGGAAAAAGTGTACTTTTAGTGGCAAAAGGTGTAATTTGAGTGTAAAGTTGAGATTGTTTATTATTTGTTGGGTGTGGGGTAGCTTCCTTTTTTGGTAATGTATGAAGTTCTGCGGGATGGATGGAGTATGCTTTAATACTTAATGAAATTATATTATGAATATTACTAGTTTAAATTTCACTATATAATTTTGTTAAAAAATTTATAAAAATATATTAAGGGTAATTATTGGTCAAAATTGATTACGGTCGACCGATCAAAGTTTAAGTGCAAATCTTTTAAAAAACGGAGGGAGTATTACAATATATATATAAGTGGACAACTATCGGAGTTGTGGAATTGAGTATCTAATTTAAGTTAAATTGGACCCATTTGTAATATATATGTAAATTAGACTTTAATTACAAAAAACAAATATGAGCAATTCATCATTAGAAAACAACAATAACCAATAGTTTTTCTCCAATTAAATTAAGACATATCAGTTCGCACTAACTCAAACCCTAATTCAAATCGAAAAAATGCAATTAACTATAAGAAAAACAACAATATTAATTACTTTCATATATTTCTTACATTCTCTGTAACTAGATATTACAATAACAAGTGTAGTGTGTTATCACATTCTAGTAATTTATATGTTAAAAAAAGTTCTAAACAATGCATTATGCATTCTATGTTCTCTCAAATACCGTCTATGTTCCCATCAATATTATTAATGTTGTTAATTCATCCGTTCCTATACAATATTCTTAATGATATCATCTATGTTCCCATAAATATCGTCTATGTTGTTAATCGAGATCCGAATCGACCCCTGGCATGAATCAAGGTCGGACAGTAAACCCGAATCCAGATCCTGGCAGGTAAGGTTAATTGACCGAATCCAGATCGATCGGTTGAGCCCTAATGCTTTAAAATGTGATGATTTAATAGACCCTGTCTCTAGATTAGATTATCTAGATATGATGTCTAATTCTAATTGAGTTAAATGCATAACACCCCCTTGAGTTATTAAAAATGGACACAAAACCCCCCACCATTTATTTTTAAAGTGTGTGAGGTACACTCTCATTAGGTGCGACTATAGATGTTTGTCTATGTTATCTTACACCAAATCAATGCAAAAATAAAAAAAAATCATAGTTATTAAAAATATGCGCAAAATCCCGTGAAATTCTTATAAACTCATTACAATACCCCTTTTACATGAATACTAAATATACATGATGAATTCGTATTGTGTGCAGTTTGACTCGTTAATCCAAATTTTCCTTTTGATTTCTCACTGGTATCCGCTACATGCGGCACTGTCGAGCCCTTTTTGAGGGGGCGGCTCTTCCAGCGGTGTTTTTTATATCCACAAGGTTCGAACCCGATACCTTGCTTAAGTGAACTCTAGTCCCTTACCACTAGAGCTAACAACCGTTGGTGTTAGTCCAAAATTTTGAAAATATTAAAATGACTTAAATTTGAGTTATTAAAAGTAGTAAAACTCTACTTTTTTTTCCTGGTTAAATGAACAACAAAAATCGATCACACACTACTGGTTATATAACACTTAAATATATAAATAACAATTATAGATAACACTAATTAAAATTGTCACTACATATCAACAACATATACAAATTCATTATTAGTCATGTAAACGGAAAAAAGTGAAGTCAAAAGATAATAAACTGAAACTATGAATGTACAGTCACCTAGTCGTGTTAATTTGGAGTAAGAAAACCTAAAAGAACATCAATTGTCGCACCTAACACGAGCACGCCGTAAAAAAATGCTGAGGGGGTTCCACGCACATGTTTTAATAACTCGGGGGGTTTCGCGAACATTTTTCATAACTCAGGGGGTTTCACGTACATTTTTTAATAACTCAGGGGAGTTTAGTACTAATTTATTAACTGAAAAGTGTTTTGTGCACATTAATAATAACTTACGAGGTATTTTGCATTTAATGGAGAATTATCTAAAATGAAAGTAAAAATTGGTGACGCCCAAATTGACGTATTACATTCGTAGAGCTGAGCAGCATTAATTGGGTGCAAAGTTCAACAAGATTTAGGGAGTAAAGAAGCAGTATTAATCGGGATCACCAAAAACACTGCAGACAAAATTATTTAAATTAGTAAAATTAATTAATTAATTTTTTGATTAACAGTATGGCACTCCTTAATAATTTAATTAGGGGTTAAAGGCAACAGCAGCATCATCCTTCTCCGTACATACTCAGCTAACGGCGTTAAGTGAGGTGTTACAGAACGGCGTTTGCTTCCACTTAACGGCAACTCAACGATGAATAATCATTTCATCTCCCCTTAACCAAAACGAACAACCAACCTCTGCATATAACAAAACTAAAAATAAAAAGCACATCACTTCTTCACTCATTCACATAACACTAACATTACTTAGAGAGAGAGAGAGAGACAGAGTGTGTTTGTGTGTTAGAGAGAGGGAGAGAGAGACAGACAAGCTTCCTCTTTCTCTTCTCTTCATTCAGTTCAGAATCTATTTCTCGGAAATTGTGTTGTTTCATTCAAATCTGAGAGCAGAGATTGATCTCCCTAACTTACTCTTTGGATTTGTGATTTTCAACAGATTCTCGAGCTCAATTCTGCATTATTCATCGCAATTCTCACCTGTAAGCTAATTCCTCTTCACTTTTACAATTTATTACCTCTAGCTCAATTTTGCTTGAAGAATTTTGCTTGACTCTGTGTTGTTTGATATTGTGCATAATTCAGCTGAATTTTGGAGATTTAGATTCCCTTTCGATTACTGGTGAGCTGAATTTCACTCGGAAGAAGCTGTCTGGAATGCGCCTTGAGTTATCGGTTCCAAAGCAGAGGTGGATCTGAATTTCTGGAATTTCAAGTCTCCATTGACAGTCGGAGAGTAGTTTCGATTTTTTTTTTTTTTTTAAATTTTGAGGTGTGTGATTTGTGCTCTGAAGAAATCGAATCGGTAAAGATGGAATTGCCTCATTCCAGGCCTTTAGGAAACCAAGGTACAGGAATGGAAGATGATGATCGGATTTGTATTTATTTTATCTTTTTCCCTTTTGTCTGACTTTTTCTTAAATTTATTTTTCCAATTAAACATATGATTTTGCTGCTGCAGCAGGTAGAAAGGCGACACATGATTTTCTGTCACTTTACTCATCACCTGTCCAACAAGATCCAACGCCTTCTTCCCAAGGTAAAAATATCACTCACTCGCCTAATTCTCGTAATTTTGTTGTGCTTGTGGTTAATTATTATTAGTAGTAGATTAGTATAGTATAGTATATTATTTAAACAGTCATCATTAGAGCAGAGTTTGCAGAGATAGTGAAATGTTAATTACTCATTGGAGAAATTAATTAGTCGTTTCAATACTATTTCCAGGATCAGTCTATATACCAAACGATCTAACTAGATGTGTTTCGGAGGTAGAATTTCAACTATCCGTCTCGAAATCGACCTGTCGGGCTCGGGCAGTCAGATTTGATCTAGTCTAGATTATTTGTTGGGACGGTATAAGATTGGAACAAAAATACAGAGGTGTACTAATTTGAATTAGCCAGCCCTAAGGAGTTGATCTAATCTGAGAATTGGGGAATTTGGGATATGAGGTGGGGTTTGGTGCATGATTGTGGGTGGGGAAGAGGAAATATCTGAGGGCAACCCACGAGTGAAGCAGTTAATGTACCCGTGACCCCATTGTCTTCTGTAGGTTAGATCTGGGCTTTGTCTTTCCGGGTGGGCCATCTATTGGATAGGCTGACATTGCTGAATCCAAAAAGGCACAAGTTAAAGCTTTCTCTAGGGTATTTCTGTCATTTCGTACATCATCTTCATGTTGGGTCATTTCCAAATGTAGATGATGATGATGCTGCTGCTGCTGCTGCAGCCTGCATTTAAAAGGGTCTTTCCTCTTCTTTTTACCCAGGAAGGAATCTCTGTTGTGGTTTCTCACTTTCTCTCGTCAGCTCTTGGGCTGTGCTAATGACTAGTAGATTGTTTGTCATGCAACTAAAACCAGATAAAAACTGGTTAAAAACACCTAATTTTTTTCTTGATTCAAGGTTTTAATTGCGTGCCAAATATACTGTAGATTTGTTAATTTATAAATTAGTCTATTTTTTTCCCATTGCTTGTTACCTACTCCCTCCGTCCCATAGAAGTTGTCCACTTTTGCCATTTTGGGCGTCCCGGTAGAGTTATCCACTTTCATTTCTTTGCCATTTTAGGAATAATTATATAATTTTATATCCTCCACTACTCATAAAAAAGTCAAAAAGTATCTTAAACAATCAAAAGAACTACCAATAAAGTCATAAAGTAAACCCCACATGTACCATATAGCATTATAATATTACTCTCCTAAAAGCATGTGCATGAACAATAATGTGGACAGCTTCTCCGGGACGGAGGGAGTATATTAATTGTTCTTTTTTCCTTTTAAAGTCATCATATTGACTACAGTTCATTTATTTGCATTTTCTTTCTTGTACAATAGGACAAAAAAAAATCTAAATGGAACTAACATATGTCTGTTTCTCAGTAAACCTTAGTTGAGGGTAAGTGGAACAATAAAAAAAGATGGTAAATTTCCTGAGTCTGGCCACTTCAACTTGTAACTAAGTGGAACTGATCATGTCACCTTTCTCTCCTATGTCGATGTTAGCACTCTTATTTATCTTTGGATGACATTTGGAATGAGCAGCTCCTACCCTCTCGGGGTGAGCTAGGTAATACCCTGGGCTTAGGCAATAGCCTAGGAACCACATATATTTCTTCTGCTGTTACCACACATCTAACTGAACTATAACATCAAAGGTTAAGTGGAGAAAATTTTGATGCGTGGAGGCGACTGCATCGTCTACTTGATTGGTCTATTCATTTTCAGAAGCTGCTAGTAGGAGAATAAGATAAGATGGAGACAATTATGAGTAAATGAATGGAAATTCCATAGGCTTCTTATAAAATAGAAATGATGTTGTATAAACTCTTAAAGGGCACATAGATGTTCTAGGATGATATTATCTTTTTGTGAAGACCTTTCCTGCTAGCTACGCAGGAAAAAATGATCTCTCAAGCTGTTGTGATGCATTTTAGTATTATAGACTGCTCGCGAATTCCAGTCAATTTCATTGATATTTAGTTGATGAAAGATGAGAAACATCGGACAGCCTTTTAGTAGAGTACACAAGGAACCTGGCTGGCAAATTTTCACCAGACAGATTCTTCCAAGTTTTAACATGAATGAGGGGTGACAAGTCTTAGTAGCATCATCCCATGACCATAACTTAAAAGATTTGGATGGCATTGATTTTAGGTGATGGGAAATGGCCAACTGCAGAAGTATACAAGAAGACGTTTAGATAGCATTTAAATTGATGTGGTGTGAGCAGTGAGGGCCTTTAATAGTTCCATATCATTTAGTAATACTGAAATCTTTTCATGTTTCATTGGCATTATTTCTAGTTCAGAATATCAATGATTATGGGAGCTGATTCCTGTTACATGAAAGCATGAACTCTCTTCCTACCTTCAGTAGCATCCCATACATTAATTGATTAAGTTTGAACTGCCCAAGTTGGCATCAGTACGCTGAAGATCAAAATTGGAGTACAGGGTACTGTTTCCTTCAACTTGCTCATTTCCAGATCACAGACCTAATTTTTTTTTAAAAAAAAAACTCCATGGGAAACTTTATCCTTGTGTTTTTTTTTCTGTAAAACAATTGAGTTTTTTGGCTGCCTGGAATTTCATATTTTTCAATAACTCAGCCCTTTGCATGAACTCTAATTCATCAGTAAGACAAGTGTTAATTGTTCTGCTTTACTTTTATTGTTACTTTATCTCAGAAATGGCATTTCAATGATTTCATTATTAGTTGTATTCATATGTTGGAAACAGTTCTCTAATTACCCGCATTGGTAAATGATAACTGGAATAATACAATTGAAATAATTATGATAATAGTAATAATTAATAACTGAGAAAATGTCCCCAGGTCTTTTCATGAATTTTTTCTGTTTGAACGGCAGGTAGCTTTCTTAAGACTCAAGACTTCTTACAGCCATTAGAATTAGTAGAGAAGAATTCCACGAAAGAAGAAAACACAGTTGGACTGGCTGCTGCCGAGAAGCCTCTTACCCAACCTCCCCCTCCATCAGTGGAGCATATTCTTCCTGGAGGCATAGGAACATATACTATCTCTTATTTTAACCAAAAGGTTCTTAAGCCGGAGGCAAGTTTATTCACTGCACAGGCTAGTAGTACGACAAAAAATGACGAAAATTCAAACTGTAGTTCTCAAACAGCAAGTGGTTTCACTCTCTGGGATGAATCTGTCGTTAAACTGGGAAAGACAGGGAAGGAGAATATTTCTGCTGACAGGCATGTTCGACGAGGTAAATTTAATACTTAATTGTTTTACGGGAAGTTAAAATGATAATATGTATTATAGCAGAATTTCCATATGACAGAAGCAGGTATGAATGCTGTTGGAGGACAATGGCCTTCATTGGTGGAAAGGCAGTCACAGTCATCATCTACATCTCATATGCATAATATTGGAACCTTCAGCTCTTTCTCATCCTCACAGTCAGTCATCTTCATTATCCTTTTAATTGATTTTTCCACTTGTTCCAGAGTCACCAGCTTTTATATTGCTTCCGCGTTGCTCTATATAGGAGTCCACGGTATTTCTGGTTTTCATCATGAATTCTTCTTTCAGGCCATCTTCATCTCAGAAGAAACAAAGTTTCATGGATATGATAACATCAGCTAAGAATGGCCAAGAAGATGATGAGGATGATGAAGACGATGAAGAGTTTGCTGTTAAGAAGGAGAACTCGTCTCACCCGAAAGGTGTCTTTCGCATCTCTCATGATGTTGTCTGTTCATTACATCCTTGCATTTTCAAGTTAAAACATTATTAGAGTACTGCATGACAGGCAATTTTCCTATTAAAGTGGAAGCGAAAACCATAGATCAGAAGCCAAGCACACCACGTTCAAAACACTCGGCAACAGAGCAGCGAAGGAGGAGCAAGATTAATGACAGGCATGTTAGAATTAAAGTTCCAAAATCTATTTACTTTCTGTCACCAATTCATCGCTAAAATTGACAGCCACCATTTATCCAGTTACACCAGCTTTTATAGTGCTCTACATCAAATAGTTAGTTTCCAAGCGGATGATGATGATCATATTATGCTTCGAAATGCTGAAATCCAAATAAAGAATATCTTGTCCTGTAGAATTTCATGGATGTCATTGTATACAATATGCAAGTATGTTTAGATTGTCCCCCTTTCCTTTTTTTTTCCCCCCGATTTTCTTAAGTTCCTCAAATTTAACAAATAAATGAAATCAGAATGCTAGTGCTGCCAACATAGGTTTTCTCTTCATTTAAGGAATCTTGCCCAAATTTGCAATCCTTGTCTTGTTGGCAAACGAATTACAAATTTGCGGCTTAAAGTTTTGGAACCTTGGATCTTGTATTCGTATGTAGTTAGGTTCTGCATGGAATATATGCAAGTACATAATGTAATCATACAGCAGGTTTATTTACAAGTACATAGTTTGTACAATGTCCTTACCTGGTTAATCACAAGTTGTCGTGTTCACGGAACTTATAGCACATTTGTTGGTAGTCCTAATTGTGTAACCCGTAAATTCTTTATTGTGTCAGAACATAAGATATATTAATTGATAACACATATTGTGATATCAGAAATAGAAAATATCAAGACAGCAGTCTGTGCATGTATGTACCTTAAAGAGTTGGTGTTATTGCAGATTTCAGAAGCTGAGAGAGATAATCCCTAACAGTGATCAAAAGAGAGACAAGGCGTCTTTTCTCTTAGAGGTAGTTAAATGGAACCAGAGAATGAGTTGTCCAGATTAGAACTATGATAGTTCTTGTTGAAAATTAATATTGTCAAATACTTTTGCAGGTTATCGAGTACATTCAGTTCTTACAAGAGAAGGTAACAAAATATGAGAGTTCATACAATGTCTGGAATCATGAACCAGCAAAGATTATGCAATGGGTAAATTAATTCTGGGAAATCAACCTGCAATGTCATATTACAATGTTTCCTAACGGAGTCACTTGACTAATGACTATTTCTATTTACTGGCTTGCAGAAAAATTGTCCGGTAGCTGAAGGTTATATGGATCCCGCTCCAGGAATAATCACTGGTTCAGGCGTAGCATCTGTTTTTGCTGAGAACAAAGCTGTGATTTCTCCTTCTATCCCCAAGAATGGACATAACTTGGTAGAATCAGACATAAGTACCTCTACAATTTTCAGCCTGAGGGGTCAGCAGCCTGAGCCAACGTCTAAGGCAGTATCTGCTCAACCACCGGTACAGCCTAATATTTTCACATTCGCTAGACCGACCATTGCGACTTCCCCAATCTCAGCAAAACTAGCATCTGATATGGATAAGACCACATCCTGGCCAACATCTCAGCTTCTGGAGAACAGATCATTTATGGATGATTCCACTGTTCCAGCAGATAAGATGAAAGACCAGGAAGTGACGATTGAAAGTGGGACAATTAACATCTCAAGTGTCTATTCAAGAAGGTGAGAACTCTTAATGATATCATATAAGGTTTTACCCTCTTTTTTTTCCTTCTTCATTCGGCTGATTTGATTACTGAAAGATTACTAGAGCCAAATGGCAAAGGCTTCTTGAGCTCAAGATGTCTCGGGCAAACAAATGACCAAGAAACATCTAAACTGTGCTCCTAATTTTGTCAGTTTCAGTGTTTTATTTATCTCATTTTTTGTACATGTGGAGTATGTAGAGATACTTCATTCCATGGAGGAGCAAGTCATAGGAAAAAACAGTTTTCCCTAAATATATGAAAATATAATCACTTCAAACTAATGCAAAAAAAAAAAAAAAAAACACTTGGGGATGCAGTGATGTGGTTTATCTTAACAATTTCACAAGTCTCTACTTGCACTGTGAAAAAAACCAATTTCAAGAGTTTTCTAATCTTTTGTAGTCTTTACCCATACCTGAAATAAGTTTAATACCGTTTTAAGTTGTTGGGATTTTATTTTGGGATTGACACTTGAAATCATTTTATTGGCAGATTGTTGAATACTCTTACACAAGCACTACAGAGTTCTGGAGTCGATCTTTCACAAGCTAACATCTCAGTGCAAATTGATCTTGGGAAGACTAGGAATAGCGACTTAAATTCTCCAGCTTCCACTATGAAGGTGGGAGTCCATCTTTTCATTCCTTTTATTGTGTATACATTCTTTTGAGAAACACAGTACTAGTGTAATATCAAAACTCCATAGCTTCTTTCCGGTTCATTGATCAAGTTCCACAAGAATATAGAAACCTTTTACTTGATAAATCTTGATGTTCTCTCACTCTATGTAGGAGGATGATGTTATGGCTAACTTAGCACGTTCTGGAGTTACGAGTACAGCAGGTGAGTTCGACCAAGCTCTGAAGAGACTGAGAACCAGCTGAGGCCTGTATGAATCACCAGTGTAACAAGCAACATTTTTTGGTAGCTTAATTTTTTTTAATCTTCATTTTTTGGGGTTCCCTTAACCATTTAAGGTTATTAATGTTTTATTCTTGACAGAGAGAGGGACCTGCATATAACTTAAATCAGGAATCGGTGTAAATGTATGTTGTTTTTAAGCGTGTTTCTTTTTCCACTAGCCCTGGGATCTATGCACAGATTTTCCCATGAAGATAATGTCATCTTTAATACTCTGTAATCTGTATCACTTTGATAGTTAATTTAATTCTCTATAGAGGTTTCTAATTCTACCCAGCATAAAGCCTTGGTTTCGGTTTTATATTTCATTGTACACGTGAAGATGCGAAATGTTTAAAGGACATGTTTATATTTCATACTCTAGAGTGGTCTAATTTAAGTACTATTTATGATTAAAGTATTAATTGTAAATTAAATGGTAGGTGTGCAAATCAATACCAAGTTACAATTAACATAATTCCAATTTCACGTGAATTGAATCAATTGAAAGTCAATTGAAACAAAATTGATGAAAAAGTCTACAAAAAAGAATTTGCCGAGGAAGAATCTGACGCTTGTGAGTGGGACGAAGTCCACGATATATTGAGAACGGTCAATTTTATATGTCTATCTTTCGGCGTTTGACTTTCGCTTGCACATGAATGCGATGGTGCACCTCATAAATCCAATTAGTACCTAAATTGTACATAGTTAAATGATAATTAGTACATAAATTGGACACGACCACTCTATAGCACCAAAATCAAAAATGTCTCACACTAGAGTACCAAAAATAGATTTTACCCGAATTTGTTGCATCATTAAAGGGGGAAGAGAAGACCCAACCCAATGTGTACAAAGGTACATCAACATTATCCTGATACATATTCTACAAGATGGTGTATAATCACATCGATGATATTATAAATACCACAAGTTATGTTTTGGTATGTCTAGACTATGTTCCTAAATACTTAGGCGTGCCAATCGCCAGGACAATTTGGACCTGAAGGAAAGAAAACGAGAACGTCCCCAATGGCTTGGTAAGAACTTTAACAAGTTGATCTTGAGTGATGACGTGAGCCACCCGTTAGGAATATTTGTTTAGAATCCTTATCTTAGTTCAGAAAGGTAACTAGTACTCTTAGTTCACTTGAACATCGTAAAAGAGTAAATTTACTGAGTATGTTATTCTAGCAAATTTTGTATATGATTCTAGGTCTCGAGTGTAATTTTATATTTTTAAGAAGACCAAGAAGCATCCGTGAAGGAAGCCTTTATTGAAGATCAGAAGACTGCACAAGATTGCTAAAGACTAAGGAGAAGTGTCTCCTCAGATACTTTGGCTCAGATACCTTGAAGAAATTACGCGTCTTTGGAATACAAGTATTTCAATAGGTTTCTGACTGAGAAAGGACCTGCAAAGCCTCAGAAAGCTTGCATTGTTCTGTTGGCACTATAGGACAAAAGTTAGTGCAGTGCATTAATTACGCAGACAAAGATGTACGAGCAAAGGAAATCTACGAAAGAGACAAAGCTCATCATGTACTAACTTCATATATCGTTAGTTTGAATTTCATTGAGCCTGACGGATATTATTCAAACGGCATGATTTTCAACTATAAATATTACCACTTAGAATGCTTGAAAGATACACTGAATACACAGAACTTCTTACATTACATTGAAGCATACAAGCCTTCTACCTACTTACTCTCTAGCTTTCTGTTGCGACAAAAGCTCTTGAATTCTAAGTAGCACGAAAGTTCTTAGTGTCCTGATCCTTAACAAGAATTGCATATTGTGAAGGAGTTGAATCCAGAAGATATAGTTGCGACTCATATCTGTGATTCATTCTCTTGAACAACATCAAGACTTGGGTCAGTAAAGAACAACTTACCATACATTGAAAAGTGTATTAAGTAAGATTGTTTCTACAGAGCACTCTCAGATAACTGTAAAGGTTATAAGAGCCTGCTCACCTGACAAACTACCATAGCCAACACCACACAGGCGGTTGAGCATAGGAAGTACTTGGCTTTGGAAGCTGAGGAATAGCTGAAAGGTTATTGAGTAGAGGAAGTACTTGGTTGGGAAAACCAGGAAACAACTCAGGGGGAACACTCGGTTGGAAACCTAGTGTTAAAGGAATCAAGAGATAGTACTTTGTAAGGGGAACTCAATATCTTATCTTAGTGGATTCAAGTCCTGAGAAAGGGCGAGTGGATTAGTTGAGGGATTACGCCACCCTCAGATACCACTATAAACTATTGCGTTATTTACTTTCTGCACTTTACTTATTGTGTATTTATTGCTTGCTGAGTATTTACACACTTTATAGCCTACTGAGCACGTGCACTTATCACTGAAGTCTTCCGCTCTCTGAATATAAGTATCAAATACCTTCACAGATATCTGAGAAACTGTTTTATCGTCAAAAGTTTGAAAAGACTATTCACCCCCCCCCTCTAGTCTTTTACTTTGTCGTTATCTGGACCAACAAGTGGTATCAGAGCAGGAGGTTCTTTAACCTTCTGCACTGAACCTAGATCCTAGATAAGTGCCCGCTAACTGCTTACCACGTACACTTGCTTTGTTTGTTTAGTGTTTGCTGCAGGATGTCTCTGAGCGATCCACCCGTTCTCAAGCCAGAGAACTATGAGAAATGGAAGATCAACATGATGCTTCACCTGGAAACTATCAACGACGAAATGATTGAAGTAATAAAGAATGGCCCCATTATCATTCTAAGAGAAAAGCAAGTCACTGAGGTTTTTAATGGTCGAGATAAGGAAACAGATGCTGCGGGTTCCTCCACATCTGGTACAACATCGAGTGCAAGACCAACTGGTGAAATTGCGTATGAACTAAAGCCCAGACATCTCTGGACATTTGAAGATTCCAAGAGAAATAGGCTGGATGGCTAAGCAACAAACATCATTATACGTTCTACTCCAGACCACATACAGTGCAAACTGTGGTGTGCAAAAACGGCGAAAGAAGCCTGGTCAGTGAATGAAGAAATTTGTGCCGGCATTGAGAAAACCAAGGAAAACAAGTTCGAAGTTTTGAAGCTCAAATTCCGAAATTTCAAACAAGGTCCCACTGAGACACTTGAGGAACTTGATTTCAAATTTACAACACTGATGAGTGAAATGGCTAAACTTGGTGAAAGTGAGAGATACTCTAACTCTAAAAAGGTTAAGACTATCATGAGAAGCTTGAATAAAAACTGGGAGCACACTTAGTACTTCTATTTCAACCAAGGAATGCCTAACATCACTCCAGTGGAGCTTTTCTCACATTTGGCAACTGTCAACTATGAGACAAAGCAAAGAGGACATATGATTGCTGAAACATCGTAGAATGTTGCTCTAGTAACTCAAGGTACTTCTGAAAAGAAGGATACCAAAGAGGTGACTGAGGAAAACGCTCTTGATGTAAAGCACATGAGAAAGTACGTCAGTCAGGAAATAGAAAGAAGAAGGACCAAAGAGAAGCTGAAAAAGCATCTAGGTCCCAACTATCACCAAAGACAAAACATGAATTGACTAGCTCATTGAACAAGCTCGCCGTGAGCATCGAAATCGAGGAGCGAAATCGGAAATGATATCTGCTTTATTATTGTTAGAAACTGGTCACTTTGAGACCTTGACTTATAACAAGCTAAAGACAGTGACAAGAAAGATAGGAGAAATTTCAAGAGAAGTCAGAGAGCTATGCTCACTGAGGAAATGAAGAAGATTCAAATCCAACTGGATGCTCTTGCTCTTGATTCTGAGTCTGAGGATGATGACTTGGATGATTCTAAACTTCCATCACCAGAGTTGTGTGGCATCACTCATGAATTGGTTAACTTCGGTCAAAAGAAGAAAGAAATGTGCAAGGTTGCTGAGGAGGTCTATCCAGATTACTCCAACATCGAGCCATGCCTAATGGCTGATGAGGTAACCACTATTTCTCGATTTATAAATTATGAGAGTGATGAGGAAGGAATCAAATATCTAGAACCAAAATTTTCGAGGAAGAAAAGAAATCTCTTGAAAAGGAGTGCTCACAACTGCGAAAGCTATCTGAGACAAAGGATGCTGAGAATGTTTCTAAAGGCACAGATAGTTGAGACAAGAAAGTTGCATGAAGAAGCAATGGATAAACTTCACAAGAAGTGTGAAGGTCTTCTTTCTGACAATGATGAACTCAAGAAGAAAGAATTGTCCTTTCAATCCTATGCCAAAGCTTGTGACACTCTCACTGAAGTACACTCTTACTTAAGAGATGCTTTAGAGAAAGTAGGACTTGGGCTAGACACTCAAACAAATAGTTCTACCACTCTGAACAAGAGTGATGAAAGAATGACGTTTGTTAGTGGTCAGCAAGGTGGTTCCCAAACAACCTACAACATTGGTCAGAAAGCTAAGGTTGCTGACAAAGGAAAGGCAGTCGTGACCAAACATTTGAGGGAAAAACAAGTCCCAAAGAAATCTGATGGGAAAGTTCTTGAAAAGGACCAACACACTGGAAAGTGTAATCACCCACAATGCTACGTCTCTCAAAAAGGAAAGATTGTTGGAGCTGGCAAATTCTCTAATGTCACGTTTTCTGGAAAGAAAAATGACCCAGAGACAAGTAAGGCTGCTGAGAGGAGATCTCAGTCGGCACCACGTGCTCGAAATGGCATTGGCTATAAAGCCATCAGGAAACAGCTTGCTCATGATTACAAACTAGAGCAAGAACGATGGATGAAAGCTAAGGTTGCTCACAATAATCATCAGAAGTGGAAGAAAGAACAAACCACAAGCAATCTGAATGCCAGGGCTAGAAAGAAATCTGACACGGAAAGCTAAGTTCGGTGAAAAGCAGACTCAGCAACCTGACAGGTATCTGAAAGCACCACGAGGAGCACCAAGGAACACACCAAGAAGGAAAATAGTTCTTGATAATAATGATACTAGTCATTTACCTAGAATTCCTCCTTATGTTCCTACTAGACAAAAGAATGTCCCTAAGAAATTCATTCAAAAGTTGATTCCTACGGGGATATACTTTAGTCTAGATGGTTCCATTGTTGGAATGAGAACCTAACTCCATGTTTCCTGTATTGTGCAGAACACTCTAAAGAAGAACCCAACGTGGCATTGTGATAGTAGATGTGGGAAGCACATGACAGGAGACAAAGCAAATCTGGTTAACTACAGAGTATGCAATACATGACCAGATATCAGATTGCAGGAGGAGAAGTGAATCAAACCGTAGGATTTGGAGATCTGAAAATTGGAGCCCTTACAATTACTGGAGTACTATATGTGAAGGGATTGAAATATAATCTTCTAAGCATGAGTCAATTTGCTGACAAGGGGTTCTTAGTGAAGATCAAATCCAAATTCTGCAAATTGATTGACAATGAGTCAAAGCAGGTAGTCTTGGTTCCTAGGCGTAAAGGAAGTCTCTATGTTGCTGACTCGGCATCTGCCACAACTGAAGAATGCCTCATGGTGAGTCAATCTGACTACACTGAAGAAAATTGGCTATGGCATAAAAGAATGAGTCACTTGAATTTCAAAACTCTGAACAAGCTAGCCAAGAAAGAATTGGTTGTTGGATTACCTAAAATGGCATACAAAAAGGATGGTGTATGTTCAGCTTGCCAATTAGGGAAACATGCCAAAACATCTTTCAAGTCTAAATCTAGACATTCCAGTGTGAGGCCACTGCAACTGTTACATATGGATCTCTTTGAGTCCTGAATAACTAGTTATGCAGGAAAGTAGTATGGTCTGGTTGTTGTGGATGACTACTCAATATTCACTTGGGTTGTTTTCCTCAAGTAAATCGTTTAGTGGTCAAGATACCAAGCTCTTTGAATAAGCTTGGAGTCATGAAAATGACAAGGTATCTGTGATCGAATAGACCATGGTAATCGAGTTTGTGAACCAATACATAAAAGAGTTTTGTACTTGCAAAGGTATACAACATCAACTATCTTCAAGAAGGAAACCACAACAAAATGGTGTTCTTGAAAGGAAGAACATGACTTTAAAAGAGGCAAGAGAAGAAAATGTCTTACGACCGAAATAAGTGAAATCTATTGGGTTGAAGCTGTAAACACAACATGCTACACTCAAAATAGATGTTTGATTAACAAACACCATGATAAGACTCCTTATGAGTTATTGATTGGTAGACCCCCTAGTATCAAACAGTTAATGGTGTTTGGTTGCAGATGTTTTATTCTTAACAATGGTAAAGACTATCTAAGAACATTTCAACCAAAGGTAGATGAAGGAGTATTTCTTAGTTATTCAATGAATAACAAAGCTTACAGAATCTACAACAAAAGGACACAAAAGATTGAAGAATCTGTCCATGTAGTATTCTATGAAGGAAACATAAAAGTACCCTTGAATGAAGAACTCTCAGATAGGTTCAAAGAACTTATGATCAAGGATTCTGAACAAGAATCTTAGAGAGGAAATGATTATGTCATTCACTTGGAGGATGAGTCTGACGAAGAAAGGCAATCATTGCCGAGTAACAACCAGATGACTCTAAGACATGATGAAGAGTTTCCTATGAAAATCCAGAAATGGATCAAGACATTGAGAATCTTCATCATAAAGAGGTCTCTGAGAAGGAGGTTGCTGTGAATCCTGTCTCAGATACCCAGGACACTGAACAAGTGTCAGATATTCCAAGCACATTACAAGTGCCAGATATCTTAGATAATTAACAAGTATCTTATCATGATCATAATGATATAGAAATGAATCAAAATGATAATGATCCTGCTAGTTCTAAACCCATTATCAAATGGATAAGAGATCATCCTGTAAAGGATGTGATAGGTCCTTTAGACCAAGGGGTAAGAACTACGAGAGCAATTGCTGAAAATGCAAATTCTCTCTATGGATGTTTCATCTCAGATATTGAACCAAAGACCATTGAAGAAGCATTAAAAGACCAAGATTGGATCTTAACAATGCAAGAAGAGTTGGATCAATTTGAGAGAAACAAAGTCTGGAAACTAGTTCCCTACATTGATGGAATATCTGTCATAGGAACTAAGTGTGTTTTCATAAACAAGATGAATGAATCTGGTGAAGTAACCAGAAACAAAAGCAAGGTTGGTTGCCAAGGGATTCACCCAGACTGAAGGATTAGATTTTGATGAGTCATATGCTCCAGTTGCAAGATTGAATGCAATAAGACTATTTATAGCCTTTGCAGCTCATAATGGATTTAAAGTTTACCAAATGGATGTCAAGAGTGCATTCCTAAATGGTGAGCTTGCTGAGGAAGTCTATGTTAAGCAACCGCCTGGTTTTGAAGTTTCCTCAGAAAGCAAGATGGTCTATAAGCTTCAGAAAGCTCTATATGGACTTCAACAAGCTCCAAGAGCTTGGTATGACACTTTGGCCAAGTACTTGCTGGGAAGTGGATTCAAGAGAGGTGAAGTTGATAAAACTCTCTTTACATTGAACCATGAAGGGAAACTACTCTTAGTACAAGTTTATGTTGATGACATAATCTTTGGATCCAAGGACAAGAAACTTTGTGAAGACTTTGCTGAGCTCATGAAAAATAAATTTGAGATGAGCATGATGGGAGAATTGAATTACTTCCTAGGGTTGCAGGTCAAGCAACTTGATGATGGAATATTCATTAGTCAAACAAAGTATGCAAAAGACATGCTCAATAAGTTTAATCTAAAGCCTTCTGAAAAGAATGCTAAGATACCTATGAGCATTGGAACCAAGATGACCTATACTGAATCTGACAAGAGTGTTGACGAACACAAGTATAGGAAATTAATTGGGTCTCTACTATACCTCACAGCTAGCAGACCAAATACTCAATATGCAGTTGGTGTATGTGCAAGATTTCAGACAAATCCAATGCAATCACACTATAACGCTGCTATGAAGATTCTAAGGTATGTTACAGGTACTGTAGAAGTTGGATTGTGGTATCCAAAAGAAAGTGTATTGAGTTTAGTTGGCTATTCAGATGTTGACTATGCTGGATCAATGCTTCATAGAAAAAGAACTTCAAGAACTTGTCAATTCCTTGGTACTAGATTGATATCATGGTTTAGCAAGAAACAAAACTCAATTGCCACATCAACCACAGAAGCAGAGGATATTGCTGATGGGTGTTGTGCTTCACAAATTTTGTGGATACAACAACAACTCAGAGACTATGAGATCAATGAAGTGAAAACTCCCATTTTCTGTGACAACACAAGTGCTATTGCAATCACTCAGAATCCTAAGTTCCATGCAAGAATAAAGCACATTGATGTTAGACACCACTTCATCAGAGATCATGTTGAAAAAGGGAATATTGAGATACTCAAGATTGGTACAGAAGACCAACTTCCAGATATCTTCACAAAGCCTCTGCAAGAGAGCAGATTCCTAGCCTTGAGACATAGTCTTGGGTTAATGGAATTGCCAAGGTGCTAAATTGGTCACTGGGACGGGAACTCAATGAGCCAATACAGAAGAATAAGGCTTTCTGAAAAGAAAGGCACTTAAAGAGAGAAGAAGATATCTGAGACAGGCACTCAGATATCGTGGCTATGTGTCAAATTGGTTAAAGAGGTATCCGAAATGGGTATTCAGATATGTGAGGCCACTAAGTAAGGGGGAACACAAAAAGAGAGAAGTAAACAAGATTATCTCGTCAAGTCAACTATCTCTTGTGTTTTGAAAAATTTCCTTTTTAATGATAATTTTCAAACAACACTGGACGTTTAATTAATAAGCTCAGAAACCAGTTTGTCTCTGCTCGTCCTCGAGCAAACAGACTAAACTAGACTCGACTAAACTCTAAGCAAATAAGCACAAAGGAATTAAACTACCAAGTTACCGAGCCAACAATGCTAACATTAAACCCAAAAGATGCAAACGCTTTAAAATCCTTCTAACGTTGGTAGAAAACAAAGAAAAATTCAAACAAGTTTGTTTCCAAAGTAAAAAAGAACTTAGAGTTAATCCCAGAGTCCCTCATGATAATCGCTAAGTTACCTCTCACAATTGGAAGTGTCCAAAAGTTAAAAACGCCAAGAATAAAAGTCGGTGACATTCATCACAGAATGCCACAAATCTCTTATGCTAACGTACTCAATTCGTCAAGTCAAAAGGGACTTGAACGCGCGACTCTAGACAAATAAATGAGAACAAAGACTGATTGCTGCTCCTTTTTTGCTCAAATTTTTTATATTTTCATATTTTGCACACTATTTTTTAGATCATAATAAATGCCCTGTGTGCTTTATCGTTTGGCCTCATTGGGCTCTTTTTTGTCTCAATTTTAGTAGGTGTCTATTTTACCGAAAGTCTGCATTTTTGTGCATGTCAGTTTGGTATACGTGCCATCAACCTCACGGACATGTAGCTTTTCAGCCACGCCGGTATGTGGTAGTATTTGAAACACGCCTAACACGACTAACGGTGATCAATTAAGACCATAGATCCACCCCGAGACTATAATATATATATTTTTAGGAACAGCAGACAGACTCGATAATCAATTACAAGATGGCTCCAGTAAAGGTAAAGAGCAGTCGCAAGAAAAGAATGGAGGACATGCCGTTTGTCATCCTCAACTACTAAGAGCACACATAAGTATGAAGTGGTGCAATAACTTTAATAAAAGAATTGCTCTACCCAGAAATCACACAAAACAAAGCTGGCACAAGATTTTTACATCAACATTAAAGGCTTCTCACAGGCTTTTTGGACTAAAGAACTAACTAGACTTCCTTTTTACAGAGGAAACAAACTTACAAATTTTTTTCCTGCCCCCACTACTGATTAGAAAATATTCAAAGCATAAGCATCAAAAGGGTTTAACACTAGCAAAATGGGCTCGACCCTAGCAGTTAACTCAGACTCAAAGGAAACAACTGACAAACAGAAAAGAAAAAATTGAAACAACAAACAACACAAGATGCACATCTCACCCTCCCCTAACAAAGAGAAGCTTGTCCTCAAGCAAGAGAAAAATAGAAACAAACATCTTACAAATTTTGTACTCATTTTTAGTCAAGTACCGGACTCTTCCGCATCAGTCAGCGGGTGTTGCTTATGGTTATAGTCGTCAGCTCGACTTCTTCAGCACTCTTGATTACTTTGCGCCTAGGGGCCTCCCAGCTTTCCTGAGTCGACGAGTACCTACTTGGTGCTGCCAATAACCAAGCAGATATGAAGCATGGGCTGTCTTTACTTGAAAAGGTAAAGATTAAAGAGTTTTGCTCTGCAAGGCCCACTTGCACCTCTACTGTGGATGTGTTGGAATTCTGTAATAATTCCACCATCATTGAAGACGATGGCACTGGAGAAGTGTGCATCACAACGAAGGTTCAAGGTGTTGACATAAACCTTGATTTGAAATCCTTCAGCACACTCTTTCGGTTACCCACCCAAGGTACTGAGTATGTACCAGATACCTCAATCAAGAGTGCAGAAATCTTCTACTCTCTCTACAGAAATCTTGAAAAGGATGATACTCCAACAGGGTTTGACAATTATGTTGTCAGGAGAAGAAATCTTGTTGAACCTTGGGATTTGATAGCCCTTGTATTGCATAGGTGTTTTGATTTAAATCATGGTGGAGCTGACCAGATCAGCATGGAAAGATGGGGAATGATGGCATTCCTCAACACTCTGGAGGAGAGAGCTGAGCCCTTCAACTGGGGGAAGTACATCTTTCTAAGGTTTGTTGACAAACTTCAAGGCTTTGAGCCTATTGTGAAAGGTGATCTTGCTGAGCCCAAGCATACTATCAGCTTTGGTCTGAAGATATGCTACATTCTAGAGAAGCTTGGCATAAAGCTTAGGGGGAATGGAGAAATTGCAAACAGTGATCTTGTTTGCAAATACAATTGTGAGCTCAAGCAGAACCAGAAGAGGCCAGTAGAAGACATTTCTGAGGAAAATGTTGTGCCAAAGAAGAAACGTAGAACTGGAGGCAAGAAGAAGGCATGTGCCAAGGAGAGCACCTCACTGGTAGATACTGCCACAAAGGTATCTGACCATAGTGTTGAAGATACCACTGCCCTGCCCAACCAGCACACCATGGTACTGCAGGTACCACTCTTGATGCTAAGAGGGTTGATGCGTCCCAGCCGCTATCTGCTGAAGAAGCCAATGATTTGGAATTTGACCCATTCTTAGAAAGGAATGAGGTTGCTGATGAAGTCCCTGCATCACAGGTTGCTGAACAAGTAACCATGTCTCGAGGAAACACTCTTCCAGGGGCTTCCACTTTGAAGGATATTAATGATGCCCTGATGAATGATGCAGTTGTACTTGATGACACAATGAATGCATCAGTACAAAACATTGCTGGTGATCGGGAGAGAACTATCACTGCTGTTCCTACTCCATCAAGATCCAGATCACCACAACAACCACAAGTATCCCAGACTTCTGCTGATCCAAGAGATGATTACTTGGTAGAGGCATTTGAGATGCGTCAGGGAGCTGATGGTGTTGTTGATTTAAATCCTGTGATTGGACAGGTTCCCCAACTCCAATCTGGGAGGGATCAACCTAATGTTGAGACTCAGGGAGATCAACTATGGGAGGCAACTGAGTCAAACACTCAGGAAAGGCTTGAAGTGCCTGAAACTTCAAACAGAGATATTGTCAAGGGACAACAAGACCAACACATGGAATAACCACAAGTTCCAGAGACCAATCAGCCTGGCATTGATCAGGTTACTGAGTGGTTTAACTCTTTACTTGTAAAAATTCTATGTTTTATGTCTTGTATCTTATTGTTTAATCTTTGTTATAGGCTGAAAAAGGAAATAAGGAAGGAGAGGATGCTGAAAAGCTTCCTACACAAGAGGAAGGAGAGGAAACTGCAAAGTTTTCCTCACAGTCTGAGAAGGAGGATTCTATTCCCTCCATCAACATGGAATCTGAGCCTGTTACACAGGTAGCTGAAGATTCTAGTTTATACTCTCAGAAATCTCCCTCCAATGATCTTTCTAACCCATTCTTATTTTTCTTAAAGGTTCAAACTGAGAAGAAAGATGATGTGGCTGAAAAGCCAGAAACATCAAAGGATATTCCAGAAACCTCAAAGGTTTATGAGAGACACATATCTGAGCCTCCTGTCAGAGAGGTAGACATCTCAGATACCATTGTGTGTGAAATCCTATTAAATCTTTGTAAGTGTACTAACACTTTTTATTCTCAGGTTCAGAAAGAAATGGATGTTGAGGAGGATAAGACGCCCAAGTCTCCTCCAAGGATATCTGAGGGTCCTTCCACCTCTCAAGTCAACCCATCTGAGCCTGTTGTTGTGATACAGGTAACTCAGAAACCCGACACTTTTGAAACTCAGATATTTGAACAAGTTCTGATACTTAATCAAAACTCCATTTTCTTTCAGGCTCAAAATGAGGGTACTTCACATCAAACTACAAGGGTAGTTACGTCTGATGAAGATTAGCTTCAGTTGTTCAAGGATCGTGCACTTCCAGATCATCTCCCTGCCTTTAAAAGATGGCAAATTGAGAAGACTTGATCTGATGGTTCTTGCACAAATTCTTGATGATCTTATAAGAAGGATGAAAGCTAAATAACTTGAATGCTACATTCATGCGTTGCTTCCTACTGAAAAATATGACCATGCAACCTTGATGAACTTATTGTTCAAAGATGTAGTTGCAGAAATCCTCATTGAAGATTTTCAGAAAGCAAATAGAAGTACAAGGGTCCGGCTAGCTTCTAACCCCATGGTGCCGCTGAAAATTCCGTCAGCACCCTCATAACAAGAAGAAGTGGGAAGTAAGCCGGTGATACTTAAAGAAGTGATAGATCTGCTATCTGACGAGGAGACTGATGAAAATGATGTAGAAAAAAAAAGTCTCCTCATCCTTCTGAAAAGAAAGATGATTCTCACAAGGATGATGATGATAATGCACCTCACCTGGTGCAGGAGGAGTTACTAGACGAAATAATGCCTCAGCCGCTGAGAAGCTACCTGAGAAGAAAAATTCTCCTCCTCAATCTCATCAGAGATCATCTAACCCTTCTCCAACTAAGCAAGAAGATGAAGAAGTTGGACACGTTGCTGATGACACCGCTCAGAAACTACAGGAAGCTGAGTAAAGGGTGGCCCAACTTAAACAAATGTTGGAAGAAGAAGAGCACTTGCGCCTTGAGTTGGAAACCAAGGTTGCTGAAAAGGAAGCCAATTTGAAAAAGATTGAAGAGTTGTCTCGCAAGGAGGTAGAAGCCCTTGCTGAGCAGAAACAACTGGTCCTTGATGCACATAAGCTAATGGAAGAAGTTGATACTGAGGAAGCTCCTAACATCAAGAAGAAGAATGCTGAAATAGCATCTGCCCCTTCTTCTCCTGGAAAAGGAAAGAAGTTTGTGTCTGAAATGATTGCTGAATTAGGAAATGAAGACATAGAAGAAGAAGAAGAAGAAGAAGAAGAAGAAGAAGAAGAAGAAGAAGAAGAGCTAGGAGATGCTGACCATCCTGGATTTTCTGCCAAGAATCCACAAACTCTTGTTCACATCTCAAGAGAACATTCTATCTCCCACCATCTACAACAAAGTTCCTAATGTAAACACAATTGATTATGAGAATAGATAAAAAACATTGATCAAGATTATGAAGGAACTGGAAGCTTAAGACAAGGAGGTCACTGAATCAGTACCACCAGAATTTACCAAGTTTGCTGAACTTCTTTCACAAAGAACCTCCTCAATGGTTCTAAAGCATAAAGACCTTGGTATGGTTAAGGATCTAGACAACACAACTATGCAGGTTGCTTATGACAATGCTAGCTTGCATCTGCAAAGATACAATCAGTGGTTGCTGAAGTTTCCAAATTGACAAACAAGGAAACTGGAATTGAAAAGCAAAATGCAGACCTCAGAAAGGAGATGCAACAACTCACTGAAGCTTACATTTGTCTACAAGAGAATTTTGACTCTCTGTCAGAATCGTATGCCAGAATCCTAGGTGGTTTTGATCAGTCTCCTATGACTAAGGGGGAAGGAAGTTCCAGGAGAGTACAAGGTAAGGGTAAAGAAAAGATGTATCCTGAAGAATCCCAAACCAAAACCCCAAGTCAAGAATTACAGATGGTGACTACAAGATCTAGGGCAAGATCTCAGAAACCTCCAACAGCTGCCAAGAGCTCAAGGAGAAGACAAGACAGAGACTCTGAAGAAGAAGAAGAAGAAGAAGAAGAAGGAGAGATCTCTGAAAGAGAAGGAAAACAGGCCAAGATAGCTGCAAAGAATTGATGTTCATACATCATTCTGATGACGAGGATGATGATGAAGAGGAAGATATAAATCCTGTTCACAGGAAAAGAGGAACAAGCAGAATGTCTGAACCTATAGCTGCAATTCCTATAGCAGCAAGGACACCTTCTAGAAATACTAAGTCAATTCAGCAAGGTACCCCATCTGAAGACCCTTCTATGAAAGGCTTAAACTACAAACAGAAGAGGAAGAGGGAAAGGGATATCAAGTTTGGTAGAGTGCTACCACCAAAGCCTGAACATGCTCAGATTGAGTATGTAAAGGTTGATGAACTTGATTCCACTATTTGGCAGTGCATTCATCAGAAGAATGTCTACTGGATACTGAAATTGAAGAATCTTCTAGTCAATGAAGGAGGACTACTAGTACCTATCTACAGACAGATGATGGCATGGAGAAAAGGCAGACCAGAGCTACTCCCTAGAGATAGAGTCAAGAAGTGGCTAGACTTTGAAATAGAAGTCAGGCAAACAGCCAGAAAGAATGACCTATCTGAAGAATGCCCTTATCATAGACCAGAGGATGTGCACACTATTGAAGATGAATTTGGGTCAAGAACAAAGTCGAGGTTGAACTTATGAGTCATTTTATTTGACTAAGGAACAATACTTGGGAGACCTAAAATATCTGAGAGAGATATATGGTCATTACAAACCCACTGAAGAGCAGCTAGTACATGTCTGGAAACGGGGCAAGTACCTTTGGATCAAAAGCATGATCAAGAACCTACCCACCAAATCTTACAAGGAGATTGCTTTGGCAACAAGGAATGCAGAACTGAAAGTCAAAACATACATCCTTGAATACTCAGAAGATGTCAAGAGATATGGTGATAGGGTTTTTCAAAGCTGAAGACTGAAGACTTGAAGACCAACTAGTAGGATGTTCACTTGGAACTTGGAACTTCCTGTTGTCCTACTTAGTTGTGTATTTTTGATTTTTGCTGATTGTAATCTTGTAAAAGTTATCTGAACTCTCACTTGTAATTCTATCTAATGAACTTACTCTCAGATACCTATCTAATGAAAAGATAACTTGTCAGCAAAGATCACACCTTGTGATTTGGTTGATGTTTACTTTCTGCACTTAAATAAAAAGAAATGAAAGATCTTAATAAATGTTGAAGTGTTGGATTGTTTCCTCATCCAGTTCATGATAGGTTTTTAGATAGTCATACGTGACTGATCAAAAAGGGGGAAATTTGTTAAGAATATCTGTTTAGATTTTGATCAG
The DNA here is from genome assembly GCA_026545765.1 of Plantago major. Taxonomy (NCBI): domain Eukaryota; kingdom Viridiplantae; phylum Streptophyta; class Magnoliopsida; order Lamiales; family Plantaginaceae; genus Plantago; species Plantago major. The sequence goes on from CM048841.1 coordinate 28,068,008, forward strand.
TAACCCTAATGACTTATCTTAGCTCAGAAAGGTAACTAGTACTCTTAGTTCACTTGAACATTGTAAAAGAGGAAGTTTACTGAGTATGTTAGTCTAGCAAATCTTGTATAGGATGTTAGGTCTCTGAGTGTAATTTTTATATCTTTGACGAAGACCAAGAAGCAAGAATCCAGCAGAAGGAAGCCTTTATTGAAGATCAGAAGACTGCACAAGATTGCTGAAGACTAAGGAAAAGTGTCTCCTCAGATACCTTGGCTCAGATACTTTGAAGAAATTACGTGTCTTTGGAAGACAAGTATTTCAATAGGTTTCTGATGTACTATAGGTCACTGAGAAAGGACTGGCAAAGCCTCAGAAAGCTTGTATTGTTCCGTTGGCACTACAGGACAAAAGTTAGTGCAGTGCATTAATTATGCAGACAGATATGTCTGAGCAAAAGAGGAAATCTCTGGAAAGAGACAAAGCTCACTGTCGTACTAACTTCAAATATCGTTAGTTTGAATTTCATTGAGCCTAACAGATACTATTCAAACGGCATGATTTTTTACTATAAATATCACCACTTAGAATGCTTGAAAGATACACGGAATACACAGAACTTCTTACATTACATTGAAGCATATAAACCTTCTACCTACTTACTCTCTAGCTTTCTATTGCGATAAAAGCTCTTGAATTCTAAGTAGCACGAAAGTTCTTAACAAGGATTGCATATTGTGAAGGAGTTGAATCCAGAAGATATAGTTGCGACTCATATCTGTGATTCATTCTCTTGAACAACATCAAGACTTGGGTCAGTAAAGAACAACTTACCATACATTGAAAAGTGTATTAAGTAAGATTGTTTCTACAGAGCACTCTAAGATAACTGTATAAGTTATAAGAGCCTGCTCACCTGACAAACTATCATAACCAACACCACACAGGCGGTTGAGCATAGGAAGTACTTGGCTTTGGAAGCTGAGGAATAGCTCAAAGGTTACTGAGTAGAGGAAGTAATTTGTTGGGAAAACCAGGATACAACTCAGGGGGGACACTCGGTTGGGAACCTAGTGATAAAGGAATCAAGAGATAGGACTTTGTAAGGGGAACTCAATATCTTATCTTAGTGGAATCAAGTCCTGAGAAAGGGCGAGTGGATTAGTTGAGGGATTACGCCACCCTCAGATACCACTATAAACTATTGCGTTATTTACTTTCTGCACTTTACTTATTGCGTATTTATTGCTTACTGAGTATTTAAACAGTTTATAGACTGCTGAGCACGTACACTTATCACTGAAGTCTTTTGCTCTCTGAATATAAGCATCAGATACCTTCACGGATATCTGAGAAACTGTTTTATTGTTAAAAGTTTGAAAAGACTATTCCCCCCCCCCCCCCAAGTCTTTTACTTTGTCGTTATCTGGACCAACACCATCAAAAGAAATCCGTTTAGAGGAGAGGAATCAGAAAGGAAAAAGAAAAAGATCCAACACGATGTGCTTCGTAGGATGAGATGGAGTGCATGGCGAGTTGCACCAAGATTGTGCACAATGAGCGTGTGGCGATTGTATATATATATATCTGAGCTCTCAGTATAGTTGTTTGGTCCAACAAACTTCTGACGGTTATGGGGGCAAGAGCACGATTTTCTAGTCTCTGTGGAAAGGACAATAGCACCTCTTTGTTTGTGTGACGGGGGAATGGACTTGATCTAAGAAAAATGATAAATGCAAAATGATAAATGCATACGTTGATTTACCATATCTTGAATCTCCTCCAAAATCATTATGTGGACGGATAGTTAGTGTAAGAGAAATGAATGAATTGCCAAAATAGCCTTCCACCAAAAAATATATTCCAAACTAGCCTTCTACAAAACTTATTTTCTTTTATAGCCCTTTTTGCCACATGAGATGCCATGTGGATAATAAAATGTCACAAAAACCAACTTAAAGTGTCACAAAATCATTTAAAAAAATGTATTATAGGATATAAATCTCTCACCAGTATATATCTTATCATCTAGTCATCAAATATTTAAAATGTTCAATTAATATTAATATTACAAAAATTAAGACAGGGTAGTAGTCATTAATAATATTAAATCCTACATTCCTACTAGTTGAGAACCATTTCTATTAATCGACTTGAGGCTTCAAGCAAACAATAAATATGAAGTATATAGGGTTAAATACAAATAACCACAGGAATTATATAAAATAAAAAATTAAAGAATTAAAGGAGAGAGCGCACGTGAAATCTCTAAGTTAAAAAAATAGCACCAAACCCTCTAAGTTTTCTTCATTATATTTGTACTTTTAACTTTTTTTTTTAATTTTAGTTTGACGGGTATGTCACATAAAAGATCCTGATGTTTAACGGAAAACCTAATACCATTAGTCACATGTGAACGTAATAAGGTGAGAGAATTTTTTGCGGGGTTTCTTGCATTTAACATGTATTATAATCTTAATTTCATAAAAATCATGATAAAGTTCAAAATAAATTAAAATCCACTTTATGATAGATTTAGTGCTTTTCATAATGTATAAAAGAATGGAGAAAAAAGTGTTTAATTAAATAAGCATTCCTCCCAGTATATAACATAAAGAAACTTCAGAGAGGATGGAGTAGTAATAAGACATAAGATAATTGCACTTCTTTCTAATTTATGCACAAAAGAATTTGTTAGGAATATCTGTTTAGATTTTGATCGGCAACCTAATGACTTATCCTAGCTCAGAAAGGTGGTTAGTAGTACTCTTGGTTCACTTGAACACTATAAAAGAGGAAAATCACTAAGTATGTTAGACTAGCAAATCTTGTATAGAATGTTAGGTCTCTGAATGTAATTTTTATATCTTTGAAGAAGACCAAGAAGAAGGCATCCGACAGGAGAGTTCAACAAATTTGAAGATTTGAAAACTGCACAAGATTGCTAGAGAAAAAGGAAATTGGTCTCATCAGACACCTATGTCCAGATATCTTAGAGAAACAATTGTTTCTCTATAAACAAGTTTTGCAAAAGATATCTGAGAACACAAGGTTTCTGAATGAGGAAAAGTGCCCACAGAAACCTACACTCAGATACCCTGGATAAAACTATGTTTCTGGGAAACAATGTTTCAACAGTTATCTGGAGATGTGAAGGTCTCTAGAAAGGGACATGCAATGTTTCTGAAAGCATGCATAGTTCCGTTGGCACTACAGGACAAAAATAGTACAATGCAATAAATGTGCAGACAGAGACATCTGAACAAAAGAGGAAATCTCTGAAAAGAGACAATGTCTTCTGCAGTACTATGTTTAGATATCAATAGTTTGAATTTGAATTGAGCCTGACAGATACTATTCAAACGGCTTCAAATTCAACTATAAATATCACCACTCAGAATGCTTGAAGTACACACTGAACACCTTGAACTTACACACAGAACGAACTCGTTCAAGCATACAAGTCTTCAACCTACTTACTCTTTAGCTTAGCCATGACTAAGCTCTTGAATCCTAAGTAGCACGAAAGTTCTAAGTGTCCCGATCTCAACAAGCATTGCTATATGTGAAGGAGTTGAATCAAAAGATCAAGTATCCGAGTTTCATTCTCCGTAACATTTAACATCGACTTGGGTCAAGAAGAACATATCACCACACATTGTGAAGTGTGTTAAGTGATTCTTGTTCTATAGAGTATTCCTAAATAACTGAAAAGTTAGTAAGACTACTCACCTGACAAACCATCATAACCAACACCTTAAACGGCGTGGAGTACAGGAAGTACTTAGTTTGGAAAACTAAGGAATAACTCCAAGGTTACTGAGCATAGGAAGTACTTAGTTTGGGAAACTAAGGAACAACTCAAAGGTTTCTGAGTATAGGAAGTACTTGGCTGGGAGCCGGGGAATAACTCAGGGGGGAACACTTGGTTGGGAACCTAGTGTATTTAGGAATCGAGAGAAGATATTTGTAAGGTGAACTCATTTATCTGTCTTAGTCTGAGAATGACCGAAGTGGATTAGTTGAAGGATTACGCCACCTTCAGATACCACTATAAAAGACGTGTTATTTACTTTCAGTAATTTATTTATCGTTCTGTTTATCCTGCTTAGTATTTAAACACATTATATCCTGCTGAGCACATGCACTTATCACAGAAAAGTCTTCCGCTCTTTGAAATTAAGTATCAGATATCTTCACAGATATCTGAGAAATTATGTTTATCGACAAAAGTTGTAAAAGACTATTCACCCCCCCTAAGACTTTTCCTTTGCCGTTATCTGGACCAACAAGTTGTATCAGAGTGGGAGGTTCCCAAGCCTTGTGCACTGAACCTAGATCCCATATAAGTGCCCACTAACTGCTTTTCACCTACACTTGATTTGTTTGTAAGTGTGTTTGCTGCAGGATGTCTTTAAGTGACGCTCCAATTATCAAGCCAGAGAACTATGAGAAATGGAAGAACAACATGATGCTCCTCCTAGAAGCCATCGCGATTTAAATGATCGAAGTAATAAAGAATGGCCCCATAGTCATTCAACAACTCAAGCAGGTCATGGAGGTTTCTAATGGTAGAGACAGAGTTCCCACTGATGAAGAACCAAGTGGTGATTCCTCACAAACAGGTGCGTCAACCAGTGGAAGACCTACTGGTCAAGTTGTTTACGAGCCAAAGCCCAGAGAGCTCTGGACATCGGAAGATGCCAAGAGAAATCGACTGGATGGTCAGGCTCGCAATATCATCATATGTTCCACTCTAGAGCACATACAGTGTAAACTGTGGGTGCAAAAACGGCGAAAGTGGCCTGGCAACTGATTGAAGAAATCTGTGCCGGCACTGAGAAAACAAAGGAAAATAAGTTCGAAGTTTTGAAGCTCAAATTCCAAAACTTTAAACAAGGTCCCACATAGACTCTTGAAGAACTAGATTTCCGGTTCACAACATTGATGAGTGAAATGGCTGCACTTGGTGAAAGTGAGAGATACTCTAACTCTGAAAAGGTTAAGACTATTGTGAGAAGCTTGAATCAAAACTGGGAACATACTCAATATTTTTATTTCAACCAAGGAATGCCAAATATCACTCCAGTAGAACTCTTTTCCCACTTAGCTACTGTCAACTATGAAACTACTCAGAGAGAACAAATAATTGCTGAGAAAGTTCACAATGTTGCTTTAGTAATACAAGGTACTTCTGAAAAGAAGGATACCAAAGAAATGACTGAGGAAGATGCTCTTGCTGTAAAGCAATTGAGAAAAATATGTCAGTCGGGAGATTGAGAGAGGAAAAGCCAAAGAGAAGTTGAAAAAGCATCTAGGCTCAAACTATCACAGTACAAAAATATGTAATGTTAAGCTCACGAACAAGCTTCTACCAAGCATCTAGTACTGAAGAAGCATAAATCGGAAACGATATCTATTTCTATTGTTAGAAGCCTGGTCATTTTAAAAGAGACTGCCCTGTTTTCAATAAGCTAAAGACAGGTGACCAGAAAGATAGAAGAAACTTCAAGAGAGGTCAGAGAGCTATGCTCACTGAAGAAAGGAAAAAGATTCAAATCCAACTGGATACTCTTGATATTGAGTCAGAATCTGAGGAAGAAGACTCAGATGACTCCAAACTACCTTCTCCAGAATTATGTGGCATCACTCATGAATTCGTTGACTTTGGTTAAAAGAAAAGGGAATTATGTGGGGTTGCCGAGGAAATCTATCCAGATTGCTCCAACATTGAGCCTTGCCTAATGGTTGACGAGGTAACCAACATTACTCAATTCATAAATTATGAGAGTGATGAGGAAGAAATCAGAAATTTAGAATATCTCAGAAGATAACTTGATCTCTACAAAAGAGAATTTCAAATGGTCCGAGCTAGAGCCGACATTTTTGAAGAAGAAAAGAATTCTCTTGTGAAGGAAAATTCACAATTACTCAAGATATCTGAGAAAAAGGATGCTCAAAATGCATTTCTCAAAGCACAAATATCTGAGACGGAGAAGTTACACAGAAAGGCAATGTATATACTCCAAAAGGAAAATAAAGATCTTCTTTCTGAAAATGAGGAACTCAAGAAGAAAGAACTATCTTTTCAATCCAATGCCAAAGCTAGTGACACTCTTATTTAAGAGATCCTTCAGAAATGGAGGACTTGGGATGGACACAAAAACAAATAGCTCTACTACTCTGAATAAGAGTGACAAAAGAATAACGTTTGTTAGTGCTCAGCAAAATGGTTCGCAAATAACCTACAACATTGGTCAGAAAGCTAAGGTTGTTAACAAAGGAAAGGCAGTCGCGACCAAACCTTTGTGGGAAAAACAAGTCCAAAAGAAAACCGTTGGGAATGTTTCTGTAAAGAAACATAACACTGAAAAGTGTAATCACCCACAGTGCTATGTTCCTCAGAAAGGAAAAATTGCAGGAGCAGGCAAATTTTCCAACATCACGTTTTCTGGAAAGAAAGACGTTCCAGAGACTAGCAAAGCTACTGAGAAGAGAACTCAGATAGCACCAAGTGCTCGAAATGGCATTGGCTATAAAGCCATTGAGAAACAATTCGCTTGTGAGTATAAACAAGAGCAAGAACGATGGATGAAAGCCAGGATTGCGCATAGAAATCATCAGAAGTGGAAGAAAGAACAGGTTACGACCACTCTGAATGCCAGGGCTAGAAGAAATCTGGCAAGGAAAGCTAAGTTTGCTGAAAAGCAGACTCAACAATCTGACAGGTATCTGAAAGAACCACGAGGAGCACCAAGGAACACACCAAGAAGGAAAATAGCTTTAAATGATGATGACCTAAAACTCCTCCTTATGTTCCAACAAGACAAAAGAATACCCCAAGGAAGTTCATTCAGAAATGGATTCCTACAGGGAGATTCTTTAGTCCAGAAGGTTCCATTGTTGGAATGAGGGCCTAACTCCATGTTTCCTGTTTTGTGCAGAACACTCTGAGGAAGAACCCGAAGTGGCATTTTGATAGTGGATGTGGAAAGCACATGACAGGAGACAAAGCAAATCTGGTTAACTACAGAAAATGTGATAAAGGACAATTTATTAGATTTGCTGGAGGAGATGAAAATCCAACCATAGGTTTTGGCAATCTGAAGCTTGGAGCTCTTACAATCTCTGAAGTACTACATGTAAAGGGATTAAAATATAATCTCCTAAGCATGAGTCAATTGGTAGGCAAAGGTAATCAGAAAGATCAAGTCAAACTATGCAAATTAATTGACAATGAGTCAAAGCATAGCCTTGGTTGCTAGGCGAAAAGAAAATCTTTATGTTGCTAACTAGGCATCTGCCACAACTGAAGGATGTCTCATGGTGAGTCAATCTGGCCACACTAAAGAAAACTGGCTATGGCATAAAAGAATGAGTCACTTGAACTTCAAAACTCTGAACAAGCTAGCCCAGAAAGAATTGGTGGTTGGTTTTCCCAAAATGGTATATAGAAAAGATGGTATATGCTCAGCTTGCTAAATGGAAAAACAATCCAAAACATCTTTCAAGTCCAAAACTAGACACTCCAGTGAAAGGCCACTGCAAATGTTACATATGGATCTTTTTGAATCCTCTGTAACTAGCTATGCAGGAAAGAAGTATGGTCTGGTTGTTGTTGATGATTACTTAACATTCACTTGGGTTGTATTTCTCAAACAAAAATCTAATGCAAGGGTTGAAATACTCAACTTGCTGAATAAGCTTAAAGTCATGAAAAATGACAAGGTATCTGTAATCAGAACAGACCATGGTACTGAGTTTGTGAACCAGTACATAAAAGAGTTTAATACCTGATAAGGTATACAACATCAACTATCTTCAGTAAGGACACCACAACAAAATGGTGTTGCTGAAAGGAAGAATAGGACCCTAAAAGAAGTAGCAAGAACAATGCTTGCTGACACTGAAATAAGTGAAATCTATTGGGTCAAGTCATAATACAATTGCTACACTCAAAATAGATGTTTGATTAACAAACACCATGACAAAACTCCTTATGAACTTTTGATTGGTAGACCCCCTAGTATCAAACATCTAAGGGTGTTTGGTTGCAGATGTTTTGTTCTTAACAATGGAAAAGAATACTTGAGAACATTTCAACCAAAAGCAGATGAAGGAGTATTTTTTGGTTATTCTCTGAATAGCAAAGCCTACATAATCTACAACAAAAGAACGCAAAAGATTGAAGAATCTGTTCATGTAGTCTTCTACGAAGGAAACAAGAAAGTACCCTTGAATGAAGAACTCTCAGATAGGTTCAAAGAACTAATGATTAAAGATTCTGAAGAAGAATTGTCAAAATGAAACAACTCTGTCATTCACTTAGAGGATGACTCTGATGATGAAAAGCAACCATTGCCTAGTAACAACTAGATGACTCTAAGACATGATGAAGAATTTCCTATAAGAATTCCAGAAATGGAACAGGTTACTGAGAACCTTCATGATGAAGAGGTTTCTGAGAATGAGATTGCCGAAAATCCAATCCCAGATATCTCTAACACTGAAAAAAGTGTCAGATATCTATGGCATTTCCCATGTGCCAGATATCTCAGATACTGCATAAGTTTCCTATCAAGATCATATTGGTTAACATTCAGATAAAAATAATATTGATCCTACTAGTTCAAAACCCATTATGAAAGGGATAAGAAATCATCCTGCCAAGGATGTGATTGGTCCTTTAGACCAAGGAGTTAGAACTAGGAGAGCAATTGCTGACTCTCTTTATGGATGTTTCATCTCAAACATTGAACCGAAAACTATAGAAGAAGCATTGAAGGATCAAGATTGGATCTCTGGAATGCAAGAAGAGTTGGATCAATTTGAGAGAAATAAAGTCTGGAAACTGGTTCCATTTGTTGATGGAATATCTGTAATTGGAACCAAGTGGGTTATCAGAAACAAAATGAATGAGTCTGGTGAAATAACCAGAAACAAAGCAAGGTTGGTTGCCAAAGGATTCACCCAGACTGAAGGACTAGATTTTGATGAGTCATATGCTCCAGTTGCAAGATTGGATGCAATTAGACTATTTCTAGCCTTTGCAGCTCATAATGACTTTAAAGTTTGTCAAATGGATGTCAAAAGTGCATTCCTAAACGGTGAACTTGCTGAGGAAGTCTATGTTGAACAACCACCAGGCTTTGAAGTTTCCACAGAAAGTAGAATGGTTTATAAGCTTCAGAAAGCTCTGTATGGATTGAAACAGGCTCCGAGAGCATGGTATGATACATTAGCCAAATACTTGCTGGAAAGTGGCTTCAAGAAAGGAGATGCTGATAAAATACTCTTTACTTTGAACCATTAAGGGAAACAACTTTTGGTTCAAGTATATGTTGATGACATTATATTTGGATCTAAAGACAAGCAACTTTGTGAAGACTTTGCTCAACTCATGAAAAGTAAATTTGAGATGAGCATGATGGGAGAATTAAACTACTTCCTAGGACTGCAAGTCAAACAACTTAATGATGGAATATTCATTAGTCAAACAAAGTATGCAAAGGATATGCTCAACAAGTTTAATCTAAAGCCTTCTGAAAAGAATGCTAAGATACCTATGAGCATTGGAACCAAAATGACCTATACTGAATCTGACAAGAGTGTTGAAGAACACAAGTATAGGAAATTGATTGGGTCTCATCAGACTCACCGCAAGTAGACTCGATATTCAATATGCGCTGAGTGTGCTAGATTTCGCATAAATCCAATGCAATCACACTACAACATTGCTATGAAAATATTAAGGTATGTAAAGGTATCAGAGAAGTTGGATTGTGGTATCCAAAAGACAGTGGATTGAGTTTAGTTGGCTATTCTGATGCTGACTATGCTGGATCATTGCTTGATAGAAAAATCACTTCAGGAACTTGTCAATTTCTTGGTGCCAGATTAATATCATGGTTCAACAAGAAACAAAACTCAATTGCCACATCTACCACAGAGGCTGAATATATTGTCATTGGTCAAGGCCCACGTATATTGTGGATACAACAACAACTCAAAGACTATGAGATCAATGAAGAGAAAACTCCTATTTTCTGTGACAACAGAAGTGCTATTGCCATAACTCAGAATCCTAAGTTTCATGCAAGAACAAAGCACATTGATGTTAGACACCACTTCATTAGAGATCATGTTGAAAAAGGCAAAATAGAGATACTCAAAATTGGTACTGAAGACCAACTTGCAGACATCTTTACAAAGCCTTTGCAAGAAAGCAGGTTTTTAACCTTAAGACATAGTCTTGGGTTAATGGAGCTATCAAAGGAACTGAAAAGTTCTAATCTCTGAGACGGAAATTCAGAAAGGAGAAAGATATCTGGAACAGGCATCCAGATATTCAAGGCAAAAAGGTATCTGAGACGGAAACTCATATACTAAAAGAAGCTAAAAGTGTGAGTAAGACAGGAACTCAGTATGATTGAGAAGGGAAAAGAAGAGATAAGATATCTGGAACGGGAATCCAGAATATCAAAGACAAAAAGTGAAACACATAGCAAAAAGAAATCTGAGACGGTTACTGAGATATCAAAGGTTAAAGGGTAAAATGGCTATTTGAAGATTTCTGAGACAGGTACTCAGATATCTAGATCACTCAGTAAGGGGGAACACAAAAGAGAAATGTGGTACAACTGAATTCAGTCAACTACACCTCTGGTGTTTTGTATCTTTCCATTTATATGTTAAGTTACACACAGTCTCTGAACTGATTACATAAGTCCAAAGACTGTCCCCTAGTCACTGCAAAGAGATGTGTTTCAGATAGCTACTCGCCAAAGTTCATTAATTGGGCACGATTACATGAAGTGATTGAGATAATTGCTGGAAAAGCAATCCCAGTCCTTGATGAAATAGGCGTTCCAGATTCAATGGCCAAGATTTAATCTCGCTAAAAAGTAGTGGACTGTAAAAATAGTTATGGCCCACTAGCATTTAATGCAAAGTAGTTTTCACCCACGACCTTCTGCACATACACAGATACATATGCACAAAATCAATTTGTATGTATATGTCTATTGAGATTTGCGTTGCTATATATATAGGATTTTGGCAAAAGAATTCACTTTTGCTCAATCCAACATTTGCACTTGCATAAAAACAGCAAAATCTCCCAAATTTTTCTCTGCAAATCCTCACTGCAAACACTGATTCCTACTTAGTTTTTCTGCAAAGAATCACTAATCTCCTACTTTAATCTCTTCTCGACTTTCAAAAAAAAAAACTTCATTATTTAAAGAGATGGCTCCAAAACGTGCTATTACCCAGAAATCCCAAGCTACTACACCTGGTACTGCTGAAAAGCAAGCACCAGTGGTGGTCATAACAAACAATCGGTTGATTGGAGAGTTCAATCCTGATCAGTGGACTTCAAATCACATGATGATTTGGGGTGGTGCCATGATTGATGAATACCTCGTTGCTGCAATTGAAAACCAAGCTAATAGGAAGTTGATTCTTGGTATGCTTGAAAAGGCACAAATCAAGGGTTTCCTATCTGCTATCCCCAGTGAAGTTTCTTCACTGGATGTGTTGGAATTTTACAACAATTCCAGGATTATTTCCTGTGTTGATGAAGGCACTGAAATAGTGTCTATAAAAACAAAAGTTCATGGAAAGGACATCCTGTTGAACTTAACAACTTTCTGTGAGTTGTTTGAACTTCAAAATTTGGGAATGATTTTGAAATAAACACCAAGGATGATGATCTCCTTGAAGGTGTGAAGCAACTATACAGTGATGTGTGTGATCTTGAAAAATCAGATACACCCATCGACTTCAAACTTACTGATATCAGAACCAGACATCTGTTGGTTCATCGATGTATGCATGCATTCTTCACAGATGCTTTGATGGTCTACAAGGAGGTGCCGACCAGATAAGCCAAGAACGCTGGATGATGATGTTCTTGTTGAATCAACAGAACAAAAGGCTGGAAAACCCTTTCAATTGGGGGAAGTATGCCTTTATGAAATTTGTGAAGAAAATTCAAGGCTTTGAGACTAAAATCGTCAAGGGCCTTGCTGAACCAAAAGCCACAGTAAGCTATGGACTGAAGATATGCTTCTTGTTGGAGAAGCTTGGCATTGAGCTCAGAGAGACGGCTGACATAGCCAACAGTAACCTGCTCTACAAATATGAATATACAAACATGATGAAAAAGGTTACTGCATCTCAGAAAGGTTCTAAGAAATGAAAGACTGACGAAGTATCTGAGGGATCAGTTGCGACCAAAAATCCCAGAACTTCACGAAAGAAGTCTGTTGGCAAATCAGAAGGCATACCAATTGTGGATGTCGACTCTCAGATATCTGCCGCCACTGCTGATGAACTCATAAATGAAGATGAACTCATCAATGCTGCAAAAGATACAACGGCTGATGAACTCATCAATGCTGCCAAGGAAAGCCTTGCTGATGAACTCATTGGTAAAACTGAGAGTGGGTGTATCAAGCCCCATCTCAGTAAAACCGCAGGAATTATGGATCAATCAATTCATAATGCTGATGAGAGCTCTGATGATGAATTGGTCATCTCTCAAGTCCTATAAAAATCAAAAAGGGCTAAGGTTGCTGAAAAAGCAACAAGTTCAAAGGATGCTGGAAGAATAGAGGTATCTGAAGAAGAACCTACACCACATGTTGCTGAACAAGCACCTATTTCAGAGGTTGCTGAGAAAGCACCCATTACTAAGGTTACTGGAGAAGCACTTAGTAAAGAGGTTGCTGAGATAGTACCTAAGTCCAAGGAATCTGGACAAGACACACTCAAGCTGGTAGAAGAAGCTTTGAGAAGTGGTGATATAGTGATGGAGGATTCTGACATTGCCTCCACACTATACAAACTATTACAAAAAGATCAGGATGAGCTGCACTTTAATTCACCTTCCAGATCCAATTCACATGATTCACCAGATGATAATGAAGCCATGGTGAATGAATTATTGTTTGACATACCAGCACATCTGATTGCTGAAGAAAATCCTGTAAATGAGCAGGTTCCCCAACTAAATGTGAGGGATCAAACTGAGACATCTGCTCAGAATGATCAACCAGGGGAGGCAACAGAGTTGCACACTCAGGAAAGGTCCGAAGTACCTGAAACTTCAAACAAAGAAGCTGAAAAGGAACAACAAGACCAAAGCATAGAAAGGTCACAAGTTCCAGAGACCAATCAGCCTGACACTGCTCATGTAGTTGAATGGTTTAACTCATTACTTGTGAGATCTTGTGTTTATTAATCTTGTTATCTAATAAAATTTCTTTGTTACAGGCTGAATTAGAAACACAACATCTAGAGGAAGCTGCAACGCTTGCCTCAGAATCTGAGAAGGAGGCTTCCATAGTCTCACCACTTAAGGAACAGGAGTCTGTCTCACAGGTGGAAAATAGTTTCTTAAGACATAACTTTTCAGATATCTATTGTATACACTTGACTAACTAAGTGTTTGTTTCTAATAGGCTCCAACTGAGAAGATAAATGATGAGGCTGAAAAGCCTAACTCATCAGAGAATCAACCAGAGACTCACAAAGTCTCTGAGGAACAAGTATCTGAGCCTTCTATTGAGAAGGTATCTATCTCAGATATCTATATTCTTCACATTGTTACTCTGATCATCTTTCTAAAAACTTAACACTTTCTACTCATAGGCTCAAACAGAAGTAGAAGTTGCTGGGGAATTGCCCACTCAATCCCCTCAACCAATGAAAATTGATGAGGCCACCAAGCCTTCATCACCAGAAAGAATACCAGAAACTGCACAAGTTTCTGAGAGACAAGTGTCTGAGCCTCCTACTGTGGAGGTAATTGACATCTCAGATATTAAATTGTCTATGTGTTTCTCTCCTGATAAATTTCTCAGTGTTGTTATGTTGTATTTTATTCTCAGGTTCAAAAAGAAAGAGAGGATGTTGAGGATCAGACTTCCAAGTCTCCTCCTCACACCAAGATATCTGAGGCACCTGGAACCTCAGTAGTCCAACCTTTTGAGCCTGCTGTAACACGTATGATACTTGACTACTCTAAAACCCAGATATCTACTAAAGTTTTGAAACTAACTCAAAACTCTCTCTTTCAGGCTCGAGCTAGTGCCTTAGTGGTCCCTGAAGATTTGAACAAGGACCTACTTCCATTCTTCAAGGCTCATACTCTGCCAAAGCATCTAAAGTGTTTCAAGAAATGGCAGAGACTCAGATGCTCTGATCTGTTTGAGATCACAAGGGTCACTGATCACCCTACTAGAAGAGCAAGAGCATTTGACTTAGAGAATTATGTGCATGCAATGTTTCCAACTGAGCAATACGCATTTGCCACGTTGATGAATAAGAACTTCATAAAGGAAGTAGCACACAAGCTTATTGAAGCCTTTGAAAAGGCAGATGGTCGACGTAATGGAGATGGCATTCAAGCCAATCTTGCCCAAGTCCCTACAGTGCATACCCTCTGAACAAGAGGAAGTAAATGGGCAATTGGTCACACTTCCTGAAGTGATCTATCTGGTTTCTGAAGATGAAGAGGAAACCGATGAGAATAATTTTGAAGAACCTCCTTCTGACCATCACAAGGATGATGATGACAAAAAGGATGATGATGATGCCCCTGCACCAGGGACAGGAGGGATTGCACAAAGTAATAATACCTCAGTCGCTGAAAAGTACACTGAGAGAACTTCACAAAATTCCCCTCCTCCATCTCCTTAGAAGTCTACACATCCATCTCCCCAACAAAAAGACTTTACTGAACAAGTAGTTGAGCACTTTGAGGACAACACTCAGAAAATATTGGATGCACAAGCTAGATTTGCTCAACTCAAACAATTGTTGGAGGAAGAACAACAACTAAATCTTCAACTGGAGATTCCCAAGCCTTCTGCACTAAACCTAGATCCCAGATAAGTGCCCGCTAACTGCTTTTCACCTTCACTTGATTTGTTTGTTTAGTGTGATTGCTGCAGGATGTCTTTAAGTGACACTCCAATTCTCAAGCCAGAGAACTATGAGAAATGGAAGAACAACATGATGCTCCACCTAGAAGCCATGGAAAAGGACCTCTCCTTTGAATGTCCATATGAGAAACCAGATGATGTGCACATAATTCTCAAGATGACTGGAATAGGCACAAGGCCAAGACTTGCTGTGAAACCCTTTGAGTCATTCTACATGACTGAAGATCAATACAAAGGTGACATCAGATATCTGAGGATCATATATGAATACTTCAAGCTATCAGATATCAGAATTGAACATGCCTGGAAATGGGAAAAGTATTTATGGGTCAAACATTTTGCCAAGAAGAATTCCACCAAATCATACAAAGTAGTATGTGATTATGACAGAGAAACTGAGATGTTAGTCAGAACTTTGCTGTATGACTACTCAGATGACATCAAAAGCTTTGGGGATTGGGAATTTGCTCACTGATCCATAGATCTGCTGATTGAAGACTTGAAGATTTTGAAGACTTGAAAATTAGTAAATTAGAATGTTTACTAGGAGCTTGGTTACTCCTGTTGTTCTAATTCAACTAACTGTTTTGTATCTTGCTGACTGAGCTGTAATGTATTTTATTTAAGTTATCTGTGAACTTTCTTTGTAACATATCTGATGAACCTACTCTCAGATATCAATCTATAAAAAGATAACTTCTCAGCAAAGATCACACTTTGTGATTTGGTTGATGCTTACTTTCTGCACTTAATTAAAATGAATTGAAAAGATCATAAGAAATGATTAAGTGTTGGATTGTTCCCTCTTTCAAGTTGTAATAGGTATTAAAGATAGTCATTGTAGACTGATCAAAAAGGGGGAAATTTGTTAGGAATATATGTTTAGATTTTGATCAGCAACCTAATGACTTATCTTAGCTCAGAAAGGTGGTTAGTACTCTTGGTTCACTTGAACAATGTAAAAGAGGAAAATCACTAAGTATGTTAGTCTAGCAAATCTTGTATAGGATGTTAGGTCTCTGAATGTAATTTTTATATCTTTGAAGAAGACCAAGAAGAAGGCATCCGGCAGGAGAGTTCAACAAATTTGAAGATTTGAAGACTGCACAAGATTGCTAGAGGCAAAGGAAATTGGTCTCATCAGACACCTATGTCCAGATATCTTAGAGAAACAAGTGTTTCTCTATAAACAAGTTTTGCAAAAGATATCTGAGAACACAAGGTTTTCATAACGAGGAAAAGTGCCCACAGAAACCTACAGTCAGATACCCTAGATAAAACTATGTTTCTGGGAAACAATGTTTCAATAGGTATCTGGAGATGTGAAGGTCTCTGGAAAAGGACATGCAATGCTTCAGAAAGCATTCATAGTTCCGTTGGCACTACAGGACAAAAATAGTACAATGTATAAATACGCAGATAGAGACATCTGAACAAAAGAGGAAATCTCTGAAAAGAGACAATGTCTTCTGCAGTACTATTTTCAGATATCAATAGTTTGAATTTGAATTGAGCCTAACGGATACTATTCAAACGGCTTCAAATTCAACTATAAATATCACCACTTAGAATACTTGAAGTACACACTGAACACCTTGAACTTACTCACAGAACGAACTCATTCAAGCATACAAGTCTTCAACCTACTTACTCTTTAGCTTACAGTTGTGACTAAGCTCTTGAATTCTAAGTAGCACGAAAGTTCTAAGTGTCCTGATCCTTAACAAGCATTGCTATCTGTGAAGGAGCTGGATCAAAAGATCAAGTATCTGAGTTTCATTCTCCAGAACATTTAACATTGACTTGGGTCAGTAAAGAACATATCACCACACATTGTGAAGTGTGTTAAGTGATTCTTGTTCTATAGAGTATTCCTAAATAACTGAAGAGTTAATAAGACTACTCACCTGACAAACAATCATAACCAACACCTTAAACGGCGTGGAGTACATGAAGTACTTAGTTTGGGAAACTAAGGAATAACTCCAAGGTTACTGAGCATAGGAAGTACTTAGTTTGGGAAACTAAGGAACAACTCAAAGGTTTCTGAGTATAGGAAGTACTTGGCTGGGAGCCGGGGAATAACTCAGGGGGAACACTTGGTTGGGATATTTAGGAATCGAGAGATGATATTTGTAAGGTGAACTCATTTATCAATCTTAGTCTAAGAAAGGCCGAAGTGGATTAGTCAAGGATTACGCTACCTTCGTATACCACTATAAAAGACGTGTTATTTACTTTCAAGAATTTATTTATCGCTCGCTTATCCTGCTAAGTATTTAAACACATTATATCTTGCTGAGCACGTGCACTTATCACAGAAAAGTCTTCCACTATCTGAAATTAAGTATCGGATATTTTCACAGATATCTGAGAAATTGTGTTTATCGACAAAAGTTGTAAAAGACTATTCACCCCCCCCCCCAGTCTTTTCCTTTGCCGTTATCCGACCAACAAAATTGAAGATGACAAGTAGAAAATAATGCACAATGCTAAGTTTTAACACAAGTAGTGAGGAAGTTGAATATATGAAATATAAAGTAAGTAAAAATAAATAGAATCTACTTGGAAGCCCATGTGTCAAAAAAGAGGTTATAGAGGGATTTATAATTTATAGAAGGTTAGTTTGGGATATATTTTTTGGTAGAAATTTATTTTGGCAATTCATTCCAGAGAAAGTGGCTTCCAAAGAAAAAGTTCATGATACAGGGTTCTTTGAGATAACGGAGAAGATGTCTAAGACCACTCCCATTCGACTCCCCGCCACGGGGCACGGTGGGGGTTTTCGGTTCATAGGATCTGGAGCCCCTATGATCCAGCTGTGCACGACTGGATGATGATCCAACGCCGTGCAACGGCTAGTTTGATGGGCCAGCCCGGGCTGGCCCACCAATTATATATATTTTTTAATTTTTTTATGTTTAAAATATTAATAAGAATATAATATATAATAATAATAATAAAATATAAAAATTATACCAACATTCATATTTTCTCGAGATCTATAAATTGACACCGATTTTTACACAGTTGCAACTCAACTTTTTCCCTTATTCCATTACTAGTTTATGGCCCGTCGATACTCGACGAGCATGGTAAAATATAAAGGAGTATTATATGATTATTATATCCATATAGAACTCCACAATTATCACGATAATATTTTCAGTTTGAAAACATCTAAAATATATAGTCGGTGAGAATTTATTACGAATTAGACTCATTAAAAGTTCATATAAAAACAACACATAAATGTAACTATTTAAAAAGTAATTTTAGTGAAAATTGATACGCTTGATATAGATGTAATATACTTGTTGAGGGTAAAACCTCGAACACTAACTAAACTATTACAAGTAACGTAATCTAGGATCCACCTCCTACTTGAAGTCCGAAGCAAGACTGGTCCGAGCTTGAATACCTGAAAGGACTAAGTGGGAGGGGGTTAGATTACCCGGATTGCCTATGTCAATCCGGTAAGAGACTTTACTCAAGAGAGAGTTGGAAGCTCTCAATGTAATAGTTATGAGGAATTATGACTTAGGAATCGACTTAGGGATTCTCACCTCGATATCGCTTACCCTAAGGTCTTGGACCTTGTGCTATATTTATAGTTATCGTATCTTATGAGATTGCTCATAAGATGATGCCAAGTGTATGCTTCAGATTTGGACACCAATGTTACCTTCGCCCATGGCCCATTAGTGAACAAAGAATCCAATACTAATCAACGGGCCCGGAGGGTAGTTCGACCTTTCCTCCGAGAGTACTGCCCGCATGTTGGGTCCGTATAAGTTCCTCGGTAGATCTGTATGCTTGGTTGATCCGCCTTAGGTAACTCAAGGTGTCCGCACTAGAGTTCCGGAATTATCTCATCGGTTCTCGTATATACGCTTGGTCTTATCAGGATGGTGGCGCCCGAGATTCTCTCGTCCGTCCGCTTAGCATCTCAGATCGACAGTCAGGTACTTGGAAGGTCCATGTGACCTTTGTCGTTCGAAGTCATCCATCTAGCTTGGTCGGACCTAGCTGAAATGGCGTCGACTTGTAAATACTAGTCGACCGAGATGGTTTCCTTTATGTCGGACCATTCAAGGTCGGACTAGCAATGAATAGGCTATCTCAAATTTTGATGCGCTTTAGGACACGCTCTATGGCGCCCTTAACGGATTGGACATATGTCCGTATCAACATATGTCCCCCTAGTTTCCAAGTATCTTAGTAGAAGATAGTTGGTAACTATGAAAAGAACAAGTGTGTTGTGGAGCGTGTCCGAATCGTTAACTGAAAAAGGAAAAAATCCTTTTTGTCGAGCTCTGTCGTCCGTGTTCTTAGGAATTCAATATATCTCTCTCCCCCCCCCCCTTTTCCTTCTACAGTCTGAGTTATGTAATAGCTCGGACTGTAGATGGAAAAGGTATTTGTATCCGAGATATATAGTTCCGAGTACGGTTAGGATCTGAGGAAGTACTCTGTGGAAGAGTGTAACGGAAGCTATCCGTTGGACCGATTATGTGAAATGGTCCTTCTGGGCTGCTGATCCGTAAATCAAAGAGGCCCAATGAGTTGTCTGTCCGGCCCACGGGGAAAGATCCCGGGGAAAGCGATGCGACCGTTGGATTGGAAAGATATCAACGGTTGGGACTTTTAACCCAATTGATGTGACGCTTCTGTTGAGCATTAAATGCGATGCAATCGTTATTATCCACTTATGAACCGCACAACCGCTGATTGAAAAAGATCAACGGCTGGGGTTCGAATCCAGGCGATGTGACTCTTGGCTTTCCCCAAATTGCCCTTATAAATAGCCAACCCATCAGTCACTTTCACACTTTAGCCACATCGAAACTCAGAGCGACTATAAAGCAATCCGAGCAATCAAAGATCAATCCGAGCAACTGAAATTCGCAAAATCTTGGAATTTCCACCTCAGATTCGTACCCTCGGAGAGCTAGCAAGGCTTCGTCGTCCATTCAAGCTTATCAAGTCAACTTTGTTAAGTAAGTACGCCTCAATTCCTCCTAAGGTTTTTCATTTTTGCGATATGCTTGTCATGTCAGTATGTTTTACCGCTTGAATATCCAATTGTTGATTCTGTGGTTGTAAATGTTGCTAGTGATAGGCTTCTGCAGCGTGCTTATTTGGACTACTTATCCTTTGTGTTGTAGCGTGCTAATTTCCTTTACCGGTAACCTGTGGATTTATCTCGTACGTCACGCCCACTGTAACCAAAACTTGATTATGCATGCTTATTTGGTGATGTGTTGGTGCCAATTGGCACACAGTCTTTCGTAAATTGTCCCTGTTAACGTGCCGGGTAGGGTAGACAATAGTGCCGATGGCACGTCCCTGTGTGCCATGGTTAGTGCCCATAGTGTTGAAACTATACTTCATGCAGAAAGTCTGGTAACAGTAGAACTTCGTCGGATCGCCAATTTAATAAGGCATCTAAATGAACTCTCGGACAATCACAACTATCGTTTCTGACCCATTTCCTTCTGCCCTAGGATGTCTGGGAGCGATAGTCAGAACCAACACGAGGCTCAAGGTTACCATGATGGAGTAAACTCGGTGACTGAGTCCGTGGACTTAACCATGTCCGTAGGAGATTTTCTAGTCATGGAACTTATGTCTTCTAGGGACTAAAACGCTGGACAAAGAGTCCGTGGTGTCAGGTAAACTCACCGACGAAAGCGGGCCAGTGGAGATGTTGCTAGATTAGGTCACTAGTCCGATCTCGACTATGTGGTGGTGTTGAACGCTTGATCCGAATGAACCTCGATTGAGCGGAAGGCGATGGGGTCGGGAGGTCGATTAAGTGGAAATGTTTGAGGTCGGGAAGAGGACCGTGTTGTGGCGGAAACAGTCCATCCAACCCGAGCACGCCCGGAGACCCAAGGTGGCGAGAGGAGGAGGAAGATGGTGAAGAAGAAGAAGAAGATGAGGAGGAGGAGGAAGGAGAGGAAGGTTCTCTGGGCCGCCGCTGGAGACGCTGCTTAGTCGTCGGATTGCTACATCCTTCGCGTCCGCCAATCCAATCTTCCGTTAGTAGGGACACGGCAAAGGTCACAGAATCAAATTCTGCCTCAAGGCCCGGCATTGTGATAGCGGATGAATTTGGAGAGTTAAATACGGATGGGCTTCTCCCTACATGTCCGTCGAAGGTTAAGGAGGAGGACATTCCAGAGTGGAGGCGGAAGTGGAGATTCTCAGTCTTGAAATCATGGTGCCCGAGCCCGACATGCATTTTACAATCCGCCGGGTACATGTGGCATGAGGTAGCTACTGTGGATGGAAGGTCCCTATTGCACCGTAGATAAAGCATATCTTGAACCACATCGATCGGTCCGTCGAGTTATCCCAAAGTCTTTGGGTAACCTCATTTGCTTCATTTTTTGTAAAAAGAAGGGCAACGGTGAATTTCGAGAACTTTAGCACTTTTCCATGTTACTTTTAGTCCGCAATCTCGCTTTATACTTTTGTAGCTAGAAAACCCTACAACTTCATTTCCGACTCCATTTCTTCCTTGAGGTCAAGTGGTGGATAAGTATATTTTGTTCGATGGCCTCAAACCGGGATGTCCGAGAGGCAACGAGAACAATGGGTCTCGCCGACAAAGTTCTTAAGGGAGACTATCTCGGACCGGCGCCTTCCAAGAACGTGGCTCGTGGGTGGCGTAATCCACAAGAAGAATAACCCACCTATTTATCCGCTCCACGGATTGATCCGCTACCGTCGCTTTACTTGTGCGGACCGATGACGTGAAGTTGGAGGGAAGACGGACTTCAGTATGGATTTTTAACTTTAGGATTTGTGCTCTTGTTTCTTTGGAGTGCTCTGTCTTGATCATGTATTTCCGCAATTCTGGTAATCCTTCCAATATATGTCCGTATCTGACGCCTTTATTTGATTGCGCAGCTCACTGGTTCGAGTACATCATGTCGATGCTCCGTGAAAAGAAAAAGTTCCAGAGGGAACAACAAGCCCTGGAGGTCGCCGCTGGTCAGAGGACCAAAATCATCAACACATCCGCTGGTCTTCCGATGTCGGATCCGAAAAATGCGGCGGTGTTTGCTGCAGAGGAGGAAAGGTGGAACAAGGCCGGAGAAGATCCACAGGCCTTGGTGGTGCCCGACAAGGGCAAAGGTCCTGCCACTCAGAGCGCCACTACCTCTAAGCCACTCGCACCCCAGCGGGAAGTGTTGATGCGGGACGCCATAACCTCGGGGCGCAAGAGGGGAGCAACCTCGGAGGCTTCCCTTGCAGCTAAGAGGCAGCAACTGTCCGCTGTCCTGCCTGTTGACCAAGCTGCTCTCGATAAGAAGTAGGAGTGGGCTCGCAGACTCCCTAAGGTAGAGCGGGTCGGAGGGCTTGACGAGCTATACCAGCGGGTAAGTAACTCTCCCATGGTTTCCTTGGCTTGTTCTCGTGATAATAAAATACAACTTATATCCATGCGACCTCTTGCACTCGGATGTTTCACGAGCTAGCCATGCAAAGGAAGGCCGATTTAACGTGCTACTATTGAGGAGGATCTCGACAAGGTCAGAGCTACTCATGGACGAGGCGGAGAAGGTGAAGCGGATGGAAATGCAGCTGAAAGAAAATGAAGTGAAGTTCCATAAGCTGAAGGCAAGCTGGGAAGAGATCAAGGCGGACTTGGAATGGCAGGAAAAGTTTGTCAGTAGGTCGATGAAGGCCTTCCGGGACTCAAAGGATATCCCGCCGGGGCCTCAATATGCCCGCCAGTGCTGGTCGTGACTTTATGAATTCGGATTCTTTCGTTCTTCATGGCGACAAGTCCGACGCCTCGCTTAGACGGGTTTTCATCCGCTATCGCCACCGCAATTCAAGGGCCTACTTCCGCAGAGCTGATCGAAGGCGAAGGGTTGATCCTTCGGATGCTAATGGTGTGGAGGTCCTCAGGACAATGTCTCGATTTAACGGTTGTCAAGGCGAAGTTTGTAGAGTTAGTCACCGAGGAGGGTGAGATCGAGATCCAAAATGGCGGACCCTTCCTTCCGAGGTGTGTACCGGACGCCCTCCGAAAGGTATGCTTTGTACCTTTTGATAACTACCGGGCTTTCCTGAGGGACTGGTACTTCCTGCCTTCCCGGGTCGTTGGTCTCGATGCGGATTTCAACTTGTTCGAGGTCGCTGAATCTCTTGCCGCGCAAGTCGCCGCCAACACGCCTCCCCTCAATCCGCCTCAAACCGGTGAAGCGGGTCCGAGCCAAGCTGGCCCCCAGTGAGAAGTCCGGGGTATGCCCCGTGAAAATTCTGTACTTGTTGAATCTTCCTGTCGAATTTGTTATCCTTTGATTGCGCGGAATGTCGCCATGTACAATGCTTTTATATCTTCTCGCCAGTAATTATCCGTGGAGCTATGCTTCCCTTACTTTTGAATCACTACTTGCTATCTTCTTTGCTTCCTTCTATTTGTTGCTCATAAAATACATATCTTTTGAGAACACGGATCTTTGTTAATGGCGTCTGATGTAGAAATCAAACCATCATCTTTCCGATCCTCGACTGCTCATTTTTGGGATGCGAATTCTTCTAGAAGGAGGAAGGTGAAATAGTGAAATGCCTTTATTGTCGTTTTTCATCTTCCTACCATCGGATGAGTGACACATGGCGTGATCGCAAAGATCCATCGCCCTATAAATAAGACTATGGTAACTCCTCCTTTCATCGCTTTACTTTTCACCAATCTTTCCCTGTTTAGCACCTTCAACCTTCCAAAAAAGCCGGCGTTCTCCAGGATGTCAGAATCTGATGATGAGGAATATCATCATTGGGTAAATTGTGCTTGTGGGCACATACATCCGCCGATTTATCCGGGTAGAGGGACCGCTGATGACCCAATCATTCTTGATTTTGAAGGCGACCCCCCTCTATGTCTGGGGATGGCCAGGAGGTTAGCTGATGAAGAAAGGGAGCGGACGCTGAAGATGATCCGTAGGAGGATTCGAATACAGTAGCAAGCTCGTCAGGCTCAAAGCGGTGGCTCAGAGTCCCAAGGCTCAACTTCCGGAATCTGGTGAAGGAACAAGGCCGGGTATGCCCCGTAGAAGTGTGTATGGTCCTCGGACCTTGACAGATTGTACCTTCTGTGTGTATATGCTCGGATAATTTTGTCTATAAAATTCGAACTACTTTTCATCAGATGAGATCGCCACCTTTTTCTTATTCGTACATCGTCGGATTGTATAGACGCGCATATCGTTGTAAGATGACAAACAAATACAAACTCGGACGTGGTTGAGGGGCTTGTTTGGGTTTGGTTGGATAACTCAACTGACCCAACACTGTTCAACCCAAACGGGTGACTGAAGCCCATTGTCGACGCTAATCTATTAGCGTGGCGGACGCTGATTGGTTAGAGTGTTCTATAAAAAGACACGACCCCAGTACCAAAACCGTGTAAACTGATCCCAAATTCTTCTTTTTCTATCTCTGATGCTCGAAGTAAACTATTAAAGCCTGACTTCTTCTCTTTTCTTCCAATCCTACTTTAGTGGCTCGAATCTTTCTTGAATTCGTAATGGTCTCCTGATTTCAAGAGAGTTGGAGTCTCTAAAGATGGTTAGGCAGAGATCTCAGTCGTTTTGACTTGTATATATCATTGTTTGTTGGTACTTACTTCTCCCCGGACACTGGATCTACATTACCATGGTATGGTGATATCATGAAAGATTCTGTCATGTTTAACCATTTTTCCTTGTGCAGGTAGATTAGGTTCCTGGTTTCCACGAAAAATATACTTTCTGATTGATATGGAAAAAGCTTTTCCTGACAGGGGAATAGCCTCGACGGGAGATGACGTATCTCCGAAGACTTTCTTTATAGATTATGTATTGCGTATGTAGATCCGGATAAAGATCCAAGATAGTAGACTGTAAAACTCATTGCTTGCTCTTTCTTGTCAATTGAACGTTAAATCTCAGATGCACGAAGTGAAAGATAGAAGTTGTATTTATTTGCTGGAAATTCAATTACAACTTGCGGGCTATATGGCCAATGACAAAAGGATTAACAAAAAATAGAACTGACGGAGTTCCGTGTAATAGATAGTTGGAATCTAAAATAACCAATCGACTTGACGGAGATTCGCGTAACCATCACTATGTGTAAAACTTTTGAAGGTTTCTAGCATTCCATGTACGCTTGAGTGGGTGTCCGCGCTCATCTTCCAATTCGTAACTCCCATTCACTCTGTTCGACAATCTTGGAGGGTCCTTCCCATTTGGGCTTGAGTTTTCCAACATTGTTCAAAATGTTAGCCCGGCGAAGCACTAGGTCTCCGACCTGCAAGTTATTTGCTCAAACATTCATGTTGTAGGCTCGGGCAGCAGTTGCTTGATACCTATGGATATTAGCCAGTGCTTCAGTTCTTTTATGTTCCAGCATGTACAGGTCGAATATTCGAGCTTCACGATTGGCGGAATCGTCGAACTCTTGGACCCTCATAGCCTGAACATCAATTTCGGCTAGTATAACTGCTTCGGAGCCATATACCAAGGCAAATGGAGTTTCTTCGGTCGCGGTCCGTGCAGTGGTGCGATGAGCCCATAGCACGCCATCCAGGTCGTCCGCCCATTTTCTTGAGAAGTTCTCAACCGCTTTTCAGATCTTGACTATTGTCTTGTTTGTGGACTCAGCTTGTCCATTAGCTTGCGGATATCCAACAGATGTGAAACGTTGTTCGATTTTGAAGGACTCCAGCCATTCCTTGAGCCCATTGCCTGAAATCTGGGCACCATTGTCCGAGACGAGAACTCAAGCGTGCCAAAGTCGCAAATGATGTTCTTCCGTATGAAGGTCCGTGACTCGACTCAGAATGGTTGCCACGCTTCCGCTTCTAGCCATTTGGTGAAATATTCCACGGCCACAATCAGAACTTCTTCGCTGAGTGCCCTCGAACGGGTCCGACAATATCAATGCCCCATCGATCAAATGGACACGCTTATGATTGACGGAATCATAGGATGCGCCGAACGATGTGGAATGTTCGCATAGTATCGCAATCGTGGCACTTCCGAGCGTGATCGGCGGAATCTTTATCAATGCTAGCCAAGAATAGCCTTGTCGTATGATTTTCGGCAAGAGTTCTTCCCTAATGACTTCCGCAGCTTCCGTGGTATCTCTTCTAGGATGTTTTGCTTCAAGGGCTCAAACATCTCAAGTGAGTCCCGCAAAAGATCTCTTGTACAAATCTTCTCCTAGTATGAAGTATCTGTCGCCAAAGATCGCACGCTTTTGATTCCTTCGGATCACCCGGTAGAGATCCGCTTTGAGATAGTTAAAGATGTTAGTCATCCGCTTTCTTCGTCGCTTATCATGACAACCGAATTGAGACTAATGATGGACGAGTCAAGAATGTGAGTAGGATTACTCTCAGGTCGTGAGTCAGCTGCTATGGATGCGATTTTGCCAGAGCCCGCTCTTTCATTCCGTGCTCACAAACTTTTCTGTGGTAAATTCTCAAAGTGGTTGGCTTCCTGCTTGAGCAGCTCAAGATACTTGATCATCGAAGGACCTTTTGTGGCAAAAGTTCCTGAAAATTGAGCTTCAACTAGCTGTGAGTCCGTGTAAGATTTGAGCTTCCGGACTTGCAGGGATTTTGCCAGGCATAGCCCGACTAACAATGCTTCATACTCAAAGATCATTATTGGTAACTTTGAATTCTGTGGATATCGCTAGTCAAGTTCCGCACCATCAGGGCTCTTAAGAAAGATTCCAATCCCTCCCACTCTTCCAGTGGAGGAACCATCCACTTCCAATGTCCAGACATCAGAAGGATGTTTTTCAGTTTGGAGGTCTTCAGAAGCTCCCCGAGGTTCCAACCTTTGTTCTTCTTTTTCTTTGATTTCTGGTCCGGAGTTGTTAGTACCGGATCTGCTTGCGATATCGTCAAGAAGGAACATTTGGTTGACCCGAGTTTCCTCATATGATGCAGGCAGGGACTGATTGATGAATTGA
Source organism: Plantago major (assembly GCA_026545765.1). NCBI lineage: Eukaryota > Viridiplantae > Streptophyta > Magnoliopsida > Lamiales > Plantaginaceae > Plantago > Plantago major. Next base: position 28,094,923 of record CM048841.1, read on the forward strand.
GCATCCTCGAGGTTTGTTGGGTTGAACTTCGGCAGAATTGTCTCCCGGATAATCTGCTTGGTGATTAGGCATTCAAATGCCTGTTTGTCAGGGACTCTCTCTGAATCCGTCTCAGGATATTCTACTAAGAAGTCGACGAGGACTTGAGCCTTCTTTGCTGACGGAGCCTGATAGCAAATGTCGTATTCACTCAGCTCAATCGCCCACTTAGAGAGTCGTCCAGATTGATCGGGCTTCCCAGTGACTCGCTTTCAAAGGTTCCGCAGTTAGTACCACTATTTTGTGAGACTTGAAGTATGGTTTTAACCGCCTTGCGGTGTAAACCAAAGCATATGCAAGTTTCTCAATCTTCACGTATCTTGTCTCCGCCCCAGCAAGGGCTTTGCTAAGATAGTAGATTGACAAATGATCATTAGCTTGAATCCGTACTAATACGGAACTCATTGCCTCATCCGTGATTGCTAGGTAGAGGTAGAGTGGTTCTCCTTCGACGGGTTTGGAGAGTAGTGGAGGGGAATGGAGGCACTTTTTCAATTTCTCGAAAGCCTCAGAACATTCCGCGGTCCACTCAAAGCTCTCTCCTTTCCGGAGGATTTTGAAGAACGGAAGATTCTTCTCCGCAGATCGTGATATAAAACGATTTAAGGACATAAGACGTCCTATGAGTTGCTGTACCTCATTGAGGGTCTTCGGATGCGGCAGATCTAGGATTTCCTTGATCTTCTCGGGGTTTGCGCTTATCCCCCTCTCCGTGACCATGTATCCGAGGAACTTCCCTCCTTTCACTCCGCACGTGCACTTTTCCGGATTCAATTTCATTCCGTACTTCCTAAGGATAGCGAAGCACTTGTTCAAATGATGCACATGTTGTTTCAATTTTGCTCTCGACGAGCATGTCATCCACGACACTTCCATGGTTTTCCCAATCTCTTCCTTGAACATTCGTTCACCAGACGCTGGTAAGTGGCTCCCGATTTTCAATCCAAGGGCATTACCTTGAAGCAAGATATACCCCCAGCAAGAAAAGCTTTTCTTGATGTCCTCTTTGGCCATCCGAATTTGGTAAAAACCTTGGTATGCATCCATAAAACTCAGCAACGCACATCCGGACGTGGAGTCAACCAACTGATCTGTTCATGGCAAAGGGTACGGGTCCTTTGGGCAGAACTTGTTCAACCTAGTGAAGTCATTGCACATCCGCCATTTGCCTGGTGATTTCTCTACCAGAACCACGCTATGCACTCCAATCAGAGTAACGGACTTCTTAGATATGCCCTGGTTTCAGGAGTCGCTCAACTTCAGCGGATATGATGGCATCCTTGACCGGACCAAAATCTTTCCTCTTTTGTCGGATGTACTTGATTGAGGAGTCCATGTTCAGACGGTGAATAGTAATCCTCGGATCTATTCCCTTCAAGTCATCGGTCCTCCAGGCAAACACATCACTGTTGTCTCGGAGACAAGCAATGAGCTTCTTTTCCACCTCTGCGTTCATCTCTGTTTCGATTCTTGTCTTCTTGTCCAAGCTTCCAACAACAATCTCAATTTCGAGAGTTTCATGAGGCTCGATTCGCACCGCCCCTAGGAAACTTCTCCTTTGGCTCCCTACCCAACTGTGGATTTTCCTTTTGGTGGAAGAACAATGGCGGTCGAGGTCAAAGCGCTTGTCAAAGACGGGGCGGACGCCTTCTTGTGGACATAATGTAACATTCCCAAAGGCCACGGACGCTTTCCTATCTCTTCTCCAACTCAAGGAGTTGGAAACTTCATTCTTATGGAGAGTGGAGGAAATAGCCCGGAATTGATTGAGCCTGACGCCCAAAGATAGCATTGTAGTCGAAAGTCCGTCCACTACTACAAATCGGACCGACCGAGTCACTTTGCCGAAAGTCCCGTGAGACGCAACATAACACTTCCTAGGGTCAAACAGCCCCTCCAAACCCTAGTATAGAGGTGTGGACCCTCTCATATCGGATTCTCCCACCCATCCGGTCCAAAGGTTCTTTGAAAATGATATTCGAGGAACTCCCGTGTCCACCAAAATTTCGCTCACCGATAAGTTGCGAAGGTTAACGAAACCACCAGCCGAACATCCGGATTATCAATGTCCTCGCCCCGCAGAGGAGGAGGAATCTCGCTATCATCAAGGATATATCATTTGTACTCGACCGGAGCCAGACGCCTTTCGTTGTTTCAAGATTTTGAGCATTCGCTCTCTTCGCTCCTACTATCACCTCCAGATGGTCCGCCGCGATGGTGTTAATCACTCCAGACGGAGGGTTCTCCATATCAATGTCATCGCTATATCTCAGACGGATGTCCATCCGAGCGAGGCGGATAATGAGCCGGAGGTGGCAAAGATAGCGACGGGTGGTGGTTCTCAGAGCATTATCCTCCTCCTTCGCCTCCGCTCTATCGCGGCTCGGAGGGTTCATCCGCATAAATGTGCTCCTTTAGCTTGCCTCTCTCACCGTGTGTTCAACCTCGCTTTCAATCGATATACCATCGCCTCGTGACTACGGCACTTGTGGAACTTGCAGCACTTTCTTTCCATTCTTATTCTTCCGGTTGTTGTGAGAGAGCTGCCATCGGACATCCAAATTTCTTCTCGATGATAGTTGCCAAGATGTAGGATCTGGTCCGTCGAGACGGGTATAATCCGCAGATCTCCTCGGACTCCTTTCTCGTGGAATCCTTTATGTCTATGATCCTTCTTGGGTCAAACTTCCGGCGCTGTTTTGTTTCATCGGATCTTTTCCTTTCTTCAACCACTCTTCATCGAACATTCCTTTCGTACTCTTCTCCGCACATCACTTCTTTGCAGATGTCATCTAAATGCTTTTCACCTCACTTCGACTAGAGAGTTTTCATGGAGCTCTGAGTTGAAAGTATTAGCATACAGGTGACGGACCCGTTCCTTAATACTGTGTGGCTCAACTCGAAGAACTTCCGCGTGAAAGCGATCTAGGAAGGTTCTTAGATCCTCTTGTTCCCGCTGTATAACTTCTGCCAAATGCTCTATGGTACGCTTTCTCCTTTTTGATTTTCCAAATCGTGCCAAAAACATGGAAGAAAGGTCTGCATATGACTTTATCGACTTGTTTGGTAAAGAGGTGTACCAATCCATAGCCGTTCCGAAGAGAGTGGATGAGAACGTAAGAGCTTTTGTATTGTTGCTCATTCCCTTGGAATCCATCTTGCTGTTGTACCTTGTCAGGTGACCAACGAGACAAGCATCCCCATAATAGTATTCCAAGCTCGAAATTACTTGATCCGAGTTTCTGTTTCTTTCCTTCTCCCTCATAATGTCATCGCACAAGGGGTTTGGTGCGCTTAGTAATTATCTGCCAGGATCTTTTACCAGCGCCCGAGATTCAACTGGGCCTCCAAAGCCTTCACGAGCGAGATCTCGCCACCATTCATGATCTCTCCTTTCCTGATGAACATACATCCGCGGAGTTCATCTATCCGACCAATCGGAATAGTTTCGCCATTTGATCTCTGCCTCTGAGGTGCTTGTCGCGAACTCCTGATGCCTATTATCCCTTCGATACTCTCTCCTTCCGCTTGGGCTCTTTTCACCCCGAGCCAGGAGGCGATGTTCACGGCCTAGAAGGTTTCGCAAATCCTCTTGAGGTGGCTGATTTCCTAACCTATGTCGGATCGGACGTGCTCGCTTGATAATGCAGGCTCGCTCGAGGAGGAGTAACCATCAAGGAGTAGCTTGCTGAGGATGGGCATTGTTAGACCCCAGGTATCCTTGGATGATTGTGAGCAATCTATCGAACTGGGTCTCACTTAGTCCGAGATCACTAGTGCGGACAGTGCGACCATCAGGCATAGTGAACTGTTGACCTGCAGTAGGGCCTTGAGCTTCTGCCGGTGAAGCTCGTACCACCCCTTCTCCATGGCTCACAGGCACAACATTCTCAGGAACACTTCGAATCCCTTCGTGCGGAGCGCCTCTTCCTTCATCTCGAGGATGGGCTGGTCAGGCCCATCGCCGGATATCTCCTTCCAAAGGCTCCCTCCACCACAGTGGCTCTTCGTCCACGAGTGGGCGGACATCCTCGTGGGCGTGGTGGTGGAGTCCCCACGCCTGCAGCACTAGTCCGCGCTGTCCGTCTTGTTCTTGCCATCAACTCAACTCAAACACGAAAACTTTTTGTAAAAGATTCCCACAAACGGCGCCAAAATGTTGAGGGTAAAACCTCGAACACTAACTAAACTATTACAAGTAACCTAATCTAGGATCCACCTCCTACTTGAAGTCCGAAGCAAGACTGGTCCGAGCTTGAATACATGAAAGGACTAAGTGCGGGTTAGAATGGGTTACTCGGATTGCCTATGTCAATCCGGTAAGAGACTTTACTCAAGAGAGAGTTGTAAGCTCTCAATGTAATAGTTATGTGGAATTATGACTTAGGAATCGACTTAGGGATTCTCACCTCGATATCGCTTACCCTAAGGTCTTGGACCTTGTGCTATATTTATAGTTATCGTATCTTATGAGATTGCTCATAAGATGATGCCAAGTGTATGCTTCAGATTTGGACACCAATGCTACCTTTGGCCCATGGCCCATTAGTGAACAGTAATCCAATACTAATCAATGGGCTCGAGGGTAGTTCGACCTTTCCTCCGAGATTACTGCTCAGCATGTTGGGTCCGTATAAGTTCCTCGTAGATCAGTATGCTTGGTTGATCCGCCTTAGGTAACTCAAGGTGTCCGTATTTAGAGTTCCACCAAGTATCTCATTGGTTCCGCTATATAAGTTTGGTCTTACGTGATGGTGGTATCCGAGATTCTCTCGTCCCATCCGCTTAGCATCTCAGACCGATAGTTCGTGGTACTTGGAAGGTCCATGTGACCTTTTGTCGTTCGAAGTCATCCATCTATCATGGTCGGACCTAATGAAATGGCGTCGACTTGTAAATACTAGTCGACGAGATGGTTTCCTTTATGTCGGACCACACGAAGGTCGGACTAGCAATGAATAGGCTATCTCAAATTTTGATGTGCTTTAGGACACGCCTATGGCGCCCTTAACGGATTGGACACATGTCCGTATCAACAATACTTATAAGTATCTTTTACAGTATATAATAGAGATAAACTCATTGTGGATTAATGCATGTGTCGAGGGTACATTCTGGCTTGAGCGATAAACTTTTCCTAACTCTTGCTTATCATCATGAAAAAATAAATTGATATAGCAAACTATCTCTTATTCAAATTGTGAGGGAAGTTTGATTCGTATGATGGGTTATCGTGTTAGGAATATCTGTTTAGATTTTGATCAGCAACCTAATGACTTATCTTAGCTCAGAAAGGTGGTTAGTACTCTTAGTTCACTTGAACACTGTAAAAGAGGAAATTCACTAAGTATGTTAGTCTAGCAAATCTTGTATAGGATGTTAGGTCTCTGAATATAATTTTTTATATCTTTGAAGAAGACCAAGAAGAAGGCATCTGGCAGGAGAGTTCAACAAATTTGAAGATTTGAAGACTGCTCAAGATTGCTAAAGACGAAGGAAATTGGTCTTATCAGATACCTATGTCCAGATATCTTAAAGAAACAAGTGTTTTTCAAATAAACAAGTTTTGCAAAAGATATCTTAGAACACAAGGTTTCTGAACGAAAAAAAAATGCACACAGAAACCTACACTCAGATACCTTGGATAAAACTATGTTTCTAGGAAACAATGTTTCAACAGGTATCTGGAGATGTGAAGGACTCTGGAAAGGGACATGCAATGCTTCAGAAAGCGTGCATAGTTCCGTTGGCACTGCAGGACAAAAATAGTATAATGCAATAAATGCGCAGACAGAGACATTTGAACAAAAGAGGAAATCTCTGAAAAGAGATAATGTCTTCTGCAGTACTATTTTCAGATATCAATAGTTTGAATTTGAGTTGAGCCTAACGGATACTATTCAAACGTCTTCAAATTCAACTATCAATATCACGACTTACAATGCTTGAAACACACCTGAACTTACACATAGAACGAACTTATTCGTTCAAGCATACAAGCCTTCAACCTACTTACTCTTTAGCTTACAGTTGCGACTAAGCTCTTGAATTCTAAGTAGCACGAAAGTTCTAAGTGTCCTGATCCTTAACAAGCATTGCTATATGTGAAGGAGTTGAATCAAAAGATCAAGTATCTGAGTTTCATTCTCCAGAACATTTAACATAGACTTGGGTCTGTAAAGATCATATCACCACACATTGTGAAGTGTGTTAAGTGATTCTTGTTCAAGAAGGTAGTATTACATAACTGAAGAAGTTATTAATCTACCAATCTGACAAAATCTCCTTAACCAACACCTTAAACGGCGTGGAGTACAGGAAGTACTTAGTTTGGGAAACTAAGGAATAACTCCAAGGTTACTGAGCATAGGAAGTACTTAGTTTGGGAAACTAAGGAACAGCTCAAAGGTTTCTGAGTATAGGAAGTACTTCGGGAGCCGAATAACTGTGGGGAACACTTGGTTGGGAACCTAGTGTATTTAGGAATCGAGAGAAGATATTTGTAAGGTGAACTCAATTATCTGTCTTAGTGGATTCTAGGTCTGAGAAAGGCCGAAGTGGATTAGTTGAAGGATTACGCCACCTTCAGATACCACTATAATTTGATGTGTTATTTACTTACTGCATTTACCTTGCTTCAGTTGTCTTGTTAAGTACTTACACACATTCATTCTGCTGAGCACGTGCACTTATCACAAAAAGTCTTCCGCTCTCTGAAATTAAGTAATAGATATCTTCACAGATATCTGAGAAATTATGTTTATCGATAAAAGTTGTAAAAGACTATCGCCACCCCCCCCCCCCCCAGTCTTTTCCTTTGCCGTTATCTAGACCAACAAGAGGTACAGAGCAGGAGGTTCCCAAGCCTTCTGCACTGAACCTAGATCCCAGATAAGTGCCCGCTAACTGCTTTTCACCTTCACTTGATTTGTTTGTTTAGTGTGATTACTGCAGGATGTCTTTAAGTGACGCTCCAATTCTCAATCCAGAGAACTATGATAAATGGAAGAACAACATGATGCTCCACCTAGAAGCCATCAAGGATTTAAATGATCAAGTGATAAAGAATGGCCCCATAGTCATTCAACAACTCAAGCAGGTCATGGAGGTTTCTAATGGTAGAGACAGAGATCCCACTGATGAAGAACCGAGTGGTGGTTCCTCACAGACAGATGCGTCAACCAGTGGAAGGCCTACTGGTCAAGTTGTTTATGAGCCAAAGCCCAGAGAGCTCTGGACATCGAAAGATGCCAAGAGAAATCGACTGGATGGTCAGGCTCGTAATATCATCATACATTCCACTCAGCACATACGGTAAATCGGGGTTCATAACCATAAAGTGTTCTCGCAATCGATTGAAGAAATTGCGCAAGACCGAGAAAACAAAGGAAAATAAGTTCGAAGTTTTGAAGCTCAAATTCCAAAACTTTAAACAAGGTCCCATAGAGACTCTTGAAGAACTAGATTTTGCCATTTACATCGATGAGTGAAATGGCTGCACTTGGTGAAAGTGAGAGATACTCTAACTCTGAAAAGGTTAAGACTATCGTCAGAAGCTTGAATCAAAACTGGGAACATACTCAATACTTTTATTTCAACCAAGGAATGCCAAATATCACTCCAGTAGAACTCTTTTCTCACTTAGCTACTGTCAACTATGAAACTACTCAGAGAGGACAAGAGATTGCTGAGAAAGTTCACAATGTTGCTTTGGTGACACAAGGCACTTCTGAAAAGCAGGATACCAAAGAAATGACTGAGGAAGATTCTCTTGCTGTGAAGCAAATGAGAAAATATGTCAGTCAGGAAATTGAGAGAAGAAAAGCCAAAGAGAAGCTGAAAAAGCATATAGGCTCAAACTATCACCAATACAAAAATATGCAGCTGTCAAGCTCGCTGAACAAGCCAGCTTAGCAAGCATCTAGTACTGAGGAAACAAAACTCGGAAACGATATCTGTTTCTATTGTCAGAAACCTGGTCACTTTAAAAGGGACTGCCCTGCTTTCAATAAGCTAAAGACAGGTGACAAGAAAGATAGAAGAAATTTCAAGAGAGGTCAGAGAGCTATGCTCACCGAAGAAAGGAAAAAGATTCAAATCCAACTGGATGCTCTTGATATTGAGTCAGAATCTGAGGAAGAAGACTCAGATGACTCCAAACTACCTTCACCAGAATTATGTGGCATCACTCTTGAATTGGTTGACTTTTGTCAAAAGAAAAGGGAATTGTGTGGGGGTTGCTGAGGAGATCTATCCAGATTGCTCCAACTTTGAGCCTTGCCTAATGGCTGACAAGGTAACCAACATTACTCAATTCATAAACTATGAGAGTGATGAGGACAGAATCAGAGATTTAGAATATCTCAGAAGAAAACTTGACCTCTACAAAAGAGAATTTCAAATGGTCCGAGCTAGAGCCGACATTTTTGAAGAAGAAAAGAATTATCTTGAGAAGGAAAATTCACAATTACTCAAGATATCTGAGAAAAAGGATGCCGAAAATGCATTTCTCAAAGCACAGATATCCGAGACGGAGAAGTCACACAGAAAGGCAATGGATATACTCCAAAAGGAAAATAAAGATCTTCTTTCTGAAAATGAGGAACTCAAAAGAAAGAACTATCTTTCAATCCTATGCCAAAGCTAGTGATACACTTATCAAGTACACTCTTATTTAAGAGATCCTTCGTAAAAGGAGGACTCAATGACACAAATAAATAGTTCTACCACTCTGAATAAGAGTGATGAAAGAATAACATTTGTTAGTGCTCAGCAAGATGGTTCCCAAACAACCTATGGCATTGGTAAAAAAGCTAAGGTTGTTAACAAAGGCAAGGAAGTTGCGACCAAACCTTTGTGGGAAAAACAAGTCCAAAAGAAAATCACTGGAATGTTTCAGAAGAAACATAACATTGAAAAGTGTAATCACCCACAAGGTTATGTCTCTAAAGGAAAAATTGCGGTGCAAAATTTTCCAACATCACGCTCGAAAGAAAGACATTCCAGAGACTAGCAAAGCTGCTGGGAAGAGAACTCAGATAGCACCAGGTGCTCGAAATGGCATTGGCTATAAAGCAATCGGGAAACAACTTGCTCGTGAGTTTATACAAGAGCAAGAACGATGGGTAAAAGCTAGGATTGCTTAAAGCAATCATCATAAGTGGAAGAAAGAACAAGCCACAAGCAATCTGAATGCCAGGGCTAGAAGAAATCTGGCAAGAAAAGCTAAGTTCTAAAAGGCACTCAAAGAATCGATGTATTTGAAAGCACCACGAGGAGCACCAAGGAACACACCAAGAAGGAAAATAGCTTTAAATGATAATGACACTAGTCATTTACCTAAAATTCCTCCTTATGTTCCAACAAGACAAAAGAATGCCCCAAGGAAGTTCATTCAGAAATGGATTCCTACAGGGAGATTCTTTAGTCCAGAAGGTTCCATTGCTGGAATGAGAGCCTAACTCCATGTTTCCTGTTTTATGCAGAACACTCTGAGGAAGATTCCGAAGTGGCATTTTGATAGTGGATGTGGAAAGCACATGATAGGAGACAAAGCAAATCTGGTTAACTACAGAAAATGCGATAAAGGACAATTTATTAGATTTGCTGGAGGAGATGAAAATTCAACCATAGGTTTTGGCGATCAAGCTTGGAGCTCTTATAATCTTCAAGTACTACATGCGAGGGATTGAAATATAATCTCCACGCATGAGTCAATTGGTAGACAAAGGGTACATCAGAAAGATCAAGTCAAAACTATGCAAATTAATCGACAATGAGTCAAAGCATAATCTTGGTTAGGCGGAAAGAAAATCTCTATGTTTCGATTGCATCCGCCAATCAAGAATGTCTCATGGTGAGTCAATCGCCACATCAAGAAAATTGGCTATGGCATAAAAGAATGTGTCACTTGAACTTCAAAACTCAACAAGCTAGCCAAGAAAGAGTCAGTGGTCGATTACCCAAAATGGCATACGTAAAAGATGGTGTATGCTCACTTGCCAAATGGGGAAAAAATAAAACATCTTTCAAGTCTAAAACTAGACACTCCAGTTGAAAGGTTGATCGCAAATGTTACATATGGATCTTTTGAATCCTCTCAGAATTAGCTATGCAGAAAGAAGTATGGTCCGTTGTTGTTGATGATTACCAAGATTCACTGGGTTGTCTTTCTTAAACAAAAATCGATGCAAGGATTGAAATACCTAACTTGTCAATAAGCTTGAAGTCATGAAAATGACAAGGTATCTCAGAATCGTATCGCACTATGGTACGAAGTTTGTGAACCAAGACATAAAAGAGTTTTATACCGCAAAGGTATACAACATCAACTATCTTCAAGAAGGACACCACAACAAAATGGTGTTGCCGAAAGGAAGAATAGGACTTAAAAGAAGCAAAGAAGAACAATGCTTACGACATCAAATAAGTGAAATCTATTGGGTTGAAGCTGTTAACACTGCCTGCTACACTCAAAATAGATGTTTGATTAACAAACACCATGACAAAACTCCTTATGAACTTTTGATTGGTAGACCCCCTAGTATCAAACATCTAAGGGTGTTCGTTGCATGTTTTGTTCTTAACAATGTAAAAAATACTTGAGAACATTTCAACCAAAGGCGATGAAGGAATATTTCGGTTATTCTCCTAATAGCATAGCCTACATAATCTACAACAAAAGAACGCAAAAGATTGAAGAATCTGTTCATGTAGTTATCTATGAAGGAAACAAGAAAGTACACTTGAATAAAGAACTCTCAGATAGGTTCAAAAAACTAATGATTAAAGATTCTGAAGAAGAATCCTCAAATAGAAACAATTCTATCATTCACTTAGAGGATGACTCTAACGATGAAAAGCAACCATTGCTTAGTAACAACCAGATGACTCTAAGACATGATGAAGAATCTCCTATGAGAATTCCAGAAATGGAACAAAGTTCGAGAATCTTCATCATGAAGAGGTTTCGAGAATCGATTGTTGAAAATCCAATCCTTATATCTCTAACATCAAAAAGTGTCAGATATCTATGGTGTTTCCCGTGTACCAGATATCTCAGATACTGAACAAGTATCTCGTCAGGATCATAATGATTCACATTTAGATCAAAATGATAACAATCCTACTAGTTCAAAATCCATTATAAAATGGATAAGAGATCATCCTGCCAAGGATGTGATTGGTCCTTTAGGCCAAGGGGTTAGAACTAGGAGAGCAATTGCTGGAAATGCAGACTCTCTCTATGGATGTTTCATCTCAAACATTGAACCTAAAACTATAGAAGAAGCATTAAAGGATCATGATTGGATCTCTGCAATGCAAGAAGAGTCGATCAATTTGAGAGAAACAAAGTCTGGAAACTGGTTCCATTTGTTTTGGAATATCTGTAATTAGAACCAAGTGGGTTTTCAGAAACAAAATGAATGAGTCTGGTGAAATAACCAGAAACAAAGCAAGATTGGTTGCCAAGGGATTCACCCAGACTGAAGGACTAGATTTTGATGAGTCATATGCTCCAGTTGCAAGATTGGATTCAATTAGACTATTTCTAGCCTTTGCAGCTCATAATGACTTTAAAGTTTATCAAAAGGATGCCAAAAGTGCATTCCTAAACGGTGAACTTGCTGAGGAAGTGTATGTTGAACAACCACCAGGCTTTGAAGTTTCCACAGAAAGTAGAATGGTTTATCAGCTTCAGAAAGCTATGTATGGACTGAAACAGGCTCCAAGAGCATGGTATGATACTATAGCCAAATATTTGCTGGAAATGGATTCAAGAAAGGAGATGATAAAACACTCTTTACTTTGAACCATGAAGGGAAACTACTTTTAGTTCAAGTATATATTGATGACATTATATTTGGATCTACCTTTGTGAAGACTTTGTTGAGCTCATGAAAAGTAAATTTGGGATGAGCATGATGGGAGAATTGAACTACTTCCTAGGGTTGCAAGTCAAGCAACTTAATGATGGAATATTCATTAGTCAAACAAAGTATGCAAAAGATATGCTCAACAAGTTTAATCTAAAGCCTTCTGAAAAGAATGCTAAGATACATATGAGCATTGGAACCAAAATGACCTATACTGAATCTGATAAGAGTGTTAAAGAACACAAGTATATGAAATTGATTGTATCTCTACTATACCACCGCAAGTAGACTCGATATTCAATATGCGCTGGAGTGCTAGATTTCTGACAAATCCAATGCAATCACACTACAACATTGCTATGAAAATATTAAGGTATGTAAAAGGTACTGTAGAAGTTGGATTGTGGTATCCAAAAGATAGTGGATTGAGTTTAGTTGGCTATTCTGATGCTGACTATGCTAGATCATTGCTTGATAGAAAAAGCACTTCAGGAACTTGTCAATTTCTTGGTGCCAGATTAATATCATGGTTCAGCAAGAAATAAAACTCAATTGCCACATCTACCACAGAGGCTGAATATATTGCTGCTGGGTGTTGTGCTTCACAGATATTATGGATACTGCAACAACTCAGAGACTATGAAATCAATGAAGAGAAAACTCCCATTTTCTGTGACAACACAAGTGCTATTGCCATAACTCAGAATCCTAAGTTTCATGCAAGAACAAAGCACATTGATGTTAGACACCACTTCATTAGAGATCATGTTGAAAAAGGCAATATAGAGATACTCAAAATTGGTACTGAAGACCAACTTGCAGATATCTTTACAAAGCCTTTGCAAGAAAGCAGGTTCTTAACCTTGAGACATAGTCTTGGGTTAATGGAGCTACCGAAGGAACTGAACCGTTCTAATCTCTTAGACGGAAACTCAGAAAGGAGAAAGATATCTGGACCAGGTATCCAGATATCCAAGGCAAAATGGTATTTGTGACGGGAACTCATATACTAAAAGGAGCTAAAAGTGTGAGTGAGACAGGAACTCAGTATGATTAATAAGGGAAAAGAAGAGATAAGATATCTGGAACGAGAATCCAGAATATCAAAGGCAAAAGGTGAAACACATAGCAAAAAGATATCTGAGACGGGTACTCAGATATCAAAGATTAAAGGGTAAAACTGTCTTTCAAAGATTTCTAAGACGGGTACTCAGATATTTGTGAGATCACAAAGTGATGGGGAACACAAAAGAGAAATGTGGTACAAATGTATTCAGTCAACTACAACTCTGGTGTTTTGTATCTTTCCATTTATATGTTAAGTTACATACAGTATCTGAACTGAATAGATAACTCCAAAGACTGTCCCCTAGTCACAGAAAAGAGATGTGATTCAGAAAGCTATTCTCCAAATTTCATTAATTGGGCACAATTACAATTACTGATTGTGATCATTGCTGAAGAAGCAATCATGACCCTTGATGAAATGGGTGTTTGATCTTACATTTAGATCAATTCTCGGTAAAATAGTGGATGAATAACACGACGTGGGCCCACTAAGCATTTAATGCAAAACGAATTTTACCCATGCCTATTCAGATTTGCATGTATACATATGTACAAAATCAATTTGTATGTATATATCTGCTGAGAGTAAATGCTATATATATAGGATTTTGGCAAAAGAAATCACTTTCGCTAATCCAATATTCACACTTACGTAAATAGCAAAATCTTTCAAAGTTTTCAGAATCTCGCCGCTTAGTTTTTCGCAAAGAATCACTAATGTCCTACCTTAATCTCTTTCCGACTTTCAAAACTTTCACTATTTAAAGAGATGGCTCCAAAACGTGTTTGCCACGTAAATCCCAAGCTACTACCTCTCGACATCCGAAAAGCAAGCACTAGTGTTGGTTATCACGAACAATCGGTTGATAGGAGACTCCAATCCTGATCATTGGACTTCAACACAGGATGATTTGGGGTGGTACCATGATGGAGGAATACCTTGTTGCTGCTATTGAAAACCAGGCTGATAGGAAATTGATTCTTGGTATGCTTGAAAATTCACAAATCAAGGATTTTCTGTCTGCTATTCCCAGTGGAGTTTCTTCACTGGATGTGTTGGAATTTTACAACAATTCCAGGATTATTTCTTGTGTAACTGAAGGCACTGAAATAGTGTCTATAAAATCAAAAGTTCAAGGAAAGGACATCCTTTTGAACTTGACAACTTTCTGTGAGTTGTTTGAACTTCAAAATCTTGGAAATGATTTTGAAATAAACACCAAGGATAATGATCTCCTTGAAGGTGTGAAACAACTATACAGTGATGTGTGTGATCTTGAAAAATCAGATACACCCATCGACTTCAAACTTGTCACATCGTAACCGCATATTTGTCGTTCATCGATGTCGCAAGCATTCTTCACAGATGCTTTGATGGTTTACAAGGTGGTGCCAACCAGATAAGCCAAGAACGCTGGATGATGATGTTCTTGTTGAATCAACAGAACAAAAGGCTGGAAAACCCTTTCAATTGGGGGAAGTACGCCTTTATGAAATTTGTGAAGAAGATTCAAGGCTTTGAGCCTAAAATCGTTAAGGGCCTTGCTGAGCCAAAAGACACAGTAAGCTACGGACTAAAGATATGTTTCTTGCTGGAGAAGCTTGGCATTGAGCTTAGAGAGAAGGCTGACATAGCCAACAGTAACCTGCTCTACAAATATGAGTATACAAACATGATGAAAAAGGTTCGATCTCGTAAAGGTTCCAAGAAACGAAAGATCGATGAGGTATTTGAGGGTTCCGCTATACCAAAAACCCAAAACTTCACGTAAAGAAGTCCGCCGCAAATCAAGGCATACCCATCAGGATGTCGACTTTCGATATCCGCCATAATCACGATGAACTCATCAATGCTACCAAGGAAAGCCTTGCTGATGAACTCATTGGTAAAAATGAGAGTAGTGGCAGGTATCAAGCCCTATCTGCAGAAACCGCAGGGATTATGGATCAATCAGTTCCTAATGCTGATAAGAGCTCTGATGATGAATAAGTCATCTCTCAAGTCCTATAGAAATCAAAAAGGGCTAAGGTTGCTGAAAAAGCAACAAGTTCAAAGGATGCTGGAAGATTAGAGGTATCTGAAGAAGAACCTACACCATAGGTTGCTGAACAAGCACCTATTTCAAAGGTTGCTGAGAAAGCACCCATTACTAAGGTTGCTGGTGAAGCACTTAGTACAGAGGTTGCTAAGATAGCACCTAAGTCCAAGGAATCTGGACAAGACACACTCAAGCTGGTAGAAGAAGCTTTGAGAAGTGGTGATATAGTGATGGAGGATTCTGACATTGCCTCCACACTATACACACTGTCACAAAAGGATCAGGATGAGCCGCACTTTAATTCACCTTCCAGATCCAATTCACATGATTCACCAGATAATAGTGAATCCATGGTGAATGAATTGCAGTTTGACATACCAGCACTTCTGATTGCTGAAGAAATCCTGCAAATGAGCAGGTTCCCCAACTCAATGAGAGGGATCAAACTGAGGCATCTGCTCAAAATGATCAACCAGGGGAGGCAAATCGAGTTGACACTGTGAATGGTCTGAAGTACCTGAAACTTCAAACAACGAAGCTATAATGGAACAACAAGACCAAAGCATAGAAAGGTCACAAGTTCCAGAGACCAATTAGCCTGACACTTCTCAGGTAGCTGAATGGTTTAACTCTCTACTTGTGATATTTTGTGTTTATTAATCTTGTTATTTAATAAAATTTCTATGTTACAGGCTGAATTAGAAACACAAGAACAAGAGGAAGCTGGAAAGCTTGCCTCAGAGACTGAGAAGGAGGCTACCACAACCTCACCTCTTAAGGAATCTGTGCCTGTGCTACAGGTGATAGAGAGTTCCTTAAGATATTACTTTTCAGATATATGTTAATACACTTAACTAATTAAGTGGATGTTTCTAGTAGGCTCCAACTGAGAAAGAAGAAGTTAAGGCAGAAATGCCAGAAAAGGACCCTGAAACCGTCAAGGTTTCTGAAGAAAATGTCATTGAGCCTTCTAGTGTGAAGGTATATAAAAATCAGTGATATATATCCTTCATTATGGGTTAATATGAATTCTTCTCTAATTAACTCAGTACTTTCTACTTACAGGCTCATTCAGAGGTAGAAGTGCAAGGGGAAAGAGTTGTGACATCCCCTGCACCCATGGAAATTGATGAAGCCCCCAAGGCAACATCACCAGAAAGAACACCAGAAACTGAGAAAGTTTCTGAGAAAAATGATTCTGAGGCTCCTATTGAGTAAATAAGTGAAAAACTCAGAAATCATTGAAGCTTAAATTGCATACATTCTTTCATAAAAATTTCCTAAGTATTTGATGAGACAATATTCTAACGTCTCATTTGGTCTTTTTTAGCGGTCTTTGTCTTTAGTTTTGTAGTCTTTTTAGTTCGTTTTTACGCTTTGATGTTTTGTTTACATTTTGTAGACATCGATGTCTTTTTAAATAATGAGAACAAGTTGTTTAGCATGGCTCACCGCGGCGAGATTTTACGAGTTTGGAATTGGAACTTACAAGAAGGCTCGCCGCGGCGAGATTTAGCGAGTGGTTATGTCCTGTGATTTAAGAAGGCTCTCCGCTTAAGGAATTGGTCTCACAAGTAGATTATGCGAGAGCTTTATATTTTGCGATATAAGGTTTCGCCAAGTAGAGACGCAAAATCAACGCTTTGTTTTCCTTATTAGATTAGAATTTTGATTCCCTTCTTTCATACTTCTTTAACCTAGTTTTGAGAAAAAGCTCTGAGATACACACATTGACATTGAGATATCTTTGGAGCTTGGTTACTCATTGAATTTTATCATCAAGATTATTGGTATTGATTTCTCCATTGCTTTGTTCTTTACAATTGCTCTTTATCTTATCGATTGAATTGTATGTTATTGCGTGTGAGTTTTTCATCTATGTTTCATATGATTTTTACCATGAATCTTTGTATGCAAATCTCAAATATGAGTAGCTAAACGCCTTTGAATACAGTAGTATGTGAAGATTATGCATATTGGTTCTAGGGTTTATCAATTCACTCATATAGGTTAGTCTCGTATAAAATCTTCGTAAAAACCTTCAATTCGATAAGTCCGTATTAAATTCTCTAAATTGTTCATGTTTAAGGATCGTGAATCGACGACTCACCATTTCTCCCGTATAATATCTTCTAAGAACAATTGGTTGAATCGAATTGATTGATTTGTCAGACAAACCACTATGTGACAAATATGAGTGTTATCCCTAGTTCAATTAGCATAATCGATCTTGCATCGTATTCATCTTTCTCTCATTGTTAATCGTAATATTTGCTTTAGTTAAACTAGTTAGAAGTACAACCAAACCATCAATTAAACTGTTACTAGCAAGTATCTGTTTACTCTCATTGCTACGTAGCTTAATTAATTCCTTAGCGAACGACTCTGTGGTTTAGCTTTGTTTGTCTACAACAACTGCTTACTACTTGGTTTTCTAAGTATTAATTTGAGCACATCAAATTTGGCGCCGCTGCCAGGGACTTATTTCCTACTATAGCGTGTGGGTGTAATATTTTATTTGTTTTTTTTACTTGCCTGCGATTTCTGCACTAATAGAAACTAAGATTTTTTGAGGTTTTTGATTTTGTAGAAGAATCTTTGCAGGTTTATGCCCGGTATAAGATCACAAGGAACAACTTTGCAACCTCTAGTACCTGAGATCGATAGACACTACCATCAGCTCCGAAGACAGAACTTAGCCGCTATTGAAATGGGTGATGTCAACGAGAATACTCCCAGAGTCAACGGTGCTGTTGGGACCCCTGTGATCACTTATGGGACCTATATGCAGCCTGGTGAAATTAAGGCTGGGGGATCAGCTGTTGTACTCTCTAACCACTACAAGAAATCCGCCAAATAGCGACGGAGTTCAGCATTTAATCGCTAGGTTTCGACGGATTGAGACGGATTGAGAACTCTAATATCCGCCCCTAAATAAGTCAACGGATTAAAAAATATTAAAAAAAAAAAGAAAATTGATTTTAGCGACGGATCGCTATCCGTCGCTAAATAGCGACGGACGTTAGCGACGGATAGCGATCCGTCGCTAAAATCGATATACAATCGGGCAGTAGCCCTTTTCTTCTCCATTTTTCAGCAGCTTCTTTTTCTTCCTTCTTCCTTCTTCATTCACCATTTCCAATTTTCGACCAAATCTCACTGCTCCGCCAATTTTGGAGTCTTCAAGCTCGTGGGACAAGGAGCTCGTGTGGTCAACCAATTTCATCTTTTTTCAGCTAAATCGAAGGTATTTTGGCTAAAACCCTAACTTTGCCAAATTTGGGGATTTTGTTAATTTCGACTAATTTGAGCAATTGCATGTTTATTGCAAGTATGTAGTAGTTAGTTTAGCTTATATTACGTAGTGTGTTAACTTTGAGATGTTCAATTGATATATTGATTGTGAATTTGGATTTTTAGTATAATGTTAGGATGTTTGGAAGTATGTAGAGTTGTTAATTTGATATTTTCAGATATGTAGTAGGATTAGAAAGATTTAGTCGAGTGTTTTGGAACCCTTACTTGTTGACAAATTTGGGAATTTTGTTAATTTCACTAATTAGATCAATTGTATGTTTATGGGAGCTATAGTATACTAGCTAGTTAACTTTGTGCAATTGATATATTGATTGTGAATTTGTATTGTTAATTAGTATAATGTTAGAATGTTTGTAAGTACGTAGTAATTTTGATTCGATAAATTCGTATATATACACTAGATTATGAAGATTTAATTAAGTGTTTTGAGACTATTTGGAGATTATATTAACGTAAAATGCATGTTATAAATCTAATAATTGTAGATGTGTCAGGCTAATCATATAATTATGAATCCCGGACGTTCATGGATGTAACGTCGCTTATTTAATGGCAGAATTTAGTCTAGTGTTTTGGAAGGGGTGAACTTTATCACTTTTGCGCTTACACAAACTACTTGTTCGAGTGGGGAAGAAGAAGTGCCCTGCAATGCTAACAAATGTAGGAATAAACAATTTTGCCTCAAACCAGAGTAGTGGAGCACTTGAAACGTAAGGGGTTCGTGGTCTCAAGATGAGGTATGGTGTCATCATGGTGAGACACGAGCATCGCTCATGGATTATGAGCATCTCTCAAAGCGTAAAAGGAAGGAGAAAATGTGATCTAAGTACTCAAAATACGTCTACATCTGATGCTAATTATGATCATGAACGGATGGAGCAAATGGTGTATGATGTTGCGGGTCCAGAGTTCATGGACACCAGGGAGCTAGTAACCGAGGGGGATGTGGAGGAGCCTCCGAATCCTACGGATCAGGTGTTCTTTGACTTCCGGAATCAAAGAAAGAAGCCGATTTATCCGGGTGTAGCTCAATGAGTCTTTTGTTGGCTCGCTAACGAGTTGTAAGGCTAATGGCTGTAAACCAAGCGAAGCTTCAATGAATGGGTACAAGTAATGTCGGATCTTTGTCGAAGAAACCTAGTTCCCACCAACTTTACCAAAGCGAAGAAAAAGATGCGGGGATGGGGTTGCCATGGAAACCATAGATTGTTGTGAGGATATGTGCATGATCTATCGGGGAGGATAAAGATCATCAAGTGCAAGTTTTGTGGTAAGGACCGTACAAGTTGCAAGGAGGGGTTGCAAAGAAACGCTGAAGAAAAATCTACCACATAAGAAAATGTGGTATTTCCTCTAGACCTCGCTTGAAGAGGTCACGCTTCAAGTGCTTGTGCCGATAAAATGCGGTGGCACAAGGAGCAGTAATCCTTAAGAGGGTAGAATGGAGCATCCATCGACTCACCCGCATGGAAACAATTCGATAAGACCTACCCGAGTTTGCAAAATGAGCCTAGAAATGTACGCTGGGCTTTGTACGGATACCCGCTTGGAAATGACCGAAAGTATTTTGTTGGCTACCATATCGACACCATACAACCCGCCTCTTGAGTGCATGAAGGAACCATTCATGTTCTCGATGTTGGTGACCGCCGATGATCCGTGATGTGTCGATGTGTTCTTGCACTCTAATCAAGGAGCCGATTGAGTTGTGGGAAAATGGTATCTCGCACATGATGTGTCAACGAAGAAGAACTTTACATTGAGAGAAGCATTAATGTGGATGTGAGTGATTTTCCCGCATCTATGCTATCTCGAAGGAAAACTGCTGGCTTTAATGCATGTCCACATCAGATGGAAGACATCGATGCATTTAGATCAAGGAGAGCGGAAAGGAATGTTGGTTTGACTCACATCGAGATTTCTACCAAAGGACCATACGCTCAGAAGAACAAGACTCAATTCTTGAAAAACAAAGTAGTGAACAAAGGCGCCCGAGACAACTTATCAAAAGTGTAATACTTATGAGATAGATAGTCGGGTCTTATAAAAGTGGATCAAGTTGGGTGAGAAGCATAATGAGAAAATTAGCAAAAATTGTGGATGGAAGAAGAGAAGAATCTTCGGGACTTGCCTTATCGAGCGCCTTTCTTATACGCCACAACTTGGATTTCATGCACATTGAGAAAAACATGTTCGAGAACTTATTCAACACGATTTGCAACATTCCTAAAAACAAAGGACACCCCTAAATCTAGAGCCGAGTTGGATACATTGTGTAAAAGGCCCGAGTTGACAAAGGTAATGATAAGGGCAAAGGCCCAAGGCATGCTACAATTGACACCAATCTAGGAACAAACTATTTGATCGGGTGAGGGATTGAAGTTCCCGACAATACCTCAAGTCAAGGTGTGTGGATGTGAAGAGGACAAAGATGTACGGGATGAAGAGCCACGATTGTCATGTGTTCATGGAGAGGTCTCCCCGCTGCATTTCGAGAAATGCTACCTAAACTCGTATGGATTGCGTATCACCGAGTGAGCTTATTTTTCAAGAATTTATGCTCAAGGTGCTTGACGAAGTGTTAGCAAATCTTGAAAGCAACATACCATTGATTCTATGCAAGCTCGAGCGATCTTTCCTCCGAGCTTCTTTGATTCTATGGAGAACTTGCCGTTCACCTCCCACATGAAGCGAGGCTTGTCGGACTGGTTCAAAGATCGATGGATGTATCCATTCGAGAGGTGTGTAATCAAGGCAATCATTTACTTATAAAGTCAATTTTCCCAAGTTACATCAGGTTACATCAACATATATGCATTATGTACTTGGGGAAATTGAAGAGGTATGTCAACAAAGGCAAGCTCGAGGGATCGATGGCCAATGCCTACGGCGTAGAGGAAGTCGCAACCTTCGCTTCCCATTACTTTGGGGACCATGTCCCGACGAAGGCATCTAGGCCGCCGTAAACGCATACATTTGAAGTTCAAGAGGATGATGACGTTTCCATTTCAATTTTAGGCTCTCGGGAGACCTATTGGAGAAGAAAAGATGTAATGGCTGATGGATAAGGAGTCAAGGCGCCCACATATTATGTCCTCTCGAATCGTGATGAAGTTGACAAATTTATGGAGATTTATGCTCTGTGAGTAGCTTTCACGCTAACACATGGATTTTAACTTCTAACTACTATATATATCTAATCATGTAATCGTGTCCATGCCTTTTCGTAGAGAAGAATCCAACAATGGCGTATGACGAATTGAAGAACCGCTTCAAGAGAAGTTGGAAATGTAATTTGCGATTGATTCAAGGAGTACGATGAAATCTCACAACAAAGTCACATGTCCTTACTTAGAATCTCTAGCAGGGACCAAACAGAAAGGTCTCCACATTCTCATCGCATATAGTAAATGGCCTTAGGTTTCACACAATCGAGTCTATCACCGCCATGGCCACAAGCAATGGGTGTGTGTCAGGCAAGATCAAGATGCAATCGATGCTTTGTATGATTTCTACGGAACCCGAGACGAATTCAGCGACTTGAATATCCGGGGTTTCCTTTGAAAAGAACCTTCGCTTGATGTCGACCGGTATGATCCTACCCAAGTGGTACTAAGAAACACGAGCTCTATCGATGGTAGAAATTAACCATAGGAAGAGGTATCGCATTAAGTATGAACTGCTTATCTTGGCACTCAAGCATGCTGTGGTGTTTATTGAATATCCAAGCCTCAAACGCGATAAGGATCGGTTGGTCATGCATATACAGCTTCAGAGTAGAGTACATTGATAAGGACGACTCAATTACCAACTCAGATCAAGAAGAGGTCGCGATCAAACAAATGAAAGCTCAGAAGTCGATGATGAGTTCATAGACCTTCATGAAGACCAATTTATAGACTTAATAACAGCCGAGGAGGACGAGGGTATGTGTATTATGCTTAGTTATGTGTATATATGCTTAGTTGTTGATTATTATTACTTTTGTGCGTTAATATATGCAAATGTATATGATTTACATGCATATTCATGTATTCTTTACTAACACATTTTTTCTCGCAATTTCTTATATGTTTTGCAGATGTCGCGCCAAAGGAAGTCGACATACCTTCCTCCCGTGTAGTGGTGCTAGTCCAATGGTTCTTGTAGTACACCAATGAAGTCATGGTACTAGTCCTCTCGCTGGGTACGACATTAGTGGAGCAAAGCAGTACCTTAGGTACCAGACTCCACCGCCTACACAAAGACATGCTCCTGGTGACTACCCTCCGACGGGTGTCCCTACCGACGCTGACGGTGCTACATTCCAGGGGAAGCCGGTGTTGTTCCCCAACGGCAGGAACAAGTAAGTATTATGCGTTTGTAGAACATACACTCAAGATAAATATATGTTACATGATTTTACTAATGAATATTTGTTTCTTGTTTGTCTCATTGATAACAGGTTTTGGCCACCGGATGCCTCGGACAAACTAGGCAAAATCTTCAGGGGGAGGAGGGAGATGCCGAGACAGGGAGGCGAGAAGTGGTCAAACGTCCCGGACCGAATGAAGCACTTTTACTTCGACGAGCTGCGGGTAAGCTTAAATGTTACAATGAATGCTTTATTTGTTCTTTTAATCATTGTGTTAATGTGTGTGGTATGTTAGCCACTATATCTGTGCGTGGTATGTTAGCCACTGAACTTGGGTGATATGTTAGTCACCATTGTGTTAGTCAATTTTAGGACAATTTGAGTGGTATGTTACCACTAAGCTTGTTTTGATGTGTTAGTCACCATTCATGAACTTGTTGTGTCATTTGAGTGGTATGTTAGCCACTGAACTTGGATGATATGTTAGTCACCATTGTGTTAGTCAATTTTAGGACAATTTGAGTGGTATGTTACCACTAAGCTTGTTTTGATGTGTTAGTCACCATTCATGAACTTGTTGTGTCATTTGAGTGGTATGTTAGCCACTAAACTTGGGTGATATGTTGGTATTTATTCATGAACTTATTGCACACAATTTGAGTGGTATGTTAGCCACTAAACTTGGTGTTATATTTAAATTGTTATGTTTCTTTAAACTTGTGTAATTTTACTTTGAATGGAATTGTTGTAGAAGGACTACTACATTCCCAATGCCCCGTGTCCCATTGTATTCGCTTTAGACTTTGTGGTCGACATCTATAGAAAATGGTTTACAAAATGAAGGAGACACGCAGACAACCAACTTGGGTGAGGATGACGAGTGGGCACTTTGGGAGGCATACTAGAATGATCCTTCATCAAGGATCAAGCATAAGAATGTATAAAACCGCTTGTTCGAGCTGCGAGATGGTACGGCAATCGCCAGACATCACTACGGGTCGCGAAATGTTGTTACAGATCACGGATGGAGGTTAGTAAATATGTTGTTTATGACTTGGAATATGATACATAACAGCTTTTTGCTTTCATTTCAATCAACTAACTACTTGTTTGCACATATGTTTTTTAGGCCAACAGAGGACACCAAGAGTGCTCGTATCACTTCAAGAAGGCTGTCAAGAATGGCATCCGACGACGTGAGGGCCAAGCGTATTGTAACGCTTTTCTTAAGGTTAACATTTGTATTTGAGTATTTTAAAGTGATTCCTAAAATTGCATCTCATTTCAGATGCAACCAACAATTGCAGAGTGAGGTCGAGAGGAGGATGGACGAGAGGATGATCGACGGTCATGAGTTGTCAATCAAGAGCAAGACCAGATCTTCTTCGAGGTCAACCCAATGGACAAAGAAGGGTCTAATGTATGGAATGGGAAGTTTGGGCCCTTCCATGAGTTCTCGTAGCTTCAAAGGTCCTGTGGATCGGATCGCGATCTAATCTCTACACACGTGACTGTTCAAGAGATGATGACTCCTCTTCACCAGAAATAGATGCTACCAAGGCGTTTTTACGAAGTGTGCTTGAGGAACAGCTCAGATGGCTCAATGGATGGACGCTGACCCAGATGTTCAAAGACTTCTTCCCAGTCTCACCCACCGCCTCCTCCCGATTATTCTTAGTTACATCAGACTTATTATGGACTTGTTATGGATAATTTGACACTATTTCACCTTCTTCTTGTTTCGGATAATTTATAGATAATTTATATTGTTTCGGATATATTAATGCAATTTAATTGTTTCGGGTATATTATCTATGATTATATTATGTGAAAACAGTGAAATGTGAAATGTAAATATAAAAAATCAAACAGTGAATTTAGCGACGAAAAAGAATCCGTCGCTAAATTCACAAACTAAGGGCGAATTAGCCCATTGAATTTAGCGACGGATTTTTTCTGTCGCTAAATGTCAAGCGAACTAAGGGCGGATTAGTGGTGGGATTTAGCGACGGAAAAAATCCGTCGCTAAATTCCGTTGCTAATTGGCGACGGATAAGTAATCCGTCGCCAGTTCGTCGTTATTTAGCGACGGAATACTTATCCGTCGCCAAAAAAATAGTGACGATTGGTTTGGAGACGGGGGATTATCCGTCGCTAAATTCGTCGCTAAGGATTTAGCGACGGATCGGCACAGCTTTAGCGACGGATAATTTCGTCGCTAAAACTGGTTTTTTTGTAGTGAACAACGCTAGGAACATGGAGATCAATCTCATCACTTCCATGACATGCCTAAGTATTATGGGATGGTTAACGAGGATGTTATCCGGTTTCTCAAGGAGTTCGAGGGGCTGATTGCTAGGATTCCGCCATCAGAGTACAGAATTCGCTTCGATGATGAAATAAGGAAGAAGGTCTTCCCATGTGTATGCGTGATAAAGCAAAGAGTCGGCTATTGAATCAACTCAAGGTTCTCTCGCTACTGGGATGATCTATACAGGCCTTTATGAACAAGTTCTATCTCAAGTGAGAAGACTAGGCATCGAAAAGTGCATTGAGAAGTTCATGCATGAGTGATGAGAGCTTTTATGAGGTGGAGCGATTCATTCTAACTTGTTTTCAATCAATGCCTCACCATAGGTTGAGTGATATGGATTTATGTTGCAAGTTCTATGAGGGACTCGACTGGGAAGCACAGAACATGGTGGATATGACCATGGATGGCTCTATCGTTACAGCATCTCCGGCTGCATTGAATGAAGCTTTTGAGAAGCTTGCTGCCATCTCCCAAATTTTAAGGGAACTAGAGGTAGACCAAGGAGAGTCAAGCAAAAGTCATGGAGTAAACACCAGTGCCCTAGTACTATTGAATCAAGTAGTATTAAGGAGATGAGGATGTTTGCACTATCCCCGCACTAAAGGGCTCCAATTAATGAGAGGTGTAATCTGGTGGTAATTTCTGCATGGTGCTATTTTGCAGACTTCCCGAGACTATGGGGAGAACCCAACTCCGAGATCATTTGTGGTGCAAACAAAATGGTGGTCGGGCAACCAAATCCAGAATGAATGCAGCGCTACTAAGGTGCCTCTTCAACCCCTAATCGCTCCAATTTATCCTATGGAGGTAACTTCTATGAGAATGCACCACAGAAGTTCCGCACGTATGTTCCAGCCAAAGAGTTCCATTTCGACAGTCTGCTTCAACAGGTCCAAGATAGCAGCTCTCTCCGCCCACTGCAATCGCTAAATGCCGATCAGAGATTAGAGCTCACATGGAGAGATCGAGAGGTTCTCAAGCAAGCCGAATCAAGCCAAAATGACCAGAGGTTTGAGAGCATTGAGCAATCACAAAAGAGGTTAGAGAAGACTCTTAGTGATCCGGTGGCGCCTTCAACAGAGAGAGAGAGAGAAGGTAAACTCCCGCGATCGCCGAGAATAACATAATACTTGTTGTGGAGGTAACTTTGACAAGCCAGAGTAGTGAAGATCAAGTATTACGACTTGCACTTGTAACCATGATAAGGTGATTTCAATGTCGAGGCAACACCGCACAGAAGCAAGAAGGGTGATAACATCCGTCCCGCGATTCCGTGAGAGAAGGCGAATGCAGGACCAACTGATGATCCAAAAGGAAGAGAAGAGCATTAGTGATGCAAAGCTTCGATTTGGTTGTCGGGATGGGCGCTTCCGAGGTTGCTGTGTATTATCGATACTAGAGCCGCAGCTAACTTGATGACATTCGAGACTTATGAGGAACTCAACCAAGGGTCTAGAACCGAGAAGATGCTTTGTGACCACGGCTAATGGTACTCAAGCAAATGCATGGGAGTTGTTGAGGATGTCCCCGTAACCATTGGTGGAGATGTGTTTATGACTGATTTTGTGGTCACGAGTCACCGCAGTGAAGATCAAAGAGATGGACAAGGATATACCGCTTCTGGGCGCCTTTCATTAAGGCTACTCAGATGATAGTCGATTTTATGGCCATACATGTACTATCCGTGTTTTCGTGAGAAACGTGAGTTGCGAAATGTCACGACATCATATTCTCCCGCATGTGTCGACACCGTGAATTACATCAAGACACACCACCACTCTACACCTATTCTCGCCACGAGTGAACATGGGGACAGAGAAGGTCGGTAACCTCAAGCTCAATTAGCTCCAAAGATGGAAGAAGTCGAGAACGACTATAAACAAAAGCCCCTTTTGTTTTCATTCATTTAGACTAATTTTCATTCCATACACTTGCTTGTTATTTCGTATTGTTAGACTATTTGTTTATGTTAGACTACTTGTTTTTAGTTTAGTTGTGTCTCGGAAGGTGGGACCTTTGCACTCATACGAGGAAACTCGTAAACTCTAGCCGAGGCTTGGAGTTTCGATCTTGCAACGCGAGGTTGAACTAGTGCAAATGAATTTTTTAAAAATTCACTCGCCGCATAGATGGCCTCCTCATCCTTTTCGCGCCAGAAGTTTTTGCCGCAAGTTTTTTGCCATGAAGGCCTGCTTTTTTTTTCCAAAGGTTTGTCTTGTAAGTTTCACAAGTAGATTTATTCTTCGCCACGCGAGAAATCATAATATATATATCTGCGATAAAGAAAACTCATCATGAAAAAAAAACATCTGCTTTTTGTAAAACTCGCCATGACAAGATTTCTTCCATTGCCATGAAGCTAGGTTTTTTTTAAATTTTTTCTCTTCTTCTTCTTCCTCACCGCCCCACTTTCTTCCATTCTTCTTCCCGTTTTTCTTCTTCTCTTCACTCCAATCTCCCTCAATTCTCCACCAAATTCCCCCATTCTCCTTGCAAATCAACGGGTTTTTCCTCCTCTCCCCAAACCTTGCATCACTTTTGTGTGTTTTCCACCCATTCCTTCGGATTCAAAAGGTAAATTGGCTTGAACTTCCTTCTTCCTTAGTTTTTCGAGTTTACTTGAATTATATGGTTGATCATCGTTAGTTTTGATTGCTTGGGTGTAGTAGTTCGATTTTGATTGATGCATGGATTCCTTACTCATTGATTTTGGAACTTCCTTGTGTTTTCCAATTTTGTGCAATGCTTGCCCGTTTTTGACAATTACTGCCATCGTGTCCCTCTTTTGCTATGATTATCAATACTCCTATGCTTGTGAACTAATGTGAATTGTGTATCGCCATGATATCAATCTTGCATCGTTTAGGGAATTTTGCATTATCCCTGCTCCTCGCTTCTTGTTGCTTCGCTCTTGATCATGAATCGGTTTGGGAGGTAGTTCTCACCCCATTGTTCTACACTAACACCTTTCACGTGCACTATGTCTCGCAGTAACCACAAGCAAGAACTCCATAGAGGCGAGTCCAAGAGTGGCCGACAGAGTAGCCCCAGAGACGAGTTCTCCCACCTGTCCACGAAAGGAAGGGCTTTTATGGAAGCAAACTTTATGGAGCCCAGGAAAGCATGGCCCGAGCGGAATCGCTCTTGATGAGTTGGAGGATGCTGTCTATGCCCGAGTCTGGGCAAGGATCCGATATTTAGGTTGGAGCAAGCTCTTCGGCAAGCAGCTGCCCTATGACCCGAAGCTGGTTAGGGAATTCTACATCAGCCTCCACGACTTGGCTGACGGGGTGATGATGATTCGCGGTGTCAAGATTCAGTTCTCACCTAGGAGTATCTGGGAATTCCTAGAGTCTAGGGTGTTCCAAGCAGAGGACGACCGGTAGCCATTGGGGCGAAAATTTTCACAACCGGCAGTTTGATAGGGACTTAGCCGAGTTTGTACTTCTACCTGGTAACGATCCGGAGGACCACAGGACCAAAACCACCATAGACACCCACTTCCTCAAGCCAGAGGTTCGCCTCTGGCAACATCTGATACAGTATAATGTGACCCCTAACTCACATTTTACCACCCTAACCCCACCCATAGCCCGCCTTATTCGAGCGATCATGGACGGACAGTTTGTTGACGCCCCAGATATCATTATGGCGGAGGCTCAGTCCCGGAAGGCTAAAGGCAATCTCCTCGATTTTCCATGCCTCATTACCAATATCTTCGTCCTTCATCGTTCCTAGATTCAGAGTCCGAAACCCAAAGGAGCTCTGAAATCTGCTAGCGCCAGAGTCATCCTCTGCCGACATCCCACTCCTATCAGGGACGCCGATGCCACTGCAGAGCAGCACGCACCACCTGGTTGTTCTGACTTCCAGCATTACTTTGAGCAGATGCAAGCACAGTTTCAGGAGTGGGCAGGAACACAATATGCCCGGATTGAGGATCAGTACTCCCGCATCGAGGACCACTACCGGAGACAGGAGGAGCGAGATAGGAGAGCTGAAGCTCGGGAGCAGCGTGAGCTTGAGCGCTTGGAGAGGCAGGAGGCACTCTGGAAGGCGCAGCAGGATTTCTGGGAGCAGCACTTCGGTGGTGGCCCTTCTGGATCCGCCTGATCACCCCTGCTGAGACAACACTATGGTTGGTCATTCTGACAAATGTTTACACTATTCATTGCTAGGGACTAGCACTTGTTTAAGTTTGGGGAGGTGGTCAACTGTATCTTTAGCTAAAGTTGTCTCGTTTTGTACTCTATTTCGTACTCTGTTTTTTATTTTTTATTTTTATGTATTCTGTTCAAGTGGTATGTTAGCCACTTGTTTGTGTTATGTGGCTGTGGTGGTATGTTAGCCACCTTTATGTGTTAGTTATATATTTCCTTTCCAGTTGAGTCCAGATTAGATGTTAGTACTTTTATTTTCTCTTGTGGTGAGTCTGAGTCAATTACCAAGTCGAACGTCTATTGCGAATGGTAAATTCTCTCACGCCACGCTTTGTTTAATGTCTAGCTAGAAGTAGTGTAGTAGTTTTAATCCCGCAAGGTCGCTTTCTCTTGTAAATAGCAAGTCCGGTTAGCCTGAGTCCAAAAGCATGTGAGGAGCCTAGCCGAAGAAAAAATATTGTACCGGCACCTGTTATTGTGTGATTTCCTGGGATGTGCAAATTTTTACGCATTACTTGCGCCTTTTCATACTTATGTGTACTTAATTTCGTTGGGGATGACGAACGGCATGCTTTACTTTGCGGATTTTATTTTCCTGCTCGTCAATCGGTTTGGGGAGAGGATTGTTCACTATGAATGTTATGAGCCGTTATAATTGTGCTAAAATCACATCGCCCCTAAGCTTATGATATTTGAATCTCGGGGTGGATCTATGGTCTTTATTGATCATCGTTAGTCGTGTTAGGCGTGTTTCAAATACTACCTATATACCGGCGTGGCCTTAAAAAGCCATATGTCTGTGAGGGTTGATGGCACGTATAATAAATCGACACGCATAAAAGTGCGGACTTTCAGAAATGTACAATTGTAAAAAATTGAGATTAAAAGAGCCCAGGTGGCCATGCACTGAAGTCAGTGAAGCATTATGAGATTTGATGTTGTTTTAAAATGGATGAGGGAGGTAGTTCCAGTTTTTCGATTTTTCTGGAGGAATACATTTATGTGCCAAAGTCCCTTTCGACTCAATGAGACGAGTACAATAGCATAAGATATTTGAGGCATCCTTGTGACGAAAGTCATCTTCCCAGTTTACTTTTTGAGCTATACCCTGTATGGATACTTCCATGAGAGTGAGTGATACACTTTATACACCTGTGAGGGACTAGCGGGCTAGGCTTAATTGTTATTTACTTGAGAAACGATCGTGTTTGATTACCTGCTTACTATTTCTGCCAAGGTTAGGTTGAGAACAAAATTTTTGCATCTTGTGAATTTAATGTTTTCAATGGTAGATTCGGTCGCTTGGGAATTTGACTCTTTGTTTGTTTACATGGTTTAGAGTCTAGTGTGTTTAGGTTGTGTGTTTGCTCGGGGATGAGCAAAGATCGGTTTGGGGATTTTGATGAGACAATATTCTAACGTCTCATTTGGTCATTTTTAGTGGTCTTTGTGAGTCTTTGTCTTTAGTTTTGTAGTCTTTTTAGTTCGTTTTTACGCTTTGGTGTTTTGTTTACATTTTGTAGAAATCGATGTCTTTTGAGCCGAATGAGAACAAGCTGTTTAGCATGGCTCACCGCGGCGAGATTTTACGAGTTTGGAATTGGAACCTACAAGAAGGCTCACCGCGGCGAGGAAATCAGTCCGCCGCGGCGAGATTTAGCGAGTGGTTATCTCCAGTGATTTAAGAAGGCTCGCCGCGGCGAAGGAATTGGTCCGCCGCGGCGAGATTTTGCCAACGAGCTCCTATTTTGATGATTGTAGCTCGCCGCGGTGAAGGGATTTTCCCGCCGTGGCGAGGTTATGCAAAAGCTTTATATTTTGCGATTAAGAAGGCTCGCCGCGACGAGCTATTCCTTCCGCCGCAGCGAGAGACGCAAAATCAAC
The DNA here is from genome assembly GCA_026545765.1 of Plantago major. Lineage (NCBI taxonomy): Eukaryota > Viridiplantae > Streptophyta > Magnoliopsida > Lamiales > Plantaginaceae > Plantago > Plantago major. The sequence goes on from CM048841.1 coordinate 28,125,975, forward strand.
GTTTTGTTTTCCTTATTAGATTAGAATTTTGATTCCCTTCTTTCATACTTCTTCTAACCTAGTTTTGAGAAAAAGCTCTGAGATACACACATTGACATTGAGACATCTTTGGAGCTTGGTTACTCATTGAATTTTATCATCAAGATTATTGGTATTGATTTCTCCATTGCTTTGTTCTTTACAATTCGTTCTTTATCTTAACGATTGAATTGTATGTTATTGCGTGTGAGTTTTTCATCTATGTTTCATATGATTTTTACCATGAATCTTTGTATACAAAAGTCAAATATGAGTAGCTAAACGCGTTTGAATACAATAGTATGTGAAGATTATGCATATTCGTTCTAGGGTTTATCAATTCACTCATATAGGTTAGTCTCGTATAAAATCTTCGTAAAAACCTTCAATTCGATAAGTCCGTATTAAATTCTTTAAATTGTTCATGTTTAAGGATCGTGAATTGATAACTCACGATTTCTCCAAAGATAATATTTTCTAAGAACAATTGGTTGAATCAATTGATCGATTTGTCAGACAACCACTGTGACAAATAGAGTGTTATCCCTAGTTCAATTAGCATAATCGATCTTGCTACGTATTCATCTTTCTCTCATTGTTAATCGTAATATTTGCTTTAGTTAAACTAGTTAGAAGTACAACCAAACCATCAATTAAACTGTTACTAGCAATTATCTGTTTACTCTCACTGCTACGTAGCTTAATTAATTCCTTAGCTTAACCACTATGTGGTTTAGCTTTTTTGTCTACAACAACCGCTACTACTTGGTTTTCTAAGTATTAATTTGAGCACATCAAGACAGGATAATTTTAATTCTCGTGTTCAAGGTAAAGAAAGATCACTGAGGATCAGACTTCCCAGACTCCTTCTCATATCCAGATATCTGAGGCACCTGGAACCTCAGTAGTTAAGTCACCTGAGCCTGTCACACAAGTAACTCAGATACCTTTCTACTCTAAAGCCCAGATATCTACCAAAGTTTTGAAACTAATTCAGAACTCTTTCTTTCAGGCTCAAACAAGTGTGCCAAAGGTCTCAGATTCTCAATGTAAGACCGCCCATTTTTCAAGAATCACACTCGCCAAAGCATCTCAAGTGCTTCAAGAAATGGCAGAGCCTCAGATGCTCTGATTTGACTGAAATAACAAGGGTCACTGATCACCCTACCAGAAGAGAAAGAGCATTTGACCTTGAAAATATGTCCATGCAATGTTCCGACAGAGCAATATTCTTTTGCTTCTCTAATGCATAAGGACTTCATCAAGGAAGTAGCATACAAGCTCACTCAAGCATTTGAAAAGGCATATGGTCAGACCAGAATGGAGATGGCATTCAAGCCACTCTTGCCCAAGTCCCTACAAGCTAATACCCTCTGAGCAAGAGGAAGTAAATGGGCAAATGGTCACTATTCTAGAAGTGATCAATCTGGTCTTTGAAGATGAAGAAGAGAAGGAGACTGATGAGAATTATTATGAAGAACCTCCTTCTGACCATCACAAGGATGAGGATGATAAGAAGGATGATGATGATTCCTCGCACTGTGGATGGAGGGATTGCACAAGGAAACAATGCCTTAGTTGCTGAAAAACACACTGAGAGGACATCACAGAAATCCCCTCCTCCATCTCCTCAGAAGTTTACACATCCCTCTCCCCAACAAAAAGACAATACTAAACAAGTAGTTGAGCACTCTGAGGACAACACTGGTAAAATATCGATGCATGCCGTAGTTGCTCAACTCAAACATTTGTCGAGGAAGAACAACAAAATCTTCAACTGGAGGAGAAGATTGCTGAATCCAAAGAAAAGCTCCAAAAGATTGAAGATCAAACCATCAAGGAAATAGAAGCTTATGCTGAAATGAAAGAACTCCAGCTTGATGTTCAGGCAATTGTTGAAGAATTAGATATTGAGCAAGTATCTGAAGACAAGCATGATGCTAAGCGTCGATCACCAAAAGATGTACCGCCCTCCTCACTAAAGGAAAGAAGCCCATCTCCTAGATGGTTCCTCGACTAGAAAATATTGATGAAAATGTCCAAGAGGATGAAGATCACCTGCCGATGACTCGATGATGAAGAAGAGAAGAAATCGCGTAACACCAAAATAAGCACTTGGTGGTGTCTCATTTGAAAAGGAAGCTGATTGCTCCTGAAATTTTCAACAAGCTGCCAAATGTCAACTCCAATGAATACTTGAACAGATACCAAGTACTAGCTAAATTGAACAAGGAGTTGTCTTCTCGTAATGAAGTCGCCATCAGATCGCTTCTGCAGAGATGACGAAATTCACTAAACTCATCATCAGAGAACAACCACCGTCATTGCTCGTAAAGACCTAGACATGGTTAGGATGATGACAATAACTCGTGGTCAAGAACTCCTTTTGAAGAGGCTAGCTATGTCACCGAAAAGCAGATGCTATTCAAGGTCCACCGCAGCTCACGATAAGGAAACAGGACTTATCAAACAAAATCAGAGCTCAAGGTCAATGCAAGTTGGTCACGCCACAATTATCTCGCAAGTGAATTTTGAGTCACCTCGTAATCCTTTCAGGATACCGAGTCACCAACAATGACTAAGGGGAAGGATATCAAGGACAAAGGAAGGATCCGCGCGTAAAGGAAGAGGAAACAAGAAGAAATCAACAGCCCATCGCCCACCACTAAAAATAAATGAGCCTTCCTCCAGACAGACTGCTCTACAGATAGTGGCTACTACTCAGCAACTTCCTGAAAGAGGAATGACAAAAAGGGCCAGGGCACAGAAACCTCCAAGGAGTACCAAGGCTCCAAGGAGAAGACAAGTGAAAGGGGTTGATGAGTCTTCTGAAGAAGAAGAAGAAGAAGAAGAAGAAGAAGAAGAAGAAGAAGAAGAAGAAGAAGGGGGACAAATCAAATCCCAGGGCAATGAAGAAGGCTGCAAATCACCCAACAAGAGAAATCTGGAAGATGATGATGAAGATGAGGATAAAGATGAAGCCCTCTTCACAGAAAGAGAAAAGGGTCGATACCTAATCGAGCCCTTAGTCGCAGCCAATAGCCACCTAATACTCTCCTGAATGAAAACTTCAATTTCTTCAAGAAGCCAAGATCAGGAATGGCTATCTATGTGCATTAATCATCGATCGAACTCAAGCACTTATCGGTAATGAGCAAAGACTTGTCAGAACCCATGAGTCTTTTACATGACCCAGCAATACAATGGTGACATAAGATATCCGAGGGATCATATATGATACTTCAAGCTATCGACATCGAATTGAGCATGCCCGAAATGGAGAAAGTATATGTGGGTCAAACACTTTGCCAAAGAATCTCCAAAACCTACAAGGAAGTATGTGATTTTCCGTAAACACCGAGATGTTAGTCAGACCTTGCCATATGACTACTGATGATATCAAAAGGTTCGGGGATAAGGAATTTGCTATTGATCCATAGATCCGCTGATTGAAGACTTGAAGATTTTGAAGACTTGAAGACTAGTTTATTAGATGTTTACTTGGAGCTCGCTACTCCCGTTGTCCTAGTTTACTTCGTAATTTTGTATCTGTCATTGTTTTGTAACTTACTTTATTATTTGTAAAAGTTATTCGTGAACTTTCTTGTAACATATCCGATGAACCTACCTCGATATCAATCTATAAAAGGATAACTTGTCGTTAAATATCACGATTGCTGATGTTTACTTTCCGCACTTAATTAAAATGAATTGAAAAGATCATAAGAAAAGATTAATTGTTGGATTGTTCCTCTTCCAAGTTGTAAGTTTTAAAGATAGTCATCGCCGATCGATCAAAAGGGGGAAATTGGTTAGAATATCTTAGATTTTGATCAAGAACCCAATGACTTATCTTAGATCGTAAAGGTGGTTAGTACTCTGGTTCACTTGAACACCGTGAAAAGAGGAAATTCACTAAGTATGTTAGTCTAGCAAATCAGATAGATATTAGGTCTCATCGAATGTACCTATTTTATATCTTTGAAGAGAAAAAAGAATCCGGAGAGGAGAGAACACAACAAATTTGAAGGATCGCCTAAAAGCAAGCTAAAGACGGAAGGAAATTGGTCTCATTCAGATACCTATGTCCGTGACATTCAAAGAAACAAGTGTTTTCAAATAAACAAGTTTTGCAAAAGATATCCGACAACACAAGGTTTGTAGAACGAGAAAGTGCCCACGTAGTCTACACTCGATACCTTCGATAAAACTATGTTTCCGGGAAACAATGTTTCAACAGTATCCGGAGGTGAAGGTCTCGAAAGGCACATGCAATGCTTCGTAAAGCGCATAGTTCCGGCACCGCAGACAAAATAGTACAATGCAATAAATGCGCAGACAGACATCTCTAAAAGAGGAAATCTCTGAAAAGAGATAATGTCTTCTGCAGTACTATTTTCATATATCAATAGTTTGAATTTGAATTGAGCCTAACGGATACTATTCAAACGGCTTCAAATTCAACTATAAATATCACCACTTAGAATGCTTGAAACACACTGAACTTACACACGTAATCTAACTTATTCATTCAAGCATACAAGCCTTCAACCTACTTACTCTTTAGCTTAGCCATGATTAAGCTTTTGAATTCTAAGTTGCACGAAGCTCTAAGTGTCTCGATCTAACAAGCATTCTCCGTGAAGGAGTTGAATCAAAAGATTAAGTATCCAGTTTCATTCTCCGTAACATTTAACATAGACTGGGTCAAGAAGAACATATCACCACACATTGTGAAGTGTGTTAAGTGATTCTTGTTCAAGAAGGTAGTATTACATAATCAAGAAGTTATTAATCTATCAATTGACATTCTTTCCTAACCCACACCTTAAACGTATGGAGTACACTAAGTACTTAGTTTGGGGAAACTAAGGAATAACTCCAAGGTTATCGAAAGATAGGAAGTACTTAGTTTGGGAAACTAAGGAACACCAAATGTTTCGAGTATAGGAAGTACTTGGTCAGAGCCGAATAACTCGTGGGGAACACTTTGGGAACCTAGTGTATTTAGGAATCGAGAGAAGATATTTGTAAGGTGAACTCAATTATCCGTCTTAGTGGATTCTAGGTCCGAGAAAGGTCAAGTGGATTAGTCAAGGATTACGCCACCTTCGTAAACCACTATAATTTGTCGTGTTATTTACTTTCATCGTGATTTACCTTGCTTCAGCTTATCTTGTTAAGTACTTACACTTTCATTCTCCGAGCACGTGCACTTATCACAAAAAGTCTTCCGCTCTCTGAAATTAAGTATCAGATATCTTCACAAATATCTGAGAAATTGTGTTTATCGACAAAAGTTGTAAAAGACTCTTGACCCCCCCGCCTTTTCCTTTGTCATTCCACTCAACATATCATCACCTTAAGAATGATAAGCTTTTTGGCCAACATTTATATCATACATCATTTTTGCCTCGATTATATGCTTTGCAAAAGTATAGTAACATCTAGTCCCGTGCCATTTCACAACTTTAAAACCTGACAAATATTCCTCAAAAGCATGATCATACATCCAATTTTTAGAATGACCTATGATTAGTCTCACTTGAGCAACTAATTGTATGAAAAAATTATACTGGGAAGACCTTTTCCAATCTACTTTTTAAACGGACCAGGTTCTACCCAACTTCGTGCAAACCACATAATACTCATTCTAAATAATGGTGTTCGATTTCAGGTCAGGTATATTACGATGTTACATATCCGACACGTGACCCTAACTCGACGCACCACAACCCGATAAAAACCCGCAATACAATATGGTTTACGATTATGGTAGTGAAATAATAACTTTTTTTAGTGATGGGTAGGGTCGTGGGGACCCACTCATATTGAGATGTGTAAAAGTTATGTTATTAAAATAATAAAATATATTTTGGGGACAGACAATTCGAAGGGACCCGTCTAACCCCCAAAGAAAAAGGAAAAATCACCAAAACATGTAAGAAATTATGTTAGCCAGATAACAATATTTTTTCGGAGTGGAAATCACGGAACGTGTGAGAAATGATGTTAGTTAATGCAAATTTTATCTGTTTTTGAATCACCCCCACCCCCTAAGAAGAATCATTGTAGCATGTGAAATTGTTAAATAGTAGTAATGTTTTATTTTCTTAGGGATTCCATCGCAGTGGGTCAGGCACTAACCCGATTAATCAGGCTTTGCAGTTTTGTATTTATTTTGATTGAAGTTGAACTGGTTCGTATTTCTAAACACATACCCATTAGTAAATAATGGGTATGGATTTGGTACAGGTTAAGGACCCCTTTGATATGTACCACGTTCCAACCTGTCGGGTTTTAAATGGATTTGTTCGAGTTGGACACTACCTGTTTAACCTATTCGGTTGGACCCTACTTGTTTAACCTATTCACTGACCATACGCTGCTAATTTTTCTTTCTTTATACAAACACTTCTATTCAACTTGCATTGAATTGCAATATGTAAAGTTTATTTTAGTTCGCTTTCACCCCTACGTTGTTGTTTGTTTAAAGAAAAATATGAAGTCGTCTCAAACATTCAACAATTGTTAACATCATATTTTCTAAAAATCCTACTCCCTCCGCTTTTACAATATGTCATTTGGGCATTTCTATAAAAGCTTAACATTTTTTAAATGGAAATACACTATCTACTTTCCTAATTTTTTAATCACTCTTTCATACTTTTGTATTATCTATCTTATCATACCATCTATCGTCAACTTTAACAATATGTCGGTCCAGATAACGGCAAAGTAAAAGACTAGAGGGGGTGAATAGTCTTTAAAACTTTTGTCGATAAACAGCTTTTCGATATCCGTGTAGATATCCGATACTTAATTTTAGAGCGAAGACTTTATGTGATAAGTGCATGTGCTCAAGAAGATGTGTAAGTACTTTGCCGATAAGTAAAGCAAGTAATAAACCGCAGAAGTAAATAACACAAGTCTTTTGTAGTGGAATCAAGGTATGAATCCTTCAACTAATCCACTTCGCCTTGCTCGCACTAGAATCCACTAAGATGTATAAATGAGTTAACCTTACGTATATCTTCTCTTGATTCCTAAATACACTAGGTTCCCAACCAAGTGTTCCCCGAAGTTATTCCGGCTTTCATACCAAGTACTTCAGACGTAAACCTTTTTGAGCTATTCCTTAGCTTCCCAAGCTAAGTACTTCCTGTGCTCAGCAACCTTGGAGTTATTCCTTAGTTTCCCAAACTAAGTACTTCATATACTCCACGCCGAATATGGTGTTGGTTTTAGGTTTGTTTGTCAGGTGAGCTTCTTAAATAACTTATTCAGATATTCAGATAGCTCTATGAATCAAGTATACTTAATACACTTTTCAATGTATGGTATCTTGTTCTCTACTGACCCAAGTCTATTGTAAGTGTTCCAGAGAATGAATCTCAGATATGAAATCTTAGTTCAACTCCTTCACAGATAACAATGCTTGTTAAGGTTCAGGACACTTAGAACTTTTGTGCTACTTAGAATCAAGTGCTTTGGTCGTAACAGAAAGCTTGAAGGTAAGTAGTTTACTTGAGAGATCTTGTGTGTGAGTATTCAATGTAAGTTCAGTGTTCTGTGTGTTCTAAGGTGTGTTCTCAAGCAGTCTAAGTGTTGATATTTATAGATGAATTTCAAAGGTCGCTTCAATAGTATCCGCTAGACTTAACTCAATTTCAAACTATTGATATCCTAATATAGTAATCAGAAAGGTGTTTGTCTTCTTCTTCGGTTACCGCTTTTGTTCGACATTTCGTCATGCATTTAATGCAATCGCATTATATTTTGTCCTGTAGTGCCAACGGAACTATGCATGGTATCAGAGATCTTTATACAATCAGAGTTTTCTGAAACTTTGCATGTTCTTTTCCATCGATTATCACAACTCCATATACCATTTGTTGAAACAACTTTGGTATAAAATATTTCTCTTTCAGAAACATAGTTTATATCCAAGGTATCTGAGTGTAGTGGGCACTTTCCTGCCCTCGTAAACCTTTTATTCTCGTATATCTTTACAAAACTTGTGTTTCAAACACTTGCTTCTTCAAGATATCTCGACATAGGTATCCGAAAAACCTTTGTCTTCAAAGAATCTTGTGCGCTTTCAAATCTTCAAACCCGCTGAACTTTTCCTCCGGAAGTCTTCTTCTTGGTCTTCTTTAGAAAATAAAATTACATTTTGAGACCTAACATCCTATACAAGATTTGCTAGACTATCATACTTAGTGAGTTTCTCTTTACAAAGGTTCAAGTGAACCCAGAGTACTAACCACCTTTCTGAGCTAAGATAAGTCATTAGGTTGCTGATCAAAATCTAAACAAATATTCCTAACAAATTTCCCCCATTTTGATCAGTCAACGATGACTATCTGACCTATTACAAATCTGGATGAGGAAACAATCCATAACTTAATCATTTATTATGATCTTTCAGTTCATATAATTAAGTGCAGAAAGTAAACATCAACCAAATCACAAGATGTGATCTTTGCTGACAAGTTATCTTTTATAAAGAATGATATCTGAGAGTAAGTTCATCAGATATGATACAGAGAAAGCTTACAGATAACTTTAGTACATAATACAATTTAGCTCAGTCAGCAAGATAAAAAAAAATACATAGTAAATTAGGACAACAGGAGTAACCAAGCTCCAAGTAGACATCCTAATGAACTAGTCTTCAAGTCTTCTATACTTCAAGTTTTCAAAACAACTCCATTGATCAATCTGCAAATTTCCTATCACCAAACCTTTTGATATCATCAGAGTAGTCATAGAGAAGAGTTCTGACAATCATCTCTGTGTCTCCGCAAATCCAACTTCCTCAGGTTTTGGTAGGATTTTTCTTGACAAAGTGCTTGACCCACAAATACTTTCCCCACTTCCAGGCATGCTCGATTCTGATATCTGATAGCTTGAAGTATTCATAAATGATCTTCAGATATCTGATGTCACCCTTGTATTGATCTTTAGTTAAGTAGAAGGACTCATAGGGTTCCACAACAAGTCTTGCTCTTGTGCCTGTTCCAGTAATGTTGGGAATTCTGTTGGCTTTCCATAAGGACATTCATCAGAGAGGTCCTTTTTCATGGCTTCTATTCTCTTGATCACTTCAAAATCCAACCATGCTTTGATGTGGTTGGTGTTAATCAAGATTGGCTTGTCTTTTCTCCATGCCATGAGTTGTTTATGGATTGGTTCTGGAAACCTTGAATTTAGCAAGAAATGCCCGAGTTCCGTAATCCAAAGAGCTATTTTTTCCGATTTATGCACCAGAGACAGAGGAGTTGTTGTCATTCTTCACATACTCAATTTTGGGTTCTTCCGCCCGAGTGGAAGTCGACTTTGTTCACTTCACTGCTCCTCCTTTGTCTTGAATTCTCCTTTGGGGTAATGCTTCAAGAACCACCGGATAGACTTGGTATTTCCGTAGGTGTTTTAATGCCAAAGGCTTTGTAGCTATGGGCCGCTTAGGCTTTCAATTTCCTTTTTCGTGAAGAGGAGCTTCATCTTCATCGCCTCTTCATCATCATCATCATCAAGATCAATTCTTGTGAGACTTTGCGCCTTCTTCATTGCCTGTGGATTTAATTCGGCCTTCTTCTTCTTCGTAAGATTCATCAATCCTTTACTTGTCTTCTCCTCGAGGTTTCGTGTTCGCCCTTGTTGTCATTCCTTGTTCAGGAAGTTGAGTGGTGGCCACTATCTATAGAGCAGTCTGACTGGAGGAGGGCTCATTTATTCTGAGAGGTGGTTGTTCAGATTTTCTTTTGTTTCCTCTTCCTCTTCCTCTTCCTCTCTGAGCCTCTTGATATTCTTCCCCCTTAGTCATTGTTGACTAACTCAGAATCACAAATGATTCTGAAAGAAAGTTAAAGTTCCCTTGCAGATAGTTGTAAGCAGCAACCAACTTTTCCAGATCAGCCTTGAGCTCCTGATTTTGTTTGATAAGACCAGTATCCTTATCAGTAAGCTCTGCCAGTGGGCCTTGAACAAGATCTTTTCAGAAAGATAGCAAGCCTCTTCAAAAGCTTTTGTAGCCAAGAGTTGGTCATCATCCCTAAGCATGCCTAGATCTTTCTGTGAAATCACCAGACTGGTTGTTCTCTGAGTAATGAGCTCAGTGAATGACTTCAGCTCTGCAGGGACGGATGCAATGGCGGCTTTGTCATGAGAAGATAACTCCATTTTCAATTTAGCCAGTACTTGATATCTATTCAAGTATTCATTGGAGTTGACATTTGGCAGCTTGCTGAATGTATCAGGAGCAATCAGCTTCCTTTTCAAATGTGAAACCGCCAAGTGTTCATTGCGGTGTTCTGCCAGAGTCTTGTCTTCTTCATCATCTGAGTTATCAGCCCAGTGATCTTCATCCTCTTGGACATTTTCATCAATGTTCTCTAGTCCAAAGAACCATCTCGTAGATGGGTTTCTTTCCTTCAAAGGAGGAGGATGGAACATCTTCGAATGCGCCTTAGATCATTCTTGTCATTAGATACTTGTTCAAGATTCAATTCCTCAAATTTCTTGAATGAAGTCGGAGTTCTTTCATTTCAAAGATAATCTTCCATTTCCTCGATTGTTTGATCTTCAATCTTCCGGAGCTTTGCTCTAGATTCACTATCTTTTCTTCCAAATGAAGATTTAGTTGTTCTTCTTCCAACAGCTTGTTCGAGTTGAGCAACTCGCTTGTGCATCCGCTATTTTCTCGAGTTGTTCCTCAGAGTGCTCAACTACTTGTTCAAGAGTAACTTTGTGTCAAGTCGGATGAGTAGATTTCTGAGGAGATGGAGAAGGGGATTGCTGTGAAGTCCTCTCAGTGTGCTTTTCAGCAGCAGAGGCAATGTGTCCTTGTGAAATCCCTCCTGTCCCTGGTGCAGGGGCATCATCATCATCCTTTTTGTGATGGTCAGAGGGAGGTTCATCAAAGTTATTCTCATCTATTTCTTCCTCCTCATCGTCTTCAGATACAAGATTAATCACTTCAGAATAGTGATCTTCGCCCATTAACCTCCTCTTGTCGTAGGAATAAATTGTAGTCTGGGTGGATCGGCTTGAATGCCATATGTAATCTTGTCCACCATCACCGATTAAAGGCTTGAATCAACTTCAGGCTACTTCTCCGCATAAACTTATGCAATAAGGTCGCAACTTGATACTATTCCGGGAAACATTGCATGGATGTAGTTCTCCAAGTCAAGAGCTCGTGCTCGCCTCAGAGGTTGATCTGTGATTCTCAATATTTCAGAGAGATCTCGAGCACCTTAACCTCCGCCATTTCTTGAAGAATTGAATGTGCTTTGGTGGTATGAGCTTTGAAGAAGGGAAGTAGGTCCTTTTTCTCATCATCATGGACCTTCGTGGCACTTGTTTGAGCCTGAAAGAAAGAGTTCTGAGTTAGAATCAAAACTTGTGTAGATATCTGAGTACAAGTGTAGTTAGGTTTCTGAGGTACCTGAATGAGTACATCAGGCTCAGAGACTTGTACTACTGAGACAGGGGTTGCCTCAGATATCTTGTTGTGAGGTGAAGACTTGGAAGTCTGGTCCTTATCAACCTTTCTTTCTGCTTGAACCTGAGAATTAAAACATAACACTTAGGAAATTTTATCAAGAAAATTTTTATTGACAAGATATCTAAGATGTCAATTACCTCTGGAGGCTCGACAGTTTGTCTCACAGAAACTTGTGCAGTTTCTGAAATCTTTTCTTGTGATGAAGGCCTTGATGCCTCATCAATTTCCATATGTTGTGAGGATTGAGTGGGCAATTCCTCAACAACTTCTACTTCTTTATTAACTTGTTAAGTAGAAAGTGTTAGTCTAAGAAAATGATCGAGATTTCTTCGAGGAGTATAAATATCTGAATGAAATACCTTCTCTGTATGGTTCAGACATTTGTTTCTCGTGAGGCCTTGAAGCCTTTCGATTCCTCTCAAGAGATAGACTTTTCATTTCTTCATTTTTCTTCTCATTGAGCCTATTAGAAACAAACACTTATTAGTGAAGTGTATTAACGCATATCGAAAAATTATATCTTAAGGAAGTCTTTATCACTTGTAACACGTGCTCAGATTCCTTGTTGTGAGGGTGGAAGCCTCCTTCTCGCTTCGAGGCAAGCTTTTCACTTCCACTTGTTCTCGTGTTTCTAAGTCACCAGAATAAAGAAATTCTATTAAATAACAAGATTATGTGGCACAAAATATCACAAGTAGAGTTAAACCATTCAGACACCGAGTAATGTCAGTCGATTGGTCTCTCGAACTTGTGACCCTTCTATGCATTGGTCTTGTTGTTCCATTTCATCTTCTTTGTTTGAAGTTTCGTACTTTGACTACCGAGTATGCAACTCCGCTTCCCCCGTTGATCATTCGAGCAGATGTCTCATTTGATCCCTCTCATCGAGTTGGAGAACCCGCTTTTGCGTGATTTTCTTCAACAATGAAAGATGTCGTATCCGCAGTTCAAGTACCATTTCAGCAGATTCACATCCGCCGCTTGTCAGGTTGTTGGTTGAGATGATCGCTGAGTGTCGAGACAATGGCGATCCTCCAACACTGTTATCACCATCGTAGCATCTTCAATATGCTTCACTTTTGTTGCTCGATGGTGTAATTTGTCCACATTGGACATCGCTGTTTCTTCAAAGAATTTGTAACAGTGCTTGTTCAAAGAACTCCGTGGTGTGTTCTTCTTCAGATATTCTACACCGCCACTTTTTCAAGAATTTTAGCCCTTTTGATTTTTTCTAGGACTTGAGAAATGACTAATTCATCATCTTCATCGCCGTAGTTCTCATCAAAGATTGGGAACCGATTGGTCCATAATTCCGTGGTTTATGCAGATAGGGCAGTATCCGCTACTACTTTCTTTAGCAAGATTGATGAGTTCATCGCCAGGCTTTCGCAATAGTCTTAACATTTCAAAGCACTTTCTCTTGAGTCTACTTGTTTAGTAGTTGATACCTCTTTGGCAAGATTGATGAGTTCATCCGCATTTATGAGTTCATCTAAGAACTACGGCAGTATCCGGGAATCGATAACCTCAACGGGTGTGCCTTCCGATTTGCCAGACTTCTTTCTCAAGTTCGCTTCGGTCGCAACTTTTCCCTCAGATACCTCTTTAGTCTTCGCTTCGAAACTTTTCGAGATCCAAGAACCTTTTTCATCATGTTCATACTCATATTTGTAGAGTAGTTATCGCTGGCTATGCCTTTCTCCGAGCTCAATGCCAAGCTTTTCCAAAGAAGTAGCATATCTTTAGACCATAACTTCATCGTGGTCTTCGGCTCAAGTCCCTTTAGAGATTGTAGCTCAAAGCCTTGAATCTTTTTCACAAATTTCATAAAGGCATACTTTCCACAATTGAAAGGGTTTTCCAAATTTTGTCTTTGTAACAACAAGAACATCATCATCCAAAGTTTTCGCTTATTTGGTCAAGACCTCCTTGTAGACCATCAAAGCATCCGTGAAGAATGCATGCCAACACATCCCAAAGGAACCAAAGAGATGTCCGGTTCGATGTCGCTAGCTTGAAATCAAAGGTGTATCCGATTTTCAAGATCACACACATCATCAGACAGCTTGTTTTACACCTTCAAGGAGATCATCATCTCAGTGTCTATTTCAAAATCATTTCCAAGATTTTGAATGTCAAACAACTTGCGTAAAGTTGTTAAGTCCGTATGATTTCCTTTCTCGATCAAGTTCGATAGACACTATTGCAAAGGTTTTCGTAAACACAGGATATAATCCTGGAGTTGTTGTAGAATTCTAACACATCTAGTGAAGAGATTCTACTAGGTAGAGCTGATAGAAAACCCTTGATTTTTGCCTTTTCAAGCATGTCAAGTATCGCTTCATTGAGTCTCAACAGAGTGACGATTCTCGATCATGGCACCACCCCAAATCATTCGTGATTTGATGTCCAATGATCGGGATTGAAGTTCCTACCAATCGATTGTTGATAACTACCAACTCGTGCTTGCTTTTCAAAGCATCAGTGGTACTTTGGGATTTCGGTAGTTGATCATTTGGTGGCCATCTCTTTATATATCGTAAGTTTTTCGAAGTTTGAAAGAGATTAAGGTGTAAGATTAGTGATTCTTTGCAGAAAAACTAATTTGGGAGCAGAGATTTGCAAAGAGGATAGAATGTTTTTGCTATTCTTGTGCAAGTCGGAATGTTGGATTAGGCGAAAGTGATTTCTTTTGCCAAAATCCTATATATATACACTTTCGCCAAAATCCTATATATATAGCAATGAAATCTCAATGTATATATATACAAATCAATTTTGTGTAAGTATCTGTGGTATTGCATGCATACGGGCAAAAGCTTGTTCGCATTAAATGCATATGGGCCATGCCGATTTCAACAATCCACTATTTACCGAGAATTAATCTCCAGAAAGATCAATCGCCCATTTCATCAAGGGTCACTATTGCTTCTTCAACAATGATCACAATCAACAATTGTAATTGTGCCCATTTAATGAATGTCACTATTAGCTATCGAATCACGCTTCGTGAATGAGAACACCGTTGTATCCGATTCTATCTTATACTTGTTGCCTTTTCAAAGTTTTTCACAAAGATAGAAATAATTCAAATTTCAAGATAGTAGTTTATCGCATAACAGATGTACTATTCTCTTTTGTGTTCCCTCACCGAAAGTGACCTAGATATCCGAAAATTCGCTTCGTAGATCTTCAAATAGTCATTTTACCTTTAGCCTTTCGTTTCGGATACCTGCCCAGATACCACTTCTTGTCCGGATACCCGCTCTGCATTCCTTTTCTCTCTCCTTTGATATCTTCTTAGATATCTCAGATTCGCAAGTTGGTCTTCGCTACAATCTTGAGTATCTCTATATCGCTTTTTCAATGTGGTCTCTAATGAAGTGGTGTCTAACATCAATGTGCTTTGTTCTAGCATGAAACTTAGGGTTCTGAGTTATGGCAATAGCACTTGTGTTGTCACAAAAAATGGGAGTTTTCTCTTCATTGAATCCATAGTCTCTGAGTTGTTGTATCCACAATATTTGTGAAGCGCAACATCCCGCAAGAATATATTCACCGTGTTAGATGTGGCAATTGAGTTTTGTTTCTGTCAACCAAGATATTAATCTAGCACCAAGAAATTGACAATTTCGAGGTGCTTTTTCTATCAAGCAATGATCCAAAGATAGTCCGTGATCCGAATAGCCAACCAAACTCAATCCACTATTTTTGATACCACAATCCAACTTCTACAAGACTTTACATACCTTAATATCTTCATAGCAATGTTGTAGTGTGACCGCATCGATTTGTCTCAAATCGCACACACTCCAACCGCATATTGAATATCGTGTCTACTTGCAAGGAGGTATAGTAGAGACTCAATCAATTTCCTATACTTGTGTTCTTCAACACTCTTCGATTCAAGATAGGTCATTTTGGTTCCAATGCTCATATGTATCTTAGCATTCTTTTCGTAAGCTTTAGATTGAACTTGTTGAGCATGTCTTTGCATACTTTGTTCGACTAATGAATATTCCATCATCGAGTTGCTTGACTTGCATCCTAGGAAGTAATTCAATTCTCCCATCATGCTCATCTCGAATTTAATTTTCATGAGTTCAAGAAAGTCTTCACAAAGTTGCTTGCCTTTAGATCCAAATATAATGTCATCAACGATACTTGAACTAAAAGTAGTTTCCGTCATGGTTCAATGTGAAGAGTGTTTTATCAACATCTCCTTTCTTGAAACCACTTTCGAGTAGTATCCGCCAATGTATCATACCATGCTCGAGTTTGTTTCAGCCCATACAGAGCTTTCAAGCTTATAGACCATCCTACTTTCTCGAGGAAACTTCAAAACTGTGGTTGCTCAACATAGACTTCCTCAAAGAAGTTCACCATTTAGAAATGCACTCTTGACATCTATTTGATAAATCAGAAAGTCATTATGAGCTACAAAGGCTAGAAAGGGTCTTATTGCATCCAATCTTGCAACTGCATAAGATTCATCAAAATCTAGTCCTTCACCGGTGAATCCTCGCAACCAACCTAGCTTTGTTTCTGGTTATTTCACCAGACTCATTCATTTTGTTTCTGAAAACCCACTTGGTTCCGATTACGTATATTCCGTCAGCAAATGGAACCAGTTTCCAGACTTTGTTTCTCTCAAATTGATCCAAGTCTTCTTGCATTGCGTAGATCCAATCTTGATCCTTTAATGCTTCTTCTATAGTCTTCGTTCAATGTTTGATGAAACATCCATAGAGACAATTTGCTTTTTCAAAGAATTGCTCTTCTAGTTCTAACTCCTCGTCTATGGGATCAATCACATCCTTTGCAGGATGATTTCATCCATTTCATAATGGGTTTTGAATTAGTAGGATCAATATCATTTTGATTTGTATGAGAATCAATATGATCTTGATGAGATACTTCAAAGATTCAAGATATCCGATACATGGAAAACGCCATGGATATCCGACACTTTTTCAATGTTAGAGATATCCAATCTTGCATTTCAAAGAATCTCATTTTCAGATACCTTCCATGATGAAGGTTCTCAAGAATCTGCTCCATTTCGGAATTCTCATAGGAAATTCTTCATCATGTCTTAGAGTCATCCGTTGTTACTAAGCATAGGTCGCTTTTCATCGCCGACTCATCCTCTATTTGAAAGATAGAATTGTTTTCTTCTGGGGATCCTTTTTCAGAATCTTTAATCATTAGTTCTTTGAACCTATCTGAGAGATAATCATATAAGAGTACTATCTTGTTTCCTTCATAGAACACTACATGAATGCATTCTTCGATCTTTTGCATTCTTTTGTTGTAGATTCAGTAGTTTTGCTATTCGTGAGAATAACCAAGAAATACTCCTTCATCTTCCTTCGTTGAAATGTTCTCAAGTATTCTTTTCCATTGTTGAACATCCGCAACCAAACACCCTTAGATGTTTGATACTAGGGGTCTACCAATGAAAAGCTCGAAGGAATTTTGTCATGGTGTTTGTTAATCAGACATCTATTTTGAGTGTAGCATGTTGTGTTTACAGCTTCAACCCAATAGATTTCACTTATTTCAGTGTCAGCAAGCATTGTTCTTGCTGCTTACTTCTGGGTCCTATTCTTTCTTTCAAAGAATACCATTTTGTTGTGGTGTTCTTACGTAAGATAGTTGATGTTGTATACCTTTGTGTACAAACTTTTGAATCGTTCACAAACTCGCATCATGGTCTGCTCGACATAGATAATCGCCATTTTTCATGACTTCGAGCTTATTCAAAGAAGTTAGGTATCTCAACCCTTGCATCGATTTGTGTTTGAGAAAGACAACCCAAGTAAATCTTGAGTAACCATCAACAACAACTGCATTCATACTTCTTTCTTGCATAACTAGTTACGAGGATTCAAACAGATCCATATGCAACATTTGCAGTGGCCTTTCACCGAATGTCTAGTTTTAGACTTGAAAGATGTTTTGATTGTTTTCCCATTCGCAAGTCGAGCATACACCTTCTTTTCTATATGCCATTTTGGGTAAACCAACCACCAACTCTTTCGCTAGCTTATTCGTAGCTTTGAAATTCAAGTGACTCATTCTTTATGCTATAGCCAATTTTCTTCAAGGGCTAGATTGACTCACCAAGAGACATTCTTCGTTGTATGGATGCCCAATCAAGAATAAAGATTTTCTTTACGCCTTTGCAACCAAGATCGTTCGCTTGACTCATTGTGAATCACTTTACATAGTTTCGACTTGATTCGACAAAGGTACCCTTTGTCCACTAGTCGACTCATGCTTAGGAGATTATATTTCAATCCCTTTACATGAAGTACTTCAGAGATTGTAAGGGCTCCAAACTTCAAATTGTCAAAACCTATGGTTGGATTTTCATCTCCTCCAGCAAACCTGATAATTGGTCCATCATTGCAATTTTTGTAGTCAATCAGATTTGCTTTGTCTCCTATCATGTGCTTCCCACATCCACTATCAAAATGCCACTTTGAATTAGTCTTCAGAGTGTTCTCGCACAAAATGTAAAATGTGAGATTAGGTTCTCATACCAACAATGGAACCATCTCGACTAAAGAATCTTCCAAGAGGAATCCATTTTGAATGAATTTCTTAGAAACATTCTTTGTCTAACAGAACATAAGGAGGAATCCTAGTTAAATGATTTGTATCATTGTTGTTAAGAACTATTTTCTTCCTCGGTGTGTTCCTTGGTGCTCCATTTGGTGCTTTCAGACACTGTTTCCGAGTCGCTTCTCACAGATTTAGCTTTCTAGCTGATTTCTTCTAGCCCTGCATTCAGATTTTCAAAGGCTTGATTTATCTTCCACTTCGATAATTGTCAGGAGCAATTTAGCTTTTAACCATCGTTCTTGCTCTTGTTTGTATTCACGAGCAAGTTGTTTCGATGGCTTTATAGCCAATACTGCTCCAAGCACTTCGTGCTATCTCGAGATCTCTTCTCGGGCTTTGCTAGTCTCGGATAATCTATTTTCTTTCCGTAAAACGTGACATAGGAGAATTTGTCACTCCGCAATTTTTCCTTTTGAGACATATAGATCGTGGTGATTACACTTTTCGTTGTTATGTTTCTTTTAGAGACATTTCCCATTTTTTCCTTTCGACTTGTTTTTCCCACAAAGGCTTGGTCGCAACTGCCTTTCCTTTGTCGACAATCTTAGCTTTCTGATAGATACTATAGATTATTTGGGAATCACCTTGCTGAGCACTGACAAATGTTCGTCCTTCATTACTCTTATTCAGAGTGGTGGAACTGTCTGTGTGTGTGTCCAGCCCAAGTCCTCTCTTTTCTGAAGGATCTCTTAAATAAGATTGTACTTCAGTAAGAGTGTCACTAAATTTGGCATAAGATTGAAAAGATAGTTCTTTCTTTTTGAGTTCCTGATTCTCAGAAAGAAGATCTTCACATTTCTTTTGAAGATTGGCCATTGCTTCTTTATGTGACTTTTCGTCTCGTATATCGAGCCTTGAGAAATGCATTTTCAAAGATCCTTTTCTCAGATATCTCGATTAATTGAAAATTTTCCTTTTCAAGAGAATTCTTTTCTTCTTCAAAACTTTCTCTAGCTCGGATCATTAGAAATTCTCTTCAGAGAGATGAAGTTCTCTTTTGAGTTTTTCCAGATCTTTGATTCCCTCTTCATCACTTTCATAAGTATAACAGGAAGTATGTGTTACCTCATCAGCCATTAGACAAGGTTCAATGTTGGAGATATCTGGAAAGATTTCTTCAGCCATTCCACACACTTCTTTCTTCTTTTGACCAAAGTCAATTACTTCATAAGAGACACCGCAAATTTCTGGGGAAGGCAGTGTGGAATCATCTGGATCCTCAGAATCAGATTCAATATCTAGAGCATCCAGTTGGATTTGAATCTTTTTCCTTTCTTCAGTGAGCATAGCTCTCTGACTTCTTTTGAAGATTCTTCTGTTTTTCTTGTCACCTGTCTTTAGTTTGTTGAGGACAGGGCAATCCTTCTTGAAATGACCAGATTTCGATAATAGAAACATATATCGCTTCCGATTTCGCTTCCTCAAGAATTGATGCTTCGAGCCGATTTGTTCAAATGAGCTTTGCATATTTTGTCCGGTGGTAGTTTGAGCCTAGATGCTTTTTCAGCTTTTCTTTGGCTTTTCTTCTCTCAATTTCTCGACTGACATATTTTCCCATTTGCTTTACAGCAAGAGCATCCTCAGTCACTTCCTTGCCTTTCTTCTTTTCAGAAGTTCCTTGAGCAACTAAAGCGACATTCTGCAACTTCTCAGTTGTTTGTTCTCTTTGAGTTGTCTCATAGTCAACAGTGGCAAGATGAGAGAAAAGTTCTACAGGAGTGATATCTGGCATTCCTTGGTTAAAGTAGAAAACCGTGTTCCTGTTATGATTTAGACTTCACAATAGTTTTAATCTTTTCGATGTGGTATATCTATTACTTTCATCAAGGCCATGTCACTCATAAGTGTTGTAAACCGAAATCTAGTTCTTCAAGAGTCTCTGGGACCTTGTTTAAAGTTTTGGAATTTGAGCTTCAAAACTTCAACTTGTTTTCCTTTGTTTTCTCAAAGGACATGTATTTCTTCAATCAGCTGTGCCACTTTCGCTTTTGACCCCACGCTTTACACTATATGTGCTCGAGTAGAACGATGATGATATTACGAGCCGACCATCCAAATGATTTCTCTTGGCATCTTCCTGTCCAGAGCTCCGGGCTTTGGTTCAAATAACTCGACCGGTAGATCTCCCACCGTTAACGATATGTCCGTGAAGACCCATCGCTTTGTTCTCTGCCTCTACCATTAGAAACCTCTAGGACTTGCTTCGAGTTGTTGAATGACTATCGGGCCATACTTTATTACTTCGATCATTTCACCGATGGCTTCTGTGGAGCGCCATGTTGTTCTTCCATTTTCATAATTTCTAGCTTGAGAATCAGCGCCACTTAAAGACATCTCGCAGCAAACACACTTAACCAACGGTTCAAGTGTAGGTGAAAAGCAATTAGTGAGCACTTATCGGGATCTAGGTTCAAGGTCAAGGCTTCGAACCTCCACCGATACCACTTGTTGGTCCAGATAATGCAAAAGTAAAAGACTAGAGGGGTGAATAGTCTTTAAAACTTTTGTCAATAAACATAGCTTCGTATATCCGTAGATATCCGATACTTAATTTCAGAGCTAAGACTTTTATATGATAAGTGCACGTGCTCAAGAAGATGTGTAAGTACTTTGCAAGATAAGTAAAGCAAGTAATAAACGCAGTAAAGTAAATAACACAAGTCTTTTATAGTGGAATCAAGGTATGAATCCTTCAACTAATCCACTTCGCCTTTCTCGCACCTAGAATCCACTAAGATGTATAAATGAGTTAACCTTATGATATCTTCTCTTGATTCCTAAATACACTAGTTCCCAACCAAGTGTTCCCTCGAAGTTATTCCCCGCTTTCAGCCCAAGTACTTCATGTACTAAACCTTTTTGAGCTATTCCTTAGCTTCCCAAGCTAAGTACTTCCGTTTCAAAGAACCTTGAGTTATTCCTTAGTTTCCCAAACTAAGTACTTCCTATACTCCACGCCGAATAGGGTGTGGGTTTTAGGTTTGTTTGTGAGGTGAGCTTCTTAAATAACTTATTCAGTTATTCAGATAGCTCTATGAATCAAGTTTACTTAATACACTTTTCAATGTATGGTATCTTGTTCTCATCGACCAAGTCTATTGTAAGTGTTCCAGAGAATGAATCTCGATATGAAATCTTAGTTCAACTCCTTCACGTATAACAATGCTTGTTAAGGATCGTGACACTTAGAACTTTTGTGCTACTTAGAATCAAGAGCTTTGGTCGCAATGTATTGCTTCAAGGTAAGTAGTTTGCTTGAGAGATCTTGTGTGAGTATTCAATGTAAGTTCAAGGTTCTGTGTTCTAAGGTGTGTTCAGCGCCTAAGCGCTGATATTTATAGATGAATTTGAGTGCCGCTAATAGTATCCGTTAGACTTAACTCAATTTCAAACTATTGATATTTGAATATAGTATCAGTAGCAGTTTGTCTTCTTCTTCGGTTACCGCTTTTGTTCGACATTTCGTCATGCATTTAATGCATCAGATTATATTTTGTCCTCAGTGCCAACGAACTATGCATGGTATCGTAGATCTTTATACAATCGTAGTTTTCAAACTTTGCATGTTCTTTTCCATCGATTATCACAACTCCAGATACCATTTTTGAAACAACTTTGGTATAAAATATTTCTTCGTAAACATAGTTTATATCCAAGGTATCTCGAGTGTAGATATCTGTAAGCACTTTCCTCGCTCGTAAACCTTTTATTCTCGTATATCTTTTGTAACACTTGTGTTTCAAACACTTGTTTCTTCAAGATATCCGGACATAGGTATCCGAAAAACCTTTGTCATCGGCAATCTTGTGCGCCTTCAAATCTTCAAACCTTGAACTTTTCCTGCCTGGAAGTCTTCTTCGGTCTTCTTTAGAAAATAAAATTACATTTTGAGACCTAACATCCTATGCAAGATTTGCTAGACTATCATACTTAGTGAGTTTCCTCTTTACAAAGTTGTTCAAGTGAACCAAGAGTACTAACCAGCTTTCTGAGCAAAGATAAGTCATTAGGTTGCTGATCAAAATCTAAACAGATATTCCCAACACAATATAAACTTTTTTTTACTTACTTTCCTTAAAAATTATACAAAACTCAATTGTCATGCTATTAAAGAAATGGAGGGGGTTTATTTATAAAAATTAAAATAAATAATTATTAAAAAATATCATTAAAAAACCCGGATATGTCAATGTAATGCGCCCTCAAAGGCCCGGATATGTTTTGTACCCATTCATGTAAAACCTGACATAAATTAAATAGTTTGGGCCTGAAACCAAATCGTACTCTGACTCGCTTAACCTTAAATCGAACAATTCACACTCGTAATTAATTTCATGCAACCTCGTATGGATTTAAGCTTGGACTCAATTATTACCCGGGCCCGTATAATTAACATTTAACTTTGAGTATGGACTGCAGTAATAGAGACATTGATTGATCATATACTCCCGAAAATTCTACTGATAAGTAAAAAAGAAAATTTTCATTGCTAAGATTATACAAACTTTTACAAGAAACCATATAAATTTGAGACATGATCAACATCATATATGTTTGCATACAAATATCACATTTTAACTTCAAACACCATATGTTTGAATGATTGCATTATCTTTGCAATAGTAAATATATGATTATTTATAGGGATTAATTTCACAGACACCCAACTTGACAATCCATATATCTTGCCCAGCCTCCCAAAATTCACACTATCAACCGACTACACTGCCTTACCGTCTAGTATGATACTGGGTCTATCTGTAATAGGTTTATATGTAATGGCACATAGACCCAACATTCTTTTCTTCTTCAAAATTACACCCACTCACGTGACTTTGGGATATAGAAGAGTTCACTGTTTTCGGGCCCCCTTTCACTAAATTGACTCAATTGATGTCGCTTTGTTAGAACACCTCCATTGTGCGGCACGGCGTGTCACTTGCAGGGTAGGGGTGTAGGCTGTATCATGGAACCCATCCAAATAGCATTAGTTTCAGCCCAAATATGTGTCATGCGTGTCACTATACTGGAAATTGGGAAATGTAGTGTCAGGAGCAAAATTGCTAAAGATGGTGATAAATTTAAAAGATGGTGAATTAAGGAGTACAATTTTTATCTCGACTTACTTTGAAACTATAATAATAAATAATTTAACAAAATAATACTAATCGAAAATTTGATGAACAATATTATATATTATAATTATTTTAGAAATATTTAACCATATTGTTTGAGGGTAAAGTGAATTTAAAATTAAAAATGATCAAGTTAAAAAATAATATGAAACGTTGATGTTGTATCTAAATAAGTATATTGCTTGTCGGGACATTGTTCTTAATAATTAGAGAGCACTTTTGAGTACCCGGCACACAATGTCCGGGCATTGACATTTTAGTACCCGGACACTAACAGTTTAGTACCCCGTACACAATGCCCAAGCATTGCCATTTTAGTATCGGGCACTGTGTGGGTTTTATCACGAATTATTTACGTAGACGCCCAAAGTGTGAAAAGTTGTGATCAAGACGGGGAGAGCATTTTCTTGTTTAGGCATTGTATGCTCAGACACTTTTTGTTGGGCACATCATACCCGGACATACAATACCCCACGCATCATGCCCCGCACATCATGCTCGACATGCAATGCCCCGCACATGTATATTGTGTGTCTGGCACATAATGCCCCAACCAGTGTTTCTCACTAGCCCAACTAGTGTTCTCGCTACTTGGTAACTCTAGTCGGAATGGGAAGTACTAGCTGGGTAGTGCCAAACACTAGTTGAGGAAGTAGCAAGCATAGTCGGGGCATTTTCCACGTCAAGGAAGACGTGCCCAATGAAACATGACATCACAATATTCAACATACTTCAAAATTAAATAACAAATTCCAAGTAAATCAATCAAACTTGAACATTTCTTATGCATCTGGTAAGTCTTGACATAATCTGTAACAAAAATTTGATCTTCAATCCAAAATTCAAAAGAGAAAACCCGTCACGACAACAGTTTGATGTTGAATCCAAAACCCAACAAAAATTAAAATAAGGAAGAAAAAAGTAATTAAAAACTAATAATTCTTGGCTTGGTCTCCTTTTCCATGTAGGACCTTCTTGGAATGGGAGCTCGTCTCAAAAGAGTTCCCCGGCGCCCAGAAGTGCAAAATCTAGGCGAGAAAGATCTTTCAAATCCTCAATTTTTGGATAACAATAATGGTCGAAGAAAAGTAAATTCAATGAGCGAAAGGGACTCTACACACATTTGGGAAAGTTACCTATCTCATATATATGATCTCCTTTAATTCCCTCTTCTTACTACTTAACCCATCACACAAGACCAACAACAACACCCAGGTGGAGACTAAGGAGATTAGCATAGGCGGAGGGTTGAATGGCCGGATCAGATGGAGGTTTGGGAGGTGAGAGGTTACAGAGTTGACTGTTGTATAAGGAAAAATCCTTCCCAAGAAAAAATAAAACTGGGTTAGTTTTGCTGATCCGTACCGCTTTGATCTTCTAGCGACACGAGAGCAGTCACTCTGTAGTTCCATGGTTACTATGTGTGGTATTTTGCATATCTAGGTCCCTAGTCCAAATTATACACTGCTCATCACGTGTCCACTACAAGACAATATAAGTAGGGATACATTAGGAAATTCAGGTAGTTTATGGACTAAAATGAAACAAGGTGTTCCCGATGAAATCAATTGCGCCAAGTTTGAGCGAGTTGTAATCCGCCTTATTTATAGTTCCTCTCACGCCTCATTCATTTCCTTTCATTAGGTGAATAAATAAGTAAAAATCTTATCGCATCTAGATATAGTAGAGGTTCATATTGCTCTTCGCCGCAAATTCACTTCTTTGGTCTTTCATTAATTTTTTTCTCTCATTCCCTTAATTTTGCATAGTATAGAGCTGTCCAATACTATATACCACAAACAATAATTTAATTACATAGAAATGAGTTTATGGTGCTTAATGACAAATCAGACATAAAATGTCATTATCTACTAATAATGTATAGTTATGATAGTATAAACCTCATATAATTAGAGATGGCAATTTGACCCGTCCAGCCCAAACCCGGTCAAAACCCCTTTAATCAGGTCCATAATACATTTAGGTCCGGCTTTGGACATAAAATTAGACACGCTGGCATGTACGGGTCGTGTGTGTGTCTCTATATATCTACGTATTGTAATTGAGATGTTCGTAACAGTCACACTTCAATCAAAACTCAAAACCAAAACAAACAACATGAAAATAATCATAATTTAATCACTATTGAATCAAGCACAAAATCTACATGCAAATGAAACAGACTTGGCCAACATCACAAAGCATATATCTCCTGAAACGGGAAGCAAAATCTCATCAGAAAATATCATATATCATCACTCGGGGGTCATGTAGATGTTACCATTATGCACCCTTTTACTTAATCGACTCTTAGCATTAGCAAGGTGTCAAATCCATCCCAAAACTCATTTGATCGTGATTTGACATTAAGGATGTCATTGTTAAACCCGATCATGGCTCGAAAATCATGCTCTCAGCTTATTCTCTGACCGAATCAAATACAACAAAAGAAAGGTACCTTTCACCAAAGCTTGGAAATTTACAACAATGAACTTTCCAACATTTTTTTTTTTTTTTTTGGCCTCTTTGCAATCCTAACAGTGGCTACTGCAGCAACACCAAATGAAATCCTCACCAGTAAACCCTTTGCAAGCAAGTTTCTTCAGAGTCTCTATTGTTGGGTATTTGGCCCTGCAAATACGTTCCCCCAGAATCTACTCATGGTGGAAATTGATAGCAAATACGAGAAATAATAATGACACAAGGATTTAATGTGGAAACTCCAAAATCAAGAGAAAAACCACGGGGGCCAGACAAGAAAATACACTATGTAGAAAATTGTTACAACTACACAATTCTTCTTCTCACCCCAAACCGACCCCGACATAACCTTTCTCACTAGCAACACTCTCGACCTTACACTCTCAACCCAATATGAAATATTAATGAAAGAAGTTGAGAGAACAATATGCTAGAATGCTTTGCTATGCAGTGTGATCTTCTAAGGCTAACTTGAAGCCTTTTTATAGGCACACAAGATACAAAGACATTTGGTTTGCTAGCACTGTGCTTCTCCATTTCACATACTATTGACATGCATGCTTCATGTTTCACATTTACTGCTAGCTTCCATTATTGACCAAACAAATGCCAATTTCCACATATGGACAAAAGTCCAATTATCCCAACATCTATGGCCTCACCACTTGAAACTTGAATTACTTCATCAATGAGATTCACATTCAAGACACCAGGGAATGGCATAATAAAACCAACTCCAATTCCTTTAATCTTATATGGACCTGGCTTTCCGCCATGAAGAATAGGACTCTCAACCGATTCTACACCATAGAGCTTGTGTTCTTTAAGGTCGTGTACCAGTGGATGTGCCTCCAGTACCAATACCGGAGACGTGCATCAATTTTTCCATTGGTTCCTTTCCAAACTTCAATCCAGTGGTCTCATAATTGGGTTAGCAGCATTTTTTAATTTTTGAAGGATATATAGGAATTGGGCATCTTCTCCCTTATCTCTTCAGCCTTTTGAGTTGCGCCCTTCATTCCCTTAGCCGGATCTGTGAGCACCAAGTCAACACCAAAATTAAGCACCTAGAATAATTCTCCACTCGAGACTCGGAGAAGCCGGCATTTTAATGATAAGCTTGTAGCCCTTTGTAGCTGCCATGAATGCCTATCCTATACCAATGTTTCCACTTGCAATCATATTGTAGCCAATCATGTCCTGAAACTGGAGCACAGCTCCATGGATTCCAACCGCAACACGCCCATCACAACCTCCAGTTTTGAAAGTATGTATGTCTCAATCACTCTACAAAGCACATTCTGAATGACCCCCAGATCAGGACAACCTAGTAAAGAGCAACCTACAAAGAAACTGAAAGTCTTAAACAACTTTTATAATCTTTACAATAATGGATCCAAAAAAAAGCCATGAGCATTCTTTTCTCTACCTTAATTGCAATGTCCAAGTCCAGCAGAATCCTAAACCTTTGATTTATATTACCATAAGCACAAATCGTTGCATCAAATATAGTAGATGGTAAGCACAAAATAGTTGGTAAACATAAAACAGACTCTATTACATGAATACTCAAAGCTAAGCTAAACAAAACAAATTATGAATAAAATACAGACATAGCCACTGGCTAATTAAAGTGAATAAGAAAACACTATTACCACTTGAGAAAAACTCCATATATGATAATATGGTCTTGAAACAGAATGATAGAACCGAAGGAAGAAAATGGGCATTACTATCGATGAAAAGAGGAAAAATGAGGGAAAGAGCAATCATCTTACCTTACCCGAAATGTTTTACAACAACGACATCGTTTACTTGTTTCATACTCCGGAAATCGAGCGATTATCAGAGAGTTGATTTGTATTGGTGCGTTTAGATCAATTAAGAGGATAATCAATTACTCGAGACAATCGATCATGATCTTTATTCATTAGCTTTGTCAATTTTCATGAGAAACCTACTAGTATGGTAGATGGGATCAGATCAACGATATAGGCAAAGGATCGGTGGATCATGGATGGATCTCCTCCAACACCTTGGTTTCAAAAACCAAATCATCAATCTAGGAGGTCGACAGTATTCTTAATTTGGGATAATCTGGTAGAAGGTAGTAAACAACGACAATAAATGGCACCACGGGGAATTGATATGTGAGCTAAGAAATAGCGTAGTTAGCTCCAATTTTTATCTCACCCAATCATAACATTTCATTATGCCAACTATGAACTCTTTAGACCAATCAGACAATAGGGATTTGCCACATAATTGTCCGAGGTGGACAATCTAAAATGGCTCCAAATCTTTTTTATTAATGTATTATATAGATTAAATATTTTTAAGTGAAATTTCACTAATTTCAACTTTTAAATACTGTACTCTTATAATATGTTTAACATGTTAAATATGTAAAAAAAAAAACATTAAAAACAAAAAAATTAACGACCACATTTTGGGCACGACACTCTGCAGAGAATTTTCAGGATTCAGCCACAGGATCAATCATGCCCGAAAAAGGGCATGTACCGTTAACATGTCGTGACTTCACCGTAAGTGGTCTAACAACCACCTGGCCAATAAACATTGGGAAAGACATGTAATGAGCAAGGCAATTTATACTAAATATTATATTCGACGTGTCATAGGGGTCCAAGTGGCCATCAGGTCGGATCTGAACCCATGCAAGGAGACCCTCTGCAATGGGCCCAACATATTTGCAGGCCCACTTTTTGTATACAAATAAGGGGCGACTACATATAGACCCCCTCTATTATTGCCCAATTACAGATTCACCCCTACTATTTGAACAATTACAAATAAACCCATTTTCACCGTCCAAGATTGATTCGCACCTACGCATACACTATCCCACGTGTGTACTTGTGGCATGAGGTGGATAATAATTTAAAAAATGAAAAGAAAGGAAAATTGGTTTTGCTTTTATTAAATGTAAGATGCTTCATCTTCTCCTTTAACCCGCCAAAATCGCATCTCCATCATCGGCCTCTCCGTAAACCTAGCGAATGGCGATTTCGCGATAAACACTACAAATCAAGCTCGTTAGTACAATCGCCTTTCGTTTTATTGCTGACATCATATATCAGTTTGGGGAGGAAATACTTAGGGTTTGCTTCTCTTCGACTGAAAGAAAAGGTTAAGGTATGATTCTTCTAATTTTGATGTCTATTTACTGTTATTTAACTGTAAAATGTTGGTAAATGTCAACAATTTCACATAAGGGGGTTCATCTTGGCCAAAATTAGGGTTTTTGGACGTAAAAGATGCATTTTTTTTAATTCTGTAATTGAAAATTGCACAATTATAGTATATTCATGTTTTGATGGTGTACAGTATATTATTTTGATGATTAACATGGCCGGGTTGGAGTAGGGTATGCGCAATTCTCTGTTTTTGCCCAATTTGTTGTTTCAGTGTTGTTTCTGTGTGTTTTGTTGTTTCTGTGCGCAATTACTTGTACTGTAGGTACAATGAGTGACACATACAATATCAGGATTCACTATAACAAGGAGCAATATATGATTGAACATTCTAAGAGGTCCAAGTACAATCATCTGAAATTGATGAATGAAGTAATGAGCTTATGTTTAGATGACCTTGCTTCTAATGTGAACCTTGCATTCACTATGAAATGTGATTTAGATGGAACTATGGAACAACTTGAACTTGTTACTGATGGTGATGTTAAGGAAATGTTTGATAGGAATAGGAAGTATATGGAAATTGAACTGCATCTTGAAACTTCTGAGGCTATCCCTCTGGTTGTTGAACCAAGTAGCAAGAAAACTCATGTTAGGAGGTCTATGTGGAATGATGATTGTTCTGATCCTGTATTTGAACCAAGTCCCTCAATGTTTAATGCACCTCCTCCACACATTAGGAATTTTAGGTCTAGAACATGCAAAAGAAAATCCTTTAGGGAACCATCCACAGGTCCTATTCTTATTGACTTGACTGGAGATAGTGATGAAGATGTCCCACGAGCTTGTGATACTATTAACGAACAAGCCACTCAAGCACCTCCTCAAACTCCTATTGATACCACTCAAACAACTACTCCTTCACCATGTCCTTCACCTCCACACACCACTCCTCCACAAACCACTGAGTCACCTACACTTCACACCTCTGAACCACCTACTCACACCACTACTCGTACTAATCCAATGAAAGCAAGTACTGAGACAACTAGAAAGAGAACGCCATCTAAAAAAGCAAGCACTGAGACAAGCAGAAAGAGAAATCCATCTAAGAAAGCAAGTAATGAGACAAGTAGAAAGAGGAGAACTCCTTCTAAGGCTGCAAGTACTGAGCCATCTGTTGAGAGAAGTAATGAGGATGGCATGGATTTTGATGAAGATGAGCCAAAAACTCATTATTTGTATGACTCTGAAGATGAAGAGATAGGATTCAAGAAAATTCCAACTCAGTGGGATGAAGAAGATGAGGACAATGTTAGTGGTGATGAAACTGATGCAACACAGCATGCAGGCCAAAATGAGGGGGAAGATAATGCAAGGACTGGTGCAAGTGAGAATGTTAGGGAAACTAAGGATGTATTGGACAGTGAAGATGATGATTCTCTCCCACATGAAAGGCACTTTAGTGATTTTGAGTGGGTAGGAGATGAATTCTTTAGGGATAATACATAAGGATTTTACAGTTGGTGAAACTTTTGAAGACATCAATGTGCTTAGAGAAAGATTGAAGGAGTTTTCCATCGAAGTTGGCTTCAAATGCAAGAGAATCAAGAATGAAGTGGCTAGATTCACATCTATATGTCAAGGAGATGGATATCACTGGAGATTGCATGCTAGTTGTATGTCTGGCAAGAAGACAATGGTAGTTAAGACATACAATGGGCAACATACCTGCATAAAAAGAGTGAATCAGAAGGAGGCTGATCAGAACTGGCTTGCATCTAAGGTAAACACTACAAATTTCATAAATGGTCAATCACTATGTATGTATGCTAATCACTCTTACTTTTTTGTATAAATAGGTTATTGATGAGTTGAAGACAAATCCTACACTTGATGCATACAACCTGATATCATGGGCTACTAAGACACTTGGTGTTACAGTGCCCTATATGAGGATGTATAGGGCCAGATTGTTGGCTATTGACAGGTTGGGTGGGAATCCTAAAGCAGCATATGAACTTATGCCAAAATATGTTCAGATGGTAAGAAGAACAAATCCAGGAACTGTTGTGGAACTTTAGAGGGATTTGGAGAAGATAGAAAGAGGGCCTTTATTTAAAAGACTTTTCCTTGGGATGGATTCACTAAGAAGAGGCTTCTTAGCTGGTTGTGCCCACTTCATTTTCATTGATGGTTGTCATCTGAGGGGGAAATATGGAGGTAAGTTTTAAGGCAGCTTGGCATCGATTTTGGGCTTTTCCCAATTGTTATGTAGTTGAGTGTGAAAACAAAGAAAGTTAGGGGTTCTTTATTCATTGTCTCACTCAAATGTTAGGGCCTTTTCAGCCAGATGATCATTGGCACTTCATGGCTGATAGGCAGAAGGTAACAAATTCTATGATGTCTTTTAATACTTGCTTAATATTGCATGACCTGTATTTATAGATAATTAATATGTGCATGTGTCATACTTGTGTAGGGACTTGTACCTGCTATTGAAGAGATATGCCCCACTGTGATCAATAGAAAGTGTGCCAAACACATCTATGACAATTTCAAGACCAGGTGGGCTGGAAAGGAGCTAAGAAGGTTTTTCTGGCAAGCCTCTACTGCTTTCACTACTTATAGTTTTAACAAGGCAATGGATAGGATGAGGTCTGCTAAGCCAGAAGCATATGAATGGTTGATGAGAATCCCCTTAACACAGTGGGCTAGGCACTCTTTTGATACTCATGTTAAGGTAGACCATGTTACTAATAATCTTAGTGGGAGCTTCAATTCCTGGGTTGATCCAGTTAGGGCTTACTCAATCTACAACATACTTGAGGCAGTAAGACAACAAAACATGAAGAGAATCACAGTGAGAAGAAGAAAAGGTGCCAACTGTCAGTCAGTTGTTATGCCTAGGGTGTTGTATGAAATGAATGACATATGTTCAAACTCTAGAAACTGTAGACTTGTCACAGAAGCAGGCAGGACATTTGAGATAGAAGATCTCAGTTTTAGGTTCATTTGCAATTTGGATGAGAGAACCTGTGACTGCAAGAGGTGGGACATTAGTGGTATACCTTGTAGGCATGCATGGTTGGCAATTCAGGAGTGTAGAGAAGACTCAGTGAACTATCTCTCTGAGAATCACACTAAAGCTGCATTCTTAAGGGCCTATGACATTGTCATAAATCCTATACCTCAATATGATTTTGGCCAAGAGATTTGACTGATGATGTCAGCCATCCTCCTGATGTGAAGAGAAATCCTAGAAGACCTCAAGAGAATAGGTTTAGACATCCAATGGAGCCTCCTAAACCTAAAAAAAACTGCTCGGTGCCTAAGAGCACCTGTTAGGTGCAGTGATTGTGGTAGCAGTGGCCATAATAAGAGAAAATGTGTAAGTTTTCAAATCACTATCTTCATTGCTTCATTTCCTGTTCAATTTTCTCATTTTTTTTAATGTCATAGCCTAACAAAAACAAGCAACCTGGTGGGAGTGGTTCAACTGGTGGGAGTGAAGCACCTGGAACTTCTGGCACACAGGTATTACTCTCTTCCCTTATGCAGTTTATGTTGCTTATTAAGTGTTATTATGTTCCTTATTGATGTTGGTTGGTATTGCTTGCAGACAAAGAGAAAGGGGAAGTCAACTAGTACAACACAATGCAAGAGAAGAAAGGGGAAGTCAACTGGTACAACACAATGCAGCCAACAAATGACCCAACCTGATTACTCTCAAGATTAAGCTGCTTAGGTTTTGCAGTCAAGTATCATATATGTGAACTCCTTCTTATGTCTTTTTTGGTGAATTAAGGATCTGTTTTGTGGAGATGGATTGTTGTTGACTTGCTTTGTTTTGTCTTAAGCAAGTATTGGTGAACTGTTTCTTGAGTAGGTGTTGGCTTCTTTTGTAAACTCAAGTTGTTTTGGATGACATTTTCCTAAGGTTGATTATTGAAACAGAATGCTTTGGATGACATTTTCACTTCAAAATTCATAGTTGAATTCATACAACATAGTTCACTTCATACATCATAGTTCATGACTTCATACTATTACACATCAAAAGATAATCTTGAGTATCATACTGCCTAAGAACAAACCCAATAACACTAGGTCGATAGCTACAAGCTTCCTTAGAAAAGTGTTTGGATCTCCATCTCTTGACTTCAGATTTGTCATTCCACTTTGTTGCACAACTTCATGCTCCTGTGATTGTTGTTGTGAACCTCCTATGTCATCTTCCACTTGGTACCAATGAGAAAAACCATGTTGAGGGCAACGATAGTACAACCGGACATTGTTCTACGTGCTATTAGAAGTCACCACCGTGCAATGCCTAAAGCAATTTAAAATGCGGCAGTAAGCACTCCTCCTATCATTCGAACTTGAGGTGTTGTTTGCCATTAATTTGATGAAGAAATTAGAGATATAGATGAAGAAGATTGATCAAATATGGAGGAAGAAACCATATTTATAAGCAAAAACCCTAAAAAAGGCCACTAACGGCTACTTTTTCCCCAAATATTTTTCAAATCAATTACATATACACCCACTTAGTATTAAATCAATTACAAACCACTCGCGCGTGTATGCCAAATACCAGGCCATTGATAGCCAAAACAATATCATCAATCAATTAAAAACAAACCCAGACTGAGTTAGTTATTTTTTGCGGAATTAATGACATGGCAGTCCATGTAAGCAATAGGCGTGTGTCTCCGGCCAAGCTTCGATCTTACATCATCTCCAGCGTTGACTTTTAGGTGTGTATGTAATTAGATTTTAATCTCAGTTCAAAATCTGGAACCATTTGTAATTGTTCAAACAGTGGGTACTAATTTGCAAAGTGGGCATCTAAGAGGGGTGGGTTTTGTAATTTTCTGATACAAATAACTATTAGCTACAAAAAATGACATTACTTATCTTGTTTAATTAACCTAATTGAAACACTCAAATTATAACATTAATATAACAAATGCAACTGTAAACCAAATAATCCAAAAGTCAAGTTTTATTGCTATATTATCATTTGTAAGTTTTTTCATAGTTCACTAGTTACATATTGTTTCCCTCTAAAAATTATTGTTTAATAATTCTTATACTTTAGTATATTCTATAAAATTCAATTAGTTTCTATGTAATGATTTATAAAAGTTGAAAAACGATCATTTTGAATTAACTAAAACAAACCATTTTAAAATATCTACACATTTAATGTCACACATTATATAATTTACGTGAATCATTCATATTTATTTAAGATGCAACATAAAGTCATTCAATTGAAACACTATGTTTAAAAAACGAGATTATACGAAACCAATTCAAGTTTTAATTTCATCACTTTATTTTAAACTTAATTTCCCATTATAGAATGTACTCCATCTGTATCAAAACAAAAATATCGTATTCCATTTATATTTGTCCCATTACAAATATAATGTTTATGTGTTTGGCAACATCTTATCCCTCAAACTTACTTTTATTTATATACTAGAATTTGCGTAACACGCTACGCGTGTTACTACATTTTTTTTTTATATATAATGTTCATTTATTTAACGTATACTTTATTGACAAACATATCATATATAACGGTTCAGATGGTACTATATATTTGGCAGAATTTTGTATATGAGTTAAGAACTTAAAGTTGTGATCCACCAAATATAACATCTTGCTAGCATAATAAAATAATTCCCAAGATTCCAAAATTTCAACTATCTACAACGTAAGCACTTGAATGTATACATGAGGTCAGTTAGCCAAACAAGTCTGGAGAATTTATATGCAAAACAACAAATATACATTACCAGATACCAAGCACTCTACATTTGAATCACCGAATATGTTAGAGATTATCTCCTGGATTAAACAAGAAGAAGACTTGCAGCTAAAGAGAAGAAGCAAGAACTGTTGAGGGTGAAGTCCCCAAACACTTAATAAGTTCTTCCTAAGTCGCCTAAGTCCAAATCACTATAGAGCGTCCAAAGCAAGCAAAGGTCCAAAGCACTCCAAAGGACTAGTGAGAAAGAACCTGCACAAGTAACTTTGGGGGGTTAGACCCAGTTTGCTAAGTGTCAAACCGGGTAGAGACTTTACTCGAGAGAGACTGAAGATCTGCTCTGTATAGTGATCGGGATTAGTTTGTAAAGAAGACCTGACTTACCGTTTACATGGAAATGTGTGCCATATATATAGATATCTCCTAATAAGGAAGGGCTCCGTTGAATCGTGCCAAGTGTAAGGCTCAGATTGCCCCAACAATGCTCTATTAGGCCCATGACCCATTAAGAAGACTTAACCCATTTCCTTTTTGGGCTTTCGGGGGTAGTTTAGTCTTTCCTTGAGAGATTAGAGGCTTCTGATATCCGTTTCGGACCTTCGTCCGAAAGGGTAGGTCCGGAGCAATGGTCCCAGCGGTACTCACTTGAAAGTAAGATAACTTAAACAACCTCCTAAAATACTGTGCCTCGGACCCTGCCTTCTCTCTTGATGCCAGTTCACTTGGTTCCTTATGAGGTCCGAGTCGTACGTCCGAATCAACGTCTTTGGGTCGGACCATCATGGTGCTCGGACCATGGTCTGGGTCGGACCATTTGTCTTGAAGGCCAAGGTTCTTATTGCTCATTCCGGGAAGGTCAAGGGTCGGACCTCTAAGTCATTGAGCCTTTTGACCTTAGACAATTTAATACGCCTTAGGATACGCTCCAAAGGCGTCTACGACGGATTTGACATATTTCCGTATCAACAAGAACATCAGATTCCGGTTCAAGACAGTTAATATAATAAACCGCCAGTTCAAGTTAGTTAGTCAACTAGTTTAGTAGTTATATAACAGAGAACTTTCTTTATTTTGGATTATAAATTCATTATCTTCTCAATTCAATTTCTCACTGTAACACATTGTGACTTTGGCTTTCTATCAATGAAGTTTACAGTTTAACTTTCTTATTCAAGTTCAATTGATGAACTTTCACATGGTATCATCGTGCCGGTGATCGATCTACTGTCTTCCGCTTTTCCGATCTCATTCTGAGATGTTTCTCTCTGATTTTTCCGATCTCTTTCCAAGATTTCTTCGTTTCTTTAGCAGTTACTCATTCTGAGTTTTGCTGGTAACCGTTTTCTTTGATTTCTTTGCCATGGATCCTCCTAATCCAATCGATTCTACTGGTGTTGCGCCGATTAATTCCAATGTTGTTATATCTGCGTCTAATCGTCGTCATCCTAATGAAGATTCCAATTCTCCCTATTACATTCACCCTGCTAATGTTAGTGTGCGATTGGGTGGTGATGTGTTTAATGGGGAAAACTATATTTCCTGGAGCAAAACATTTGAGATGTCTCTTCGTGTTAAGAAAAAGCTTGGATTTATCGATGGAACTTTGTTGGAGCCTGATCCAGATGAAGATTCTTTGCTTGATGAGGTGTGACAGAGTGCTAATAGTCTTATTTGTTCATGGTTGGTCATGTCAGTTGCTCAGGAACTTCATCAGAGTTTGTTGTATTTCACATATGCTAGAGATGTGAATGAGCTCAAAATTAGGTATGCGCGTAGTGATGGTCCGCGTATTTTCTATCTTGAAAAGACTTAGTTCTTTTACTCAGGTTAATCAGACTATAACTGCTTATTATAGTGCATTCAAGAATTTTTGGGATGAATACATGATCTATAAATTTTTTCCTCAATGCACTTATGGTGTTATGAAGAATTGCAAATGCAATTTGTATCAACTCTTTCTAGTTGATAAACAGTCTGATTGTGCTATGAAATTTTTAGTTGGGTTTAATGAGTCTTATGCGCATGTTCGTAGTCAGTTGTTGCTTAATTCACCTGTTCCTGATTTGTCCAAGATATATTCATTGTTATTGCAACAGGAAGGTTAGAGGTCTTTACAACCTCATTCCTCTAATTCTATGGCCATGTTAGCAAGTCATCATGAAAATCAGGTTGCTAGTTTGGTTGCTAGGAATGCTCCTCCTAAGTATGTTGCTAATAAAGGCAAGATCATGCCATTTTGTTCTCACTGTGAGCAGTATGGTCATATTATAGAATCTTGTTTCATTCTTCATGGATATCCACCTGGCTGGAAAAAAAGTCCTATAAGCCTAAATTCAGATCCAATTCTGGTCAGAGAAATTTCACTAAGTATAGCAATCCCATTGCTGCTGCTGTACAAGTTCATGGTGCTATTGAACATGAAGATGTTTCATTGTCAGAGGATTCTACTGATTTTGATCAAGGCTCTTATCATCAGTTCTTAGAGTATCAGAAATTCAGGAATTCTCAACAAACTCAAGAACAATTCAATCATACTATAGCATCTGGTGTAGCTAATAAAGCCATCATTCCTGCACCAGGTACTAAAGGTATTGTCACTTGTTGTTTTACTTCTGTGACTACATCTCAGTCTTATTGGATTTAGGATACAGGGGCCACAGATCATATGATTTGTGATTTATCATTATATAAGTATACTCCTATATCTATTGTATTGATATCAACTTACCTACTGGTGAAGTTACAAAAGCCATTTTTATTGGCACTGTGCAGTTGTCTAAAGAGTTGTTATTAAGTAATGTTTTATTTTCTCCCGCTTTTGGTTTTAACTTGTTATCAGTTTCAAGTTTGACAAGGACAACAAGATATGCTTTATGTTTCTACTCTAATAAGTGTTATTTGCAGGATCTTCTCCATCACAAAGAGATTACTAGTGTTGAAGTCAAGAATGGGCATATCATTTGCAATTTCCAGATTCAAATGTTCATGCTTTATCTGTCAATTTAAATGTATCTTTTGTAGTTTGGCATGCCTGTTTAGGACATTTGCCTTATGTCAAGCTCAATACTTTGAATTTGTTTTCTTCTACTTCTAAATGTAATAAAAATTTTGATTGTGACATTTGTCATTATGCAAGATAGAAACGATTATCTTTTCCTGTAAGTACTACTGTTACTAAAGAAACTTTCAATATTATTCATGTTGATATTTGGGGCCTGCTCTCAGTGACGCCTTATGATAATTATAAGTATTTTCTTACTTTGGTTGATGATTTTAGCCGGCGTATCTGGATTTTTATGATGCAAAAAAAGTCAGAAACTCGTTCTCATCTCACAAAATGGTGCAAACACAATTCAAGAAATCGATTAAGTGTATTCGTTCTGACAATGGTCAAGAGTTTATTTTTCCAGATTTCTACAATAAGCATGGCATTGTTCATCAACGATCTTGTGTTGCTACACTACAACAGAATGGAATTGTAGAGTGCAAACATCAACACATTTTGCAAGTTACACGCTCTATTTTATTCCATTCAGGTTTGCCTTTATCATATTGGTCTGATAGTGTTCTCACTGTTGTACATGTTATTAATCGTGTTCCATCTTCTGTTTTACAAGGCAAAATTCCTTATGAAATTTTATATGCTACACCTGTTGATTATTCTTATATGCGTGTTTTTGGATCTTTGTGTTATGTTAGTACTTTAAACACTCAAAGACATAAGATAGCTACTAGAGCTGTCAAGTGTGTTTTTCTTGGTTGTAAATTTGGTGTTAAAGGTTATAAATGTTTAGCTTTATATACTAAACAAGTTCTTGTATCTAGAGATGTTATTTTTAAAGAAGATAAGTTTCCTTTTAAGACTGTCTTCTCATTCACCTATATCACCTTTTGATTCCGTGCTTTATGATGCTTTTCATTTGCATGTCTCTACTAATTCTACACCTGTAGATATTTCACTTATCAGGCAGGTACTTGTGCCTCCTGTGCAGGTAGATAATGACTCAGGAGATTCATTTTATGATTCTCAAGTTTCTGATGAAACTATTCATAATATTGATGAGATAACATCTCATGACTCCTCTGATTGTATTTCTCATTCTTATCCTATTGATCAATCTAATGCTATTGATTCTGATATGAGGAAATCTACAAGAGTACCTTCTCATCTTAAGATGTATGAGTGTAACATTCCACCATCTTTGCAGCATCCTACTCATGGTTTGAGTGTTTATACTAATCATTCATCTGTCAAATATCCTATTTCTCAATACATTTCTACTGATAAATTAGCTCCATATTATGCTGCCTTTACAGTTGCTATGTCACAGATCAATGAGCCTAAAACTTATAAGCAAGCCATTAAACATCAAGAATGGAAAGATGCTATGCAAGCTGAAGTAGCAGCACTTCAGAAAAATAACACATGGGTATTGACTTCTTTACCACAGTGTAAAAAATATTGTTGGTTGCAAGTGGGTATACAGAGTGAAGTACAAATCAGACGGCTTAGTTGAGAGGTATAAGGCTTGGTTGGTGGCAAAAGGATATATACAGGAGGAAGGCTTGGATTATTTTGAAACATTTTTCCCAATTACAAAGCTCACTGTAGCCAGGACATTATTAGCAATAGCTTCAGCTAAATCTTGGCACTTAGAGCAACTGGATGTCAATAATGATTTTCTTCATGGTGATCTCCCTGAGGAAGTTTACATGATTCCACCTACTGGACATTGTCAACCTGGTGATACAAGGGTTTGTAAGCTAACAAAGAGTCTATATGGCTTAAAACAGGCCTTTAGACAATGGTTTAGCAAACTCACTACTAGTCTATTAGATTTTCGTTATGTTCAATCTAAATCTGATAGTTCATTGTTTCTTAAACAAGATTCTCACTCTTTTTACTGCATTGGCTGTCTATGTAGATGACATCATTTTAGCTGGTGATGACATGGAGGAAATCAAGAGAGTTAAACAACATCTCAACAACCAGTTTACTATTAAAGATTTGGGAACATTGAGACATATGTTGGGCATTGAAGTAGCACAGTCAGATACATGGATTGTTCTCTCACAGAGAAAATATGCTTTAGATCTTCTAAAGATACTGGATATTTGGGATCAAAACCTGCAGTTACTCCTATGGATTCTAAACTCAGATTGACTGCAACCAGTGAAGAGTTACTAGCAGATGGCTCTGAATATAGGAGGCTTATTGGCAGACTGGTGTACTTGACTATCACAAGGCCAGATTTGAGCTTTGTAATTCAGAATCTTAGTCAGTGTATGAGTGCTCCAAGGACAGATCACTTATCAGCAGCTCACAGAGTGCTTAGATACATCAAAGGAACACCTGGGCTTGGTGTTTTACTTCCCAGTAAATGCAATTTTCAATTGAAAGCATATTTAGTGACAGTGACTGGGCATCTTGCCCTGATACAAGGAGTGTCACTGGGTATGCCATTTATCTAGAGACACTTTAATCTCTTGGAAGAGTAAAAAGCAACAAACTATCAGCAGGAGTAGTACAGAAGCAGAGTATAGAGCATTAGTTGCTACTTGTTGTGAGACACAATGGTTATTATACTTGTTAGCTGATTTGGGCATTAATCATACATGTCCTGTTCATTTTTATACTGACAGTAGAAGTGCATTGTGCTTAGCAACAAACCCTGTGCAACATGAGCGCACAAAGCACATTGAATTAGACTGTCATTATATTAGAGAAAAGGT
This sequence comes from Plantago major, assembly GCA_026545765.1. Classification (NCBI taxonomy): domain Eukaryota; kingdom Viridiplantae; phylum Streptophyta; class Magnoliopsida; order Lamiales; family Plantaginaceae; genus Plantago; species Plantago major. The sequence continues at coordinate 28,166,421 of CM048841.1, forward strand.
TCAAGCTAAAACAGTCAAGTTGTTCCAGCTTTAGACATCATATATGATAGCAGATATCTTCACTAAACCACTTGGTGGTCCCTTATTCACTTCTCATCAGTCCAAGCTGAGCATGTTGGATATTCATGCTCCACTTGAGGGGGTGTTAGAGATTATCTCCTGGATTAAACAAGAAGAAGACTTGCAGCTAAAGAGAAGCAAGAACACCAAATTCCGGTTCAAGACAGTTAATATAATAAGAGCAAATTTTGTTTTACACTTCAAACTTTAGGCTCACTTTGAGTTTGCACTAAAACCTTTCTTTTTTTACACTTTGTACCAAAACGTTTCAAAATCTTTCACCGTAACACAAAGGTTGTATGAACATTTGCTCAATTTTACTCTTAATTGATGGTATTATATTCCCATTTCATTGTTCTGTAGTTTTATTATTAATTTCTTCAATAGCATAGCACATGGATGATAGTAATGAGAGTGAAGTCTCCTTTGGGGTTCATGCTTGCATTTGTACATGTTATCATGCCTTCTTTTCCAATCCTTACTTATGTGTAATTGATCTCAGTGATGTTCACAAGAAATAGTGGCATTGAACAATATGAAACGTCCAAGAAGATACCTATGTGAACACTGCTGCACATGGACGTTTCTTGTGTTCAATACCACTATTTCTTGTGAACATCACTGAGATCAATCATACATGAGTAAGGATTGAAAAAGAAAGTATGAAAACAAGTACAAATGCAAGCATGAACCCCAAAGGAGACTTCAATCGCATTATTATCATCCATGTGCTATGTTGTTGAAGAAATTAATAATAAAAACACAGAACAATGAAGGGGGAAATATAATACCATCAATTAAGAGTAAAATTGAGCAAATTTTCATACAACCTTTGTGTTACGACAAATTTTTTTGAAACATTTTGGTGCAAAGTGTAAAAAAATAAAGGTTTTAGTGCAAACTCAAAGTGAGCCAAAAGGTTAAAACAAAATTTTCTCATATAATAAACCGTCGGTTCGAGTTAGTTAGTCAACCGATTTAGTAGTTAGTTTGTATATAACAGAGAACTCTTCTTTGTTTTCTGATTATCAAATCATTATCTTCTCAATTCAATTTCTCTCTGTAACACATTGTAACTTTGGCTTTCTAGCAATGAAGTTTACAGTTTAGCTTTCTTATTCAAGTTCAATTGATGAACTTTCACAGAGTAGTTTAAATCAACAACACCAAAACATCAAAGAGTGAAAAGCATCAAACTCGAACTAAATTAGTGAATTATTTGACTAACTAATCAGATGAATAAATAACTAATAACCTATAATACTCTACCTACACAAAATAAGATTGAGTAACATTAATTGTATCATTCTTATATAATCCTACATTTCCCAGGATTCACAACTCTTCTTGGGCTCGAGTATCCACCCATTTCATCCTCAACCTTGTGCTTTCTTACTTTATATACATGAACTTTCTTCAATCTCTCTCTTTGCAATGTTGTCAGCATGGCTTCCTGACCCATAAGCTTAGCAACCAAACTTGAAGCCCAAGCTTTCACGCCTTTCTTCGAGATCAAGATTCCATTTGGAAAACCACCACTATTGATCAAGATTCCACTTGGAAAACCACCACTATACTCATCATCAATCTGTTTAGTAAATAAATAACTAAGTAAATTGTTGCGTATAATCACGATCGATAACAAACAACCTTCAATTACGATCAACAATCACAATACTCCGATCAAACTAAATTGCGCACAAAACAGTAAAGTACACAAGAGTTTATGTGGTTCGGAAAATGCCTACATCCACGGGAGCAATCAGACAATCTTTATTGATCCACAATGGTGTTTACAACAAGCTTCAATCAAGGAAGGAGGAGGAGGAGGAGGAGGTTAATTCTGTTACAGAAGAAAACATAATGAGACTAAAACAAAAGCGCACAAGTCTTTATACTCTCCCAATCCGCCTTCTAACGTAATGCCACGATACTCCAGCTAATCAGAAGCTGCCAGCTCGCCTGATTAAGTAGAAACGCGACTCTTCACAGGCTTATTACGTTTTATTCCTCCCTTCTCAAAACACAGATATCATAGAAGATCATGTTGTGTTCTTGCTTCTTTTCCTCGCCCTTTCAATCACCATAATTCAATTTATTCTACAAATCTCCACCTTAGATTGAATTCCTCTCTGATTAGCTCCAAACTACTCCTTAAGGTTGGAGCAAACCCTTGTGCACTTTCATCAAGGAAGCACACAACTGGAACTTACCAATAGGCAAAGCTTTTGTTAAGCTATCTGCCATGTTCTCAGAAGTGTGCACCTTCTCCACTTTGACACTTCCTTCAGCTATGACATCTCTGATGTAATATAATCTCACATCAATGTGTTTAGTCCTTTCATGATACACCTTATGTTTTGCTAGCTAAATAGCACTCTGATTATCACATAAAATAATAACACAGTTCTGATTGGAACCAAGCTCTTTCAATAAACCTTTAAGCCATAAGGCTTCCTTGATTGCTTCTGTAAGTGCTATAAACTCTGCCTCAGTAGTAGATAGAGCCACCACTGACTGTTGAGAGCTCTTCCAGCTAATTGTTGTGCCATAGAGAGTAAATACATAACCTGTATTAGACTTCCTTGTGTCTGGATTAGCAGCAAAATCTGCATCCACATATCCCACTAATGGTTGATCATTATCCTCAGCAACCTTGAAGTACAAGCTATGATCTGCAGTTCCTTTAATAAATCTTAACACCCCTTTTACTGCTTCCCAATGAGAGTAACCTGGATTGCTCATGCATCTGCTTATAACACTCATTGCATAAGCCAGATCAGGCCTGCAACACACAATTGTGTACATGATGCTACTAACTGCACTAGCATACGGTATTGTCTCCATTCTCTGAATTTCTCTTTATTACTTGGACACTGAGTAGCTAAGACTTTAACACTTTGACTAATAGGAACAGTTACATGCTTAGACTCATGCATTTTGAATTTATGCAACACTTTAGTCAGATAGCTCATCTGAGTAGTGTAGTAGTTCTCTGATCAGTGCTTCCGCAAATATCCATGCCCAATATTCTCTTAGCATATCCAAGATACTTCATCTCAAATTCTTTATTGAGATTTATCTTTACTTGATCTATCATGGATTTGCATTTTCCTGCAATTAATATATCATCAACATAAAGTAGCAGGTATATGTAGCCCGTATCTTGATCCCCTTTTTGATAGATGCAGCTATCATAGCAACTCCTCATGAATCCCATAGAGATAACAAACTCATCAAATCTTTTTATACCATTGCCTAAGATTGTTTGAGACCATATAGAGATTTCTTCAATAAACAAGCCTTAGTGATTACATTATTGACTTTTACTCCATCAGGTATCTTCATGTATATGTCTTCCTCAAGATTTCCATGAAGGAATGTTGTCTTCACATCCATTTGATGTAGATATAAACCAAATTGAGTAACAATTGACAGCAAAATTTTGATTGAAGTGTGTTTCACAACTGGAGAAAATATTTCATTATAGTCTATTCCTTCTCTTTGTGTGAACCCCTTAGCAACCAGTCTTGCTTTAAATCTCACAGTTCTACCAATTGCAGACTAATCTTTCTTCTTGAATATCCATTTACATCCTACCAACTTTGAATTCTTAGGGGCTGTGACAATACACCATGTATTGTTCTTGTGTAAAGATTCAAGCTCTTCCTGAATTGCATTCAACCACTGTTGTTTATCTTTTCCTGATACAGCTTCTGTGTAACTGTTTGGTTCTGGGTAGCACATATCTTCAGCTATGCTCAGAGCATAAGAAATCATGTATGATTTACCAACTCTTCCAAAACCAAACATATTAGGTGTCTGTCTGGTTGATCTTCTTGCTCTCTCAGTGATATGTTGATTTGAATGGCCAATATCACCTGTGGATATGTCATTGTCATCATACACTTGTGTACCGAAACCTGTGTATCATTGATAGGTTCCACCTCAACCTTGATATCATCAAGATTTACATCAGTGATTACTCCATTAGATGCCTCATCAATTGGGGACACAAGTAGCTCAGTATTAGCTCCATCTATAGGCTTATGTGGCATAATATCTTCATTGAAAATAACATCCCTGATCCGTATGCATTTCTTTTGATCTATGCTCCATAGTTTGTACCCTTTAACACCAATGGGATACCCAAAAAATACACACCTTAAAGCTCTTGCATCAAGCTTGTCTTGCTTGACATGCACCATACCAAAACAACCAAATATCTTTAAGTGATCATACTTAGGTGCATGACCAGACCACATCTCCTTAGGTGTTTTAAATTTCAGTGCAGATGTAGGACTTCTATTTATGAGATAGCATGTAGTATTAGTAGCCTCTCCCCAAAATCCCTTGCTAAACCCTGAGCTGATCAACATACACCTTATTCTTTCAAGAATTGTTCTGTTATACCTCTCAGCAATTCCATTTTGCTGTGGTGTACCAGTGATTGTCATGTGTCTGATAATCCCCTTAGACTTGCAAAAGTCATTAAACTCACTTGAGAGATACTCTGAGCCATTATCTGTTCTGAGATATCTTAATCTTCTCCCAGTTTGATTTTCAACCTCACTTAACCAATCTCTGAACTTAGTGAAAGCTTCATCTTTAGATTTCAAGATCATAACCCACACTCTTCTGGAAAATCATCAATAACTGACATATAGTACCTTCCACCATTTAAAGTTTCAACTCTAGCAGGTCCCCATAGGTCTGAATGAACATAATCAAGAATGGCTTTGTTGTGTGTTTGCCTGTATCATAACTAAACTTGTGTGCTTTCCCTAGTACATAGTTCTCATAGAAATTAAGCTTTGAGATTTGATCTCCACATAATAAATTATGTTTAGCAAGCTCCCTGAGACCCTTCTCACTTATGTGTGCTAATCTCTTATGCCATAATTGAGTTTTGTAATTCATTGACACAGTAGATACAACACCTAACACACCAGACACAACTTCACCTTGAAGATAATACAAACCATTCCTGAGATCAGCTTTAATGACATGTATATCAACCTTAAACATCTTCATTACACCTCTCTCTGATCCATATTTATATCCCATTTTATCAAGTAACCAAGAGATATAAGATTTCTCCTTAAATCAAGTATAAACCTCACACTTGTGAGAATTCTAACAACTCCATCATGCATTTTAATCCTGACATTACCAGTTCCCTTAATTGAACATGCATGATCATCTCCAAGTAAGACACTACCACTGTGCTCATATTTAAAATTCTCAAACCAATCTTTAATATGGCACATGTGGAATGAGCACCCTGAATCTAAGATCCAAAACCAGAGCTGGAATCAGCAATATAAAGTACCTCAGCTTGATCATAGGCATTAGAGGCTTCTGTAAGGTCTGTTGTAGGTGCTCCACCTTGATCTTGTAATCCTGCATTCCTCTTCTCTCTTTTGAGTAGAAAACAGTTCTTCTTTAGGTGACCAGGTTTCTTGCAGTGAAAACACTTTCTCTTCTCAGTGTTATCTCCAGCTCCACTCACAAAATCCTTATGAGCTTTGAACTTCTTGTTCTTTACAGCTTGGTTCTTATTCCAGGCATGCTTGATTGATAAACTCTCAGCTGATAGATCATGTTGATTACCAACATTCTTCTGATCTAACTTGTTTCTCAAGGCCTTATCAACATCAGATGCCTTGAGATCATCTAGCTTTGTCATCACTATAGCATCAATGAAATGTTCATAACCTTTAGGGGACAAATTACATATGGACCCCCTGTTAGATTTCGTAATTACATATGAGTACCCGTTAGTGTAACAATAACATGTGAGTCCGGTTAGATAAAAATCAATTACAGAACAGAGATGAACAGTCCACCGGCATCATCAATTCGATCTCCTCCGTCTCCGCCTCCACACGCGATCTGAACCTAGACTCCGACCTCTCCTCTTTATAAAAGATGAGGTCCATGATATAGCACAGTTTCAGTTTTCCTCTCAATTCCATAAGCACCCAATTATCATCTCTACTATTCCAAATGGCAATATAGCTTGAAATAACCATGGCAAGTGTGAAACAATCGTCATCATTAGGACTCTGGGATAGAAAGACAAATGACAAAAGTAAAGCATCATAAATTCGCCTATAAGAGATTTAACTTCATCTTTCACACTATCGGGAATTTGAGGGTTTGAATAATGCGTCTGGTAAAAGGATGGAAGAGAATTATATCAAACCGTCTGTGACGGAGATGAGCCACCTCTTGATGATAAGTGCCACCATTTACGATCCGCTGTAATATATCGGAGGGAATTGAATTGGCAAGACCATACGTTTGTATAGACTATAAAACCTACCTGGATGAGGCTCAGGAATCATCAACAATGGTGTCTGCCTATTCGTGGGTCGATTCAAAACATGAAACTTGGATTGTCTCCAATTTCGACAAATCTGACCAAACATCTCAAAATCTTCATAGTATTCTAAGCGTTTGGCTATCTCCCCAACCAGATCAAACGAAATCTCATTCAAATCAGACATCATTAAAAGCAGAGCTGAGGAGATGGGTGATGGATTTTCTTCACGGCGGAGATCCGTGGGGATAGGTTTTCTTCTGATCTTTTGTTTTAGAGGAAGAAGCTAGAATGCTAGATCACCCGTCGATGAACTGCTGATCTGAGAACTGAAACCTAAGAGCAACAGGGAGAGAGTACGCGACCTGAGAGGGAGAAGAAGAACGGCGAAAAGCGACATGAGACGGCTGAGTGGTAGAGGAGATCCGGTGAACAGGACGGAGGGGGGGCGGAGGGCGTAGGCTGGAGACGAAGAGAAGAGGCGGCGTAGGCTGTAGTAGTAGTTAATTATTTGCTCCTAAGTCCTGAAAAGAATAGTTAGTTTTATAAAGAATGGCGTAAGGACATGTTTGTTTGTTGCATAAGTTGGTTTAGCTTATAAGTTGGTCAACCAAAAAACAACTTAATGGACTTGAATGTAATTGTTCCACTAATGGGTACCCAGATGAGCGAGGAGCCACTAAGAGGGTAGCCCTATGTAATTTTCCTTTTAGGTAATGAGCTCAATAATATGACAACTTTGTTGATCAATAACTTTTAGGTAATGTGCTCATAACTTTTAGGTAATGTGCAACCTTCACATCCAAAGACTCAAGATCCATACAAAGCTTGTTAAACTCATCAAGTTGATCAATAACTGATCTGTCATATCTCATCTCATATTCGAATAATTTTTGCTCATACTCATCTTGCTTGCTGTTGATTTCACATGATATAGTGACTCAAGTTTGTCCCAAACTTCCTTAGTTGTCCTCTCTTTAATTACCTCTCTCAATGCTTTATCTCCCAAAGAGAGAATTAGAGTACTCCTTGCCTTTCCCACGATAGTCTTCCTCTCAGACTCATCAACATCTTTGGGAAAACCAGCATCACCGAGTAAAGCATGATCCATTCCTTGTTGCACAAGTAGAGCTTCCATCTTCGCTTTTCACAGAGAGAAATCGATCTTCTCTGTAAGTTTCTCAACATCGAACCTTGCCATTGAAGACATTGAATCAGCTATCAGATCGTCGTTTCCCACAGACGGCGCCAATTGTTGCGTATAATCACGATAGATAACAAACAACCGTCAATTACGATCAACAGTCACAATACTCCGATCAAACTAAATTGCGCACAAAACAGTAAAGTACACAAGAGTTTACGTGGTTCGGCAAATGCCTACATCCACGGGAGTAATCAGAGAATCTTTATTGATCAACAATGGTGATTACAACAAGCTTCAATCAAGGAAATTTGCAAAGAAAGAAACAAAGAAGATGAAGAACAGAAGAAGAAGAAGATGGTGGTTAATTCTGTTATAGAAGAAAACGTAATGAGACTAAAACAAAAGCGCACAAGTCTTTATACTCTCCCAATCCACCTTATGGCATCATGTGATGTGACAATGAAATGTGTGATTTTACATGCTTTTAGACCCTCACTTTTTGCCCAAGATTCAATATTTGTTTCATATTATAGCCAATTACCAACTTCTTGTATATTTTGTAGGTCATGATCGTGTTTTTGAAGAATTGCACGATTTCAGGCACCAAAACGTCATATTTGGGTGAAATTGGGAAAGTTTAGCAAATACACTGAATTGGCCGTTGCACGAGGTTCGAAGTATCAAAACATGTCATGCGACCAACCAATGCGAAGATAATTGAAGATGCTACAACATTGTAGAAGACCACTTTTCGAGAAAACGAAATTACGAAGCCCGAAATCAAAGAACAAGGAAGAACAAATAGAACCTGGAGGTGTCGAAGCTGTGAGAAGCCTCTCTACGGTCCACTGTTGACCGCCGTGAAGGAATTTTTTGGATTTCAGGCCTTTTCCTGGACTGTCAGGCTATAGCCCGCCTTTGTAACCTTCTTTATTGATCAATGGCGGCCAGAGCTCTGATTTTCAAGTATAAATAAGATCAAAAATGGAATTTGGATAAATGAAACTGGGATGGAGGGAGTATGTTACTGTAAATTCAAATAATCAAACCAAACCTATGGTAAAAAATGATTCCATAGAGCATAAGCAGAAACGAAGATAAAATACATACGCTTCTCATCCTGAAACTTAGCCTTGGCATTGTCGATGTTGTCACTCAATTCAACCAACAGAGTGACAGTTTTGTCTACGTCTTTTTGGCGGTTGCTGCAACTCCGTCTCCCTTGGTAGAACAAGTGCAGCACTAATTGTGAGGACTTATGGATCGATGGTCTAGGGATGCACAGTGATAGGCATTACGATCGAGCAGCCTCACTATATATGCCTCCTCGATCTCTCTAACACCTTAACCCTCAGCTCCTCCGCCTCCGACTTCTGTTGGATCGCATCCAAGATTGGGTGAGTTTTGATTTGTTCAAGTTAACTGAGTTCAGAGCTTTTGCATCTTGGTTTAGTCTATTTTGAGGTGTAAAGAAATGTATTAGTCAGATATATATATATGGGATCTTTATCTGCTATGATCTTGGTTTAGTCTATTTTGATTGTAATTAAGTGAATTTTCTTTTCGCCTCTGGACTTTTGTGAACAAGCTACTCCCTCCAACTTTGTTCATCTTCCACTAATCCACGCGTTATAATTGACTCCTAGAAAAGCTAGCTTCTTGACTGCACTTACTACAAAATATACTCCCTCCATTTCAGAGAAATTGTTACATTTTGACTTTGACCGGCCAACTGTCTTCGAGTTTGACCATAAATTACTCATAAACAATAATAGTAAATAATTTAATAAAATCATATAATAAAAATTTAATTACTAAATTTTCATTATATAATTTTAATAATTTATTTATTAATATCAGAGCTTGACCTTGTGAAATAATGTCATCCACATAAATCTAGACCAACAATAATCCTTATTACATAATATTAAAAAAAAATCAATTGTGGACTCACAAATAAGGCTAACTTAATTAAAGTTTTACATAAAAGTCCATTATATTTTTCTGTGCCCTAATTACTTTCGTTTCTTCCAATAATACCCTTATTCATTTCTTTTTCTCCAAGCCTCTTTTCTACTACTTATTTCTCTCAGCTCGTCCGCTTTCTTCCTCCATTCACAATTTTTTTTCTCTCTGCTATTTTCACCTTTTTTTCTTCTTGTTTTAACATGGATTACATGGTTTCATTGACTTGTAATCGTCTTAGTCATGCTTTTGGTATAGAAATTGGTTTCACGTTTTTCAATCTTTTGGAGATCGCAATCGAGAAATTCCGGTTGAAAGATTTGGATTCGACTAGGTTTTTTACGTTATTGATAAGAAAATGTACCTTGTTTTCACTGATGATGATTTGAATAACATGATTGCGTTATGTTCTGCTCATTGTATGAAATTTATTGAGATGGAGATTGTTGTTGAATCAGATGATTTTTTTTTATGTTGATCCTATTGCTTTTCGTGGTCCTAGTGGTGGTAGGAAAATGTATTTTAGAGAGGGGTCAGCCGTAACCAGTAACCGTAACCAGTAACCACTGGCTGAGCAAATTGCATGCACGTGTCATGACCTAAAGTTCTACCTTCATGTCTTTTTAAGCTTTTAATCTTGATTAATGCAATGCAACACTAATACCTAACTTGACTCTTAACGCTTGAACTTATTCTTGAACTTCTTGAAAATTAAACTTAAACTTTACTTTTAAACATGACTTGAAAATTAACATGATCGCGAGCTCACTTGGCATCGTAGGTTCCTATCATGGCCATGGTGGCTATCTGGTGGACTCAGGTCACTTTCGTTCCCCTACCCGTTGAATAAATAAAATTTGACGGCCTCAGGACCTTGGTCCCTATCCGCTGAACACGATATAATAGTTGTGCCACAAATACTAGGATACTCCCTTACGAGCCCCCTTTACTTATTTTGAAATCCTTGTTTTCTTAAAAGCTTATTAACATGAATACTTGTTCCTAAACTCAACTCATAAATGATCTAGTGTGTACATAAACAAACATAGAGCAACATCATGGCTATACTGAAGTTCATTTCAACATTTAACAATTCACCAGGCCAAGCTAAACTACAATTAACACACTGCCAATAAAAACAAAACCACAACAATTAGGCCTTGTTATATACAATCATATGGCATTTACACAATAGTTAAAGATAGGCCTTACACAACAATAGGGAGGCATAAGGTGGTGCAGTGGAATGGAATTGGAGCGGGGAAGGAGGAAGTGCACGGTTCGATCCCTGGTGGTGACATAAGGTGGTTTAGGAGTAAATTGGTGTTGGTATAGGTGTGGTTGATTTCATACTTATGACCATAAATTGATTAACATGAGTAAATCCTAAAGAGTAGAGAAACACATATCACACTGACGATCAAACAAGAATCACAATATATACAATCATGAAAGTTAACGATGTAAAATTCATACAGAATCTTGCATACAACATAACTCATAATCCTAACAATTAACACATGAACGTAAATACAACTTAGGGAAACTTGCATCTATTTTATTTCATCAGATAGATATACATATGTGTATGCAAGTCCTAACAGAACTTGTCTGAAAGAGAGGCTTAGTTTTCTGATCAAGAAAAACGTTAAGCACAAAGAGCTGGAAGAAGAAAATGGGTGATGAATGTCTGAAGAAGAAGAAGAAAAATGTATTGATGTGTTAACTGCTGGTAGAATTAAATATAGGGTTAATTGAGTTTAATGACACCATTAAGGATGGACTTTGGAAATGGGTTAGAAAATGGGCTTACAAGGGTAAATTGGGTTAAAATTGAAATGGAAAACAATTGGGCTAGGAATGACGATTTACGAACTACGCTTTAACGCTTGGTACGCTCTAAAACGCCTTAATTCGAAATAGAATTTTTCGGGCTGATACACTTATAATATGTTAAACATGTTAAACAAAATAAGAAAAATAAAATAAAAAACACTATTCATGGTCGTTGCCACGACCCATTGGACATGATTTTTTCAGATTCAATCGTCGTTTCAGCTATGGCTCACGGCTGCCACTATTCATGGTCATGGCGATGGCCACAAAAACAAAATAAACTATAACAAAATTGTTGGTACGCTATGGGAATACTGCCTCATTAAAAACCTTGCTAAGAAAAACCCATTGGGATAAAAACTCAGTCAAGGGAAAAAGAGTGCAGTATGTATCCATCTCCCCTGATTGATGTATCATTGTACTTCTTCGAACCGCGGTAATTCCAATCTTCTAGGTCAATTCTCAAATGATGATGTCGAATGTTTTGTGGTTGAGCAAATCTTCAAATCTGAATGGAATCTTCTTTTCATAGATAATGGCAGAGAACTTCTATAATATACTCATTGTTTTCTTCAGGAAGAACTTTTCCAAACACTTGAAACATCATATAGTTTCAAAATCTCATAACATCACTCAATTATATTGTAAAAATAGCCAAAGCCCATAACTCTTATCTTTACCAAACAGTTATATATATATGCGCTTATAATGTTGCCTCGTTAAAAACCTCGCTAGGAAAACCCCATTGGGATAAAAACCTAGAAAGACAAAAAGAGTGCAACTATTTTCTCATACTTTGCACAAAAATAGTGATTGTTACTTGACTGCCATTAATTCATATACCTTCTTCATAAGGTATAGTAAGGATTATTGTAGCTCTTGATAGCTCCACTGATTGTGGTACTTCTGGACCATATGAATCTCAAGATATTAAGAGTAATCCTTGTAATTATCTCTTTCATTCTCAAACTTCAGGTTGAGCTGACATCAATGTAACCAACAATACTCTTCACGAGTCATGAGAATCATATATCATACTTCACTTGTTCATGGAGGTTTACATATATTAAACCTTAGTTCTTCAAGAACTTTCCTCATTCAATTCATGTTAACCGACATGATACTTTTAGTCTCCTTTTGGGACTAACTGTCGGAGATGATATATCTCCTCATTAAATATTCTCAAATCATGTGACTTGTAAGTCAAGCTCGTCACTATTCATGTGTACAACCTGCGGTTTATATCTAAGTGATAACATCAATATAAGAATAAACATGTGAATATACAACATGCGATAATGATGCTAGAAAAAAACTAAGTAATGTAAACTATACAAGAATGAACATATCGCAATGCAATGCTTAGTATCTAAATGCACATGAATTTTGACTCGACAATGCAGCGGTACCATACATATTTCGAATTCGTTTGATCAAAAGGACCTCAAGTCCATGGGCTCAGTTTCTATCATCATCATCATGATGTAATCAAATAGAGTCACTCACATGTAAGATCCCATGTCCATCGATTTCGCATATGCTAATAAGTCTCTCGGTTCCATGTATACCGGTATATCAAATCTCTTTTCTAGATTTTCAAGTCATTACTGATCATCGATATCTGAATATTGTTTGTAGGTACCATTTCCTTTCATATAGTCCATCTATTATAATTCAGATATCTATGTCATTCATTACTCCTCAAGAGTACCAACTGCTTTATCTTGCCATTCTTCGTGTATTGTATTTAGCACTGGAACCGTATTTCACTCAGGTGAATAAATCATTGATACAATAGGCAAGTTATCTCAATGTCCAACACATGAGATTCAATAATCGATATGCAACTCTGTATGCCTCAAAATATATGGTCATAGCGGGTTAACATTCAAATCATAAAATTTCATGTTCGACATATCTTGATATAGTAACATGAAGTTGTATATGAATCTTTAGTTCAAGTTTGAACTTTCAAATATATGGGGATCAATTCGCTCTACGCCAGCTTCCTCATGTTCTTCCTCCCCTAAGCTGGGAAAAACTAGCTCATACCAGTAATAAGGGCTCAAAATAGAAATTACCATGCCCAACTTAGATGATCATATATGCATACAACCATCTAGTATGTTTCATGCATTAGTTCTTCGCAGAGAACAATATGATAAGAAGTCAATATATTTGCACAGTTGAATTTTCTTGTGCTAAAAATAAATTTGCCCTTAAATTTGGAGATCATACTTGTGAGTTTCTGGCCACTTATATATTAATCATTGTCAACTTTAAAAGTGTGACTTTTGCTCATTTCAAGATCTCCATAATCATGCTTCATCTCAGTGTTGTGTCTTGTCATAATAATAATTACAACACGAGAAAGCTTTCAACACATAATTATACGGAAACTTCATGTTTCACAACAACGGGTACTTATACCCGGATGGCCTAATTTGTCACATTGAGATCATATCCCGTACATCACTTGAATTTGGCCTTTCTATAATGTGACAATTGGAAACAATCGATGTGCCTTTCATATTTGGCAAGACTAATAATGTCAATTCCTGTAGGAATTTAGTCTAATATATGTTCTTGAGCACAGTTTCATTAGAGTACAAACTCTTGTATGATGATGAAATCAAGCCATACACTTGTGTTATGTCTTCTTGACATAATCCATCTTTGGAGGGTATATATATAAACTTGAGCATTTACAATATAATGCTCCCATCAAATGCTCCTGACACCACTAATATTTACCAATTTCATGTTGGTAATCATATATATCTTACACGAGATATGACAAGCTTCTCACATGTATTTTACTCCATGCAAGCGTTTTTCGTTGACAAGTAGTCAAGTATTTGACATGATTTGAATATGCTATGTGTTGATGCAATATCATCCAACACTATCATTTAATCATATTTTGGCCTCGCATGCCTCGTATATTGTCATATTTGCTTCAAATAATGAAGCGTGTACGCTTTTCTAACATATCATCATCAGTAACTGTCTCACAACATAAGTTATCATGAACATTGATATATCCCAACTTCGCCGGTTGATTTTTTCACATCATAAGTGATTTTGATCATTGATATATCCCAAATACGCCGGTTGGTTATTTCACAACATAAGTGATATTGATCATTGATATATTCCAACTATGCCGGTTGGTTATTTCATACTTTTTTTTCCATCACCATCAGCATCAATAAGATTGTTTAATATGGTTAGCATCACTCATCCGTTTGGATTTATTATGGTAGTCATGATCCATTCAAGAAAAGGAAGAAAAAAAATCGTATTTCATACAAAGAACCAAAGCAGAAACCAAATACATATTGAATGAATAAATAAAAATAACCTGACAATCTACGCTTACCGTAAGAGTAGGGTCATCTCAGTTGTAGCATCATGAAAACCTTACCATGCATACCTTTGCATGATCAAGCATGGCCATTATATTGTTCTAAGAAAATCACGCGCATCGATCCATAGTAGGAGACAAGCTAGGACACAACCGCCCATAGGTGGCCATCAAATTTTGGTTATTATATAATCACCTACATGAAGAGAAAAACAAAAAACAAAAGGCATTGTATTAGTATATCATCAGTCATAAAAATAATATATGCATGGGCTAAGTAATTGAGATTAAGAGAGATAAAGATAATGGAATAAGTAATCTCTGATGACATCGACCGCATCCATCATGTTATGAGGTGCACGGAATTTGCTTCAGCTTAATGGTCCAAGTATTGGCGGTGCACGAAAATTAGGAACTGGAAATTGGTGTGGACGCGCGGGAGATAATTTTGGCTCGATCGCGAATTGATTAAGCACAATCGTGCTGATAACGACAAGAAATAACATTTGTCTTTATTCGTATATTCAATCGATAAGACATGAAAGATATATATCTAGAAACTTCTAGAGCTTATCTAAATTCTAGGAGAATATCTTGAATAAATAATACTTTATCTAGTTACAAGTCTAACTAGATACAAACTCTTATACATTTATATCTGACAGGACGGTCACAATATCACAACTAAAGGTATCAAAAATGAATTATTCCTAACACCTTATTGATTGATGTAGAAATGCAACGAGTTGGTTTGGAACCCTCTAAAGATTGGGAAGATAAGATTCATAAATTTGTGTTGGACTTTTAAGTTAAGCCCATAAGATGGACCTTCCAGGTGAAACACAAAATTAGCCCAATTCCTCTTTCTGATCATCTCTAGGGCAAAAATCCCACTCCTTTTCCCCTTCCTTCACCACTCTCACTCTCTCTCCCCCTCCCCCTCCCCCTCTCTCTTCAACCAACCATGGCGGCCGGAGCATCAACGTACGATGACCGTGAAAAGGCCGAATCTGCGTACGACCCCAACTACGTGCCGGATTCGGTCCGGTCATTTGTCGGTCACATGTACAGGCACATACGGGAGAAAAATGTGTACGAGATTCACCAGATGTACGAGACCTCCTTCCAGACAATCAGCGACAGGTTCTTCAAGGATACGCCATGGCCTTCAGTTGAGGCTGTGTCGCCTTACGTTGACAACGACCATGTCTTCTGCTTGCTCTACCGTGAGATGTGGTTTCGCCATTTGTATGCCAGGCTTTCCCCAACTCTGAAGCAGAGGACTGAGTCATGGGATAATTATTGCAGTCTCTTCCTCGTTAGTTACCATTATCTATCTATCTTCTTCTGATTTTGAATTGTACTGTACTTATTTACCGTCACATTTTGCTTTCTCAAAGTATATTAGGGCTATTTGTTGTTTGTATGAGTGACTCGTTGTTACTCGAACAGCATCTCAAATAAAGATATCGGGTTATAATTTATGTTCGAACTCGAGTTTGAGCTAGAACTAACATAGCTTTTTTACCTTCTCGATAAAAGGTAGGTTAGTTTGCAGCCCTACGTGTTAGTTACTGTAGATGCATGGTTTTGGAATACGGTAGTATTCGAACCTTGGCCACTGGTGGAGTTGGATGGATTTTGATCAATATTAGTACATCACAAGCTGTTAAAAATGAGAATGTCTATTAAAATGAGAATAACTTGGGTGTGCAGATTAGGGGAATGAGAACAACACTTGAGGTGGGTGGTGGTATGGTTCTTCATATTATAAAGTACTCAAATCTTTAATGTGGATTTGCATAATTAGTGGAATACAGCAAAACTTGGGTGGTTAGTTTTGTGGTTATCTGTAACGTGTAAGGTGTGTGTAAGCATTAGATCATCTAACTAAATGTTTTTCCCATCAAGACTTTATTACCTAGATGTCTGTAAGTATCTCTGTGTAAATTCCATAACTTTGTTGATGCTCTAGACCTATTACATTCCTGATGTTTGTAATATTTCGAAGACATGCAGCCACAAAGATGGAATTTTCCTAGACATGCTATAGGGAAGTATATCCCAAAATGTGACCTGGGTTGTTAGTTTTGCTTCTGGACAAACTAATAGTTGACACATTTTAAGTGTTAGATGCAATATCATTGTCAGGTGCTTGTCTTTCCTGTCCTGTCCGTTTTCTTGCTGATCTTTTATCTTCCTTGGTGAAGTTATTAGATGTGCTATGTCATTTATAGATATAAGACATTTTGTTTACGCTCCATGTAGACTGTTTAATGTTTATGTAGTCGTATGGAAGATGGTTTTTGTACACTAGTTACTGTCATTCCACTTAATATGAATAATTTAGTTGTCTGTGTGCTAATTGATGAGGTTGTTTGTGTGCAGGTTGTATTGCATGGAGTTGTGAATATGCAATTGCCAAATCAGTGGTTGTGGGACATGGTTGATGAATTTGTGTACCAGTTTCAATCGTTCTGTCAATACCGCGCCAAGATGAAGAACAAGACTGAGGCGGAGATTGCACTTCTGCAGCAAAATGAAGAAGTAGCTCCTTGTCCCTTCTTTTCTTCACTACTTGCTCTTTTTAATTTTGTATAAAACAAAACGAATTGTGGTTGTTCGTTTTTGATTGTTTAACTAGTTCGATTAGAATATGGTAATAAAACTTGAACAAGCAGTCTGATACTTAGTTTTCGATTCTTTTTGGTCTGTTCTACAATGTACAAAATATTTTATTATCAGGAGCCCTCACCCCACCCTGTACTGCTGGTCTCTTTCTTATCTTGTGAGAAATCTATGCTCATGAAATTTGAAGTTTATTTACTTTGCAACATAACAGGAAAAGCTTCCTTGATCATATCACTTTTATTTGGCCTATGGCACATGGCACGGTCAATTACATTATGTTTTACATTTATTAGTTCATCATTTATAATTTATGTTTGTGCAAATAAACATTTCTACGCACATGTTTATCAGGCATGGAATGTCTATGGTGTACTCAATTACTTGCAAGCACTTGTGGAGAAGTCTGGAATCATCCAGATCCTGGAGCAGGAAAAGGAAGGCCTTGAACAATTTACTGCTACTGATGGATATGATTACAGTGGTGGAAGTAATGTGTTGAAGGTTTTGGGCTATTTCAGCATGATAGGACTTTTTAGAGTCCATTGTTTGTTAGGTGATTACCATACTGGTCTGAACTGCTTGTCTCCAATTGACATAAGTCAGCAAGGCGTGTACACCAGTGTCATTGGAAGTCATATTACTATAATATATCATTATGGATTTGCAAGCCTTATGCTGAGAAGGTTGGTTCACTGGATATTTTTCAACTCTGCTCAAGTTTGTGTGTCATTTTGTTAAAGTTGGAACTTGCCAACAGTTCGTATTCATCTCGTCTAAGCTGTGACTGAGATTTTCATTATTTAATGCTTTCCTTTCTTTAGCCTATACCTTGTTAATGGGAAGTCTGGAGCTGGACATTATCTCATAGACCTCTAACTTAGCTATTTCCTATTGGCTTCTGCATCGTTTTTTTTTCTTTCCTTTTTTCAATCAGTTAGAAGTTTTATCTGCATATCTGTAGCTTGTTCATCCTTATTGCTGCAGGTATGTTGTTTAGTTGCTGCTGAAGTCTGGTATAAAAAATGATTATGGTCACCTGTTATAGTGCAAAATCATGTTATGGAAATTTTGCAGGTTCACGTTATCCTAGTGCTAGGCTACCAACAAGAACCAGAATCAGAACACATATACTCCCTCCGTCCCGGACTCAAATTCCCGTTGGTCCGGGCACATGTTTTAAGATATGAATAGATAAAGTAGGAGAGATGAGAATAAAGTAGGAAAGAGAGGGAATACAGTATGAGTGTGAATAGAGTATGAAAGATAGTGAATAAAGTAGGAGATGTAGGATTATTATATTGATAGTTGGGCATAAAACTTTCCAAATTAGGAAGGGGAAGTTGAGTTTGGGACATACCAAAACGGAAAGTGGGAAGTTGAGTTCGGGACGGAGGGGGTATAAGCTAATAACCGAACTGCTAATTGCTTGTTGTGAGATCTCTGAGGTACTTCATGTAAAAAAGCTCAAGTGAATTACTAGAATGCTGCATTGCCACTTTATTTTGCTCCGTGTTTGTGGCTGACAAATCACCTCAGTTGGTTTGAGATAATAGTGACATTAATTCTGGCAAGATGCTCTCTCTTCCATGGTCATTACCAGACTGGATTTGAAGTCATCCAAAGGTCTACTGAAACATTAATGTCATTGTTTTTTTCCAGTGAAATGGAACCCTGTTAAGTAGAAGAGCAGAATGGGATGCCCCTGCAGATTATACTAGTAATTCTCTTAGCATTGATGTGCAGTTTGCTGTAGCTCTTGAGTGGGACAAATATTCACTTTGTTCACCTGCACCAAGACGTAGCTATTGTACAACTTAAACATATGCAACGCTTGATTGTTTGCTCATTAAAGATGCTCTGGGATTCTCATACTTCACATCATTACACTTTTATTGTCACTTTTAGTTTGCGAAAGTTCTCTATCTCCCATGGAGCTATCCTAACATATTCTCATCAATGCTGCTGCAGGTATGTGGAGGCTATCCGAGAATTTAACAAAATACTTCTCTACATTTTCAAGACTAAGCAATATCATCAAAAATCTCCACAGTACGAGCAGATACTGAAGAAAAACGAGCAGATGTATGCCTTGCTTGCCATTTCTCTGTCTCTTTGTCCTCAAGTGAAGCTTATTGATGAGACTGTAAATGCCCAGCTACGAGAGAAGTACGGTGATAAAATGTCAAGGATGCAAAGATATGATGAAGACGCATTTGCTCTATACGATGAGCTCTTCTCTTATGCTTGCCCAAAATTCATTACTCCTTCCCCTCCAAGCTTCGAGGAGCCTCTCGTAAATTACAACCAGGTATGAGTTCATGAATTCAGTTAACTATGCTTACAGGTTGGTTACCATAATTTGCGTTAATCTTCTCCTTTTTCCTTTCACCAATTAAACTCCCTGCAAGGTTATACATGTGATTAGTAGTATAACACTGTAGGGGTCATTGCCATAATTTATTTGTTCCAGCTTATAGCTCAAAACAAAAGCAATCCGTTTTCCAATGTAAATCCAATTTAAAATTACCTTCTATGATTTTTGAAATTGGTGGTTTATGGATAAGCGACTAGCAGTTGGCTTACTTCAACTGCTTATGACTTAATTAGCTTGCGTGTTCAATTGCCTTCACAAGACTGAAGTATTTGTATATTTGGCAATGTGAGTCTTGAACTTCTAAGCTGTATTTTTTATGCACTGTTCTCACGCTTTTTCAGGAGGCGTATAGGCTGCAGTTGAAATTGTTCCTTTATGAAGTGAAGCAGCAACAGCTATTGGCAGGGGTTCGGACCTACCTAAAGGTTTACTCTACAATCTCATTGGGGAAACTAGCGAGCTATGTCGAAGCGGATGAATCCACTTTGAGGTGAGAATTCTGGGTGGATTGAGGTCAATTCGAATGTATGATACTGCATCTTATATAACTGGTTTTGCATTCTTATTTTATAACAGGACCATTTTGATGACATTGAAACACAAGACACATTCTGTAGATTCTGATGGAAAAATCTCTTCGAATGCTGATCTGGATTTCTATATTGACAATGTGAGTTTTATTATTGGCTTGGTTATAATTTCCCCCCCTCAATTCTGGATTTATGTTCATTCCTTTTGATTTTGTCTTCATGCTAATTTTCTACCTTCTATCCTTAAATTTGTTTAATGGTTGATGCGTTGGATTTGGAAGCATATCAATGGATGGCGTGGTGGTTAGTGCACATTTTAGCTTGTTGATTCTTTTTAATGACTTGCTTCTTTGATTTCAGGACATGGTTCGTGTGGTGGAGCCCAAACCAGTAAAACGCTACGGAGATTATTTTATGCGCCAAATTGTCAAGGTAAATCAATATTAACTAATCAGTTTTGCATTGCATTAGTTTATGGCATTCCTCAATGTTTTTCATTCGCTTGTTTGTCTGCAGCTTGAAGGAATAATGACGGAGATTGACAGGACAAAGCTAGAGTAATCAAATAAGAACATACTCGACCAGATGAGAAATGTGTTCAATTTTGGCAGTCAATTGTTGGAAATCTTATCTATACATGTTCTCTTGACTTTTTTGCTGAATGTACTTGCACTTTTCTTTTCAGTCCGAAGTACAAAAAAGATCTGTTATTTGATAAGGGCTATTTTCATCTGATTTTATGGGGACATTTTAGCTGATGGAGTAATGTTGTAATCCTTGAGGATTTTTCGACCCCCCTGAATGATAGATTTAGGCAAAGTCCTATTTTTAGTGGGCAGATAAACATGCTCTTATTTTGGACTCTGTCAGATCCATCATAACTATGTACTAGGCTTTGCGGTTTGGTTGCTGTCAAACTTTCTCAACTCTATTCGAGTTATATCGAAAACTCCAAGTATCCGAGTTGAATTGGAGGTCAATATCTGAATTCTCCTCTATGGAATTCTCTCCTTGTAGACATGTATATCTGGAATCTAATCCACGAAATGGATGCCTCAAGGAAATGAAAGAGAACCATAATACAGGGCTGGAAGTGGTAGTTGATTGTGTGTCTGTTTGACATCTACTCCTGCCCTAGGTCACATAAAGCGTCCATGTAGCTAGATGAATTGCGCTTGAAGTTCAGTTAATCCGACTCCAGTTAAAAACGCTGGCTAATACGTCCATGGTTGAAGAGAGAAACCTGCAAGGGAGAGAGTACGTGAGGAACTAAAGCAGAGGAAGAAACTTCATTGCTGCAATTTTCTAGTATTTCTTATTCGGACTTGCGATCACCTTGTTGAGAAGGTAAGGGGAATTAAGAAGAAGAAATTGTAGGAGGCATGGGCGCACAGAAAATTAAGAAGAGAATTAATTCAGAGGAAATTAAGAAGAGGAGAAAACACACTGGGATCTGCCGCTCAAGTGAAAAGGTGGAGAAGTATGGCTAGGGTTTGGTTGTGTTGGGCTTCATCAAAATGATGGACTTAGTTTATTGGGCTTCAAAAGGTTTGGTAGTATAATATTTTACTATTTAAAATACTTTACTATGGTCAGTTTTTCCAATAATTAGTTGGTATGAATATAAACTACTACATTCATAAAATAATTAATAAATAATCAAATTATAACGCTCTCGCTGGATGGATGTATGTAGTAGTATATGATACTAATACTCTATGTTCCATTAAGAACTTTTTAAATTTTCATTTTTTACGTTCTAAATTAGAATTCAATGGGCAATAAGAATTTTCCTGGTCCCACATAAAATGCATTATTTTTTATACTATTCTGATGAAACGATTACTTTTGATGCGGTAGAAGGCTTTGTCCAATTTTAGCACTCTACAACAACCACCCTCGAAATTTATATACTCCGATCAATTTACCGGCCAAATTGATGACGTGGCAACCAGAAGTCCAATTTTCCCTCAAAAAATAGTATATTGACCGGATTTTCAACGATTTTGAACCAAAAAAAATAAAAATTAAATAAAGGGACAAATGTCACGTTCTGGTTTAATCTGGAAGATTTCATTTTAGAAAAATGAAAAATAATATTATAAATTTATCATATAAAATTATAAAAAATTAATTATTAATATTTTAGAAATTAAAAAATTAAATTGAAAAAGTTCAGAAAAAATTAAACATTGATAAGAAATATTTAAATTATATATAAATATAATTATAAAAAATTAGAATAAATAAATGTTAATATTTTAAAATTAAGAAAAATTAAAAAGAAAAATCATTTTGAGAGGTGTATCGCAATTTCGTTCAACCGAGTACATTTTATTTAAATTAAATGTATAATTAATTTTTAAAATTCAGAAAATTATTAAAATTATAATAAAATCTAAATTATATATATATATATATATATATAGATATAGATATATATATATATATCTATATATATAATGAAAATGAAGAAGCTTCCATGGAGGAGGAGGAAGAAGTAGAAGGAATTTTTTTATTTTTTTATTTTTATTTTGATTTTGCATGTTTAAATATAATTATATAATTTCAATATTTTTATAATTTTTAATGAATTTTTTATTTTTTATTTTTAAGTTCTAAAATATTAATAATTAATTTTTATAATTTTATATAATGTTTTGAAATTGATAGAAAATAATTTCATTTTTTTAAACCAAAATCTCCCAAATTAAACCAGAACGTGACACGTGTCCTTTAATTTATTTTTTTTGGTCAAAATCGCTTAAGTACGGTTAATATACTGTTTTTTACGGAAAAAATGGACCTCTGGTTGCCATGTCATCAATTTGGCCGGTAAATTGATCGGAGTACATAAATTTCGAGGAGGGTTGTTGTAGTGTAGTGAAATTGGACAAGTCCATTTTACTGTATCAAAAGTGGCACTGTCTCATTGTAGCGTACCAAAAATAAAAATTTCCCATCGTACTCTTGTAGTGCAATTTAAAATTGTTTTGCAAATTATAATGGTAGCCGGCAGGCTCACATATAGGTTGGTAGTCCGAAATGGATAGATATCATACAAAAGCAAAAGGATAACATTTCAATTTTCAACGTTGTGATTGATACTATGTGAATTCTAGTACTACTATCTTTTTAAAAATATAAATCAAATAGTACTAATCAATGCATGTAAACAATCTTGTCCGTTGCCGATCGTCAATGATTCTTAATTTCTCTGGTATAATAGTAGTATATATTAGAAGCAAAAGTCATTAATTCACCTCCCCCTCTCCCTCAGAATTAAGCAGCTATCAATCAACTCAAGCAATATGAATACCAAGAATACTCCAGCAGTTCTTACTTGCAAAGGTACATTTTCCTCTCAATATATTTCCATCAATCTTTTGTCAAAGTGGAATTTGAACCTACATGAACCAATTACTCTAATAGCCGTGATAGAATTCAATCTCAGCTAAACGGAGAGTATCTTCTGATAAGAGTCCCGACGAATACAAATTAGTGTAGTCGGTTGATAGTACAAAGTAATAATTAATGTGTACATATTGCATTGCAGCTGCCGTAGTATGGAAGTTAGGAGAGGCAGTGAAGGTGGAAGAGATAACAGTTGATCCACCAAAGTCGACTGAAATAAGGATCAAAATGCTCTGTGCAAGCATATGCCATACTGATCTGCTCTATTGCTATGGCAGTCCAATCGTAATCTTCCATTCCTTTCTTATAGTAACTTGATTTTTTTTTTTTTAAATTCTCACTGGTATCCCGACATATACACTAAATATTCCTTTATGTATACATATGTTACTGAATTCTAAAGAAGCTCTGACCATAAATATTTCCTTTATGGAATTTCATTATTCCAGCCCTTGTTTCCCAGGGTACTTGGACACGAAGGAGTCGGGTAAGTCCTTCAAATGATGGGATACTAATATTGAGTACATTCATATCATTCCGTCTCTCACTCTAACAATTCCATTCTGTGGGCTGTTTGAACATGTAGTGTTGTTGAGAGTGTTGGGGGCGCAGTCACACACCTAAAGGAAGGAGATACCGTAATGCCACTATACTTGGGAGAATGCGGAGAATGCTTGAATTGCAAGTCCGGGAAGACAAACTTTTGCCACAGATATCCACTTGGTATTAGTGGCCTGATGCCGGATGGCACATCAAGAATGTCTTGTAGAGGCGAACAATTATACCACCTAGTTAGTTGTTCGACATGGTCAGAATACACTGTTTTGGAAGCCAACTATGCTGTTAAGGCTGATCCAAGGGTCTCTCTTCCACATGCAAGTTTCCTTTGTTGTGGTTTCACAACAGGTTTCGGTTCTACATTTAGAGAAGTAGCTATTGAGAGAGGTTCAACCGTTGCAGTGGTTGGTCTTGGGGCTGTTGGACTTGGGGTGAGCTAGCAAGCTAGTAGTATACAAGTACTCTATATACATTACGCGATGTTCATATGAATTATAGATAATTTTAACGTTGATTGCAGGCCATAAAGGGAGCACAGATGCATGGGGCAGGGAGGATAATTGGGATAGACATAAATGATTTGAAGCATGAGAAAGCAAAGGCATTTGGGATCACAGAGTTTATGAACCCCAAAGGAAATCATAAATCAGTTTCAGAGCTTGTGATGGAAGCCACCGGAGGACTTGGAGTAGATTACTTTTTCGAGTGCACGGGTGTGCCAACTCTACTTAATGAAGCCATTCAGGGCTCTAAAATTGTATAATCCCGATCCAACCACTAAACATCCTAAGTTCTCAATAATAATCTTAATGTCTCTGCATCTTGTTTCATCATAGACGATCTTCCAGAGGACTTACTCCTTCTATATACGTCTTGATCTTGATGCAGGGACTTGGGACAGTAGTGCTTATTGGTGCAGGACTTGAGACAAGTGGGGAACTGCAATATATTCCTTTGTTATGTGGTAGAACTATCAAGGGTACCATCTACGGTGGGGTAAGACCTAAATCAGATCTCCCCAATATTATACAGAAATGTATAAATAAGGTACGTATGTTCGATTACACTATATTCAATTATACTATATTTATACACAAATGTATAAATAAGGTACGTATTGCTTAGCTCCTCTGGTTTTGAACATGCAGGAGATTGATCTTGATGAGCTAATCACTCATCAAATTTCACTGGCTGAAATTAACAAAGGGTTTGAGTACATGAAGCACCCCAGCAGTATCAAGATTGCCATCAATTTCTAGGGCTTACCCAACTAAAGAATCTTCCTATGTGTGTTTTCCTCATTATTACGAAAAATAAGAATCTGGTTTCGACTGTGGGGTCCAAATCTACAATGAGAAGTGCTACCGGTGAATGGTGATAGTGGTGTAGTAGCCTCCGGGTCTATGAAACCCTTTATTACTATGTTAAAAAACTACTAGTTCAAAGACGTGTCAGTGTTGTTCTATAAACTGTACACCAACTTATTAACCTTAAAAAACCTTATTTACATACTAAACAATAAGAATTTGAAGTTTTCAATCATTAATGTTAAAAGAACGTTGCGGAAACCATGTAAATGCGTTGGTCAACGACGAATTAGCGATCGATAATTCTCGGTCGATGGATTGGGGGCGGATTAGTGATGGAATGTTAGTTCGGCCTCATTCGGTGCACAGACTGTCTCTCTTTCGTTGCGATTTAGCGACGGAAAAGTGAACCGTCTCTAATCCGTTGAACAAAATCTAACAAATTTTGTTTTATGTGTTTTAAGGGAAAAATCAACTAAGCTTGGGACGGTTCGAGTAAGCTCAAAACTCAGTTAAGTAACACTTAACATGCTCAACAGAGGTGCTACTTGAAAATCTACTCTCAGAATTTTTTTAAGGTAAAACCTAATCAACTTTAAGCAATGCCGATTACAAAACTTGTTGAAATAAAAACTCGTTCGGGGGGCTCTTACGTGCAATTTAATTGCAATGTCAGTGTATCCCCCATGAATTTGAAACCAAACACGCTATACATACACGTTACTTACTCTGCCCAATCAACCTAAATTTGAAAAGGTGTAGTGATCATTGTATTCTGATATACTCCTCCAGTCCCGTCCACCTAAATTGGGATACTTCTTTTTTGATTTTTTTCACAAAGAAATATAAATAAATAATGATAAAAAAATTTAGTTGGTATTACGGTAGGTAATAGCATCTATATAATACATTAATCAAAAAAGGTTTTGAGCCATTCTAGAGTGTCCATTTCAAACAATTATGTGGCAAATTCTTATGTTTTGATTGGTCCATTATTTAGCTGACTGTTAGATTCTTTTGTTCTGATTGGTCAAGATTTTAAATCCTGCTGATGTGTTATAATATGTACAAAAGTGCAATTAAGCAAACGTTCTGAGTACAAATTTAATTCTCTGTTTTGTGCTAAACATGGAAATTTTTAATAGACCATAATAACTCAATTCTATAAATTCAGATCTTAAAAAATATTAATGAGGATCTAAATTAGTTTAAACCCTTCTAGTCGCGTCTAAAAATCCAACATTCTTACATTTAAATATCTCCTAAATATCACATTCGGTAATTCCCATGTTTCATTCATTCTCATATCTGCAGCCTGCAGGAAGAGAAGTGTAGATTGTACAGTTCGAAAAGCCAATTGTTCTCTCATTATACTCTTACAAGTCGATTGTTGACTGATGATCAATTGTTAATGATGATGAGTCCAACTTCAATTTTGGGAAAAATATGAGTAGTGAAGGGTCATTCAGATTTTGATAATTTCAGTAGTAATTTGGTTTAATTGAGTTGTGCAAATTTAATTGACCGGATTTTAAGTATAAGTTTTAACTGATGAATAGTAATTAAATTTTAATTGAGTTGTAAAAATTTATGTTTAGTATAGTGTCAAAACTTTATCATAAAGTTTTGAAAGAGACGTGTATTAGTGAGAGACATGAGAGACGGGATTCATATTCTTATGCATATGTATTATGTTTTAAACAATATCAGTAATGTTTTAAGAGTTAACATTTTATATCATCTTTTATGTATATGTATGTCACCGATGTTCTTAGTAAACTCTCTAATATTTTTTGATATAACTGTAATGTTTGTCCGTCCCTTGTAATCTCTTCATAAGACCGTTTCTTAGGAGACTTACTCAAACATTATAGGTGTAAGCTATAAAAATTGTGTCTGGGAGATCAAGTTGAGATTTTAATTGAGTTCGATTAAATCAAAATTGGTAAGAGTCCAACTAAAAAAATGACAATTCAAACAAGAATGAACCGAAGACTAAATTTTAGTGGACGCTTAATGACGTGCCAAACAGCCGGTCCCAGAACAAATGTCATGCTATGTTCGTTCTGTACGCGGAGATTGAGAAGAAGTTGGAAATATAGTAATAAATCTTGATTTGAGTCTATAATTGCATTTATGTTAATGATAATATTTGGGTGCTTAATTTATTAATTAGATTAATTAAATGAACTAAGTGATGATATTTAATGTAAATAAAAGTAAGTTTGAGGGATAAATTCTTGCCAGAAAATGAGACATGACATTTGTTGTGGTACGAATGGAGTATATAATAAGTTAGAGTAATTCTCATGCGATACTGTGTATAGTAAATATAAAAAGACGAACAAACAATAACATTATTACCGATAACGTTATTAATTAGATTTATTTTATATTCAATATGTTTTCTTCCTTTCTAATTTCATGTTAAAATTATTCCAGTCTGGTTCGCCATATGTCGAGATTCAAGCAAGAATTTGCTAAGTGGATACTTCATGTCAGTGACGGGGCTATGGGGATTAAAAATTATAAAATGGTGACAGTGTTGATATCAAGATTCTCGATACTATACTTATTTGAGAAATGAGTAATCCTATTTCAACCATTATGATAGCAAATATATGCCATTATTGGAGCATTTAACCGATCCATCACTTGACTTAGAATATTTCTGATCGTCGATTTCTCTCTTGCATCGACTAATGTTGTAGTTGATGAGATTAATAATTAATTTGTTATGTCGAAGATGCCCGATGAATGTGTCAAGTACTCAAGTAGAGATATCATTACAAAGGTGGATGGTGTTGAGAATTGTCACGGGGATGTTTTCACAGCAGTTCTTGAGTGCTCAAGGTTCGATGGATGCATGTATGATCATGATGATGCAAAAACATATCATCGAGGTAAAAATGATATGTAAAATCAATGTAATGAAAAAACTTTTCATTCTTATGATGATGATGATCCAATATCAGGAGACCAAGTCCCCATTCAATTTTGATAAATGTAACACTATAAAGTTCCAAAGAGTTAAAGGTATTGAGAATGTTACTTATACCATAGAGGTGCACCCTTATTCTCGGGAATCCACCCAGAAGGACTCAAAGTTAGGCGTGCTTGCTCTAAAGCAATCATAGTAGGGGTAGGTGATCCACTATATAAGAAGTTTATCTTTGCGCGCACGAGTGACAACAAGGTGCGCGGGAAAGAATATGCACGTGTTGGTTTGTGGGCCAACATATCATGGGAAGAGCATATCAGGAGTAACAGTGTTGGGCTGGACCCACATAGGACTGAACAAATCGTTAACGTATAAGGGTAGACACTTGGTTAGGCATTGCACGGTGGGGACATTCATAATTTAAGATGGCTGAATGTAATGTCTCAAAATTTTAAAAAAATTAAATTGATAGATCGCTAGCATACCAGTACGGTGTAGTTTTCTTTTTTGAGAATTCATACATAAGAACTCCTTAAAAGCATGCTTTCTTTGGAACAATATTATAAATCTTGGATGAGGCATTCATATGTTCTCCCAGTGTGCAGAAAATGAAATGTGTGGATTTATGGGGCCAGAATATCACCCGAAGAGCGGTACATGGGTAACCGCTCTAGCCAACAATAGGATGAAGCGTTACAAGACCACCCATATATTGGTCTAATTTGCTATGGCGATAAAGAAGAGCCAATGACAGTATCTCACTTTCACGTCGACATCCACCATCCTCACCCGTATTCAACCAATGTTACTTATATGTTGTATTTTCTAGATTCACTATCACGAATTGACTTAAACTTACTGATCATGATGGGTACCCAGACCCTATCTTGAACCTTTTAGTTGAACATGGTATGTGTCCGTACTAGATTCGAAAATGTAAAACCATACTTCGACCAAGATTTTAGGGATGGGTCGAATCGAGACCCGTTGTTAGATTTTTTAATAGAATCATACTTCTTTCTTGGATGCACAAATTAATATGAAACATATGAAAAAATCCTAAAAACAAACACACATAGTATTTTAGTATTTCAATCGGGATGGGTTCTACTTTATTCGTACCAACGTGCACAATCCCGTTTAAAATAATTATGTCTGGGTCAGAGTATCTGCTGGAAACTGCGTCGTATCCATGTAACAAGACCAAGACACTACTCGATCGGGCCGTAATAGTTTATGTCAGTTTAAATAATAAGTTTTTGGTGCCCTCTCAACCGTCCGAAATTTTTTTCACCAAAACATGTCAAGAATAATATTAGTGAAAAAGTTTAGGGACCACCCAAAAATATTTCTACCGAAACATGTAAAGAATCATATTAGTGCAAATTAGAAGGGAAAAAAAAAGAGTTTGGGGATCCAGAGCCCCGGATCACCCGAAATATTTCCACATAAACATGTAAAACTTTACCCTCCCTCCGTTCTGGGTTCAATTTCTCACATTCCATTTTGAAAAGTCCCGATTTCAACTTCCCTTCCCTTAAATGTATAATCTCACATATTTTACTTACTTTCTCTCCTACTTTATTCACCATTCTCGTAAAATTTGTGTCCAAATTTGCGGGAAGTTCGACCCGGGATGGAGGGAGTATACGTTAGTCAAATTAAAAGAAATTCTTTTTTTTTTTGGGGGGGGGGGGATTGTGGGGAAGAAAATTCTATAAAAACATGTAAATGTTGGGTAACATTTTATAATTGATGTCCTTCTTTATCTTTACAAGTTCACATGCTCCACTAAAATATTTTTTTTAAAAGCATTGGGACCCATTTGCACATTTATGTTCAAGGTTTGGATCCGAAACCATCTAAAATATCAAATGGTATGGTCTAATTTTGAAATGGTGGGATCTGGACTTGCCTAATATAAATGAGTACATGTAGGGCCCATATTTAAACTATTGATGCGACAAATAGAGTGATACATACTGTATGGCAATAAAATTTGATGTATAAAGTAGCATTATACAAATTATGAAATAATATTATGTTTTAAATATGATATAGGAGTATTTAATAGTGTTCGCTTTCATTATAGATACTTCTTTTAATTTTTACAAACCGTACATACGATGAATTTATACGAAATGGTGATAACTTTGGATCATGAGTTATAACTCACTGTAAAATTAATATGTTTGTAAATTGAGATACATTATCGTAAAAGTTTTAGACTTTATATCAATTCTCCGTCGAGTATCGACGGGTTATTTACTAGTTATATATATCTAACAAGTAAGAATGATCTTATAGTTAATGGGGGTTAAATTATTTTTTTTGATATATCCGATATGAGTATTTATTAATCGGACCTAGTAAAATTAGGTTTAGTGAAGGGGGGAGGGAGGGAGTAGGGGATTGGGCACAGCACATATAAATTGTACCTGGAATACAACACTAAATGCCACAGTACAGTAGCAGCATATAAAACCTGCAGTGCACCAAATGTTCAACAAAGAGGCTTGTCGTTTTATCCTTTCCTTCTCAGCATCCATCCATCATTTATATATACTAATAATCAAAATTGAAACTTTTTACAGATAGATTCATTGATGCAACAAACTACAGCAAAGAAATAGAGGAAAAAGATTTATGTATCATACCATCTTCTAGAGGAAAAGTTGCTGCTTTATCACTCTCTTCTCTTGTCAAGGTCTCTGCTTTAACATTCTTATGTTTCTAGATTTTTCTTTACAACCATCTCCAGGAACCCTTTTCAGACTTCTTGCTCAGAGGTATGTTTGTCTATGTGCTTGCTTCTGTAATTTTAGGTCGATTTATGTTCTCGTACGTAACGCCCACAAACCTCTGTTTCTTGCTTAAACCCTTCAAGTTGATAAAACTGGCTGACAAAGATTCCATTTTTATTTCTTGCTTTCTTCTTCTTTTTTTTTTTATGGAGACATACATTTCCCTTTGATTTCTGCTTTGTTTATATGTGTGCATGTTACTGTAAGTTCTTAGAGGTTGTGTTAATTAATCAAAGGGTTGGGTTGTGCATAATTGAAAATTGATCATCAAGAGTCTTGTTTCTTGCTTAAGCCATTCAAATGAATAAATCTAGAAAGGTTCCCCTTTTCTTTTCTAGCTTTTGCTCTTTCTTCGTGGCAACTTACATTTTAGTTTGATTTCTTGGCTTTGCTTGTATATGATCATGTCAGTATAAATTCTTAGAGTTCCCGTGAGTACAATGGGTTGTGCACAATCGAAAATAGACAATGAAGAGCCGGTTTTGAGGTGTAAAGAGAGGAAGAACTTAATGAAAGAGGCTGTTTGTCTGAGGAATGCTTTTGCTTCAGCTCATTCTGGCTACTCGGTGTCACTTAAGGATACTGGTGCCGCATTGAGTGACTATGCCGAAGGGGAGGTGCTACCGCAACCCCTGGACATGTCGATGGCACCACCAGAACCACCTTCCGTGGAGACACCTCAGCCACCACCACCACCACATCCTGTTCAGATGGAGTCAAGCATCCGCCCACCTCCTCCACTCCCGGATTTTTCCCCTGTCACGCCACTTCAACGCGCTGCGACGATGCCTGCTGAGATGGTGAATATAAAGAAAATGAAGGGCCTTGCCGTTGATGAGAATGAAATTTATGAGGAGGAAGAAGAAGAAGAGGAAGAAAAGCAAGAAGATGAAAATGTGATTCATAGGAAGAAGAAAGGAGTTAAGGATGTGGATCCTGAACAGACCCCTCCACCGGATATTAGAGGAATGGCATGGGACTTTTTCTATACGGACAATGTTGTCCAACCGTCTCTGGATGAGGTGGATGGGCCAGAGGGTTACAGGCAGGAGAAGATTCAGAATCTCGATATGAATTTTGACAATTTAGGACGAAATCTGGAGTTTAAGACACCGGATAAGCTAGTCGAGTCAAAGGGGATTGAGGAGTTCAAGACACCGCAGGAGACACCGGTTAATGTTACTGATAAACAGTTCAATAATTCTGGTACTGCCCCATCTGATATGGGCGGATTAGGTGTACACATCGCACAGGTTGAAGGCAACGCTAGTGGAGTGGATCTGCTGAGAATTTTGAGTGAGATTGATGATCATTTTCTTAGGGCTTCTCAAAGTTCACAGGAGGTTTCGAAGATGTTGGAGGCTACACGTCTGCATTATCATTCAAATTTCGCAGATAATAGAGGTACCTTATTCAACATAATCTTGGTCCACTGCATGTGACTTGAAAAATTCTGTCATGAGCTTTTGTTTCTTGATAATAGATTGTTGCTTCACTTAATGGGAAATATATTTTGCATAAACCTGTGGTACATTAGACAGAATGTCTATAGAAGAGCCAACAGACAGCTCGACCTCCTGTAAGTAAGACAGTGGTGGTTGGGCTGCAGAGCAAACAACAAACACCATATATGATGGCTATGAAAAGAACGGACAGATGCATTATCATTCGAATTACAGGATATTTGTCATAGAAAATAGATTTTCTTTTTGCTTTAAATCCAACATATTTACCAGGTTATGGAGCCAACAAAAAACATTTTGAACCTGAAATTTTAGGTACTATCTCTTGATCTGAATTAATGAAATCGCTTCTTTTTGTTTCTTAGTTTTCAAACAAGATCCTTTTGTTATTACTGTCCCAATGGCTAACTATGCGTCTTAGTTACAATAATCAGTCCGTTTTCGTATTACTTGGATATTTAGCTTGATTCTTTACCACTATTTTGGAAACACTTCTACATCAAGCAGCATCAGTTGTTACACAAGAATGCTCAATTTTTGTGTGACATTACAGGGCATATTGACCATGCGGCAAGGTTGATGCATGTGATTACGTGGAACAAAACTTTCAGAGGCGTGCCTAATGGTGATGGCCCAAACAATAAACTTGATGCAGGTGATTATGAGTCTCACGCGACAATTTTGGATAAGTTGCTAGCATGGGAGAAGAAACTCTATGAGCAAGTTAAGGTGCAATTTACTTCGTTTTCTATTCATCTTTTGGAATCACATCTGCAGGGGATGGTAACCTTTTTAACAGTTTAAGAATTCATGTGTTATTGCGTCATTAGGAATTTTGGAGTTGCTTTCTTTTGGACAAACTCAAAATGTTTTGTTGATTTCTTGCTATGACTTCTGTACATGAAATGAATGTTAAAATATCATTGACAATCCTATAACTTTACTAACAGGCTGGGGAGCTAATGAAACTTGAATACCGGGGGAATGTTGCCGTGCTGAACAAATTGAAAAAACGCAGGTCAAGCTCTGAACGTCTGGAGAAAGCAAAAGCTGCTGTTAGTGATTTGCATACACGATATATAGTTGATATGCAATCTTTGGATTCAACAGTCTCAGAAGTGAATGCTATACGTGATGTGGAGCTGTATCCGAAACTTGTGGCTCTTGTTCATGGGTAATTTCCTGCTAGTACAGCCTAATGTACTTGGTTGAGTTTTTTCTTCGTGCATGCCGTCTAACTGTAATTTTCCAAGTTTGCTTTGATGTTGTTTACAATGATATTACTCGTAAAGTAATATTTCCCCAGTGTCTGCTGTTGTGAAATTCATGTCCTTTTGGTTGCATATGTGTGCAAGTTATTAAAACTTGAGTTCAATTCGTTCCGTCTCTGATAATCTAGATGAGGTTTAATTTAAGTAGGTCTTTCACTAGTTACTTGTTACAATTGTCTACTCTGTCATCCATATAACTTTTAAGGCTGGTTTTAGGTTTTAGCCCTGTTCATTTTTGTTTGCTATTGTTATTTTCCTATCTTAAAATTATTATTTTTAAATTTTGTAGGATGACGAAGATGTGGGAATCCATGTGCACGCATCATGAAAGCCAGCTGAAGATTGTCAAAGGCCTGAAACCACTTGGTATTTCAGGTCCAAATATTGAAACGTCTAAACATCATCATGAACGCACCAAACAACTTTTCTCTGTTGTTGAAAAATGGCTCTCGTATTTCGAAAAGCTTATGAATAATCAAAGGCAGTATATCCAAACTCTCAATCGCTGGTTAAAACTCAACCTCATCCCAGTCGAAAGCAGCTTGAAAGAAAAGGTATCGTCTCCTATAAGAAGAACAAGTCCCCCAATCCAACAGCTAATCCGGTCATGGAACGAGCTACTCGAGAAACTTCCTGATGAGGTGGTGCTATGATTTACAGCTCTAGTAATTATAAGAATAGTATTTTAGAAGAAAATTATTTTTTGGTTTTCCTAGGTAGTAGTTCTTCGTTGTCATTTTTTAGTTAACATGCCTGGTAGAGTTTAGTCAGATTTAGGAAATTAAGAGTTGCTCCCATGCAAAGGACTTATCTGTTTTATTTTCCGTTATGCCTGGCTGCAGGTTAGTTGAGTTTGTGGTTCGATTCATTTGGTTTTCAAGCAAAAGCTTCAGATACTGTTTGCTGTTTCATTTTTCGTTTTTTCCCTTCTGGTTCTGGGTTAGAAAATGGGATAATTTCTTTCATTGGGACTGGGATACTTCATTTTGTTTTGGTTATATCCCTCCGCCCCACTAATACTATAACCGGTTATTTGACTTTTCAGCTGGGTCATGTGCTTTTTATAAATATAGTTTTACTTTTACCTAGTGTTGTTTCGTGTAATTTATGAGTAATTTTTTCGTCAACTGAGACTGAAAATCAAAGGAGCAGATATTACTAGGACGGAGAATATCTTATTATACTGTGTTTCTGGGAGCTAACAACAATCCTAATTCTTGATGTGCATCTCATCTGCTCATCAGGTAGCCAAAAGTGCAATCACATCCTTTGCTGCAGTTATGAAGACCATTATTGTTCACCAGGAGGACGAAATGAAGTCGAAGGAGAGATGTGAAGATACTAGAAAAGAGTACTTGCGGGAAAAGATTGCTTATGAAGAATGGCATCAGAAATACATGCAACTGAGGATGCCAAACGATGATCAAGTTATAGAAGCTGATAATAGTATGAAGGATCAAGATGTGGAGAGGCAGTTTGTGATAGAAAGCTTGAAACAGAAGCTGGATGAGGAAATGGAACAGCACCAGAGGCGCTGCATTCAGGTGAGAGAGAAATCACTTAGAAATCTCCAGATCCGATTGCCAGAGGTTTTCCGAGCTCTTTCTGACTATGCTCATGTGTGCTTTGATGCTTACGAGACATTGAGGTTGCTTACGCAATCGCAGCATGTAAATCCAAGTTCATGATCTGTCATGCGAACCGTTAGTATATAAACAAAACAAGCTAGCTTTTATAGAGAAGAGATTTTGGTTAAATGTCAGTAATGCAAACTGCATCATGTCTGGTGTCTTTGCCCTTGTAAAAATTAAGCCTCTTCAGTCCAAGATTTAGTTTGAACTTTGAACCTGCAACAAATAAATTAAACCTCTGCATTGTATGTACTCCCTTGTGATAAATGTGTATTCCCCATGTCCAAAAAGGTTGGGATCATTTGCCCAAACACTCTTGTGTACTTGGTAATTACTATATGTTCTCTTTATCTAAAAACTCATTAATTTCAGTTCAGTTCAGCTCAGGTTTACTTAATTGATTTTATACTACAAATAAATTCAGTTCTATTCAAACAAAAAAATAGACCCTTAGTACGATAATATCAGACTTGTAAGAAATCAATCATAAACTCTCCAGTATTGGGATTTAAAACTGCATTCAGGGCGAGGCATGGAAATTTGTCCTCATTCTAAAGTGTTGAATTAATGTTTACATTACCGAAGGAACTAATCTCGCACAGCTAGGGACCGTCTTTTTCTCGCTATAGATGCAACCCTACCAGAAAATTCTGAAACTTGAATCGGCCGGCAAAACCCTCCTCGTCGTTCCGCTTCATGACTCCCGCAACCTCTAGAACCCAGAAACGACAATGTCAGGCTTTCAGTGACTCGGAATCCATGGAAGCTGAGATCCCTCCGCTGGATGACACAAATCCGGATCAGCCGGAAACCTATGCATACAAGCTGTACGGTGGTAGGAAACAACCCGATGTGGTGGTAGACAAGGATCGTACTCAGGAAGAAAGACAGTTGATTAAGGTATTGGACGCTACCCCTGCGATTCTGTTTAAGCAGGTGGTTCTTGCTAAAGAATTCCAATCGGATATCCAGAATTCTTGGAAGGATGCGATTTTGATTAAGATTTTAGGCAAGCCGTGGTTTTGCCCGGTTTTAGTCGCAAAACTAGATTCTATGTGGAGCTTGAATGGTGATGCAGAGTTATTGGACCTTGGACACAGTTGCTACTGCCTGAAAGGAATACCAGAAAAAACCCGGGAGAAAATTCTAACGGAAGGACCATGGCAACTGGCAAGGAGCTTCTTATCCATTCGGAAGTGGAAACCTGGATTTCGAGCTGATAATGACAGGATCGACACGACCATTACCTGGGTCCGTGTCCTCAACCTTCCAATTGAATTGTTTTGAGAATCTATAATTGAAACGATAGCAAACTGCGTAGGTGAACCACTGAAAATTGATGGTAACACCTTCAATGCATCAAGAGGGAAATTTGCTAGATTCTGTGTCCAAATTCGCCTAGACGTTCCATTGGAATTAGGGATTTGCGTGAACAAAACGGTATACCAAGTTGTCTACGAAAACTTACCACCGGTTTGCTATACATGTGGCAGCGCCGGTCATATTGATAGTGAATGCCTGGATAAGAAAAAAGCCCCCATACCAAAACCAAGAACAGAGAAGGATAACATGGAGGAAGAGGAAGCTTCTCCAGTCGAATGCCCCTATGGAATGGTTAATGGAAAAGGCGAGAAATAAAGAGTTCGGAGAATGGATGACCGTGGCTAGGAAGAAAAAAACAGTTGCCGGCTTGGTTCAAGAATCATCCGAAGGACAGGTCCAAACCACATAATCAACCTGATAAGGAAGTCAGGGGTCCGAATAGGAAGCAGAACAACAAAAATCAGGAAAGGAAAACTGAGGATCACAACGCCAGGAAAGACAAAGGCAAGGGGCTCATGATTGAACCCGATGATGGTCAGGAGCAGGTCACTATGACTAATCAGGCTGGAAAAAGAATACTTCCAAAATCCATCCTAAAACGTGATCCTAAAAAAGATTGGGTCACTCTGAGGAGTTTAAACACCTCTAAAGCAACGCAAGAATTCCAGTTCAACAGTGGAAGCAACACAGCTCAAGTGCAAACTAGTACAGCGAATCAGTTCTCGGCTCTCAATGATACCGAACTAATTGATCTTGAGGAGCACGACAATGGCACAAGAGGAGGAACAGAACTGCATGTATTGGCAAACTCTGAACCTCCTGATTCGAATAATTGTGAGATGGCAGAGGGGGAGGATTGTTAATCCTATCCAACTAATTGATATTTTAGTTTTCTAATGAAAGTCTTAACTTGGAATTGTCAGGGGGCTGGAAGCCCTGAGTTTAGAACTAATTTTCTGGATATTGTTAGGGAGCATCAACCCCACGTAGTATTTATCATGGAAACAAGGGTTTTTCCGGTTCATGCTGACAAGATTCTACTGACAATGGGATTTACTGATTGGCGTAAAGCACCAACCAACGGGATGATGGGAGGAATCTGGCTTCTGTGGAATGCAGATGAGACAGGTATTGAAACATTACATATTGATGACCAGGCGATTCATGTTATAATTAATCGTAGGGATCAGGCGAGCTGGGTTCTCTCAGGAGTATATGCACAGCCGAGAAGAGAGGATAAAGACCGCATCTTCAGTAGTATAGCATCCCTTGCTGATTCCATGGATAAACCGTGGATGGTTACCGGTGACTTTAATGAAATCCGATTCACTCATGAGAAAATATGAGGTAATGTTGCCTCGATCCAAAGATGTCAAAATTTTAATAATTGGATTGAGAGTTGCGACTTGCGAGACTTGGGATTCCACGGTCCAAAGTTTACTTGGAATAACAATCGAGAAGGCTTGGCAAACATTCAGGAGAGAATTGACCGATCCCTCGCTAATGAATCTTGGTGTAAGCTATTTCCGAACAACGCCGTTCTCCACATTCCAAAAACACATTCTGATCACTTTCCAGTGTTGACATGCTGTTACGGTTTGGAGGAAGACAAGAAGGCACGACCCTTCAGATTTGAGAAAGCCTGGCTCGTAAATGAGGAATGTACACCTCTAATCGATAACATATGGGAGCAGAACCCGAATGTTGTTGATGCAATTGAAAAAGTCCCGGAAGTAATAATCCCTTGGAACAAAGAGAAATTTGGAAATATTTTCTACAAAAAGAGGAAGTTGCTAGGACGCATCAATGGGATTCAAAAATCGTTGGCACGTCATTATAGTTCCTTCTTGGCAAATTTGGAGAAACGTTTGGTTCGTGAATATAATGTGGTTTTGAAACAAAAGGAATTATTCTGGTTCCAGAAATCACGAGTTAAATGGATCAAAGATGGTGACTCCAACACAAAGTTCTCCACCATTCTACGCTTTCTAGACGCCACTCGAATAAAATTATCTTGCTAAGGATTGATGATGAATGGGTGCAGAATCAAGATATATTAAAAGCACACGACAGGCAGCATTTTGAGCGTATATTCGCGCCAGCATGGAACTCAGCAAGCCCGTCCAGCTCACGGCTTGCAACATCTCCTCTCCAAATTTGCCTCTCAATGGAGCAGCAAAACAGTCTCGCTGTTTCTCCCTCGGAAAAGGAAATAAAACAAGCAATTTGGGCAACTCATCCCACCAAGGCGCCTGGGCCAGATGGTTTACAGGGATTCTTCTATCAATATTGTTGGAAGACGGTTGGTCCTTCAGTGACAAAATTTATACAACAAGCTTTTTCAACAGGACTGTTTGATGCGCATATGTGTGAAGCTTTTGTATGTATTATCCCAAAGGTACCTAATCCTAGTCTTATCTTAGAGTTTCGACCCATATCTCTATGTAATGTGCTGTATAAGTTCATCACGAAGTGTATTACGATGAGATTAAAACATCTTATGCCGGATCTTATCTTGCTGTGCCAATCGAGCTTTATTAGTGGGAGGAGCACTCAAGATAATGTGATAGTAATGCAAGAGATTCTCCACTCACTCAGATCCAAGAAGAAGAATAAAATCGGTTGTATGGTTATGAAGCTTGACCTCGAAAAAGCCTATGATCGAGTGAGTTGGGATTTCTTAGAGGAGACACTTGCTGCCTTTCAATTCCCGCAATGCCTTATTCATCTAATCATGTTCTGTGTTAGACACACGAGCTCGGAGATCCTATGGAATGGAACTCCACTAGAAGCAATAACTCATGCATGTGGACTCCGTCAAGGTGATCCTTTGTCGCCGTATCTATTCGTGCTCTGCATTGAACGACTCTCTTATATGGTTAATGAAGCTGTTTTGAAGAAGAAGTGGGCGCCGATTAAGCCATGTAGGGGCGGTCCGGCATTTTTGCATATTTTATTTGCAGATGATCTAATATTGATGGGTAAGGAGACGACAACAAATGCACGAGTGATTAAGCGCATTATTGATCGGTTCTGCACTTGCTCAGGTTTGAATCTAAACCCCGCAAAGTCCAAGGTCTTCTTCTAGAAAACTGGTGGAGCGTCCCTTAAGAGAACAATTTCGGATATACTCGGCTTTGGTCAGACCCCGAATCTTGGCAAATATCTGGGAATCTATCTTCGACATGGAAGAGTAAGTCGATTAGAAACAGGTAGACTGGTGGATAAGGTATCGGCCCGTTTCACAGGCTGGAAGAAAAAATTCTTATCCACAGCCGGCAGAGCAACCCTGATCCAATCCGTCTCCACTGCAGCTCCTCTGTACAGTATGCAATCATCCTGGTTACCTGAGCATGTGTGTAATCGGCCTGACAGATTGAACCGTGATTTCCTGTGGTCAAACGATGTCTCGCAACGGAAAATGCATCTTATTGGATAGAAGAAAGTTGTTCAACCGAAATCGAAAGGAGGCTTAGGGATCAGAGAGGCGCGTATTAATAATGAAGTTATGCTTGCAAAGATAGTCTAGAAAATGGCAAGGAAGGAGAAATCGATTTGGCTGGATTAGTTCAACAGAAGTACCTTCGAGGGGAAAACATCTTACATTACACTTCCAAACCTGGTGATAGCCCCATGTGGAAAGGCGTAATCAAGTGTGCGGAAAAAATTAGCTCGGGATTTCGATGGCAAGTAGGGAATGGAGCTTCAATTGATTTCCTACGAGATATTTGGTTTAAGGATAAGAGCCTCTGCACGAATCTTGACATGATTGATAAGCGTGATTACGAGTTGAAGCTAAACCAAGTCTTACAAGCGGATGGTCGATGGGATTTCACCCTGGTCCGGTCTCCTATGCCGGCTGGCCTGGTGAATGAGATACAAAACTCTGGCATTCAAGTATCGGGAGAGGAAGACCGTTTGCTATGGAATGGGACAGCATCGGGAATATTTTCGTGTCAATCAGCTTATAGACTGCTCTACGAACAGAGCACGGATGAGGAGATGCCAAGTGAGAATTGGAATTTTATTTGGAAGAGCAAATTGTCTAACAAACTTAAGCACTTCTTGTGGTTGGCAGCACAAAACAGATTGCTTACTAACTCATTGAGACGCAAAAGGCATATGGCGGAGGATGATATTTGTCCCCAATGTCAGGCAGCAGAGGAAACGGTGATTCATGTCTTAAGGTACTGCCCCAAAGCCAAGGCAGTATGGTCGGACATACTACAACCACACGATCTTGCACGTTTTGATGCAATGTCGGATGAGAATTGGTTTCGAGAGTAGCTTCGGGGAAATTTTGCATCGACTCTTCCTTCGGAATTTGGCTGGCCTTTTATATTTGCGGCAACAATCTGGAACATTTGGAAGTCCAGAAATGCGTTTATCTTCCGTGGGAAACATGAATCTGCAGCTAGGATGAAGTTCTTGATCCTCCAACAGAGCTGCGATTTACACATGAGATGCCAACCTAATAGTGACTACCAGAAAAGCTTGAGATGGTAGACACCGCCTAAAACATGGATGAAGCTCAACGTTGATGGGAGTTGCAAACCACAGGAGAACGCTGGTGCTATTGGGGGTGTACTCTGTGATGCCTCGGGGAAATGGATATGGGGATTCACTGCCCCACTTCGTAACCCAGTCGTAAATGAAGCCGAGCTCGATGGTCTACGAAGAGGTTTAGAGATTGCTTGGGAACATCGGATCCATAAGCTACAGGTTGAAACCGACTCGGAAACCATTCTGGGATGTATGACGGAAAATGAAGATCCTCCGAGTGAGTTAGAGGAAAAGGTGAATGCTTGCAAGGCTCTGCTCCACAAGCCTTGGGAAATTGTTCTGCAGAAAGTGGATAGAAAAGCCAACAATTGTGCTGATCACTTAGCTAGCCTAGGTTATGCGAGAGATGGTGAGAAACTTTGGTTCGATCCTCCTATATCTGTAATCCCGATTTTGGATCTTGACAATAGCCTTTGAGCCTAATGCATTTCTTATTCTACCAAAAAATAAATAAATTAATGTCTACATTACTACATTAGACAACTCCCAAAACAATGGAGCCAACACGACCCGTCGCCACTGCGCAACGGAAAGTAAAATAGCTGTTAGGCTGGGACCAAACGGCTCTTTATTAGGCCAGCAACCTGCTGGCACACAATTTTTTTAATTTTGATAATATTTAATTATTTAAATAAATATTAATATAAAGTTTATAGCAACGGCTATATTTATTCGAGATCTATAAATAGACACTACTCTTTAGTCATTTCACCACACTTCATCTTTCACCCTTCTTCCCCTCTAACGCTCTAATTCACCTATTGTTTGTTTCGTAATCATTGAGGGAAACTATTCAAACTCCACTCCACAAGTTGATTCGAGCATCCTTCCTACCTCCCTCTGGTTGACAAAAAACTCACGTCATGAACAAGCTGGAAATTTCTTGCGAGATTTCTACGCTCAACAACCTATCTCCTCACTCCCAAATCCCAAACAACATCCTTCTACGATATAACTGGTTGTTACCTACCACTCTCGCCAGACATTTCGAATTTTCCTCCTCTATCTACACAGCCTGTAGTAATGTTCCGAAGACACGAGAGGATCCAAAGGGAAGAGAAAGTCCGCAAGTATATAAAGAAGACTACTCCAGCAACATAGGATGGTGCGGAGGGTACTTCTACAGGCATAGCAAGGAATTACAATGAGGACGAAGATCATGCACTCCTCAAGATATTCATGTAGTTGAGTCAAGATGCGACTGTCTCCACAAACCAATCACAGGCTCAGTTGTTTGTGAAAGTGAAAGAGATATGGGAACAAGCAATGAAAGATGGGACAGTTCTTTGGGGTCTTACGACACGATCTAATGATTCACTTTGCAGTAGATGGCATCGAATGAAGGAAGATGTGAATTTGTTCGTCAACAATTATGATGAGGCGAGAAGGCTTATCGGTGATAAAGAGTGGTCACAATGAAGATGACATCCAACAAATGGCATTATGAATCTACAAACATAATCACAAAAAGAGTCAGGCTTTCCGCAACCTTCATTGTTGGGAAACATTGAGTGTGTACCTGTAGTGGCATTCACACATGGAGTTAGGGTCGGGCCTGAGCCTATGCGGTAAGTTCACCCGCATAGGGCCCCGCAATTTAATGGGCCCAAATTCGATATCATTTTACTAGGAGGTCATTGAAAATATGAAAATAAAAATTTGTTATAAAGAGTTCTTTGATTTTGCTTTAAATAAAACTCCAAGTGTTACACTTTTAAAGTGATACATACATACATACATATATTTCGTATACTATTTTTAGCAAACTAATTTCAACATTATATACAAAATATTTTTCTTTTTATTTTGTATACATAGTTATCTAGGGTCAATTTTGAAAATTTTGCATAGGGCCTCTAAAAGTTCATTTTTTCCAGAATCTTGTCATCAGCCCGTCACAGGACGTTCGCCACCACGACGGTGATGAAATCCACAACCCATTAGGTATAGCCTTAGAGAAATTATATTTTCGTTTAGCTAACCAACACTTGAGATCAGACTTATTTGTGAGATTAAACTGTACTCGTTATTGAATCGTGGATTGGGTCGTAGCCTTTATGAGCTAGTTTATTGATCCAACTAATAAATAGCAAATTTTAGCCACTACAATAGTAAAACTTTCCTTCACTGTAAATAGACAGGGCATTGCAAGATTATTGTTAATTTTTTTTATAATATAAAAAAAATCATATACCCTCAGACACACTCAACTTTGTATAATTATATTTGTAAAATGCGTGGCATATTTATGTAAATGTAAAAGACTTGTTGTTGATCATAATATATTATTACCTCGACAATTATTTCGAGAGCAACTTGCTACTTGGTAGTACCTATTATTATGGTGCAATTTTAAGTGACTGTCTCCCGGAGAGACAACATAAAACGTAACATATGTAGCTACAAACACGACATGTTTTATGTAGTATGTTAGTCGTTTGGAATCGTAAATTTGAAAATAATGCAGTGTGTAGGGAAGATTAGAATTGGGGGCAATTAAATTGGGAGTAAATATGTAGTAATATTGTGTTGTTAGTGAAAGTAACAATGCGTTAAACGGAAACCTGGGATGAGTAAACTTCAGGTAGTCGAAAGTGAGAGGCTGAATTCTCCGCTTCTTTTATTTTGAATTCTCGGACCGACCGTTTTATTTATTCATTTTGTTTATTATGTTTTCGTTTTCAAATTTCTCTTTTCTCTGTCAAAAATTAGTAGTATTACACACACTCATTATTCTCTCTTCTTCTTCCTCTTCAAATTTCACATTTGGTTTCGTCATAGATCCTTTTTCTGAATCTTTCTGAGGTAATAATATTCGTGGAGGTTAATCTGCTGCACGATCTGCAGATGCGCTTTGAAGCGATTGGGACTAGTTTCAGCGTTCTTACTGCCCGATTCAAATTCCTTCAGCTCAGTTCTGTAAGTTCTTCCTCACGAGCTTTGCATTTTCGTTATTACGACTATGAATTTCATCATTTCTTTTCTCATAGTGATTTTGCAAGTTTCTGTTTTGGGGATATTTTTCATGATTATAACCCTAATTGTCATGAAGTTTTT
Source organism: Plantago major (assembly GCA_026545765.1). Taxonomy (NCBI): domain Eukaryota; kingdom Viridiplantae; phylum Streptophyta; class Magnoliopsida; order Lamiales; family Plantaginaceae; genus Plantago; species Plantago major. The sequence continues at coordinate 28,210,988 of CM048841.1, forward strand.
CAGGATTTTCTTGTTTTTATGGGTCCTAGCCAATTAGCTCATTAGTTTAATTGCTCGGGACTAATGAAATCATTCACATAAACTCTTGGAGAATTTTTTCAATCATATTTTTTCTTTTACTTTGTTTACAAGAGTCTTAGAATTTTAATGGTTTACCATTTTGTGTAAGTCTTCCGAGAGACAACGTTTATCTATAGACATACATACCTAGGTTATCAATAAAATCATCGATGCTATTAATCAAAATGTTTATATCTGTTTTTTAATATTAGAAAATAACACATTTCGTTAAAAACATAGATGTTTTGATCAATAACATGCATGATTTTATTGATAACTTAGGTTTGTCTCTAGATAACCGTCACTCAGGAGACTGTGTATCGTTTTAGCCAATTTCTGGACATCCTATTTCAATTTCCGTATCAATATCAATATGAGAGAACTATTTTCCTTTCAAATAATTCTCTTGGTATTGTTACCTTAATTTTTCGATTTACTAATTTGGCCTGTTCCGGATAATTACTTGAAAGTTGTAATGAGACTGATGTCATTGAACATAGAGACGCACTCGCATGCTGCTTGAGATTTGATATCTCATTACCCATAAGTTTACTTGCTGTATTAGTTATTGAATGATGTTTTCAATTTATGAGTTTCTTCGGATAGCCAACTAAGCGTTTTAATTTATTGTATTGAGATTTTACGTTTCGGCACAATATATAGATTCCTTAAAATCACCGTTACAATTTTGTTTGAAATTTTGAAATTCAAGAAACGAAAAAGTTGTGGCATTTGAAATTTGAAAATTTTCATTTCCCTCGCGGAGGTAGGTTTACCAACCCCGAGCTTTCCTGTTTAAATTTCAAATTCGCAGAGTAGAAAGATAGTTGTGTGGTTTTTAAATACCGCTTCATCGCTCAATTAGCTCTCGCCACAGAAGGTCACTCAATAGTTAATTCAAGAGATTTTGTTATGTGCAAAATGATTTCTTCAAATCTCTGAACTTCTCAGTTATGTTTCTCTTTAGAAAGATGCAAAGTTTCGCATTGAGGTCTGTTGAATTTCAATCCTTTTCTATTTTTGTAGATCTACAATTCAGCATATGCCTAATTGCTTTTCTCTTGGCTGATTTACTTCATTCAGGACTGGAAAAGTACCCACCTCATCATTGGGTAACATATAATGATTTGTGGAGGACATTCAGGATTAAATTGCCAGCGCGTGGGAATTGGCATTAACAATCTTGCCTGTTTGATAAGCAATTATGGAAAGTGATAGGTTAAGGAACACCCCTTCAGAAGTTGGAAGAGACGGTCAACAACGAGCACGGAATTTACATGGGTAAGATTTTAAATGCCATAGACAGCTGAAACCTTTGTTGTCTCTTTCAACTCCGTAGGGGTTACGCTTTGAGGAATAGAGCTTTCCACCTTATTGTAATTAAGTCTTGGCTGTAAACTCTGGTAGCTTTTACGGATAAGATTTAGATTTCAGGAGGTTTTTACTTGCTGAAAATATATCCTTGACGTTTTCTGAACTTGCCCTTTTCTATTTTAGTGAGATTTTGATTAAAAAACTCAACTGATGTTTGATCGGAATCAACTGAAATGTCTGCCTTATTTTATTCAAGTACAACACAATGCAGTCAGTTGCAATTTATGCGCTCATGCTACAAGAATGACTGACATTTCATACTTTTAAATTTATTTAGGAGGACAAGTGGCCCCACAAGGCGTTCCACAAAAGGGCAATGGACTGCGGATGAGGTTATTTGGAATCTTTTCTCAAGGGCTAATTATATCTGTTTTTATGAATTTTTTATATCTGTGGTTTATGAATTTTAGTTTTCAACATAAAAGCTGTTGCCCCATGGAGCACTTTGGTTTTGAAACTGAATGCGGTAGATGTGTATTATACTGTACTTGCCTGCTATCTGTCCATGGAACTTCTTGGTTAACTCTTTCATCATGCATGTCAACAAGCAAACCTATCTGATTATTCATTTTGCTCATAATCTATTCCAACAGAATGCTGGATGCAGTCTGTTCATGTATGATTAGCACCGAATTGCTCTTGCTTGTTCCATGTTGAATTCTTTGTTATTTGGACTTGCAACAACTTCTGACTTCCATTATTGTGGAGTAAAGTCAATGAAGATGGTTATTTGATTTCATTAGCCACCTTGGTTTTCAAGAAGAATGGCAGGGTGCAAATTGTTACTCTGCTTTTTGAAGGAGAAAACCAGTTGAATTTAAATATATTGGAGGAACGTTTCAAAATCGGGCTGGTTTTGTAGTGTGATATCCTTCCATAAGATCTCAAGTAAGTAGGACTTGATCCTCCAACTTAACCTCAGCTATTAGTTAAGATAGCTGAGGTTAAGGAGGACCCAGTTCGTGTTATGAAACATTAGGCAATCCCTCTATTGCCCAAAATATGGATACAAAAGTTGAGCCTTTTGGTAAAAGTTCAATTTTATGTTACTAGTTCTTTCAACTTCTCAGTTGCACCAACGGTGTTGGTTCAAGTGGTACGGGGCTTGAGTTCACTTAAGCAAGGTCTCTAGTTCGAGCCTTGTGGATGTAAAAAAACGCCGCTGGGAGAGCTGCCCCCTAAAAAAGGGCCTGACAGTGCTTGGCTGGATTAGTCGCATGTAGTGGATACCAGTGAGGAAAAAAAAAAAAAAAAAAAAATTCTCAGTTGCGGTGCGATACATAGGATTAGTCTAAGTGTCTTACTTAGCTTCTCTGTTTTTGTTTCTATTCAAATTTACTGACATTGCATTCATCATGTGAAATTGGGGCAATAATTTGTAAGAATGATTCACATATTATTCTATTCTTACAGGATGAAATATTACGTATGGCTGTTCAACGGTTCAAAGGGAAAAATTGGAAAAAGATAGGTATGTTATTACGTATTACATGTCACCCTTCTGTTAGAAGTTAAAACATATTATTTTCTGATTGAAAGGTGCTTTGACATCTCTGGTTTTCGTTGATAATTCTTACTATACTTCCCTTTAATATAGTGGGTGCTCTTTTATTAATATGGATAAATGATCACCTCATGAGGCACGGACACTCTTTAATTATAAATCTTTTTAGCATTTTTGCTAAGGAAGACGGTTATAGACCCTTTACTTCTGCTTGAGGTTTATTGGTGTCGATGGGTGTTTTTTTTTTTTGGGGGTTCAGATGAGTGAAGAAACCCTATAAATTATTGTGGGCAGCTATTACGAGTCTAAAGGATTTTGTGATGCCTGTGGTGAGGTTTCAGAGTTTAACATAAGTCAAGTGTATGCCTGGCAAACTGAAATGATGCACGGGGAATGTATGCATTTCTATTGGATGGTTGTGTTGGCAGATATGACAAGATTGTGACCATTAGACCAGTAGGAATTCTGGAGAATTATTTATAACAACAGGGGTTCAATATCAGATGGAATCAAGTTAGCTGATTTTAGAACACTAAAACTTTGCATTTGTCATGAAAGGTAGTATGTAAAATAGAGTAGTGCTTTCTATGTGGAAAGTAGGAGTTAGCAATCATTTGTGCTGTTGTAGTTATTTGGTGAGGAAAGGAGTGAGGCACACACAAAGAGAGTGGAATTATGAACACTCATTTTATAGTGGGTGTGAGACTATCCTGTGTAATTTTCATTATTTAGCACCAGCACAGTCAGAAATTAGAGAGTATCTATCATTTGATTGGCTGGATTGGAAGGAGGTATTACATGTCGATGAATTAGGGTCCATAGATAGCAATAATACTTTATGCATTGTGTTGAGGTTGATTTTGCCTATCTTTCAAAATTCATGATCGCTTTCCTGGAACAATATGTGCCTTATGTAGGACAGCCATGCAAATGTACTTTCTGATGTAATTCAAATATGGATTTTGTAAAGAGCTTTTGATGGACGTAGTCTTTATTCTTTTTTTACCATTTGATGTTATTTATGTGAAGATTTCATTATCAAATCTGTCCATTTGATTTCTATCAACTGTCTTTGAAAGCCTCAATTCTATATATCCAGTATATTGTATTGCTTTTATATTCCGTATATTACACCAGGTCAACGCTGTGTAAAATGGTCCCTAACTTGCAAATGGCACAAGTCATTCATTACCAGTCATGTCCCAAAATGTAGTACCCAGTTACATTATTCAGACGAGCTTTTTGAAACATTAAAAAGAATGAGAATATGAATACTAAAATTTGGTTAATATGTTTTGTTGAAAAATAAATAAAATTAATACAATTTAAGTTGGTATTTGGAATTGGAAGTGGTTATTCGGACAACTCAAAAAGGGAAACTTCCTATTTTCTCTGATGTGGAGGGGATATTATATTTTGTGTTTGTTGTCATTTAAATTGACAGTCAATGTAGCTACGAGTCTGCGTTGTTGAATGATATTTAAACCCTGTGGTGTTGTATTGTAACAGCGGAGTGTTTCAAGGATAGAACAGATGTACAATGCCTACACAGGTGGCAGAAGGTTCTCAATCCAGATCTTGTTAAAGGTCCATGGTCAAAGGAGGTTTGGCGATTTCTCAATACTTCTGTGAATTTGTTGGCTATTAGTTCTAAGTTTAAATCTTTCTCTCCATTTTTATTTCTGACATTATCAGAACTGATCTTACTTATCCACTGGAAATTAGGAGGATGCAATAATAATTGAGATGGTGAACAAGTATGGGCCGAAAAAGTGGTCTACAATTGCACAGCACCTTCCTGGACGTATAGGGAAACAATGTCGGGAAAGGTAAGCTTAAGAAGTTCTCTTAAATCATGCAGCTGTGTCCTTGATAATGATACTACCTTCCATTTTTAATGGATTTGATGTTTTATCTCTCCGGACGATTTTAAGCACTGGAGTTGCATATGAACTCTTACACTAATTACTATTCAACGTTGACTGCGGATTATATACTTGCCTTTGGAGTATACCCTATCAGACACTTGAAATTTTCATTTCTTAAACTATTGTATCTGTGGTTGTTTTACTGATTTGATGTTCTTCACATTGAAGGTGGCACAATCATCTTAATCCTAACATAAACAAAGAAGCTTGGACACAAGATGAGGAATTGGCTTTAATTCGTGCCCATCAAATTTATGGGAACAAATGGGCTGAGTTAACTAAGTACTTGCCTGGAAGGTATAGTATTAAGTCTTAAAAATTTCTTTAACTACATAAATATTAATGTATCGATCTGTCTCATGCTATTCTTTGGACCATTTTAACATTGACTGCATTGTATTTGTATGCTTCCAGAACCGACAATGCCATAAAAAATCATTGGAACTCTTCTGTCAAGAAGAAACTGGATATGTATTTGGCCTCAGGCTTACTTTCACAGTACCAAGGTCCTCCTCTTCTTAGCCATCCTAATCACTCAGAAGCATCTTCTTCCTCAAAGGCCCAACAAAGCAGTGAAGACGATAGCAATATTAAAGAGAAAACAGAAGTGGAGGAAGCTTCTGAATGCAGTCAACCTCTAGCCATTGCCAGTATAGCTCAGCCTACAGACAATGAGATCAGTAGAGCTCCACATCCCAGTGACTACAGAGCAACTGAAGAATCAAGTTCATTTCCATGCTCTGAAGATTATCATCCTGCATTGCCACAGGACACATTCTGTATGCCCGAAACGAGCCAAAAGTTTATTGAACATGATCTATCTGTAGATTGGGGGAATTTTGCTGCAAATCAGTGGCGACCGAACTCAAATGAGCTACCTGACATGACTTTGCTTGACCTTGGTCAAGAATCATCAGACCTGTTTATGCCATCTTTAAATGGCATGGAAAATCATGAAATAGTTCCCATTCAGCCAGAGAGTTCGATGGAATTAGTAGCTTCTTCTTCCATGATGAATGTTGGGGGTACAGAGGCCCCTTATTCGGTGGAGAATTCTGGTTGCACTGTGGTATATCCGGGAACTGGCCATGATGGATGTTTCCCTTCAAGTACTCAAATTAATGGACCTGCAGATTTGTTATTTCATCCAAATTATCAGATGCCTGAAGATGGAAATTCACTTCCAGAATGTTCTTATATGGCATCTGATGATTGTCAGCTGATATTCAGTGAAATTCCTAATCAGATTAACTATTCTTCACATCATAATGCCGAGCATGTTTCTGATCCATCATCATCAGCACATAATTCCTTGATACCGGACTGTATTGCCTGTGAGAACAACTCCAGTGAAGCAAATATTATGCCAATGCAGCTAGTCCCTGCAAATGATTTTGTCCTAGCGCAGTCAAATGATTCTCATTGCAGTCCGTCCAGGGGGAAGGATTCAGTAGGAACAGAGGAAAAAGAGTCAGGTGTATTATTTTATGAACCTCCTCGTTTCCCGAGCTTAGATATCCCGTTCTTTAGTTGCGATCTAATACAGTCTGGCAGTGATATGCAAGATTACAGCCCACTCGGCATTCGTCAACTAATGAACTACTCCGGGACTCCATTTAAACTGTGGGATTCACCATCTAGAGATGACAGCCCTGATGCTGTCCTGAGAAGTGCTGCCAAAACTTTTACAGCCACTCCATCAATACTGAAGAAAAGACACCGTGATTTGGTGTCTCCCTTGTCTGAAAGGAGAGTTGAAAAGAAGCAAGAGTCATCCAATCTGATGAATAACTTTCAGTTAGAGGCTATGTTTGATGAATGTCTAGACACAAAAGAATGTATTCTATCATCAGCTTCAAAAGCCAATGGAACCATTGAGGAGACTTGCGATAAAGAGAATGTGGCACCGGTACTGACAATAGGTGTGTTTGATGAAAGCATTGTGAGCTCAGGAATTAGAATGTCAGAGAAAGAAGCCAGTGGCAATGAAAGCCTGAACCAGCTAAATGAACAGACTGCTGTTTCAGTGGATGTTAATACTGAGGGAGGAGGAAATGATGAAACAGAAATGGTAAGTAGCTTATGTATTGAGTTTCCTTATACAGAGGAATTCTAAATCTAGATTGTATTTGGACTTTAACTCTGTCAGTTTTCTCTATGTTTACTATGTCGCTCTGCTAGTCAAAAGATAAGAATGTTGTGTTTTTTGTTTGATATATCAGTAAGACTGTAAGAAAGATGAGAAATATCAAGATTCCATTATCTTCCTGAGTTTTTCATATTGTTAAGGTTTCTATAGTTGATCATACACAACTGTTCTCTTTATGCCAGGAAAAGGAGTTCTCAGGAATCCTTGTAGAACATGATATGAATGACGTGCTATTCTTCTCTCCTGATCGTTTTGGCCTTAAGAGTGATCGAACATTTGGTCTGAGTGCTAGAGCCCTAGGAAATCGTTATGCAAGAAGATTAGATGCTCTATCAAAACATGGAACGATTATATCGTCATCTGAGAGTGTTTCTGTTCTTTGTTCTCCTCGACTGTCTACTAAGAAGGATGGTGCTAATTTGGTCATAACTGGGACTCTACAGTCACCAAGTCCTAAAGATAAGAAAGCTGAAACTTCCTGCACCAGTTTAGCATTTGAAAGTAGTAGTGTGTAAGTACAGCTTCATCCAATTCTATTCCTGGTATTGTCTGCTAGTGTTAGTTAATCTTGCTGGAACTAGTCATTATTTCTGTAGTTGCAATGATGTTTTTTTTCCCCTTCATACTTGTTTACAGATTTGTTGAAACACCTTTTAAGAGGAGTATAGAATCTCCTTCAGCGTGGAAATCTCCTTGGTTATTTAACGGTTTTGTGCCAGGCCCCAGAGTGGACACAGACATAACAGTCGAGGTCTGAGAAAATCCATGAGTTTACCTTTTTGGTTATTTTCTTTAGTTGCATCTTATCTCATAGCTGAAGGTTTTGTAGGACATTGGCTATAGTTACGATGCGATTGGATTAATGAAGCAATTAGGAGAGCAGAGCGCTGGTGCACTTGCTGTCGCCCAGGAGGTTCTTGGCAATGAAACTCCAGAATCAGTCATGAAGGAGAAATCCATTAACAAGGAGGCAGAAAAGAAGAATGGTCAGAGCAACTCAGATGTTAAGGCTCCCAACTTGATGGTATGATGATCATACAGTATTGCCATTAACTGCTTTGATTACTTGAAACAGTTCATCACTCTTCATTATAGCCTTTTCGTATATTTTACGGAGTTGGTGCTTTTTTTCCTTAAGACCCTATATGTTTGCTGCTGCCAAGTTCTAGTGAGCTTCATTTCAGGAAAAAAAATAAAAAATTCTCCTGTTCTAATTTCTTTACATTAGCATAACTGTAAGAGCCCTGAGTTGCAACACAGTTTTCTTAGTGTGATCAAGGACTGGGTTTACAAATTTTGTGCCCTACGATTGGTGGTTGATTACTAATAAGTAACTATTTAATATTATTGCAGACGGAGAGGCGCACCCTTGATTTTAGCGAGTGTGCAACACCAGTAAAAGAAACTAAAAAGTTTTCAAGCAGCACTGCATACTCAAGTCCGTCTTCTTATCTGCTCAAAAGTTGCAGGTAGAACATTTCTCAACGAACCCTCGCAATGCATCCACCTGCTGTAATATTTTGAGAGTCCATTCTACATCATCTATTTTTCATATGCCTACCATTCATTTGTTAAGATCTAGTTAGATGGAAGATGTCTGTTCTTTTTTTGGCTATTTTATGGAATTATTATAGTGTATATGATGAACTCTTAGTTTGTTTGGACTTGTGAGGTTTATCTGTTATGGATTTAATTGAATCACATGCTCTTGAGGTGTTTCCTGGATTATTCCTTTGTTGTTAGAGCTTTCAAACTGTATTGATACTTTGCATATTGATACTAGTATTGACTGATAGTATCAAAGTTTCTCATACACACTTCCAACTTATTCTCAGTATCCATTCACATCAAGTTCACTCAAACTTCACATTCATCTTCTAATCGTTTAACCTCGAGTTGAATACAATAAATTACGATGATTTGAAAATCTGCCTTCCAGAACCAGAAGATAGTAGTCTGAGTGTAACTTGCAAAGGGGTAGTTTTACAGGTGGTCGGGGTTGGATACTTGAAATCAACATACACGAAGATTCATGATTTTAGAGAGACGATTGAAAAGTTGATTAATCTTGTTGTATGGAAGACTATACAATACCATATAGACGTTTGGAGTTAGGGAGATACCGTGAATGAGCTCAAGCCTGAACTCGACCTGGACTTTAGCAGGCGATTTATTGTTGACTTGTGTGTGGTTCACGGACTTGGTTCACGGACATTTCTCATTAGTTTGATCCACTTTTTGTAGTAGTATATTTGCTACATACATTATACCGCACTGCACCGCATCACATGTCAATTTCATACTCTACTACTACAAGCTACCATATTTTTTGAGTATTCGATGAGATTGTAGGTAGATCTTCTACGAATTAGAAACCTTCAATGAAAACCTTAATGAAACTGCAGACCCAAGTCCAGAGTTGAAATAAACTCGATACCAGATAGTACGTTGCATTCCCAAATGAATGTTACAACAATAACACATGCAGGAAGTTTTGATTGGCATAGCATTTGCTCTTACAAGTCTACTCACAAGCTGACTTAAAATTCCAAAGGAAATAGATTGTGACCAAAACACATCTGCTAGGATGTGTAGATATCCATGCAGGGAATTTATTTTTACGAAATAAAATTAACTAGATTGTCCAGAGCTTCTCTAGAGAGATTTAAGGGAGTTCATATCAAGTCGAAGTGCAATATGGAACAGACTCGTTAGGCAGCTCGGGTCACAGCAGCATGTATCGCATCAGCAAGTAGAGGCACTGTCCTTGAACTCAGCCCAGCCATGCTGATCCGCCTGCAAAATAGAGACTAACAGTTATCGATTGCATATAAGATTACCTGGAATTTGGTTGTGAGTGTGACTTGTGATGTTCCAACTCTATCTATATGCCCATAACCATGAAAGAGTACGGGATAAAAAGAGACAATTACCCATCAGATGTCATGTAGATGTGGTATTCCTGTGTCATAAATTTCACTTGCTCTGAGTTAAGTCCAGTGAAAGTAAACATTCCAATCTGCTTGATAATATGACTCCAGTCACCAGGTGTACCTGCCAACAACATGAAATGGATTATGATATAATATTAATGCATTAGTGCAGTACGGTTTTACAGCATTTCATGCAAAGTATTTCTATGCAATAAACCATACAGACATGTCAATATTCAGTTTGAAATTAAAGTGATGAGCAGGTAACTATGACAAAAGACTTGTGTTATTGAACACATGCTGTCATGCTGAGACAAACTACACCAAACTGCTTTGAGCACATTTTGCTGTTGACAGAGAGTAAGAGACTATAAGTTTTGAAATCTTGGCATGTTATTAAGAAAGATCTATAAACTTGTGTTTAACAGAGCATACACGATTAGCAATAGCAACTAATCCTGAACTAAAATTTCCCTTTTTTTTTTTTGCAATAACTGTAAAAGTATGGTATTATAAAATATAGACTTAACGATCGCGCCAGATTAAGAACACCAAAAACTACAGATTGTATAGCTTGCTGGCATCCAACTACTGAGAGAAAGAAAAGCATTCAATGATAAATTACCTCTACTACATAATGCATCAAATAGTTGCTGGCGCATGCTGATAATTCGATCAGCCATTGCCTTCAGCTCAATGGTCCATTCATGAAACATGGTGCTGCATACAATTAGATAATAAAAGTTAACAGTGTGTCTGTCTTTATCAAAGATACTGACACTCTTTACTTTCTCTTTTATTTGCATTTGAATTTAGGATTATTCAAAATTCCTCTACGGAGAACTGCAAGTAGTTGGCTGCTGGCCTATAATATTTGTATATCAATGACAAAACTATACAGAAATAGATGCTTCATACCTGTCTTTGAGGATTGTTTCTACAATTGATGCACCATGGATTGGTGGATTTGAATACATAGGCCTGATCACCAATTTCAACTGGCTTTCTACCCTTCCAGCTACATCAGCAGCCTTGCAAACCTGTAAAAAGTTTGAGAAATAAGTAATATAACAATTTCTGATTATAATATCTACTGAAAAGAAAACACAGGAGTCTTGTTCAGAAAATCAGCATATATGAATATTTGATGTTCTGTTCAATCACACACTTGATCAACTCTTTTATCTCTTTTCTTTCTTTCTTTCTTTTTTTTTTTTGGTGAACTGACACAGACCACACCGACCCCCAGGGCATCATTTCAACACAAGTAAACTGAGCAAGCTTCCCAAAGGCAAAGCTTTAAACAACTTGCTTGCCCATGCAAGTGATACCATACTAATTACAGCATTTTTTCCAAGCTGACTAGAGAGAGAACAGCTGAGGAAGCAGTTGGTACTTGGTACAGATACTACAATCATAATTGTCATGTACAAATATACTAAGTCTCAGCATCACATATTCACATGCTAACTGCCTTACTTAAAAAAGTTCTTGAAAAGAACAATTATCCCTTCAGATAAACAAGAACACCCTAACCCAATTTTTTCCCTCTTGGGTCTCACTTGCAGGGTCAACGGCATAAAATGATAAAACAATTCCAGGCTTCAGTTGAAAAGTTTTGAATAGGTAAAATATATGCGACAAAAGAGCACCAGATCCTTCTATTGTAGACTTACAATGCTCAAGGCGCCAACACGCTCCCCATAAAGTCCCATGTTTTTTGCATAACTTTGGGCTGCAATGCATTCACCTCCATCCGCTACGAACATCCGAACAGACTGCGCATCGGTATCCAGGTCTCCACTAGCAAAACCCTGCATCAATACGCATTGAATATCAACAGGAAATATAAGCTACGCAAAATAGGAACTTCCAAATCAGATGCAGTTACAGTAACAATCACCTGATAAGCGCTATCAAAGAAAGGTAATAGCGCCTTTGATCTCATCAACTGCCTAATCTTCTCCCACTGATCAGGAGTAGGGTCTACACCAGTTGGGTTATGAGCACATGCATGGAGAAGCACAATTGCTCCTGAAGGAGCAGATCCAAGGTCTTCCAACAAGCCTGTTTTAAGCAGAAAAAATAGAAGGCCACAGAAATCAATAAAAATCACAGATCCATGCAAAAAAACTAATTGGCATTGGCATATCTATTCACTTGTGTTCCAATTAATATACCAGTCAACTTATCGTGAGCTGAAGATAAAGTATGAACAAATACTGGGAGCATAATGCATTAAATGACATCTCTCACAAAATACAAAACTTATATTGGTTACAAGTCCTTCCAGAAACTGTTGACATGCTCCAGCAGCGCACCACCCAAACAAAAAGGTGATACACTCATACAAGACCTACCCTGTGTAACTCAGTTTAGTGATGATTTCCTTAATATATTCTGGCTTTCTGTTTTTCCCTTCAACCATTTTCTTTTTTTGTGTTAAACCTCTTTTTCTTTATTTTTCAAATATCTAATAATATACTATTATATTAAGTAACCATAACAGTTATAAAAATAAATAGGTCCCACTGTCTACAAGTCATATTTATGTAGCATTCTTTACAATTACTAGGTATTAATTTACACAATTGTGTCTTTTAACTTCCAGATATGCTTGTGATTTTTAACTGTGGTTGCAGTTCTTTATTGATTGTTTTTACTTCTAATTCAGTACTCCCTTAATTTCACTAAAAGCTTTACAATTTGCTATTTTCAGCGTTCCTTAATAATTGTGTCAATTCTAATTGTAAATCTTTTACTAAAATGGAGGGAGGATGTTGTAAATATTATAGATTGCCAGATTAATTAAATTTTAAATAGTTTATGATTTTTTAAAATTTATTTTATCACACTAAAATACACTTGGAAAATATGTAAAATGAAATTGAATAGTGAAGTACATAATTGAGGATTTTATTGAGTGGTGTCAAATAAGTATGTCATAGATGCTAGGGGGAGGGTCTCAAACCTTCGAAATTGAGACCACGAGTAGTCGGATCATAGTAGCGGTACGTCTTCACGGACAAGCCTGCCAGACCAAAAACTTTTGTGTGGTTTCCCCACGTTGGTTGGGGAATGTATATAGTATGCTGCAATCGCACCGACCATATGTAACCATTTGATAGTTGGATAACATAAACAAAAAGATGTAAGCACAATTTAAGAGATGGTAGAGTGAGAATATGTGAACTCACTTCATGGTAGTGTCGAGCTAAAAATTCAGCTCCAACCCTCAGTGATCCTGTGCCAGACAAGCACTGAACTGTGGTGACTCTGTTCTCTTTGATTGCAGGACTATCACCAAGCAAATGAAGAAAGAAAATTTAAAAACAGAAATTGCATAGGATATTTGAACAACTGAACAAGAATTTAAATCAGGTAAGTACAGACTATATTAGAATCCAACATGAGTGAACTCATCCAACCATTTCCAAAACGAAAGACCGAATCTTTGCCCTTGGTCTATTATGAATGTAAACATTTCGGTACTTCTTTCTTCATTCTTACCAAACACATTAAGTTCATTATCATGAGAAGGGATTCATGCAGAGACAGTCATAATCCCAATGAACTTCATTGTACAACAAAAACTGAGAAATTCCATGTTTTCGCCAAGCATGGTTAAAACTTAAAAGAGTCCCAAGACAGTTTAGATGAAATAAGAAATTCCCTAAATGCTAGTCTGATGTGATAGGAGGAATGATTACTGTAGGAAAAGTAAAACCTTCGCCTGACACATCATTTGCAACTCAAGGCTGAAACTAATCATACATGTATAGCTTTCACTGTGATTTTTTTCAGAAACAAAAGAAACATTCTATTTAGGCTTTAGCAACTGCATCTCATCACCCAAATCAAATAAACTTGTGACAATCATCATTCTACTAGCATTACCTATCAGCACCAAGAATGAGTTTCGCACTCAACTTGTTGAAATTTGCCAAACCAATAATGGGGAGGTACTCTTTCACACGAGAACTGCACATTGATCAGACTTGAGTAAGAAATCAATGCAAATCTTAACCTCCAGGAATTAAAAAAAAAAAAAAAAAACTGAGAACTCTATACACCTGTCATTCACTAGCTTCTGTTCTGCCCTTCTAACAACATCCAAAACGAGGGGTTTTCCTTCCTGTTATTCCATAAAGCATAAACAAAACAGTCCAGGATAACATAACTTAAACATGTGCTAATTAAGATAAGTAGTGAAGGAACAATCACCTCCGTTCGGTATGCTCCTACTCCCAAATTCAACTTCCCAGGATTTGGGTCTTTATTGTATGCAACAGTTACCTATTTATCCATCAAAATGTTAGTCAAGGAAGTTCATACAAACCTCGATTCAGGTCCAAATTTAAAGCAAATGATAAACACAAGCGAGTTCCATGATATAGAATGTTATGTGCAGTCATACCATCACCAGAATGAAATGGCAAATGTAGGTAGCTGATAGAAGTACATTTCATACACGTATACAACATTGTTACTTGCATCCTGTACACACATTCTATGATTTGTATGCAAGTTCAGACTTTGGACCGTGGATTGAAAATCTCAAGAAGCACCTACTATTGAAACTCGGTTTTTCATCTCACCAAAATGGAATGTAACCAGTAATCCATGTTCTTAAAAAGTTTTTCAAAATCCAAAAACTTAGATCAGATCATCTCGTGGTTAGACACAGATTAAAAGTGCAAAACTATACCACTCCACCACCTATCGAAGTGTTAGATCATCCCCTAATCATCTCCAAATATGGTTAGACACAGATTAAAAAGAAAATCTATCAGATCATCTCATGGTTAGTCTTTTCGACTTTATAATCTTACATATATATTGCCTAGCGTTGAGAAAACTTTCCCAATCCTACACACCGACAATAACAAACATTTCTAACAATTATTAGACAGCATAAATTGTTATACAAGCATAAACAAATAGATCAGCACATAAATTGGTCAATTGGAAAACTGATACACATGTGTTTGGCTTAAATAGTTGAATAAAAGTAGAAACTAGTATCATTTTGATCATTTAAAAAAAAAATAATAATAATAGAAGCTGATCCCAGATGATTTAGGCAGCTGAGTGAGCTGTTGAACACAATCAGCGACTCAAAAACTCTAGATTACTTATGAATGAGAAATATTAATTCACCAGAAGCAGTAAAATTAGGTATGATCGCAACACAGAAATGAAAACAACATCATGATCATACAGAAAAAAAAAAAAAAAAAAAAAAAAAAAAAAAAAGTGTTAAGACATACGCCGAGAATTGCATCTTCGGGTGCCTGAACGACATGAGCGAAGACAGAAGACATGATCGAATGAAGATTTTGGTGGAATGACGATGTTGATGATGCTAGATTAAATGTAAATGAGAGTCTCTTCTCTTCTGGTTTTTTTGATTTTATTTTATACAGGTCGGTGCTGACTGCTAACATGCGCCGCATTTTCCATTTTTTACACACACGAGAGTAGTGACGTGGCGAATGGGGGAACTGTTTTTTTTTTTTTTGTTTGTGTGGGACCCATTTGCTTGTTTTCCAAGAAACAAAAGGTCGTCTTTTGTGTGACTTTAACTGTTTACTATGGATTGGGTGGGTTAATCAACTTTCTTGTGCCCACCGGATTTTCTTTGACGGTTTTGGGTTACCAATCTTCCACTTTCAATTTTCTCGTTTGGGGATTCATGTTGAAATTCATATACATTGGTCAAATTTTTGTTAGCAAGAATTAAGATCCTATCCATTTCATGTTTTTATCCCACTTTTGTTCTCTCATTAAAAGAAAAGAATGCTTCTTCAGGTATCGATTCACTTGTTTTTCTGCTTGTACTGGCGTGTTTTAGAAATTTGACGCGCGACATTGCTAAATCCAGAATTATAATGTGTTAGGGGTCGAATCAACAATATGATGCGGTTCAAACAGATTTATGTAGAAAAAACTCGTTGATTCTTACAGAATATCGAGAATTGACTCAAAACTCGTTGATTCAGTAGAATACCGAGAATTGATGGATCAAGATTAGTTAAGAATCAGAAAATCGATGATTTGGAGAACACTGCTTTTTCATATAATATCTCAAACTCTAACCTCTCTGATAAAATAATGAACAAGTACTTAAATAGTAAAAAACTCCTAACCAACTCCTAATCAACTACGAACTCCTAACCAATAAGTAATCCTAATCACACTATACTTCTAATTACCAACATAATCCTAAACATATTCTAACTAATATTTACATAATCTAACACGGAGCCTAACATAAATCTGTTTGGACCGCATCAACATATAATTGAATGCTCTTTAACATTTTGAGAAACTATATCAAACTGTTTGATATAGAGTTCAATGGTATTGGATTGTATCAGAGTTGGTCTGATAAACAGTACTCCCTCCGTTCCATTAAGAATTTTCTAAGGGGTTGCTTTCTCTAGATTTAAGAAAAATTAATAAAATATTCATTTGTGAGTGGTAGTATATTGATAAAGTTGTAAGTGGATGATAAAGTAAGAAAGAGAATGAATAAATTGATGATAAAGTGGAAAGAGAAATAATAAATAATTAGGTTGTGGGATGAAAATTTTCCATTTATGAGTTATATATGAAGTTTCTAACGAAACGTCAAAAAGAAAAGTTATGAAGTTATTAATGGAACGTGGGGAGTACTAATTAGATTGTAATTGATTTGAAAAAATGTGTACGTGATAGAGTTATAGATTTATAGATTTTATATGGTTGTTATATATGGTGTCATTAGTGTGTAATAATATTGAATTGACATGTGTAAAAAATAAGTGATGAATTTTGCTATTTTTTAACGTTACTTGGTTGGTCTAATTGTTTTTTTGATAGGATTGAGGTTGGCATTATAAATGAAAAATTAAGAAGAAATAAAGAGTGGATAATTAAGAAAGAAAAATATAATTGTTAAGAGAAAAGAGAGTAGTATAAGAGTAAGAGTAGAAGAAAGAAGAGAATATAGAGAGAATAAAATGGAGATAATGTAGAGTTCATTCTTCACACAAAATTGGGAGTACATAGTAGGTATTTATACATGAGAAGATGTATCTCAAGGGCCTAATAGTATATGAAGAGGCAAGTACATCTCCACTAACTTGTACACATTTATCTATTCATCCACTAACTTGTACATTAATCCCCTCATCCACTAACTCATTGTGCATTTATCCATAACAATAATTATTTATTTCAGTTTAGAAAGGGTTATATAAAACTATCACAATATCAAAATGTCATGTCCAAATTCAATTAACATTGGGCTAGAATCCACATACTGTCTAGACCAGGTTTATCATTAATATATAAACCATGTGATTGAGAATGTCCTACATTAGTACATAAACCCAGTCTAGGCCATAATTCTAGAATCATGCCAAACACCGTATGTTTGGGAAAGAGGTCACGATGAAAAATAAACTAATTAAATGAGAGTTAAGGTAATGAATATTGAAAAGAATTAAAAAAAAAAAAAAAAGAGTTCATGTGCGTTGAGCCCATCAGACTAAGGTTTCTAGGGCAAACTTAATTATCCTACTACGTCGCACTGTATTAACATTAGCACACCATTAAAAATTGAACAAATTATATAATTTAACAATTAAAAATTATTTTATTGACAACTTTAATATTTTAAAAAATACAAATTACATAAATTTAAAAAACCCATCCCTCCTAAATATTCAATTTACATTTTCAACAAAACATATCTCCTCACCAAAACTCCACACCATCACTACTTCAATTATGTTGGGATATTGAAGAAAATTTTAAGTAAATACAATGCCTAGTGGGGTACATTTACTTGGAGACTATTTCCTAATTGTTTGATCAAGGAAACAAAATATATATTCGTAAGCTACAAAGTAAGAGATTCAAATTGATACATTGCATGCCCGTAACGGACCTTGGGTTAGTGATGATTAATTGATCAAAGTTGAAAGGTGGAGTGGGTTTATCCCACATTGCTTACAAACAAGTATCTTTTCTACTCCCCCGTCCCACTGCAAATGACACATTTGCTTTTGAGCATGGAGATTGATGTGTAGCGTAAATGATAGTGGGAACACATGCACATGGGTTGTAAATGTTGTCAAAAAAAGAAAACGTGACATTTGTAGTGGGATATATATAAATGGAATATTTGTCATTTGTGGTGGGACGGAGGGAGTAATTTATAAATTTTTACACTATACTTGATGTTCAAGTTTGGTGGTAATGTTATGGAAAACTCTCTACGCGTGCGTGCCGGGGGGGGGGGGGGGGGGGGTTGGTGCAAATCTTGGCCAGTTGTACTGAAACTAGTGGGACCGAACTAAACACAAACGGGCTCGCGCACGCCGAACCAAACTAAGCAACGGGCTAGTCGCGCAAGCCATGGTTTTGATGGTTATTCTAACTTAAACCTTCCACAATCTTTGTCTAAATTTTGAATTGATTAGAAATTATTCAATATTGGTCATTTGTTGCTACAATTATTTTGTGTATTCGAATACACACTAATGAAGAATGATATTGCAGTTACAAATCTGAAAAGTCATGTCTACACTTATAAATAGGTCTCAAGATTGGAGATAAGAAAGAACACTCTAAAAATCCTTCTCCTCTCTTTGCTCTTGTTGCTTATCATTCCCCTTTCGTTTAATCCAGATTCTAGTTAGGTATGTCAGGAATTTGTAGCTTGTGCAGCTAGTTGTTCGTTTCACTGTTGTATTTTGGGAAACAATCGTCTGGAAATTCCTCTAAGCACACCGTAAGTGAGAGGACGAATTTGTTTTAAGGAAACAATCTTCTCTTTCTATTTATCTTCTATATGTTCCTCTTGCTTTGGTTTCAGTGTATTATATTTTTTTAACACTCTGGTTTCGAGTTTTATGTACTCATATTATTGGAAGATACTAACTGTTTGAGTTCTTTTTTGTAGAAATGGCTACGTACCAAATCATCCACTGTCTGTCTCTACTGTTGCCTAAGCAATGGCTCATTCTTCTCAATCCTCTGGACCGGCTCAGTGTTCCACTGTGGTACCTCGCATGGCTGGTCACACTTTGAGTGTTCCCGCGAACCATGCGGAGAAACCTGAAAAGTTCAATGACTTGCATTTTCTATTTGAACACTATAGGTCTTGGTTTGGTGAGGAGATCACTGATCCGGAAGTGGTGAATGCCATTGATGCATGGAGACATGCTGACTTCCTTTGCAGGAATTATGTGTTGAACGGTCTTTCTGACTTGCTGGACAATGTGTATAGCACGATGAAAACCGCCAAAGAACTGTGGGAGTCTTTGGATAGAAAGTACAAAACAGATGATGTTGGACGATTCTCGGGCTTTGTTATGGTTGATACGAAATCTGTGATTAGTCAAGTTCAAGAACTGCAAGTGATCTACCATGAGATCAGTGCTGAAGGCATGAAGCTGCCAGAGGTGTTTCAAGTGGTTGTAATGATTAAAAAGTTGCCAACGACTTGGAATGACTTCAAGAATTATCTTAAGCATAAGCGAACATAGATGAATATTGAAGAATTGGTTGTTAGACTCATGATTGAGATATATTATGTTCGATTAGTATATGATATTCCGATGTGCTAGACTGCTCATCATAGCTTTGTAATGGATCAATGCCTACGTTCTAGTTTGAATTACCGGTAACTATTTGCTAGTAACATGTTTGTCATAGATACGTAGTTATATAGATCGACAATCTATATGTTTAAACTAAATTAATTGTATTAATCATGATACCAGTGGCTCGTTCAAGATGTCAAATCAATGAACGTATTTTAGAAAGTATGGGAAATATCTGAAAAAGAAACCATATTAATGTTCCGCGGGTTAACTCGTCCAATAGTATTCAAGAAGACCTTGGCAAGAACGGCGTTCCGCAGAATATATGACTCACGCCCCTTTAGGTTCTTTAAATTCTGTGGGTATGAGGCAGTTTCATTTGGTCAACCCTATCTATCATCCATGGATCGATTGAACTCCATAGCCTATACAAGCAAGCTAAAGCTAATCTCAACAAAATTCAGAACACATTATATTGATATTCTTTGATGATAAAAGGTGGGTTAAAGTGTAGACATATATTACTGTATTATGTACAATATATCATGATGAAACATAATAATCAAAGTAATAATATACTGTATAACTATAATGGCGGGGCCAATTTAACTTTTAACAGTGGTAATGGAAATAAAAAGAGCCCCGCGTAATTATGAACTCGCCGCTCATGTAAATTGTAATCCATAAAAGATGGAAATTTTGTAACTTTAATTGAAAGCTGCTTTAAATCTTTATAATTTGTATGTACTACTTGGAATCTTTAGTCATTCATAAATACCCACTATTGTGCATGCTTGTTTCATCACCAATCAGCATACATACCAAGAACTAGCTAGCAGTATATTGATCTTTTCATTGCGTGCAGTCATGTCTCTGAAATGCACTGGGAAAAAGCTAGAAAACATCGAGGAAGATAACATTAGTGTTGATAATTGGCTGCCTGCTCCTGTTTCCTGCCAAAAACCGGAAACACCTACAGAATCGATGGAGTTCTTGGCCAGAGCATGGAGTCTTTCGGCTAAGGAACTCTCTAAGGCTCTTTGCAACACACATGACGACGTTGCTAAACAACCCATTTTGGGCTCACTCATCTCTGTATGTTCATTGATACTTCATACATTTTGCTTATTTTTGTGCCAGCCTCAGGTTACATTAATTTTGGTGTGTGTATATATTCTTGTGTTAATTTTGTTCAATTTTATCTGTGAAATCATATGTCAGCAGAACCAATCGTCATTAACCTTAGAGAGTCCTCCGGAGTCTCCAAGAGGGAGCGACGGTACTAAGGTAACTTCTCAATAAGAATAGCCTTGATCACATGATTTTGAGTACTTCAAGTGATGAAAAAAATACCAGAATAACTCCATGTGTTACACCGTTCTAGTTTGAATTATAATCCTGATCGAACATCCTCAACATATATACACAGGAATTACTTGTATTGCATCAAGCCCTCAACCCAGAATTTCTTTCTAATCATCAATTGCTCAGAAATGGGGTATGATTTCACATTTCATGTTGGACTATTCGTGCTCGTTTTCTTATTCGGTAAAAAGATTATGTTATATATGAAAGTGCATTCATCAGGGGTTATTTTTGTTCAAAGATGAGCACAAAATGTCAAACAACAAATGAATGAACGACAGAGTAATATTAGAAATCACTACAAACTAGATATCTCAAGTTGAATGGTATGAATGCAGCAGATTTACAGGAGCATAATGAAGCGAAAATCAATGGGAAGATGGATAAAAGATCAAAAAGAGAAGAAAAAACAGGAGATGAGGGCTCACAATGCTCAATTGCACGCATCAGTATCGGTAGCAGGTGTTGCTGCTGCAGTTGCTGCTCTCGCTGCAGCCTCATCGGATGCTTTAGCATCTGCAGCTGCTCTCGTTGCATCACACTGTATAGAAATGGCAGAACATATGGGTGCAGATCATGACCACATCCTATCGGTTGTCAATTCTGCGATCAATGCAAGGACTAATGGTGATGTCATGACACTCACTGCTGCTGCTGCGACAGGTATATATTCATTCATCGATCGTAGATTAGTTTTCATAGACAATTACAGAGATGATTCGTATATTTAGTGAGTGAGTGTCTTGGGAAATATCCTGTAATTAAGTTACCTTGTAACTAGCTGATAAGGCGATTAAACTTAAAATTGAGATCTGATAAGGTAGCGTGCGCTTTTACAGCACTGAGAGGTGCATCGATGCTCAGAACAAGACTACACAACGAGCATGGAGACCCGATAATGGACTTGAACGAGGTAAACCTCTGGATCAATGGGAAGCAGCAACCAAACGCATCCCGAGCACTGAATTTTGTTACCAAAGGAGGGGAGCTTCTTAAACGCACAAGGAAAGGTAAATAATCATGAGTCGGAAGTGCTTCTTTTAGTAGCAGAAGCAAAAATGAGTGTTTGCAGAAAGTATTCTGTTGTAGTCTTAAACTAAGGTAAAAAGAATGAAAGATTTGGTTTTAGATAATCATCTACAGAGTTGACTTTGAAAGTTAATCATTCTTTCATTAAAGTAGTTTTCACTAATCATAAACATTTGCAAACAGACACAAAAATGATCAATGTTATGGTTGAAATGTTGGC
The DNA here is from genome assembly GCA_026545765.1 of Plantago major. NCBI lineage: Eukaryota > Viridiplantae > Streptophyta > Magnoliopsida > Lamiales > Plantaginaceae > Plantago > Plantago major. The sequence continues at coordinate 28,233,146 of CM048841.1, forward strand.
AGGAGATCTACACTGGAAGCAAGTCTCTTTTAGTATTAACTCAAACTGGCAGGTATATATATCATATATGTACATTGGTATGTAGTATATGTTTGTGATGTACATATAAACTGAAAGCTGAAACTGGCTGGCAGGTAGTATCTAAACTAAAAAGCAAGCACATGGGAGGAACATTCACCAAGAAAAAGAAATGTACGTACGCGATAGATCTAGCTAAATCTAGATCGATTCGATTCATATAAGTAAGATGCATTAATCTTGGTGGTGCAGGTGTAGTGACAGGCATAGAGAGTGACATACCGGCTTGGCCTGGACGAGAGACTGAGGGGGAACAGCAGAGAGCATACTTTGCAATACAAACTGTAGAAAGGGTAATCGAACTGGAATGTCGAAACAGTGGTGAGAAGCAAATGTGGGTTGAAGGCATCCAACACATGTTGAATTTGCATCAGGTTAAATGATTGATCGATCATATCAAATCAGCTAGCTAGCTAACTAACTGCCTAACCAGCTAGCTAGCTCGTTCTTATTTGTATTTTAGAGCGAGCTTAATTGGAAGGCATAATAAAATGAAATAATGAATGTTGCGAACATGCATGGTTGAATCATCAAAGATTTGTAAATAGATTTCCTTGCCCCTGGTGATTTAATTTAATTACAACATACGTGTTGTAAGGCTTTAATTTCTACTCTCTTTAATTTCCCTGGTGAGTGAGTAGACTTGTACCACAGCCCGCTCAATAAGACTGACGTACAATAAATTTACAGGCCGTTGAATAGCTAGGATCGCCATTGAATATAGTTACAGAAACTAGTAAATGATTTACAAACATTTTTTTTATATATACACTACATTTAATACACCGCTTCCAATCATCACTAACCTCTCCGGTCTAAAAGGTTAAGTCTCAACTGATAAGTGAGCGGGTCGTTACATAATATATTAATAGAGTGATGCTGCCGCCAAATCCACAAGGGATCATCACTAAACTCTTCAGGCCAAAAAGTTAAGTCTCAACCGATAAGTGAGCGGGTCGTTAAATATAGTAATAGTCTGAGATTGCTGCCAAACCCACAAGGGTGCGATCATTGGTCTCAGATTATGGCTGTCCACATCCAAAACAGAGGTTTGATGAGTACGTCGGAGCAATTAATTAAGGGGTAGAAGTAATACTCCACATCCAACATATAATGAAGAGCGTGCGGATAAAGGTTGTATATGATTACATATACTATGGTATAATATTTTTTTATGTGATTTTAATTTAAAAGCAAACATTTGTGAGCTCCGACCCAAAACTAATAATATTACACCAATTGTCGAATTGAAATAAGTAATTGAGTACTATTGAGATCCCATATCCAATTTAATGTCCCATATCCATCTTCTTTATATTGCTCTTATACTAGATCCTCCAACCCCAAATTAAACAATGGAACACTACACAAACCAAACTCTAGGCCACTTCATCAGCGAAGAGGAAAACATAATTAAATCACCACCCCGTCACCAACAAACCTATGACAATCTCCTCTACAGCCCATCAAGATCTTCCACCACCTCCATCAACAACACCACCTACCCTGCTCCCGACTCCCCATGGACCCTCTCACCCCACAACACCCCCTCCCCCTCCCTACTCTACCACTGCATTGCATCCCTCCACCGCGACGATGGCAACATCTTCTCCATCGCCACTGCCAAAGGCCTCGTCTTTACCGGTACCGAGAGCACACGCATCCGTGCATGGCGCCAACAAGATTGTACCGAGAGGGGTTACCTCAAGTCAACATACGGCGACGTTCGAGCCATTCTTGCTCATGGTATAGAATTTACTATTAGATGATTGGAGCGTAACTAAATGACATGATGAAAAAATATAAGAATTATATATTAAGTAGTATTTTTATACATGTATCCTAATCATATGATTATTTTTTAATTCTCTAATAGGTAACACCCTCTTCACTTCGCATAGAGACTGCCAAGTCCGAGTGTGGAACATAACTTCCTATTCCGAAAATTTCCAGGCAAAGAAAATGACGAATTTGCCCAAGAGACGTAGTTCTTTCCTCTTTTTCCACAAGCCAACGAATAAGCACAAGGACCACATTTCGTGCATGGCCTACAACCATGCCGAGGGGCTCCTATACACTGGCTCTTGGGACCGGACGGTCAAAGTGTGGAGAGTTTCCAGTAGTCGATGTGTCGATTCGTTCACAGCGCACGAGGACAACATTAACGGCATTCTGGTTAACCCGAATGACGGTTGCTTATTCACTTGTTCTTCAGACGGTCAAGTCAAAATATGGCGGAGAGTATACGGTCAAAGCTCCCATACACTTACCATGACGCTTAAGTTTCAGCTTTCTCCCGTCAATGCACTTGCCTTGAGTGCATCTTCCAACACTTGTTTTCTCTACTCGGGTAAGATTTACTAGATGATAGGGGCGTAATGAAAATGAAAGATAGAATTACCACAAGGATGAAATTTTTTATCACAAATTTATTCAATTATCGAGGAGCAAACCAGAATTTGAAGTATACAGTGAAAGTAAATATATTAGATTATTTTTAAGTTTGGGAGATGCAATATTTTAAATGATCCAAAATATTACCTATCAAAATAATTTTCAATTTTGTGTGGGGGGGGGGGGGAACGTAGATTCCCCACTGTGCCCCAGTTCTTCCACCCAGAGGCGGAGACACACTTGAGCTCAGCCACACCCAATTTCTTCTTCATCCTTACTTTTGTCAAATAATTTCATTTAAATTTTAACTTTTATTATGCATAATACTTGCATTTCAATTTTATGAACTATATTGCAAATCTTGGTTGGTAAAATATAAATTTTAAGGCGACGGTGTGAGGTATTTTTTGGTATAAGTAGTGTATGTTTTCAATAGAATTTGTACCGTTTATAATTAATCACATGCATTGTCTATTGACGAATTAAAAAAGTGATGCGTTTGCCCCTGACTCAGGTTCTTCGGACGGATTCATTAACTTCTGGGAGAAGGAGAGAATGTCGGGGAGATTCAACCACGGGGGGTTCTTGCAGGGGCACAGGTTCGCGGTCCTATGTCTTGTGGCAATCGAGAAGTTGGTTTTCAGTGGATCAGAAGACACGACGATAAGGATATGGCGAAGGGAAGAAGGGAGTTGTTTCCATGAGTGTCTGGCAGTGGTGGATGCTCACAGGGGACCAGTGAAGTCACTTGTTGTGTCTCTGGAGATGGACAAAGTGATGGTGATGGGGTTTTTGGTGTACAGTGCTGGATTGGATCAGACATTTAAGGTATGGAGGATAAAAGTGATGCCTGATCAAGAAATGGATACTACTGCTAGTAACTTATTAGATCATCATGCAATCAAAGTGCACAATAATAATAGTAATAATAATGCAGGGGAGTATGAAATCAGCCCTGTTTTGTCACCTTCATGGGTGGAGAAGAAGCTCCATGGTGCTAATCATCCATTTCATTGATCATTCATTTCATCAGATTTTTTATGTACTAGTACTACTTCTAGTATAATCATAGTGTAATTTTAATTTAGTGTGTGGTTGCTCAAGTGATTTGAATTCATAAACCCACTCTCATAATTTCTATTTATGGATCACATTTTGGATATGATTTTATTTCATCTACAATTATACGGGATAGGAGCGATCTTGATCCATTGTGATATATCCACAACTTTCTAATTGATATTGAAGATTGAATAAAAAAGTTATATCGTCAATCTAATGGAAGTGTCAAGTTTATCGTATAGGTTTGAGTTTGTTCGCCTCTTAATCTTTTAGAGATGCCCTGAATGTAGATCTAAGCAAATTCACGCTGAAGAATCAACAATTTGTTCCGCTATGAATAAATCGAATTATTGATATATAGTCTTTTTCTCCTCCGCTGCTCTTGTGTAATGGTGGCCATATTGACATATTTCATGACTATTCTAAAATGGTAGCCCATCTGAGTTAGGACGTCAAAACTCTGAAATTTCAATAGACAAATTTAAAAAAATAAAGTTGCACATTGATCATATGAATAACATTTTAATTTGTTTAAAACTTTGGACTTATGAGGGATATTAATTGTATTCATTAAAGGTAGCTGCATGATATGTCTAACATGCATGTTAGTTCATCACTATAAATAAGGGGACGAATAGTATTGAAGAAGGGGTGGTTATTGTAAGAGTGAATGATATTGCAGTACTGTAGGGTAGTAAATTGAATTAAATATTGTATAGGGGGTGCAGTGAATAATTTTACCGAATTATATAGGTTTGATGTTAATTGCAATAACAATCCTACCTAGAATTGCCTGTTAGCGACAGGATCAATTTATTAGTGCAATCTTATTCTTATCGTTTCATGAAAATTGAAGGTAGTCCGGTAGGTTAGGTAGCTACGGCCTACCACCTTCAGTGCGCGCTACTAATAGTACTGTATTAGTATTGCGGCTCACCTCTTCTATAAGCCATGCCAACTTGTAATTCCTTGTAAGTTGTTGAAACTATGAAGCCATGGGATCAGCCGTGGCCATACGTGAAAACTGCCATGACAATTTCTTCTACGACTGAATTCTGAAAAATTGACTGCAGTGGGCTCAAACGTGGCCATGATTTTTTTTATTTTTTAATTTATTTTACATATTTAGATAATTAAACTTATTATAAAAGTATTTACAAGTTGAAATTAATAATATCGTACTTAAAAATATTTATTTATATCATAAAAACAATACATTACAACACATACAACATTGAAATCCTAATGCAGATAAAGTAAATCACACAACAACAATTAAAAGCACACAACAACAAACATCAAAGACGCACATATGTCTAGGTCCTTCTTCAATTGCTCCACCATGTTTAGAAGCTTCGGGGTTAAGTTTGCATAGTTTTGATACAGCTACATAAGCATTTGCCACTTCTGCATCTTGAGAGCTTCCGCTTGTTGTCTCGCAAATTCCGCCTGTTGTCTCGTAGTTTCCTCCTATTGTTTTGTAGCCAACTCTTGTATCATTGCCAGCCGTGTTGTATCTTCGGGTTCCTCCTCCATCTTGCGCTGCATAATCTCATGCCTTCTCTCCTCTAATTGAAGCTTCTTCGCCTCAATTTCAGTCAGCTCACTATGTCCGATGTTAAATGAGACGATACCCTCGCTTAAAGTTTCCATGTATGAGTGGGTACTCTTCTGAGAAGCATTACCCTGTAGGCTCTTAGCCTTATTACAACCCATCGGACGCTTAGAACCAACACCGCTTTCTTCACTGGCGATGAAAGGTCGACGTTTGCTACCGCTACCACCACCACTTTGTTCCATTGGATATGTGCACCTCCAGCCTCCTCATATGCACCTCCAGCCTCCTCATCTTCATCATATGCATTAGTTTGTTTTGCTTTTGCCGGCTTCCCGTACCACTCCATTTGTTTCTGCCACTGGGACACCCTTTCAGTGCTAGCCAACAATGGTTGTCGTGGAATGTCTTGTGATCTTTGTGATTGTTACTATAGATTCTATATGCCAATTAATGCGTAGATGTCATCGTAATTATGACCACTCTTATTACCAAGCACCCTTGTAGCCTCATCAAACGCCGTCACAAATGCATTTATGTCTTCCTTGATCCGACCCACCCCATCTATTTCGAAGATAACTATAAGTTCTTGCCTTCTTGGAGTAAGACCCTCAAGAACTATTCCATCAAGTATTGTAGCATCCCAGTGTTGCTTCACCCTCTTAAACATACTAGTATATGTTTGACTGGTTGAGAGAACAAGATCTTGACTCAACTGCATGAAAATTTTGATGATATCAAGGTCTTCATTGTGTGAGTACTTCCTCTTGTCTTGTTTACCATCGGCCGGTGTTGGTGGAGCATCGTTCTTCTTTTTTTTTTTTGTTTGTGGACTTTCTTTCCCTTTGGATCCTCCTGAGTCTCTGGAACATACTCCGGAGTACTCTGAGTATACGGTGGGGGATAAACGTTGTCTGGGTCGAGGGGTTGGTTGAGTCGAAGTAGGTTTGAGTGGAGGCCAATGATGGGTTATTTTGGTAGTAGTCGTGCAACCAATTTGCAGCGGCTTCCAGTTGGTTACTGGATAGCCAAACATAGGTAGGATCATTTCATGGATCGGGTGGAGTGGAGTTGGGAGTATGTCCGTCCATATTGTCAGATCGGATCAAACACGTGAGTAGTTTCGATTTAGAGTTTTGAGTTTAAGAATGGAAGAAGGGAGAAAATTGAGGTGTGGTGAAATGGTTTGCAAATGACTTCAATTTACAGATCTTGAAAAAAATATGTCCGTTGGTACAATTTTTTTATTTTAATAGTATATATTTAATTATATATTAACTATTTAAATTTAAAAAATTAAAAATAAAAATAAAAATTGCTCCCAACCCAACGACTGGGAGATAGATTAGTCGTGCCCCATATGGCCACTCCCACAGGGAATAGCCTAATAATACAAATTATTTAGATATTGTACTTTAGGTTGGATTTGTTTAACACTAACTTATCATCTCAATATGCTTATTTTACAGAATTTTAAAAATAAGAATGTTACGTAAATGTCTCCGGTAGCTTATAAACTAACTGATCTGATAAGTTTGAAATATACTACCTGATTTGATTTTTATACATACTATATTTAAAAATATCAATTATCTGCTAACTAATTTACTAAGATAAAGTCTTTTAAGAGCTAGAGACGTACCTAGTTTATCAATAAAATCTTCGATATTATTAATCAAAACGTCTATGTTCTCACTTATATTAAAAAAGAATCCATTTCATGAACAAAACATAGATGATTCTGTTGATTTCATAGACCGTCTTTAGATGAATTTTCTAGAGTCCGTCTCCCATGAGAATTTGTAATTTACTAAACAAGGAATTGTTACACCTAATTACCTTTTTAGATTACCACTTTTTGTTTAGGTCCATAATGATTCAAAAATTACACCTAGGTCCAAAAATACAAATTGAGGATTGACTTTTGCTGAAAAGCCTGAAGTTCTCCTCCTTTTAGCTACTGTAGAATAAAATAGTTCTTAAATATACAAGTTTTATCTTATTACGCATTTGTCTCAATTATTTTATATTTTACAATATTGACATCCAAAATAATCCCCAAATTTTAGACTTCTGATAAATAAACCCTAAAAATCTTAATTTTTCATATGTTCATATATCTTCATTATTATTTCAGAAAAAATATTAGCGTTGAGCTTCCTTATTATTTCATAAAAAAAATATTAGCATGGACCTTCCTGGAAGCTCCAGGTCATAGCTTCCATGGGAGCTCCAATCTGGAGCTCCGAAAGCTATCGATGCTTGGAGCTCGGATTTTAGAGCTTTTATGGAAGCTACATGCTTTAATTAAGTTTTTTTTTTTTAAAAAAAAGATTGAATTAAAGAAGAAGATGGATGGAAAAATAAATTATAAAAACTTTGGTTCTTTGTTAGAATTTGAAAGTTTTAGGGGTTAATTGTAATAAAATTAAATATGAAATTAAAAATAAAAGTAAAAATAAATGACATTTATGACACTTTACTACTATTTCTCTCTCCTGAGTTCTTTTGGACCTAATTATAAAAATCATTTAATTAAAAGGTAATGTTTGGACTTTATCGTAATTTTTTTAATCATTAGGGACCAATGTGTAAAATCAACATCTAGAAAGGGTGTTATGACAAAACCTCAACTAAACATAATATAACTAATAATTTACCACAAAGTCTCCCGAGTATGTAGAGATGAACCTATATTATTAAGAAAATCATCCAGGTTACTAATCGAAACGTCTATGTTGTTAACGAAATAAGTTCTTTTTTAATATAAAAAATACAAAGTCTTATAAAAGTCCTACTCATTTGTGATAGTCCAAAAAGTCCATCTAGTTTCACATAAAAATTGTCTATATTTTACATTTGTCCATTTTAATCTTTTTCGCGGATCTGGATTGAGGGTGGATTTTTTAGAATTGAATCCGAATCCGGATTCGAAAATAGTTTTAGTATAAAATTTATTTTTTTAGGGTTTTCTTTCACTTTCTTTATTTCATTCTTCATGTTTCTCTCTCTATCTTCCAATCTCTTTCTCTCTCTAAAACTACCATCTAACCACCACTAAATCCGCCGTAATTCCGTCGTCCGACCACCAATACTAAATTCAATTGCATATTTGAGTAGCTCATGAGCCGATCTATATTTCTAACGGTAATTTCGTTTTTCCATTTTGTCGACTTTCAAAATTGTTGACCGGACTTCGAAGCTTTCCGGTTGTCTTCTCCGGTAAATCTCCGACTACTCAACACACATAAGTCATTACCTTGTCGTTTCCTCGATTTTCAGGTCACTTATGTTTTTTCCCGATTTCGTTTAGTTTTTTGTATAAATAGTCTACATTTTAGTCGAAATTATCTATGTTTCTTCAGTGTTAGTTTAAATGTATATATGATGTTTCGAATGAGTATCAATGCGTTTTATATGCTTTAATTTAGTAATTTTCTATATTTTGGTAAAAAAATGTCTAGTTTTTTTTTGTATAAATGTCCTATGTTTTAGTAGAAATTGACTATGTTTTTCTTTGTTATTGGTTTATTGTGAAAAGATAGATATGTTGTATATTGTCTAGTTTTTTTGTATAAATGGTCTATGTTTTTCGTTGTTGCTGATTTAGTTTTTTTGTATAAATTGACTATGTTTTACATTAAATTGTCTAGTTTTTTGTATAAATAGTCTATGATTTAGTATAAATTGTCTATGTTGTTCGTTGTTGCTGGTTTAGCTTTTTGTGTATAAATTATATATGTTTTAGTATAAATTGTATATGTTTTAGTATAAAATTGTCTAGTTTTTTTGTATACATTGTCTAGTTTGTTGTATAAATGGTCTATGTTTTAGTAAAAATTAATTGTGTATGTTTTAGAAGAAATTGTCTATATTGTTCGTTGTTGCTGGTTTAGTTTTTTTGTATAAATTGTCTATGTTTTACTATAAATTGTCTAGTTTTTGTATAAATGGTCTATGTTTTAGTAGAAATTATCTATGTTGTTCGTTGTTGCTGGTTTAGTTTTTTGTATAAATTGTCTATGTTCTACTATAAATTGTCTAGTTTTTGTATAAATGGTCTATGTTTTAGTAGAAGTTTTCTATGTTGTTCGTTGTTACTGGTTTAGTTTTTTTGTATAAATTGTATATGTTTTACTATAAATTATCTAGTTTTTTTTGTATAAATGGTCTATGTTTATGTATAAATTGTATATGTTTTTTGATGTTTTTGTTGTATGTATTAGGTTTTCGTAAAAAGGATGGTCGAACAAAGAAATTGATTGGTCACAAAAATTGATACGTTGTGCAAGAAGGGGTCGACGGACAAATGTATTAAATGTTTTTTAAAAGACATGTAGTTTTATAGGTTGTAAATTTTTGATTTTTTTTTATTATTTTGTGTATTGAAATTTATTGGTCGACGAATGAAATTGAAATTCATGTTTATTTTTCTAAATATTGTGTTTTGATTGGATAAATAGGTTGTTACTAATGTCTACGTGCTAAATATATACAATTTGACAATAAACATTGACAATTTGATGATAAACCTAGACAATTTGATGTAAAAATCAACATATATGGATTTGGATGAACATTAATAAGCTAAGTAATTTTTTTTCAAAAAAAAATTGACCCGCTTTTGCTTGGTTACTTGTCTTTCTACCGCTGTGCAAGGTATATAAGTTTTATAAGTCTAGGTGCGAAAAATCAGATTGTCTAGTTTTTAAGGTAAATTGTATATGTTTATGCATTATATGAACTTTGAATTTCTTGATACGTAAATGTCTCGCAATCTGACTCGTGTCCAGATAAATTATCTGGTCTAATTTGCTAAATCGACACAATTGCGGAGTGGTTACTATTAAGAAGAATTTGAAGGAGAGATTTGCAATTCTTCCGCAAACTATGAGATCGGAGTGGCGCTCTCTCTCTCTCTCTCTCTCTTCGTCGGTGCTAAAAGAATGGCAAAATCAAGTGAAGCTATCATCATCATCAACCTAAAACCAGTAATTCAGTACTTGAACCCAGATCATTTCAATTTATATTTCCATTTTTATTTATATTCGTATTCTTGGAGCAATGTATTCACTAATTCCTTTATTAAGATTGTCAATGGTGAGATTTGATAGAGAAGTTGCCAAGTTAGTTTATTAATCACCAAGGTAATATTTGGAGTATGCATTTCTGTAGAAATCTCATGATCATCTTAGTTTCAATTTCACATGTATCTTCATTGTATATAGAATTTAAATTGCCATTTATCTTCACTTATACACGGTTTGATTTGAACTCAACTGTTTCTCAATTTGGTTCAATTGGGTTTATGATTCACCCAAATTAGGGCACTTCATTTTGCTAGCTCAAATTCCATCAGAGATCTTACTTTCGTGTTTTATATTGCACTAGATTTGGATTTGATCATTACCTATAACTGGAGGATTATTTCTTATGTGATTTCTAGTAATGGCATACGACTTTCATCGAATATGTAAACTGCAAAGCAGGAGACTTCTTTCGATAATGGCACTAGTGCTTGCCTCCGTCGTAATACTTCAGTATTTTCAGTTGCCATATAGAAATAGCTTCTTGAGTTTGATATCCACTGGCAAGGCTTATTTTAAATTCTCCGATGCCGATGGAAACAACAAGCAACACCAATCGTTTTTGAGAAATGATTCTTGGCCACCAGTTCCGGTGGTGGATCAAAGTGTTTCTTCTCCAAGTACATCACCAGTGGGAGCAACCATTAGCATAGCACCAGTAAATTCTATGCAGTATGGTATTACTCCATCTATAGCAGAAATTAGTCCGTCAAGGAGCCCAGTGGAATCTGTCATGTCAATATCTGATATGAACAAGTTGTTGCTTCGTAATAGAGCATCAAAGGTAATTAAAGGTTTTAGTTACACAATAATGCTTTTTAGATATAGTTTAGTGCTACTCATGTTTTAGAAAATGAAGACATTCTATCGCAGATCCCCAACTGGCCTTCAGCTGCTGATGAAGAATTGTTAGATTCAAGATTCCAAATTGAGCACACGGAAATTGTCAAGGATTATCCTACCTTATATGCACCTCTTTTCCGGAATCTTTCTACATTTACGAGGTAATATGGTGCTACATTGAATGGGGAAGTTATTGTTGTTCTGTAGAATATACGGCATCCTTTTCCTGTGCTACACGAGATTATTTATACTTCCCATATTGCTTGCAGAAGTTACAAAATTATGGAGAAAAAGCTCAAAATTTACATCTACCCAGATGGGGAAGGACCTGTATTTCACCAGAAAAAACTCATAGGAATATACGCCTCGGAAGGATGGTTCATAAAGCTCTTGGAATCGAGTAACCAGTTCATAACCAGTAATCCAGGAGAGGCTCATTTATTTTATCTGCCATTCAGCTCTGTGATGTTGGTAAAGTATGTGTATGTCAAGGATTCTAATACTTACGATGACATAAATGAATATCTGAAAAACTACCTTGACGGTATCAAGGCAAATTATCCTTTCTGGAACAGAACAGATGGAGCGGACCATTTTGTAGTGGCTTGCCATGATTGGGTATGTTCTGCAGCTCAATTGCTGAAAATAATACTTTGGATTAAACTATTACATGTAGAAATTTCATCACAATATTTGAGCTCATCTATGTGGATTAAATGAGTACTCCCCGTGCTTTATGTGACGTGTGTCTGATACTGCTGTATTGTTTCACTTTAATGAATTGCATCTGCCAAACCTCTTCATCCAAAACTTCTTTTCTTACAATTTGAGTAGTTATGGTGCAGAATAAATGTTTCAAATCTGAAAATAAAAGGTTTTGGTTGCATAATAATACTCATTCCATTTCCTTTTAAAAAATGGAGGGAATATAAGAGCTCTATTTATGCTGTTAGAATGTTATGCAAAGTAGACTGTCCCATCTAATTCACAAGTTACAATGGCTTTGTATTCATTCTCTCAGGGGCCAATCGAGACAATAAAACTGATGGGTAACTGCATACGGGGTCTGTGCAACTCCAATGTAAAACAAGGCTTCGAATTTGGCAAGGATGTTTCCATAGCTCAGACAAAGATTCATTCACCCGAAAATCCTGTCGAGGATATGGGTGGACTGCCTCCTTCCGAGCGTAAATGCCTTGCTTTCTTTGCTGGCAAAATGCACGGGTCCCTTCGTCCTATTTTGTTGAAGTATTGGGAAAACAGAGATCCTGAAATGAAGATCGTTGGGCGAATGAGACATGGATATACTCAGCAGATGAAAAACACGAGATATTGCATATGTGCCAAAGGCTTTGCAGTGAATAGTCCAAGAGTGGTTGAAGCGATTATGTTTGGGTGTGTACCGGTCATTATATCAGATAATTACGTCCCTCCATTTTTTGAGATACTAAACTGGGAATTGTTTGCTTTGTTTGTCCCGGAGAATGACATTCCTAACTTGAAGAACATTCTCTTGTCAATTCCAGAGGAAAGGTATGTCGAAATGCACAAGAGTGTTGAGCAGGTGAGGCAGCATTTTCTTTGGCATAATACACCGGTGAAATATGATGTTTTCCACATGATCCTTCATTCAATATGGTATAAGAGGGTATTCCAACTGAAGCGAAGTTAAATTATTCTGTATCACCCTTTGGCCAAATGCGAAAACTTAAATGAGGAATTTGAGTTATCAACTTTTGTGCCATTGTTGTATAATATGAATCATGTATGCGGGGACAAAATCCGGAAGTAGCATGATGGAGTTGGATAGTATCATGCATGCACTCGAAAACAGTTCACTTTCTAATGCCCAAACTGTTGAGCTGCACAGAAACAGAGTCTATGGAGTATGGAGCTCTTGGCTGACAGCCCCAGAGGTATCTGCGATGTTGTCGTGTAATAACACCGCTAGATACCGATCACATAGGTATGTTATTCTGTTCAACTGAAAACGTTTACTTGTTTACATAAGATATCAAGAACAGGATGATACTCATTTACTTGTTTTGGTTCTGAGATTGCAAACTGTATGCTGCGATTTTATTGTCTCAAACAGGCTAAGCATTTTTCGTTCACAAATTTATGAACAGGATGATACTCGTATACTTGTTTACATAGTGTGGGATTCAGATCAATCTTATATACATCAGGTCTACGAGAAATTCATATAACCCATACAACACTTTACACGTACAGGGCTATGAACAGGTTAGGTGAATGAGAAGAACAGCCATTTCGGGTCAATACGCCCCTAATATGGCGAATCGGACAATCCTAGGTTGCCCTTACTCCACATGGAGATGGCTAAGTGCCACACCACAATTCTCCTACTCTTCCAAACTCATGTGAAGTCTATATATGTTTTTCTCTGACTGATGCCCAATTTTGATGATCAGTGGTGTAAAAGCAGCTTCTTGGCCTTGGCTAGTGTGTTCTTGAACCTTCCAACATCAACAGTGATGTTCTGATTCTGCAAATATACAGAGTCTATCATATCCCATCCTTTCATATGAACCGATTGTGGATCTTTAATAACTGGATCATCATCCGAATATTTTTGCCTCAACGAACTCTCTTTGATCGAAACCCCATATTCCATGTACTGTAACTTCATCTCAGAAACAGGCCCTGAAAAGTAATTTCTAGCAATATAATCAAGCTGTCCGAATGGAACCAACTGAATAAAGACCGCGTTATCAGGCAGGAATATCATATTAGCCAGCCCTGCTCCATGAATCCCCATAATTGCATCACACGAGTTTACTATCCGCGTAAATCTTGACACATCTGCAGCCTTGCCTTCCTTCCCTACAACCACCTCGAATCCTACTTCCTTCGCCACCTGAATGATTTCATCTGCTTCAAAAACAATTCAACAACATAAGAATTTTCAAAACTTTACTATGACGAATGAGTGACTTAAATTTGAAATATATATTCTCAGGTCACCTTCGTTCAATATGACTCGTGTCCTTTTCCTAGACACAATCATCAGACGAGGAACACGTCGCCCTGATTCCATTGCAACATTTCGCTTAAGGGAATATGCGTCTCTTAGTAGCTGCCTGAAGCTGTGTATTGACACTCCAGTTGCATTTTCACCCACAACAAGATCACTGTAAAACTTGAGACCGACTACCATTTTGCTATAGCAATGAACTAGTCCATTTTCATTGTCAATATTGACCACTGGAAATCTGGTAAGCATCCTCAGAGCCAGAAGAAACTTATGAGTCCACCACGCATGGTAATCGCTCATAAGAAAATCTATGTTCCGCTGGAACTTATAGGAAGTCATGTACAACGGGAACATCAAATCGGAGAAACTATGGTAATAGTTCCTGTAAGATCCCCCTGTTGAGAACAAAATTGCTGGCCTTTTGTGACTGTGAGCACAGTTCAAAATATTGGTCTTATCTTTGTCATTGTAGATTACTGTTTTAATTTTCCAGGTGGTGACATTTTGTGCAGTGCCTCTAACATAAGGCTTAACTGTCCAAGAATTGGAAATAATTCCTTCATCTTGATGTTTTAGAATAAAAATAGTTGAGGTATTTGCTTGAATCCTGATATCTCCTTCAATCTCACAATAATCTCCTCCTCCTTGTAGCTTTCGGCATAATAGTGGCCCCGTTTTCGCACCAATCGCTTGAGATTTAACTGAGAACATTCGAGTTGTCAGTTATTGTGGCGTATATTGCATGTCTTAGCTTACAAAGTGAAGTATGAAGATAGAAGACAGACATACCTGATGAGATGGGATGCAAAAGAGACTTGAGAGTTGGCCAAATGGTGAATGAAAAGATGAGGAAGAAAATGAGTGCAGAAAAACCAAGATTACGCTCAAAACGGCTAATAAATGTTTTTGCCATAATAAGTGGATTGATTAGCTTGAATAAGTGCTTAATAGAATAGTAGTTCTTCCTTCCAGAATAACTTTCCCTTTTTAATATTTTAGACGTTACCAACAAAACTTTCCCTTTTCATTTTTGACAAATTCTTCATATAACAGTAATACTATTTAGCAGAAAATTTTGAATAATGAAAGGCTCCTATTTCAATTTAAGCATGCTTTGGATAAGAAGAGAGAGCGTTAGATCGAGGTCCATGGGCTTTCGAGAAGAACTTAATCATCTTGGCATCCATTGAAGAAGGAGAAGATCCAAAGTAGATAACAATTTAACCGGTGGTGGTATGGCAATGAGAAGATGGATATCACTAAACCGTTGAAAAGGGCTCTTCGGGCTTCGTGTGTCAATGGAGAATCGCCTAGTGGTCACGCTTACTGAATTTCTGTTATATATGCGGTGTGATTGGTCTTCTTTTGAAGGATTGCAAAATTCAGTCTGATATCGAGGTGGTTAGTGGGAATACTGAGGAAGACACGTTAGAATGGGGTGATTGGTTACGTTCGTCAGGGAATCAGTGTAATTCTGTCATTGGTGGGGGAGTTGGAACCCAACTGGTACTCGAAGACCCCTTCGTAGACAGGTGCCGTTCGCCGGAAGCCAAGTCCAGTAAGGCAGGTCCTGTTTTAGGAAACAAGATGCAAAATCCAGCAAGCTCCCTAAGGCACACTAATTGTTCTCCTCCCATGATATTAGGAGCTAAGAGTGGAGATATGGAAGGTGTACAAAAAAACTCTCTGTTGAATCCACAATCTTTGCAGCCAATTGTCTTTGGTCAACAGATTTCTAACACAAATTTTGTTACGACTTCCAAACCCATTAATTCGAACGATAATCCTAGCCAATTAATATCTCCCCTAAATTTAGCTAGTCAACCCCTGTTGAATGATGTTTTTTTAATACCAATTTCCCTTCATAACCTCCCAAACCCAACAATTAGTACATGATACCTCGAATAGTCTGAGAAATTTGCGCCAAGTACCCTCCAGGATTTAATTTTCAGAGAACAATCCATAAAGTGCCAGGTTTAAAAAAAAAAAAGGTATTGGAATAAGCTTTAGACTTTGATGAGCAACAATAGATGTCTATTTAGTTCTCAACAAGTTTAAAGTACTCTTAGACTATAGGTTTCTGAATGACATTGTAAAAGATGAAATTTACTTAGACTGATAGAGTAACTTGAATAGGATGATAGATCTCTATATGATTTTTTTATTATTTTTTTATCTTTCTAAAGAAGACCAAAACATCATCAGCAAGGGGCTATAAGAGTTGAAGGCTCAATGAAAACTAAATAAGTTTTCTGAGTACAGTGCATTTAATGCATAGTCCGTACTCTCTGAGAGAAAGGTTTCAGCTTTCTCAATAATAAGCAAAAAAGTACTGCACCATTTTGTCAGATTTATAGAAACATTTAGCTCAAGGTTTGAATTATAACCTAACGGGTTTAAAATTCAAACGGAACTATTTGTGCCTATAAATAAGAACACTTAGAACTTGAGAGCAAACGGAACCAAGAACACTCAAACCTGCAATTGCGATCAAACTCTCCCATTTCTCTAAGTTCATAAGTTCCTACAAGTTTTAAGCTTTTCAAGCTACTTGTGAAGAATTGAATAAGCTTTTGAGTTGCAACTATAAAAGTGCTCTTTATTCCAAATAAGAACAAGACTTGTCTTTCCAAAAACAACACACCAAGTCTTTGAAATACAAGAACTTTGGTTGAGCTTCTTAATCATTGAAGTAATTGAAATATTGTTACCAAAGTGATCACTGCCTTGACAAAAAGACACTACAAACAAACAAATCAAACAGGCGTGAAGAAGGAAGAATGGAGGAACTACTTGGCTTGGTAAGCTAATGAAAACCACTTGGAGGAACTAGAGTATTTAACTTGCAAAGTCAAAGAAAGATGGTTATAGGTTACTAAGTTGGGAATCTTGGGTTTAAAGGGATTTCGCTAAGGATAATATTTTATAAGGAAACTCACTATCCTGTCTTAGTGAATTCAAGTCCTTATGAAGGGCAAAGTGGATTAGTTGAAAGATTACGCCACCTTCAAATACCTCTATAAACATGTATTATTTACTTTATGCACTTTACTTTCGGCAAGCTATTTGTTTGCTTGTTTATTTTACTCATTTCTAAAAGTTACTCAACACTTAACTAAGACTTCTGCTCTCTGGTTGTTAAGTATCAACAACCCTTATGCATGGTGAGAAAAAATTGTTTGACACAAATGTTTTTTAAGTCTATTCCCCCCCCCCCCCCCCTCCCCCCACCCCCCCGGCTTAAACCTTGTTGTCTAAGGGACCAACAAGTTGTATCAGAGTCGAAGGTTTTTTAACCATTTGCACTAAGCCTAAATTCCATTTAAGTGTTTTTTATTATGCTCACCAAATATTTGTTAGTTTAGTGTGTTTGCTACAGGATGTCTCTCAACGATGCTCCAATGCTCAAGCCAGAACATTATGAAGAATGTTCCCAGTCAAGTTATTCATGTTATTCACGACTAGAAGGTGTACTTTTACTACGAACGGTAACTCATGTCATGCTAAGTATGGCCACCATAGCCAACGATGGAACATACAATGCCAAGTGAGCTTGCGAATTAAAAGACAAGAATCATGTCAAGTTAACGTAATTTGTTAAGATTCAAGTAGCCGGGTCTTAGTATTGCATTGCATTAATCAAGATTAAAAGATTTAAATTTCATGAAGATAGAACTTTAAGTCATGGCACGTGCATAGAGTTTGCTCAGTCGGTGGTCACGACTGACCCTTGCAAAATTATCAATTTCAGTTTTGAAGTCGAGCTGGTCGTAGTGGTGAGGGTTGCCAAAGCAGTGATGTTTACCAAAGAACCTTCTAGCATTTTAAGTTTTCATGATTGTCTACTTTGTAATGTTCCAAGTATGTTATATCAATTTCCCGATGCAAAATTGTTGGTTCACAAATTATTTTTAAGAACTTTCTTATCAAGTCAAAACGCATAAGGCGTTGAACTACGATTTATGTTTTTTTTTTAAAGCCAAGTTTGTCGAATTTACAAGCTCACGAACTAGCGCGAATTATATAATTTTTAATAGTTTGTCTATTACTATAATTTAGGGCGCTACAGTCTATACGTAATATATCACTTTAAAATTGCCACACTTCAAGCACTTAGGTTTTACTGCTTAACTCACTACTTATTATACTGCTTGGGCCAATCAATATGTTACATGTGGCACAGAGGAATAACATCACAATTTGGCCCCAATTAACGTTTGAAATATTTATCAGAAGAAGAAAGAAACACAATATCTCCAAAATCAAACCCACCTTCTCCAAAATCAAACCCGCTTCTCCGACACCGGCATACTCCGCCGCCGCACCGCCATGCCAAAATAGGGAGATATCATTCGTCTTCTTTTGCGAGCTTATTCCCATCGCTATTCGCTCCCACCTAAGCCGCGTCGTCATCGTTAAATCTTGGCATTTCAAATCCTCAATCCAGGATTTCTCTTAATTTCAGTTTATTGTTACAGAACTTACATTTATCATGGAAGGATTGACTAAACTTGATAAAATAGTTACCAAAAAGAATGGATGCAAAAAGCATTAAGCTTAAGTAGAGATTGAAATTAGAATCTGGTTCACCTATGTTGTATTATAGTCTTGAGTTTCAATGTGTCATTAGATGATAACTTCAATTGGGAGTTGTGACCATGGAAACAGGGTAGTTTTAATTTGTTGGAATTTAATTTTACTAACTGAGTTGATTATAATATGACTCACAGTTGTTGAGAGAACCATCAATTGTTTGTTTGATTATATACTGGTGTTACTCCAAAGAATGGGATGCCGCGGCGGCGACGCGAGAAGATAACAGCGTCGGAAGCGGCGCTGCAAGATATTCTGTCAATTAACAGAAAAGAGGCGAATTAAAATAGGATTAATTATAATTATAAAATATTGAATTAATAGAAAGAGTCTATTGTTGTGTTGTTAGTTTTCTAGCCCACGTGCAATCTTCTCATTGGCCCAAGCAGTATAATAAGTAGTGAGTTAAGCAGTAAACCCGAAGCGCACTTCAAGTGTTGATTGAAATACAATCATAGATTCACTCTGTGTGAAAAATGTTAATTTTCCTTTTTCAAACTGTTACTAATATCATGATACTGATTGGGCCCCCAAAATTCCAGGGTCTTATGCAGGTGAACATCGTCCAGGGTCAGCCCTGCTAAGGCAAGTAGATTGTGATACCCGATTTGAAAGAGTATATAAGTTGACACGCAATATGATATGAGGTGTTTGAAATAACTCAAAATTAAATTTGTGTTTGGTCCCTATAAATTTAACAACTTTCTTTTACAGGTTGTAATTCATTGAGTGGGATTTGGGACTGACAATTGTAAAAGGTAGAGAATTGGCTAATAGTGAAGTGAGGAGTACAAAAGAAATTGATTAATGGGCGCTAAAACAAAGGCAATTACTATATTACATATCATGATGTGTTAAATAGTCAATTTATAGAGTGGCGTTTAAGCAAATGTGTGAGGCATTTAGATCACATTGAATTTACATTGGGATCCCCATGGCATTCATATAAGCAAATGTCTCCAGATTTGGCTAAGACATCGTTGCTTAACCTTCGAGAGGGATCATTGACTACATGGGATGATATCTACTGGAGTATGATACAACTTGTTGCAGAGGTTCTCTTTCTGTCAACTTGTATGTATATGTTCTAGCTTTTTATGTTCTTTTATTTTTCAGGAAACAACTTCTGCTTATGCTTATCTATATATCTTGTATGTGCAAAAAAAGCATGTTTCTCTAATTTGGATTGATTTGCAAACTGTAGGAAATCGATAAATGATACGATTGTCCATCGGTGTCACAATATCAACCAACGATCCATTCATACGTGATATCTAGATATGGCGTATGAATTCCAGCGACAGTGTCAAGTAGAGAGGAGAATACTAATGTGGCTTCTTGGCTTGGTTCTTGCCACACTAATAACAATTCACTATTTTGAGTTGCCATACAGCAGCTTTTCATCTTTCCTATCTACTGGCAAGTCTTATTTTAGTTTCCAACAATCCGGGATCATCTCCACAGAGAACGCTAAACTTAATCCCCCACAGGCAACCATCAGTATTGCCCCAGTTATTGCAGCAGATGATGCCCAGAATAGCGTGTCTGCTAAAAATGGTGTTGCATTAGCACCAATGGCAGATGAAACTGCTATTTCTTACGCGAGTTTATCATCAAGCGTTCCTTCACCATCTGGCTTGGAGTCACCTAGAGAGCCTGGTATTAAGCAGAGGCGGCTCAAACTATTTTGAGCCGGCTTAAAGATATTAGGCATATATATCTAGGAAATTTCTTGTTTTTACTGTTTGCAACACAATTTTTAAAACTGCCTATTATATCTTCAATTTCGTATCTTTTTTTAATCACTTTTGTAAGATCAGAATCATTTGCAAGCAGGTATTAATACTAGGGCCCCTGCGATGGCTTGTATCCCTGCGCCTGAGACATGGATTGACAAATCAGTGAATACCTCTAAGGACATCGAGCGTTCTGGAATTCTTGCTCCATCAGATAAACCGTCTTCTATGACACAAATGAGCCCTCCACCTCGGAAGAGACACAAGAGCTCAGTGGGATCAGTTGTATCCATGTCTGAGATGTACCACATGCTGCATCAGAGTAGAGCTTCTTCCTTCTCAAAGGTACTTAATAAATACAAGATTTCTCTAGGTATATTCTTAAGGGTCTGTTAGAATGTCAAAATGCATCTCCAAGTATACCGAAACACAAGTCACTTACTGTGCTGATAACATGGAGGATCTCATTGCAGAGTCCACTCTGGCATTCACCTGCCGATAAGGAATTACTAGATGCAAGATACGAAATTGAAGATGCAACGTATGTCATCAAGGACTATCATAATTTAAATGCAGATATTTATCGGAACCTTTCAACATTTGCAAGGTAATATATATTATATAGTTTCACAAGAGCTAGAGTTCAATTATATACATTCTAATTGCTTTTATATGAATTGTAGAAGCTATGAAATTATGGAACAGAAGCTCAAAGTTTACATTTATAAAGACGGAGAAAGGCCAGTATTTCATCAGCCCAAGCTCACGGGAATATATTCCTCAGAGGGGTGGTTCATGCGACTTCTGGAATCGAGCAACAAATTTGTAACCAATAATCCAGATAAAGCTCATTTGTTCTACTTTCCATTCAGCTCTCAGATGTTGGCAACTTATGTTTATGTCAAGGATTCTCATACTTTCAAAGATATAAACAAATATCTGAAAAAGTACATTGACACAATCATGGCAAGACATCCATTCTGGAACAGAACAGATGGTGCAGACCATTTCCTTGTTGCGTGTCATGATTGGGTACGTACGTTTCACCAATTTCATTTCTGTGATTAGTTCGATAGAAATGGCTAAGTTAGTCTTGATAAAAACTGCTTAATGTTTCTCTGTAGCAGAAGAAGCAACTTCTGCTACTAAGTACTAACTTGAAAGATGCTCAAAAATGTGGTGTGAGAATAAGTTTTCTTGAAACACTTAGAAATTATCATATGCATTTGCAAACAGGCACTAATTAAGTATATAGGGAATGTATTGTTCTGTCAGGGGCCAATGGAGACCAGAACTCTTATGGTTAACACCATCCGGGCACTATGCAACTCGGACATAAAAGAAGGCTTCCAAATTGGCAAGGATGTTTCTCTGCCCGAAACAAATATCCATTCGTCCCAGAATCCAATGAAAGAAGTTGGGGGAATGCCTCCTTCCAAGCGAAAAATCCTTGCCTTCTTTGCTGGACAAATGCACGGTTATGTCCGCCCTATCTTATTGAAGTACTGGGAAAACAAAGATCCGGAGATGAAGATTGTTGGACGGATGAAAAAGGGATACGCATGGCACATGAAGAACAGCAAGTACTGCATATGTGCCAAAGGTTATGAAGTTAACAGCCCGAGGGTAATAGAGGCAATCACATACGGCTGTGTTCCGGTTATCATATCAGATAACTTTGTGCCTCCTTTCTTTGAGATGTTAAACTGGGAATCTTTCGCGGTTTTCGTGCAAGAGAAGGACATTGCGGAATTGAAGAACATTTTGGTTTCTGTATCAGAGGAAATGTATGTTGAAATGCAGAAGAGAGTGAGGCAGGTGAGACAACATTTTCTTTGGCATAAGGAACCGGTGAAATATGACCTTTTTCACATGATCCTACACTCAATATGGTTTAATAGGGTATTCAGATTGCACCCAAGATAATCAGTTTGCAAAGGGAATGAAGAAAGACTAATAATAGAGTACTATGTAACAATTCATTACATGTAAAATTATGTTTCTAATTTTATAAAATATTACCTCATAATTTATCAAACACGCACTAAAATCCGTGTTACACGGGTCGAACCTTATTGAGGGTTTGGCTCGTTAAGTCTCGAAATATTTGTGACTCGAACTTGAACTTATTGTGACTCGAAATCGAACTTGGAAAACTGATCATTTTTTAACGAGTCGATACACGAGTTTGGTCTCGATGAGATACTCGACTCGACATAACTCGTTAAACATCATTATGTAGAAGAGTTAATTTTCTATGTTAAAGGTTCATTAATTGGTTTTAATGAGGGGTCTAAGGTTGTGTTCTCTTAATCTAAAAAAACATTAATTTTAGTTTTGCTTAGTTATTTTTTATACCACAAATAAATTCAGTTCAGTTCAGACGAAGAGAACAAAGCCTAATATTGAAGAGTAAGGCTATTTGTTCTCTTCGTCTGAACATAACTGATCTGAACTGAACTGAATGGAATTGAACTGAACTGAATTGTAGTATAAAAAACGGTTAGAATATCTCACATAACTTGTGAGTAGATCGTGCAAACAACATATAAGGTGGATAACTTTCTCCCCTTAACAATGCCTTTTAAGGGGATGATGGCCCATACATCCATATATTTTGTAAAGCACAAGGGGCTAAACCCCACCAGATTAATTCAATCATACGTGAAATTTTGTGAAATTAGTTGTATTTTAGCCACTATATATTTGATTGTTATTTTTTGTATGTTGTCTACATATATAGTTTTTATTAAATATCATATAACTTTATCTACAAAAATCCAAAAAATATTTTGAACATATATTTGAATTCGTCGTGACAAGACGAATCCATAGACACCAATCATGAATAGTATTATTTCAAGAAATCATTTTATTGATTAAAATAAAATATAAATTTATTAAATAAGATAAAATGAATTAATGGAAATTTAAAAATAGAGTATTTATTAAATAAATTCAATCTACGTGAAATTTTGTGAAATTAGTTGCATTTTCAATCAGTATATCTTCCACTATTTATTTTTGGTATGTTGGCTGCATATATAGTTTTTATTAAATCTAATATAAATTTATTCTACAAAACTCCGAAAAATATTGTGAACATATATTTGAATTCACCGTGACAAGACGAATCTATAGACACCAATCTAGATTATTATTATTATTTAGATAAATTATTTTATTCACTAAAATAAAATATATATTTATTAAAGAAGATAAAATGAAATAATGGAATTTAAAAAATAGAGCATTTATTAAATATTTAATACTCCACCCATCTATTTAACAAGAATTAGATATTTAGATTTTCAATTATTAATTTTGATTCTACAGTTGAGCAAAGTCCGAATAGGGGGAAATATTGGTCTGTTCCAATTTGATTAAAGAAGATGGAGAAGAAATATTGGTTATCGTGTTTTTTTCCTTTAATGATGAATTGATTTTGTTGGAGTTCGATTAAGGTTTTGAATTTATTGGAGATGACATATTGAGATTTTTTAATGATGAATTGATTCTGTTGGGATTGATTTAGGGCTTGAAATTTAATTAGAGAAGACAAATTGAATTTTTTTAATGATGAATTGATTTTGTTGGAGTTGCGTTAGGGGTTAGAATTAGAATGAATAAAACGTATTGGTTTTTTGTAATTAAAGTCTAATTTACATGCGTATCACAAATCGGTTCAATTTAACTTAAATTAAGTACTCAATTGCACAAATCTAATAGTTGTGCACTTATATATATAAATAAATACTAGGAGAAAAAGGGTCCCTACAGAGAAGAAAAAACCAGCGCCACAACACTTGGTGATGCCGCCTCGCCGGAACCTCTCTGTTCCGCCACGCCCCCGCGGCCGCCCGAAGAAAACAGGGCCTGTGGGTTCGACTGGTGCTCCGGATGTTCACGAGGAGTTCACCGTGGAAGCAGCTTCAGATGGGGCAGATCTACAGGATGTCACCGTACATGAAGAAACTCTGCTTACCGATCCAATTGTTCCGATGAGGCAGACTCCTGAACCGGAATCGATTCCGACAGGGGCTGATTTGGTTTCTCCGGATAAAACCCAGCCCGCTGCGCCAACCCCTGAACTGCCTCCTGCCAGTAATTATGGCGTGGAACCCTTGTTTGCTCAGAATAGTCCCCAAATTTGGGTCGATGTCATAAGGGTAAATCGAATGCCTCAGCGAGGTCAAGGAATCAAATATGTTACGCCTACGATTATTGATGGTGAGATTGAGATTGAGATTAATGATGATGATGTTGAATCAGAACTACAATTCTGGAAAAATACCCTGATTTTCTTTGTGCTAGGAGGAGAATTAACTATGAACGCTATTAAGCAATTCATGATAAAAAATTGACAGTTTGTCCAGTTACCTGAGCTATACTATAATGAGGAGGGGTATTTTCTTGTGAGATTTCACTCAATGGACGATATCAAGGAGGTCCTGAATAGGGAATCGTATTCGATATTTGGCATGCATATTTTCCTGCGTCAATGGTCGCAGAATTTCTCTCTAAAAGAGGACTTGCTACGTGTTATGCCGGTGTGGGTTAAGTTCCCACAATTACCGCTTCACCTTTGGGGAGAAAAGAGCATAGGTAAGATTGTCAGTGCCATTGGAAAGCCGTTATTTACTAATGAATGTATAGCTAAAAAGCTAAGGGTCACTTATGCGAGAGTAATGATTGAAGTTGATGTCACTAAGGAGCTACGAAAATCTGTCACTATCAAGGATAATAAAGGGAGGAAATTTGATCAGCCAATTGAGTACGAGTGGTCTGCACCTTTCTGTTAGCAGTGCCAGCTAATTGGTCATAGCTATGTGGATCAGGAAACTCGACAAAAGGATATTCATGACATCGTGTCACACCCACCACCTCGATCGTCAGTCCGCAAGCTAACGAGGAATGGGACAAGGACAGGCCCCGTGTCAAGGGCAGATTCCGCGGACTACTCAATGGGTTGCAAGGGGTACCACTACGGGGCATCAGAATGGGAGGCAACAGCTTAGAACTTGCGGGCAACAATCCAATCCAGCAGCCCCAAACCGTGAGCAGACACGGGAAAGGCATATTGATCCAGGAGAACACTAGGAGTGGAGTAAATGCTACTCGAGCTGAAAATCAAGCACTGGACATCCATACACAGAACGGGATTGAGGTTTTGGGTCATCTTAATGACCAAGACGTCCCTCAAACCCGAAGCCAATGTTAGCCTGGAATACACGGGGGCTAAACAAAGTAGCAAAACATCGAGAGGTTAGCTCCTGCCTCAATTCGCTTAATGTGAATATTGCTGCTTTGCTGGAAACTAGAGTAAAGGAACGGAATGCAAATAAGATCAGGAAAAGGTTTGGAAATAAATGGTGCTTTTTGGATAATTATGCTAAGCATGAGAATGGGCGTATTTGGATCCTATGGAATGACCAGCAGATCAAAGTTCGGGTCACAAGTATGTCTGATCAATTCATGCACTGTGGCATCTATGATAAGGCGGACACTCTCATTCAATGGACTACTTTTGTCTATGCACAGAACACATTGGATCGTCGTAGAGAGCTGTGGACAGATATAGAGCA
Source organism: Plantago major (assembly GCA_026545765.1). Taxonomy (NCBI): domain Eukaryota; kingdom Viridiplantae; phylum Streptophyta; class Magnoliopsida; order Lamiales; family Plantaginaceae; genus Plantago; species Plantago major. The sequence continues at coordinate 28,259,077 of CM048841.1, forward strand.
ACTATCTGTGAACTTGACAGGGCCATGGATGGTGATTGGAGATCTAAATAACGTCCTGAGAATGGCTGATCGGGTGGGTGGAAATCAGGTAATGGCGTCTGAATATGTTGATTTGGAAAATATGATGGCAGCTGCGAACTTAGTTGAGAAAGAAACAGGGGGGGATTATTTTACATGGTCAAATAAGCAAGACCATTGTACTATCTACTCTCGTATCGATAGGGCTTTGTGCAACCCTGACTGGTTCACTAAATTTCCTCACCTCCAGATTCATGTACGAGAAGTTGGGGTCTCTAATCAATCACCTCTGCTCGTTGAAGCTATTGCCCCAGGACCTCGAAAAGTTCCAAAACAGTTCCGCTTTTTGAACTGTGTGGCTGCCCATACGGATTTCTCTAGCACTGTCCGCACGGCCTGGCAGCAGGATGTTCGAGGACAGCCCATGTATATCCTCTGGCGGAAACTCCAACTCTTGCAGCGGCATCTTAAACCGCTTACTAGACAATACCTTGGCCCCCACATAAACTTGAAGAGGCCAGGTCAGCACTTTATCAGGCACAACAGAGTTTGACTAATGATCGCTTCAATGTTCAGCTTATCCATAATGTCAAGGAATACACGGAGAATGTTATTAAATGGAATGACATGGACAAGATGATCATGGCGCAGAAAGCAAAGATCAACTGGCTCCAGATTGGTGATGGTAACAATGCTTTCTTCCATGCAACGGTGAAGGAAAAGAATCGAAAGGTGGGTATCACAATGCTTGTTTCGCAATTAGGTATAACTTTAACTTCACCACAGGAGCTGGAGCACGAGATTTTGAGTTTTTATACCAGTTTAGTCGGAACTGCCTCACCACATCTTCATGGAGTTGACATCGAGGCATTAAGGCTTGGTCGGCAACTGAGTAGAGATGATCGACTTGAACTAATAAAACCAGTAAGGGAGAAAGAAATCTGGGAAGCACTCCGGGATATTGGTGATAATAAAGCACCGGGGATTGATTGATATAATGCGAAGTTCTTTAAAGCTGCATGGAGTATCGTGAAGGATGACGTCGTCCAAGCTGTATTGGAGTTTTTCAACTCAGGAAGCCTCTATGCGGCAGCAAATTGCACCCTCGTCACGCTTATTCCGAAATCTGCTGGCGCATGTACGATGAAGGATCTGAGACCTATCTCCTGTTGCACTACTGTGTATAAGATTATCTCTAAAATCCTTACGAAAAGGTTAAGCAAAGTGATCAACTCCGTTGTCGATGAAAGTCAATCTGCATTCTTGCCTGGTAAGGTTATCCATGACAATATTTTGCTTGCAAGTGAATTAGTCCGGGGCTATGACAGGAAAGACATCTCGCCTCGTTGTATGATACAGATGGACCTCCAGAAAGCTTTTGATACAGTCGAATGGGTTGCCCTTCAAACCATCCTTGAGGAGATGAGTTTCCCATCACAGTTTGTTTTCTGGATCATGAGATGTGTCACGACAGTCTCTTATCGCTATGCCATTAATGGAGTTCCTTCCAAATTATTAAAAGCTAAGCGTGGCATTCGTCAGGGAGATCCCGTCTCGCCTCTTCTGTTTGTTATCATGATGGAGTACCTGCACAGAGTTTTGGGAAAGTTGAAGCGAAATCCTGACTTCAACTACCATGCTCGATGCGAAACATTGGGTATCACTAACCTTTGTTTTGCCGATGATCTCCTGATGTTCGTTCGTGGCGATGTCTGCTCTGTTGAGCTCCTCATGGAGCAATTCCATACCTTCTCCCGCTCCACAGGACTGTCAGCTAAACCACGAAAGTGCCAAGTTTTCTTTGGAGGAGTTGGAGTAGCCGAGAGATCACAGATCCTCCGTTTGACAGGGTTTGCGGAGGGCAAATTACCTATAAAGTATCTTGGTGTCCCACTTTCAACTCGCAAGTTGACAGTGCGCAACTGCCAACCACTCATCGACCGCATCACAGATAGAATCCGACATTGGACCTCCAAGCTACTTAGTTATCCGGGCAAGTTCCAGCTTATTCGGAGTGTCCTACATGCCATGACGAGCTACTGGCTACAGGTTTTCCCTATGCCTTCCACGGTGCTAAAGCATATTGAAGCCATTTGTCGATCTTTTCTTTGGAGTGGAACTGATGAAGTTACTCGGAAATCGCCGATCGCATGGGCAAAGCTTTGTGATGAGAAGAATGCGGGAGGCCTGAACTTAACCTCGCTCGCCGACTGGAATAAATGTACCATTGCAAAGTTGTTATGGAATGTGTTGTCGCTCGATCGCATGGGTTAAGTGGATACACTGCTACTACATTAAAAATCGAGAGGTGATGGATGTTCGAATATCTGAGAATTGCTCTTGGATACTTAAGGCAATGATGAAAGCTCGATCCATGGTGAGAAATACACACACTTGGTCGATAGCGCTGAATTCGCACTACGTGTGTTAAGAGTTTTTATATAAACTTTAGTTTTGGAGAGAAATAAAGTTTAATTTCAGTTCCAAAAAAAATAAATACTGGTATTTACGTAACGCACTACGTGTGTTAAGAGTTTTTATATAAACTAATGAATCTGTGATTGAAAAAAAAAAGAGAGAAAATATTGAAAAATAATAAATAAAAGGGAGAAACTTACGTCAATGGGATTCGAACTCTGCACCTTCTACTGAAACAATGACACATGTACGTACCAGATTCAAATTGAATTAGTAAGATCGACAGATGAGATTTAAATTGAATTACAAACTTAGTGAAACTTTTTGAATTATTATACTACTTTGAATATGCTGTAATATATAAAGTTGATGGGCTAAATCCACCAGATTCATTCAAATTCCAGCCATCCTACGTGAAATGTTGATTCGGTTGAGCAGAGTCCGAATATGGGGACGTATAGTGTTGTTGCTAGGGATCATGAGGGCAATGTTATTGCTTGGTGATTTTTTTTTTAATGTATTATGGTTGCTGAAAATGCGGAAGGTTGGCCAGCCAAATTAAGAACAAAATTTGTTCAAGATTTTGAGTGGCAACATGTAGTAATTGAAAGGGATTGTTCTTTGGTGATTAGATCTCTTAAATCAATAAATTTTAGCTTTTCCCCTTTATTTCACTTTTCAAAGAAATTCAGGTATTTGGTGGACAATTAAGCTTTGTCAAGTTAAACGTGAGGGTAACGTTTTAGCGCGCGCGCACACACACACACACACACACACACATATATATATATATATATATATATATATATATATATATATATATATATATATATATATATATATATATATATATATATATATATATATATATATAATGATGTTGGTTTGGTATATTTGTATTATCCACACCAAGATCCTTTTAGCATATATTGTTATATTGGTATATATGTTACTAGACATGCTTTTTTCAGTTCCAGGATATAGAAGAGATACACATGAGCTAATTGGCGGTGTGTTGATCTTTACATGTCTACCAACAACATTTTACACGTGAAGTCCAGAAGGACCGGTTCTATCCCACCCGAATTCAACCCCGTGCGAAATAATGATGTTCAGGTCCGGTCTAGCATATACTCGAACTCGTTCCACACCTTTGTTACAAGACCAAGACCCAAGCGCAACATTTTATGACTAAGTTAATAAAAAGTACATTTTTCTCCGGCGCGGTCTGATACTCTCTAGGCAGGGAAACTCTCTTCGATCTCGCTCTACTTTCTTGATCCATAACGGGCCTGGGGTCTGATACTCTCTAGGTGGGGAAACTCAATTCGATCTCCTCTCTACTTTCTTGATCTCCATAACGAGCTGGGGGAGCGGGGGATCAGCTTATACTCTCTAGGCGGAGAAAATGTCTTCGATCTTCTCTGTACTTTCTTGATCTCCATGACGGGCCGGTTGGGGGGGGGGGGGGACAACCGTACCATGTGAAATTATATTTGTAGAATAATAATTTTTGTGTCTTTGGTGGGGTGACGCATACCACCGCGGGGTTGTTGGGAACTGGTAGGTTGGAAAAAAACAACCGTAATATGTGAAATTAAGTTTGTATAATTTTTTTGTGTGTGTTGTGGGGTAACCACATACCACCGCGGGGGTTGTTTGGAACAACCCTATTGATTGTGTATACTTTTGTATTTTATTTTGGTTTCGTTTGAGAGATGATTTTTTTTTTAAAATAAGTTTTTTTTTTAATAAGCTAATTATATTACATGGTCTTACCCGTGATCGAACCTCTTGCATGTAAAAGGTTAAAGAAAAACATGTGCCTGCTACTAATTAACAGGTCGGGTACGGTAGGACCCTATTTTTACATTTTCTATAGTTAACATAAATAAACTCTCAATGATATAATATTGAATGAAGAAGGACTACCGACCGACACCATGATCAACGTTATTCACATAAATTTAACTTCCTTATCTTCTCGATTAGTTTATTTTAACACCCCTTTCTATTTATTATTAAAAGTCAACTATACCGTGGCATCGCCACGGGTCAATACTAGTCTTATCATGGTATCAGAGCCTCTGGCTCATGCCCAACCTGGGTTCGAATCTCCACGGAGACAATCTCCACCCCATATTCAATTTCCACTCGAATGTCCTCTTTGGGGTTGAAATCGACCACGAGTGCGGGGGAGTATTGGAGTATTAATGAGTTTTCAGATGAAAAGAACAGGCAAGAAGAAAGGGTCGGTACCCAACTCAAAATAACAATTCAAAAAACGGCCACTTAACTCAAAATAACAATTCAAATTCGCTAAGTTACAACATTATATTAACTCAGCACTCTCTGAATTACAACATTGTATTAACGCATGTGTGACATTTGTTTATAATATTTCGTGACAAGTGGCCTTTGGCTAAAATTTTCCCAAAGAACAGAGCCTAATTGCCTTGATTTGGTTAAGAAGTGGGCTCAAATTGAAGGAACAAGAAAATGGTCCACGATCACGTTCTACAAACGGGGAGCTCAATCTCCTGTACACTGTCTGGAGAAAAATCTGTGTGGCCACATCCACTTTTTGTAGTCATTTTTTTTAGCTACAAATCCTATACAAACTAGCTCTATAGTAGGTCTGCTAAAAACTGCAGTCCCTATGATGTAGTGTAGCCCAAGCAAATTATTACTTATGCTCCCGATGTAATTAATATGTAACCCACGCCTTTCATTAAATGTTAACCACCCACTTGTTGTAACCAACGCCTAATCAATCAATATACACAGAACAAAGCCAAGGTACCGAAAAAAAAAAAAAAAAAAAAAAAACAAAGCCAGTGGTACTGCAACTAACAAATCTGGAAGAATGGAGTTCAAAGAAGACCAGGAAGTGCCCAGCCATGTTCGAATCCGCCGTGGAGCTTCATTGAAGCTAACTCCCATAAAAAGATGTCAATTATTGCTGTTGTATTCCCTTCGATTGCTGCCCATCAATGAAGCCACTCACTTATTTTCTATGTGGACTCCTATTGCAGGTGAAGGAACTATCCGAGGTAATGGCAAGAGCAACGTCATGACGGACGATTCTGACACATCGGATTATTCCTACAGCGGAGAGTCAGGTTATAATAAGTAGTTGCCTTGTTTTCTCCAAAATTATGATATGTAGTTATATAATTTAAAGTGTGTTGTGTTGCATTACCAGATAGTGAATATGTTGATGACTCATACGACGATTTGACATTAGAGGACAGTAGCCACAGCTCAAAGAAGTCTACAATGACCAGACGCAGTTAAACGATTTTACTAAATCATATTTTTCCGTCGTTCTACAATTTATTTTGGAATTAAACATGTATCTTTTGCAATATTGTAGATGTTGGTCCCAATGCAGAAAGACTTGGGCGTATGCAAAATCTTAGTGGTAAATAACTTAACATTTTGTATTTGGTATATAATTTGGTCTCTATTGATTTATTCTGCTAACGTGTACTTACAGTCAACACCGAGCCACCTTAAACTGTTATTTTGCGAAGATTTATTCATACATTCACCTAATTAATGGATTATGTCATGTAAACTGATGGGTATTACGATTAGCTGTGGCTCGTTCAAGTTTCCCAGCTCTACTTAAGGGACGATTGTCTTACAATGATTAGTGAAATTAATTGTTAATAACTTGTTGCCATGTTCAATATTAAAAATCTTATTCCGAATGAGCTTCTTTTATGATTTCCAGATTTGTGCATATGTTTAGACGATATGCCTGTTGTACGGATAAAACGTCGTAACAAAAGGCAGCGAGAGGTGAATGTAGTTGAGATAGGTAATATTAACTTCACAAACCAACTTACATATGCATATCGACAAATTTTAATTGGAACTTATGAATTAAGCATAGCAGATATTGATGGTGACAAGGATGAGATCGTTGACACGTCGCTAGAATTTGATACTGGATCTTCTGGTACGTGGGAACAACGAATGTTAATAAAGCTTACTAGGGGCTGAGTCCTGTGGGTGACATTTCAATTAACTTTTATGGACCTAACTTTTATTAAAAGAAGACGCGGAGAAAATATGCCGCAAATGTCATAACAGCCCAATCCAGAAAATAACCTTTTTTAAATCTAGAAGTTGTAAATCGTGACTTCTCTTGCACTTTGTCATTTTTTTTAAACTTAAAAAGTAACATGCGCTGTAAATTATATACCCAACGTAAATGTCATAACAGCCCAATAAAAAAAAAACCTTTTTTTAATTTATCAGGCATGTGGATGGCATTGCAATTAAGTTAATCACGATGCCACCAACGCCCCGTACCGAACGGGCTCACTTCTATTTCCACTTGGTGACCGATTCGGCTCGCGTCTATAAATTTAATATATGTAATTTGACGAGTTCTATGGGTGGCATTGCAATTAACTTTTACGTACCTAACTTTTATTAAAAGAAGATGCGGAAAAAACTGCAAATGTCATAACAGCCCGATCCAGATAATAACCTTTTTTAAATGTAGAAGTTGTACATTGTGGCATCTCTTGCATTTTGGAGACCCGCAAGCCCGACTCGATAAAGTAAAATAAAAATCCCACCAAACAATAAAGTTTAGTATAGTTCTCTGGAATGGTATTGCCCAATTTAAGCACTAAAGTATCAATCAGCCAGCTAGCCCATTGAAACTAGTTAGCCGGGACGGGCTCCCTTCTATTTTCAATTGGACACAAATACGGGCTCGCTTCTATAACTTTAATCTGCAGCATCAATTTGGTGAATTGTGAAGACTACTATTGCGAAACTATGATATTAATCGACAGATAGAAGAAATCTCATTTTAGTGTAAGAGTAATTTATGGTCATTTTTTTAAAATTGCAGGATATATCATTTGCTCCCTAAAGAAAGCCCGATTTGAGACCCGCAAGGCCCACTCGGTAGAGTAAAATATAAAAATTCCGCCGACCCATGAAGTTAAACTTTTATGGCATTGCAATAAACTTTTATGGACCTAACTTTTATTAAAAGAAGATGCGAAAAAATTGCAAATGTCATAACAGCCCGATCCAGATAACCTTTTTTAAATGTAGAAGTTGTAAATTGTGGCATCTCTTGCACTTTGTCATTTTTTTTAAACTGCAGCATATATCATTTTCTCCCTAAAACAAGCCCGATTGGAGACCCGTAAGCCCGACTCGATAGAGTAAAATAAAAAACCCACCAAAAAATGAAGATAAGGTATTAGTACTATAGAAGCCAATTACAGTTCTCTAAAATGGCATTGCAATAAACTTTTATGGACCTAACTTTTATTAGAAGAAGATGATAAAAAATTGCAAATGTCATAACAGCCCGATCCAGATAATAACATTTTTTAAATGTAGAAGTTGAAAACTATGACATCTCTTGCACTTTGTCATTTTTTTAAAACTTCAGCATATATCATTTTCTCCCTAAAACAATCCCGATTGGAGACCTGCAAGCCCGACTCGATAGAGTAAAATAAAAATCCCACCAAACAATGAAGTTTAGTATAGTTTCTCTGAAATGGTATTGCCCAATTTAAGCACTGAAGTATCAATCAACCAGCTAGACCATTGAAACTAGTTAGCCGGTACGGGCTCCCTTCTATTTCCAAGCGGACACAGTACGGGCTCGCTTCTATAACTTTAATCTACAACATTAATTTGGTGAATTGTGAAGACTACTATTGCCAATCTATGATATTAATCAACAGATAGAAGAAATCTCATTTTAGTTTAAGAGTAAGTTATGGTCAGATTTGAAGACAGCTGACCCAAAAAAAGTAATATGGACAGATTTATTTGGCACGGGGGTAGTGTAATTTATAATAGATAGGTATACATATAATTTTGTTAGTCGTGGTGGTCTAACTGCGGGTATTTTGTATGAAGCGGGCAACTACTTTAAGGGGAGGGTCACAGTGGGTATCGTAATTGGCCAATATCACCGCTAAATTTAACAAGACCCATGACAACCACATAAAAAAAATAACCTTTTTTAAATCTATAAATTGTAAATTGTGACTTCTCTTGCACTTTGTCAATTTTTTTTTAAACTGCATCTATATCATTTGCCCCCTAAAAAAAGTCCGATTGGAGACCCGCAAAGCCGACTCGATAGAGTAAAATAAAAATCCCACCGAACCATGAAGTTACGGTATTAATACTATAGAAGTGAGCCCGTGAGGTGCCCGAGTGGAAATAGACTGCGCAACCTATATGCATTTTCGAGCATGTACGTTGCCCAAAAAGCTATATTTTGAGTATGCTGTTCTGGGGCGCGCAATCTAACTCGTTATTTTGTATGAAGGGTGCAATTACTTTAAGGGGAGAGTCACAGAGGAAATATGTTGAGCACCCCTATGTGCATTTTCGAGCATATATGGTGCCCAAAGAGCTATATTTTGAGTAATAGATGTAGTGGGGCGCGTTCTAACTCGTTATTTTACATGACGATAAGTACAGTTTTCTGGAAATGTTATTGCCCAATTTACGTACTAAAATATCAATCCACCAGCTAGCCCATTGAAACTAGTTAGCCGGGACGGGCTCGCGTCTATAAATCTAATATATTTAATTGAACAACGTCATTTGACGAGGCCTGTCGATGGCATTGCAATCAACTTTTATGGGGCTAACTTTTATTAAAAGAAGATGCGAAAAAAATTGCAAATCCCGATCGAAACGCTCGCATAACTTTTCTAGCAAAAACAACGCACCACGTCCAGTGCCAGTGGATAAAGGCCAACGTACGGGGGCTAGTTTAAAATAACATGCGCTAAGAATTACATACCGCACGTAACGCTAAGGAAAAAAAAGCACCTATTGTACAAGTTAATTACAATGCCACCAAAAGACCTATGTCATATTGAAATATTAAATATATGGAAGTGAGCCCATCTGGTGGCCGAGTGGAAATAGGCTCGCGTCTATAAATTTAATATATTTAATTTGACGAGTCCTGTGGGTGGCATTTCAATTAACTTTTATGGACCTAACTTTTATTAAAAGAAGATGCAGAAAAAATATGACGCAAATGTTATAACAACACTCACTTAATTAGCTATTAAGATATTTTAATTTCATTTTATATTTTGTTTAACAATTTTTGAGATGGTGCCCGAGTGGAAATACACTGCGCGCCCAATAACCGCAACTTCGAAAATATCAAATATCTTAAAAAACTGTCAAAAGAATATTTTACTTTAATTTTTTGGGGACATGTTATTATACTTTTGGATCGTCATGCCCGATTAGTTCTTATACTTGACCAAAATGTAAGTTTTGTCACACACAAATTAGCAATGACTCGTGCATATTGAGAAAAAAAGGCAATGGGCAGTTAAGACAATTTAAATACAATGATTTAGAGATAAACGAAGACTACAATTGAAACATAACAAACGTACATGAGTACATGTCTTAGCCGACATAGTTTAAGATGAACTTAGAAGTCTGGCACCGTAAATATGACTCCGTTACAACCGCAAGTATCCAGTTTTGCGTCGGACTATATTGGTGTGGCTAGTTTCTTAATTAGAATGTAACCATGCCGGATGAAAGTAATGAAGACCAAGCCGGTGCCCTTAAAAAATCAGCTACATTGCCAAGCTGGGTACTTGCGGTAAAAAACATCAACAGATCGAAGGAGATGAATTATATAACAGGTAAAAGATGACTTGTTATGGTGTTTTAAAGACAAATATGAAGAGTCGTGGTAACTCGATTACAACCAAGCATGTTTTAATCGGGCATGACGATCCACGCGGCCGAAATTAAATTGTAAACTCGATGCCTACTATATGTACTAAATAATTGGACATTGACAAACTTATACGCCACAGAACAACAAATGATTTCGAACACGAGAAAGTTTAATAAGAGAATCAGAATTCAGACCTGCTGATGTTCACAAAAAATGCGGTGAAACAACTTACATGAGTGCATGTCTTAGCCGACATAGTTTTAGAACAACTTAGAAGTCTGGCAACGTAAATATGACTCCGTTACAACCGCAAGTATCTAGTTTTGAGTCGGACTATATTGGTGTGGCTAGTGTCTTCGAATGTAGCCATGCCGGATAAAAGTAATGAAAACCAAGCCGGTGCCTTTAAAAATTCAGCTACATTGCCAAGTTGGGTACTTGCGGTAAAAAACATCAGCAGATCGAAGGAGATGAATTATACAGCAGGTAAAAGATAACTTGTTATGGTGTTTTAAAGAGAAATATGAAGAGTCGCGGTAACTCGATTACAGCCAAGCATGTCAAACGAGAAAATAAAATGATTTGGAAGAAAAAATATTTATTTAACCGGGCATGACGATCCACGCGCCCGAAATTAAATTGTAAACTCGATGCCTACTATATGTACTAAATAATTGGACATTGACAAACTGATACACAGCACAACAACGAATGGTGGAGAAAATGAGAGAGTTTAATAAGAGAATCAGCATTCTGAACTGCTGATGTTCACAAAAAAACTTTCATGTAAAATCGTACATTAGTACATGTCTTAGCAGTTCTAGTTTTGGAACAATTTAGAAGTCTGGCAACGTAAACTTGACTCCATTACATCACCATAGCAAAATGGAAATAAAGGAACTAGAGATATCACAGTTGGTTGTAAATGATTGAAACCTACAAAAGGGAAATGATTTTCTGGTAAATGATGTGGAGACGACAAACCTATTTGATGTAGTCCTTCGTCTCACCTAATCCAGAGCATACTGGCAGGTTGTGGAATAGTGATTGCCTTTTTTCCCACAGCGGCTACAAGTGAATTGATTCTTCTTTGGTTCGGCACGGGAACGTAGCCTTTGCTTCTTAGGACGACCAGGTGGCTTATTGTAAACTGGAGGCAGAATCTTGAAAGGTTGGTTTAGGTCAATGAACTCATACTTTTCGGTGGATGGAACAGGAGCAATATCTCGCGAGTATACATCTCTATAAGTGTTGCTAAAGAACACGGGCTCAACCACTTGGCGAATATCCCACCTTGCTCTGGAAATGCAGGCAACAGCGTGGTAACATGGAAAACCATGGATTCGCCACTGATAACAACTGCACTTCATTGCATGCAAGTCAACCTGCAACAGATTTTACATAAAGAAACCATGTTTCATTTATGAGTTTATGCTACCTAAATTAAAAATTGAAGTCTATATGCAAAAAAAATAAATAAATACCACAACAGATTCCTTTGATAGCACTTCAAATGTCCCATGTCGGTTTGTGGGCAAGATAGTTAGGTTCTCTCCTAGAGCTAGCGAGGTATTCCATTTCGCTTCCATTGTAGGTGTTAGAGCCCCAGTCCATGTTGCAGACTCAGCTCTCCTCTCATTGAACCACCTCATTAATTGTTGCCTCATGGTGTCGAACATGAAAGTGATTGGCAACGACCTGGCATCTAGTATCCAGCTGTTGAAAGACTCAGCTGCGTTGCTCGTTAATTCGCCGTATCTGTGATCATTAGTAGCAAATGCGACAGCCCATTTCTGAGGTGGGAGATCTATAAGGAAGTGCTCAGCCTTATCACCACCTTTAGGAATGAAACGTTGGATTGCCTCATCAAAAAATCTACGGTTGGGTGCATATGCGGCATCTTTCAATAACTTGCACATATGATTCTTGAAATTGTCGGAGTATTTCTTGCCACTATACGCAGTCCGCAGGTTCTTCATTAAGTGGTAGAGGTAAAAGTAGTTCGGTGGTTTGTCATATACATCCTCAAATGCGCTGAGAAGCCCACCGGCCCTATCAGAGATAAACATTAACTCCCTTTCATGCTTTGCATTGTTTGAGTTTCTCTAAGAACCACCTCCAGTTATCAGTGTTTTCCGTAGCAACCACTGCAAAAGCTAATGGGAAAAGCCCTGCGTAGTAACCATGGCAAACAACCTGGTTAGTTAGAAAAAGAAACAGAACAGTACAAAGTTCATTTTAAATAAGTCCATCATACCATTATTGCCGTCCTTGGCAGTTGCTGATAATAAAGTCCCCTTGTATCGCGATTTCATAAACGTGCCATCAACAAACAACATGGGGCGACACGATTTGAATCCTTCCAAACTTGATGAGTAAGAAATGAATATCCTTTTGAACCGGTTATCTTCAGGTTCTGTTTCTAACGTGAGAATGCTACCAGGATTGTTTCTGATGAGTACATCGGAGTACCAACGTAACTCGTCAAAAGAATCTTGGAAGTTCCCCAATATGTTTGACCTGGCTACTTCTACAGCCCTCCACACTTTCTCGTACCTGAACTTCAAACCCCCAGTTCTTCAAAATGTCCCTCCTGATATCAGTGGTTGTAGTTGTAGGATTGGACCTTATTGATTCAGTTACTATTCCTCCCAAAATGCGTTGTCCAAGCCGACTTGAATCACTAGACACAAGTGCAAGTTTACAAGAATGGACGAAGTTTGCATCCCTGATAAAGAACGTCTCTGTTACTCGGTTCAGTGCAGCCTTCACAAACCACTTGCAACAATCCGTATCACGCCCCTTGCACCTCGCAATTACATACTGTGAATCGTTGCGGGTGTAATCAAACTGGAAGCCCAACTTGGCTGCAAACTTAATCAGCTTGGACCGGAACTCTTTGACACCTCCTTCAAATTCCTGACCCACACATTTGATATAGTCCACCCATTTGGCAGACCTTAAAACAGTGTCATCATCAGGCACGTGTGAAACAAATGTCGGGATGGAGGTAGTTGCACCTGGATAAAATTCACCGGCCAGATGTCTTGCTTCACGGGCATTTCTGTCGTTCTGGGTCTGGGTGCTCTTACGCTTAGATGGGTACAATGGTTCTTCCCAAACGTGGTCAGGCATGTTTCTTCTACGCTGATGAGAAGGTCTTGCTTCGTCAGATGAATTTCCCGTTTCTGATTCAGTGTAATTATCGGATGATGGGCCACTATCGAATGTCTGATTGCTAACATCGCTCTGGAACACTGTGTTTCTCACGCGCTGGCTTGAACTTCTGAAGTATTGAGGCAATGTGGTATGCACATTGGTGGTTGACACACTGGTTGGCTGAGGTTGTGGTTGGTAAAGCCCGATATAGACGGAGTTTTGTTGCAGCAATCTACATAGCAACAACATGTTTTGGTAGTCTGCGTCGCAAGCTAAAGAGCATTTCTGAGCTCGTTTCATTTCAAATGTAAATGAGGGTGGATCTGGTACTGTTACATTGATATTATCTGTACAAAGCCAACAAGGTGTTCAGGTGTGTCATCATACACTAGGAACAGAAGACTAACAATTATGTGCCAAGCTAAGGATGAATTAACAAACTACTATGCCAGCATTTAACAATATATGTCAGCAATTAACAAATTGTCTGTAAGTTATGGATCATGGATGTATACCTTAGTAGCAGGACACTACTTAATATGTACCAAAGCAAGGGATGAAAAATGCTACTCTGGCAGCATTGTACAGATTAGAAGCCATAGATGCAGAAAGTAAAAATTGTGGATTATATAGGCTGTAAAAATATAAGATTAATGATGTGAAATTCGAACAAGGACATTACGAAATATGAACATAACAACAAATAAGAGTGTAAAAATCGTAAACACGGAATGGAGGAGATTGGAGCATGCGATCACTAAAAAATGTATATTGATTCAGGGCATTGTGAAATAAAGCAATTATTGAGGGGTAACACTGATCTCTTTCTAACCTTTGAATTTGTCGATGAATTGGATGAAGTTGTTGGCTTCAGTCGCCGGAATCTGAGCCCACTGATCTCCAGCAATGCATATTATTGTGACCTCAAGATCATTTTCTGAAGAAGCCATGATTGCAGCCCAGCTCCCCACAAATACTGAGACCTGCCTCTTTGCCATATTTTGAATTTGAATTACACAATTATAGTTCCTTCTCTTTCTAAGTGTAATTAATTATGCATGCTTCCACCGCCCATTCCCCATGTATGTAGCCTGACAGCAAACTAGATAGCTAATTAAAATGTTTTGTGTAAACCCTGGGCTTAATGACATGAAAATGTATGTGAATAAAATAGGGAAAAAAGGTGTTGGGCTACTACAGAAAAAAAGCCCATATCTTGTACTGCAGATTAATTTACCCTTCTACAAACTCCACTCGATAACCCCACCTGTGCTACAAAGCCCAAATTGAGTTAATGAATTTTCGGACAGTTCCTCAAATTCCAACAAATTACTTGTTTGTTTAACATTCAAGAATAGGAAGTAAGGAACCAAAAATAGATTTCTATCGTTTTAAATAGTAATGAATGTAAAAGGAAAGAAGCACAAGTAGAAGACATTGTAGTAGAAGATTAGACAAGAAAGGGAAAGTGTATCTGGGATAAAACAGACAAGGCAGTGGGCATGGATGAATAGTATATTTACCGGAGTGAGTAAATCCATTCCATGCTCAATGTAAGAATCTACAGTAACTTTCATGTACCCTTCCTTCATTTACAGTAACTTTCATATACATATACTGTACTGTTAGATAAAAAATCTAATGTTGTATAATGAATTATCGTTTGTCAGCACGCAGAGCCTGGTAGTTTATGTTATTATGCAACAATCATGTAGTAACTGTTAAGAATCAGGCAGGTAAACGAACTGGCAGATTAACTGCTTTTGTGTCTTGTCTTGTCTTCTTCTTCCTTTTCCTATTCGATCCATTTCAATCCATTACAGATCGATCCAATAACAGACCAAACAGTATGAATCAAACAAGCTAGATAATGTTTTGATTTCCCGATCATCCGATTATCTATAGCAAAACAATAAATCAAATCAAATCAAATCTGCAGATACTACTGTACTAGCTATAATCTAACCAGAAGAATCTATCTATACATCCATGGCAGATTCCAAATCCGGTAATAATTTGGCCAGATTGAAGAATTCAGACAGGCCATCCTCATCCAAAACCAAGACCGATTCTTTCGCATCATCTTCAAAGAAGAAAGTTGTCGAAACCTCCACCAAGAACAGATCTTCTTCCATCTTCTCCAACATGGTATTTATTCTTGCAATTCAGATTCACTTAATTCAATTCCCTGTTTCTATTTATGCAACAACTGTTAATTGGGGAAAAATGAAATGAGTAACTTACCTGTTTTTGTTTTTGCTGTGATTAGTATGACAGACACATATTGATTTATTTGTTTCCATTTGAAAATTATTGGTTAAGTGAAGACGAAAAAGACATCGACTCAATCGAAAGCCGATGAGAAAACAGTCACCAAAACCAGAGTCAAGAAAGTGTTTTCTTTAGCAGGCCAGAAATTTGATGTTCCTGAAGAGGTGCAGTCTAATTACTATTATTGGCCTTTCTTCTTTTTGTAGACAGGATATACATGTATCTAATCTAACCCCATACCGTACGTGTTTCTGCTTCCGTTTACAGAGAGAGCCGTTGAGGATATTCTATGAATCCTTATCAGAGCAGATACCATCCAGTGAAATGGCTGAATTCTGGTCAGATCATTTCTCTTCTTACTATTCTGCCTTTTTTAAATTTCATTCAGTCTGTTAGTTATGACGTTTTTCTCAACTCGATCACTACATTTTGTAAACTCATGGAATTATTTGATCGTCTTATACTATCATCTACTTGCTGTCTGCGTTTGTAAAGAGAAACCTGTCATTGATGTGTTGTTATAGAAGAGTGAAAAGGCTTCCAAGGCGAGTAGTAATTAACCTTCTTGTGTTTCTTCTTTGCTTCCGATTTCCAAATAGCTACTTCTTAGTTCTTACAAGTGTTTGTTAATTTGTAGTAACAGAAAAGGCGAAATGAGAATTTAGTTGCTAAAGAGCACATCTGTATTCAGGAGTTAGTTTTTAATTTCTTGCCATTTCTAGCTTATACTTGTAGATTGATTTTTCTACATTAGCTCCGTTTAGCAGTAGTGCATGAGTTAAATCATCTTGTTTGTAAGTATGTTGCGTGAATGTCTAACAATTAGCTAATCAGGTTCTTTTTTGAGAACCTACTCCATCTTCAGTAGGTGTCCGTCTTTTCTTGTATGTTGCTTAGTTATCCCATCTTCTATGCTAGTTCACTTGTTCGCATACATTAAATAGCTCGATGAACTTGTCATGGCATGGAGAACTAGGGGTATATGTGCCTAACAATGCTAAATTGCAGGTTGATGGAGCACGGTCTGTTGTCACCCGAAAGATCAAAAAGGGCTTTTGAGAAAAAGCAAAGGAAACAGAAGCAACTCCGCAGTGGAATACCACCTATAAAGTCTCCGCCACCCTCTACTTCAAGTAGGCCTTCCCAAAGCAAACCAAGTAAGCCTTCCCAAAGCAAACCAGAGAGTTCAAAGAAACTGCCTGAAGCCCCGAAGAATGGTGAAGTAAAAGCAAAGAAGCGGATGATAGATGCCAGTGATGACGAAGATGATTTTGTGCTAAGCCACAAAAGGAGGAAAGGGTAAAAAGTAGAGCCTCAGTTCAATGGTCTGTCTTGGATGAGATCCTCTTGGAATGATTTATATATGGATGTACACTGTAAAAGTATGATTCTAATTTCTATTCTTTGTTTGTAGACTTGGCCAATAAAATTATAGAATAAAGATATAGGCCCTCTAATTCTGTAATATTGATCATGAATCTTTTCAAATTGCATTCCTGTGATGTTGGTATACATCATATAAAGAACAGACAGAAAATAGGCTTGAAGTATTACAGACAAAATTGTTAAATTACAGGTACTGTAATTTATTTTCCTAGAACAAAGTATAATTAAATAGCAAAAAAAACTGCATCTGTGTGAAGTCTATTCCATGCTTTGGGTAACAAACTAACAATGGACTCCGGTATTAGGTGCTTGCTAAAACACATTCCAGCAGTCGCAAAAATTCAGTTTGATAGCAGAGCAACTGAGGCAACAAAAATGATAACATCTGATTGAAAGAATCATTTCTGATCAGTATATACAGCATCAACATCATCAAGCTCGAGCAGTTGAGATATCAACTCCTTGTTCAAGTCCCTAGCCTCATCATCCACCTATAATCCAAACCAACCACATTAATCTCAAATTGAAAACAGAACCTACTAAATGTAGAAATGAGAACAGCTAGTGTTAGACAGGCGTAAATTAAGGGAATGGGCTAACATTTGGTGGGTGGTAACTTGGTTAATATATAAGGTGTCTAACACAGGTTTTTAACCAGCCCCAGAATCATTATTCAGATACAGGTCTATGTTTCAAGAAGAAGCTACTGGAAGTAAAACCAAGTCATCTTTTCAGGCTAACTGCATTCACAATCAGGTAATCTAATACCATGGCTACACAAAATACTACTAAAGCACAATTCCAGGAAAAACAGGTTTTTTCCAAAGACCAGGAAAAATCACTTAATACTAGTGTAAATTAGGTGAATGTGCCAAACATAGCAGTGGTGATGCTGGTCTTTCCTAAAGAATATTGCCTTAACCAATTGTTATTTACCACAGATCAATTTCTATTCTGAACTAAAACGGCCCAAGACCTTTCTGGAGTCAATATATGTGAAGGAATGGAATTTTCACATGCAATTTCTTGAACTTCTAGTCACAGCAGGATCACTTTTTGAGCGCAATCGACCCCCCGCACCCCTTTTCTCCTCAGTACAGATGTACAATAGGGTTACAGCAAATCGCTTCCAGGATATGGAGAAGCCCTGAGACTAGATCTGTATACTTTACCATGATATGTAATTTTGAAATCAAACTCAAGAAACTGGATGAGGAATCTTCCTATAATGGGAGTGATAAAACTTCTGGTGTTACTGAGATCAAGAACAGCACATTGAATTTATAGATTCCATGTGTTTTGCAAATTAACTTTGGTCACATAATTCAATCTACAGAATACTGATGGTATGTCCACAGTTGAGTTTGAAACGAAGGTGTATTAATGCCATGTGACATGGATATTGATATAGAATGAAGAACACTAAACATAACATAAAAATAATATGAACCAAAACATAGCACAGCGAACTAAACATAACACATATCCAGTGTCCTCCATATTGCCATACCTCGATGGGTGTCAATGGAAGAAGCTCATATCCATTGTCTGTCTCAAATTTAATTCCTTCTGCACGAAGTTTAGTCAGTATGGCGGAGTAGTTTTCCAATGAGCTCACAATCTTATAGCATCTATGACCAACAAAATGAGAGGATGTAAGAACCTTAAGCGGGAAGCCCAGGGATGCACAGAAAACAGAACACACATCTACATGAAACTCATGGTATCAGTTCAGTACAAGTTAAACCTCCAAAATAAACACTATATGCTTGACCAGGTATACCTCAGAGCATTCTGAGATTGCATTCTGTTCAAACGGAAAAGGTAAGACAGATGTATGCCCATAAATTTGCACGTTCTGGCAAATATAAATTTGATCTTTTGTAGCAATCTTTTTGTAGGATTAAAATCTTTAAGGGTTAACAGATGTATTATGCCATGATCAGCATATAGGTCGTGGAATTCCAGCCCGGAACTCATAGGAAGTCAGGTAAAATAGCATATTGCTATCAGTGAGATTAAAATAAAATTTAAAAAGAAAAAAAAGAAAAAAGAAAAACAAAGAAAGAAAGATGTAACTTTGAAATGGATATGATAAAACCAAGACATACATTCCATGGTTTACAAAATGAAACTAAGAGGGGAAGGAAAATGAACAGGATGTAATAAAGTGCAACGACACGCCTAGCCAAATGTTGGAAGTCGAGAGAAAACAACATAAACAATAAGGTAGTTCTCTATTCTCAGTGACAGCTGGACCTTTACGCACAACATTTGTATTCAAGACAACTCTATAGTCACGGGATTAGCATTTTCAACTTAAAACACAAGTGACATCTAACAGACTTAAGCTCAAGCAAGTGAAAGTTACAAGCTATCACAGAATGATCAACAGCGATATAGAAATATTGAAAATGAGTAAAGACACATGCGTATGTTTGAATTTTAAAACTTATTTTTATGAGATGAATAGAGTCTTGTCATATGTAATTCCCTACAGTTAGGAAACTGTAATGCCCTGCCACGAGCGAGCAAAATGCTCCCGAGCCGCTGCCATGCTAAGAAAAACAACAGGAACTATTACAAGCTAACAGATCAGTCTATGTATTAGGCAACATATTTTACATATAGTGATCCTCTTCCATGCATGAAAAGAAAACATGAATACTTCCACATGAAAGTTACACTACACACAGTGACCTATCTGTGAAATAGAAGGTATAGAGTGGTCCTATCCGTATCGGTGCGAGTTCCGGATACGTATTTACCTAGATCCTTTTGGAATAAGTATCCTACCTTTTGAATTAATTAGTTGTTTTTAGAAGCAAGAGTCCCTAGGTTTGCTTAGTTACTTGGGGCTTTCTACCGTCAGTCAAGGTGTCGCCCTGACTAACGTCAGTCACCTATTTTGATCCATTAGATTAAAATTTTAACGGTGGAGATCGAATAATCTATTACCTGTTGCACTAAGTGTGCCATGGGGTGTCGCTCGTGTCGCACAAGGTGTTGCGCTACGTGTTGCTCCAACTGCCTACGTCGCTTTAAATTATTTAAATATATTTAAAAAAAAATATTTTTGCTCTAACCGGAAGCCGCCACGAAAGCTTAATCGGAGCTTCGGCCATGGACTGCCGGAGCTCCGGCCACGCCACTGCCAGAGCTCCGGTGGAAGCTCCGATCTGTGGGTTTTTTTTTTTTTTTTTTTTGTTGTTGAGCTTCCGCCATGGAAGCTCAAAAAAAAAAAAAAAAAAAAAAGATCGGAGCTTCCACCGGAGCTCCAGCAGTGATTTTGGTGGTGGTGTGCGGTGTTGGTGGTGGGGAAGAAGATGGTGGGTGGCGGTGGTGGTGGGGAAGGAGGGTTAAAATTTTAATAATTAAATTTTTTTGAAGAAGTTAATAATTTAAAAAAAAAAAATAGCGGTTGAAGACAATACAGAGCAATGGTTGAGGGCGACACAGAGCAACGGTTTAGGGCGATACAGAGCAACAGACACGTGTCAGATGTCGATACATTGACTGACAATAGTCAGGGCGACACCTTGACTGACGGTAGAAAACCTGTAGATACTTATTGTTGGAGAGTAGAGAGTCTAAAGGGATATAGAAGAACTATAATCAGTATCAAGAATCCCAGATATACAAAAAAACACATACATCCTATATTATACTCCCTCCGTACCGAACTCAACTTCCCACTTTCCGTTTTGGTCCGTTCCAAACTCAACTTCCCCTTCCTAATTCAGAAAGTTTGATACCCCACTTTTAATTATAACAACACTCTATACCATACATTATTCACTCTCTCTTATAATTTATCCACACTCTCTCATACTTTATTCACTCTCTTTCCTACTTTATTCTCATCTCTCCTACTTTATTTACTCTTCTCTTAAAACCTATGCTTGGACCTATGGGAAGTTGAGTCTGAGACGGATGGAGTATTAACATATTATATAAACTAAAAGAAATAAAAGAATTAACTTACCCTAGACGTATCCCTATCCAGTGTTCTAGGAAATTTACGTAGTTAAGGATCCGTATCCATACCGTGCTTCCTAGCTAATATATGTATTCTAGACTGATCTCTTGGCTTGTAATTATAGATGTTCATGGTTCCTGTAGTTTTTCCCAACTATTATGAATTTCCCGACCAGGTCCATTTCCACACAAAATGATTTTCTCACATAAAAGGTCAGTGTGGCACTGGGGCAGCCACTCAGTGTCAGTGGCAGTGTGCTCAAGCGGGGCATTACAGAAACTTCCAAACAAATAAGATCATAATAAAAGCAATCAAGTTCCCCGTTTGAATGTTTTCCCACAAATTGTAGTTAAAAGTATTTGCATAACAAAAGTGATGCACAGATGCAGCTTATCTGAAATTTCAGGAAACAATGACAAAATATTGGTCATTTTCAGCACAAAGAAGTGTAGAAATTAGGTATTTCAGGCCAGATGTATTTAATATAAGTACGAAATCCTAGATAGATTGATGATTCATGCACAGGCAAGTGAGACCAATTAGTAGTCAGAATGCCTGTCGCAAACATTACAAGTGTATATAGTTAGGAGTTCTGATGCTGTGAGGTCAAAACTGCAAATAATCATTGCCAAAAAGAACATAATAGTTTCATAGCTATGGAGTTGTTATGCATCACATCTATACCTGACTTCTCAGCAAGAAATGTTCATTGAACAACAATGGGAGTTATCGCCAATATGGATTATACAGGAAATATTTTTGGACATAGAAACATGGAATCATAAGTAATATTATAAGGAAGTTGCATAAGAATCAGTCAAAAGAAAAAGCCTATGTACCTCTCTGAATCTTCATCAGAATCATCTTCATCCAATGAGGGTTCAATCACATCATCGGCACCAGCATCTAAAGCAACGGTAAGAAGTTGATCTTTATCAGCCTCTGTAGCCTTTATGTTGACAACTCGGGCACGTTTGAACTTAAACATCATAGATCCAGAGTCTGCCATTTTTCCACCACAGTCCTTCACTACCTCCCTAACAGCTGCCACTGATCTGTTCACCTTATCTGTTAACACCTGAACTACCATACCTGCCCCACCATAACCATAGACCTGAATGTACAGGAAATATTGAAATTACCAGTAAAATTGTGAAGGGGCAGGAAATGGACAATGCTTAAGTTATCTTCAGCTACCTCATAGAATTTCTCAATGTACGCTTCCTGACCCTTTTCCGAAGCTCTCTTGATGTTGCGATCAATAATCTCCCTTGGTATATCAAGCTCCTTGGCTTTCTCAAATAAAGCCGCCAAATATGTATTAGATCCGGGGCTAGAGCCACCTTTCTTGACCCTGGGACAACAAAGTATAAAATCCTGTAAAACTCATAAATTGAAGTTTATATTTGGGGGGTTGGTCACAAATAAGAGGAAAAAACATACTACAGTATTAAACTACAACATCTGTTCAATTTCAGCAAAATTTCAGAGGTTTTGCGTGTGCACACACAAAGCTTCTTCTGTGTCACAAACAAACCAGCCAAAGGAATACTTCTAATGATAGTATTTTCCGCCCAGTCCCCGAAACATAATCATGTTGATACATATGTCTGTATCTGTATCTATAGATCATATACATGTATAAATAGACACCAAGAACCGTAGTTTATGCATCTACAGAAACTTGCATTAGGAACACATTAGAACATGAAAGCGAACTACTTAGCAAACTGTGATGAAACACCAAATTCTTCACAAGGACCATATTTTACGCAAAAGTTATGCGGAAGTTTGGTACATAAATTTTCTTAGCTTACATGAGTCTGATGTCCACAAGTTCAGTGTTACTGTAAAGTTAGAATTTTTGTGCGAAAAGAATAAAATCACATTCAATTACCAACAAAGCAATAGCAAAGTGAAAGGTGTAAACATGTCCATTTCACATTGCAAACGTTTGCGGTTACTAACTTACGCAGACACAACTTCCTTCCCAAATCGTCCACACAGCTTTGACTTCTTAGCATCTTGAGCAGTCTGCATAAAACCATGGAAGTAAAGAATGAAACCCCTATTCAAGAGAATAAATTATGAAAAGAGTCTAAATGAATACAAAAAGAATTCTAGTGTTTCTCAATTCAGGTTCATTTGCCCAGTATTTTGTCCCCCTTAAATATTGAAATAATTTAGGTTCGGCCCCAACCTTGAAAATAAGTCCATATATATAATTTCGCCCCAACATTGAAATCCTGGTTCGGCCACTGCATACTAAGAAAAGAAAAGAATACCTTTCTGCCTGCAATTTTGCAAGAGCGCCTGCCCATACACAAGATAGGGGAAGTTGAAATCTTTCTACCGTAATTTCCATATTTAGGGCCAGGAAATGATGATAGATTTGATACCCATGCGCCAGAAGAAGAGTACCAACAAGCAAACGAGAGCTTTGTACTCAAAAGACCTGTGCTTTACATCATGTCGACAAAAGGAAAGCCCAATCAGAGAACTGTACTCAAATTTTAACCATATACAACCAAAGCAGCAGCAGCAGCAGCAGCGTATATACAATAGAGGGAGAGGAAAACTGTTAAACTGGAAAAGGGTTTATACCATGGCAGGGAGTTAAGTAGCAGTTGGAATGTGGAAGAGAAATCCCATTTGAAAATCTGACGAGTAAGGTACCAGTAACAGATCTCATTGACATGTTCTCATTTGTATTTCTTCACTATCTCCGTTCTCGATTTTCAGCTTAAGATATACCAGAGAATGCGCGGTCTGACCGGTCCGTCATCCAATCCGTCTCATACAATTTTTGTTTTCATGGGTATCCGGATTGGAGAGGGTCCGGGTCTGCACATAGTGCAATGGAATTTTTACCGATTAATACAAGTTGACAGAACTTTTTGCATCGAGCAAATCCATATTGTAAATCCTACCGATGGCCAATATTTCTTACCATTACACAAAGTCCATGTACTGGGAGGTAACGTACACAAGTGGGCCAACATAGGCTATTGTCAAGTTTCATTATTCTCACTTTCGGACCTCATGTGAGCCAGTCTGGGGTGAATCTGCAAATACTTCATACAGTAAACCCATAACACCCGAGATATACCCATTTCCCTCTCCTCAATTCAACTCACTTTACACTTCCCAATTTAACTCACTTAACTGCTGTTCCCTAAACCCTAACATCGACCTCCTTCAAGCCGTCATGGCCGTTGCAGGTGTTTTTATGGATTCTACTATCAAGGGCAACTACGCTATACATTCTATGGATGCCAATTCTCTATCAGATCTCCGGGATAACATTACTTGTAAGTTCCCAGATGCAACGCACTCCGCTATTCAACTTTTTTACTATGTTGGATCTTTGGAAAATTGTATTCTAGAAACCCTTGATGAATTTGAAACTATGCTTATGATAGCTGCTATGTTTACCCCACCAATTGTTAAGATTCAAGTTCACTTTGACAATAATCAAACCCAAATCCCCGATGACCCTATCCAAAATGAGTTTCTTTCTACAATCCCCCAATGCTGCTCCCATGGCAGGCACTAAGCATGCTTACAGTAGTAATCTAGACGGTGCTAGTAACTCAAACCCAGGTAGTCGTATTTCAGGAAAAATTAGGACCAATCTTCACAATCTTGGACTAGCTGACTCTTGTACACAGAGCCCTTTCACAACCACTCACCCTTTTAGCCCCAATGGTAACAGTAATGATGTTTCTTTTCGTAACCATGCGGATGAGGATTTTGATGAAGACACCTATGTCAATGGTGAATATACTATAAGAGGATTCAATCCATCTGATGTCGAACCTGAAGATCTTAGTGGTGATGAAGCTGTTTGAAACCAAGAAAGGGAAGAAGCTAGGGCAGCAGCCAAAAAACTGCAGAAACGGAGGCGTAAAGACATCAATGAGAAAGGTGAATGGTTCCCAGAGGCAAGGGATGATATCCCTAATTACGACATTTCCAGGCCTCCACCCCATATCACACTGCAATCAGCAGGCTGGGTCAATAATATTAGGGGGATTGGACAGGAATTCAAGGGGGGAATGGTGGAATTCAGACAAGCCTTTCTGTGCATTTTTTTTTTTTATGGTGAAATTGTGAAAGTATTGTTTATGTTTTAGTTGAATTGTTGCAGTGGTAGTTATTGATATTTGAATTTGGAGAATATAATGGTCTTTGGAATCCAACATCGCAACCAATGTCGTATACTACCCACCTCGGCATTTTTGTTTTTCTCGATCAAATAATTTTTATTTCAACACAAATTGATATCAAACTATGATGGTAAAATTAATAACAAATACTATTATTACAATTTAAGTGTAATTGTATTATAATATAATTTTATTTGTTTTCATTTTTGTTCCGGGCATTATTGTCGGGCACGGGTGTCGGGCATTATTTGTCGGGGGGCATGGATGTCGGGCATTATATATTTTTCGGGGCATTGATGCCGGACATTGTTCCACCTAAGTGTGGGCATTACTTTTCGGGGCATGGATGTCGGGCATTGTTAATTTCACCTGCGTGTCGGGCATTATTTTTCGGGGCATGAATGTCGGGCATTGTTTTCTCTTGAGTGTCGGGCATTGTTTCACTTAAGTGCGGGCATGGGTGACGGGCATTGTATCACTTAAGTACCGGACATGATTGTTGGGCATTGTTTCACCTTACTATCATATAGTGTGCAACAATTTTTTTCCAAAAAGTACACTTGTGTGTTGGACAGGTATGGAATGGGCATTGTTTCACCTTACTATCATATTGTCTTATTGCACAATAACCCCTGCATAGTAGGTCCCCCTAGTAACACTGTAGAACTCACGTGACCAAGCTGGCAAGTGAACAGTAACACTACAAAAAATCTGGCCTGTAGCGACGGATAGATCCGTCGCTACAGGCCAGCTATCCGTCACCCCAGCTTTGGCGACGGATCGGGCGACGGATAGAAAATCCGTCGCCTGAGCGGATAACAATCCGTCGTCCAATTCGCGACGGATTGGACGACGGATTGACCAATTTTTTTTTTTTTAATTCCGAAATTTAGCGACAGATAGATTCTATCCGTCGCTACATATTTTAATTGGACTAGTGACGGAATTTGAAATTCCGTCACTAATTCCGTCACTGTGTATTCCGTCACTAATTCCGTCACTGTGAATTCCGTCACTACTTCCGTCACTATTTATTTCATATTAATCCCTATTTTTCGTAGTTCACCTATTTAATCAATATAATGTTCGATAATAAATCAATAATACGGAAAATGTTTCAATGAATAAAAAGTAATATTCGATGGAGAAATTATCCAAACAAGTGTAAATATGAAAAAATCGAACATACAGATACATAACTAGCTATCGACGGGGGGGTGGGTGATGGCGACGGGACATGAATCGGCTCCATCTCAGAATCAAGGCGCCGTTCTCTCCTCCTTCGTTCTGTCATGGGCTCCATCTCGTCCCTTTGTTGCTCCATCTCTTGAGTTAGCCGAGCAACATGTTCCTGACCAACATCGCACCATTTCGAGACACAGTCCTGTGTAAACCGGACGTCTGGATCTGGGATGATGATGAGGAGCACGCCGGACTAGCCGATGCAAACCGAGGCTCCCGAGTCCATATATTCGTCCTTTCTTGTCGGTTTGTTGACCTCTAGGAAGATGTTGTCAACTTGTTCGATTGACAACACATCACCCGTCTCGTCCTCGCCTCGCCACACGAGCATCAACCTCATTTGAAATCGTAAATAGCAGATATAATGATCGATCGCTTTTTTTTTAAAAAGTAACTTGTAATAGTGTACAAATATGAACTTTAAGCAACATAAGCATACCATGATAAGCGAGGCCGTGATGTCCATACCCGCCCTTCCGATTGGCCTTCTTGAAGATGGCATACTTGGATGTCACCTCCCCGTACCGAATCAAACAGATCTAGTCAACAATTTATCATCTACAAGTAATAAGCGTGAGAGACTTCATACATACACGTAATGCTAGATTGCAAAACACATATATACGCACCGATTGATAATAATCGATGTGATGAGATCGCCTCCCAAGGTGGTGAACGGCCCTTCTGCCGTGTCGGTAGGATGCCCGGTTACACTGTTGGTCCAAGCAACGTCACGGACATCGATTCGGGCGATGAGCATCCCAAAGGCCCTCCGTTGCATCAACTTTGTGGAGGATTGGGCCACCCGATCGAATGGCCTTCCACTGCAGACCATATCCTCAGTTTGGATCCCACAGTCTCGTAAACGCGCCAGATCTGTGGGATCAACCTGCTGGGAATGAAGTACTCCTTCTACATTCCCAATTTCATACAACATCCAAAGTCAATACATGTCCTAACAACATAACAGATATGGTGACTAACATATCACCCAAATAAAGTGGCTAACATACCACTCACATACAGTGGCTAACATACCACTCACATACAGTGGCTAAAATACCACTCACATTGTCCTAAAATTTACTAACACAATGGTGACTAACATATCACCCAAATAAAGTGGCTAACATACCACTCACATACAGTGGCTAACATACCACTCACATTTTCTAAAATTTACTAACACAATGGTGACTAACATATCACCCAAATAAAGTGGCTAACATACCACTCACATACAGTGGCTAACATACCACTCATATTAAAACGATTAATTATAATTACAAACAAATGAATGTCATATTTTAAACTTACCCTCAGCTCATCGAAGTACTCGGCCCTCATGCGCTCCGAGATGTGGCTCCAACATTTTCCCTGCTGTTTTCCTTCCAGATAGCATGGAGTACGCAGGGAAGTCACTCACGGTCCAAAGAAGAGCTGCTCTCAAGGTGAAGTTCTTTTTGTCGACACATCATATGCAGGGATACCATCCGTCCACAACTCGATCAGCTCCTTGATTGGGGGTTGCAAGAAAACATCCAACGTCAGTCCAGGATCTTTCGGCCCAGGCACCAATGCAGTCAGAAACATGAATGGCTCCTTCATGCACTCACCGGGGGGCAGATTGTACGGTGTGAGCATAACTGGCCAACAAGAGTATTTACGTTCACTACCGAACGGGTTAAAACCATCCGTACAAAGTCCCAAACGTACATTTCTAGATTCGGCTGCAAACTCTGGATATGTCTTGTCAAACGATTTCCATGCGGGTGAGTCTGCTGGATGGTCCATTCTACCACCTTCAGCATTATCCGAGATTACTCGCTCCTTGTGCCACCGCATTTTATCCATGAAGCACTTGAAGCATACAATCTTTTCAAACGAGGTGCTAGAGGAAGTACCACATTTTCTTATGAGAGATTTTTCTTTTGTCGTTTCTTTGCCCCCCCTCCTTGTAACGCTTTACCGTTCCTTACCAGAACTTGCATTCTATTAGATCGCATCCTCCTCCCAATATATCATGCACATTTTGGACAACGATCTATGGTTACCACAAACCTAATCCCGCATCTTTTCTTCGCTTGGTAAAGTTGGTGGGAACTAGGTTTCCTTCAGACAAAGGTCCGACATTACGTCAACCCATTCATTGAAGCTCGTTTGATTCGGCCATTAGCCTTACAACTCATTAGCCGAGATAACAAAGACAACTCGGTGAGCTTACACCGGGTAAACTTCGGCTTGATGATTCTAACAAGTCAAAGAACAACTGATCCTCGGATTCGGTGGTTCCTCCACCTCCACCTCGGTTTCGGTGTTGGTTGTGTCCTGAACTCCGCCCTAAGATCGCCATTACACCATTTGTTCGACTCGAGCTCGAATAGCATCGCCTTCAGATTGGGATTATTCCCCGACTTGTTCATTTTTTCTCTTCCTTCCACGTTGTCTGTATTGGCCATATGTATTGGACGGTGCTGCTTCCTCACCATGATGATTCCATACGTGATACGCAGGAAGGAATCCATTTTTCCTCAAGTGCTGGACTACCGCTGTAGGAGTCACGTATTGCTTGTTTTCAGACGCTTTCATTGCACAAGGACACTTTATCAACCCATCCTTTACAAGACAGATTTGACATCGCAAATTCAATGAAACCTTCACCCCTTTAGGAAAACTCCATTGAACTACGCCATTGAGAATCGACAATACATCCATCCACGATCGGTATTCATTGAATAATTAGATAATAACGACGTTTGAATTCATTAGATCGAGGTCTTTCATTTACGGTAATAAATCAATTTCACAATAATTCAATCAATTGCTCGTAATATAAGTTATATTAGCTTGATCAATTGTTAAGGCATTACATAATATAAGTTACATCACTTCAATTTTACCATAATGTTTGGTTTCATATATATATCAACTAATGATTACTAGTTATACTCTGACTGAGACAAACGGATGAAACTCCTCATTCTCATGCCCCCTCCTCATCACTTGTGACGCTCCTACCACGTAACTTGCATTCCAACAGATCTACATCCTCCTCCCAATACACCATGCACATGTTCCGACAAGCGAAAAGGCACTCAATAGCGGCCCCAAACCCCGCCTCTCCCTCCTTTGGAGGTATGCCATGGGCGGTGCTTCTTCACCGTGATGAATCCATACATGATACTCGGGCATGAATCCATAACGTCATAAGTGCTCGAATCTGCGAAGGCGTCATAAATTGCTTGTTTCCAGGGTTTCAATGTCTGAGACACTTTATCAACCCCCCAATTGCACAAACCGGATGTCCCATGGCAAACGAGATGAAACCTTTAACCCCTTCTACGAAACTCCTAGAAACTCTGTCATTTACCGCCGTACGATCGTACATCCATGAACGGTCGGAATTCATTGTTTACTTTATTTTTAACCTGAGACGTTCCAATTGATTAGATCGTATTTAATTTATTAGATCGATTCCAATTCGGATAAGAAGATTGTAGAGGTTAATTGTTAATTATTATATGTTCCTTATAAATTAATTATTAATTAAGTGTTCGATGTGTTACAAAATTGGACATATATAATAACCATTTCAACCTCTTAGTACATATATTATATACTTAACATACATATCAAATTAACTAATTACTCTATACATATCGAATTACTACATATATTCATATCAAATTACATACTTAACATACAAATTTATCAAATCAAAACTACATACTTCTATACTTAACAAACATATCAAATTAACTAAACTAACTATATATACTTAACACACAAATCAAACTAACTACATACATTCATACATACCAAACTTAACATACTACATACATTCATATCATTAATTAAACTAACTATCAAATTGAACAAATTACATATAATTGATCAAATTAACTAAACTAACTACTACATACTTATCATATATACATATAATTGCTCAAATTAATCAAAATAAACAAAATCCCCAAATTTTAAAAAACTAGGGTTTTAGCAAAATACCTTGATTAATCGGTAGAAATCAAATTGATCGAAGAAACAAACTCCTTGTCCACTAGCTTCGATTAGGCACCAAGATTGGCGGAATAACGAACAATTCACGGAAGCGGAGAAGAAGAGAATGAGGAAGAAGAAGGAGAAGGAAGAAAATGAGGCGGTGCGCCTGCGTCGAGCCGAAATATGAAACTACGGGCCGACGGACACGTGTCGTCGGCCGTAGTCGATCCGTCGCAAAAGTGGCGACGGATAGGTATCCGTCGCTATAAGGCGACGGATAATCTATCCGTCGCCCAATTTTCAAAAAAAAAAAAAAATTTTTTTTTTTAACAAAAGTCAAACTTGGGCGACGGATAATTATTATCCGTCGCCCAATTAGCGATCCGTCGTTATGGGGCGACGGATAAAATCCGTCGCCCCATAACGTCGTTTTGTCCAGTTTTTCTTGTAGTGTAAGGTTATTTCAGACTTTTCACAAGAAAAATGGTATGAATTGGTAACAATTGCAATATCAGTTTGCTAGATGTAAAAAGTTGGGCCAATAGGCCCTGATCGGTAGCTCCCCCCTGCAATTTCATCTTGTACATTCTCTCTCTCTCGCTCTCTGAAATTGATTTACCAGATACTATTAATCAACGAATTTTTTACCAATACATACAGAATGGTTAAACTCTTTGCATCAAGCAAACCTTATTTTTCACCCTTACCAAGAACATACTTTTGTTACAATTAGCAAACTCAGGTGTATTGGGTGGTAAGCAAATTCATGTGGCCCATACTAGACTAGCCTTAATTTCAAATATTGCATTTTCCACCCCCCACGTGAGCCTTTTTGTGGGGAAAACGCAAATATTTCATTGGAGGGGGGAGCTTTCGAAAATTTATAAAATAGTACAGTACAATTTCAAACTATGTTTTCACATAAAATAGTACAGTACAATTTTCCCTAAAATAGTACAGTTAATTTCCACTCGAGTAAAATTTCAAAATTCTTCTCAGGCTAAGCTTCTCAAATCTGCTGCCATATAAATGTCTATTAAATTATAATATGAATACATATATTTGTCTACAAAATACCTATAATAATACAATTCAAACTAAAAAATCAAATTATTTTATATCGATCATTGTTTTATAGTTATCGAACACGGTTATTGTTTTCCGGGGCATTATTTTTTCGAGGCATGAGTGGTGGGCATTATTTTTCGAGACATGGGTGTCGGGCATTATTTTTTCGGGGCATGGATATCCGGAATTTTTTTTGGGGCATGGGTGTCGGACATTGTTCCATTTAGGGTGTTGGGCATTGTTTTTTCGGAGCATAGGTGCCGGACATTATTGTATAGGGCATGGTTGTCGGGCATTATTTTTTCGGGGCATGGGTGTCGGTTTTTCGGGGCATGGGTGTCGGGCATTATTTTTTGGGGCATGGGTGTCGGGCATTGTTTCATTTAGGAAGTCGGGCATTGTTTCATTTAGGGTGTCGGACATTGTTTTTTCGGAGCATAGGTGCCGGGCATTATTGTAGGGCATGGTTGTCGGGAATTGTTGTGGGGCCTTATTTGTATGTTGTAATTTTGTAATCATCAGAATCTAATAACCCAACTAAAATATCGAAATTGAACAATTGATGTTCATGCATAAAAAAGACTAAGGCAGACAACATTAGCACTGCAATATTACTTATTATATTAACGGACTAATTAAACATTAGCACTCAAGCTAATGTAATCGCCGAATTAAACACGAATCCAATCAATCTAATATTCTAATTACAAGCCTCAACAGCTAAATTTGAAATCAATTGCTTACATTAACTTCATAACTTCCCCCGATTGATTAACCTAATCCTAAACCAGGGTAAATGAATTAACGAACAGCGAAAAAAGAAAAGATCTAAAAACACAAACCAAAAGGCAGTAACGGAGAGAAAATCGGAGGTGTTAGCCATGCCATGCCATGACGCAGAGAGAAACGTCGGCTTTCTGGGATCCATGTCGAAGGCAGTAACCGGGATCTGCAGATCTTGCTTTTGAATTCCAAATTTCAAATTTCAAAACCCAGTTACAGAGCATCGACCAGAGAGATGGGATAACGCAAACTTGCCTCCTTCAACTGTCTCCGACATGGATCCGGTGAAATATAATTCTCCCAAGAAAAAGAGAGATAGATTTGTAGTTTCAGAATTGTGAGAGGAGATGAGAGAATTCATCAAGACAAACTAAAAGTCAATGATTTTACAGTTTAATTTTGGGGTTTGTTGGGGTTATTGCAAAAGAACCCTTGTAGTAGATATCACGTGAGCTCTTCCCAATTGCAGATAGAAGGGTATATTAGACAATGAACGTTATAAAATGTAGTCATCGGTAACGCATCAATATATGGTTTGCTTGATGCAAGTCAAGGGGCCAATATGTACTGACTGGTAGCTAACCCATAGTGCAATCATCAATTTCGAGTGCGCTCTCTCTAATTTTAGCTCATTTGCGCACTAGGCTTTCATTCATTTGGTTTGGTTTGAGGAAAAATGGGTGAAAAAGGAAAAAAAAATAGAGGAAAATATTATTTTTCACCATTTGGTAGTTCTTACGAAATTCTGAAAAATTTATGAAAATCTATATCAAATATATATATCTACACAAAATAAGAAAAGTTGTTTTTTCTTCACATTTTCCAGTAAAATCTTATTTTCCCTTTTTTTTTTTTTTTCCCCCAATTTTCCCTCAAAATAAATGAAGCCTTAGTTTCCCTTAATTCTCGAACTCAAATAGACCAAGTGGAGTATTTTTTAAGGATTATGAATGTAACTTGACTGTATACATGTATAAGGGAATGTCGAGGATGAGAAATTGTGAACTTACCGAAGTTTTCTACATTCGGCATATGAGATATGCCATTTGCTAGACGACAATAACATTTGTATTTCTAAAAATGGACAAGAAATTGAATATACGAATATTTATTTATTTTTAAAATTCAAATTATGACGATCTCACTGTAATATATTTTCTAAATTGTTGAACTTACTCTCACTTTCGACTCGCTTCCCTTTGAAATTCCAATCTAATGTACTCTACTTCGCATAGCCTATTTTTAAAATTCGAGTCCAACCGCCAATCATACAGATGCAGGGTAGGGTAACGGGTTGATAACCCATAAACTCAAGGAGGAGTCACAAATCATTGCAATTATATTTGTTCGTAATTCAGGTGGTTCCTTATTTTTCCCTAAAATGAAGCATATTTGATTATGTGTTCGTCTTCAAATATACTGGACTTAAGAACATCGATCGATTAGACTTATCTTCAAATCTACTAGACTTATCTTTAAATCTTCCGAATTAAAAAAAAAAAAAAAAATCGACTAGTCTTATCATCAAATCCATTGAACTTATCTTCAAATCTTCAACTAATGATCATTTACCGACTATATAATAATGATAAGATAATAAAAAATGAATATATTGTTTCCAAAAATCACATAATTTCTTAGTTTCCAAATTATGTAAATTATTTCAGCAATTGCACACTTAAAAATAAAAAAAAGAATTAAAAGTCAAGGAGCAAATAATACATATTGAGTTGGAGGTTGTAAATATGAATATGCAACATTGAAAGTAACATTATTAGAAAAAAAATACTATAAATGAGGAGGTTTGGATAATATTATTACTAATATCGTGAAATTCTTTGACCAGATTTTTGAAATTGGATACCTTTCATAAAATTAACATTGAAAGTGTACTTACTAAATACTATCTCCGTTCCAATAAAATCTTCCTAGCTCTTTACTTTTTCTATTATTAAGAAAAATTAATATAATATTAACTTGTGTGGGGTATTATGTTTGTAAAGTTGTAAGGCTCATTCTTCAACTGAAACTTCATTCGATTCGATTCGATTCGATTCATTTCGTCTTGATTCGACTTTCTTGATTCGACTCTCTTAAGTTCATTAAATTCATATTATTATTATTATTATTATTATTATTATTATTATTACTATTATTATTATTATTATTACTATTATTATTATTATTATTAATATTTTATCATTTATTTACACAACCCATCTTTTGTACGAGGAAAATAAGAAAATTTATCCAATTGAGATATTTTTAACCTTTTTCTTTCTTTCTTTTTAACACGACTTTTAGTAGATCAATGAAATAAAAAGTATAATTCGATTGAATTACCCTTCTTTTCTCTAGTAAAAGTTGAGTTAAGATAAGAAACTACGAGAACCGAGAGTACCATTCAACTGGTTCACATACTTTATCGTACATCTCTAACAAAAATCGACATGTTCTTTTATTGGAAGATATTAGAACAATAGAAGTAGCTTCGAAGTATCGTTGAGTTTTTTCTCAAACTTAATAAATAAAAAACAAGTTATACCAAACTAAAGTCAAACCAAACTCTACAAATTACGCACAAAAAAGTATAAAACAAAGTTATGTTAGTCAAATATACTTAATTTATTTTTATAATATAATTTTATTATATTCTTTTGTGTAATTTCTGATAATCTGATCAACGTCCAGAAAAAAGTCTCCTTACGAATTTATTAATGGACCGGATGTAGTATTCATTATTATTAAAAAATGGGACAAATGTAATTTCTTGATTCGTTTGATTTGATTTGTTTGATTTCTTCGTTTGATTTGAATCGATTCGATTCGATTTCATTGATTCGATTCGATTCGATTCGATTCGATTCGATGAAATTTAATTTGAAAGGAGCCTAAGTGTGTGATAAATTAAGATAGAGATTGAATAAAATGATGATAAAGTAGGAAAGAGATATAATAAAGAATTAGTTAGTGGGATAAAAACTTTCCATTTATGGGTTAGGAAGTTTCTAATGGGACTCCAAAAAAGGAAAGTTATGAAGTTATTAATGGAACGGACGGAGTAATATTCAGTGAAATTCATATAAAAATACAATTTTATCAAATATGACGTAAAATTCATATATCTCTGTGGCAACTAAAGTTGCTCAAATTATAGTTTTATTGATTTTGATTTAAGCGGGTACAATTCTCTATTTTAATTCTATGATCCTAGTCTTCTAAAGCGGCGAACTTGAATCTTCAAATTCTTCGTTTTAGGATTTGTGACTTCAAAGTCGGACAAACGTCGATTCGAGGGCTTCTAGGTTTGATCTCAGATCGAATCGTGAACTTGAGAGTGTTTAAGGCGAATGATGACGAACTTCTTGAGATCTTGATGAACTCCACGAAGAACGATTCTAGATCGTTGCAGGATTTGGCCTTTGATCTTCTGAAGAGGAAGTTTGGCCTTCGGAAAACGTTTCTTCAAGGGCTTTTGGGCTTGATCTTGAATCAAACGGTGCTTTTTGGTGAAGAACTTCAAGAATGTTGATCGGGCTTCGTCTGGGCTTTTGGATTTGATCTTCCTTTGGCGGCGGTTGATCTTCCAATATAACGTTTCTCCAAGTGCGCAGGGGATTCTTATTGGATCAAACGGTGGCTTCTCTTTGATTTCCGGATGAACTTCTTGAATGCTTGCTCGAACTTAAAGGCAGATCTTGAGAGAAAGATGAGAGGATTTGCTCTGGCTCTGGTTCTGGAACTTGTGATCTTCCTTATAGAGGTGGGAAAAAGAGAAGGATCAAATCCTATTGGTTGAGCCAAGATTTGATCTTATCCTCTTCTCTTTTCTTTTCTTTTCTTTTCTTTTTCTTTATTAAATAAGATTAAATCCTATTTAATAAAATTGCATCAATTTTATGATATGGCACAATCCTATTGGTTCGAATTGTGTCTTCTTTTTCATGTCATAATTTTAATTAAAAGAATGCGTTTCGACATCATTCTTCTAATTTGGCGGCATTCGATCGGTTTAGAATCTCGAATTTCCACATAATTTTGTAATTTGAAATAATCTAAATTGTTCCATATTTTCTACGTGGCACAATTTTGGTAGGCCATAAATGGAACGTATTAAAATCAGTTAAATCACAATACCATTTTGGAATTTGGTAAAATTCCAATTAAATAGGGCAAATTTAAATTTAGTGATTTTAATAATTTATTAGACGCATTTTGTGTGTCTAAAATTGCCCCCTCCCGAGTCGCGATTTGTTCATGAATAGCATCTTAAAAGCATCTTTTAAGATGCGTCTTGAAATGAACGAGCTGTGAATCTTCACTTATCAAATCCTCCACTTTTTCTTTTGTTCAGACCTGACCCATTTTCTCGGTTTGGAGCTAGTTAACTTGACTACTTTAGTACTTTAGTCATACTTCCTCGCCATCAAACAATTATCTAGATTGATAAAGTAGCTTTAGTATCACTCTTGGACTTTACTATTCATCATTGGCCCAAAATGTAATATATTAGCACGTAACCACTGTACTCCCTGGCCCATCTTCTTCAGCAAACAAAGTCTTCTTTCTTACTTATGAAACAGATCAGGAAAGCATCTATTGATCCCTCTTCTAAATAGAACTCTAATGGAATCTCGTATATTTGCGTCTATCTCAATCCGCGACTTCGATTCTGTTCGAACTTGATTTCACAACTTAACTGGACTGGAACTTGAAACTTGATGCAAGATCCTTCTAAACTTTCGCTTAAACCTTCCCTCTCGAACTAGAATTCTAACTCAAACTCTCTCAAGTTGTTGAACAATCGAACAATTCCGATCAAATAACCGATCGAACAAAGACGATTACGAAACTATAATCAATCAAATGCGTAAAGAAATCAACACAAGATTTACGTGGTTAGATTACATCCTTTATAAACGAAACAATCCACTAATCAACGATGAAGATTCTGAATCGAGTTCTCAAGAATCAACAACAATGGCGACTTGCTTTCTCTTCTCTTCTATTCTCTGTTTCTCACTATACTATAAGCGTAGTGAATGATTAATGAGATCAATCTCTTCTTAACAACCAAGCTACAAGTCTATTTATACGGATTACAAACAAAGAAAGACGAATTACGAGTAAACAGGCTTTCATGCTCTGTTTTCTGACTTTCAACTATTTTTCCCTCCACGTCACCTTTTAATCTCAGCCGTAGGATGATCAAGATCAACGGTTCCTGGGCAATCTGGCAAATAGACTCTTCCTGTAACTCGTACAGATTCCGTATTAAAACCCACAGATTCTGCGCTAAAACCCACCGTATCTGTGCTAAAATCCACAGAAACTGTCTAATCTTCACACAAGTCTTCAACTTCCATCGGGACTCGAACTCTTTTCTCACCACTATATAAGGACCTGGACCCATTCATTCAACCCACGCATATTCACTGAGAGCAAGAACGAGCAAGAAAGAGGAATTGAGCCAGTGACGGTGAGCAAGCAGCAGCGCTAATCAGTTCCGATCCGAATCCATAGAGAGCCTTTTCCGATCTGATTCTTCTATCCATTCTCAGCCACCAACAAGAGCGGAGATGCGAGTTCAGTGCGTGATGATGGCGGAGCAGGAGGAACGAAGCCGTGCTGATTCGAGGCTTTGAGAACTCTCTGTTTCCTCCTCCTTTATTTTTCGGCGTGGTAAACCGGAGCAGATGGCGGTGCGATTTGAGGCGTGGTGGCCTGGCGAGTGGCGAGTCGATGGCCAGATTTGAGTGATGGAGGAGAGCAAATAGCGGTCGCCATGGATGAGACTTGAGATTGGGGGAAGAAGGGAGTGTGATGTTAAGGGATTTAATTCCTTTTGAGGACTTTATTGTTTCTCTTTCCCATTTTACCCTTTTCTTTACTTCTTTAGTCCTTCCATTTTCTTGTCTATATATTTGTGTTTTCTTCAATCTTCCAACTTTTACTTGTAGGAAATAGTCAAGTTGATGGCGTTTTTTTCTATCAACCGCTTCCACATGGTTATCCGGGCAATAATTGGAGTGACCACATTAGACTACCACCTAAAAGATCACATGAGGTGTTTCAAGGCATGGCTACCCAACTTTCGATCTAGGCTATCACATGAAGAGGCACAACATTATCCGTTCGAGGCATGACTATCCAACTTCGGATCAAGGCCACCACAAAGAGCACAACATCATCTGTTTCGAGACATGACAATCCAACATCCGATCAACATGGACTTTGAAGCACAACTTGGGCATATTGATCAACCTGGAATTTGAAGTTTAGCTTGGGCATACCGATCAACCTCGATTTTGAAGCGTAGCTTGGCATACTGATCAACCTAGATTTTGAAGCGTAGCTAGGCATACTGATCAACCTAGATTTTGAAGCGTAGCTTGGCATACTGATCAACCTCAATTTTAAAGCGTAGCTTTGGGCATACTGATCAACCTGGAGATTCGCTCAACCATGATGAGTCAATGATGGTTCCAAAAGTAGCCGCTTTGATTTATTCATCCGTTTCACCTGGACAGACCAACCGCTTTCACATATTTTGATTGAACTTAGAAATTTCTAAGCTGCCTACGTACCTCCATAAGAGAGGATCAAGTCAAAACGTAGTTCAAACACTTATGAAGGGGGTGCCGTACACAGTTTATACTCATGCGGGCTAGGAGTATCTATTACTTAGCCACCTTAGACGAGGTGAGGTGAATTGCCATTGGTGGTCACAATACGTAGTTTATGCTCATGCGGTTCAAGAGCATTTCTAATCTAAGCACCCTGCTTTGTTTTGAGGGCTCCTGCATTCTTTTCCTTTTTTTTTTTTTTTTGTTCTTTTTTTATGTTTTTTTTCTCTTTTTTTTTAAAGTCCTACTCTATCTAATGATGCTTCAAGAATCCACCGTTGGCATGGTTAATCCTTTGTGCATCCTTTACATCTTCCTCGACGACGCCATAATCTTGTAGACTGATGTGATATGATGACGCCATAACTTCACTGCCATCTTCTTCAATGCCTTGCACTCTCACATGAATTATGGCCTCCCACTTAGTCTTGAGGGTTTCGTCACAAGAGACTTTGGCATCTTCAATGTGAACCGTACGGGATTTTATCAAGCTTTGCGGTCTTCGTGAGGCACACGACTCGCCGGTTCCCTTTATGCATTTTACTTTGGCCGATCCCAACCTTTGGTGGACAGGCTTTCTGATTTGTCCCAGTCTTTGGTGCACATATCGTCTCATTGGTCCCAACCTTTGGTGCACAGGTCTTCTCTTTGGTCCCAACCTTTGGTGCACATACTTGTTTGGTGAGCCTAACCTATCAAAGACGGATGCATGTGGCAATCTATCTCCTGTTGATTTGGATCATCCTTATTTAAACATTTCTCGCACTCACCAGTGTAGTTGCATGTTGCTCGGTTTATGGTTATGCGGACATGTTTAGATTGTTGAAAACCAAGACCTTCTTGAGTTTTTCCACCCCTTTGTGAGCTAGCGGATTCTGATGTATTTGCTTTAAGAGGAGAACCATTCTCAGGATTGTATCCTGCCTTCACTAGAAGCTTAAAGGACTTTGGTTCAAAATGGTCGTCTTTTACTTCATGTAGCGAGGTCTCATGTTCTACCAAACCTCCTTGAATTGGGTGCACAAATCCCTCCAGTATTGATCGAGGAGGAGTGGAAATATCAATCTTCGTCAAAGGTAGTGTGAGTCCTTTTAACGCATCGTTGCCAACAACTGATGATTTCTTCACTTCTTCTGAGTAGCCACTAGAACGACACAATGGGGGTGACTCATTCTTACTTGCTTGATCTTTCGACTTATCTTCGGAAGAATTTTTTTCTTCATTTACATTTATTCGCTCGCTCGATGTAATACTTGGCATCAACAAAGAAGGTTTCCACTTCAGTGAATGGCTTGTCATCTGCAAGCACCTTTTTCACCACTCCATTATGGCAATACTTGAAACATTGGTGTATAGTTGAGGGGACCACACCATATCCATGTATCCATGGACTTCCTAACATCATTTTGTAAGATGTTTTGGCATCTATAACATGGAATAATGTGGCCGAATACATGTCACCAATTGACAGCTCCAATCGTACTATTCCAAGTGCTCTTTGCCCCCCTTGATCGGAACCTTGGATCATCAAGCAGCTGCTGAAAAGTTCTTCCATTGGTATTCCAATTTCTTTCACAGTTTGTATTGGCAAAATGTTGACTGCAGAGCCTCCGTCAATCAGGATCCTTCTTATCTTTTGCTCATGAGTGTAGCCAATCACAAACAACGGTCGGTTGTGAGGTTTAGAGCCAAGTAAATGGTCTTCATCAGTGAAGGAGATAGTCGACATGCATTAATCAATCTTCACTCTTTTGTGGGAAGAATTGCGTTGCTTTAGGAATGGTCAAGTGAACCTGTATTGCTTGTCTCTTTCTTGTCATCAAGAATTTCAAGAGATGAGGTAGTATTGGCACTTGCACTTTCCTCTTCTAGTGAAATTTTTCCTTCTCGGGCCAGCTTCATAATCTTTTCCTTGAAAACAAAGCAGTCTTGTATTGGATGACTTACAAGGCGATGATATTTGCAGTACTTGGGATCATCTGAGCATCCTTCTTCATCTGGTCTTTTCATTTCTGGCAACTCGATCAAGTTATTCTTCAGTAAGTCATCAAATATTTCAGGGACGTCAGAGTCAAGGAATGGGTATTGCTTTGCCATCAACTCTTCTAGCGTTGACTTTCTTTGTTCTTCTTTTTGTGGGGCATGGCTTACATTGACCACCTTTCCCTTGGCTTTATCCTTGGGAGCTCTTAGCACTTTGACATTTGTAACATTTGTACTCAAGACTTCTCTAACATTGAATTGAGGCTTGCCCACTTTCTCAAGACTTCTCTTGGAGGGCCATCAGCTCCGCCTGAAGACATACTTAATTCCATGTCATGAGCTCGAGTTGCCAGTTCCTCGAATGACCGCGGCCGGATAGCTTGGAGAATGTACCGGAGTCCCCAATGCATCCCTTGGATACACATCTCAATTGCCGAAGATTCAGACAATTTGTCTTTGCAGTTGAGGCTCAAATTTCTCCAGCGATTGATGAAGTCTATGACGTGCTCTTCTTTCCACTGGCGTGCGTTAGTGAGCTCCACCATGCTAATTGTTCTTCTTGTGTTATAAAAGCGGTTAAGGAATTCTTGTTCAAGTTGCCCCAAAATGTCGATCGACCCAGCTTCTAGATCGGTGTACCAGTCAAAAGCATTGTTCTTCAACGAGCGAACGAATTGCTTCACCATGTAGTCGTCAGAGGTTCCAGCATTATTGCATGTCTCAACAAAATGCGCGATGTGTTGCCTTGGATTTCCTTTGCCATCGAATTGTTGAAACTTAGGGGGTTGATATCCATCTGACATTCTCAGATTATCAATCCTTCGTGTGTACGGCTTACTATATGTGAAGGATGATTTGGAGCTTTCATCAAGCTTTTCTTTCAAAGTCCCCATGATGAATTCCTTCAATTGATCGGTTGGGATCATTCCACTAGGGATGATTGACACATCTCCTTGTTTTGATATTGGTTTAGCGTATGATGGTTCTTCATACTCCACATGACGCTTTCCTCCCGCATTGCTAGTTTCAGCTGTTTCCTTGCTCGAGAACTTCTCGGGCGTGGATTCTCGATCCATAAGCTTTGCAATCTTGCGGTCTTGTTCTTCACTACGCTTCATGAGAAACTCCATGGATTTTGTCAAAGCTAACACCATTTGATCAAGTGAGGGATTACCCCCTGTTGTGAGTTGTGGAGGAACTTCCCTTGTCATAGGAGATGATGGCAAAGACTCGTCGTCATCGGATGTTTCTTCTCCATCTCTTTTGGTGGCAGTTGCAGCTAGAGCTTCATAAGCTTTGATAGCCATGGTTTGCGGGTCTTCAGCACCCTTGGACTGCGCTTCATCCGAGGTTTGAGAAGAGTTAATCGTCTTCCTAGGAGGCATAGTGCTTCACTAGAGATGAGAGGTAGAGATGTCCCACTGGGTGTGACAAAAATCTATGGCAACTAAAGTTGCTCAAATTATAGTTTTATTGATCTTGATTTAAGCGGGTACAATTCTCTATTCTAATCCGATTCTAGTCTTCTAAAGTGGCGAACTTGGATCTTCAAATTCTTCGTTTTAGGATTTGTGACTTCAAAGTCGGACAAACGTCGTTTCGAGGGCTTCTTAGCTTGATCTCGGATCGAATCGTGAACTTGAGAGTGTTTAAGGTGAACGATGACGAACTTCTTGAGATCTTGATGAACTCCACGAAGAACGATTCTAGATCGTTGCAGGATTTGGCCTTTGATCTTCTGAAGAGGAAGTTTGGCCTCCGGAAAACGTTTCTTCAAGGGCTCTTAGGCTTGATCTTGAATTAAACGGTGCTTTTTGGTGAAGAACTTCAAGAATGTTGATCGGGCTTCGTCC
This sequence comes from Plantago major, assembly GCA_026545765.1. Lineage (NCBI taxonomy): Eukaryota > Viridiplantae > Streptophyta > Magnoliopsida > Lamiales > Plantaginaceae > Plantago > Plantago major. The sequence goes on from CM048841.1 coordinate 28,301,757, forward strand.
GGGCTTTTGGATTTGATCTTCCTTTGGCGGCGGTTGATCTTCCAATAACGTTTCTCCAAGTGCGCAGGGGCTTCTTCTTGGATCAAACGGTGGCTTCTCTTCGATTTCCGGATGAACTTCTTGAATGCTTGCCCGAACTTCAAGGCGGATCTTAAGAGAAGGATGAGAGGATTTGCTCTGGCACTGGAACTTGTGATCTTCCCTTATGATTTTTGGTGGAGAATGAGCTCCTTATATAGAGGTGGGAAAAAGAGAATGATCAAATCCTATTGGTTGAGCCAAGATTTGATCTTATTCTCTTCTCTTCTCTTTTCTTTTCTTTTTCTTTATTAAATAAGATTAAATACTATTTAATAATTGCATCAATTTTATGACATGGCACAATCATATTGGTTCGAATTGTGTCTTCCTTTTCATGTCATAATTTTAATTAAAAGAATGCGTTTCAACATCATTCTTCTAATTTGGCGGCATTCGATCGGTTTAGAATCTCGAATTTCCACATAATTTTGTAATGTGAAATAATCGAAAATGTTCCATATTTTCTACGTGGCACAATTTTGGTAGGCCCTAAATGGAACATATTAAAATCAATTAAATCACCATATCATTTTGGAATAAAATTTGGTAAAATTCCAATTAAATACGACAAATTTAAATTTAATGATTTTAATAATTTATTAGACGCATTTTGCGTGTCTACAATCACCTATCCTCATCAAATGGTAGGCACGCTCGCATATTTTTTAGGAGTTCTAGATTTATGTAAAGATCCATCTAATCGATTTAGATCCAAACCATTTAATCCAATGCGATTACTTATAATAACCTAAAATGATATTTAGGATAATATGTTGGACTCATTATAGTGGCACATGTCATTGTTTTGTACATCAGTTGGACGTTATGCTAATACAAATAGAGTCGGACGGTAGATTGATACTTGTATTGTATTGTTATTTGTTATATCTGAAGAGGAATAGAAAACCTGAAAAACTTCAATTTGTCCTCCTCATCCCTGTCCTCTCTCTCTAGTCTATACAACAAAAGACACTCTGGTCTGGTGTCACAGCTCACAACAACAATGGCGTCTATCTTTCGAGATCGGACTCTCAGCCACTCCCGAAGAGACTCATTCTCCTCCTCCTCCTCCTTCTCAATCAACAGCTCCGCTGCCTCCCCTTCTTCCGCCACCTCCCGCCCCACCCCCACCGTCAATCTCACCCCTCTCCCGTCCCCTTTCGGCGACCTAACCACCATTCTCTCCGATTCCGAACTCCGCTCCTCCGCCTACGAGATCCTGCTCTCCGCCACTCGCTCCGCCGCCTCCTCTAAACCCCTCTCCTACCACAGCTCCACCTCCAATGGTACCCCTCCCATTTCCAATGCCAATTCCCCCAATTCAGCTTCTCTTCAGAGGTCATTGACCTCTGCTGCTGCTTCCAAGATGAAGAAGGCTTTGGGGATGAGATCCACGTCCTCCAAGCGGAATTCCGATTCCAATCATTCCGGTGGTGGGAAATCGAAAAGGCCGCTCACTGTTGGAGAGCTCATGAAGCAGCAGATGAGGATCTCTGAAGCTACCGATTCCAGGATTCGCCGCGGTTTGTTGAGAATTTCGGCTACTCAGGTTTGGTTCTGGAGTTGACTATATTTTTCCAGCTGTTTACTGTCATAAATGTATGATCTCTAGTTTCAAATCATTGAGAATTAAAGCTGTTTATTACTTGCTATTTGCTAAATTGGGAACTAGGAGCAAAGGAAGGGAAATGAATGTCTACAAACCGGTAGTTTATGGAAATTTCTGAGTTATAGTGTCTAGTTTGACTTGTGTTGAATTTGGAGTACATTGGAAAATTTAACATGTGTAATTAAATTGATTAGATGCTAGTAGATGGAAGATAACTGTGTTCTATGTTCTTCCGTATGTTTTTGGTGGATCATTCAACTTAAGTACTGACATTTTGCATTTGGATTGTTGCTTGTCCTTTTAAGATTAAGATGTGATTTGTGAAAATTAGTATTAAGAGGGAGAATACAGAGTTACTTATGGTGTTAACAGTTGAGAATTGTTTACAAACAAGTGTATGGAAGCTTCTGCAGTGATCGAGTCTTGTCTGACTTGTATTGAATTTGGAGTCCATGTGGAAGTTTTCCATATTTAATTGTATTGATTAGATGCTAGAAGGAAGATTATTGTTTTTTCTTTCTTTTTTGTCCATATGTTTCTGGAGTCTTCTGCGTTTGTGGTGTCTAGTTTGACTGTTATTGAATTTATATTACATTGGAAAATTTGCCATGTGTAATTGCATAGGTTAGTCGGCAGTAGAATGTAGAGGGCAGCTAATTTTGTTTTTTGATGGAATCATATTACTCAAGTGCCAACAATTTCGTATTTGTATTATTGCTTTTTTATAAAATTAAGATGTGATTGCTCGTCTTCAGTGCTAGTGGCTGTAAAAAACTAGGTCAAAATTGTTTATAGTTTTTACCGATGTTAGACATAAATTTAAGATATTTGGGGGTTAGCTTGTAGATTTCTTTAAAGATAATCATGTCAAATTAAGATCTACTAATGGACGATCTTAAACCAACTCTTTTCCCTTTATTTTTCACTCTAGGTGGGCAGAAGGTCAGAGTCCATGATTCTTCCACTAGAACTATTACAGCAATTCAAAGCTTCAGATTTTACTGATCAGCAAGAATACGACGCATGGCAGAAGAGAAACCTTAAAATGCTAGAGGCTGGACTTCTTTTGCACCCTCATGTGCCGCTGGAGAAGGGTAATGTTGCTGCGCAGAGATTGAGACAGATTATTCATGCAGCCTTGGACAAGCCTATTGAAACTGGGAGAAATAACGAGTCGATGCAAGTCCTTCGGACTACAGTAATGGCGCTTGCTAGCAGGACATCTGATGGATCTGTCATGGAACCCTGCCACTGGGCGGATGGTTTTCCATTGAATCTCCGTCTCTATGAAATGCTTCTGGAGGCATGTTTTGATGTCAGTGATGAGATGTCCCTCATAGAGGATGTGGATGAGCTAATGGAGCTCATTAAAAAAACATGGGGAGCCCTTGGACTGGACCAAATGTTGCACAATCTGTGCTTTACATGGGTTCTTTTTAATCGTTATGTTGCCACTGGGCAAACTGAGAATGAATTATTGTGTGCTGCTGATAACCAACTTAGTGAAGTAGCCAAAGATGTGAAAACAACAAAAGATCCAGTTTATGCTAAGATTTTGAGTTTGACATTGACTGCCATGTTAGGTTGGTCTGAGAAAAGGCTCCTGGCATATCATGAAACATTTAATAGGGGCAATATTGATTCCATGCAGAGCATTGTTAGTATTGGGGTGTTATCTGCTAAGATCTTAGTGGAGGATATCTCAAATGAGTATCGCCGAAGAAGGAAAAATGAAGTTGATGTTGCTCGTAGCAGGATTGACACTTACATTCGTTCATCTCTTCGCACTGCGTTTGCTCAGGCAAGTGAAAAGTGAATTGGTAGAAGAGTAGAACTAGGATTGATCATACATTCATACTTATTATACCAGGTCGATTGACCTGAAATCCTTTTGGAATTTGTGGGTGTTTGCAACTGTGTTTTTCTTGTAACTGCTTATTGCTTCTTTGTAGCAGAAACAGTAACTGTTTGCATAAACAACTTGTGCTACTAACCAACTTAAAAGAGCTGTAAAAACCTGTTTTAGAGAATCCAGAAGTGGCTCTCAGATTCACTTCTTTTTTTATACACACCTTTAGATAATCGGAATCATTTGCAATGAGTCACTGTCTGTAGTTGAAAAGGTTCCATTTGCATGCATTTTTCATGTCCTATAGATTACTTTCATCTGAAGGGATATGTATCATCAAATTTATTGGCATATAGACGCCAAAATTTGGATCAGTGATATGTTTTTTTAATTATAATCTGGGAAAGATGACAAATCTCATGGGTAAATGTGAAAGTAAGTTCTCTTTTGCCATCCTTGCTTAAATTCCCTAGTCATTCAGCATCTAGATACTAGATGTTTATATTTTAAACAATTTAAACTCATCATTTCTTAAAACTAATTAAATTTGTTAACTGCAGCTGATGGAGAAAGCTGATGCAAGCAGAAGAGCATCAAGAAACCAGCCTAATCCCCTTCCTGTTCTTGCCATATTGGCCAAGGATGTGGGCGATCTTGCAATAGAAGAGAAGAACTTGTTTAGTCCTATCTTAAAGATATGGCATCCGTTAGCAGGAGGTGTTGGTGTTGCCACTCTACATGCTTGCTACGGGAATGAGTTGAAGCAATTTATTTCTGGCATAGCAGAGTTGACACCAGATGCTGTTCAAGTCCTGAGAGCTGCTAATAAACTGGAACAAGATCTTGTCCAGATTGCCGTTGAAGATTCAGTGGATAGTGATGATGGTGGGAAAGCCATAATTCGGGAGATGCCTCCTTATGAAGCTGAAGGTGCAATAGCCAACTTAGTTAAAGCATGGATAAAAACAAGAATAGACAGGCTAAAGGAATGGGTTGATCGAAATCTTCAGCAAGAGGTACCTTGTTAACTCTGTAATTCCATGGCTGTGTAACTGTATCTCTTTCATCTCACGCATGTCGTTCCAGGCTTGTTCATACACGTAAAAATAAGCAAGTATATACTTGCACATATGCGATACTAACAACATTTTTCAGTTTCCACAAGATTTGGAAACTTCACTGCATCAGATTTTTAATATTAACTCGTACAAGATTGAGGGCAAATGTTTTAAGCATGTAGTGTGTTCCATTCAATGAAAATTGAAATTGTATAGTCTCATAGTTTGTTAACAACGGTGAACTGTTATGGGCCAGTGGCTGTTACCTGAGAATATACCACTTTGGCGGTCTATCTTATCCTGCTTTGTGTTGGTAACCTTTTAATGATTTGACAATGCCATTTCTTCAATATATAGGTATGGAATCCTCGAGCCAATCCAGAAGGATGTGCTCCCTCAGCTGTAGAAGTTCTGCGAATAGTTGATGAGACCCTGGATGCTTTCTTTCAGCTGCCGATACCAATGCACCCTGCACTGCTGCCTGACCTAATGACTGGACTTGATAAATGTCTGGAATATTATGCAACTAAGGCAAAATCTGGCTGTGGTAATATTGCATATCTGGATAGGAACTTGATACTTACCCTGCTCTCCATAATTTCATCAGAGCTAACAAAGTTTTTAACATGCAGGAACACGGAATGCTTTTATGCCCACAATGCCAGCTTTGACAAGATGCACTACTGGGACAAATTTTTTCTCCAAGAAGAAAGAGAAACCGGTGGTTTCTCAAAAAAGAAATTCCCAGGTTGCTACAGTTGATGGAGATAGCTCTTCTGGGGTACCACATATATGTGCACGTATAAACTCATTGCATAAAATACGTATGGAGTTGGAAAATCTGGAGAAAAGAATAATCACCTTGCTGAGGAACTCGGAGTCGGCCCATGTGGAGGATCTCTCAAATGGGCCGGGCAAAAAATTTGAACGCACTCCTTCAAGTTGCATTGAAGCTATCCAACAACTATCTGAGGGGCTTGCATATAAAATCGTGTTCCATGATCTAAGGCATGTTTTATGGGACTTCCTGTATGTTGGTGATCCTTCATCATCCAGAATTGAACCTTTTCTCCAGGAATTGGAACGAAGTTTAACCATCGTTTCAGATACTGTCATCCATGATAGAGTCCGTACACGTATTATTGCTGACGTAATGAGAGCTTCAGTTGATGGGTTTTTATTAGTTTTGCTTGCTGGGGGGCCCACACGCATGTTTTCTCGTCAGGACACTCAGATAATTGAGGGTGATTTTACGTCATTGAAGGATCTCTTCTGGGCTAACGGGGATGGATTGCCTGAAAATATAATTGATCAGTATTCAAGAACAGCAAGAGAAGTTCTTCCACTCTTTAGAGCGGATACAGAGAGTCTTATTGAGCATTTTAGACGGTCGACATTGGAAGCGTATGGCTCCTCTGCTAAGTCTCGGCTTCCCTTACCAGCTACTTCTGGACAGTGGAACCCATCGGAACCAAACACATTGCTGCGAGTGCTGTGTTACAGGAACGATGATGCTGCTTCAAAGTTTCTTAAAAAGACTTATAACTTGCCGAAGAAACTGTAACGTATTACTCCTTGATAAGAATGCATGCCACATTTTGCCATGGAAGCCCGTTCAGCAGCATTTGTTTGTACAGTAAAGTGAGTAATTTACTCTGGAAGTTGGTTTGGATACTCTGCTGCTGGTCCAGCTGATACCAGTACTACTGCTGGTCTGTGTATATGGCTGTAGGTTTCTCGATTGTTTGCGTATTTTTACTCCTTTTTTTTTTTTTTTTTGGTTTTCATATAATATCCATATTCATTCGTTCTTTAAAATTCTTTGAAGGTGCATGCATTTATTTTCATTTTACTTGACGTTGAGCCATCTTGTTGTGTGGAGCTATTTTTGTTGTCATTTATATGTATGTAGTTAAATTATTTATATACATGCTGCTTGTTTATTTTTGTGTCAACTTGTCACAAACATACGCCCGTACATAGCCATAGCTGGGTGCTTGTGAAACTCAACACCGACTGGCTTTATGCCTTTATTGCTAAATGGCAATTCACACATACAAAAAGCAGTCGCCTCGTGCATTTTCGGAACCTTGCTGTGTAAAAATGAGATGTGAACTTGCCTGGTAAAAGAGGTACATGGATGGTGTAACTTCTTCATTATTTAGCACAACAATGGATATTTAATTACACCAACATCACAATCAAAAGAAGCAAAATCGTATCGGTTGATAGAATTAGAACGGATGGAAAATCCACCTTCAATCCTTCCTAATATAGATGAATTCATATGCAAGAGATGGAGGAGTATAATCAATGGTCGGGTCGTGCAGCATTAGTTTTCGTAGAAGCTGAATTTAGACACTCTTCTACTACTTCTTTGATCGTCTTCCTCAGCAACTTCTCTTTCACACCTGCAAGCATATCACTGTAAAACCTTTCCAAACGAATAAGTTTACGACGATCTGATGACTCCAACATCTTATCCCACTCTTTCCCCAAGTCACTTCCAAGAGTCGCTGGGATATCGTGCTCTTGTAATGGGTTCCCGAAAACTGATCCATGAAGAATGCTTGCATATTTTCCCATCAATTCAAGTTTTGACTCAAGGAGCTTCATCTCATCCATTGCTGCAGATAGTCTTCTCTGCATTTCTGCAACATCTTTGCCTCCACTATTTTCTCCAGCATTTTGTAATGTATCTGGGCTGAAATCAGACAATTACCAAAACATTATAAAAGATTAAGTACCTACCAGACAACCGTCCACAAGGGGAGAATTAGAAATTAGACTGTAACCTTGTATCACTGGTAAGTGGCGGCCACAATACTAGCGTGGGTGCATAATAATCAACCGCCGTGCCATTTCCAAGGACTCCACTACTTCCCCTCCCCCAAGACCAAATTTTATACCCTGCATCTGTTAGAAGAACCGTATGAGCAGCACCACAAGCAATTTGAACAGTTTCTCGAAACTTTGGGTCATGAATTCCATTACGAGGAAACAGTAATGGAGAAATAGCATCCCCAGAATCAGTCCCAGTGAACCTAGCATCAGGACACAGACCAAGGCCCTTCTCCATGCCCCATGACCACACTTCACCAGCTGACGAAACAACACTTGTATGAAATAAGCCACAGTCAACAGAAACCAGGAAAGCACTCTCCGGCAATTGTCTTACAAATTCAGGTGAGTTGAAGCTTTGTGTAGTCCCATGACCGAGCTGCCCATTATCTCCTAACCCAAACGTCCAGCAAAAAGATTTGGGTGTGTCACTTGGTTCCTTTCCATTAGCAAGCAAAGCTGTATGCGAGGCACCACATGCTATTTCATAAATTCCGCAAAGAGAATCTGACTTGGATGTTTTGATCATTTCAGGATGTAGCCGGCTTTCATTGTCCCCCAAACCTAACTGCCCGTGTTTATTATCACCCCAAGAGTAGCATAATAAATCGCCACCCTCGTATTTTTCTCCAGCAGTCACTAGTGCAATAACATGTTCGTTACCGCATGCCACCTTAACAACAGTATGTCCATGGAAACTCCAAACTGGCACTGGAGCTGCAGTGCTGATAAGAGAAAATTCTCCTTCGGAAGACTTGTTTTGAGAAGGATTAGGACAATTGCCCCACATCCATAATGCTCCAAGACTGTCGATTGCCAGTGACATCATTCCTCCCGCCTTGACAGAAGCAATCTGGAAAAAGGAAATAGCAAAAGTAAATGTAAGGTTACTAGTTACTACTGAGAAGGATAAATGATGATTGAAGTAACATGTAGCTCATACCTTCAGTGGTACTTCATTCTTTATTTCATGCTCCCCCGTGGATGAATTAGGGGAACTCAATCCAAGGAAGCCCTCTAACAAGTGAGGCTCCATATAGTTATCTCCTGGTTCACCAACTTGGCCATCTATGTAAAGGTCAAGGAAGAGATGGATCTTGTGCGTATATTATACAATTTACAAAAATTGCATTAGAAGCACGCAATACTGTCGTACTCCAAACAAGCCTATTGAAGGATACATACGTTGTAACCCCAGCCCCAGACTGATCCATCATCTGTCATCATACTAGAACAAAATGTATCATTAAATGGCCCTGGGGGACTGAGAATGCTTATCCAAGATATGATGTTTTAGGTATGAAAAGGTAGTAACATCAAACCGTCGTCACTCTGACAATTTCCTAACATTTAGCACAAGAATAATGTCCCAAAACCAAAAGAACAAAAATTCGATAGCGTAAAATAATGAGAACTTGTGTTTGGCTGACAGTCTAACGGGTGCGAATGAGGGGAATGCACCAAATACTTGATTGGGTGCTTGAGTTATTCCTAAAATTTAATGTGTGTATCCAAATTAGGGGAATTAAGTGGTTCTTCTCATAGATTGATAATGGTCATACAAGCACAACGAACAAGATTCGTGCAGTGTAGCTGAACTATATCATTTCATGAATAGCAGTTGGAAAGGTAGAGCAGCCCTGTTCATCAGAAATAAAACATTGAATTCTGGCTTCAGACACACTTTTACAAACACATAGTGGGCAGTAAAATATGTGTGTCACATATCATATCAAATCATCTGAGTAAGTCTCCTGGGGGACCAACATTATTAAGGGACATGAGAGACCGACAAACATTATCGTTATAGTCAAAACATTACAGGTTTTAACTAAGAACATCGGTGTTATTATACACATTTTATGGATATAAAATGCTTAATGATGAAACATTATTAATACGTTTAAAACATTACACTTATACTTAATAGCATCAATCCGTATCTCAAGTCCCAATCTAATGCACGTCTATTCTAATATTTTGTGCATCATATCATAATAAATCGAATGAAATGATATTAATAATTCCAGTCTCCAGAATTGGTTAAATAAAGACCTGCAAGAGCAAGACTGTGATAAGCACCAGCTGCAATATCCACAATGTTGAGGTTATGAACATGAAAATTGAGAGGAACCGGGTAATGGTGGTCGGAGTCTGAACCGGTGCCAAGCCTGCCAAAGAATCCTCTTCCCCAAGAATAAACCCTACCATCACCTGTGTCATGTCATATTATGATATGTAGTAAATCAAACACCAATTGAATTGAGTTGAATTGAATTGAATTGAAGGGAAGAGTGAATGAATCAATACATAATTACCAGCTAAGGCCAGAGTATGAGCTTCACCAGCAGCAATGGATATTATCTTGGTTGATAATTTGGATGTAGTTTCGACCATGGTGCTTCGGATTTACGACCTCAACAATGGGATTCAGTTGAGTTGACAGTGCCGATTTAAATTCCAATGTATTTGGATGTTTGCTACTTGTTCCGTCCGTGAATAACTTCTCATTTTGTCATTTTGGTGTCCCAAATACAACTTTTCATTTCCTTTTTTTTGGCAATCAATCATGTAATTTTAAAATTACATATACTCAAATATAAACCAACTCACATTATTTAATTCAACTTTCAACTTTAAAAATTAATTTAAGGGAACCCTTAGTACTATTTTATCCAAAAGTAATATATACCTTATTTTCTCTACCAAAAAATAAACGGTAATTTATTCACGGGACAAAGGAAGTACATCTCTATTTACATGATGTCACTAAACACACTATTCACTAAATATTCAGTGATTATTGCACGCGGTGTAATTATCAATTTATAAATGAGTCGAGTCATATTAAACAAATTGGTTAATTAATGTTCCATTGTACTAAAACTCGAGTTAAATGAGCTATGACATTAAAAAGCAAGTTGCATAAAATGAAACGGGAAGGAAAACAAGTTTCGTTAGGGGTGTCGCATAAATGCCTCACTAGACACTCCTTTTGACGAAGAGTTTGTTCGTTGTGGCGAGACCTGAAGGGATGCGTCCCTTTAGGATTTTTCAATTTTCAATTGACTTTTCATAAATAGCAACCCCCTCCCCACCCCCACCACTAAATTGTATAGTTGTTATAAAGAGTTAAAGATATTTAATGGAGGGTTGTAATACTTTGAGTATGTGATGAAACTCATTTCATCAACACACACTAATACTTCTTCTCTTACCCTCTTGCTCTCATGCACTGGAAGAACCGAAGCGACCTGGTATCTGAAAAATAAAAAACAATCTCGCATTGTTATGGGTGATGTTATCACAATATTGTCTATAACGCCCTGTGTATAACGGTAACAGCGGAAACAAAAGTTATACGGACAGCAATTGATGAACTCTATATATATATATATATATATATATATATATATATATATATATATATATAGCAAAACATTTTTGCCAGAGTTATAGTAAATACATAATTTAGACCTGTCTTAACACAAACCAAACGTTTAGCCTATCATGAGGCTAATTTTCATTGATATATAAAAATATATTACAAAATTAAAAATAAAAGAGAGTACTTACAAGTTGTACTCCAAGCACAAACTTCAAACTTAATTACAAATACTAAAAATTTAAAAACTGAAGGGAGAGTGTTTCGGCTTAGGTGTGTATACAATGGATGGGTATCCAGGTTCTGCCTTCTTCTTATTTATAGAGGGAATTTGATTCCCAGGAGCTGAAATATGTCAATGTAATTGCAATTTGATTCCAATTATGTCACTATCTGCTTTTCTCTTTAAACCTGCTCCGTTCTTTTCCTTCTTTGACTTTTAGTCACTTTGTCTTCTTGTAAAATGGAAGAAGCTACGTTATGATTTAGTGGGATGTCTTTCATCATCAACATCATTTGTTTTGTCATCATTATTATTCTATAATGGAAATATTCCATCAAATTCATACATCTACTCATCATCAGTAGTTGTAGATCAATTTCTTTTCTTCTTCCACAAATATTCCTCATAGAAACTTCTTCTAAAATCAGAATCTGAATCATTCTGGCAATCTTCGGACTGCATATTGGACTTTTATTTTTCTGTCCTCCTGATATAATTGAATTCTTTTTTCCTATAAGATCTATAGTATTGATGCAATATAATTGCTTAGTTTTTGGGTTTTCTTCATTCATTTTTTCCCAAAACTTCGTATAAGAAGATCTTTTGATACATGGTCTCTCATTTTCGGTATAACCGATAATAGGTATCCATTCCCAAATCCAGGGTATGGAAAATTCCATAAAGAAATATAAAGAGTAATACTCTTGAGGAACATCCTTTTTAGGAGTAACCTTCTTCCAACTCAAAAATAAAGTTGAAAAGTTTTTAGGAAGTATAACTTCCGTAGTTCCAAAATTCATCCACCAGGTTATAAACCAGTTGGGTATTCTTTGCCAGTTTTGTATATAAACTGCACTGTCAATGGTTATAAACCATGAGTATTTCTTTCTATGTTGATCATTATCACATAGTAGCACTTTATTAAATGCTTCAACATAATCCCAATAATTATATTTTATAGGATTTTTGTTGTTGGGATAGTAAAATTCCCTTTTACTGGATGGTTCAAATCCCCAATCCTCGAAAGATATAATCTTCTTAATATAAATTTTTCTGAAGTTATAAACTTCCTTCTGTGTCTTTGAGAAATAATTTATTTCACAAGACTCTGTTTCTGAAAGAATACTTTCATAAAAAGATCTTGTTTTATAAGATCCTGAAGCATATAATGCTTTATCTTTGTCTAAATATTTAGACCATGATGTCCAAAGTTCCCTTGCCCATTGTACATCTCTTATTTCAAGCAGAAGTATTACTTCCTGATTTTTGTTTTCAACATAATCAGTTTTTTCTTCTTTTACTGAATTAGTAAAAGATGGGAATCTTCCCTTTTTTCTTTTGTACTCAAGAAATTCTTGGTACTCTTCTGAGCTATAAGTCTCAGATTCTGGTGATGGTAAAGCTATAAGCTTTCCTTTATCTTGTAATGGTAAAGCTATAAGCTTTCCTTTATCTAATCCACTTTCCTGACTTCCTTTTCCTCTATAAGAGGGGGAATTTCTTCTTTGCGAGTACATTCCTGCAATAATATCTTCAAATATTAAAGAATCTGGGAGACTGATATCATCTTTCCATTTTATAAACACATGTCTAACAATATCATATTTAAAGTATTTAATAGACATAATCTTTGCAGAATCATAATCTGTTTTTTGGTTATATAAACCATCTTGAAATTTTAAAACATATTTTATGGTTGAAAATATTTCTTTAGCAACAGTGGCGTAGTTTTTCTGATTATTTTTCCACTTTCCAGAATAAAGCCTAACAAGATTTTCTTGTTTATTATGAGGATCAATCTGTTTAAGAATTCCCTCATAACCTATATTAAAAATATCTGTTTCAACAGTTTTATCCCATGAGGGATTACTCAGCATAAGACAAGGCAAGGCTTTCACCTTTTCTTTTAATTTTCTAACAGCCTGAGTATGATGATCAGACCAAGGCTTTGGATCCTTTTTAAGTCTATCATATAAGATAGCAGTATCTTGAGCTATGTCTTTATAATAGGAAGAGATATAATTCAAACTTCCTAAAAACCTCTGTAACTGGGTTTTATTAGTTATTTCATCAGGAAATTTGTCAACAAAATCAATACTTCTATTTATTGGGATAATATTACTTTTTTCAATATAATGACCCAAAAATCTAATTTTTGTTTGAAACAAAAACATCTTTGGTTTTGATATAACTAAACCACTATGTATGACTATTTTCTTTAAGATATCCAAATGTTTAAAATGGGATTCAATATCCTTTGAGAAAACTAGGATATCATCAATATAAACTAATATAAAATCACTATAAGGAGTAAAAATATCATTCATAATTTTCTGAAATTCAGAAGGAGCATTTTTTAAACCAAATGGCATTACATTCCATTCGTAATGTCCTATTGGAACATTAAAGTCTGTTTTATACCTATCCTTTTGTTCAATTTGAACTTGCCAATAACCTGATTTTAAATCAAATTTTGAAAACAATATTGAATCATAAAGTCTTTCTAAAAGATCTTTTTTTATTCGGAATAGGATGCCTAATTCATTTTAAAACCTTATTAAGGGGTTTATAATTTATAACTAATCTAGGAACTCCTCTTTCCTGCTTACTATGTTTATTAACATAAAAGGCTGTACAAGATTGAGAAGGGCTTATCACACCCTTTTGTAATAAAGAATCAATTTCTTTTTTACAGAGTTCTAAATACTCTGAATTCATTTGACAAGGTCTTGCCTTTGTCGGAATTCTTTTTTCATCAAAATCTTCTTCATAAGGAAGACTGACCACATGCTTCTTTCTATTCCATAAAGTATTAGGATGGTCATTACAGATTTCTAGAGAAAGTTGATTTTCAATCAATCTAATCTTCCCATGTAATTTGGGATTTTGAAGTTTTTCTTCAATAGTCAAAGAGTTTGTTTCTTGTTTTAAGAAATTCATCTGGTTTTTCTTTAAAGTCAGATGATCATACATTTCATGTAACATTCTATGAAATGGTTCTGTAATAAAATTTAAATGAATTTTTCCACCTTGAAAAGTTCCAGTAATACCAGAATTATCCACATGGGTAAAAGGATGAATTTTTGAGATAAAAGGAGTACCAAGTATTACTTGGTTAGAAATATCCTTTGTTAGTAAAAAACTGGTTTGAATACAGTTTTTATTAATACAGATAAAAGCTTTAGGAAGCTTATATTTTATATTTAATTTTTCTCCTCCAACATGAGAGAGAGTATGTGTAGTTTTATGAAAATACTTTGTAGGAATTAATCCTTCCTGTATAACATTTAAATCTGCTCCACTGTCAATAAGAGCAGTCAAATCTTTTGAGAAGTAATTATCAATTAATAAGGTAATTTTAACATACCATTTTTGAGATATAACCATCTCTAAAGTTGATAAAAAATTATCATCTACTTGTGAATCAAAACATTGAGCCTTTTTACTTTGACTTGATTCACTAGTAGTAGACTGGGTAGACTGATCAGTCTCTTTTTTATAATTTTCAAGTTTAGAAACTCGATAGTCTATTAACTTATTTTCTTTTTTCAAAAACTGAATCTCTTTTTTGAGATTTTCAACTTCCATCTCTAAATCATGAGTAGAAGTTGGAGATTCAACTGTCCTTCTCTGTTTTAGAAGTTTATAAACTTCTGACGTAGAGTAAGGTTCATCATTTTTAAAATCTTCTGGGAGAACCATTGGTTCTGGCACAGAAGTAGAAGTACTTGGAATATTATCCATCTGATCTATTATTTTAGATCGTAACTCATGATTTTTGATCTGTTTCAGAAACTCGATAATATTATTACCGTCCAAAACATTTAAATCAGTTCCTTGAAACTGAGATAGAATATTTTAAAATTCTTTATTAAAGAATTTACTGTCATCTGTGTTTTCTTGTTTCTTGATACAAGGCTGTCCAAGAATACAAGGTTCACATTCTGACTCTGAATCAGATATTACCGATTCTTGATCAAGAACTTTTAAGTTCTCTTCTTCAGTACTAATAGTACTATTAGAAGTATCTGAATCATCAGAAGAGTTATTACTCTTTTCTTCATCAGAATTTAAAAGAATCTTTGAAAGAGTTTCTTTCAAATTATTATCAGCTTTTAATCTGTTTAATTTTCTCTTGGTCCAACATTGTGTTGCAAAATGACCAAGTTTTCCACAAGCTCGGCAAACTATTAGTTTCTTTCGTATCCGTTTTCTCTCTTCTCTATCTTCTCTTCTTTGTTTACGGATTTCTAATTTTCTAGGAGAGTAATGTCTCTTCTTTTTTGGTTTATAAGTCGACTTCTTTTCCGACTTATGAGGTTTAGAAGTGGATGGAACATCCATTCCAAATTGATCACAGAACTGTCCCAACTGGGCTTTTTCTTTCAAGTTCTGTCTTTTAATTTGTTGATTTAATTTAATCTCATTACATAAGGCTAAACCTTCTTGAATACAAGTTCCAATTAACTTGCCATAAGTATAATTTTCATAAGGGATAGAAACTTTATCTTTTCTAAGATTTTTCCTAACCCTTTCTGCAAATAATGCAGGAAGTCCATCAATGAACTTTGATTTCCAATGAGAACTATTACATTCAGGTAATTCCATTACCCTATTTAAAAAGGTATCTTTATACCAACGAAAATCAGTTAAAGTTTTACATCTTAAGTTTTGTAAAACAGTTCTAATATTTTCGCTATTATCGGAATATCTTCCGGTGAAATGTTCAATAATTGTAACAACAAGAGTATAGACTGCATTTTCTATAGTACTACCATCCTCTTGTTTTACAGTATCAAAAATATGATTTTTCCCCTTCTGGTGAAAGATAATTATCCCACCAACCTTTTAATTGTCCTGTAAAAACCTGACAATCATTTTTGCAACATTTTTATCGTGTTGCCATTTGTTTTACAAATAGTGGAATACATAAGCATCCTATGAATCATATTATAAATCGCTTATCAAAGATAAGCATCTAAATTCCATTCATAGATGTTTTTACCATTGTAACTGTTATTTAGTATGTACTCTTGCTCTTCATGCAAGGTATCTATAGGAGAAGGTCTCCTATAATAGTACATACGTTGGGTTGGTCTATCAGCCCATTTTCCCAACTTGTTAATTTCATCACTGATCACTTCTTTGTAATCAGGATTTTCTTTTACAACATCATGAAGAGTTGTAAGTTTCATATCTTTAAATTTTTCAGTTAAGAACTTTTTAAGTTCTTTCATAGACTTTAATTTAAAATCTGAAATTTCAGGAGGTGGTTGAATATTAGGACATGCAGAATCCTGTTCCTTCTCCTTTTCTTTTAACGAAACATTTGAATTTAAAGAAGAATTAGGGTTAATAGTTTTTAAAACTAAATCCACCCTTTCACTCAGAGAAGTTAAATGTTCTCCGAGAACATTAATAAACAGATTAGTATAATTACATTGTTCACCATCCCGTTAATTTGTTTACTGTTCTTGGTAGTTTCATCTTCCAGTAGTTTCGCAAAAGCTAGGAAACTATGATTTCCTTTTTCAATTTGAAAAGACTGTTGCGGAGGATAGACTTGTTGTAAATTCCTCCATGTCGAAAGTTTATAATTCCTTTCTAATACTGAAATATATTGTTCCACATATTTAGAAACAAACCATGGAACAAAAGGAATTGGAGTATTGTGTTTTTCACAATCTTTATAAAATTCATTTTGAATAGAAGTTTTCTCTGTTAAAGAGAAGTTTGTAAAAAACCAATTTTTAAAAGGTTCCCATCTGGGTAAATTAAATTCAGTTTTAATCTTTTGCCTAGCTGGAGAGCCAGGGCTAAAATCAATTTGACTGGAATTCATTAATAACGAAATTCCATTTCTGATGCAGTTATATCTGCTTCAGTTGGGGTATGTGTAACTCCTTTGACAACATTATCAAAATCTTTATTTATTCGAAGTTCATCAATATGATCTTCTGGAATAGTTTCAAAAGATTTTTGTATTCTGCTTTTAGTAAAGGTCGACATCCTTGATGGAGTATCAACTACATAATCAATAGGTGATATAAACGATCTTAAAGAAGAAGACTTAGTAAGTCTTGAAGAAGATCCTATAAAATCGTTGTTATTTTCAAACTGCATTTTTACCAAACCTTCAGGAGTTTGGATAACATCTATCAAATTATTTTGAATAACAGGTTGTGAGGGTACAGCCTGTTTAATTGTCCAATTTTCAGGAAAATCTATTTCTTCCCATTTAATAGATCTACGAGTAGTAATTTTAGATTTGCTAAAATTAGTCTCAATTAAAATAGTTTCATTTAAAGGTTTATCAACCCTTCGGCAATGAGGATTTAAAGTAAACAAAGGTTTATAATAAATCCTATAGCAAATACAGATTGTTTCTGTACCAGAAATATAATTATAACCATTAGTTTTAACATTTAATGTTAAAGAATCTAAAATATTAATATCCGATAAAGACAATTGTAAATTTGGATAAACATCAAAATAAACTGGACCATGGGCTAAACTAGACTGTATAATTCCGATTAAGGATTTTTTCCAGTCTAAGTTTCTGCCATCTCTAAGAGCAGCTATAAAGCTCTCAGATAGTCCTTCTAAGGTTAAAGGTTTAAAAGCAATTTGCACTAAACCAATATGTAAAAATTTGTAAAGGTTTTTATAAACAGCAATATCTTTCTCACTTAGTAATTTGATTACTAATTCATCATTATCAAGTGAGACAGATTCTTCAGTAGTTTTAACTACTGCTTTAAACCCAATTTTCAAAAGTACCTAATCGGTAAATAACCTTGGCTCGATTCTTGGAATCGTCCATTTATTTAATAAATCTAAATTCGGGAATATCAAATTCCTCACTTCTACCGCTTTTAAAGATCTTTCCTTCTTATCATGTTTATCATGATCATGAAACGAAAGTGTTAAGACTCAATCTTAAATCATGCCTCATCAGAACGGCTCGATACCACTTGGTCGCCAGGGGTCACAAAGCTTTTTTGAGTTATTCATATTGGCTACAATATTCAAACTTTAGAATCACTTCATTAATCCAGACTCAGACTACTGACTAAAATAGAGACGACATCAGGACTGATTACTTGTATAAAATCTGTCAATATCAAGATATTTCTCAAGACATAGTTATCAGCACAAAAACAGCCCAGAGACGCCATTTCTTTCGGCTTTAGAGGGGCAACAAAGGTTTTCATATGTCTATCGGAATATATCAACATGCCTGATTTCAATACAAAACCTTCTCTGGTCTCACTCTTAGTAAGTAATAAAAATCTTAGATTAATTCATAATTCCGCCGTGAATAGTAACCATGAATAGTGACCGGATAAACAGCAAAATATTTTTGCCAGAGTTATATATATATATATATATATAACTCACCGATGCTGCAGGGTAAAATATTCAAAGTCAAAACTTCGAGTTTAACAAAACTAGATCTCAAGAACTATGATATTCTAAGAACTGCGATCTTGACATTGCAAATCAGCTGAGTATGAAGAGAGGAGCTCTTCTGGCTAACTAATCTAAACGTGTATTACAGAGCAATATGATTAGTTAGACAAAACCTCGACAAAAACAAATAAACTAACGATAAACGGTAAACTTACGCACATAAACAAGTTTATGTGCATGTGCATAACCTTGTATATACAACGTGTACATATGTTTCTCGTCTATCTACTTTTGATGTACTTCGAGTACTTATACACTAGAAGAATCCCATCAGCCACGTTATGTTGCACTGCTTATATCAACAGATCTTCACTTGTTCAAATCCTACAAGAATTTTTCTTTCCCTTTCTTTATGTAGAGATCTTTACTTAATTAACTCTTGATCTTTCTTGAACTCAAACTTGTATAAGATCTCATAATATAATTGGATGACCAAAAAACCTCCATAAAATAAACTAAAAGCGTGCAACTAATTAAAGTTAATAAAAGAAAAATAAATAATAAAAAATGAAAATATAAAATATTTGCACTTTCAACCTTTCCCTTTTTTACTTTATTCAAAAAACCACAAATCTAATTTATATATGCATAATCTAATAGCCCTCCCCCTCCCACAAATAAATAAATATCGTTATCATCGCAATGAGAAAATGCATAAAGTCTAATTATCTCCCCTTTTTGTGAGGAAAGTAAAGACTTTGAACAACCATAATAACAAGCAGCGCATCCAAAGCAACAATAATAACTGAAAACATCAATGTTGTGAGGATAATATTTGTCCACAAATGTCGTGTGTAGCTTCTCCCATGCGGTCAACGATCCTTCCCTTATGCTCATCATCCACATTTTCTCCTTATCTTGCAAGCAATATGGAAATACTTTCTTCCTAATCTCTTGGCATTCGTGTCCATTTAATTATTCAGGTATAGTCCCAATAAAATTCTCAAATTCCTTCAATAATTTCATTACATCTTCTTCTGGGTGCCCATAGAATTTGGGCATGAGTTGGAAGTGCAAAATTGATTGTTGTCTTCTCTCATCGAACGAGAACCAGTAACAATAGTCATACCTGCTTCCTACAAAAATATGTTAATTAGGAAGAAGATTAGTAACCGTTAAAAACTAAAAACAGACCTAAGATGAAACAATAGTAATTACAAATATTTTTTCCTTTAGTCAGTGTGTCCGTACAGTATGGCTAAACAACCGAAGAGAAGACGGTACATTCTGATGGGTTGATTGATCGAGTTGCTTCAGGATCTGGGGAAACACAAGGTATGGAAATTAGGGATCCGACTATTACCACTCCGCCGCCGGCTGGTGAGTTCATTGATCGAGGGGTATCGCGCTCTATATCTCATGGTACGGTTAACCGGGGAGCGGCAGGAATTATGGGAGGTAGGATTCCGGTTGTCAACACGACGACTCTGGTTGAAATTGGGGATTCTGTTATTGCTCGGGATTCTCCTCTGGTACAACATCAACAAGTTGTTGTTTAGCCGGAGGAGGGTGGTACACCGTGTGATTCAAGGAAATAGACTGCCTAGTCATGGTACAGAGGTCTGCTTTTCTTCTCCTGTAATACTTGACGGGAGGTTCAAGTTCTTATTAATGAAGATGATGTGCAATCTGAACTAACTTACTGGGCACATTCTCTTATTATGTATGCCTTGGGTGATGATTTATCTATGAATGCTGTGCGCCAATTCATGAGTAAGGTCTGGAATTTTGTATCTTTGTCGGAGTTATACTATAACGATGAAGGTTACTTCATCATCAGGTTTAAAAGCAAGAAGGATACAGATGTTGTGATGCATAAAGGACCATACACCATATATAGGAAACCTATGTTTCTTCGACATTGGACGGCTGATTTTGTTCTTAAGGATGATGTGTTACGAGTTATGCCTATTTGGGTCATGTTTCCCCAGCTGCCATTAGTGTTTTGGGGGGAAAAAAGTATTGGCAAGATTGCAATTGCTCTTGGGAAGCCGCGGATGATGGATGAGTGTACCGCCAAGAAATTACGAGTTTCCTATGCGCGAGTGTTGAGATAGATGTTACTACTGAGCTTAAAAAATCTATCAATATCAAGGATCATAAAGGTTGGAGATTGGAGCAAGCTGTGGAGTATGAGTGGCAGCCTGAATTTTGTAAAAAATGCAGTCTAGTAGGTCATGATTGCTCTACTAAGGTCACTTCTAAGCCTCCAGTTCACTCTACTGGTCTGCAAAAATAGTGGCAACCTACTGGTCGGATGGTGCAACCTTCTACTACTTCTGCTCTTCTTCCGTCTAGTAATTTGAATGTTGCCCCTGTTGTTTCAGAGGAGGGTGAATGGACAATTGTCGAAAGATCTGGGAAAGATAAAGGTAAAGCTCCTATGGTGTATGATGATTCTGCGAATAATTTGGTTTTTGGAGATGTAGTTTATGGTGATAATAATGGTTTTGCTGCTCTTCGGGGGGAGCTTGCCCCGGATGAGCCCCCTGACATATTAATATGTTAGTGGCCTGGAATGTGAGGGGGTTAAATAAGTGCGCAAGACATACCGAGATTAGCTCCCATCTCAGAAAATTGCAAGTGTCTTGTGCCGCTTTACTTGAAACAAGAGTGAAAGAGGTTAATAAATTGAAGGTGCAGAAAAAATTTGGCTCAATGTGGAGCTGGATGGATAATTATTATCATCATGGAAATGGCCGAATCTGGTTCATGTGGAAAACAGGTGTTATGGATGTCAAGTTGGTTCATAGTTCTGACCAGTTTCTTCATTGTGGTGTATATGGGATGAGTGAAGATTTTCTATTCTGGTTGACATTGGTTTATGCTCACAATCACTTGGAACATAGGAAAAAACTGTTGGGGGGGGGGGGGGGGGATTTGATTCAATTGTCCCGCACTATTTCTGGTAGTTGGATGGTTATTGGTGATTATAACAATGTTCTTACTGTGGCAGATAGAATTGGGGGACACGCTGTGCAACAGCTTGAGTATAGAGATCTTGTTGAGATGATGGACAAGATAGAATTATTTTAACATGATACTGTTGGAAATCACTTTACATGGTCTGTTCAGGGTGTCATCTATTCTCGAATTGACCGGGCCTTATGTAATAGAGCTTGGTTTTTGAATTTTCCTACTTACCATTTGGAGATTCTGGATTCTCATATTTCTGATCATACACCTTTGCGAATACAACTGGAGTATGTGGTGCAACGACCGGTGCAAATGTTTAGGTTCTTGAATTGTGTTGTTGAGAGGGCAGATTTTTTGGAAAGAGTTGCAAATAATTGGTCTTTGCCAGTAACTGATAGTGCTATGTATGTCCTATGGCGCAAGTTGAAAAGACTAAAGCCCCTTAAATAGACAAGTCCAAGGAGTAGCTAGCCAACTTGAGGTTGCTAGGGATAAGTTGGCGACTGCCCAACAAGTTCTTAGCGCAGATATATTGAATGATAACAAGTTGGTTGATGTGAGGCAGCGTACTGAGGAGTTGCTACGTATTTCAGAGTTGGAGGAAAAATTTCTGATGCAAAAATCTAAAGTCACATGGCTAAAGCTTGGAGATGGGAATAAGGCTTACTTTCATGCAACAGTTAAAGGAAAGAATGGTAAGGCAGGGATTTATTCTTTGGAAACCAATGAGCGCAGGGTGTTGACTAATTTTGCAGACATTGAGGATGAGGTTCTCCATTTTTATACCCAGTTGGTAGGTACTTGTGATGGTATTTCCAGGGGTATTGATGTAGAAGCACTCCGTAATGGGAAGCAACTTGGTAGAATGCATGGTGATAGTCGAATTAGGCCTGTTACTGACAAGGAGATTTGGGAGGCCCTTAAGAGTATTGGCGAGGCTAAAGCACCTGGCATTGATGGGTTTAACTCAAAATTCTTTAAGGTAGCTTGGAATATAGTGAAGACGGATTTAATCAATGTTGTCTAGGAGTTCTTTGGGTCTGAGTGGTTGTATAAGGCTGTGAATTGTACATTGGTCACTCTCATTCAAAAATCATCTACTGCTAAAACCATGAAAGACATGAAGCCCATTTCTTGTTGTACTACTGTTTACAAGATTATCTCCAAGGTGTTAACTATGCGGTTGAGTAAGGTAATTAATGAGGTGGTGGATGAGAGCTAGTCTGCTTTTCTTCCAGGCAAGGTCATTCATGACAATATTTTGATTGCTCATGAATTGATCAGGGGTTATGAGAGGAAGCACATTTCTCCTCGGTGTGCCATCCAGATGGATTTACAGAAAGCGTATGACACTGTTGAATGGCGGGCGTTGGAGGAAATAATGCGGGAAATGGGATTCCCGAGGCAGTTTATTCGATGAATAATGATCTGCGTGCAATCTGTATCCTATAGATATTCCATTAATGGTTGTCCTAGTAAGTTGTTGAAGGCTAGACGGGGTTTGAGACAGGGGGATCCGATCTCACCTCTTCCCGAGGCAGTTTATTCGATGAATAATGATCTGCATGCAATCTGTATCCTATTGATATTCCATTAATGGTTGTCCTAGTAAGTTGTTGAAGGCTAGATGGGGTTTGAGACAGGGGGATCCGATCTCACCTCTTCTGTTTCTCTTGGTGATGGAGTATCTGCACAGGTGTCTTCAGAGGCTGAGGTTCCAACCTAATTTTAATTTCCATCCTAGATGTGAAAAGCTGGGGATTACCAATATTTGCTTCGCTGATGATTTATTGATGTTTGCTAGAGGTGATGCGGTATCTGTCCAGTTGCTTATGGAGAGATTTACCCATTTTTCTAATAGTACTGGTTTGAGAGAAAATCCAACAAAATGCAAGGTTTATTTTGGGGGTGTGACAGGTGCTAATCAGACATGTATTCTTTTGGCTACAGGTTTTGGACGAGGGACTCTTCCTTTCAAGTATCTGGGGGTGCCTCTATCCAGCAGGAAGCTCACTGTACATGTGTATGCCCTTGATTGATCGAATTGTTGCTAGGATTCAACATTGGACTGCCAAGGTCCTTAGTTATGCTGGCAGGAAGCAACTTATTAAAAGTGTTCTTTTTGCTATAACTAGTTATTGGATGCACATCTTTCCTATTCCAAAGAAGGTGTTGAAACATATTGAGGCTGTTTGTAGGAGTTTCTTGTGGACTGGTAAAGAAGAACCTAGTAAGAGAGCACTTGTGGCGTGGGAGAAAGTATGTGATCCGCAAGGTGCTGGTGGTCTTAATATTACTTCGCTGCTGGAATGGAATATAGCTACTATGGCTAAACTATTGTGGAACATACACGCCAAGGCAGACAAGTTGTGGGTCCAATGGGTACATATGTATTTTCTCAAGGGAGCAAATATTTTGGAGTATCAGCCTACCAATTCGTGCTCTTGGATACTCAAAGGTATTTTTAAATGTAGAGAGGCAGTGATTTCAACAGTGGCTTGGGCTGATATGTTGCGGACTGGAAAGTATAAGACATCATTGATATATAAGGAGTTAAGGGGAGATAAACCACCTGTGGCTTCGAAGAAAGTTTTCTATTCCAATGTGGTGAGACCCAGGGCTGTGTTTATTTTATGGTTGTTGTTTATGGGTAGACTGAGCACTAAGGATAGATTGACAAAGTTTGGCATTACCACAGATGGGCTTTGCTGTTTTTGTGGCGCTATGGAATCGGCCGACCATCTATTTTTCCATTGCTCGATTACGGCACCACTATGGAGTGCTATTTTGACATGGACTGGCATCACACATACCCCCGTCTCCCTGGGACAATGAGTGTGTGTGGGTGGTACATGAATGCAGCAGAAAGGGGTGGCGCCGGAAGATATTGCGAGTAGCTTTGGCTGAGGTAGTGTATGCGATTTGGAAAGCTAGGAATGGCATGGTTTTTGCACAACAACCACTTCCTTTGAATTTAGGACATGAGATTTTGCATACAATTCATGTTAGGTATTGTTTAGATAAGAAATTAGCACAACACATACCTGTTATTAGATAGGGTTCTCTTTTTTGCTCTTTCGGTTGATTTAGGTAGTTTGTTGAGATTTTTTTGGGTGTAAGTCCAGTATCTTCGGATCGGTTGTTTTGGCGAGTTTTTGGTAATAAGAAAGTAACGCTCTTAGTTCCAAAAAAAGAAAAAAATGGAAACAAAAACTTCAAGTAAAACGAATTGAACACGTAAAAAGTGAAGTACAAATTGTACCTCCACAGTGGCGCCAAAAACTTGTTGAGGCAAAATCGTCGTTAGAGCTAAGCTCTAGTCAAAGTTTCCTACTACAGCTAAGTACCAATTAAAATTTCTATTTTGCCTAGATCTACTAACACAAACACACAAGTGTAGTATACTGAAGGCTATTGATACTGCCAGAGCAGTATACCTCCTGCCAGAGCAAATGTGTAATGTCTCGTAAATGCCCCTTAAAAGAGCAACCAACTTTGTCATCTCCAGACTCCAACACTAATTATAGAACATTATTCTGAAATTACGCAATCTTCTTATGTATATCTTCCCATGCCGGAATAAAACAAGATATAGCTTTAGATCAATTTTGATTTCCCTTATCCAATAAGAAGAAACTAGACCGTTGAGCTGAGCAATCTAACTAGAAGGTTGGTCCAAAATCTGCATAAATCTTAATGGGTTTCTAATTTTTACCTCTTGATCGAATTATGAAGGGCTTGATTGAAGTGCGAGATTCAGACTGAGAGCAACTAGTGGAGGTGCTTAAAAGAAAGCGGATGGTAAACTGGTAAACGGAATAGTTCTGAAAAAGAAAATGTTATCAGTGCAATTCGCGTTCGTGGGAATAAATTACAGTTTCTTGATCAATGAGCTACATAACCAATTGGAGAGAGATGGATGTAATTTGGGTAAGATTAAAACTTAGAACTCCACTTGTGCAGAAGACGATGAGGTTCTGTTTTTCAATTCATATCTTAATTAAGGAATAGATACACTACTTAATCAATAGGGGTATTATAGGGTGATCAGGAATTTACTCTGGCATTAGGCAAACTGCTTTGGCAGTATCAACAACCTATACTGAAAGTTGATCCATGTTGAACTCTTACTGGAACAATAATTGTTATCACATAAAACGGTAAACACTAATTCAATGCAAATATTCTAATTAAGAAAGCAGTAAATAACGAGTAAATTAAATTATGAAACCTAAACGCATTAAGCAACGAAAAATACTAAAGTAACTAGACAAATTACAGAAATATGGGAATAGTGGTAGCCAATCGAATAACACGAATAAGGTAATTGCGTCTCTATGTTGTGTGTAAGGATTTCAGGAATATGTTGTCAGTCTGTTCTATCCAATCAAACTGGTTACAAATACTTGAGCTATCATGAATCAATATGTACGTATAAGGTTAATCACGAGTACTTGTATTGAAACAATTCTTCTCAAAACATTGATGGTTACTGATACTACGAGTCAACCAATTATGAAAAACATAGTTCTTTAGAAAACAATTGTAAAAATTCTCGTAGAAATTGGTGAGCAAATTAATTTGGTAATCGCATAGGTAATGTATACACACGTGCATAGGTCTATGCACGCAATATCCCTTGATCTAGCATATTCTCATGTCCACCACATCCCACGATGAATTTAGCTATCCATAATCATGCAAACATAATCACGCAATTGATATAAGCATACATTGACTATCTATGACTAAATTGCATAACCAAAGTAATAAAGAATTACAGAGAAAATAGCAAAGTATGAATAGCCAAACAATCAAATCTAACTCTTTCATCGTCAATCTAAGATAGTCCGTCGTCATTCTATTTTCTTCGTTGATAGATAGAGAGAAAACTAGGGTCTCTCTCTCTCTCTCTCCCTCCCTCCCTCCCTCCCTCCCTCTCTTACTGAATATGTTGGGTCTTCCCACTTTTTAAAACAAAAAACATAGAGGTTCTATTTATACTCGTGGAAGAAAGATCTAGAAAAAGGAAATATATAATTTGTTATCGCACCACTCGCTGCGGCGAGTCGATAAATTTGATGCGGCGAAGCGTCTTCCATTTCATAAACTACAGTTTTTGCCTTTTTCTTCAATGAGCAAATTACTTGGTTGCAGCATAGTCCTCTTTGCATTCTTGGTCATTGATGTAACAATGAAATGTGCAATTTTGCAAGCTTTTAGACCCTCGTTTTTTTGCTCAAGATTCAATATTTACATCATATTATGGTCAATTACCAACTTCTTGCATATTTTGTAGGTCATTATCGCATTTTTGAGGAATTGCACGATTTTCGGTGCCAAAACGTCATATTTAGGCGAAATCGGGAAAAATAAGGAAATACGCTGATTTGGCCGTTGCACGGAGTTCGAGGTGTCAAAACATGTCATGTGACCAACCAATGTGAAGATAATTGAAGATGCTACATGATGTGACAATGAAATGTGCGATATAACATGCTTTTAGACCCTCGTTTTTTGCCTTAGATTCAGTCTTTGTATCATTTTATGATCAAATACCAACTTCGTGTGTATTTTGTAGGTCATGATCGCGTTTTCGAGGAATTGAACGATTTCAGGCGCGAAAACGACATAATTGTGCAAAATCGAGAAAGTTAAGCGAATACGCCGGATTGACCATTGCACGGAGTTCGAGGAGTCAAAACATGTCATGCGACCAACCAATGCGAAGATAATTGAAGATGCAACAACATTGTAGAAGACCACTTTTCGAGGAAACGAAGTTACGAAGCCCGAAATCAAAGAACGAAGAAAACAAATTCGAATCTGCAGAAATCGAAGATGGCGGCCCACAGGGGACCGCAGAAGGCCTCTCTGCGGTCCACAGGGGACCACAGTCATGTGTCTGTATTCTCCTGGGCTATTTTCCTGGCCTGTCAGGCTAGAGTTCGCCTTCCTAAATCTTCCTTAATGATCAATGGCGGCCAGAGCTCGGATTTTCAAGTATAAATAAGACCTCAGGGGTCTCATAATTCTACACCGCTCATAAAGCAGTTCTCCTGAGAGAGAACCAGTCCTCGAGGATGTGAAACCCCAAAACCGCTGGCCGTCATGCATCCAGAAGGAGGAAACCCTAGAAGCAACACGTAGACATCAGAGATTAAGCTTCTTCTTCTTCTTTTTCTTCCTGCTTTTCGATTTCTGTCTTTAGATACTATGAGTAGCTAACTTTCTCTTGTAAAGGCGAATCGCCATAACTCTGCTTTTGCTACTTCTTTATATACCGTGATATATTAATGGAATAGTTATTAGATGTAAATCGTAGTTATACAGCTCTATACATCCTTCGTGGTGTGATGTTCTGTTGAGTGACACAGTAGTTTCATTGAACTGAGTAGGGGTACTCGTGCCGAGTGCGCCTCCACATAGTAGTATTATGCCCTGATGTCGTTAAAGGTAATCGCGTAGGATTTTAGCTAGGAAGTTGGGAGTAGCATAGCAGAGGGAGGTTGGGAAACCTTTACGCCTTTCCACCATCGTTTACATCTCATCAAATTAGGGTTTACTGCGATTTAATTAATCTGTCTGGGATCAATCTGTTTACTTTTCTGCATACAATTTACAAACGTTATTTACTTGTTCCTATGCTAAGTGTCCGTGGAGAACGACATCCCGAGTCAGCTTTCCGTTATAAACTGTGAATTTGAGGACTTCCGACTTATAAATTTAATCTTGATTTTATTTAGGGATTACAAGTTCTACAACGAAAATCGAAATCTCTGAGTGCACATCAAAATTTTGCGCCGTTGCCGGGGACACTTGACCGCTCAAGCAAGTTTCGATCGTCCGAGATAAGTTGAATCTTTCTTCCGCTTTTTAATTTAAGCACTGTCTTTTAATTCGTATAGCATAAACCCAAAAATATTATATATATCCTTTGGGAATCGATTTCCACTGCAAAAATCCAAAAATATTTTCTTTTCCGTATTAGTTTGATTTATTATTAAAAAAAAATCCAAATACACATAATTTTAGATTTCTGTTTATTATCTTTTTAGTATTACTTATCCATATCTGCAAAGATTTGTCTGTTAGTCTTTATGCAATGCAGGAGAAGCGCGTGAATAATAGTAGTACCGTTTAAAGATGACATAGATAAGCTTGAAAGGTGAAGACTGTTTACCACCGCAATGGAATCATCCAGCAACATGAGTGGAGAAGAAAACAACAACGACAATCCATCTGGGAATGTCGCCACTTCTAAACTTGAACAGTTGCTTAAGATTCGACTTGAGATTCAGGCTGAGAGAGAAGAACTGGAACAGGAAAGGCTAAGGATAGCCGAAGAAAGATTAAGGTTAGATGAGAACCGAAGAAGGGATAACTACGCAAGGGTAGAATTGATGGACGAAGACGATAGACCCATGCGCGACTATGTTATGCCAAGGTTTACACCGCATGCCTCGAGCATCTATCTGGAGAGGATTACGAAAGAATATGATATGAAAGGAACTCATCTGAACCAGCTACCACACTTCTACGGGAACCCAATCGAGGACCCGATGCACTTTATGAGAGAATTCTACGTAATAGTTGGAGGAATACCATTGAACGGGCTCACGGAGTGTCAACTCAGAAGGAGGATTTTCCCTAGCTGCCTTAAGGACAAGGTGAAGAACTGGCTTATCTCATTACCGCCAGGCAACTTGACTACATTGGACGAGGTTTTCAATAAATTTATGCTCAGATACTTCCCATTGAAGAAGACATCCGACCTGAAAAGCCAAATCCAAAACTTCAACCAAGTAGACGGAGAAACATTCTACGAAGCGTGGGAAAAATACAAGGATCTACTTGACAGGTGCCCGATGCACTCTTACGCACTGTTCGACAAAGTCAACAACTTTTATAAGGAAATTGACTCTATCAGCCAAGCACTTATTGACGGGGCATGTCAAGGGAACCTATTAGATGTACCCCCAAGAAGGATTTGGGAGGTAAGTGAGAACCTTAGCGAAAACTCAATGCAAAAGGGACGAGGAAGGAGTGTCCGATCTAAGGAGGTTCGTGCCGTCGAGGAAGTCCCATGGAAAATGATCACAAAAAGACTGGATAATATAGAGGCCGAGCTATCTAAGAGAGAGACTGAAAGAGAAGATGGACACAAGGAACCGTCAGAGGAGGCAAACTACATCCAAGATGGTGAACCATCATCAAACCGAACTCCTCCGTCAGACCGAACCTGGGATGAAGTTAGGCAACACCGGAGTCGACCTCTAACCCCCATAACACCGATAAGGGTAACCGCACCAGCTCAGCAGGAAACATCCCTTTTGGAAGGAAAGATCCATTTCATTATTAAGGAGCCGAAGACGGTAAGGGAGTTTATGAAAAAGGAAAACGAAAGGGACGACAAGGTGGAAGCATTTATTGAAAGAGCGGACGAAGTGCTCTGCAGGATCAATGAGAAGGTAGAAGAAGTAGAAGGAAGCCTGGTAAACATAACAGAAAGGCTGATAATACTTCTAGAGCAACGTGATGAGGGAAAAGAAGAAGACGAAGAATGCAAAGATGAGGAGGAAACCTTAAAGCGGATAGATGCGGAAGAAAGGCGGACTTCCGAAAAACTTCTCGATAAGCTTTCTAACTCTCGTTTTAACTTTACCTTGTCTAGTGAATTGCATATAGAAGGTGACTCCATGAGATTGTACCTCTATGGGAAAAAGAACCAATTGGAGAATTTCAGGAGAAACAAGAGGAAAGAAAACCCCTACTTCTGAACAAATATCCCCAGGAGGGAAATCAACCCCTTAGCATTTCAAATTGCAGTCAGCATAGGGGGCGAAAGGGTAGTAGGAACTCTAGACCTGGAAGCTGATGTGAATGTTATCCCACTAGAGATGTACAAGAGACTCAGGTTAACAAGAAAGATTGACGTTTGTGGAATGTCCTATGACGTCGGCATGAGCATAGCAAAGAACTATGGAACGGTTAGAAACATGCTCATCAAAATAGGTACTCTTATAATTCCTGTGGACCTGCTGGTATTCGACTACGAGAATGACAACAATAGAAACTTGTATCTAGGAAGGCCCTTTATGATAATGATTAACACCATTATCGATATAATCGGCAAAAAGGTTTCTATGTTTGTTAATGGACTACTGAGTGACGTAGAGTTGTCCGTCGGAAGGACGCACCTCAAGAAAGGGAAGCTTGTGGCTGAAAGGTCGCCAAGAGAAAGAAGGATCAACCACCTGGGGAATTTCAAGATGCACTGACAAAGATGAAGGAAATAGATAAGAACTATTTCTACTTGCATGAGATTCACTTCCAATTTTCGAATCCGAGAGACAAGGAGAACAAACCTTATAAGATCTATCTGGATAAGTGGATGACCGGAAGATGGAAATTGGGAAACGAGGGGCTATTCTACGAGAACTTCAAGGATGACAAGGGTTTTAGAAACCGACTCAAGAATGAAGGAAGTAACCTCTACATGTTCGAGTTTACAAGGGAAGGTGACCGATTCAACATGGGAGTGAAGGATTGGAATACCGACCCGAGTTTCATAGAAGATTGGCTGACTACTTGCTGATGGAGAACGGGGGTCTTACCCCGGCAACTGAATCATCAATAACCGGGGGTCGAGCTATAAGACATTAAACAAGCGCTTCTTGGGAGGCAACCCAAGGTTACGTTTACTTTTACGCATTTACATTCGCATTTTCAATTTTCGTCCTTTTCTCATTTTCCGTGCCAAAATTATTTTTTGAAACTTTTCAAACTCATTTTCAAAATTTCTTATTTATTATGTTTACTTTTTGAAAAAATGAAAAAACCAAAAAGAATCGAAAACACACGATTTATCGCATTTGAAGGGCAGCCTCACTACGGTCACCAGTGGACCGTATTGAGCTGCTTGCAGCTCACTCCCTCCCCCTTTTTAAACCCCAAAACGTTTTTTCCTCTTCCCACTTCATTTCTCTTCCAAAATTCTTCACTTGCTCTATAATTCTATCATTCCCATTGCATTATTAGCTTGCCCATCCATCATCAACATCAAGTAAGTGATCTCTACTCACTATTATCTTCATTACATCCTCAATTCAATGTTTATATCATACAACTCTTTGCTTGCACTTTCTTCTTGCTTCTTGAGTGCTTAGCAATTATATGCTTCATTTGATTAATTTGTTGATGCTTGAGATATGTGGATACATGCTTACTTTTAGTATTCATTACATTAACACTTGCTTAATGGTGATTTGATAAATCGATTGAGAATTTGAAGGTTTTTGTTCTTGCCTACCAAGTGTTCGATAAAATGTCTTAATAGAACAAACTCCTTTGTCGACCCCTTTTTCCCTGGATTACTTACTCACATGGTCTTAACTTGTTGAAGTATGCTTAGAAAACATGTTTGCATCGTCATATGCTCATAGGATGGAAACTACATTACAATTTACCTTTCAACTTGATGCGTGACACAATTTGAAAACTTGAGTTACATGTCTAGTTCTTGCATTATTTTGAAGTGGCTATTGATCTTATTACAAGCTATAATATTGCATACGCATTGTGCCGTACATTAGGTTTGGGGGAGGAGAAACCCCATTGGATTTGCATGTAAGCTTTAGAATTGATTTAACTCCAAACATTCTATCTCACACACTTTTTGGCCTAGGTACTATGGGAAGAACCAAAGGAGGAAAGGATGTAGGTGAACCAAGCACTAAGAGAGCAAAGAAAGGAAAGAAAGTGGCATCGGCGACCCTTTCAAGCAAAGCTCGGAGTTAGCTATTGGTCAATAGCGACCGAGGAGTAATTCCCCAGAGGAACATAGAGATCGGTTGGGAATGAAACCTGCCCTAAATTGGATACACAACGTTTTGAATCTCTATGTTTGGGGAACCTTCACTTCCATCCTCCAAGGGTACAGCATAGAGATAGTCCGGGAGTTCTACGCGGAGTACTTCCATCTAAAGATTAAAAAGCCGGAGGTTGCACTTCTAGATCACCCCATCACCGTACGAGGGGTAGAGTTCATGTTTGGGCCAGGAGCTATCAATGATTTCTTCAACATCCCCGAGGAGCACATTCATGGCGAATACAAGGAACCGGCATATCACGAGTTGAAGTACGGATACATCCTACTAAACATCCCAAGGGTATTACTCGGAGAACGATTTAGAGAGGATCAGTGGGATTATCCATCCCGAGGGCTACGCTCAACGGAAGAGCAAGGTTTTGGATGCACTTTGTAGAGACCAACTTGAAGCCAACTCTACACCACGAAGGTCTTAAGGATGACGTAGCCACACTTGTCTACGCGATTATGGAGGGTCACTACATTGATGTTGGAAGAACCATCATGAAGGAAATGCAACTGGTGAAGGGGAACAAAAGAAGGAACCTGCCATTTCACGGTCTTATCACCGCAATATGCAAGAAGAATGGGGTTCCTACTAGTGAGACAGGATTCGCTCCGCTCATGGAACCTTTTGATGAAGACAGTACCATCCACCTCCTTGAGATGCACGAGAAGGCTGCCAAAGCCGAACTTAGAAGAAGAGGAGTAACGGATCCGCCGCAAGGAGCTTTTGACATGAATTCGTTTAACGAATTTGTGAACAACTATCAGATGGGAAGTCAAGGGAGAGCGCGAATGCGAGATGAAATGAACGAAATGGGTCGGAGGTCGGAGTGGAACAATCATGTTACCTACATACACAACTACAAGCAAATCTCTTTCCAGCAGGAGAACATTGACGGGTATGGTCACTTTGAGTATCCACCATATTACCCACCACCGCAGCTCTATCCACCGCCCGAGGTCGATCCATCGCTGTACTACCAGGCTATCAAGGATTTTATCCTCCACCCCCTCCTAGAGGAACTTCATCCTAAACCACCATTTGGATAGGAAGAAACAGTACCGAGAGGGGGGTTTATTTTCTTTTCTCTTTACTTTCCTAGTTTCTCTATCTACTTTTGACTAGGTTTGGGGGAGGAATTTGACTATTACTTGCTCGCTCTGTAATAACTTTAAATACTCGCACTTAGTAGTTTGCATTTTAATTTATGTTTTAACCTTATCTGTTATGTCTAAGGTCTTTTACTTTTTGAAAAAAGTTTTTGATCCATGGGAGAGTACTGAGTATGATCTATGACTGAGATGAGGGGCTGTGGATTTGTTTTCATGCTTCGCTGCTTACTGAATATATGCTCTGACCAAAACCGACGTATGCTACTTTGATGAGTGAGTTTACTTGCTACTCTAATTGAAGTCCTGTGTGCAACCATGTGAACACTGCTACCTGTGAGTCCACATTTGTCAGCAGCATGAATATAATTAGTAGTGCTCACCTTTCTGAATCATTTTCTATACCTTTCGCTAACCCCTTTAAAAGATTTTTTAAGCCCTTATGAAACTCCACCATACATCCTATACATGCTTTGCTTAAGCGGTGAAAGCAACCTACCGCCAAGCTTGAACGAAGAAACAAAGCAGCGAGTTCCAAAGAATGGAGGAGAATCATGTTTTGATCATGATCGAGAATTGGTTTGGGGGAAAGTAGAGAAGAAAACCCTAACCCTAGTTCGAGAAATTGGTTTGGGGGAGAAGTGGAAGATGAACATCATCGAAGGTAACCTTGTTGGCCCTACTGTTATATTACCGGTGCTAATAATCACTAGCTCTTGCTCCAGAAAAAATAGAAAAGAAAGTACTGAAAAAAGCAAAGGTACAAAAGTCGCGGAGTGGATCTGTGGTCCTTGTGATCACCGTTTTCGTGTTGGGCATGTTACAGATACTATCCACATACCGGCGTGGCCCTAAAAAGCTACATATTCGTGAGGGTTGATGGCATGTATACCAATCCAGCACGGACAAAAGTGTGGATTCGGTAAAACAGACACTACCAAAAAATGTAGAGACTAAAACAGCCCAATTATGGCAAACCAAAAGTATACGAGTCAGTAAAACGACTGCAAAAAATAGTATGTCAAAATAAAAAGAAAAATTAATAATAAAAATAAAGGAGCAAGTAGTCTATGTGTGAAGCAACCGATGAAGTAGCTACGATGATAAAGGAGAAGTTGAAGATTTGTCATTGAAAGAGGACGAAGTCGAAGGAAGGAACTCAGTGTCCGAAAGGATAAGTCCCCCTGAAATACCCTTTGCTCTACCTTTCTATTTTTTAATGATGCTTAGCAAAACACCCATCTATATTATCCTACCTATTTTACTTACCAAGCCAACCTGAGTACTACTTTGATTTGTGCCTTGACTTTTTGGAGCAGGATTACATAACGTTACTGCGAAGTAATGATTTTGAAGTACACCTAGAAGGACATTGGGTTACATTTGTAACCACTGGCTGTAGTGAGTAATGCTCACTTGTTATTTGTTTGTTGTGGAGTCATAAAGTTGGAGTTGAAACTAAGCGAGTCAGTAGAGTTTGAAACCCTAGAAACTGGCTGCTTGTCTATGTGGTGGTTTATGCTTGTTGCTCATTTGATGGTCACTTATTGATTATCGTTATTGCCTTGCTCAAGGATGAGCAAGAAACTGGTTTGGGGGTGTGATGTGACAATGAAATGTGCGATATAACATGCTTTTAGACCCTCATTTTTTGCCTTAGATTCAATATTTGTATCGTTTTATGGTCAAATACCAACTTCGTGTGTATTTTGTAGGTCATGATCGCGTTTTTGAGGAATTGCATGATTTCAGGCGTGAAAACGACATAATTGTGCGAAATCGAGAAAGTTAAGCGAATACGCCGGATTGACCCTTGCACGGAGTTCGAGGAGTCAAAACATATCATGCGACCAACCAATGCGAAGATAATTGAAGATGCAACAACATTGTCGAGGACCACTTTCCGAGGAAACGAAGTTACGAAGCCCGAAATCGAAGAACGAAGAAAACAGATTCGAATCTGCAGAAATCGAAGATGGTGGCCCACATGGGAGTGCAGAAGGCCTCTCTGCGGTCCATTGGGGACCACAATCATGTGT
Organism: Plantago major; assembly: GCA_026545765.1. Classification (NCBI taxonomy): domain Eukaryota; kingdom Viridiplantae; phylum Streptophyta; class Magnoliopsida; order Lamiales; family Plantaginaceae; genus Plantago; species Plantago major. Next base: position 28,337,217 of record CM048841.1, read on the forward strand.
CTGTTTTCTCCTGGGCTATTTTACTGGCCTGTCAGGCTAGAGTCCGCTTTCCTAAACCTTCCTTAATGATCAATGGCGGCTAGAGCTCGGATTTTCAAGTATAAATAAGACTTCAGGGGTCTCATAATTCTACACCGCTCATAAAGCAGCTCTCCTGAGAGAGAACCAGTCCTCGGGGAAGTAAAACCCCAAAACTGCTGGCCGTCAGGCACCCAGAAGGAGGAAACCCTAGAAGCAGCACGAAGACATCAGAGATTAAGCTTCTTCTTCTTCTTTTTCTTCCTGTTTTTCGATTTCTGTCTTTAGATACTATGAGTAGCTAACATTCTCTTGTAAAGGCGAACCGTCGTAACTCTGTTTTTTCAACTTCTTTATATACCGTGATATATTAATGGAATAGTTATTAGACGTAAATCGTGGTTATACAACTCTATACATCCTTCGTGATGTGATATTCTGCTGAGTGACACAGTAGTTTCATTGCACTGAGTAGGGGTACTCGTGCCGACTGCGCCTCCGCATAGTAGTATTATGCCATGTTGTCGTTAGAGGTAATCGGGTAGGATTTTAGCTAGGAAGTTGGGAGTAGCATAGCAGAGGGAGGTCGGGGAACCTTTACGCCTTTCCACCATCGATTACATCTCATCAAATTAGGGTTTACTGGGATTTAATTAATCTGTCTGCGATCAATCTGTTTACTTTTCTGCATGCAATATACAAACGTTATTTGCTTGTTCCTATGCTAAGTGTCCGTGGAGAACGACATCCCGAGTCAGCTTTCCGCTATAAATTGTGGATTTGAGGACTTTCGACTTATAAATTTAATCTTGATTAGAAGTTCTACAACGAAAATCTAAATCTCTGAGTGCACATCACTACAACATTGTAGAAGACCACTTTTCGAGGAAACGAAGTTACGAAGCCCGAAATTGAAGAACGAAGAAAATCGATGTAACTCGGCTTGGTCCAAGACAGTTCTTCAAGGCCCTAAGAGAAGAAGAAGATTCTGGAAACAGGCTTTTCCCTGGCCTTTCAGGTTAGAGCCCGCCTTTCTAACCTTCCTTAATGATAAGTGGCGGCCATAACTCGTTTTCCACACTATATAAGTGCCTTGGGTTCTCATAATCACACACCGCGATCAAAGTAGCTCTCCTGAGAGAGAACCAGTCCCCGGGGAAGTGAAACCCCAAAACCCTGGCCGTCAGCAGCAGCAAGGAGGAAACCCTAGAAGCAGCACAGAGACATCAAAGACTAAGCTCCTCTTTTCTCTTGCTCTTTTCGATTTCTGTCTTTAGAATATTACTATGCGTAGCTAAACTTTCATTGTAAAGGCGAACCGCCGCAATTTTGATTTTCGTTGTAGAACCTGTAATCTCTAAATACAATCAAAGATTAAATTTATATGTTGGAAATCCTCAAAACCACAGTTTATAGTGGAAAGCTGACTCGAAATGTCGTTCTCCACGGACACTTAGCATAGGAACAAGCAAATATCGTAATTAAATTGTATGCAGAAAGTAAATAGAATAATTGCAAACAGATTGACTGAATCGCAGTAAACCCTAATTGATGAGATGAAATCGATGGTGTGAAGGTGTAAAGGATCCCTGACCTCCCTCTGCTATGCTACTCCCAACTTCCTAATTAAAATCCTACGCGATTACCTCTAACGACAACAGGGTATAATACTATGGTGCAGGAGGCGCAGTCGACACGAGTAACCCTACTCAGTTCAATGAAATTACTGTGTCACTCAGCAGAACATCACACCACGAAGGATGTATAGAGTTGTATAACCACGATTTACGTCTAATAACTATTCCATTAATATATCACAGTATATTAACAAAAGCAGAGTTACGGCAGTTCGCCTTTACAAGAGAAAGTTAGCTAGTCATAGTATTCTACTAGACATAAATCGAAAAGAACAATAAATCAAAGAAGAAGAAGAAGCTTAGTCTCTGATGTCTTCGTGCTGCTTCTAGGGTTTCCTCCTTCTGGGTGCCTGACGGCTAGCGGTTTTGGGGTTTCACTTCCTCGAGGACTGGTTCTCTCTCGGGAGAGCTGTTTTATGAACGGTGTAGAATTATAAGACCCCAGGGTCTTATTTAAAGTTGAAATTTCGTGCTCTGGCCGCCATTCTTCAATAAGGAAGGTTTAGAAATGCAGGCTCTAGCCGACAGCCGTGAAAAGGCCCGTAAACTCGACAGATGCTTGATCATGCGGTCGACAAGTAAGGGGCTTCAAGGGTCCACAACCGCCATCCCTTCGATTCCTGCAGATTTGAATCTGTTCTCTTCGCTCTTCGATTCCGGGCTTCGTAACTTCGTTTCCTCGAAAAGTGGTCTTCTACAATGTTGTTACATCTTCAATTATTTTCGCATTGGTTGGTCGCATGACATGTTTTTACTCCTCGAAGTCCGTACAACGGCCAATTCAGCGTATTTGCTTAACTTTCTCGATTTCGCACAATTATGTCATTTTGGTGCCTGAAATCGTGCAATTCCTCAAAAATGCGATCATGACCTATGAAATACACAAGAAGTTGATAATTGACCATAATATGATATAATTATTGAATCTAAGGCAAAAAAACGAGGGTCTAAAAGCATGCAATATCACACATTTCATTGTCACATCACACCCCCAAACGAGTTTCTTGCTCATCCTTGAGCAAGGCAAAAACGATAATCAAGAAGTGACTATGAAATGAATAAAGAGCATAACCATCATATAGACAAGAAGCCAGTTTCTAGGATTTCAAACTCTACTGACTCATTTAGTTTCAACTCCAACCTCTATGACTCCACAGCAAACAAATAACAAGTAAGCATCACTCACTAAAGCCAGCGGTTACAAGTGTAACCCAATGTCGTTCTAGGTGTATTCCTTTTTTCTGAGATACTCAAATAAAAAAAAAAAAGTCAATACACAAATCAAAGTAGTACTCAGGTTGGCTTGGTAAGTAAAATAGGTAGGATAATATAGAGGAGTGTTTGGCTAAGCATCATTAAAAGATGAGCAAGGCATAACAAAGGGTACTTCAGGGGGACTTATCCTTTCAGACACCGAGTTCCTTCCTTCAACTTCGTCTTCTCTCAATGACAAATCTTCAACTTCTCCTTCATCATCATAACTACTTCATCTGTTACTTCACACATAGACTACTTGCTCCTTTATTTTTTATTTTTTCTTTTTCTTTTGACATATATACTATTTTTTGCAGTCGTTTTACTGACTCGTATGCTTTTGGTTGGCCATCATTGGGCTCTTTTAGTCTCTACATTTTTTGGTAGTGTCTGTTTTACCGAATTCCGCACTTTTGTGCGTGCTGGTTTGGTATACATGCCATCAACCCTCACGGATATGTAGCTTTTTAGGGCCACGCCGGTATGTGGGTAGTATCTGCAACATGCCCAATATGAAAACGGTGATCACAAGGACCACAAATCTACTCCGAGACTTTTGTATCTTTGCTTTTTTCGGTACTTTCTTTTCTAGTTTTTATGGAGCAAGAGCTAGTGATTTTTAGCACCGGTAATACAAAAGTAGGGCCAACAAGGTTACCTTTCGATGATGTTCATCTTCCACTTCTCCCCCAAACCAATTTCTCGAACTAGGATTAGGGTTTTCTTCTCTACTTTCGCCCAAACCAATTCTCAATCATGATCAAAACATGATTCTCCTCCATTCTTTGAAACTCGTTCTTTATTTTTTCGTTCAAGCTCGGCGGTAGGTTGCTGTCACCGATTAAGTAAAGCATGTATAAGATGTATATGGTGGAGTTTCATAAGTGCTCAAAAAGCTTTCAGTGGGGTTAGTGAAAGGTATAGAAAAAGATTCAGAAAGGTGAGTACTACAAATCATATTTATGTTGTTGACAAATAAGGACTCAAGGGTAGCAGTGTTCACACGGTTGCACACAGGACTTAATTGGAGTAGCAAGTAAACTCACTCATCAAAGTAGCATGGGTCAGGTTTGGTCAGAACATATATTCAGTAAGCAGCGAAGCATGAAAACAAATCAATAGCCCTTCATCTTAGTCATAGTTTATACTTAGTACTCTTCCACAGATCAACTCTTTTTTCAAAAAGCAAAAGACCTTAGACGTAACAGATAAAAATAAAACTAGTACTTATGCAAAAATTAAACTACAAATTACTAAGTGCGAGTATTTAAAAGTTATTACAGACCGAGTAATTCTGCAAGTAGCAATCAAATTTCTCCCCCAAACCTAGCTACGAGCAGATAGAAAAAACTAGGAAAGTAAAGAGAAAAAAGAAAAGATACTCCCCTCTCAGTGTTGTGCTTCCATGGAGAAATGCATCTAGGATGGAGGATCATCCGCTGACGGAGTAAAGAAATCATCCTGGCTTCCATAGTATTGGCTCGGTCCTGTGCCAAGTGGCGGGTGAAATGGTGGCTGAGGGTAGCAAGGTGGGTAATTATGCTGACAGTAGTTCGCATAACTTGCTTCCATAAAGGAAGTTCTTTGTTGCGCTTGAAGGAAATTCAGGTATGAATTCCATTCTCTCCTTTGGCAGGTAGCGTACATCTCCTCTTGCTGCCTTATCACTTCTTGCCGATTAGCTTGGCACTGGTCTAAGAAAGCTTGCATCTGGCTCAGATCAAAGGCTCCCTACTGCTCGTTCCTCCTATCCCTTGCTTCCTGAACCGCTTCACGGTGTCTAATAAACATCCGCTCGAGTCTTTTTATAGAGAATGGTTCAGTCAAAGCCACATTCCCTGCCTCCTTTATCTCCACTCTCTGTTCTTCACATATTTCTGTTATCAATCCTGGGAATGGAAGATTCATCCTATGATCTCCTTTTAGTGCGAGCATTTCTTCCATAATGATCCGTCCGACATCAACGTAATGTCTAGTCATAATCGAGTAGACCAATACTGCCTCCTCTTCATCAACTCCACATACGGGATTTCTGGGTCTGAGGTTTGAACGTACAAATTGTACCCAAAACCTGGCATGGTCAGTGAGGGCTGTCTTCATAATCTCCCTTTGTATGCCGTCCTCCTCATAATCATTCCTCAAAAGCAAGTGGTGGATCTCATCTTTCACTTCCTCGTTGCTCAAGTCAGAGTGTGGGGGTTCCACAAGATTTGGGTTCTTCTTCCTCTTCGGTATATCATAGAAGTTATTGATAGTCTGAGGTCCAAATGTGAACTCGACTCCCCTTATGGTGATAGGAGGCAACTCCCTCACCTCGTCCAGGTCGTCTACTTCAAGTTGGAAGAACTCCGCATAGAATTCCCTGACTATGTCGAGGTTGTAACCCTCAAGGCAAGTGGTGAAAGGTCCCCACCCTTGGGTATCTAGTTGCGTGAGCATCCAAGTGAAATTCTCTCTTGAGTTTCCTTCACACTCGAAGGAAACTCAAGCATGGTTGGAAGTAAATAAAAACCGTGGGGTGGTCCCGAAAATTCTCTCTTGAGTTTCCTTCCCCTCTTCTTGCTTGATTCTCCCACTTGTGCCCTCTCATGGTACTTGATGTTGTTGATGGATGTGTAAGGTAAGAATGCAATGGGCAAGTTCAAAATGTGAAGTTTGTGAAGAATTTGGAAGAAGAATGAAGTAGGGGAAAGAAAAAACGAGTTGGGGATTTTAAAAACAAGCAGCTCACTGCGGTCGACTGGCGGCCGCAGTGAGGCATCCCTCAAACGCAATAAATCGCGTAATTTCGATTCTTTTTGGTTTTTTATTTTGTGAAATGCAATTATGATTCTAGAATAATAAATAAAGAAATATGAAAAGGTTTTTTGAAAAGTTTTTTCGAAATGATTTTTGGTGCGGAAAACGAGAAAAAACAAAAACGAAACGAAATGTGAATGCAAGTGCGTAAATTAAACGTGACCATGGGTTGCCTCCCAAGAAGCGCTTGTTTTAGGTCTTATAGCTCGACCCCTGTTTTCATGATGGCTTATTTGTCGAGGTCTAGATTCTCGATCCTGTTGAAACACTTGTCCATCCATTCCTTTGTTGCATAGCTCGAATCTTCCATCCAATGTTTCATTTCTTCTTCATCGATCTCATCTAGCTCCGAATCTTCGTCGATATGAAAAGTAAACTCTAAGTAGTCGTTGGTTTCCTTTAGACTACTCCATTCACCGTCACCCTCGGCAGATCCACATTTCCAGTTATCGTCCTCCGACCCAAAGTACTCGTCGGGATCGAGGGAAGAGTATTTTCATTTGATTCTTCTCCAGTCTCCCAGTATGTCTTGAATAGATTCGTTGGTGCTAGAAAATCTTCCAAAGGGACGACTAATTCTTCTTCAATGTCCATCCACCATTCTCTTGTGGCGAAGTTGATCCTTGCTGAATTTGCTTCTTCCCAAGTTTCGCTCAGAATCCCCATTACTATCCGGTGATTCGATATGTTCATCGAAATCTCCCTTCTTGCCACATTGATGATGGTGTTAGTCATGGTATCATTATCCGGGTCTTCACAATCCACGATGAGATAATCCACAAGAATATCGAGCCCCTCCAGTTTGGTGATCACATTATGTATCTTGCCACAGGCGGTTGTAGTAGAGCAATCGACAACCAGTATGTCGGTTCTTGCTTCCACCATTCCTGCTAAGTTGAGTTTCTTGTATACGGCAAGTGGCATCATATTAATGCTGGCTCCTAGATCCAGGGTTCATGTGGCTGCTTTCCCTTTGATGACAATATTTATGTTGAAAGCTCTGGGGTCGGGTTTCTTTGGTAAGATTGGTTTAACCCTTTCTTCTTCGGTAGGAGAGTCTATGTCACACCCGAATGCTGTAGGAGAAGGTTTGAGGTTTTTTTACCTTCCATCCCTTCAGGGTTATGCCGTTCAGATGCAGTACGGTTTTCTCCTCCGATTCATGTTACCTTGACAGCTTCAATGATCATCATGGCTTTCTCGGTGTGACCCGGCAGCTTGTCATTGTTCTGTTGAAGTTCCCCTACTTCCTTGGCGATTTGACCAATCTTTAGTTCCATTCCTCTCAAGGTGTTGTAGGTTCTTCTGAAGTTATCCTCAGCCTTGGCGATAAATGAATTGGTCCTCGCGGTAAACTCACCTTGCTGCTTCACAAATTTCCCGATATCTCCCATCCCCTTCATTGTAGTATCTATATTTTCTTCCATGGAGGATGGTTTGAGCAGGTTTTGCGACGGCTTCGGTGGTGGTGTGGGAACAGGTGCTATAGTGGGCGGTCAAGGTGGTATTTCAGGTGGGTTCAAGCTAGGTCCAGTACGGTATGATAAGAGAGGGTGTTGGGGAATAAAGCTGTTTACCGGTTGGTTTCTCAGTCTCCATTTCCATGACTCTTGCATGTAGTGTGCCTCTTGAAGTTGTGTCGGTTCCTCCGGTTATTCATTCACAGCTTCCTTCCTTCCCATCCTCATCTCTATGGCTTCAATTCTCCGGTTAATCTGTTTCCAAGGAGTTTCCTCGGTCGCTCTGACTTCTTTAGTAGCCACCCTTTTTCCTCGTCCTTTCTGCATAGAGTTCTCACTAAGGTTCTCGCACACCTCCCAAATCCTTCTTGGGGGTGCGTCTAGCAGGTTTCCTTGACACGCTCCATCGATGAGTGCTTGGCTGATATAGTCGATTCCCTTGTAAAAGTTGTTGACTTTGTCAAACAGTGCGTAAGAGTGCATTGGACATCTGTCAAGTAGATCCTTATATCTCTCCCACGCTCCGTGAAAGGTTTATTCGTCAAATTGGTTGAAGTTTTGGATTGGGCTCTTCAGGTCGGATGTCTTCTTCAATGGAAAGTATATGAGCATGAACTTGTTGAAAACCTCGTCCCATGTAGTCAAGCTGCCTGGCTGTAGTGAGATAAGCCAGTTCTTTGCCTTATCCTTAAGGCAGCTAGGGAAAACTCTTCTTCTAAGTTGACATTCCGTGAGCCCGTTCAATGGTATACCTCCAATTATTACGTAGAATTCTCTCATAAAGTGCATCGGGTCCTCTATTGAATTCCCATAGAAGTGTGGTAGTTGGTTCAGATGAGTTCCTTTCAGATCATATTCTCTCGCAATCCTCTCCAGAAAGATGCTCGAGGCATGCGGTGTAAGCCTTGGCATAACATAGTCGCGCATGGGTCTGTCGTCTTCGTCCACCAGTTCCACCCTTGCCTAGTTATCCCTTCTTCGGTTCTCATCTAACCTCAATATTTCCTCGGCTATCCTTAGCCTTTCATGTTCCAGCTTTTCTCTCTCAGCTTGGATATCAAGTCGAATCTTAAGCAGTTGCTCAAGTTCAGAAGTTGCGACATTCCCAGATGGATTGTCGTTGTTATTTCATTCTCCACTCATGTTGCTAGATGACTCCATGATGGTAGTAGGCATTTTTCGCCTTTCAAACTTATCTATGTCGTCTTTAAACGGTACTACTGGTGTTCCCGCACTTCTCATGCCTTGCATAAAGACTAAAAGACAAACCTTTGCAGATTTGGATAGATAATACTTGAAAGATAATAAACAGAAATCTAAAATTACGTGTTTTTGGATTTATTTAATAATAAAACAAACTAATACGGAAAATAAAATATTTTTGGATTTTTTTGCTGTGGAGGTCGATTCTCACAGGTTATATATGATTTTTTTTTTTTTGGGTTTATGCTATACGAATTAAAAGGGAAAGAAAGGTTTAAACTTATCTCGGACGATCGAAACTTGCTTGAGCGGTCAAGTGTCCCCGGCAGCGGCGCCAAATTTTGATGTGCACTTAGAGATTTTAATTTTCGTTGTTGAACATGTAATCTCTAAATACAATCAAAGATTAAATTTATATGTCGGAAGTCCTCAAATCCACAATTTATAGCGGAAAGCTTACTCGGAATGTCGTTCTCCACGGACACTTAGCATAGGAACAAGCAAATATCGTAATTAAATCAGATGTAAAGTAAAATGTAATGATTGCGCATGATTGATTGAATCGCAGTAAACCCTAATTGTTGAGATGAAATCGATGGTGTGAAGGTGTAAAGTATCCCGACCTCCCTTTGCTATGCTACTCCCAACTTCCTAATTAAAATCCTACGCGATTACTTCTAACGACAGCAGGGCATAATACTATGGTGCAGGAGGCGCAGTCGGAACGAGTACCCCTAATCAGTTCAATGAAACTACTGTGTCACTCAGCAGAACATCACACCACGAAGGATGTATAGAGTTGTATAACCACGATTTACGTCTAATAACTATTCCATTAATATATTAAGGTATATAAAGAAGTAGCAAAAGCAGAGTTACGGGGGTTAGCCTTTACAAGAGAAAGTTAGCTACTCCTAGTATTCTACTAGACATAAATAAAAAAGAACAATAAAGAAAAGAAGAAGAAGAAGCTTAGTCTCTGATGTCTTCGTGCTGCTTCTAGGGTTTCCTCCTTCTGGCTGCCTGACGGCCAGCAGTTTTAGGGTTTCACTTCCCCTATGACTGGTTCTCTCTCATGAGAGCTGATTTATGAGTGGTGTAGAATTATGAGACCCCAGAGGTCTTATTTCTAGTTGAAGTTTCGTGCCCTGGCCGCCATTCTTCAATAAGGAAGGTTTAGAAAGGCGGGCTCTAGCCTGACAGGCAATGAAAAGTCCCAGAAACCAGATAGATGCTTCACTACGGTCGACAGTGCTCCGCAGAGAGGCTTCTGCGGTCCACAGTCGGCCGCTGTCCTTCGATTCCTGCATATTCGAATCTGTTTTCTTCGTTCTTCAATTTCGGGCTTCGTAACTTCGTTTCCTCGAAAAGTGGTCTTCTACAATGTTGTTGCATCTTCAATTATCTTCACATTAGTTGGTCGCATGACATGTTTTGACTCCTCGAACTCCGTGCAACGACTTTTCTCGATTTCGCACAATTATGTCGTTTTGGTGCCTGGAATCGTGCAATTCCTCAAAAATGCGATCATGACCTACGAAATACACAAGAAGTTGGTAATTGACCATAATATGATACAATTATTGAATCTAAGGCAAAAAAACAAGGATCTAAAAGCATGCAATATCGCACATTGCATTGTCACATCACCGGCCCTACTTCTTTCAGTCATAAGTCTTCCTTCGTAGTAATTCAAAAGTCTTCTTCTTGGCGAGTAGGTCGGTCGGACCTCTTACAGTTTCGGTCTGCCTTGATTCTCCTATAGTAATTCTGGTTTAGTCCAGTCTCTTGTGAGGGAGGGAGGTCCCTTATATAGAGCTCCTAGGTCGGACCACTTGGTAGGGATCAGACTACTTAAGAGTCCACATGGGGTCGGTCCACTCTCTTGTGTAGTGAAGGTCATACGCAAAGGTTGGACGACGACGAGGTTTCCATTAGTCTTCATTTTGACAATTTTGATTACTCACGGTCGGACCCCAATGTCAGGGTCTGTCCGCCATATGGTCAGGGCCGGACGACATATGGTTCCCCATGTGGACCTCTTTTGACTTATTTTTCTTTGGAGTTAGGACATTCGGCTTGGTGAGCTAGGGTCAAACTTATTTACACATATCAATTATCCTTGGTATTAGGGAGTGGGTTGTATATATATATGTTATTAAACGGGTTCTTACAGAAGCCCAATTCGCTTAATTTGTCTGCATTTGTTGGTGTGTGTGGCATCCCATGAATCGAATTGTGCATGAAGGAAAACATGGTGATCCAATGGAGTTGGTGTTGTTTGTTGCAGATTACCTGAAAGAGGTTCAAGACAGCATAATTAATATCACTTCGCGACACCACGACCATATCTATCTCAGTGGTTGCCGACTCACGGTTCTACAGTGAAGATTAACATGGTCCATGGGCGGAGTCAGGATAAAATATCGATTAGGGTATATATTTTAAAACTTTTATTATTACAGAGATGATAAAAAAAATCTAACCGGTATATAGACAAAATATAATAAAAAATAACACACAAATAATGAAATTTTTATCGAAAATAACTATATGCGTGTGCATTATGACTTTGTGAGAAAGAACAATACAATTTCTTACATAGGAAAGTATGGCGAAACGCCAAAATACCATCAAAATTACACTCGGTTTTCTTTTATAAAAAGAAAGGGTAGGGCATTGCTACGCCCATGGATGGGGGTCGTTAAACGCAACACAAATATCGTTAAACGCAACACAAAATATTTATAAATTGACCAAAATGCCCCTATCTCAAAACAACACTTATATATTCAACAAAAATTCGAAAACGCACTTTTATGAAAACGAAAAAACATTAACACACACAATCTAACACATATAACAACACCAAACATAAATCGGGGGGTCGTTAAACGCAACACAAATATCGTTAAACGCAACACAAAATATTTATAAATTGACCAAAATGCCCCTATCTCAAAACAACACTTATATATTCAACAAAAATTCGAAAACGCACTTTTATGAAAACGAAAAAACATTAACACACACAATCTAACACATATAACAACACCAAACATAAATCGGAGAAAAGAAAATAAAATTCCGAATTTTTTTCATTTATACAAATACAAAAACATTAACATGCAATTGAACACAAATTAACATGCCGGATCAGGCAGAGTGCTAGCATGGCGACAGAGGAAACTGGAGCTTATCGTCTGCCCGAAAACAGCTGAAAAATTTGATGTCAAACCCGGCATAGACCTAGCCTTATCACTTGGGTTACATGATATCATCATAGAAGCTACTGATTGGCGGTAATCAACATGCTTACTATGTTTTCAAATTTCATGAACTTTTCTTACTATCGACAAATAAAAGGCCGTTCAAGATGAGCAGCTTCTTTTTCCAATTTGGAAAAAGAGCTTTCGAGAATTTTTTGAAAAAGAAGGAGCTTCTTATATTTTTATTCCGAAAATATCCCTACCCAAATTAACCTAAATTAGACTAAATAAAATAAGAAGTAAAAACACCCATATTACCAAGCAACGAATTATACATCATGCACCCAACATCATCAGTCTGAGATTCATCTTGCAAGCACACAACAAGTTATGACATCTAGTTTTAATTTAGGTGTTGAAGCCATTGTTATAAGCATAAGGATCATTTGTTATACATTTTGTGTACCTTTTTTGCAACTAGCATAAGGATTAATGTATCCGCACCTCTTTAAAATGCATACATGTAGTACACATCAATTACTGATTTTTTTCATTACTAAGTTAAAATGCTCAACGATTATTTCTTTCAACTTCTGATAATTTTGATGATGTTATTAAAGTGGCGATGTAAAGTACATTGAATATATATCATAATTATTGGACAAAATATGATATATTATTATTTAAAAAACTATAGACTAATAATACGATAAGAAAGGTTAAAGATAAGAAAAATAAGAGTAATGCCCTTTTATGTTATTTTACAAAATACCAGCTAGCTTTTCAGCTAATTTGCTAAACACTTACATTTAAAACCAGCTAGCTTTTCAGCTAGCTAACCAGCTACCTAACTACCAAATTTTTCCACTACCTAACTACCACTACTACTAATTACCACCAACTAGCTTTCCAGCTAGTTTTGCTAAACATAGCCTATGTTTAGCTTTTGCGGTAATCTAAATTTCCCCTTTTTTTTCCCAAATATTCCCTCAAACCAAAGGAAGCCTAAGAATAAAATTTATTTGTTTAATTCGGTTACTTCTGCTCATATTTTACATAATGCGAATACTTTCGCACACGATCTCTCTAAATAAGTAGGTAGTGATATGTGATCAGGGGCGGACCCACCACCTAGGCTAGCCTAGGCTTTAGTCCGGTCCCGAAAAAATTAAAAAAAAGAAAAAAAGTAATTATGTTTAAATAGTGCCAGTTAATCAACAAGTTTAAAATCCATATGTGCTTTGTAGTTCAATTGGTAGCAAACTTTCAAAATTTTAAGTCATTTTTCAACAACCCGGGTTCAATTCATGTTATCAACACTTTTTTCCTTATCATTTTAGAGTACTTTTTTTTTTTTCCTTCTTCTTCATATACACTTCAATGTCTATCATTATGTTCTCCTTAATATATATTTTTGAAATTTATAATCACTTTAATTCAATTTATAACTACTCATTGACGAAAAAATATATATAAATTTTAATTATTTAAAAAAATAAAATTGCATCATAAATTTAACCCAACATCGAAAATATTTCTGGGTCCGACCCTGTAATAATCATGTTGTACTGTTTTTTTCTCTATCAATGAACGTCACTATTTTAAAAATTAAGGTCAAGTGACTGAATACTAATTACTTTGATGCTCCTTCATGTGGGATAAGGCTAGGTATAATTAAAGTTCTCTTATCTCCACGTTAAAGTCATAACTGCTATTCCATATCATTAGCATAGCATGTGAATTTTTATTAGTACTTGGGTAATCCAACCGTATGATATGCTTCTTCATGTGGGAATGCCCGTAAAGTATGCATGTTTGTTCCATCTTCCAGCTTTATTCTCCGCATGTCACGCTAAAGTTTTAACAGAGTTATGTAAGTATCTACATAAATTATCTAAATACGAATTTATATTGTACATAAAATTATCAACGTTACTAATCAAAACGTTTATATTATTAACACTGGTGCTTTTTTATATTATAAAAAACAGATTTTTATTAACAACATATATTTTTTTATTAATAACATTAATGATTGAGTAAGTCTCCTGAAAGACGGTCTCTAGATAATTTATCTATAGACGGACTTAAATTGTCAAGAAAATCATCGATGTTATTAATCAAAGCACTTATGTTCTCAACAATTGTGTTTTTTTTTTCATATTACAATAAAGACTTATTTTCTTAACAATATAAACGTTTTGATTAATAATATGAATGATTTATTGATAATATAAGTTATCTTTAAATAAGTTATTTAAATACTTTCTGAATTTGTATTAGGACTTGAGAGTATAGTACATATTTGACATTCTATTATGCGGCAGGACAATAAATAAAGACTGACAGGTCGGTTATCGGTGGAAAACGTGAATGGATAGTGTGCGAAGAAATGAGCAAGCGCGTGAAAATGTCTAAGAATCCATGTGCCAAAAGGTGGAATTTTCACGTTAATTCGTCGATCGAATGCACAATTAAACCAATAAACTATTAGCAACAGAGTACAATGCAACTCTACCATCCGTACCACTATATAATCAAGGCAGTTACACTCAATTCATTTCAACCCACATCTAGTTTAACTATCTTACTACTAGACTGGATCTAGTTGAGACAAATTAAGAAAAAGGAAAAATGGGAAAGAACATAGCATTGTTGGTTGTTATGGTGCTTAGCCTCTCACTTCCGGCTCTTGCTAGCAATGATGTTCGAGCATTCTATTTTGTGCAACAGGTAGGTAACTAATTTGTAATCAAATTGGAACAATACCTGGTACATACATAATATTTTATGCTCTTTATGCATTCATCATTTTCCGAAATAGTAGTGTTCTTATACTATATATTATGTGTAGTGGCTTAGTTCATATTGTACCCAAAGAGGTACTAGATGTTGCTATCCTCCTACCGGAAAGCCCCAAGCTGATTTTACAATTTATGGCTTGTGGCCTTATACATCCAGTGGCAACTTCCCTTACAACTGCGGTGGAGGGAATTTTAATGAAGCTATGGTATGTTACAAATATCTGCCTTTTCTTTTTCTGCTAATGCGACTAGATGAGATGATGCATATATTAAAGAGACATTGTGTATGCGTACGCAGCTTAAGCCAATGCAGGACAGTCTCCGCAAGGCATGGCCAACGTTCACATGCCCACAAATCGGGAGGAAGTTTTGGGTCCACGAGTGGAACAAGCACGGAACATGCTCGAGCTCTGTCTTAGGAGAGCTCAACTACTTCAACACCGCTCTGAAGTTGAAGAGCAGAATCAACCTCCTCCAAGCTCTTGCACGAGCTGGAATTCGGCCCAACAACCAGTTTTACTCGCTCAAGGCTGTAAAGAAGGCCATTTCCCGAGCCTTTAGGGTCCACCCTTATGTGGACTGCAACCATGATTCTCAAGGGAATAGCCAGATTTGGCAGATCACATTGTGTGTTGATAGAAGCGGAACAAGACTCATCAGATGTCCTTATCTTCCTAGAGGGCGTGACTCTTGTCGCTCCAGGATCAAGTTCCCAGCATACTAACTACGCAGCCTAGCTACCTACATTTCATACAACCTCATGCTTTTTACTATATATGCATTCTGTAATTCTTGGATTTGGTTGCTAACTCTCACTCTCAGCTATGCAAATTTAAAGGAAAGACATAGCAGACGGGGTGTCCATTTTTATCTCAACTGGGATCTAATAATAAGCCTGCTCGAAATCTGGTTGTAGGCTTGAGTGATCGTATTTCTATTGGAGATATTATCGATAGAGATGCTTACTTTTGTATCCCCTACGAGCATATTCTTATGCTCATTGTAATTTTATTCGAACTAAATAATTTCGTTTGCCGTTTAAAAAAATGCATAGAAGCTAATATTATTCACAGTCTTGTGGTATGTGTGGTAGACCGTTTGTACTTCTATTTAAAATTGGATTGAATGATGTTGTTAAGAAAAACATTATGTTTTCAAGTGAAATGTATGTATTATTAACAAAATGCATTTTTATTTATGAAAAGTCACCAACTTTTTTAAATAAACACTTAAGGTTTTTAGTTATAACCTATTTCCTCATTTACCCCTCATTCAAACCTTTTTTTACAAGGCAAACAATTTCTTCACAAATTGATTCCATCAGTTACTACCCATCATTTATTTTCTCTTACCATTTAATCAATATACTACTCCACCTCCACCATCAAACATACAAAACTCAACAATCAATTAAGTAATTTAGATTAAATGATTTGGCTTTAAAAATATCATTTCTACAGTAGTTAGCAGACAATAATTTCTTTCTTTTACCCTAGCACAAGAGATCCGAATTGAAAATTTGTAACATTATATGGTTTAATCTTCTTATAAATTACATTATAATGTATAGTTCTACGATAATGTAAATTATTAATTTTTAGATTGTTGCAAAATAAATTAAAAAGTTCGCACGTGAGTACCGCGTGCCAATTTTTCTAGTAATGATGATGATGATGATGATAATAATAATATATGTGCGTCTTTTTCACTAATCAAATCGACCGGTGTCCCCTAATAGAATTACTCAATATTATTAGCTTTTTTCTTCATACATGCATGCTTACTTAATTTTGATGATTTTTTATAAAATAAATATGTATAGATCGATGTTGATGGAAATCATTTTTGGAGGAAATATTTTTTTTTCACAAAACATAAGTTTTTTTTTTGTAAAATTTTTCGATATAAAGAGATAAGAATGGTATGTGTCTTCCTTTTTAATTCTTTTTGTCCTTTTTTACATTTTTATATTCTCCCACATTTTCTTTTTCACCGTAGTTTTCACATCCCGTTGAAACAAACATTCCTTCATTTTTTCTTATCCTACAAAACCATAGAGTAATGTGACATGGATTTTATTTTAATTATGTCAATAAATGGCAAGTCAAGAAGTATTTACAAAGTCTTATGAGATACGGTCTTTAAATAACTTATCTAAAGACGCTTTATGTTATCAATAAAATCATTCATATTATTAATCAAAACGTCTATGTTGTTAACGAAATAAGTCGTGTTGTAATATGAAAAAATATCAATGTTGAGAACATAGGTGTTTTGATTAATAACATTGATAATTTTCTTGAAAATATAGGTTCGTCTCCAGATAAGATAAATTATGTAGAGACCGTATCTCAAGAGACTTACTCAGAAGTATTACATTGTCATCCGGATCGAAATACAAAGTTAGTAACCGGTAACCAACCGGGTTGATATGGTTGGTAGTCCCGTCCATAGCCGGGTTAACATTTGATATCTTAGCCGGCATCAAAGGAACAGAGTGAGGAGAAAGAAAGAGCATCAAATCAAATTCAAGCAGATTGCAGCAATGTCAGCGAATATGGATTCTTCACGGAGCTGGATGAATCGTTTGATTGGCGAACCATACTTTTTACTCCACTGGCTACTCTTCTTCTCCTACATTCCCGTTCGTCTCTCAGCTGCTCACGTCCTCTCTCCCGATCGCTCATCTCATCTCCTTCACCGAGTAATTTCATCGACTTTTGCTCTGCACTGCATTGTTACAATCTCAATTTATTGCTTGGATTTCAATTTCTTATGTCTTATCTTTTTCTTCTAGGAAATTCAAGCTCTGCTTGCGTTTTTCGTTTTGACAGCTGTGAAGGTACGCATTTAAAACCAAGATCCTTACTGTGATTAACTGTTTCATCCTTACTGTGTTAGACTTGAGATTTATTTTGGCAGTTATGAATGTAATTGTGACATTTGAAATTGAGTTTTAATGTGATCTACTACTTGTTAGTAGTATATTGTTTATTTGGGATGCTGCTTATACGATCCTGTTCGTTTAGTAATATTGGGGAGAGTTAATGAATTATCGAATAAAAATAGAGTACTCTTACGGATTAGTGAAATGAGTGTTAATTGATAAGTGTTTTGACTTCAACATAGTTGGTAATCTGAGTGTCAAAATGAAACATAGTGTCAAGGGCTTGATAAACATAGTTCCACACAAAGGATAAACCCTGAGCAAAGTTATGCATCATTAACTAGTAAGTCTCCTATTGCAGATTGTTTGATCCACTGCCTGAAATTGAAATAAAAACCAGTGATTTCTTCTAAGTTAACAGCTAATGGGAAATGAAAGAGTGAGAATGATATCCAAATAAAAACAAGTGATTTGTTTTAGGTTATTATATTTGTTTTTGTTGGCTTTCAGGATTGTTGTAGACATACTGTTGATAAAAAAGAACTGATTTTGTCCCTGTTAATTTGCAGTCAGTAAAGACGGAATCATGGGAGGCCTTTATTGCTGATACTTTATTTTTCGCAAAGGTTTCTTGCTTACTGCTTCTCATACCATGGAATGATTGTGATTGGCACTCTGGATAACAATTCCATAGACTAAAATAACTCTATCGGTAAAAACACAGCGAATACATTTAAATACTACTAAGAAACATGATACTGTTTCTACCCTTTTTTGAACAGTGGCTTGAATTGGCTCGACATACAAACACACTACATGCCCGAAAGTATCTTTTCCTAACTTCGGGTGCAATAAATATTTTAAGAAAATTCAATCTGCAGAAAAACTATCTTTTGCATCTTTATTCGATTGAGCATTCTCTCATCCCTCACGCATGTAGTTTCAATTGGCTCGCCATACAAATACACTGCATGCCCGAAAGTATAAATCTGTTTGATGAAATAACAACTTTAGATCATGTTGAAATATAATTTCTGGGTCATGCGTTCATGTTTTGATTTTTAACTGCACATTTCCTAACTTGAATCTTTCAGATTTTCCTTGGGGCTGTTGCTTTAATCATGGATTATCACTTGGCTCTCTGGTATGCACTAGCATTCTTAGGTACGTCTTGCTTAAGAAGGTGCTCTGTCTTACCTCATTACTAACCTGGCCATGGCAATTATGTCTCTGATTGATATCGTGAAATTTTAGTTTGCTGCAGTTAACTGTGCTGTACTTACTAGATATTTTCATGTAAGATTATGAACGGCATGGCAGTTTCATGCTTAAGCTTTATACTATTATCCGTCCAGAATGATTTTCTCCTAAAAATTGACAGTACGCAGTTCATAGCGAGACTATGTTTATTGCTTGTCTTCATTACTAGGTACGAGCCCAATGAAATGTGCAATAGTCTTTGGTTGGATTTGCTATAGGTGACTTACTTGAATGAGAAAGGAATTGTTTGTACTATTCTCCTGATCACTTGATTTTCTTTAATAGTTCACTGGAAAAGTAATTTGAATTGTCACTCAATTTTGCGGGCATACTTCTAATTCTCTTTATGCTACTTTTGCTGACAGTTATATATATCGTCGCGCAACAACCTTCTTATGGTGGATTAGGTACAAACAACGTCCCAGTGTTAGATTTGGCTTTGTTATAAATTTATTCGTATTTTGTTTTGATTCTTTTTACGCTTCACTTTTCTTTTTTTCTTTTTTTTTTTTCTTTTTTGCATTGAGCTTGCTTTTTTCAGAAGAAAATTGTATGCTTCTGTCTGTGTACTTATTTTATTTTATATTTTTGCACAAAATTAAAATTTATTGAAGTCCAAGAAGAGAGTACGAAGGAGGGGAACACATTCCCAATCTAATCTAGAAAATCAACTAAACAGGAATAATACTAACCACAAATTTGGCACAAAACCATGATTTAGTAAAGCCCTAACCACAAATCTAGTGAAAACAACAAACAGCTAATTTCTAAACAAATCTCCAATCAACCAGGTACACCAGAGACTTGGGCAACGAATTAGGTCCATGACCAAAATGCTAGTGAATCTTCGTACTCAAATGGACCAGGTCCACAAGACCACAACTCCATCTCCCCAGAAACTCCAAGCATCAAGTTTTTTGTGACTAGTTGATATTCACGAGCAGGGCTTCAATGCACACAGATCAAACAAAGGCCCACAAGCATGGACCAAAAAGGCAAAAACCATACCTGACTACAGAAGGCGCCAGAGCAAACCATCCACCAGTGACAAAGTAAGCCATACCTGTAACAGAAGCAGGCCAAGTATACCAAAAACAGCTGCTCCAAAGCAGGAGTTAGGATCCAACACAAATTTCAAATCAACCAACCAAATGAAACAACAGCAGAACTAAGAAAAACCAGACAGGGACAAGAACAGAACCCAGAGCATAAGCAACCATACAAAAACAAAAACTCAATAGTTGATATTACAAGAAATCTCATAACCAGACCTCAAATCTTCAGCAACCCTACCAACCACCACCTCAGACACTATCAGTAAATAATAGAACCTGCAGAAAACCTTGGGGCTATTTTTGTTGCCCATCGTACTTATTTTATTTTATTTTATTCCTATAAATTGGTCCTTTTGGTGATACGCGAACTCGCGAAGTCGTGAATATTTGTGCATACATACATACAAGACCAAGAAAAAGAGGTATGTGTATGTTCATAATCTGAGTCACCGTTCTTTTGGATACAGGTACATTAACTCAATTGACTCCACTCCAACTAGAAACGCTGCTTACTGAAGGGGTCTCAAAATTCTGGCTGGTTGGTGTGTAAACTTTCTCATAGTATTTGTGATATATTTTACAACTGATTTGAAAGAGAAGCATGACAAGGTGTTCGTAGGTTTGATGTGGTAGGTAACACATTTAAGAGGATATGGGGTATGGAATGATAACGTAGTTTAACTGGTGTGTCTCATTGTTTTGATGTGTTTTCATGTTCAAGAGTGGTAGATGACCGTATAATTGGTTAAAGTTGATTGGAAAAGGTGTTGTGAATTGTCGCACATTGATACACCCGATTAAGTCATTACTTTGGAGCATGAATTAGTTTATAAAGTGTATCCACATGGAACACATCTCACTGCAGAGTTGCAGTTGTTGTCCAGATGTCGAATTTTTTTTTCGGACATCATGTTCTTCTGGCTTTGTCATATTTCTTGAACTCCAGTGAAGGCCAAAAGATAAAAGTATATAACAATAGTGTCCACTGCTGGTTTGGCGCTGATCTATTATTTAAATGAAAATTTTCTGGAGACTCGTTCTTCACTCAAGTTCTCCTATTTATGCATGTAACATTCTTGCTAATAAGAGCAAAAGTTCACACTTTCATCCATTTCAGTATCTTGAAATAAGCTCATTCTCTAGTACTGGTTGTTATCATCAAGCAGTAAATAAATTTCTTTGAATTGAATAATTGCTTGTATAGAGGGGTTATGATTATCAAATGATTAAAATCTTGATTAATAATTCATCCCACTGAGAGTTGCTGCCCATAATACTAATCTATTCCTATTGAATAATTACTGAGGTTATCATGACCCATCGTTTCAATTTATCTCATGTATTGGACTTGAGACAGTTTTCCAGCTTCCACTTATTATTAGCTGAGCTGTTATAATTAGTATCTGTAATTTTTTAAGATACAATTGTAATCTTGAGCATTTAGTAAGTTCTGCGGGTGAGACATTGTTTGACCTGTTGTGACCACAAAAGATTTGCATTCTTGTTGACTGTTTTATTGTGTTCTTATTCATAGTTCCAGGTTGATCTTTTTCCTTTTCAAATAAGTCAGATACATTTATGGCAGGTTGAGTTTACTTCTCTATCTGCATCAAGATGTATACGCACAAGTTCTTTTCTGCCTGAACTCTCAATCACGTGAGTTTTCATCTCAGACCCTGTTATGATGCTTTTATTCTAGTAGTATTATTTTTCCAGACTGTATTCATATGCATTTTGTTCTCAATTAAGTAGTTTCTATCCCATTGATTTTGTAACTTTATGCGCTCGTCTCTTTCATACTTGAGTTTCCCTTGACAGGTTCTCAAACAAAATGTTATCCTTTGCAACGGTTGATCTTGGCCTCTTTCCGAATGCTGCTGAGAAGTTTGGAATAAGCCTTGGTTGGTTTAGATTTTAAGTTTGAGATATTTAGCTTTTTCCATCACTTCATGATTAAGTAGTCTCCAAGCTTCCCATTTTGGCATCCCCATTAAAGGTTCCCATTTCCATTTTTGGCAATTTTTACGTCAAGTATAATAGTATTAAATATATTCAACTTTTCACAAAATATAATCCAAAAAGTAAAGTCAACACAAAATCTCAACCCTACAGTCCTACACCATTATTTTAATCCAAAAGTAATATTACCTTATCCCACCCAAAAAGAAACGGGAAGCTTCCCGGGGGGGGGGGGGGGGGGGGGATAACAAAATTTTTTCAGCTTCCATTTATTTTTCAATATTTCTGCTATATGTACCTTTCTTGACTAATCATAAATGTCTGTTGTATAGCATCCCTGAACCAACTTCCAGTTTACGTATTGTTTCATGATGGGGCTGTGGCCTCACGCTTGCCTGAGGTCGATTCTGAAGAAAAATATTTTGATTCTCCCTTATCTAAGGTACGATAATGAGCTATGGTGTTCTGTTGACTGTCGAAAGCAAATGCTAGAATACCTTGATATATTATTACTTCCCAATATAATAAGTGGTTCTGGTGATGATTAGCTTATGGGAAAGGTGCCAGTAAAATTGATACTTGGTTTCCAAATATCTGAAGAGTCTTTTAGAATTCTTTAATGCTTGCATGTGAAATTCTTTCCAGAACTTGTGGACGATGTTATCCTTTCCTTCAGACATTTTTTATGCTTTCGCCTTTCAGTGAACCTTTTAAAACAGCGTGTTTCTCTTGTTTCTTCCAATAGCAATTTCTATGGGGAATAATCCATTTTTTGTACTCCCATACGAGATACTGCCGCTTTAGGACTTGAGACATCGTCTAATTTGGGTACTCTAGCATCAGAAAATACACTGGCACCAGATTTTCAAATTTCGATCTTAAACATTGCCAATTAGACTCTCTATTTAGACCCTCTAACCCTAATTTTTTTTTTTGGTGACTAAAACACACGATAAAATTGAAAAATAATGCAGAATCATTAACCAAGTTAAAATTCATTAATACAAATTTGGCTTTATTTTCTTTTTCTTTCTTTGGGGGAAGCTCCATTACCGGAGCTTTAAAGATCTGCCGATCAGGGCAGATCTACTGTTGGGAAGTCAAGCCTCTCCATTAGTAATGGAGGAGATTCTAACTCCATTAGTAAAAACATGTAAAAAGAAGAAAAAAATGAGGGAAGGAAGATGGTGATGTTGAAAATATTCTTGTGACATTGGGGTTTTTTTTTTTTTTTTTTTTTTTTTTATTTGTTGCAAGTATGGGGTTGGTTTGTGTTATAATTTTTTGTAGGTTGGGCTAAGTTTAAATCTTTATATGAAACTTTGCAGTCATGTGTGCTTGTTGGGGATAATATAAGAGTGGTGACTCCATGGAAGTTTCCAATAGTGTTCACAAATGGGGGCAAAGTGCAGATGTAAGTATATATGTTGGTTTGTAGGGCCAATATATAACCTCTTGAGCAGTCATTTGTAGTCAGCGATGGTGAAAAGAGGCCATATGTAGCAAAACTAGATGATAAGTTGGTTAAAATTGAGCACCCATAAAGTAGCTGGTTGAATAAAGGTGTTTAGTAAATTAGCTGAAAATGCAACAGAAAAACTGACAGGTTGGCTGAAATAGCAAGTAGACAAGTATTCATGTATCAGACTTATTTTTGTGAAATGGTCAAATAATCTCAATTAGCTGATAAGATGGCGCTAAACAGAGCCATAAAGGGTTTTAAAAAGTTAAAGAGATTGTCAAATTTGGCAAACCGGTTTTAAAAAGTTAAAGAGATTGTCAAATTTGGCAAACCAAATGTATAGAAGTAGAACCACAGGATCATCACCAGGGATGACTCTAGAATTTTTTAGCCTTTGCTCTGTACCTATTATTGAAGTGGATGTGTTTATGCTCAATCCTGATTAGTTGCTTTAACCAGCTTCTTTAGAATTTCTCTGAAAGTTTTCAGAGATCACGATCTCTTTCTTTCTACTTGAATATTGAGTGTGATTGGAGAAAGATGTTATGCTTGATAACTATAATCCCTTAAATCCAGACTCCGCAATAAGGGCCTTAACTGGACTGCATGAGACCCTTTAGAAATGGCATTTCATTCCTCTTTATCGAGAACTCGTGCAATACCCCACTTGACCTATAATCAAGCACCCTAAATGGGCTTCGAGAAAAAAATCTTTGATTAGACTGAGGTTAACCAGTCAGATCCTCGGTTTAGGGATATATTCACGTGTTTCCCCTTAAATAGTAGAGTATAATAATGGTTTAAAATACTTCTGTCCCAGGACATCAAGGGAAGAAGTTCAGTGGTTCTTAAGTGCTGAAACTCGTACCTTTTGACTACTTCTCAAGGACATACTTTCCATACGTAGATAGCCATGTCATTTCAAAAGCATGAGAAGTTTTCACCAGAAAAATAACTTTTATCGAAGAACAGGCCTAGGATGTCCAAATGCTAGATGCTTCATTTTTTTTCAGAAGGGCTTTATTGATTGAACACCTACAATAAATAATCTAGTCAAACATTACCCAAATGGCATTATTGTGAGGCATACTATAATGCCAAGCACTATATACGAACTCCAAGTTATATAATGTCATGTTATATACATTTAAAATACAAAATTTTCATATAAGTTTGTTTGGTAGTGTTTGCGTTGCAAAATTCATTGAGCTACGTTAGCTTCCAAACTGTTTCTACCAAGTAGCAATCATATCCTGCGGTCCTGCCTCATAAAACTTCATATGAGTCCAGTGTAGTGTCATCTATTGTTATGTTACAGATGTAGTTTAAATTCTTGTGAAATATCACGTGAATTTATTCTACTGTCATATTATTATTGTTGTAGATTAAATTCTTACATCATTTATGTGGATTTATCATCCTAGCACCTGGGAGCATGTGGTGCACAATTCAAAACAACTTTTTTTTTCCTATAAAATTTGATACTGTTCGAATTATGCTTCATTTTTTACTTATAATACTCATCTTCTGTTTGTATTATTGTTGCAGAAACTTTTGTGCCGACATTTTGAGCTTGATAAATGTCTCCTTGATTACGTGAATAGTAAATAGGTAACATTTTGTGCCAACGTACTGGATTTAAACTCTTTGTCAGACTTTCATGTACAAGCTTTCATCAGATTATGTGCATGCATTCAAAGCAAGTCCCATCCTGCCTTGATTCTCTCATACAAGGTTTCAGGGACCTGATTTTGTAAAAGAATTTGATGAAGAGATGGCCGCATCTTTCTGCTATTGTATCCGACTCCCCAAGAACTTACATAATTAGCACAGTGAGCCATTCAACATTGATAAAAGAACTTGGTGCAACACTGCAACTTGAGGAACACTTACATCTTACATGGTTCAGGACTGTTAACGAAGATGGAATTGGTTGTCTGGCTTTTCACCGCACTATGCAATTTTGATTCCCATGTCGGAATAACTTGGAAGAATGCATTTTTATTCATGGTGGTTGAAATGTTCGGACTCTTGCCATATAAACCTATTTTTGCGAATCATGATGTTAGTTGTCAACTTTGATAAGTTTTTTGTGAGTCATAATTTTAGTTGTTGATAAACTTATTGTCTGGCCGTTATATCATGACCATAAAGTTTGTCCATCCAATGTCAAGAATTATCTAAAACTAAAACTTCATTTCTTGATATTCAAATCTATCTATATATAAAAAGAAGACATTTTCAAGACATGTAAGCATAGCAATGTGTCATGCTGATGTGGCACCATCGAGCATTTCTATTGGTCAGTTTTTTTTCCAAAGTGTATTTTGATTGATTGTTAGAATTTTAAATTTAGTATGTTGGATGTGGAACATTTTAATTAGTTAAGATGTAGTGCACCATATAACTCCCATGATTTATTTTTAGTATTTTGAATCCATATATAATTTTTATTTAATCTCATATATATTTCTCTACAAAACTCCGAAAATTATTTGAACATATATATAGATTCACCGTGACAAGACGAATCCATAGACACCAAACTTCAATATTTTATTAATGGAAATTACACCTGCTCCCCCGATACTCACTATATGGAACATTTTGAATATAAATTTCAATTTATATATATTGAATTTGTTATGATTGAAAATTTACTTTATTAGATTATTAATGCATTTGCCTAATATTTTAAGGATAAAATAAGTAGAGTCAGTAAAAGATCTTTAGGTGTTGCATAGCCAATATTGAATTTTTTATGATTGAAAATTTACTTTATTAGATTATTAATGCATTTGCCTAATATTTTAAGGATAAAATAAGTAGAGTCAACAAAGATCTTTAGGTGTTGCATAGGCAACTGTTGCAGTAGCTTGGTTGTCGCCTGATCTTGGTATCATATTAGCTAATTTTGATTCTACGGTTGAGTACACAGAGTCTACATAGGGGTGGTATTGGTGTTGTTGTTAGGGATCAACGGGGCCAATGTTATTGCTTGGCATCAAAATTTGGGTCTTATGATTTTTTTCTAGAAGGTGCGGAAGGTTATACTGATAAATTAACAACTGAATTGGTTCGAAATTCAGAGTACAACATGTAGTAATTAATTAAAGGGGACTTCTGTTTGGTGCTTAAATCTCTTAAGTCTACACATTATAGATTTGCGTCTTTTTTTTACATTATAGAAGAAACCGAGGCATTTGATGTAAAATTTTATACATTAGTAGTCGCTATGCTCTAATTTTATTTTTGATTTTTTCATTATCAATGTTTCGAAGTATTTTTTAATTACATATCTGCTTTCAAACAACAACACCTAGATGTTGAAATTTTTCTTATATTCTCAACTGTTACTTTTAGTTGTGAAACGTGACGCATGATTGTAAGTTTTTTTTTTTATTTGATAAACATGCATAGTTCTTGCTTGGAATTGGTTACATTTGAAAACTCATGATGGATAACAAATCGTCTAAATCGAATAAGCGTTTACAGTCTCAAGATTAGACTTCACGAGATGGAATAAATTTGAATGACAGTGGAAAAGGTCAAAACTATACTATTTTGAAAATATATTCTACATGTATTGGCTGTTTATCCAGTAGTTACTCAGTTCATATAATTGTTCTATCATCCATGCATACAATAAAATCTTCGCATTTACTTCAATGGATGGAAAATTGACAAGGAAGTCAATAAACGAAAAGGTCCTTATTGATTTAAGATAGGTGGCTAAAATTATCACAAAATTGGCTCGCTCTTGCCCAACGAAGGACAAACTCCAAAAATTCACCCAATGTTGCATATATGACACTGAGCACGTAATTGACAACATGATCAATGCTCCCAGGTGAGTTTCTTTAAACCTCTACACTCAATTTTATGTATCTTTCACATATTTCGTTTCAAACAAATTATTCGTTATACATCATTTAGTATTCTTTAGAATTATAGATACTCGACGGTAAATAATTTATTTTATTATTATGGTAAAGCCAAACCAATGAAGCTGGTGTGAAAACTGCTACTGCGACATTGATCAAAACTATGGTGGAATAGTACAATCCATATGCAAAAGTATACAAGATGGTCAAAGATCGTATCTCCCTTGATAATGCCTGTGAGGTAGGCCTTCAACTTATTGCAAGACGCCAGGGAGATGGACGAACTTATAATTTGCCTACTGCATCAGGAGTAACTGCTATAGTAAAGGGTGATGTCGATAACTTACATGCAAAAAATAATATTATGGTTGAGATTAGAATGGGGACTTGAAGCACATAACTGAGTTTCTTCGATGCTACCTTATTTTTCAATATGTACTACTTTTCGTCCATGGAGAAGACGGATGGTATATCGATATTCAGATAACTATTGTGAGTAATATGCCAAATCTTATTCTAAGGAAATTCTTAGCTTTCCGGATATAAGATAGGGAGAATGAAGGTCACCAACTCATACTTAGCAGGACATCATTATTACAATTCATTGTTGGTTTTAGAGGAGATATTATACTTAGAGTACTTTATGCTCCGTTTTGAGAGCTAGAGGAGATACAATTCTCCCAATGACTTCCATCGGTATCATATCGTTGATGCTTTC
The DNA here is from genome assembly GCA_026545765.1 of Plantago major. Taxonomy (NCBI): domain Eukaryota; kingdom Viridiplantae; phylum Streptophyta; class Magnoliopsida; order Lamiales; family Plantaginaceae; genus Plantago; species Plantago major. The sequence continues at coordinate 28,364,826 of CM048841.1, forward strand.
GATGGTCCGAACTGTTCAATCAAGATTTGATATACCATTGAAGAACCATTTAGACTCGGTATGCAGTAAGATTAAGCGTAATTCTGATGCAACCTGTCTACTCAAGGAAACGAATGTTATTATATGGGACGGGACTACAGTGACCAATATGCATTATTTTGAAGCGATTGATAGGAGTTTGGGGATTTTATGAATCAACCAGCCACACCATTCGGGGGTTTGGTTATTGCATTTGGCGGAAACTTCAGATACTGTTAGTGGTTCCGGGAGGGCCTAGATCTGACATTGTTAATGCAACAATATGCTTATCCAAAATTTAGGATTAGTCTGAGGTCCTCAGACTTACAAAGAACATGTGACTGCATGCATGTAACTAATTTTGATTTTAGTAATTTGTATCTTTCTTTATATTATGTTAAGTGTGTTTTGAGTTTTTTTAAGCTGGTACGTTAACAATTGAGATTCGTGTCACGATAGAATTCGCAAAGTGGATACTACGGGCCGGTTGGTGATGGAGTTGTCGGCTGTGATAATGATAGTGGGGTTGATATCAAGTGATCCTATGTGTATATATGTATATATGTATATATGTGTATATAATATATATATATATATATATAGACACACACACACACACACATAAGAAGACATTTTCAAGCCCTCTAAGCATAACCATGTGTCATGCTGACGTGGAACTATCGATCATTCCTATTGTTCAGTTTTTTTTCCCAAAGTGTACTTTGATATGCATTATTTTGAAGTGTGTGATAGGAGTTTGAGAAATGTTATGCATCGACTAGCCACACAATTCGGTGGTTTGATTATTGTATTTGGCGGAGACTTTAGATAGATACTGTCAGTGGTTCCGCAAGGGTCTAGATCTGTCATTGTCAATGCAGCAATATGTTCATCCAATATTTTGGATTCACGTGAGGTACTCAGACTTACAGAGAATATGCGGTTTTAGGTAACTGGATGTTTTTTTCACTTATGGTAATCTTGATTTTAGTAATTTATATCTTCATTAACAACTGAGATTCAGGAGACTAGAGGAGAATTCGCATAATGGATACTACAGGTTGGTGATGGAGTTGCCGGCGGTGATAATGACGGTGAGATTGATATCATGATGCCAGAGGGACATTCTTCTTCAAGAAGTGAGTGTTCATATTCCTACCATGGTCCAAAGCACATATAAGTGCTTACTTGTGCATATATCTAATCCATATCTTGATCCACATTATTTCCAAAATAAATTAACATATACTCCCTCCATTCCGATTTCCTCTTCCTGTAGGTCCGGGCACAAAATTTAAGAGAAAAATGAATAAAGTAGGAGATATGGTGATAAAGTCGGAAAGGGAATGAATAAAGCATGACAAATAGTGAATAAAGTAGGAGATATATAGTGTATAAGTAGGAGAGAGATTTTTCATTTAAGGGGTGGGAAGATGAAGTTGAGACGGATCAAAATAGAATGCGGGAAGATGAAACTAAAACGGAGGGAGTATCTAATATTCTAATCCATATTTCTTATCATGGATTATAATTCATTATATTATTTTATATATGATAATTTATTTTACGTGATTTATATTTTCAAAGCCTTTATTTATGTCGTCTATTATTATTATTATTATTATTATTATTATTATTATTATTATTATTATTATTATTATTATTATTATTATTATGAAACATAGATACACATTTCCACATAACTCCCATTTGATGCTCAAATATCAACATGGAATACTGTAATAGCATGGACAATACCACATCCCTTCAAGTATATATTCAAAGGGAGAGATAAAATTGGGTTAATTTCATTGATCGAAAAAACGGGGATAAGGCCATGAGGCATATGGACTGTCGTTATGTGTCTTCATGCAAAGCAATGTGGAGGATATTAGAGTCCCACTGCATTATACAATTTATGTTGTTAAGCGATTGTCGTTTTCATTTGGAGAATGGGCATTTGTTCCTTTCAAAGATGGTGAATGCATGCCAGATGTCGTCAACAAAGTCAATGTCAAACAATCGCAGTTCTTGCAGTTGTTTGAGCTGAAAGAAATAGATCCTCGAGCCCGGAAGCTGACTTATGCTAAAATTCCTCGCTATCAATGTTGCAAAAATGAACATAAAATATAGTTCGTATGTAAATAAAGAGACAAGGTTTCGGTATAATGGTGTTGACTGTGTTGTGCACAAATATCACAAGGATGCATGTGAATCTATGGGCCTCTTATCCAATGATGGGGAGTATATTAGTGGTTTGAAAGGGGCAAGTCATGGGAATTTACGAGTCTTTTACGTCACTTTTTCATAACCATGTTATTATCACGCAACATGTCGAGGCCTGAGGAAGTGTGGAACAAAACATGGAATTTATTATCAGACGACATTATGTACAATCAACAAAGGATACTCAGTAATCCTGGCACAATAAATTAAAAGACTATTACCAATTCCCACATCCAATGATAAACAGTTTAAATTTTGTATGTAATTGTCATGTAACGAGAGAGAACTCTCCATCCAGGTTTGAAAATCACTGATGAAAAATTAAAAAAAAAAAAAAAAACCATTGCTATTATGCCCACTCTTCATTTTGTATTAGATGTTCTATGTTATAGTTGCAATTGAGCATAGCACGATGGTTTAAACCCACAATTGACCGATGGATAACGTGCCATATATGAAATTATGTCTATTGTCGATGTCAAAATGACGAAGTATTCTTCTTATAAATCTACGGAGGGACCACAAAAACCTTTATATGGAGAACGATGTGTTCTGGTTTGAGGACTAGAGAAGATATTGTACTTCCAGTTGCGTCAAGTGGAATTGCATCACTCCTTTATAAAGGTAGGAGGATAGCCCAGCATATTTGAGGTTCGTAATACCATTGCAAATCACGATGACTCAACATGCAATAAGCTCATGATTCAGAGGTCACGGGACTGCTCAAGGAGGCTCGACTTATATTTGGGATTAGGCTCCCATGACAAACTGACATTGTTTGAAGCGATCGATAGGAGCTAGAAGGATGTGATGGCCCGTCTTATCTATATACCACATATATCATATTCAACTTATCATTTTTCACATCCAATTTAAACCTATACAATCTGGTTCGTCATCTTTTGAAATTTAAGAGACGGAAGAATTTGCTGAGTGGATAACACAGGTAGGTGAGGGCATTGCCGCTGAACCTAATGACTGTGGATTGATATCAAGATTCTCGAGCGTTTACTTATTTGAAAAGCAAGTCATCATATTCCAATTATTGTAGATAGTACATATCATTTGTTGTTGTATCACTTAGGTGATCCATCACTTAACCATGTATATTTCATCACCGGGATATTCTTGCACCTACAAATGAAATATTTGATGATATAAATCAATTTGTCATGTCAAAAAATGTCTAGAGATAGCATTAAAAATTTGAGCGCATATAGCATTGCTAGGGAATATAATTTTGAGAATGGCCTCGAACATGTTTTCACTATAGAATGTTTAACAACATTACTTGCTCTAGATTGCCTAACCATAGGATCATACTAAAGGTTGGGTGTATGATAATGCTTCTGAGGAATATTGATCAGACTTCCGAGTTGTGCAATGGAACAACGCTCATAGTTACTAATCTTGGGAAGCATATCATCGAGGTAAAGATGATATCTTGAAATAACGCGTGCCTAAAGGTTTTCGTTCCGATGATGATGATGAGCCACCCGACGAGATGAAGTTCCCTATCAATTGATTGGAGTCAATTCCCCATATTCGTCTGCTTTGCTATGACCATTAATAATAGTAAGAGACATTCTCTCTCACACGTCGGCCTCTACCTCCCCTCACATGTATTCAACCATGGTTGGTTAAATGTTACTCTTTCTAGAGTTAGCACCGGGAAGGGATTGAACGCAGTAATTTGCGACGTTAAGGGTAATACATATGACACGACAACAAACGTAATTTATAGAGAAGTGTTCGACAAGTTATGAGTTAATTTTATCTTTATGTGTATTTTATATATGGTTGTGGTCAATTTCACTAATTTACATTATGCACTTTTCTACAGGTATGGGTGACTTCCGATGCAATGTTGAAGCGATTAGATCGTGCATTTTGTCACATTGCAGTTTTTATATGTTCCACAACTTCGATATGTTATTATACAAAATTTATTTATTTATTATTTTAAATTTTTTCTCCATACCCCGTCGAGTATCGACGGGCCATTAATTAGTTTACAGTACAACACAATTTATAAGAGCAAAACAAGATTCAGGATCCACTACTACAACTATTAGAATGCAACTTAACAAAGAACGGTCAGTACTGTTATATGTCCTTTTTTATTTGGAGACGTCGCATCCGATCAGTACTCCCGCTAGTACTGACGCTTTATGTGATCTAGGGTTAACCGGGGCACAACCCTCTTATATATGTTGTACTACCTTTCACGAATGATGTGGTATGAAAACGGTTAAGTCCTTTAGCTTAAGTATGATTACTCCAAAGTTTAGGTAAGGCCAAGAGTTCGCACTTAGAGCCTCGTAATATAACTTCAACCTGCAAGACGAGGTAGGGTGTTAAACCCTTTTTAGCCGGTCTGCCTAAGACAAACCGGTTGTATGATTCAACACGCCTAGTTGGACAAAGTGAAACCGAGTAGGTTAGAGAGTAGTATATTTGTGGTAGTTGACTTACCTTGAGTGGAGTAAATGCCCTTGTATTTATAGGTGATACTCCGGGGGACAGACCTCTGACTTGCCCGGAGGTTGGTCAGATCAATCACCTTATGACACGTGTTGTCGTCGTAAGGTGGCGCGTTTAGACTAGGCGGCGGCCTAGGACCTTTAGGAGGTCGGCTCCCAGTGAGGTTGGCGGCTTCCATGTTTTTGTCCCCTAGTGAGTAATTCTTCCATGATGAGGATGCACGTGGTCGGACCTGTTTGGGGAGGGTCGATCTGACAAGGTAGTTTTGTCAGCCTTTGTAGAGATATTTAGGATTCTCAACAAGTGTGGGAGGTCGGCTCTCAGGACGCAAGGCGACGCCTCGACTTTTGGAGATGAGAGCGTGGTGGATGTCTCCAAGTCTTCCTAAGTCGCGGATTAGTGAGAGGGGACTCATTTGTATATATCAACTACAATTCAATGGATTTTTAATTGCTTAAAAAAAAGAAAACTATGTCAATTGACCTGTGATCCTAAATTGATAGGGAATAATACTACTACTTGTTGAAGTTGTATGTATAAATGTATAATTATGATTTGTTAAAAGAACTGGAAATGGACAAGAGCGTTTGACTGGCCTCATAAGACATGGCAAGATGGATTTTCCATGTCAAACGGGAATAGATTAAGACTCTAATCATTGTTTGTTTATCAATAGATCATTTTACATAACCATTTATTAATTTTCTCACCCAACATGACATTAATTTGACAAGTCTGCACATTCTTATTCGTATATCCTAGTCTGTTTCTTCCGCTTCTTCTTCTTCTTCATCTTGTTGTTGATGTTGTTCTCCTTCCTCGAGATTGATCGATGGCCGATTACAGATCAAAATCATTAAAGAGAGATGGAAACATGATGCAGATAGAGGCTTACTACGGCCCAAACTCCAGCAGGACAGCAGGCGATTTCCGTTCTAACGAAAATAAGGTCAAGCAGAAGAAGAGAGCAGGAAAGAAGTTTTTGAATGATCCAGAGTTCCAACGGAAGAGAAGAGTAGCTGGCTACAAAGTTTACTCGGTACAAGGTAAAGTCAAAGGGTCTTTCCGCAAGAGCATTCGTTGGATTAAGGATAAATACTCGACTATTCTTTATGGATGGTGATCGTGAGTAGGCCTAGTCGTGATACTGTTTGGCATGCGACTAAAATCAAGAAAACCTGATTAAAAATACCTAAATTTTTTCTTAATTCAAGATTTTAATTGCATGTCATGCCTAACTTCATTCATTCCGACTGTATGTCATTTCTTTTGCTTGTCTTGCTCTCTAGTCTTCTTCAACAAATATGCGTGCAGGCTGCAGCTGGTAGTTATTGTACTAGTTGTAGCAACCTTGTTCTACTTCTATTTGGTTTGTGTTGCTTTGGATTTGTACTACATTTCATTTCTATCTAGTATTGTCCCATCAATTTTTCGGTTAATATCAAGCTACAAATCATTGCCACTGTTACAAAATGAGCTCACACATTCATCTCGGTACAGGCCACATTTTTGGTGCATTTGACATCTAAACTCACTTTCTTGGTGTTTTTTAAATGTATATGAAACTGGATTTGGAAATTGTGGATCGATTGCTTCAAAATTGTATGCAAATGAAGTGAACAAACAGCGAATTTGACCGAAAATTAGATAAATTCATGAAGATGGTAGAAATGTACTGCTTTCCCTTGGTGCCACGTAACTCTAAGGGTTGACTTTTTATTTAACACTTGTTTGACCATAAGTTTTAGAGCAGCATATTAAAACATTGTCTATACTCAAGAATAATTTGAGGTAAAACAAATAATAAAGTGTTAAAATGTCAAAATCTTAAGAAACATAAAATGCTATGGCCCACTAAAGTTTAATCCTATAATTGAGGCCTCCTTAAAACAATTGTAAAAAATAGGGAGCTCCTATAATATTTTGAAGAGTAAAATATGTGGGACTATATACCACATCTGTACTTTTAGCATAAAATAGGAGCCCTACAACTTTGTAAAAAATATAAGGAGGATAGATATGATATTGGAGATGAATTAACATGTATTTTGAGGACAAAAAAATAGGACTCCTACAACTATTGCTCTTATAGTACTAAACTTGTAACCACCGGACCTCCTTTGGCCTAGCGCGGTTACTTAATTATGCGTTGCTCTCTATGTGATATGTTGGGCCCACGCACTTTATTCCACCCGTGCGCGGATCAAGAGGCTTCCCAACTGATCATCCATCCTAATAATATTGTTTTGTCCCACTCGTTTGCATATAGGAAAACTTTACAATTGGTCATCCATCCTAATATTGCTTTGTCCCACTCGTGCACGTATCGGGGGACTTGTATCATGAGACATCCCAATTGGTCACTCCTCCTGATATTTCTCCGGAGCAATCATGCTTAACTTTGGAGTTCCTATGAATGGATTTACGAAAAGAATTGTGCACATTAGTTATATGACTAGCATTCTCAATCCACTCACATGAAACTTTGGGGCGTTATCAAACTGGAAGTCAAGGAAATTATGCTATGAAAAAACACGAATTAAGGAATAAAAAGTTAAAGATAGGTATTAAGCTTTAGGATTTGCATCGAGGATGTTAGAATGGGGAAAGTATTTTTCTTTGTAAACACGGCTCAATAAAGAATCAGGATTTTCAATAGTACGCCAGATTTGTTTCCCAAGAAGAGCCAAATTAAAAGACCGCAAGTCCCTAAAACCAAACCGCCATCTCTCTTACTTTTACACATAAGTTGCCAATTTATCCAATGCATCTTATCCCCGCCCTCATTACCCCAATAATAATTAGAGATAACAGACTCAAGCTCATGGAGAAGATAATTCGGGAGTTTAAAACAGCTCATGACATAAGTTGGAATAGCTTGAAGGACAGATTTTATAAGAATTTCTTTTCCAGATTTAGATAAAAAAAATTCCCTCGAAAGATTGAGCTTTATTCCACATTTTGGCACTGAGCCACCCGAAAACTTCCCTTTTTATTCTTTCCCATTGTGGTGGGAAGACCCAAATATTTCTCATGTTTATCCACGACTTGAACATTAAGAATATTTTGCAAATTAGCAATCACTTTAGGGCACACATTACGACTAAAATACTACATTAGATTTTTCCAAGTTTATTTCTTGTCCCGACCCATGACGATAAATGTGCAAAATATTCATAATAGTTCTAGCCGCTTCATTAGATGCTTGACAAAAGATCATAGTGTCATCGGCGAAAAGCATGTGGGAAATTTCCCACCTGCTTTTAGTCTTTTAGTCTTTTACCGCCTTTAGTTCACCTCGACTCACAACACCATCAAAGAGAGAGCACAACAGTACAAATAAGGAAAATAAAAGGGGACAGAGGGTCGATTACCATTCACAATTACAGAATAACGGACAGACTTGACACAAAGCATGATAGTATTAATAAGAGAACTATGAAAGCCTAATTTAAACAACATAGACTCCAAAAACAACCACTCAACGATCGTAGGCCTTGCTTAGGTCCAGCTTTAAAGAAATAAAACCATCTTTACCCTTTGTCTTCTGTTTTAAAATATGGTTGATTTCAAAAGCAACAATAACATTATCCGTAATCAACCTCCCAGAAACAAAAGTGGACTGAGTTTCACTAATCAAGGTATTCATGTGAGGCTTTATATTAGTAATGCATTTTGAAGCAATTTTATACACTACATTACTAAGGCTAATTGGCCGAAACTACGTAATGAGATCAGGGGCCTTACACTTCGGTATTAAAACAATATGAGTGTAGTAAAGTCCTGGAAAATGTAAGATTTTCCTAAAAGATAGGAAAGTCGAGTTTTTTTTTTTTTTTTTGCGGTTTTTAGGTTTTTGCGGTCAGACCGGCCGAGTTTCTTAAAAAACCGACGGGACACACCTTTTTCGTTATGCTTTTAATAGATTATGTAATGGTTTTAAGTTGTTTTCATTGAAAGTTTCAGTTACATTTTTAACGCATTTTGTTAATGTTTTAAGAGATGATGTGATGGTTTTAATGCGTCGGTATTGTATGTTTCAATTATAGTTTTAACCTCTTTTGTTAATTTTTTATGATGGTTTTAAGGAGCTACATGATAGTTTTAAGATGGCTTGTTATAGTTTTAAGTTACAATCTAATATCATTAAACCACTATTATACAAGTCTAAAAGTTTCAGAGATGCAATTAAAACATCAATAAACAAACTTAAAATAAGCTACTTGAAACATTCAATCATTACAATATTGAAACATGCAGTCATCTAAAGGTTTTAAAACATCTATTCTCATAGGAAAAAAAATTACAATAAACCTTCATTCGGTGTTTTTCGTTGCAAATGCAAACTGAGTTGTTAAAATAGGTTTTATCCGATTAAACTCGTTGGTGAACTTCGGCTTCCTGCCTTTTGTTGCTTTTTGTGCTTATGCTTGTTGCTTCAATACTGCAGTGAGACCTTTGAGAGACCTATCATCAAACTCGATGTCATCATCAGCACCTGCTTAAACATTCACTAACTGGGTTAAAACCATAACAACTCTCATCAAAACTATCACATTGGTGCTTAAAAACAAAGAAGGAACATGTAACACAAACTAAAAACGGTAACATTGAAGCTTAAAACCAAAAAGGTGCATCTTAAAACTATGACAAAGCAGGAACATGCAACACAAACTAAAAACAGTAACATTGAAACAGAAAACCATAACAGTGCCTCTTAAAACTATAACAAAACATTTGCAAAAAATCAAATTATAAATATATCTCAAAAGCTAAAACACTAATGTTGATGCTTAAAACTACAACAATAGGTATTAAAACTAATGCATATGCGCTAAAAACAATAACAGACAAAAATATTCAACATAAGCTAAATATAGTAATATTAATGCTTAAAACCATACCAGTGCATCTTAAAACTATAACAATGCCTCTTAGAACGATAATAAAGCACGAACATGCAACACAAGCAAAAAACAGTAACATCGATGCTTAAAACCATAACAGTGAATCTTAAAACTATAACAATGCCTCTTAAACCAATAACAAAGCATTTGCAAAAAATCAAATCCAAATATTTCACTAGAGGCTAAAAACACTAACGTTGCTGCTTAAAATTACAATAATAGGTCTTGAAACTATAACATATGCGCTAAAACAATAACATGCGGAAACATTCAACATAAGCTAAAAACAATAACAATGATGCTTAAAAATATAACACCAGCTCTTAAAACCATAACAAAACACCAGATAACATGATTCGATTTTCACTGTACGAATTTCAGAGATCTGGAAACATCATATCGTAAAATCAATGAAAAACGAAAAATAAAAGGTCAAATTTCACTTCCAAATGAGATTTTAACGGAAAAAACGAGATGAATTTGTAGATTTGAACCTTTTAGCAACTGGATCTGAAAATCCGGTGGAAATCCGGCAGAAATCCGGCAAAACCGTGCGTGAGAGAGAGATTGACCGGTACGATTTGATTGCCGCCGTGTTGGAGCACCATAATTTCCGACGGAGGATATGTTTCCGGCGATGGTTCCGACGGAGGATATGGAGAGAGTGATGAGAAAGAGAGGGAGAGAGAGAGATGAATGTTTCTCTCACTAGGGCTTTTGTAGAGAGAGAAAGATAGTTAGGTTGTGTGACTTTTGTTGGAGTGTGTTGTTTATTTGGGTATTTATATAAAAGCTACTGACCGGTTTGTAGTGTTTCTGACCGGTTCTTTATTGTAAAAATCGGATTTTCATATAGATTAGGAAAATCTTCTATTTTACTATACTTCAAAAACCCCATTATTTAAAAAATTAAGGCAGCATTTAGTCACATAATCACCCACTATAGACCAATATTTCAAATAATTTATTTGAAATATTGCATGTTTACAAATACAGATTATACAATTATTAGAATTCGCGTAACACACTACGCGTGTTATTGCACTCTTTTTCAATGTTTCGTTTCTTTATCTAACATTTTAGAATTTGTAATTTTGTCGCTAAATTGTACTCCAGTACTTTACTTTAATTGTAATATTTTTGAGCTAATGCACCTGTGATTTCTATCAATTTGCTTCAAATATCAAGGGAGTAAAATTTAAGAAATGCAGGATAGAGTATTAAAAAGATAGATATATATTACGCAGTGTTATATTTTTGCCGTTTAATTACCCTTTTCTAATGTTATCTTTTATTCGCAAACATGATATAACACATAAGTGAACATATAACTCTACTGGGATGGATGCTTCATGGCAGAGTAATAAAAGTAATGAGGAGCTTATAACACATAAGATAGATATATATTACGCAGTGTTATATTTTTGCCGAATTATGTTTAGTGTTGTTATTTTGTGTTCGATCGTGCATGTTAATGTTTTTGTGTTTGCGTAAACGTGCATTTTCGATTTTTCGTTAAGTTTATAAGATTTTTTTGAGTTAGGGGCATTTTGGTCAATTTACAAATATTTCGTGTTGCGTTTAACGAAAATTGTGTTGCGTTTAACATTGATGGGATATTCTCCAACTTTTATCTCCTATTGTTACTAATTCTCTTGAAATTAGAGATCAAAATGTACCTGAGTTTGAATCTTTGGTATTGCAGGTTAACAGAAGGAATTCTACTGGTGGAATGTCAGACTTAGAAAATATAGAAGAAAATCAAGCTGAGGCTAACTTCACCTGTTTGGAACGGGGTTTTACTATAGATTTGTTGCCTCCAAAAAGTACCTTCTTTAATGAAGGGAATGACAATGCCATTACAGGTTTATCTCAATCCATTTTTTCTGACTCTGATGAAGTGCCTTTACAGATTACTAGTTCTGTTGACAAGTATCTGCTTAATCCTGTTTCTGATAGTTCTACCCCAGTAGCCTTAGGTACTAGAAGCAAGAAAAAGAAAAAGAAAGGCTCTAAAAAAGGGCTCTCCCTCTGTCTTTTCCTCTTAATGAAGATTTTAATCTGGAATATTAGAGGAGTAGGAAATAAGGTGTCTCAACAACATGTGTGGTACTCTAAAAAGAAAGATAATTTGGATGTGATTTGTCTTTTGGAACCTATGGTCACTCTAGATCATTTTGTTTACACTAAAATGTTTGGCATGCATAAAGTAGTTTGTAATATCAGCAATAAAATTTGGGTGTTCACTAATTCTTCTATTGATTTGGAAATTTTGGTGGATCATGAGCAATTTTTGCACTGCAAGCTTTCTTCCCCCTTATATAGTGAGTCTCTTTTGTTTACCTTTTGTGTATGCTAAGTGTAGCAAGAGAGAAAGAATGCCTTTGTGGGATGGTATTAGATCATGCACTTCTTCTGTGCAGCCTTGGGCCATTGGTGGTGATTTTAATGTTGTTGCAGCTAGTAGTGAAAAGGTGGGAGGCAACCCTCCTGACCAAAATGCTCTGGCTGACTTTTCAGACCGCATTCTTGATTGTAACATGATTGATATTGGCTTTGTTGGTCTTCCTTTTACCTGAAAAAGAGGTGTTGTGAAAAAAAGGTTAGACATAATTCTTTTTAATCAGTCCTAGTTAAATCTTTTTCCTCTTTCCATTGTCTCTCATGGAGTTAGAAGAAATTCTGTTCATAAACCCCTTCTCCTGTCTGCTAAAAATAGTTCCAGTTCTCTTCCTAAACCTTTTAGGTTCTAAAATGTGTGGATCTCCCACAAAGATTTCCTTAAAGATGTTAAGTTTAATTGGTCTTTGCCTTCTAGACTTACTGGTTTAAAAAAGTTGTGGGAGAAACATCATAGGCTAAAACAATTTTTAGTTTGGTGGAATAAAAATGTTTTTGGTGATTTGTTTGCTAATTTAAAAAAGTCGCAATCTGATTTAGCAGATTTAGAGTTAGCTTATGAGACTTCCCCTTATGATTCTAACTTGCTTCTTCTAAAGGAAAAATCTGCTGCTTTTCAAAATGTTTTAGATATGGAAGAAAACTTTTGGAGACAAAAAGCTAGTAGCAAGTGGAATATAGAGGGGGACAGGAACACCAAGTTGTTTCACAATATGGCTCAGAGAAAAAGAGTTAAATCCTGGATTTTTGAAATTGAGCACAATGGTCAGTTGTTTTCTGATCAAAGGCAAATTGAGCATTCTGTTGTGCAGTACTTTCAAAGTACCTTTTCTGATAGCATCCCCTTGTTTGGTACTTGATGCGACAATGAAATGTGCGATTTTGCATGCTTTTAGACCCTCGTTTTTTGCCCTAGATTCAATATTTGTATCATATTATGTCCACTTACCAACTTCTTGTGTATTTCATAGGTCATGATCATGTTTTTGAGGAATTGCACGATTTCAGGCACCAAAACGTCATATTTGTGCGAAATCGAGGAAAGTAAGGAAGCATGACAATTCTACTTTGAGCTAGAGAAGTCCGATGAGGTTGTTCTACCTACCGTTGTGAAGATCTCGAAAAAAAATGAAATGCTAAAGAAGGACACTTTTCAAGTTAACAAGGTTACGAAGCTCGAAATCGAAGAACGAAGAAAACCTGTATATATTTAACCCGGAAGAAATCGACCAGGATGCACTGTTTTGGCTGTACACGGAGTTCTAGAAGTTCGATTCAGGCTCATGAGCTATCGATGGAAAGCTTATTGAAAATGCTAAAACTTTGTAGCCCATTACTTTCCAAGAAAACGAAGTTTAGAGGTCCGAACTCAGCCGGAAGATGAAACAGCTAACACTTGGGCCAGACAGGCTTTTTCCGGTCCATCAGGCCTCAACCCGCCTTTTAATCTTTCTTGCTGGCCAAGGACGTCCAGAAACTTCCCCTTAACGTATAAATAAGACCCTTGGGGTCTCAGAATCTTTCATCTCCTGCGAAAACAGCTGGCCGTCAGGCAACCAGTCCTCGGGGAAGTGAAACCCCAAAAGCAACTCTCTTGAGAGAGAACCAGTCCTCGGGGAAGTGAAACCCTAAACCTACTGCATCAAAGGATCGACATCTACATGCACAGGAATTGAAGAAGAGCTTTAGAAGGAGGAAACCCTAGAAATTGCACGAAGACATCAAAGACTAAGTTTTTCTTTTCTCTTTCTTCTTTTCTGATTTCGATTTCTTCCTTTCTTCTAGGAGATTTTGATTTCTTCCTTTATTGTTCTTGTTGGTTTCGATTGCTGTGTATAGAAGAATACTATGAGTAGCTAACTTTCTTTTGTAAAGGTGAACCGCCGAAACTTTGTTGTGCTACTTCTTTATATGTCGGGTTATATTGGAATAGTTCTTAGACGTAATTCGTGGTTATACAACTCTATACATCCTTCGTGGTGTGATGTTCTGCTGAGTGACACAGTAGTTTCATTGAACTGAGTAGGGGTACTCGTGTCGACTGCGCCTTGAACACCATAGTATTATGCCCCTGCTGTCGTTAGAGGTAATCGCGTAGGATATTAACTAGGAAGTTGGGAGTAGCATAGCAAGAGGGAGGTTGGGGATCCTTTACACCATCACCATCTTCGATTTCATCATTAGATTAGGGTTTAATTGTGATTCAATCTTCTACTTACTTTAATCTGTTTGTTGTCTGCACGCATAATCAAATCGTTACTTGTTTGTTCCTATGCTAAGTGTCCGTGGAGAACGACATTCCGAGTTAACTTACCACTATTGCTGTGTGTTTGTGAGCTTCCGGTAAATATAAATTTAATCTTTGATTGTATTTAGAGATTACAAGTTCTACAACGAAATCAAAATCTCTTAGTGCACATCAGTACTTGTTGGTCCAGTTAACGGTAAAGTAAAAGACTAGAGGGGGATGAATAGTCTTTTCAAACTTTTGTCGATAAAACAGTTTCTCAGATATCTATAAAGGTATCTGATACTTATAATCAGAAAGTGGAAGACTTTTGTGATAAGTGCACGTGCTCAGCAAGCTATAAGGTGTGTAAATACTCAGCAAGCAATAAATAAGCAATAAGTAAAGTGCAGTAAGTAAATAACACAGTGCTTTATAGTGGTATCTGAAGGTGGCGTAATCCCTCAACTAATCCACTCGCCCTTTCTCAGGACTTGAATCCACTAAGATAAGATAATGAGTTCTCCTTACAAAATCTTATATTTGATCCCTTTTACACTAGGTACCCAACCAAGTGTTCCCCCTGAGTTATTCTCTGACTTTCTCAGCCAAGTACTTCCTCTACTCAGTAACCTTTGAGCTATTCCTTAGTTTTCCAAACTAAGTACTTCATGTGCTCAACGCCTGATGGTGTTGGTTATGGTAGTTTTTCAGGTGATCTGGCTCTTATAACTTTTTTAGTTATCTCAGAGTGCTCTATAGAATCAATCTTACTTAATGCACTTCACAATGTATCTCAGATATAAGTCGCAACTTTATCCTTGGATTCAACTCTTTCACAATATGCAATTCTTGTTTAAGGATCAGGACACTTAGAACTTTCGTGCTACTTAGAATTCAAGCGCAACAGAAAGCTAGAGAGTAAGTAGTTAGAAGTCTTGTATGCTTGAGTATAACTTGTGTTCAATGAAGTTCAAGGTGTTAAGTGTTCAAGTGTATTTTCAAGCATTCTAAGTGGTGATATTTACAGTTGATTTTCAAGCCGTTTGAATAGTATCCGTTAGGCATATTGAAATTTAAACTGTTGATATCTGATGAAAGTACGACAGTGAGCTTTGTCTCTTTACAAAGATTTCCTCTTTTGTTCAGACATCTCTGTCTGCGTAATAAATGCACTGTACTATTATTTGTCCTGTAGTCTCAACAGAACAATACAATCTATCTGAGGCTTTGCATATCCTTACTCAGTGAGCATTGGGTATCAGAAACCTATTGAAATACTTGTCTTCCAAAGACACTTAATTTCTTCAAGGTATCTGAGCCAAGCAATCTAAGGAGACATTTCTCCTTAGTCTTCAGCGATCTTGTGAAGTCTCTTGATCTTCAATAATGAGCTCCTTTCTGCTGGATGCTTGCTTCTTAGTCTTCTTCAAAGATATAAAAATTACAATCTGAGACCTAACATCCTATACAAGATTTGCTAGACTAACATACTCAGTAAGCTTCTTCTTTTACAATGTTCAAGTGGACTAAGAGTACTAGTTACCTTTCTGAACTAAGATAAGTCATTAGGTTTTACTGATCAAAATCTAAACAGATATTCCTAACAGTACTCATGTGCTAGAAAACTTTGATAACCAAGTGACTTCTCAGATGAATGAGGTACTCTGTAAAACTCCTGATGAGAAGGAGCTTATGGATGTCATTTTTTCTCTTAACAAGGGTGCTTCTGCGGGCCCTGATGGTTTTTTCATTGATTTCTATTAAGCTGCCTGGGAGGTAATCAAGGTAGATTTGCTTGAAGCAGTTGTGGATTTCTTTAAGGGTTCTCCTATCCCTCCAGGACTTTCCCACACTGCCATTGCTTTTATTCCTAAAGTGCCTAATGCTTTGTCTTGGTCTCAGTTTAGACCTAGAAGCTTGTGTAACTCTTTTCACAAAATTATTTCAAAGTTGCTAAATGACAGACATACCCCTTTACTTCCAGATCTTATTTGTAAAAATCAATCTAGCTTTTTGAAAGGAAGATCTATAGGGGATAATGTTTTGCTCACTCAAGAGTTAGTGACTGATCTTGATAAAAAGTGTAGAGGTTCCAACATTGTTTTAAAACTGGATTTTCTCAAAGCTTATGATAGGTTAAGCTGGTCCTTTCTTGCAACTGTGCTGTCTGCTATGGGTTTCTCTGTTGGTTGGATTGATCTTTTGATGAGAACTATTTAAGGCTGTCATTTCAGTGTGATTGTCAATGGTACTTCATGTGGTTTTATTCCTTCTGGTCATGGGCTGAGGCAGGGAGATCCTCTCTCTCCTGCTATGTTCATTCTTGCTAGTGAATATTTTTCTAGAGGTCTGAACAAGTTGTTTGCTGATAATCCCTCTATGTTCTTCTCTTCTCACTGTTCTGTGTCTATTAGCCACTTGTCTTATGCTGATGAATGTATTGTGTTCTGTAATGGTCAAAAATCTGGATTACAAAAACTTATGATCTTTTTTAACCACTATGAGCAAATTTCTGGTAAAAAACTAAGTGTGGAAAAAAGTAATATCTTTTTGGGTAAAAGGGCTAACTCTTCTTTGATTAATCAGTTAACTGGCTTTTCTGTGTCTTCCCTCCCTTTTACTTACCTTGGTGCTCCCATTTCTTAGTCCTTTAGTGGACAAAGTTAGAAAGAAGTTGTCTCGTTGGAATCTGAACTCTCTTTCACAGGGAGGTAGACTCATTTGTTTAAAAGTATCCTTTGTTCTTTTCCTATCTACTTGCTTCAAGTCCTCAGACCCCCTGAATCTATTTTTAGATTAATTGAGTCTTTAATGGCTATATTTTTGTGGGGTTCTTCCTCTGAGTCCAAAAGAATTCATTGGTCTAAGTGGAGTAACATTGCCAGAACTTTTGTGGAAGGTGGTCTTAACATTAGAAAGATGAAAGACATGAGTACTGTTTTTTATTTAAAACTGTGGGTTAATTTTAGAATTCAAGGATCTTTGTGGTCTCAGTTTATGCTCGGGAAGTTTTGCAAACAGGCTCATCCTTTAAATGTTTTACCTAAGCCTACAGACTCCCCTACTTGGAAAAGATTGCTAAATATCATAATTTTAGCTTAGCAAAATATTTTTTGGAGTTTGGGTCCTAGTTTGGTTTCCTTTTGGTGGGACCACTGGTCTCCTTTGGTAAATATCAGATTCCCAATGATCCCTCAGTCTGCTCTGGTTTAGTCCAGGACTATAGACTGATCTCTGGTTGGAACTGGGAAAAAATAGAAGAACATTTGGATCCTGATCTGGCTTCTAAATTGTTGGAAGTGTATGTCACTTATGCTATCTCTGATACTTTGATATGGAAGTGTACTTCTAATGGCCAGTTCACCACAAGCTCAGCTTGGAACTTGACTAGAAGTATTGACCCTATTGTGGAAGAAGCTAAGCTTAGCTAGTATATAAGGTTCCCAACCACCATTTAAGTTTTCTGGTGGAAGGCTTTAAGAGCATGGCTTCCTATGGAAGCAACCCTTCAAGCCAAAGGTATATCTCTGGTCTCTAAATGTCAATGTTGTGAGTCTGTTGAAACCTTGAATCATGTTTTAATTGAAAACTCTGAAACTCAGAAAGTTTGGAGTTGGTTTAGTAATATTTTTCAAGTGCATTTGGTGCCTCAAAATTTAAATGACAGATTTAGAACTTGGATTCACTCCTTTGATTTGGTTAAAAGGGTCATATTAGGATCCTTATTCCTATGCTAATCAGCTGGTTTTTGTGGTTAGCTAGGAACAAGGCAAAGTATGATGGTGCAAAGATTGTAGCAGAAAATATTATTTTGAAAATCTTGAACCTTTTATTTTTTACCCATAAGTCCCTTCCTTTTGAAAAAGTTTGCTGGGCAGGGGATATCAGAGTTGCTAATCTTAGGCACATCAACTTTCCTCCTCCTCCTTTAAAAAATTTATTTTAGTGTATTGGGAACCACCTCACAGTGGTGTGTTAAAGATCAACATAGATGGGGCATTTAAGCCTTCTACTTCTCAAGCAGCTAGTGGTGGTCTCATCAGAGATTGTAATGGGGTCATTTTCTAGGCTTTCCAAGAGTACATTGGTGTGGCTACTATTTTAGAAGTTGAACTGAGAGGGATTCTCATAAGTCTCCAGCTCTGCATTGAGTATGAGTATTCTTCTCTCATTTTAGAATCTGACTCCAAAGTAGCTATTGCTCTCATAAATAACCCCAATCCTGTTTGTAACTGGTCCCTTGCTCCTATCCCTCAACCAAATCCAGTCTCTAAAATCCTATTTCCAAATTTCTTTCTCTCATCAGTTTAGGGAGGGTAATTCTGCTGCAGGGTGGTTAGCTAAGAATCTCTAGAAAATCAAGTTTTTGTCACTTATACCCCCAGTGAATGTCCCATTCCTTTGAGAAAGATAGTCTATCTAGACAAACTTCACACCCCTCACTTGAGACATGTTGTTGCTTAATCTCCTGTCCCCCTTTTGCAGCCTTGGTTCTCCAATCTTTCTGGAACCTCCTTCCAGTATTCTTACAAGTTACTCTTGTTGGCCTCTTTACTGGTTTATGTGGTTGGTACTTGATGTTCTCAGTGGTTACTTGCTGTGCAGTGTTGATCTTTCTGAGGCAAGTTGGTTTACTTTGAGTTGTCTGCTAGTTGATCAGTATTCTGGTCCTGATTTTGTAAAGGTTATATGTTTGAAAAAAGAAAAAAGGAAAAAAAATAAAAATAAAACTGCTACAAAAAAAAAAAAAAGAATATATAGCAGGAAAAAAAGAAAAAAAAGAAAAAAGAAAGGAAAAAAGAGTTCAAAGAAAAAGAGAGAGAGAAAAGTAAGAAAAAAGATGTTCTGCTTCTTGTTCTATGTTGTTTGGTACCGCTTTTCTTTGTAAAGTTTGAAAGGAAGAAGGGTGTTAGAGGATGTTTCTTAGTTCAATTTGAACTTAACACTTCGATTCTCAGCTTTGTATTGAAGATCAGAAGAGTAGAGGGTCCAAGCTCCCTCCACTAGGTATTGTCCTGTTAAGTTGTGTAGTTAGCCTTTGCAGTAAAAGTTGTTCTAACATGTTTCAGTTTCTGGACTATGATGACTTGTATAATTTTTTGTCCGAGTCCTTTCTCTTTAAGCTCCATCTCAGGCTTTTCTAGCCTTTTTTGCTGGCCTGGTTATTGCTTTGGCTGCTTATCTAGTAAGAGATACCCTTGGTATGTGTCATCAAAATAAGAGAGAAAAAAAAAAAGAAAAAGTATGCATCCAGTGAAAAAAAAGCAGCTGGATTTCAAAAGGCTAAAAATGAAAGAAAGGACATAGAAAAGATAAGAAAACGAGTGCACATTTTGTCCTTCCAGAAAAAAAAAAGAGAGAAAAGCCAGCAAGGTGCATTTTGTTTCACTTGGTATTTTATGCTCTCTTTTTTTTTTTTGGTTCCTATCAGGTGCTAGCTTGTTCTGCATTCTTTTTGTAGTTCTTGTTGGTGGTTTGCTTTAGTAGGTTTTATAGTGCTTCATTTTGGTATTGGTTTTCTGGCAAAAGTGGTGTTTGTTGCCTTGTTTAGTGCAGCAGTTTGCTTCCTGGTAACTTCTCCTGGCTTTGTTCTAAGTAGAAGTTTGGTTTTTTTGCCTTTTGTTGGTGCTTTCATCTTGAAGGGACTTTCTCTTGCATTGATCTTAGGCTTTTTGTTTAGGTATGTTTTGATACCTGAAGGAAAACCTTCAGGTATTACAGTTTTTTACTCTTTGGCCCTGGTATTAGAATTCTGTAATAGGATTTGAGTTGTAAGTTGTGGCTGTATTCTTAAGATTGTTTAACCTAACTCTGGAGTTTGTTTTAACAAGAAGAAGTATTCATGATAAGTATACATCAGCTGGCGCCACCATGCATGCTGCAGAATATTATCCTTGGAGTACCTATGGCGCATCCCAGTGAAAAATGACTCTCTAAGCTACTTGGATCAGAAGGCAGGAAAGAAGGATTCTCTTCAAGTTGTTAGGCAGTTTTTTTATATAGTATTTTGGATTCTAATTTGGTATGTAATTGAACTTCTAGCTTTTGGTAGACTTATCCTTGTTGAATTGTACACGGGTTCCTATAAACCCCCGTGAAGTTTACATTTATGTTTTAATAATATCTAGAAAATTGTTCCGAAAAAAAAACATATAACTCTACTGCTCTTCATTGCAAAGAACAATCTAAAAATAGCTCATTACCTGGAATCACACCTTGCTTAATCCTAGTAAATCAAACCTAGTCGTCTCATTATACATTTGGAGGCTTGGAGCTAAAAATGGAAGAATAGTTAGTAAACAGCGTGCATCAAAAGTATACGCCTTTTTTTCCCATTTGTGGAGACAAATGAAGCATACAACCAACCAAACATATCATAAGCATACAATTAAGGACTTAAATGAGGACAAAGTGAACCATGAACCTGCACAAAATGTATTACAGAGAGGACTGAGAAACTAACAAAAAAGATAAGATATACATGTAATTTCAAGAGTAAAATAAAGGTAATTCTCGATCTCAGTCTCAACTCGGCCTCATGTCTCATGGAGCACCATAAAGCTTGGAGTCCAAATGACATCTATGAAATGTCCACGCGCCAAACCCGTTTGTTACTTTGTTTATCTTAAAACACATAAGAAGCATTACTTTTGCATTCTGCAATATTTTGAAGGAACTATGTGAGCAAAAGTTTCAAAATCATTAGGGAGTATTGTACGATATATTTCACATGTTACTTTTTTAACAAAAATTGGTTGCTGAAATGGCAAACTACACATTTCGGCAACCAATTTTTATTTCAGTTCCACAAGATGAAGCTCAAGTGGCACGACCCATGAGCAATCATATGTGAATGTTCCCAACATACAATAGCTGATAAATACCCACAAAATAAAAATATTCCCGACTGGCTCGTGATTCTTCTCTAGATGAATCGAAAACTGAATTTCTATTGGATAGAATCTCCGACTAACCCAAATCCAGATCAACTAATAGAATGCATAGTTCTGCAGAGAAGACTTAATCTTACAAACAAAGGGCAACAACCTCTGGCCAAAAGAAAACAAATAGGAGTATAATAGATAAGAGAGAACGAAAATAAATACTCCAACAAATAAGAAAGCAAATTACCATTTGAATGGAGTTAGGGTCCAACAGCTTCGCGACCTCGAGTGTCGGAGACAGAGGTCGTAATTTGATGACAATCCGACGAGCATGTGATAGAACAGAGATTGGAATCATATCGTGCTACTTCCGGAATCGACCAAGGAGTTCCCTTGCGCCACACCGTCTTCAATTTTCAAGGAATCATCGATATTGGTTGAATGCAGAGAGAGTCAGAGAGCATAAGAAGATATACAAGGTTTAGGTTTTTTTCAACGAATTAGAAGGATGAGAGTAGGATAGATCTGTGATGAAGAAGCGAGGAAAGTGAGAGACAAATCTGGAGTAGACGTGAGTGCAATCGGTAGAGGAAGAGAGATAATCCTAAGCTATTATGTCTCTCAAGAATCAAACGGAAGATAGAGACAAAGCGAGAGAATCAAGGAAAGTGAGAGAATGGACAAAGACGGACTGTCCACGCGCCATCCCACGCGCTCAGTTGTGGGTTATATACTACTTTTAATAATGCAGATTTATTATACATATGATGTTTAAAATTAATCATGATATGTTCGTAATTGTTAGAATTATAGAACTAATGTGATAGAAAAGAAAAGAAGAACAATAAGAAAGGAGAGAGTAGAGTAGAAGAATATATCATTCATCTTATCCAATGACACAAGTGTATTCAACATACATCATGAGCCACTATTTATAGGCTACAAGTAGGAGGAGATTTAATCTCATCATAAAGTATAATAGTAGTGGGATGATTGGAGTTACAAGAGTTACAATAGGATGTAAATGGTGCCCTTTAACCCATAATCAATAAGGGATAGTAGTGGGGTGATTGGAGTTACAAGAGTTACAAAGAAGTGGAGGAGGTGAATGGACATTCATCAAGTATCATATTATTATATAACACTCCCCCTTGAATGTCCATTGACTTGAGAATGTGCCTCGTTAAAACCTTACTAGCAAAAATCGAGTGGGAAAAAGTCTAGTGAAGGAAAAAAGAGTACATCATCCTTATTAAAAGAAATACGCTTTGGTAATACTGCCTCGTTAAAAACCTTGCTAAGAAAAACCCAGTGGGAAAAACCTTAGTCAAGGAAAAGAGTACAATGCATATTTGCTCCCCCTCATGAGTGCATTATTTCATTTATATCCACCATATTCATATTGTCTTCTGGACAATTTGTTGATCGACATTATCAACATTATATGTTGAACGTATAGTGCTTCATTGTGAACTTCATCCATCATGTATCTGAATTATCTTCAATGAGCGACGAATGTCCCTCCATATATTGTTCATCACTTAAGTCCTCAAGTGTTTCTGCATGGTTAGGATAAGAACACAAAAATTTATCGATATATACGTTTATCTTCATGAGAAGAACGTCTCGAGCACTTGAAGAATTACATTTCTTCAAACTATATTTTAAGTTTTCTTCAATATGATATGTGATCATTTTGAAAACTTTGCAAAAAAATCTTGTCACGAGGAAATGAGTTCTAAATCTCCATCATATTTGTAAATGTAAAGATAACTATCAAGTTATATAACCTTGTCTTTACAACATATGGCACAACCATGGAGATATGGAAATAGCCATATATGCGCTTAAAATGTTACCTCGTTAAAAACCTCATTAGGAAAAACCCGATGGGGGTAAAAACCTAGAAGGGAAAAAGTGTGCAACAATTGATCCTGGAATGCGCAAAAGCACTCATGGCTTTTCAGTCATTATCTCCCTTTACACGACAAGATACATACCTTCTTCAGGAGGTATAGTAAAGGATTGTAAACTTCTTGTTAACTCGACTTTTAAGAATTTGCATTCTTAGTTGACAAATGATTAAGGTACTTCTAGACCATGTCAATCTCAATATTGTTAACAAGAGTAATCATTGTATATGCTCAAACTACAGGTTGAGCTATAATTGATGTAACAAATACTACTCTTTACAAATCTTGAGAATCTTATCTCATACTTCACTTATTTAATGTATGAATATACATTTTCATGTCGTTGACGTGAAGTTGATTATAGAATGAGTTTAGAGATAAAAAGAAAATAGTTCTTCAAGAACTTTGCTCATTCAGTCCATGTTGTTAACATGATACTTTTAATCTCCTTCTGGGACTAACTGTTGGAGATGATAACTCCCCTCATTAAACTTTCTCAACCCATATGACTTGTAAGTCAAGCCAGTCACTTTCATGTGCACAATCGGAGGGTTGTGTATGAGTGATAACATTCACAATATAAGAATAAACATGTGAGTATGCAACATGATACATAATGTTACTAGAAAAAACTAAATAATGTAAGCTATGCAAGAATAAACATATTAGGATGCATTACTTAGTATCTAAATGCACATGAAATTTGACTCGATAATGCAACGGTACCGTACGTATTTCGAATTCGTTAATCAATCGGACTTCAGGTCCATGAGCTCATTTTTATCATTATCATGATGTCATCGAATGGATTCACATGTAAGATCCCCATTTACATGTATAAGAATTTATGTCCATCGAATTTCGTATATGCTTATAAATTTCTCGATTCCATGTATACCAGTATTTCAAATCTCTTTCTTAGATTTTTCAACTCAGTACTGATAATTGATATCTGAATATTTTGGAGGTACCATTTCATTTTATATATGCCATCTATTATAATTCAGATATATATATGCCTTTCATGGCCATATCATACTCTTCAAGAGGACCAACTGCTTTATCTTGCCATTTTCCTATATTGTATGCATATTTGGAACCGCATATATCGCACTTCAGGTGCATTGGTCATTAATAAAATAGGCAAGATACCTCAATGTTCAACACATACCATTATATCACTGATCTGTAACTCTGTATGCCTCAAATTGGATCATAGCGGGTCAGCAGTCAAATTATAAAATTTTATGGTTGAACATATCTCGGTAATTTTGAAAGATATAACTGGTTTATATATGATACATCATCATATCCTTTTGAACATCTATTTGATGTATTTCATATTTAACAAGTCTAAATTTCCGGTTTAGTTTAGGGATCTAATTCTTTTTACCAGCTATATCCTTCATCCTCCCCTTAAGGTGGTAAAACCTATCTCTAAGGGATAGGTTTATTGGGCGATTTATTATCAAACATCATAGTGTCCACCTTAGAATAAGTTTCTCATGTCTAGTTCTCTTCAAAAGAACATAACAATGGGGAAGTTAACATATTTGCACAGTTGGATTTTATAGATAGTGCAGAAAATAATTTTGCCCCAAAATAGAGATCAATTAACTCACTCAATAAACTTTAATTGTAAAACAATTGAAAGATACATGTAGACTTCTGGCCACTTATATGTATCAATCTTATCAACTTGATGAGTGTGATATTGCGTATTTTCAAGATCTCAATTTTCATGCTTACTCAATGTTGTGTCTTGCCACTGATACAATTGAATTATAATATGAGAAAGCTTTCAGCACATAATTATATTTTGTATATGATGAGAACTTCAGGTTTCGCAAAAACGGTAAAGCTGTAACCGGATGGCCGAATTTGTCACATCAAACATAATGTTCAATATTATCACTTTCTGCCAAGCTTCTGGTTGGTAGTGACTAATTCTTAGAGAATGTGCCAATCTTCTTGTTGACGGGTAGTGAAATTTCATAGCGCTTGTATACAAAATTAATTTTGATACTGGCCAGAACGATGTGACATGAAGAAACGAATCATTGTCTCTTTTTTATTTGGCAAGACATATAGTCATCAACTCCTTCAAGGAGTAAGTCTAACACGTGTTCTTCTGGGACACAATGTTCTTCAACGTAGTTTCTCTTCTAGAGCCTGAACTTTCTTTTGAGGCTTCATTAATTTATATTTAAAAACTACTTGAATAATCTATACCAAGTAAATTTTGCACTTCAGGTGGTAAAAGCATCAAGTGATTCATTTGTAATTATGCCTTCTGGGCACAAGTTGTCACTTATGACTTTATACTACTAGTAGTAGCAAACTCTTCTAATGCTTTCACACAACATCAAGTCGGAAAGTGATATGCAAGGACTTGTAAATCCATATACAGTGACTAACAGACGTAGTAAATAAGAGTACTGATTGCCACTTTGGTCCAAAGTTCACCAGTAAATATGAGGAGACTAATGAGCATTCACGAAATTAGTTGTAATGTCCCCTCTGAATGCTAGCATCATGATAGATGTTGTATAAACATTGTTCGATCCCAACTGCAGGTTAGGTAATCAACTTTGTGCTTGATATAGTTTCATCATCTTGAATATAATTACTTTTACCGACTTGATATTGGAAATGCATTAGACATGTATTAGATGCGAATTGTTGTACATATATCTTATAATATGTCTGATTGAATAGAGTATGATTTGTACACTCTTCAATAGCAATAGCTCTATAAGGGTATATATGACATGCCAGTTTCTATCCAAATGCTTGGACAACAAAATATGTGTCCATTTGGAGAACAAGACCCAACTACAGGTTGGCAAGATATATTTTGTATTTCCATTTACTTCTTCCAACTTGAGGTTGGATATTTTAATACATTTCTCCAAACTTCAGGTTGAGATTTATTTGATCACTCGTATATTTTTCTCAACTTGAGGTTGATGAGATCTATTTCATGCTCACTTCTGGTGAAGCTATGGACAAAATTTCATATATAATTAGCAAAATGTTCACATTCACTTCAGAGAATGAGAAGAATCAATTTTTAGAAATTGATTATGATCTTCCAATTAAAGTTTTAAAACTTTATTATTTCTCCAACCACCTCTTGTGGTGTGACCACAGAGATGCACTTGAGTATAGATCAAATAATGGTGGTTCATTTTCAATATACCAAATTGACATTAGCTCATTCTGCAACCCTCTAATTTTTTTTTCAAATATCTCCAATCACTTATGGGAAAGGAGATTCATAAATTGTATATGTTATTCATTGTACAAGATGAGAACTTTTACAAATAAACTGAACTTCTAGTTCATCATCATGTAATAAAATATGTATGAACAACAATAGTTGCACTCATATTATAGTATTATGGTCTACGAGACCAAACATTGTTCTTGTGAGCTAGGGGTATATCTTTACCACATACATATCAAGTTTCTAGTGGTTTTCAAGATCCATGCAATTTAGTATGCACACAATTGCTACTTCGGGAGCAATAATAAGAAATTGTGCTTTTAGGAGAATGACTTTAAGTACACTTGCACACATATTATTCCAACTTCAAGTTGGACAATTTATAAAGATTAATACTACCAACTTCAGGTTGGAAGTTATTACTTTCTTTGCATCACCATCAATAAAATATGTTTAATATGGCTGTGCATTCCATCTTTTTCTAGCTAATCAAAGCTAGAATATTGACCATTTGTTGATGGACTTATGGCTAGAATATTAACCATATGTTGATGGATTTATCATGGTCCATGATATGTCTGTGGACATATATATTTTAACAAAGGAACCATCAATTGTTAGCCACTTATGGTGGTTTTCAATTCTTGAAAATTTTGGATCATATATCCATGTGAATGATAATTTGACATTCACTTCTTTCTCAATAATCGTAACCCTATATTGTAATTTTATTACCACTTGGAAGGTTCATAAAAAATATGAGCGTGAATATGAGATTCACCACTAACAAGAAAATTAAAGTGGTTAAATGATATCATATAATGAGAAAAATAAATTCAAGTAAGTAAATTATAAACAAAATAAAACTTATCTTGAAAGATGATAAGTAATAGTTTTATAGTTTCAAAGGATATGTAGCTCCATTGATGGCATCATCCGTATGTTAGCTCCATCGGTAAAAACTCGTAAGTGATCATACTAAAACACATGGCATCTCCTATCAAAATTCTTTGCCATGGTCTTAAGTATGTCTTCAGTATGCCATCGTCTAAGGTTGCTTCATGCATCTTTAGGATGGAACTACAAAAACAAAGAACTTATTAGTATATAATCTCAAACATAAAAATAATAAAATGCATCAATGTAGTATATGAAATAGAGAGATGGAGGGATGGTGTAATAATAAATCTCTATTCATGATCATCATCATCATGCCCAACCAGAACTCTCCTCTTCTTCTAGCTTTTCCTTCGAATCATAGTTTACATTCTCTATCAGTTGATTGAACACTATCGTGCTGATAACGTGTTAGAAATTATAGAACTAATGTGATAGAAAAGAAAAGAAAAGAAGAACAATAAGAAAGGAGAGAGTAGGGTAGAAGAATATATCATTTATCTTATCCAATGATACAAGCGTATTCAACATACATAATGAGTCACTATTTATAGGCTACAAGTGGGAGGGGATTTAATCTCAAAATACATACAGAAGAGAGAAACGCGTGGCAAGCTTCCATAGACAAAAAGCACAAGAGAGAGCAGTGTTAAAAACCAGGCAGCCAGCCTCGTGTTGATACAAAACCAGAAACCAGAACAAGCAAAGAGGAGGAAAGGAAAGGAAAGGAAAGAAGAAGCAACCAAATCATCTCCATCCCAAATTTCCAATTCTCAATTCTACGACATGATGAGATGAAGTGACAAGACAACCTCCTCCTTCTTCTTCTTCTTCTTCTTCTTCTTCAGTTCTATCTCCACCACCTTGTTATCGTTTCAACTCAACGCCCAAAGCCCTAACTCCTCTAAACTCAATTGCATTGCCTTAATTATGGTGAGTCTCTCATCTCATCTTTCAATTCAGCGCAATTTTTCACTTTTGTTTTGGTAAAACTCACTTTTCATTCCTTTTTCGTATCTTTCAGTTCTCAATTGCAGCTATTAATGATGAAAAAGACTCTAAAAATCACTGGCAACCGTTAGCCCCTACCAAAGAAGCTCAGGCAACTCTCTCTATCTCTGCCTTTTGTTCGTTTTTACTGTCTCTACTCGAGTATAAGTCTATTTCATTCTTCGTCCTACTCGGTTGTATGTATGAAAATTAAGTCTATTTTATTGTTGAATGTTGGACCGACCTACTCGATTAGACGATGAAGATTTAGTTGTCCGATGTTATTCCGGTTTAGGGTTATACACTGCCACTCTCCTGTTGTGTATATCTCCACTTTGTTGTTGCTGCAGGAGTTCCATTTGTCACAATTATATCATGATGGACTTTTGAAGTTACAAGCTAAGGACTATGTCAAGGCTCGTCAACTTCTCGAGACCGTCTTGAAAGATCCGCTCGTAGCAAATGCTCAGGTTTCGTGTGCGCTTTGGGTCATTTCGTGCTTTTTTTTGTTTCACATTTTATTATTATTATTATGATTGTCATTTTTTTCTCTATTCTTTTCCATGTGTTTTAGTAGATATTTCTTCATATAGATTTTGCTTATGATTTGTTTGGGTCTGTTGTGATCTCATTTTGTTTTAGGCGGAGAAAGGAGCAAGTGGTGGTCACCTCTTACAACTCAGGTTTGATCAACAGTACAGATGCTATAATTTATCGGAGCAAGTGGCTGTCACCTCTTATATCTATGTTATTTGGATACATGACCCTTATTTAGTGAAATATTCTGGTTGGACAAAGATGAACCATATGCCATCATAATTTGAAAGAGATAGTGCGATTAGATATGATAGGCCTTCTTGAAAACTTGAATTTTATTTTTTTTACTTTCTTTCTTCCCCTGCATTTATAATTTTCTACCCCTTCTGTATAGCTAAATCCACATCTTATTATGGATATTTTGCATGTTATCCATAATTGTCTATAGCAATTAATATAGATCAAGGTTTTTCGACTATCGTGACCTTTAAATTATCCTCGTTCATGACGTTTGGTTAATTACGGTTGCTTTCTACTTTGAAAATTGCTTTGACAGAATCTAAGATTTCCACCGTTTTTTTTTAAAATTATTTTGTTAATATAATTTCTGTATCTTTCGTGTTTTCATTTGCATTACAGAGAACCATTTACCCCGTAATGTAAAAATGTTATGAATAATTCTGATGAACTCCTAATTACCTGTAACCTTAATATCTTAGCTTGGAGTCAAACTGTAAGAAAACTGTTCTAAGAACTTGACCTTTTCTGCTTTCTGCAGATATCTGGCCCTAAAGAATCTTGCTACGGTCTCTCTTCAACAAGGTCCTTCCTATCATGAGACTGCAATGAACTGCTACCTCCAAGCTGTGGAGATTGATAATAAAGATTCCGTTGTCTGGAACCAGTTGGGGACACTAGCATGCTCCATGGGGTCTCTAAGCATCTCGCGTTGGGCATTTGAGCAAGGGCTAGTTTCCAGCCCTAGAAATTGTATGCATAGTTTATTTTTTTCATTTCTAGCCCACTTTTTTTTTTTTTTTTCTTTATGAAATTTACTGTGTAGCAGTTCCTGCAGTAATACTCCGGAAGTGTATGATATTTTCAATGGTTTTTATTCTAGTTTTATATATGTTTTTTTTTACCTAATAACCATGAGTAGCTTTTGCAATATACTGGGTCAAAATCACATGTTAAGCTACAGCATTGCATGTTTAGCAGTGGAGGTAATGCAGGGGTAATACAACTATATAAACACATAGTGAAGCTAAACATGTGTGTTGATCATGTTTCTCGCAAAAGTTTGTGAATAGTAACCATTGATGCTAACTAAATATTGCTGAAGGTCAATGCTTATGATTTTTTCTCAAACTGCAGGGAATTGCATGGAGAAGCTCTTAGAAGTCTTAATTGCTATTGGCGATGAAGTAGCATGTCGTTCTGTTGCTGAACTAATACTACAGCATTGGCCATCCCATTCTCGCGCTTTGCATGTTAAGAGTACAATTGAAGAGTCTGAACCCATTCCATTTACTCCTAGAGGTATAGATAAACTAGAACCCAAACATGTACGGCTGAAATTTCCTGAGAAAAGGAAAGCACAGGATGAAGAATCGGAAAACGAATCACCATCTAAAAAGTTGAAGGAAAGCATTAATGTGCAACTTTCAGAAGCCTCCTGGATGGCTCTTGCTGGTGAAATAATGAAGATCTTGGGCCCAGCTTCTCCAAGCTCTTGTTCAACAAGAACTGAGAGGTACAGCTCCAGAGATGTTAAACTAATAATACAATTGCCTTCATCTTCAGCAAAATTCAATGGCACTGTTGAGGATGAAGGAGTTACATTAGCTGGCTCAGGCATGTCCTCTGGTAAAGTTATCTCTGCCATTGATAAGGAGGAATCCACATCCAAAGAGCAACTTCAAGAGAGAAGAAGTATACGGCTCAAGGCTCGTAAACCAGGGAAAGAAGAATCAGACTTTTCCTCCAATAAGGACCATGCAAAAGCTGTGAAGCAGTTTTTGACACCTTATCTTTTCACTGGAACTGGTATTACGAACTTGAAGGACAATTCCAATCCTTCTTTATGTGCTGAAGCAGTGGCCTATTCACTGGATTCGGAGTCTACTGATGTCATCGCATTTATCCAAAAAAATATCCGTAATCTTGGTGCTCACCACATGGGTCACTTGCTTTTGGAGGAAATTGCTAATAAAAGCATTTTGTATCATGATAACCTTACGATGATACTGGACTTGGAGAAGGTGACAAGAGACTGGCCACAGGATAGAACTCGGGAGTGTAGCCTTTTTCTTGCTGAGCTATATTGTGACATTGGATTAAGATCTTATGAAGTTTCAACAATGCGCAGTTTCATGTCAGAAGCAAACTACCATGTTTGTAAAATTATAGAATCTGTAGCTTTGAAATATCCTTTTGGTACTACTGGAATTGATGAGCAAAGAAATTTTACCATGTCCAATGTCGTCACGGGTGGCGAACTTCCATTGCCAATGGAGAACCCTTTCTTGTTAGGCCACACACACTGCTTCTGGATAAGATTCCACTGGTTAGGTGCATGCTTATCCCATTTGGAAGGTGATAAAGAACAGGCTCAAAAGAAGTTTTCTGTTGCATTCGCTTTTTTCAAGGACAAGGACAGAGTGAGCAAGTCTTCTGATTCAATTTCCTTACCGCACTGCAAAGCCTTAGGAAAATTGACTATCAAGCGAATTCTTCATGAGATTAATTTAATTGAGGTCGATTACTTGCTGAAGAACTTTGTTAGTGAGATGCTTGAGAAAAATATGCACGCAGAGTGTGCTCATATGCTTGCACCTCTTCTATTTGTTGAAGATGATGTGCATCTGGATATTTTATATGCATGGGATTCTGAAGGTAAAGGGTTTAATACAGTCGAGTTATCTGCATTAGATATCTTGATTAAATCATGTGAGCTAGCAGCAACAATGGACGTTAATGTATACTTAAATTGCCATAGAAGGAAGCTCCAAATTCTTATAGCTGCAGCTGGTCTTGAGGGTGGCTCTCCTGATAATGGTGGTCTACGTGTGTTTTCGTCTTGTGAAAGTAGACCAAAAGAAATGCTATTGAAAAAGTGGAATACTTTAGTTGCCAAAGAGGTGAAGGCTATTTCTCAATCTGCATCTAAAATGAGGAGCATCATGAGTTCTGTAAGTACTCATTCCTTATATGTTTCTGCCAGTATTTTAAACACCTGAAATGGGTCTTTTAAAACTGTAAGTGGATTTCTGATTCGTACTTCTGAAGTTGCATTGAGGTAGCATAGCAAAGACCTGGAACTGATGATTTACTCTATTACTTTATTTTTCAGTTCGAATAATACAATCTTGTGAGGTATAGCTAGTATGACAATTATCACTGCTTTTTTTTTTTTGGCGGTTTCTGTTTTTACTTTTGAGTATTTGGAAATCTGTACATAACTGAAAGTATTAATCAATTCTGCAGTAATTTGGGTGATCTGTGAATAATTGAATGTGAGTGATGGTTTGGTCTAAAATTTGGGTAAGAATGTATTAGTAAAACTTTGGATTTTGGAGAAGTTGTATTGGTTTAATGTCTTTATTGGTGTATTGACTTTAATTGTAAAATAAATACGTTCGTCATATGAATCAAGTCAGTCGGGCTACTCAATATTGAAGACAAATTAGCTGTCTCCTTTTTGTTTTTTTGCAGTTCTATCACAGTAGTGAGTTGTGTATTTATCATTACCTTACTAAGTGTTAAATTGAACTCAATTGCATTCTTCTGAGTCTAGATAATTTTACACCAAAGACTTAAGCTGCCTTGAGGAACTTATTTTGGCAACATTTTCATGTTATGTTTAACCGTAACCTTCTATGCAGAACATGCTCATGGCTATTATTGGCGATATCCAAGCTTTGTTGCTGACTATCATGTGCAGTATTGCTAATTCATACATAGCTGGAAAGTCCTCAAGAACCAGTGTTCCCGAGTCTGCTGAGCAAACTGAAGATTGCTATCTTGTGGATGCTGCTATTTCATTCTTTAAACTGCAGCACTTGAACTTAAATGTTACAATCAAGTCCCAAGTAAGAAAGAGCAGCCCTCAAATTAGTCTCTCCCTCTCTGTTCCTCTTATGTGTGTGTGTGGGTGTTGCTCTCTTTTGGTGTTCTCTCAAAGCTGCATTCTTACTTCTTTTCTCATATATCTTGTCAGGCCGAGTTAATTGTGGCAATACATGATATGCTTGCGGAGTTTGGGATCTGCTGTGCACGGGGGAATGGTGAAGAAGAAGGGACATTCTTGAAACTTGCAATTAAGCATCTTTTGTCATTGCATATGAAGCTCAAGTCAAATGTGCTTACTCTTAAGAAGGAGAAAGAAATTATGATTGATGAAAGTCATTCCTGTGATGATCACGCTAAAATAACTGAGCAGCTTTCTCAGAGTATCGATCTGTCTAGAATTCATACTGAATCAAATTCCATTATGCTTGATGTGGAAGTGACCAAACCTTATGAGGACAAAGCTGGCACAATAGTAGAAGATACAATTGCTGGGGTTTGTTCAGGGAGTGTTTCTTCTGGTCCAGATGTACCTGAAGCAGGTCAAATATGTGGCAGTTATGGGCTTAAGGACATGTGCAGCACTGAAGATATGAGGAACACTCTGAGTCTCGATTGCAAGTCGAAGTTTACTGAAGATGAAATGGAAGAACTTGAGCTTAGTATTGATAGTGCGTTGGATCAATGCTTTTACTGTCTGTATGGTTTAAACTTGAGATCTGATTCATCTTGTGAGGAGGATTTGATCACACATAAAAATACTTGCCAGGGAGATTATCAGACAAAGGAGCAGTGTGCTGATGTCTTCCAATATATACTTCCATATGCCAAAGCTTCTTCTGTGAGCTCTCTGTCTCTTATACACACAGCTATCTTCAGTTTTCTCTCATTTGTCCCTGTTATGTTTTTCTTGAAAGATATATACACACTTTGCTAACAATATTGAATTTATCTGGTGGGATGACATTGTTTTTTATCAGAAAACTGGGCTTGTTAAACTTCGGAAGGTTCTGAGAGCCATACGGAAACATTTTCCACAACCTCCAGATGATGCTTTGTCTGGAAATGCAATTGATAAGTTCTTGGACAACCCGGCATTATGTGAAGATAAGCTGTCGGAGGAGGTTGGTTCTGATGGCTTTATAAGTACCATAATCAGAATAATTTTTCCAGATAATGAAATCCTCAAACCAAAGAACACACCATCAGTTGAAAGGTATAATTGATTCTGTTTAATTCGTAACTGCAATTATCATATTCAAACTAGGAAGCTA
The DNA here is from genome assembly GCA_026545765.1 of Plantago major. Classification (NCBI taxonomy): domain Eukaryota; kingdom Viridiplantae; phylum Streptophyta; class Magnoliopsida; order Lamiales; family Plantaginaceae; genus Plantago; species Plantago major. The sequence goes on from CM048841.1 coordinate 28,398,883, forward strand.
CAACACAATTTTTTCTGGTTGCAGCTCTGATGCTTACCTTGAAGTTTATCAGAACCTGTATTATCTTATTGCTCAGTCTGAAGAAATCAGTGCAACTGATAAATGGGCTGGTTTTGTGTTAACAAAAGAAGGGGAAGAGTTTGTAGAGAATAATGCAAACCTCTTCAAATATGACCTACTATATAATCCTCTTCGCTTTGAAAGTTGGAAAGGGCTTGCTAATATATATGATGAGGTAAAGATCAAAGTGCTCTTTTTTTCTTGTATGAATTCTCAGAAATTAAAGGTTGCATACTTACCTAGATCTGAAGAGAGCATGCTACTTGGTACAGGAAGTGGATTTGTTATTGAATGATGGTAGCAAGCAGATAAACGTGCTAGGATGGAGGAAAAATGCTACTTTACCTCAGAGAGTGGAGGCAAGCCGACGGAGGAGCAGGAGATGTCTACTCATGACGTCAGCTTTGGCAAAAACAGCAAGTCAGCAGGTTTAAGAACCTTCTCAGCCACTGCACTGGAAAATATAACAATTTTTATTTATTTGCACCTAATTGCTCGACCAAAGTGAGGTTGAGGCTAGGATTGGTAATTTACCTTTGAGATATTTTGCCATATCGGATCTTGATGGCTCCGAGCCAGTTTGGAGCCATCTGGATCTTTTCTAGATTTGGATGCAACCGGAGCCATCCATATAATAAATACTAACGGAATTGTGAATTGGCTCCAGGATAATTTTTTTGGCTCCAAGGATGAAAAATGAATCGGCTTATTGCTGCGAATTCTCAACTCTGGTGTATGAATGACGTGGTTATAGTGATAAAAAGATTGTGTTGATTGAGGCTTTTACTGAATTGTTTTACCTCCAACTTTGGAAGTTACACAAATTCCTTCTCTTCTCATTTTGTGTAAATTATGTTTTTAGGTTTCTTCATCTAAATTGATTCACATAAGCAAATACACTCTTGCCATTATATATTTGGAAATACTAAAATTTAAACAGGAAAAAAAGGGAAGTGTTTATTTTTCTTAAAACAGGAAAGTGCAGCTTATTTTAGCATTTCCACAAGATATACTGGCAAAAGTACTAGCTTATCTGAAACTACAAGTTAAATATATGGACTCATTCGTCCTTCTTTTCCTCTCATGATCCAACTATTACTCACCTTGATTAAGACGTAATTCCTAATTTCCTATGACATTTAATTTCCGTTTCTTCTCCAAGACTCCAAAATGAAGTCTAAATTAGAGCAAGCTCTTGATCTCATATCCAGCTTTGTATTCATTTCTACTTAAGAGCAAAGAAATCCACATTATTGTATTGAATTTAGACTTTTGTTTAGCAAGTTAAGCCATTGAAGAACTTCGTTTTTATATGTACTTTGAATATATGTTTTGATAAATGAGTCTAATCTCTTATGATATTCTAATGAAACTTTCTTGTAAAAAAAAAAAAAAGAAGCAGCTTTCATCATACGTGTTTTAGTCGTTTATGGATTATAACCAACTGAAATATCTTATGGATGATTATACACATCCAGTTCTACCATAAACATCGCTATGCTAAATCAGTTGGTCATCAGTTTGCTTTACTGTTGCTTGTTATTATCTATGACTACACCTGTTCTAAAAGAATTTACGTCTTGGTTTAAATAAATTAATTATCATTGCAACCTCTTAATGATATGTAAAACGGCATGTGAAAGAATATCCAAGGGGATATGCAGATTGAAAAATGTATTCTGACAATATGATTTTAGTTATATGGATTTGTAAGGAGTGAGTTCTAGAGCCTTGAAATAATTGTTATAGTAAATTGCAACTATGGTGTTCACAACTGGGGAAAGCTAATTGTTTTCCTAATCTGTGATAACTTATTCTTGTTCTTCTTCCAATAAGAAGTACAATTATTACAAATTGTCAGGCATGAAAAGTGAAAATGGTAAATTTCAAGATATGAACCCTATTATGCAATGGTAAGATAGCAATAACTAATTTTTCTTTTGAAGAAGACTGCACATTCGGTTTGCAGTCATTGATAGGGTTCTCCAATATTCCAATGTACATGACTTGCTGATAGAGCTTAGGATAGGAAAAGCATAGGATTTTTGATGCAGCAATAGCTACATTTTCTGGAGTTTTCTTGAAAGAACGAAAAAAAATAAAGACACCAATCCTCGAAGAGACAAACTACCCGAAAGGGCGAAACCAACTCCAAAGAGCGAAGTAGACTAATTTCTGACTAATGATTAATAAACCCGAAGACTCTCTTATACATAAAAATAACTTCCTAATTAGACTTGAACTCTATAAGGTAACTTCCCTATAATTACTGAAAGCCTATAAGAATAATAAGTATTAATCCTAATAATAAATAATTTAGGACTATAAGTCCGTAACACTTGCATTATCTGATACCCAGGTCATAATTGTGGTATTGAAATTCCGGGGAACTACTCAGGTTGGTGTAATGTTATCAGCTATCTAACTAAAATCCATATTGTCATATAACTAAAATCAATATGAAAAAAAAGATGCCACCAGAAATGTACAGAAAGTTTCCCAGTTAAAAAAGCTTCTCCGAAAAACTTTTTTTTTTTCTTTCTATTTCAGTGTTTCTGCAGTTTGTGTCAACAGTGGTGCTATACCACTGTATATTGGAGGGGCTATGCAACTCTATACATCATATGGAGAAACAGTCTGACATTATTTATGCCAATACGCATTGCCAGGCTTATCAAATAGTGAATAGCTACAGAACCCTAGTTATTTTTGTACAAAATTAAATTTATTGAAGCCCAACGTTGATACAAAGTAAGAGGGGAATACCCCAATGTCCCTCAATGTCGATCAAATCAGAAACAATCAAGAAGTTAGCACTCAGCAGACTAATCTAACAAAACCCTAGCTATTAGGTTTGTAGTTTGTTTCTTCTTCTTTTGTTTTTTTTTAATTGTTTAAATTGTATCCTAACGAAGAACATTTAAGAATTGTGGCCTCGATCATATTGTTGCATCTTAACCTATTATTCATTGGCTATTTCTGTCTTCGATTTTAGGGAGAGATACACGAGCTATTGGCCTTAGTGTATTATGATGGTCTTCAGAACGTTGTACCATTTTACGACCAAAGATCTCTTATTCCTCCAAAAGATGCTGCGTGGAAGATGTTTTGCCAACACTCAATGAATCACTTTGACAAGGCTGTTAAACTAAAGTATCTTTCCTCTTCTCAAGTTGGCTCCAAAATATTTATTATCTAGAATTTCATAAAGGCTTAATCATTTATAATTTTCCTATACAGGGAAGATTGGTCTCATAAATATTATTTGGGGAAACTCTCTGAGAAACTTGGATACTCGCATGATATATCACTGGCGTATTATGCGCACGCTATTGCCCTAAACCCATCAGCTGTAGATCCATTCTACAGGATGCATGCATCTCGGCTGAAGTTACTATATAAATCTGGGAAACAAAATGAAGACGCTTTAAAGGTTTTTTGGTCATATTATCTTTTCTTTTAAGACTTTCTGTTCTATAGTCTATTCAGCTCATTTCTCAGTTCTCATGTATACTGGATCCCCATACATGACTGATGCAGAAACTTTAACTACATGAAGTTTTGGTCAACCTCAAATAAGCTAGGAGTAATTTTGTCCACAAGTTTGTCTGGATTATAAGCAAAGTTGACTGCGGACTCCCGGCCATAATGATGAGCACTTTTGTTTATGTACAGGTTATTGCAATGTATTCATTCGATCAATCAACACGGGAAAATGTGACAGACATTTTTCATGGGGCTGACCCGGGAAATTCAGATCTATCCATGCACGTGGAAGATGGAGCCCCCAATGACGATTCTGTACTGGTGCACAACCATAAACTTGATAAAGTGTGGAATCTGCTTTACAGTGATTGCCTTTCTGCCCTTGCAACGTGTGTGGAAGGCGACCTTAAGCATTTCCATAAAGCCAGATATATGCTTGCTCAAGGCTTATACAGGAGAGGTGGGATTGGGGATATAGAGAAATCCAAGGAGGAGCTTTCTTTCTGCTTTAAGTCCTCACGTTCTTCATTTACAATTAACATGTGGGAAATTGACAGTACGGTAAAGAAAGGAAGGTACACACGTCCACCCACATTGATATTTAAAGTTGTGTGAATCCAACCTGAAATCTATAATAAATGCATTTATTTGATAGAAATCCTTTCACGTGCTGTGCATGTATGCAACAATCGGGTAGTGTACTTGATAATCTTAATTAAAATATATTTGAAATTTTATAATGCATGCATACGGTTTTGATGTAAATTCAAATAGTATAAAGTATAAACCTCCTTGTTGGTTCTTGGTAGTATATCAATTGCAATAAAAAGCATTTAGCTTATTTAATGCCTGCAATATAATTATTTAATCCTTTGAAATCCAATATAATGTCTTAAAAATCCAATACGTAAATGTGCACAAATAAACATGGACATTAGTTGTCCCATAGTTACCAATTGCGGCCGCTATCCAGCGACGCCAGGAGCTCTGGCCGTTCCTGGCGCTATGGAGCCGCCAGGCTTCAGTTAGCGCCCGGAGCGTCCATGGCTCCGGGAGCGCGTTGTGAATTCTGGCGCTTTTAGAGGGTCTGTCCCCCCACTTAGACCTAATTGTACTCGGATAGAAATAGCAGCAGCCGCTATTTCTCTCTTTCCTTTCAGCGTCTTCTTCTATCTTGTGCTCCACCTTCTTCATCGCTCTTCTCCACCTGCCAACCTCAACTGGGTCTACTCTTTGGCCCGGCGGTGGCGGTACTCTGGCGCTATGTCTCTTTTCTTTCAACGTCTTCTTTATTTGTTGCTTAACTTTTGTTGAATTTGATTCAAGACTTCTCGTTGAGTATTATGAATTATCTATTATGACTTTGGTCATTAGTAATTTCCTTGGATTTTGGGTATTTATTTGCATATTTATGTTTATTATGAGTACTATATAATTTTTATGACAAGTATGTGCAATACTTCGAATAGCGGCCATCCTGCTACAGCTATCCCGTTGGCCGTTCCGCACCGCTATCGGGATCGATAACTATAGATTGTCCAAATAAACACCAATGTAATAAACATGGTTTAGCTAAGAAAACTTGAGTTCTAGATATGCCCGGGCTTAATTGTCTCAATTAACATAATATAAATGCCAATCATCCAATCTCATTGAATGATGGGAGAGTATCTACTTAGAGTATTAGCTAGATAAAAATACGTACTTATTACGTACAAAAAAGCATCTACATAGAGTAGAGAAGGTTTGCAACTAACGCTACCATATTTTAGAAATGCAGAATCGTGATAACCACGGATAAGTTGTTTATAATCCTGGCTGAGTCATTATTCTTATTTGACAAAGATGCCCACTGTAATAAGCATGTTTTAAATTTCTTTTTAAGTGTTCAAAGTCAAGTTAGCACTAATGTCAGATATGCTCATGTCTTTGTTATGCAGGCGCAAAACTCCAGGTCCTTCTGGGAATAGGCGAGTTCTTGAAGTTAACTTGGCAGAAAGTTCACGAAAATTCATAACCTGTATTAGGAAATACATTCTATTTTATTTGAAATTAATGGAGGAGACCGGAGATATCTTTACGCTTGATAGGGCTTATATCTCTCTTCGGGCGGACAAACGGGTATTACTTCGTTAAAGCTTATGGAGACTTTTTAAATGATCTAAAGCTCAAATGTTTCAACCTGCAATCAGTTATATTATCCGCTGGAAGATCTAAATTTGTTTTTTGCCTGTGGTAAAGAGTTCTACATCAGGCAAAATTTACAACCATAGAAGTGTATAGGCATCTGTAGTTTATTATCTAATTGTTCCATGAATGCAGTTCTCTTTGTGCCTTGAAGATCTTGTCCCATTGACACTTGGAAGGTACATAAGGGCCTTGATTATGTCTATAAGTCAATCTTGTGTCGGGTCCAATGGTGCTAGTGCTACTGATTCTGTGGAGCAACTGCTGGAGAAACTATTCAACTTGTTCTTGGATCAAGTCAACTTGTGGTCAGATATTTGCAACTTGCCAGAGCTGAAGAGCCCAGAACTCACAGAGAACAGCTTGTATGGGTAAGTGTACTCGAGATAATTCCTTTTTTCTGTTATTACAGTGCCAGACAAGTTATGATACGGTCAATACCTTTCTATAGTAATTTATTTTCCTGGCACTTCCATATTGTTTGTAAATTGATATTCACCCCACAGAGCTATTTTTACTTATCACCACATTCTTTCTTTTCCCCAAGGCATCTGTATCAATACATACAGCTATTGGAGAAAAATGTCAAAGTAGAAGCACTCGAAGCAATAAATGAGAAGATCAGAAAGCGATTGAAGAATCCAAAATTGTCAAACAGCAACTGTGCTAAAGTTTATAGGCATGTCTCTGCTGCTTGGTGTAGATCACTTGTCATTAGTATGGCTCTGATTACACCCTTGCATTCGAGGCATTCAACTGAAATCTGTGGGATGAACTTATTGGGTGGAGGGCAAGAAAGTGAACAGCTATTGTGTGTTGATCTGCAGTCAGAGGAATTATGGAGTTCGGCATTTGAGGATCCGAGTCATCTCAAGATTCTTGAAACCAAATGGAATCCTTCATTGTCCAAGATCAAGAATGTTATAATCCAGAAAGTTGCTGATGAAGATCTAGAAACTGCGGCCACAGTGCTTAGATCTTCTTACAATTTTTATAAGGACACCTCTTGTGCATTGCTTCCTTCGGGTATAAATCTGTATATGGCACCTGCTCAACTGGCAACAGAAACATACATCCAGCCAGGTATTGATGGTGTTGACATACTTGATATGAATACTTCACGGAAACTCCTCCTCTGGGCCTACTCACTTTCGAATGGCCGCTGCACAAATGTATCACATGTTATTAAGTATTGCGAAGAAAATGCAAAGGTATGTAGTTGACTTTTAGATAATTAATGGTTTAGTCCTATGCTTGCTTTCTGTCTCTTAATGGATGTGCAATATGTATGAAATATATCTCAGTGAACTATTGCTATATTATTGATGCATATACTCCCTGTCCATTTAAGTAGGCTTACTGGGTTTTTTTACACGGATTAATAAATAGTAAGTATAAGGCCGGCCTCATTAATTTAATTTAGTAAAATATGCCTGATTAAAAATTGAAGTACTTGATGCTTCTATTGAAGAATGTATCTACCAATATTATCAGTTTCTGGAATGCATTTTAGAAGCATGATGTTGTATCCTCATTGATTTATTGTAGAAACATAGTTCTGAGGAGAACTGGAGTAATAATTAAATAATCCTTCAATTTAAAGTAGAAACATTTCTGTTGAGTAATTCATCATCCTATAATTATAAATCCCCCACGTGGATACCTTGTATATCCTTTAATTAGATAACTATCAAGAGTCTGATTGTCTTTTTGTTGAATGCCTCTTCCTACGAACCCCAGAAGTTAATACATGTTTATGTTTAACGTCTATTTATTTGACCTTGATAGTTTCTTCCAAATTCCAATATTCCCAATTTCTCCACCATTAGTATTACTATTAGATATTTGAGCATGCAAGTTGTGGTTGCCACTTTAGATTTTAGACTAGCTTGTTAGGCATGTTATAAAGCTTATGACTTGAAAAGAAAGAAAGAAATGATAGAATCCCCTGGTGTTATGTTACTTCGGGCCAATCCCCTATGTGACTTTGATTGCATAAGATATATCCTTGCGTGTATCAAAAGCTCGTGACAGGCTTATTTGCTGAATCTAGAGTGTTATTGTTCTAAAATGGCCTTCCATATCTGGAATGGGAGGATTGTGGTTCATTGCAAGGTCAATGGGTACGCCCCTTCATTTTCAAAATAAAATGGAGATATTTAATGCATTTTACTCTAGGAATGATATCATATCCATTTCTTGCTTGTTTGTGTTTCCTCCGCTTTCCTCAGAACTAATAGCACTGTGCGCCTTAGATGATTTATAAGTTTTAGTTGCCTTTTGAGAAACTTATTGTTGGTGGCCTAGCTTCGTTCTGAGCTGCAAATATTTACTGCTTCAATACTGATTGTGACTTGCAGTCAAGAATGAAGAAAGGAACAGCAGGTACATCTACTCCTTCAAGTGCCAATCTGCACACTACCACCTCCCAAGCTGGTCAGTTCTCGAACTTTGTTCTGCTTATGTGATAATTTCTTGACAATGATTATCTGCCTATATACTCTCCTGGCTTTAAACTAAAATCTGCGTGCGTGGCAGGTGGAGTTAAAGATACAGTTGGCAAAAATAGTGAACAAGACACTCATATCCTGAATCCTGCGCCTGAAGCTCCATTGTCAGAAACTGATATCAGCTCCACCCTTGCACTTCCCACAACACCGGTGCCCAAGTGTGAGACCACACGGAAAGAACCATGTGCTTTGCTTGATAACGTGAGCTCAACTAATGAGACGACAGATTCTTTGCCTGAAATAGAAAGAAAGCACATGGAATGTGACCCTAAACCATGCCCAGAAACCACATGCTCTGTGCTCTCCGACTCTAGCCCCAAGCAGCATGAATCCTCCATCCTCCAACATGGAAAAACAGATTTTAGTGGATGCGCCATATCTAGTTCAGTGCAGCAACCATGTTGAAACCTGCAGTTCAGATTTCCAAAATGATGCAGATGAGACATTAAATAGTTGATTCTGTAAGAACACACATGCAAAAACTGTTTGTTTGCTCCTGTATTGGCACTTTAATTGTGCTCCTGTTCAATAATACCAAGCACATTCGATTGTCATCCCAAGTAAGAAAAGTAAGAGGGAGAATTAGAATCCCTCCGAGTCAGGTGCAGAAGGGGAGGCAGTGTACCTTTAACTTTGCCAGTACTTTATGTAATCATCTTATCCACAAGTGGCTGCAATGATACCAGAGGACGGACCAAGTCCGCCCTATGTCACAATGAAACGCCAACTGTTGCTGTCAATCGACTACTGAGCCTCACATCCTTGACTTAGCCTTGAAGCTATTCTGCTCTTTGTGAAGCGCAAGCCTATTCATGATTGCTGGACTTGACTTCCGATCCCTCATCATTCAACTTTTCCATGAAGTTTTGTAATTTGGAGAAAATGACAAATGCATGAAGTTTTAGAGGACGAACACATAGAGAATACATATTTCATCGATCTGTGTTCTCTCTATGTATTTGTTCAATTGAATTGTTATTTGTTGAACTTCTCATCAATTTTATCCAAACCTACCAAATTAGTACTCTAGTAGGCATCAATTCGACAATACCATAAATATGCAACAAACATGAAAAATCATAGAATAAGAGAAGGAATTGATTTGCAATGACATAACCGGACTGACCAGAATATAGCACTTCAGTCCAGCCTGGAACTGTTCCGGATCAGTAACAACATCCATAATGTGAGTATCGGGCTACATTTTCACAACAATTCAGTCAAACTATTGCTAGTCTGTACAAACTCCCATCAACTAGTGAGCACTAGTACTAAACAGAGGTCTATAACTACCTGAAGCATATAGATATAAACTCAACCAGCCACACAGATGTTACATGTAAATCTATCGCGGTAGTAAGAGCAGCCACGCATCAACTATATGAACAGTGAATCAGCTGTTTGTCGACAAACTATCATGACTATTCCGCACAGAAAAACAGGATATCGCCTTAAATGGAGAAGAGTCCTCACAAAACGCCAAGGAAATCATGGTTCCGCACAGAAAAACTGGATGTTGCCTTAAACGGAGAAGAGTCCTCGCAAAAACGCCAAGGAAATCAAGGTGCATCAAGATACAGTTCTCCCATAGCATACAGACGCGATGTAAAGATTTTTCCCCCATTTCTCCTGCAAGTAGTAAACAAGATTATGAACAAGGCACACTAAAAATGTTGATGAGGCAAAACTAGGCAATTAAATGTGTGCAAGCGCAGGCGTGCACGCTCCCAAAACAGCTTTATAGAATAGTGTACTACGCAATTCATGATGCTCTGTTTAAATTTCTGTCCACTTCCTTCCAAATTTTTATTAATTTTATCCATATTATGCATATCTCGTATGAACAATGCTGTGGAGATATTCATGAATCTTGCATTGATATCCATGTCTGAGAGAATGTATTTCTCAACCTTGACATGTGTGCTTGGAAAAGCAGAAGTACGGAGCGTCTCTTGTGTTTCATCGGGAATTCTTTTTCTGGATTTACTAAGAATGAGGGCAGATTGATCAGCCGTTCCAGCAGTGGCAGTGATACGAAAGCCCTCCTCCCATCTCCTATGAATACCTTCACTTGGATAAAGGAAGTCTAACTCTACAACCTGCGGAAACAAATAGATTTCAAAACCATCATGGTTTAGATCTACTTTTACTGTCTTACAGAAGGAGCAGTAAACTGAATATGAGAATGATCAGTTGATCACATATAGCTACCTGGTCAGAAAATCCAGAACCACGAGACATGACGATTGCCCACCTAGTTTTCGCAGTAGCCATGGCAGTGACATGGAAACCCTCTTTCCATTTTTTATTAATCCATTTAAATGGGAATGATTCACTAACTTTATAGGATTGTTGGAGATAGTGGGTTCCTGCAGTTTTAAAATTTTAGGTCAAATCTTTAGGTGAAAGGTTTGGCATTAAAGAAGAAAACCCTTATAGGCGTTGAATGACACTAACCCTTAGACATCACGACTAATGAGCTCCCATTGTCTGCCCCTGCTATTGTACTAATGTAAAAGTTCTTCTCCCATTGTTCCATAATCCATTCCTGCAGTTTGCACAATAAGGAATATGTAAGTACAAAACTAGTAAAACAGCAGCCATGTAGTGCTACATCCATACACAAGGTGACTTGAATGTGGTGCCAACATAATACAACAGAACTGTAAAATACGAGAAGATAATAGGACCTTATGAAGGAATTGTGGTGAAAGTTCATAAACTTGATTGTTAAATCCCGTTCCTGCATCCATGATTAGGGCCCACAGGTTTGAAAAAGATGCCACGCAGCTGATATAAAGTCCGTCTTCATTTCCTTTATCAATATGCTGGGAAAGCCTCGTATCTGCAACGTTGTAGTGATATCTGCAAAATAATATGAGATCAACTTTATTACTCCCTCGGACAATCATACCGAATACTCAATGCATTAACTTGATACCTTTGCTTCATTGGCCGCCGTGCATTATACACACTAATCCACTGAGAGGCAGGCTTTCCCATTCGGATCTTTTTCTTTGGTTGGCCATCATCATCATCATCATCGTCATCATCCAAAACAGGCCGCCCTCTCTTTTGGCCCACTTGATATATAAGCTATGGATTACGCTTCATCAGAACAAAACAGAAATTTCACATTTTCAAAGTGAATCTGCACATATATGTAGATCTCAAGTACCTGTTGAGCACCTTCAGTATTGATTGGCCTTATTTCTGGATTTGGTCCAACTATCCCGTCAAAGAGGGATACATATTTTGCGTAATTGGGCTCTTCTTCAAATTTCAGATTAACAACATACTCAACAAACTGTCTGAAAGGGGCAGGGCAAAAACAACAGAGGGTCTCCGGAGAAGTTGCCATCTTCTTCTTGCACACAAGGAAACCTTTGTTCTCACCCTGAATAATCAACATTTGATTATCATAAATGAGCTATTGAAGCATATAAAATGAGTTGTTCAGAACTAAAATCATATTTTAGATCTAGAACTACACAACCTGATACCCTTGCCATGGAAGCCGGCCACGAAGAAGAAAAATGAGTGTGTAAGCAAGGGACTCTAAATCATCCCTACGGCTACCAGTTCTTCCCAGATGCGCATGTACACTTGCATAGCGGACAGTTCCCCTGCAGCATCAGTATTCTCAGCATTAATATGGGTCATGCTTGAAACATAATGAGATTAAAAAAAGCCGGGAGAAAAGGAGAGGGCGGACCATAATCACACCTGAATACATCTGGTCTCTGATCATAATTAACATGAAGTCCACTATGGTTATCTCGCCACCGGGTAGCTTCAGTTGGAAAAAAGAAGCAAAAAAACACGGTAGAAGCTTATTTTATATCCCTGCATGTGCTGGTTTACAGCAATACACTACAGCATGTCAAGTTCCTTACCTAATCCAAGATCAACTAGAAAAAGTTTTTTCTCATCGGGTGTTCCAGGAGTACCAAGCAAAAAGTTCTCCGGTTTTACATCCCCATGCACATAACTGCAAACATTGATGTTATTAGAAAAGGCTGGACATATCTTGAAATGCATGGGAGGAGATGCAGCTAAAACCCTTAGTTGAGCGTAAAGATAATAGGAATCTCCATTGAACAGACAGATCCACAGCCAAAATTCAAGAAATTAAACCCCCTTTACAGAAACAGATACAAAAATACAGAACTTAAAGGGAAACAGGGAACTCCAGCAAACAAAATCAGGTAAATCTGGAACTCTGCAAAAATAAATCCCAGTTGAAAGAGAAACTATTGTAACACCTGAAATTTCCTGCATTCTTATTGTAATACTTCATTCAGCTAGACCCTTTCCTTCCCCGTATGCAATTGTGGCGGATTTAACCGATCCAATCTCGGATTAATCCGAAACTGATCAATAAGCTTCGGATAGAATTACGGATATAATTCATCTGAATCAGAAAAAGATCCGAAAAAAATTGGATCAGATTGGTTCAGATTAATCCGATGCGCATCCATAGTCGTACCAACAATGGACTCCAAAACGCTATTCCCAGCTATTACGCAACAAAATTAGACTACTCAATTACGAAATCTCTACCAGGTGTGTGCGGTTGTGACCCTTGCAAGGTGTAGATTACCGCGTTTTAAAACTTGATTCGTAAAACTCATCAGTTTTCTTCTTCCTCGGCATAATCCGCCATTGGGAAGTATAGGCTATTATTCCGGCTTGTTTTCTTATCAAAACCTTGTTCGAGTTTTCCAAACATGCTCTTCCTTGTGCGTAGAGTCCTTGGGAATTCGGTTCGTGAAAAACACATATCAAAGGCACACAAGCTTCCCCAACATCACCTTCTTCTCCGTCAATTCCAGTTCACGAGTTAATGTTTGGCAACATTTATACAATTTGAGATTTAACAGTTTAGTTTACATTTACATTTACAGTTTAGAATCGAATATCCAACTATTTACATTTAAACTCCCGAACTTTGCTTTTTCTTTGTCCAAAACTTCTTCAAGATTTAGTTTCTACCCTAGTTTTACTTCCTCTCCGTTTTCAAGTCTTGGTTACACTTGTACCATTCGGAATAGGATAGCTTATACGGCTCTTGCAGAATTTGGAATTGGTTAGTGCTTATAGGCAGGTTTGTGATCTTATTGAACTTCTTGAGACCTTGCACTTGGATGAGAGACACTAATTTTGTTTTGGTTTTCGCTTGTATCTTGGGTTAATTTATTTTTGCACTTAGGATAGTTTATTTTGATTGATTGACTCAGATTGACAGTTTAGCCAAACTAGGTTGGGGTATTCTGATTAGCATTCAAGTCTTGAGAAATGTTTCAAATTATAAGTTAGAGATTACAACATTTGAATAGCCCCCATAAACACCTGTTTCTCAAACGAGTCCAATCTCGGATAGCGTCAGTAGCCGTGGCTCGATCATCAGGGGTGGCGGTCAAAGCTGGGTGTTATAATGTTTTTAAAAAAAAGGTCACTTTTGTAATGTATTTGGGATAAAATTTGACAACAAGAAGGCTATTATTAGGTTAATAAATAAATGTCTAACTATTAAAATAATAATTCTAGAATCATATTCAGATTCAGGTGGGCAGTATTGTCCGAGTTGGGAAGTACCCTTGGTCAACACAAAACTGGACCCAAATGTAATTGTTAAAATCATAGGAACTTAGATGTAATAGCATGATTTATTAAGGGTAACAGATGAGATTTAATCCTAGTTAGAGATTACTAGCTCAACTTTTAATTGTATCCTGGAAAGCCCTTTCTATTAAAACGTAAGAAATTTTCAGGTAGTTACAACTATGGTGAACGGAAACACTCCTTGGCTTTAGTTCAGAACATTTAACTGTACATGCTAAGGTTTTTAAAATAATCCCAAAGAAATGAGTTAATAACAGTAGACTTCCAAAAGATGGAGCAGATAAAGTTTGTTTAGAAGTCTAATACTAAAATATCCCAGAAATAAATTTTCCATCGGAACCATTTCAAGAATTTAAAAGCACATCCCAGTTCTTTCACATGGCATATGAGACATGAAAAAAAAAACACAAACAAACAACAAAACCACACGACACTAAACCAGAGATAATTTATGAAATTTACCCTCTCGAGTGCAGCTTCTCTAAAATGGAGATGGCTTCAATAGCAATACATGCCACCATTTCTGTGGACATGCTGTAAAAGATACAATTTAATGTTATACGAGATGATTAGAAGAAGAAACAAGAGTATGTGTATACACATAAAATATTATTCTAGTACTTACGTCTGAGAGTTGTTCCAGACATCCCATAAACTAGGACCAAGCATATCCATAACCTGGAATAATTACAGATGTCATTATGCTAACTGATTAACAAAGGATTAACAAAAAGTATTCAGGGTAAAGTTTACAATGTCAAGTACCATAATATAGTAGTCTCCCTGCCGGCCTTTGTAGTGTACACGCGGTATCCCATGACTCCCACCGAGTATACTGGAAAAAAGCAGTGGGTGATATGTCATTTTTTAGAGCTTGTGGTAAAAGCATGCAGAAGAAGTACGAATGGCACAAGAAGATTCAATTACTCACGTGTAGACTTGCCATTCATGCGGTGGTCCATAATTACAACCTTTGCTAGTCCGATGCTCAAATTTTAATGCAACCTAAAAAACTAACTGTTGTAAAATATCCTGGAGAAACAGGAATCTCTAATATACAACCAAGACTGGGCCAAGTACATACCTCTACAGCTCCTGGACCTGTTCGCTCCTTTGGATTAGTCGGATTGAGTCGACGACCAACATACACTTGTCCAAATCCTCCCTTCCCTAGTTTCTTCTCGATTTTATAATTTGGAGAACCACCGACCTGGGCCTGTTTAAAAGAACTCAAATGAAACATAATACAACAGTTGGTCGAATTTTAAATGGTAAAGCTGCCATCAGATCTCAAGAATCAAACTTTAGATAGATAACCAAACAGATAGTTACACACAGAGAATCACCACATATGATGGCAGCTTTACTTAAACAGGAACATAGTTTTGATGTCTGCATTTTGTGAAATCCTTAGATTAGACCAATTTTCCTAGCATTAGGAAAAAACACGGCACCACCACTTTCCCCCAAATTACACTAGCATAAAGTAAGGTTTCGAAAAATCAAGTTTTTACTCCTGAATTTTACTTGCTAATAATCTAACCAGCCTAAACAGCAAGTCAGACCAAAGAAACAAGACAAGAAATCATTTTTCTGAACAAATCCTCTCACGCATATATAGAAAATCAAACATATCCATATGCAAATTTCAGCAGACAAAAATGCATCTTTCTACAGCACGACAACTAGTCATGAGCAGCTAAAACAATTAATTTATTAATAACAAAAGAAAAACTTGATATCATAAGCTTATCGGATAAGTATACGAATTCATTCAAACAAAAATAAATGAAGAAAGCAGTAATAATACAATAAATGAAAACTGTAGTAGCAACAATTAATTCAATTAACTGACCGTATCAGGGAGAGGAGCAGTAGCCCCATCATCATCACCCTTATCGCTTCCATCATAATCATCCATTTTCTTCTTCTTCCTGAACAACTTTCTTGTTACTTTCCGCTAAATCAACACTAGAGAGAAGTTGTGGAATTAGGTAGGATTCTTGAAGATCGGCTGAAGGGTGAAAGTAGCAGCACTATGAAGAAGAGAAGAGGGAGTCGATGACAGCCGATCGGAGTATTTGAAGAGGATTTGTGGAAGAAGAAACTAGGGTTGATAGATTTGGGGGGAAATGAAAATGGAACAGTAGCTCCAATACTGTAAAAATTGTTCTAGGGCATTGCAAATCTTGTGTGCATTGGTGACATGGCGGTAACCCATTGGTTAGGAGTTGGGACGTAGTACTAGAATGATTTTTTTTTCTTCGGAAATATCTCGGACCCATACTATCTTAAAAATAGTACTAACCCGAGGCATGATTTACTTATAAAAATACTCAAACGATAATTCAAATTTAAATTAACAAAGATTCAATATCGAATAATTTAGAAGATAATGCAAACTCAATGTGTACAACATATAAGTTAAAATTACCTACTAGCTTGTATTATAAAGCTGTATAGTAGCTATTTTGAAATAATAAAATATATATATGTATGTATGTATGTTACATATATAATATACAACATATAAGTTAAAATTAAATAAAATAGTAATTCAAATTATAAATATGTATACGTTCATTATTTATTCATGTTAACGGATGAAAAAACATCTTTCAAATCAACAAATTATGGATGTTTTAACTCAATGCAAAATTATTGCATCAATCAGGCAAGAAAGTTGGGGATAATTCGGAATAAGATAGTACATAAGTACACAAAATTTCATGTCATGAAGAAGCTTTGAACTTATTTGACAAGTTAGAGATGTTTTGAATTAAACAAAAATGCTCAATATATATATATATATCAGCTAATAAACATATGGAATTGTAGCTAAAAGAATTTATTATATTACAAAAATTTAAGTCACTATCACATAGTACAGCTTGAATAAGTATATTGAATAAAAAAATTCATAACTAAAAAACATCTCTAACTAAAAACATATATATCATGTATTTTTTTTGTATTGTATATTACTTTTTTTTTCTAGTTTTTTATTGAAATAGTAGTTATATTATGATCGAAACAGAGAGTGGTAGATGATGGTTCGGATGAAGGTATTTGTAGGGATTGTGAATATTCACCACACTTGGTGAGAGTGCATTAAGCATTAAGACGTATAAATACATGTTACAATGTAGGAATACAAGGAAGGAAAATACTACATAATATTATACAGAATTTATACCCTGAATAGTCCTAACCCCATTCCCCCCCCCCCCCCCCCCCAAGCAAAGCGTGGGATTGGGTAGAACGCAAAGCTTGGATCGGAAGAATTCAAACAGGGGACGAGCAAGGCTCTTTGTAAACACATCAACCAACTGCAAGTGCGAGGGGACAAACTGCGTAGAGATTGAGCCTTTCGAAACAAGTTCCCAAACAAAATGATAGTCTATGTCGATGTGTTTGGCGCGCTTATGAGCCACCGGATTTTAGCTAAGAAAGATAGCGCTTTTGTTGTCACATAGCAACAAAGGAGGGGTTGGTGGTGTAAGACAGAGTTCACGCAAGAGTTGGGAGACCCAAACAACTTCAGCAGCGGTGTGAGCAAGTGCCCTGTATTCGGATTTACAACTGGAGCGAGCTATTGTTGGTTGTTTCTTTGCAAACCAAGAAACTAAATTGTCACCCAGAAACAATGCATAACCATATGTAGAACGACGAGTTTCAACACAGCGGGCCCAATCCGCATCAAAATAAGCAAGAAGTTGAGGTGCCGATGTACGAGTAAAGGAAAGGCCGAAAGCAATGGTGCCTTTGATGTACCTGAGAATGCGTTTAACATGCTAAAAATGTTCAACAGTTAGAGCTTGCGTATACTGACTTATCGTGTTGACAACATAAGATAAGTCAGGATGCGTGATGGTGAGGTATTGAAGAGCTCCTACAAGTGAGCGGTATATAGTAGTATCCTCAAATGGAGCCCCATCACTAATCATCGAGTGGTGTAGAGATGGGTTTGGCATGGAGCATCTCAGCATGAGTTAGAATGTCAGAAGCATATTTTTGTTGCCCAAGAAAAAGTCCATCAGAAGTATATGTGATTTCCAGCTCAAGAAAGTAGTTTGACTTCCCTGGATCCTTAATAGAGAATTCTCTATTCATTCGAGATATTAAGGTGCGAATGAGAGATGAATTATTCCCGGTGAGAATGATGTCATCAACGTAAACCAATATGTAAAGAGTAGAGACACCTTGGATAAAAATGAAAAAAGATGGATCAGATTTGCTGCAAATAAAACCAAGGAGGGTAAGAAAGTCACTGAATCGTTGAAACCACGCACATGGCACCTGCTTGTGTCCATAAAGAGCCCGGTGAAGTTTACAAACATGGTTGGGAAACTGTTCATCAATAAAGCCCGGAGGTTGTTCCATAAAAACCGTCTCGGCTAAGAAACCATTGAGAAAGGCATTTTTAACATCAAGTTGATGGAGTTCCCAACTGCGTAAGACAACAACTGTTAGTGTAATACGAACGGTGGCAGCTTTCACGACTGAACTAAAGGTCTGGTTATAATCAAAACCAGGATGTTGAGAGAAGCCTTATGCCACCAGGTGAGCTTTAAAACGTTCAACAGAACCATCAGAAAGATATTTCGTCCGAAATATCCACTTCGAGCCAACAATATTGGTATTAACCGGGCGCGGGACAAGAAGCCATGTGTTATTTTGGCGAAGTGCAGCAATCTCTTCAATCATAGCAGCAAGCCATGCTGGTTGTTTAATAGCAGACTTGAAACTCTTTGGTTCAGCGGTGGTTAATAGAGCATGTAGTAAAGGGGTCACTGAATATGAGACAAAGTCAGGAAATAATTTGGGATTGAACGGACCGACCTGACCACGTGTGACCATTGTATGAGAAGGATGTGGCAGCGGTGGGCGCCCATGTCGAGCTGGGGCAGATGGAGTGGCATGTTGAAGTGGATTTGCTGAAAGAGGAGTAGCAGGGCCAGGTGAGGGTGGATCAGGAACTAGCGGCTGTTATGCAGCCAATGGTACAGTAGGAAGGGCTGGACAAAGTGAAATGTGCCCAACCGAGGAATGAGAGCAGGTCGTTCATGGGGCCGGAGTGGCAGGCGTTGTTTTTCGAGGTGGGGAAAAACCTGTGGAAGAGATGCACGACTCCATGAAGGAGGAAAAATCCAAGTCAGATATGGGCGTGTTTTGAGGCTTATCTGCCAAAGGAAAACACTTCTGATCAAATTGAGCATGCCTTGTGATGTACAATCGAGTGGTTAAGGTGTCAAAGCATCGAAAACCTTTATGATTATTGATGTAACCAAGAAAGATGCATGGAACACTCCGATGTGAGAATTTATTAGTTGCGTAATCACGTAAACAGGGGTAAACTCTGCAACCAAATGGATGGAAGTTTTCATAATTAGGTGGATGGCTAAACAATAATTCATAACGTGACTTCTGCTGCAAAAGAGGTGTAGGTAAGCGATTTATGGTATACACAGCAGCACTAAAGGCGTCAAACCAAAAAATAGGAGCCATATGAGCATGAAACATCATAGCTAATCCAGTTTCTGTGATGTGTCGATGCTTGCGCTCGGCCCAACCATTTTGTGCCGGAGTGTAAGGCCATGACATGTTATGTTGGATTCCATTTGAGCGAAAGAGATCCTGAACACGTGAGTTTGTAAATTCAGTCCACCATCTGACTGAAACACTTTAATTTTCCTGGAGAATTGAGTTTCAACTAAACTCTGAAACTGAAACAAGGACAGCATAAAAATCAGACTTCAAGCGAAGAGGATACATCCATGTGAAACGGGAATAATCATCAACAAAAATGACATAATAACGATAGCCAGCACTTGTAGCAATTGGAGCAGGTCCCCATAAGTCGCAATGAATTAAATCCAAGACATTCAAAGCACGTTTTTCATTAAGAGAAAATGATAGTCGTTTGCTTTTAGCTAACTGACAAGACTCACAAAGTGATGGAGTTGGGAGGTAACAGATAGGTACCCTACTTTATTCAAAAAAGAAATAACATCATGTGCAACATGACCTAATCTAGAATGTCATTAATTGAAAGACCCATTCAACTTCTTTGTTTTCAAGGATGCTACTAGTGCCATCTTGCTTGCTTCCAAAATATATAGTCCTTGTTCATGCCTACCTTGGGCGATTAGCTCCCCGGTTTGACGATTCTGAATGTGAAATTTATTGTTAGTAAATGTAACTTTCACAGGAGATAATCATGTGTCAACTGACTGATGGATAAAAGATTTTGCGTAAGATGAGGAACCACCAAAACATTAAGCAATTTGACAGATTCAGAAACATTAGCAGAACCAATATGTGATATAGAGAGAGATGTGCCATTACCAACCATGACACGATTATTACCAGAATATGGATCTACAACATCAAGATTTGAAACCGAAGTTGTCATGTGAGCGGATGCACCGGTCTCAACATACCAATCAGGGTCATTTGGATGTGAAATCTGACTCGAAGCATTAAAGGCTTCGGCAAGTTGAGCAGACGGGGCAGAGGTGTTGCCATAGCGCTGTGGACATTTGTCAGCGTAATGCCCTTCTTCACAACATATTTGACACCTAGGAGGACGACGAGGGCCTCCACGACCACCTTTAGTTCCACCACGACCAGTGCCATAGGATTTTCCACCTCGCTAGCCTCCATGATTTTTGTTGCGAGGCTGATGAACCTAATGTACAGGTCGATGGGAAGCAAGAAAAGCGGTTGTAACAGGTTGGGGGTTCATCAAGAGATTTATTGAACATTTCCACACTTTCAGCTTGTGGAAGAAGTTCCTTTTTTTTTTTTTTTTTTTGAAAAGTTTAAAGGTTTTATTGCCACTCACAAGTCTTGGAACACCAGAAGTGTTCAAGACAAACCAAAAATACAAGGTCCAGCTATTACAAAGGAACACAATCCAGAACTGACCAACAATTTCGAACATCAAAACCCAACCTACCAAACCAACTAAACCACTGTAGAGGCTAATAGGAAAAAACAGAAAACAGGCCATGAAATCGACCAAGTACCTCCCACACCTGACCAATCTCAGAACTGCAACCGAGGAAGAAAACTTGGCCACCCCGTCGTCTAGTTTTTCTCAACACCGAGGTGTCAAGCCAAGAGTCGGGGGTGCAAACCAAGTCCGAAGTGGTGAGATACCTCTCTATGAATAGGAAGAAATAAAGAGAGGTGATTTACCACTAAGACCTCCAAAGAAGAGTAAAGAGAAAGGGATGTACCAGGCAACTTGGCCTCCAACACGCCTCCTTCCCAGACTAAAATCAGCAATAGGGCCCCATAAAAACAGACTCAAAACCACGACTGCTACTTCTAAAACTCATTCTTTTCAGCTGAAATAACTAGGGAATATTTAGGACCCCCTTTGGACATAGCTCCCAATCCACAAACTTGTACGAAGAAAGGAACACACTTTTATTTTTCAACCACGACCAAGAGTTGAACTTTAACTGGTCCACAATCTTTGAGGCCATCTTCCTCACCCCATTGAACAACATATCATTTCTTGCTTTCCACAAAAACCAAATCGTTCCGTGCCAGAAAACTTGCCAAACTTCTCTGAATTTTTGTGGAGCTAACCTTGAAAATGCATCCAGGTTTTTCTCTCCTCCTTCCCACTGTATCAATTGAATATTCAGCCATCCACACACTCCTCTCCACACTTGTGTAGCCAGATACACTCGAAAAATAGGTGGTCTGTTGTTTCCTCTAAACCACCATCGCACATCTTGCATCCAATTGCTTCTTCACTTCGCAACAATCCACGTCTCTTTAGGTTGGGCATAACAGGTAATCTGTTCTGGAGGAGTTTCCATACAAAAGTGCATATCTTCAGAGGTGCTAATTTGATCCAAATCAATTTTGGATTACCTGGGATCTGCGTGGTACCAAGAGCAGTGATTTTCACCAATTGCTCGTAACCTGACTTAGCCGAGAAGACCCCTGACTTGTCAAATTTCCAGCGCCATCGGTTTTTTCCATCCAAAAATTTGCAAAAATTGTTAATATACAGAGTGATTTCAGCTACCATATCTTCCTCTCAGGCAAACAAGTTTCGTCTCCATTTCCAACACCCCACAACACCCCGAGGTCCGGACTTAATTCTCTCCTCCACTGGACATCTTTTTTCCAATTCTAAGCTATACAGCATCGGAAAGAAATCTCTTAGCCTACCACCTAACTCGACCCAAACATCTTCCCAAAAAAGAGTACTTTTCCCGTCCCCAATTTGCCTAAATATCCCTTCCCGAAACCAATTACTACAGCCCACAAATTTAACAATATCCTGCCACCAAGAGGATCAATATCTACCCCATACTTTTCCTTCCAAACTAGTCTCGACACACTTTGACAACTCCCCATATTTAGAATTCAATATTTTAATCCAAAGTGAATCACCACCACCTAATAATCTCCACACCCATTTACCCAACAAGGAAAGATTAAACAACTCAAGATTTTTTTAACCCCCCCCCCCCCCCCCCCCCCCCCCCCCCCCCCATAAGAAGTGATGTTGTAGTTTTTTGTAATTGGTTAAGGATAAAAGGAGGAGCTTTGAAAAAGGAGAGAAAGTAGATAGGGATGGAGGATAGCACCAAATTGGTTAACACGATTCTTACACCGAAGGATAGGAAATTATTCTCCCATTTCTCCAACCGGTTCGTCACTTTATTCACCACCTTACTCCACACCTTCTTACCGCTTGGCTTGGCTCCTATCGGCAAACCCAAGTAATCAAAAGGCAGTTTCCCCGAATCACAATTAAGTAACTTAGCCCAATTCGAAAGCTCTGCTTCCTCAATTCCGATGCCCATAATACAGCTTTTTCGGAAATTAATCTTCAAGCCCGAGTACCATTCAAAGCATCTAAGTACACTCTTGAGCACCAATATGTTTTCCACTTTCGCCTCACCGAAGATAATAGAATCATCAACATATTGGAGGAGGGAGACCTCAACTTCCTCCACTCCAACTCTGACTTGTGAGAAAAGACAGAAGAAACAGCCTTAGCCAACATCCTACTTAGGCCTTCCGCCACAATAAGCTAGAGGAATGGGGATAAAGGATCCCCTCGTCGGATTCCTCTTCCTAATTTTAGCGGTGAAGTAGGACTTCCATTTAACAAAATCGATGTTTCCGCCGAGGAGATACACTCCTTTATCCACCTACACCACCTATCTCCAAAACCCATCAGCTCCATCATATCCAAAGGAAAAGCCCAATTAACTGAATCGTAAACTTTTTCAAAGTCGATCTTGAACATAAACAGAGACTTCTTCTTCTTCTTCTTCTTCTTCTTCTTCTTCTTCTTCTTCTTCTTCTTCTTCTATCTCATTGGCCACAGCTACACCGTCAAGGATGTTTCTACCTCTAATGAACGCCGATTGAGACAAAGAGATCACCTTATGCACCACCTTTTCCAAACGGTTTGCCAATACTTTAGCTAGCACTTTATACACACCACCAATGAGAGATATAGGGCGAAATTCCTCTATAGACAAAGGATTTGCTCTTTTTGGTATCAGAGTAATGAAAGAGCTGTTTAGGCCCCGGACCAGTTTAGCTTTCTCATGGAATTCTTCGAAAAACTTAATGAAATCTGCCTCTAGCACCTCCCAAAAGGACCGAAAGAATTTGAAATTGAAACCGTCTGGTCCCGGACACTTATCAATTCCGCAATCCCATACTGCCATTTTGATTTCGTCCGGAGAGAATTGATCTTCCAAAACACAACAGTCTGATGTATCTATTTTGGCGCCCAGTAGTCCATCTTTGCGCAGACTATTATACCCACTTCTTTGAGCAAATAGCGTGGAAAAGTGACTTTTTTACGGCATCCTTTAACTCGTCAACCTCTTCAATCCATCTGCCAGAAAATATCAGCCCTTTAATACCCCTTACTCGACCCTTTTTTCAACACACTTGTGGAAAAACCTCGAGTTAGTGTCACCCTCTTTTACCCAAGCGTTTCTTGATTGTTGGAATCTCAACTGATCCTTAAATTCGAGCAATCGGTTGAGTTCGACCCACGCCTGTTTTCGCTCAATTCTATTCGTCTCATCAAGACAACCTTCTCCCAACTTTTCATCAAAACCACTGACTTCATCAATAGCTGTATCCTTTTATCTAACTGACCATAATTCTGCTCATGCCACTCCTTAATTTTCCCTTTCACCCACTTTAGCTTCTCTTTAAGGACAAAACCGCTCCACCCTTTAATCGAGCACTTCTTCCATTCTTCCATGACCAACTCTTTGAAGCTTTCCTCTTCGATCCACCCACTTACAAATTTGAATGGTTTTGGCCCCCAGTTTTTGGTGTCTTCTTTAAACAAAATGGCTGCGTGGTCCGACACTTTTCTCTTCAAACCAAATTGTGCAAGATTTGACCAATTGGAGAGCTACTCGCTCGAAAGAAGAAATCTGTCAAGTCTAGAACAGCCTTGGCCATTATCTCGATACCTGGTGAACTTTCTTCTTTCCAATGGGAGATCCACCAGCTCAAGATTATGAATTAATTAATTGAATTCTCGCATTTCCCGACTTCTATCTTGATTCCTAACTCCCCTTCTTTCCTCTTCCGACCTAACCGTGTTGAAATCCCCACAGATGCACCAACGCTCTTTTTCTCTACCTCTCATTCGTTCCTCAAGCAGTCTCCACAATTCTTTCTTCCCTGATCTGTTGCATGGTCATAGACATTAACAAGATTTACCGGAACTACTTTCCATAGCCCCAAGACACCAAGTAAACCTTTTTTGCCCCACAACTCTGTTCTCACAAACACATCTTTGTCCCAAATGCAACATAATCCCCCGGACATCCCCTCCGATCCACTGAACACCCAGTTACACTCACTGTTCCCCCACAAGATGTATGCAAGTCTTTCATCAACCACATCCAACTTTGTTTCCTGTAGACATAAGAATTCCACCTTTTCTTTGGCCACTAGCTCTCTAATTTCACTTTTCTTGGATCTTCCCCCTAAACCTCTTATATTTAGAATAATTATCCGCATAATTTACCTCGTCTATCTCCTTAACCTGATTGTCAGTAACCACAACAGACCCTTCAGCCACATCTCTCTTCTCCCAATTTATGAATTTTTCTAAAGTTATGGCTTTCTCTTTCCCCTCCAGCAGACCCATAGATTCACCCAACTCCCACAGCTCCAGAGCCTTCTCCTCTGCCGTCTTTCTCAAGAATTGTGAATTACAAGCGAAGATGTCACAGTCTGACGGTGTTGCGCCTCCATCCAAGAACTCCCCGCCTCTTTTTCCAGCTTGCCACATCCAATTAGCTTTCCTTCCTGCTTTCAATTTTCGCCTTATTCCAAACTCCACCAATCCGACTCCACCACTCTCTTCACTCTCTAAATCGACCACCGAATATGATGTCACGATCGCTTCTTTCATACTGACTGACTTTTCCTTTGGGTTTTGCTTAGTACGGCAATTTCTCTTAACTGTAACCGGATTCAAAGAATTGATGGGAGGTTTTAGGTTGAATGGATCTTTAGACAATTGAGATAGAAGCTTTTCTTTTCTTCTCCACGTTTTCTCTGTTTCAACGCCAGGATACTCTTTTCGACTTTCATTTGCTAGCTCTTCAACATGATGGGCCAAAGGTTCCTTGCCTTTTGGATCATTGCTATCTGGGACCAAAAAATCAGGACATTTAGAAGGCCCAATCTCAACCTGGTTACTTTTAGGAGATTGGGTTTGGCCCAACAACTCATTTGTTTCCAACAGATACTTGTCAGGCGAAAATTCTCCAAAGCATTCAATCAATCTCTCACCTAAATCCAGCTTTAACTCAGTCTCATGATGAATTTTGCATGGGTTCTCCCTAATTGTCTTGGAAACACCCTCCTCTTCAATATCTGTCGTCGAATTTTTTCCCCCAAGGTCCAAGCTGTCTGTTACCTTTTCCAACGCCTGTTCATCTTCCAACTCCACATTTTCGACGTCGAAGTCTATTTTGATGATTGAGTCTCGATCGGAAACACCATCATCGCCAAAAGACTCTGAATATTCTGACTCTGAACTATCCGAATACTGATTCACTCCACCCGCTGCAGCAAAATTCCTAGGATCCCGGAACGAAGATGACTCTGCCTCTACAACATGCAAAACAAAGCACTTATCCCACACTTGAAAATCGAAATCAATGCAAATTTTATTAAACATAGGTGTATCTAATAAAATCCTTCCTTTCATAAGATCCGTTCTGGACGTAGTGTCTGAGTCTATTTCTCTTTTCCTAAACGATTATCGATTCTTCGAAAGAATTGCTCACACCACGCGTGAAGAGGAACCCCAAAGACTTCCACCCATACCCTTCTTCTCCCATTCACATCAGATTCCTTCCATCTTCTTACCATGGAGAAGCATAACTTTAACCAATCGGGTTTTTCATTCAAAATCTTTTGGCTTTCCTCCCCATTTTCTGCGTCGAGGATCCATTCCTCACTCAACAAACGACATACCCTAGTTTTCACGTACCCTCTATGTGAGACCCCTCGGGAAAAAAAATCCTTAGGAACTCAGTTAGAAGAGTAAGGTAAACGTTTGAATAAAGAGACAGAATATCTTATATTAATTTATAAATTAGTCGTTTATGAACATTTAATGGAATTACAACTAACGTAATGGCATGCCCGAAGGAGAGCACCACGAAGAGTCGAAGTAACCTCGGGTCGAGGTAATACAAATACGTCCCTTCTCAACCATCTTATGTTTAACCGAGTGATTTCAAAACTAAGTGACGATTTCAAGGAATCGAAATGACTAAATCCAAAATCCAAAAACGTAAAGAAACAAAAAAATCCATTTAAATCAAGTTTTCAAATCAACGGCGGAAGATACAAGATACTTGGGAGAAGAAATACAGGAATAAAAAAAAAGATAACCAAATTTATTATAGGGTTTTTTGCTAGAATTATAGACCAAGAGAAAAAGCCATTAGATAACGGAATCATAAAGGGTAAGTAATTATCTTAAACTCGAATCGAACATTATAATGGTCAAATGTATAAATATTTTAGACCACAAGCCACAACAAAATAATCAACTAGTAGATGGTCATGTAACGCATGACAAGTTGACTATAGTCAACCCAAAAAAATTGGTTACTCTCTATATACACATAGTATAGACATACTTGTATACATACAAGTATTTACCACAACCTACTCCATTATACACCATAAATAGGTGGGCACCATCTTCTTCCTCCTTCACTCTCTCCTTCTTCAACCTCCATTAACAAACCTCCATAGCCAAACTCCTTCAAGCTTCACATCTCTACTTATCCTTCACCATTTCTCACATGCAAATACATATTCCTTATCCTCTCAACTTGAGAAAGCTAATGACACATCTCAATTCATGATCAAGCTACAACAACAAGTTAGAAGGTAATAAAATCATACCCATTCCTTTCCCTTGTTCTTCTATTTCATCCTTTTCATTCTTTTCACTCTCTAACACATCTAAGTCCATTCAACACTTGCTAGGAGTTCAATTTTTCAATCCAATTTCGAAGTGGAGAATGAATTGATTCAAAACTTTATGAAGAAAAGTGAAAAGGTGGGTTAAAAGTTGTTCTTCTCACTAGTTTTTAAATCTTGATGCATGCATGTTTTCTTGATGATTTTCACTTACAAACTAAAGTAAATGAGTAATATGGCCTCACTATCAATTGGGTAAGTCAATTAATGAATTGCATGTTGATTTTGAAGTAGTAGAAACTCAAATCTTGAAAATTCCCAAATCCCGTAAGCAATCTGCCCTATTTTTGTAAAATGAAAATTAAATACTTTCCTTCATTTTTTGATGTTGATAATTTAAATAGACATGTAAAACATTATCATTTATCTCTGAGATTTAGAATTTGGTTAAAATGAGTTTTAATGAATTAACTAAAATTCACGAAAGTTTCAACATTTACAATGTTGACAGAACAGGGTACTGTTAGTAAAACCCCAATCATGCTTCTTAAAAATGATAAAATTGTCTTTAATCTATGAAAAATGAAATATCCATGAGATGTTGATATTTCCCAGCAAGAATTATGATATTTGGAGTTGTATTAAATATTTGGTGAATATTTCTTCATCATTGCTCATTGCATGAGCAGTTTAGGTAGAAAATTCCTAGGCGATAGTATATAAAGGTGTTTTAGACTTTTGAATAGAAAACACAGTAATCTAGCATAAAAAAATTAGAAACACGAGAATTGAGAACGTTTGACCACTGAAATGTATTTTAGAATGAAGGACTAGCAAACTGCCAGAATCGGGATTTTATGAACCGAACCTAAATTTAATGAGATCACACCAAAAAGGGAAACTAAATCGTGATGGAAGAAGATGTCTTGGACGTACTGTTATTGATTGCTAGCTTGATCTTTTGGGCAAGAAAGCTTATAAATAGTTGGTCTTACATTCATTAGGGACATTTGTATGTACTTGAACTCGAAGGTGCTGTGTATTTTATCCTTTGTGAGTCTCCTAATGAGTCATATAATTAGGTTGTTAGATATGTGCTTGGTGACATGTTAATGTTTATCTTCTTTAAGTGTTCTGTTAGTAATCCAATTTGTAT
This sequence comes from Plantago major, assembly GCA_026545765.1. Taxonomy (NCBI): domain Eukaryota; kingdom Viridiplantae; phylum Streptophyta; class Magnoliopsida; order Lamiales; family Plantaginaceae; genus Plantago; species Plantago major. Next base: position 28,427,380 of record CM048841.1, read on the forward strand.
CACTGTCTGATGTTATTGCATAAATTGCCAGCCTTGTTGCTTTGTTATTGTATTTCTGTGTTCAGACTTGTGAAGCATATCATGTTATATTTAAATAATTGTGTGTTCTTGTCCAGTTAGTCAGATTATATGCATAATTGTGTGATTAGTGATAAATATACGTTACTGCTTATCTTTATAATTGTTAGCGACAAATTGTTAAATTATTATGTAATTATAGGCCTAGTTGATTCTACTGGCTTATGCTCGTTTGTCGGGGTTAAAGGGTATCGATAAGTGTTTTTGCGTAATATTAAGTAGTGTTACCTTTTATCAGGATTTGCGGGTTGCTATTTGGCAAGGTCATCTAAGGTGAGTGTTCTACCAAAAAAGTATATGTATAGTTTGCGAAACTACAAGAAGCTATTTTAATATATATATATATATATAGTACTGCATCTCAAATATTGTGAAACTCATGAAATCAAGTTCTGAAAACTGCATCAAATCTTTTTCTCATGCTTCCGCTCTAAAAAGATATATATGTATATGATTTATTATGATCTTCGTTTGATTTGATTGATTGATTCGCCTCGACCGATATGTGCGCAATTGTGGTGGGGGTTTCTGAGTGGACATACTTGGGCAGTTGTGTCTGTCGAGTTGTTCATGAAGTACCTCTGGTTACTATCCCTAGACGCGAGGCAGAAGTCGCCGAGGTCTTTGGGAGTAGTAGTGTTCCACCCCTGTACCACGGCAGGGTCTTCGTCTTCGTTTGACAGTGGTAGCACCCTGTCTGGAGTGATAAGGGCTTGGATTGGGGTTATAAGGTTGACTGCACCAACGATAATTTATTCGCTTCGTTATATGTCTTTCTTCGACTATTTTTATATTAAGATTCGTTTGATTTTAAAAACCACACTTCGTTATTACATAATTCGTTGTTCACTTAGCACAGAACCTCACTGAGTTTTATCTCACACTTGATTTGTTACCTTCTTGTAGATTTTGGCGCCTTGGAGTCCTAGACGTTCAGCAACAGAGAGAGTGGGGTTTCTTTTATAAGTTTTGGATTGTCGGAAAAATTATTTTGAACCAGCTTCGTTTAGACTTGTGTAAAACTTTTGCGTCTTCTCTAGATTTTTCAAATAAAGAATTTTATTTTTATTACTGTAAATGTTCGGGTCGTTACACTCTGGCCTGTAGAAATTCCACAATATCTACTGCTTCCATTGTCTTCTTGGTGCTACAGATTAGACAATTTTTTGCTCACCGAATTGAATTTGTATCCTGAACAAAGATGGCAGATTTTATAGGATTTTTGCAAGGTATTTTCCTGCTCGTCCGAGGATCTTCCACTACAGGTCTTAACATTGCCTTCTCAACCGGCTTGTTGATTACCCGCTCATTTTTGCTAACCACAACATTCGAAAAACTCTGGCCTTCCTCGAACTTTCTACCATAAACTTCAACTTTTCTGAGCTGTCCTTCCGCTTTTCTAGGCTGATCATTTCTGTCACAGAGAGCAATATTTGCCAGAATCTTGTAACTACTAATCCAGAGACTCTTGGCACCCATAAGAATCTCGCCTATATTCGCCCTACTATCGAATCTTGCAAAGGCAAACTTTTTTCCGCCCGCATTTCTCTTCCCTGGAGTAAAAACATCTATAACTGGACCAATTTTTGAAAGTTCACCTTTAAGTTGGCCAGTGGTACAGTCATCAGGAAAGTTGGAAATGTAAAGAGAGGAGGAAAGTTTTTCAAGCTTCTCCACCCATTTTTCTTGAATCAACCCAAATCTGCCCTCCGATGGAAAACTCTTATTAACTTCTCTGATGCTAAAAGGGTACCTAGATGGGGGTTCGAGGAGAAGTTTTGAAATTGTTGCCCCAAGCCACGAAGAAACTAACGTGTTTTGTCTGTCTCACTGATTTTGCAACTTATTGACGCCAATTGGTCGCAAATGGATTTGAATTGCCGCCCGTAGGGGTGTACATTTAAACCGAATCCGAAAAACCAATCCGAAAATCCGACAAAACCAATTCGATCCAGTGTATTTGGATCGGATTACAGATTAGAACTTTTAAGATCCGAAAAAATCGGATCGGATCGAATTAAATCCGTGAATTTTCGGATTAATCCGACCGATCCAAAAAAATTAAATAAATATATATAATGCTGCTTCTTTGCCTCTCAACCAAAAAAATCATCACATATCATCACATCTATTAAATCTTCACAAACCACATGTCATCTCATATCAGCACATCTATCTATATTTTAAAAAAATCCCAACCCATTTGACTTTCTTCTCAGATCTTCACGCCTCCTTTCTTCTCTGATCTCCTTCTTTTCAGATCTTCACGCCTCCTTTATTCTCTAATCTTCTTTCTTCTCAGACTTCACGCCTCCTTTCTTCTCAGATCTTCACAGTTCACCGATCGTGCGCCTCTCACTCACAACTCCTTCCCTGCAAGACTGTAACAGATTTGACCTACCATCTCCATGATTCTGTCTCGCTCCACCCGCGATGATAAATAGCTTAGAGTCCACCGTGTTGATTTTGGTTCGTGGTAGGCACTGTGCGTTGCAGATCAGCAATCTCACCGAGGATTTATTCCTATTGTGTTTTGGGAAAATTGGAATTTTTCTTAATTTTTATTAAATTCGAATTTTATCCGATCCGAAATCGGATTGATCCGAATCTGATCCGATACTTCAGATCGGATTTTGGATTGAGCAATATTTGCTCCGAAATTTCGGATCAATCCGAATTTCGGATCGGATTGATCCGAATGTGCACCCCTAGCCGCCCGTATTCGGTGATTGTACGAGTACCTTTCTTCACTAACTGCAGGTCATCCTTGAGACGAATCTCATGGACTTTTGAGCTGTGCTGGGAAAGTGGTTTCCAACGTCTCCCAAACTTGACGAGACGTAATATGTCCAACAATTTCTGGTTGAACTTCTTCATTGAGATTAGTGACAAGAAGACTTCACAAAAGCTGATCTTATTAAATTCGAATTTTATCCGATCCGAAATCGGATTGATCCGAATCTGATCCGATACTTCAGATCGGATTTTGGATTGAGCAATATTTGCTCCGAAATTTCGGATCAATTTGAATTTCGGATCGGATTGATCCGAATGTGCACCCCTAGCCGCCCGTATTCGGTGATTGTACGAGTACCTTTCTTCACTAACTGCAGGTCATCCTTGAGACGAATCTCATGGACTTTTGAGCTGTGCTGGAAAGTGGTTTCCAACGTCTCCCAAACTTGACGAGACGTAATATGTCCAACAATTTCTGGTTGAACTTCTTCATTGAGATTAGAGACAAGAAGACTTCGCAAAAGCTGATCTTGATCAACCTAATCGAAGAACTTTGGATTGTCAAGTGAGGTGTTATCTAGACCAGCAAGTTTGGAGGGTGGGGGTGGTATGGAACCATCAAGATATCCATACTTTTTCTGGGAGCGAAGTAGTGGTTCAACTTGATCACGCCACACCAAGTAGTTGGTTGATTTCAACTTGGCAATACCATGGAGGTGAATGAGAGTCGGGATGGAAAGGGTCGCATAGGGGGTGGAGGAACCGTCTGTTGCCATGGGGAGAGGATGAGAGTGGAGAAGGAAGGAGGACGGCTGCAATCCTAGGATCTTTCTGCTGATACCATGTAGGGATTGTGAATATTCACCACACTTGGTGAGAATGCATTAAGATGTATAAATACATGTTACAAGGTAGGAATACAAGGAAGGAAAATATTACACAATATTATACACAATTATATAGAATCTATACCCTGAATAGTCCTAACAGTATTGTTGGTAGAGTTATGCCCGTAGAGGAGGAATCAATTGTAATAAATCGTATTTCGGTAGTTGAAATAAAATGCATTGTACTATACAAATCCCTTGCTTCTGTTTATTATGCACTTATATATGAGTTTAGACACTTAGAAATATATCTTGAAATCCAAATGATTATCATGCGACCTTCAAGTCTAGTATACATGGGATGAATACAGTGGATTAGACTTGCAAGAGTGATATTCATTAAACAAGTCAACGATGAAGTCGTATCCTTAGGATTGGAATACGAGGATAAAGTCTTTAGTGTATTCCTCGACCAAATGAGTGGGCTGACTTATCCTAGTCGGCGATCCTGAGTGATCAGACATGTATTACACTTATATGATTTTGTGATAAATCATATATGAGTTAACACGAAGAGAAGCGAGCATTCACTAACCAATACTGTTGAACAAGATTTAGTGATTGGCTCAATATTAGTATCGTCACCGATGATCAGATGCGGCGAATCTTAACTAGTCTTCACATGGACGAACTAATGCGTGTCGCTATTTTACTTTGAGTTTCTATGGAGTGTTCACCAACGTGTGAAACCGATCTTAGTCACTTGGGTTACTTAGCTTCACATAGACATCAACGTATGTGAAAGTACTAGATTCACTACTCGATAAAACGAGGATAAAAGTTGTACTTCCATGCTAAGTTGGTTTGGGATTGCAAGTCGAAGTCCTGAGCTCAAGTTTCCTTAAGTGAAAACTGGACTCCTTCTATAGAACCAATGGTATTCATGGATAAAGAGGTAAACGAAATAAGGTCAACAGTCTTGCCTACATTTTTATTACGATCAACTGTGGAGGATCTTATACTATCATCAATGGAGATCGAATAAGATACTCTACATCTTAGAGGGTGCAACCTTACTAATATAGTAGTGACCTGGTGGGGTTTAACATGAGGATCTTCTGATTCCTAGGGTTCGGGATGTATTGAAGATGTGCATATGTCAGGAGCCTAAAGATGGTAGGTCCATCGCCCTCTTTAGCACCATACATTACCGTACAAGTAAAATAGCAAACATTTTATAGTCCCCCCAATAAACACCCTATTAACAAGAAAGTCCATCGCATTTGAACAATAACACCACAGGACAAGTTTCATAAATCAATTACGTTTTAGTCCAAAAGTCAACAGTTCTGTCCTACATGGCTGTTAAATACCTACGTGGATAATAACTTAAATGATTTTTCTTATTTTCATATTCAAATTTTGAAAAAATAAATTGCAATTGACCCCTTTTATTTTAATTCACACTCAATTTATATCCTAAAGTTTGTTATGATTCCAAATCAACCCATATTTATTTTTTCCTATTCAATTTCAACCAAATATAAATTGCAATTATACCCTCTCATTCTTCTTCCTTCTAAAAATTTCCTCTCATTCTTCTTCCTTCCAAAATTTTATTTTTCCATTTTTTCATTCTCCATTAATGGAGCTTGAAGCTCCATTAAAGGAGCTTCATTAGTGGAGCAGCTCCATTAAATGGAGCTTGAACAGCTCCTTTAATGGAGCAGCTCAAGCTCCATTTTTATGGAGCTATTCAACATCTCATCGAGCTTGAAATGGAGCTGTTCTGCTCAATTTTTACGGAGCTTGAAATGGAGCTGTTCAAGCTCCATATCTTGTAGCTCGAACAACTCCAATAATGGAGCTTTCTGCTCCATTAATGGAGCTCACCAATTGAGCCCGAATTGGGCTCCATTTGTGCCCGATTCGGGCTCCAAGCTCCACCATGGAGCTTAAAAACTCCATTGATGGAGCTTCACAGCTTGAAGCTCCATCAATGGTGAAATAAAAAAAAATTACGATTTAGGGTTAAAGAGGAAGAAGAATTAGGGAACTCAATAAATATGTTATGAAGAAGAAATCAACCAATTTCTTTTTGAGGTGTTAGAAGAAGAAGATGAAGAATAGTTTAGGATAAAAGGTTTGAAGAAGAAGAAGATGAAGAATGAAAGAGTAAAATTAGTTTGGGTCAATTTTGAAATTTTATAAACTTTACAGGGGTTAATGTGCAAAATTTGAAATTAAATTCCATGTGGAAATGTAATTCCTGGCCGGTCAACGCAAAAAATTAATTTTGGACTAAACTGTGATTGTTCAAATGTGAGGGACTAATCTGTTATTACGAACTTTATTAGGGGGACCAGGAGAAATTCACCCTATTCATTTAAAAGTTATATAAGGCGTTAGCACTTTGAATGATGTTTGATGCATTCACATTTAGATATGGGAAGTCTAAGGTGTAATTAGTTGGAACATCGATCGGGGTATGTTTAGGTAATTAATTAAAGTACATGGACTAAATTGTAATTTACCAAAGTTACAATTACGACACTTGAGATATATTCTTATGTAGATATTAATAATATAAGTGTCATGTATACTTGAAAAAAGTGTATGATCGTTTTCGGGATCATTGGAACACTTTGGAGTATACTAGAACGTCCAGGGGCTATTTTGCAAGCAATGAAAAATTTCGTATTTTGCAAATGTAAAATATCAAGTGTGTTATTTTGATAATAACAAAGATATTTTGTAAATAATATGTGTGGAAAAAGTGTTAGGATTGATGTAGAAACTTTTCGGGTTGCTTTTAGCATGTTTTTAGATCTTTGGGGTCAAAGTGCAATTTACCATAATTGGACGAATGATGCTGGACGAAAATTAATATTTAATTACTGATTTTCAGTGGAAAAAAATATATTGGAATAAGGAATGTCCTTGAAATATCTAGGAGTTCTAGTTAGTATTGAATTGGATTTCGTTGGCCAAAGCAACCTAAACTAGACTATGAAAATAAACTCCAATGATAGCAAGTATAACAAATACGATTAAATTCAAAAAATGAATTAAAAAACATAGAAAAAAGACGGTTGTGGCTGCCACAACAACTTCTTGGTAGCCTTGAGGCTGCCAAACCCTTATTCATGCGTTTTCGATCTTCTTCAACCTTCTTTTTTTTTTTTTTTTTTTTTTTTTTTTGATTTTTCGGAAATTCTAACGAACATTTAGTTAATTTTAACATAATAGGATAATTATCAAAAAAATAAGAATATTAAACTTACTTCTAATATTTATAAAACTTAAAGGTTCGTTTGTAATATGTTAAAAAGTGTCTAGCGTCTATTAAAACGTGTCCTCCATTTAACATACCACTTTGATAATTTAAACACATCGTGCACACACACACACACACACACACACACACATATATATATATATAAAAGCATACATCAAAGATTTCCCTTTTTTTTTTTTTTTTTGAGAAAACAAGTGATATATTGATATAAATCAAGTTACATCTGAATTCTGGCAGGGCAAAACCGAAGTACCACAAGTGTTTGGCGCAAAAAGTTTAGCTAATATATGAGCTAACTGATTATTACAACGACGAGTAAAACGAAAAGAACATGAATTAAAAGAGGACGCCAACATCTTGGCATCTTCTATAATTGTTCCAGCTTCTGAAAGGGATCGATCATATTGCTGCAATTGTTTAACCAAATTCTGACAGTCACCTTCTACCTCCAAATGGTCGATATCCAAAGTGTTTGCTGTGGTTAGAGCCAATTTTGCCGCAAGTGCTTCAGCTACCTCAACACTTTGTATATGGTCAACAACCTGTGTACTCCAAGCTAGTATCTCACCCTTCCAGTTCCGAACAACAGCTCCCAATCCAACCCGGCATGGATTCCGGATAACCGACGCGTCATAGTTAACCTTGTAGCATCCTTCAATTGGCGGTATCCATCCAGTAGCGATATCTGGTGGCCGTGGCTCAGCAAATATTGTCCTAGCTTCATGATAACGGAGGATGTATTGCTGGGCAAAACGAACCGATTCCGCTGTGTCATCAGTGGTGTCTTCATGGAACTTCTTATTCCGATTAGACCAAAGGTTCCAGCACGCAACAGTAAACATCTCAAGGTCACTTGTAGTTGCACGACGCCTGACTTCATCGATCCATTGAACCAAATTACTACAATCTACAACAAGGTTAAAGTGAGAAAGAGGCGAGAGAGCCCAGAACAACCTGGCATAATTACAATCACGAAAAACATGAATAATTGTCTCATTTTCAGCTCCACAAACCACATAATTGTTAGCAATATTCAATCCTCCACGACACAGCTGTTCACAAGTTGGTAAGGAATCTTTTATTAATCTCCAGAAAAAGATCTTGATCTTATTTGGTACGTTTATACCCCAAACCCAGATCCAATTCTTCTGGTTATTCGTGCTACTGGTACCTAGCCTAATCTCAGATTCTTGCAACCGCAGCCTACGAGCCATATAGTAGGCCGATTTAACAGAGAAGAAACCATGTTTTGTTCCACTCCACACTCTCACATCCGAAATGGCATGAGCAGGCAATGGAATAGCCAGAATATCATGCCAATCCTCTTCCCAGAATAGACTTTTAACAATATCCTCATCCCATCTACTGTTCTCCTGGTCAATTAAGCTGGACACACTGGTCTCCTCCAAACTATGTAAGTTAGGAGTAAAAGGCTTCATACTGGATTGACGGGGAATCCAGTTGTCCTTCCAGATATCAACATCTACCCCAGCACCAATACGCCACCCAATTCCTCTCCGAACTAAATCCATAGCATGACAAATGCTCTTCCATGTAAAAGAAGTATTGTTCTTCGGAGCGGCATCCAAAATATCACAAGAAGGGAAGTATTTAGCCTTAAGGATCCGACTAAGCAAAGAATTAGGGAAGCAAATCACCCTCCAAATTTGTTTACCCAAAAGAGCAAGATTAAAAGAACGAAGGTCCCTAAAACCCATGCCCCCATCTCGTTTGGATTCGCATAAGGTATTCCAATTAATCCAATAAATCTTCCTATTAGTACCATCCCCCCCCCCCCCAAAATTTAGCAATTAGAGACTCGATCTCAGTAAGAAGGTAATCTGGTAGCTTAAAGCAACTCATCACATAGGTAGGAATAACTTGGAGAATGGATTTAATAAGCACCTCCTTTCCTGCTTTAGATAAAGATCTAGCACCGAACCCCTCAACTTTTTTCCAAACACTCTCACGCAGCCAACCAAAAACCTCCCCTTTCGATCTACCCATCTCTGTAGGAAGGCCTAGATACTTATCATGCTTAGCCACTACTTTAACAGGTAGATGACCCCGAACCTCCTCAATCTTAGCCCTCTCCACATTCCGACTAAAAACAACAGTGGATTTATCAAGGTTTATCTCTTGCCCGGAAGCAAGGCTATATCGACGCAATAGATCAGTAATCTCCATGGCAGCTCCAGAAGTAGCTTGACAGAATAAAAGAGTATCATCAGCGAAAAGTAGATGCGAGATCCTTGGCGCACTAGGAGTCACAGCAACCCCTCGTAATGCCTCGGCTTCTCGAATAAGAGCAATGAAAGCTTCAGTGCAGAAAAGAAAGAGATAAGGAGAAAGGGGATCTCCTTACCGAATCCCCCTCTCTGGCTGGAAAGGATCAAGCTGTTCCCCGTTAAGAAGAACTGAGTAGGAAACATAACGCACACTAAGCATAATAAGGTTAATGAAAGAAACCTCAAAGCCTAGCCTCTCTAACACTCTTTCTAAAAAAGTCCATTCAACCCGATCATAGGCTTTACTCATGTCAAGCTTCAAGGCCATAAAACCCTCTCTGCCTTTAGTTTTATTTTTTTTAAAATGATTCACTTCATAAGAGACAAGTACATTATCAGTGATAAGTCGATTCGGTACAAAAGTAGATTGGGTTTCAGAAATTAGGCTGTTCATATGAGGTTTGAGTCTATTGGTAATAGCTTTGGAAGCTATTTTAAATATAACATTACTCAAACTTATAGGTCGGAACTTAGAAATCATATCTGGTGTTTTACACTTAGGAATCAGAACAATATGAGTGAAGTTCAAATTATGGTTCAGGTTCTGCTGGTTAAGAAAATTAAGCACATAAGTAGTAACATTTCTACCAACAAGATTCCAATAACGTTGATAGAAAAGGGCAGGCAAACCATCAGGGCCAGGGGATTTTAAAGGAAACATGTCAAAAAGTGCTTGTTTTACCTCTTCCGGCGTAAACGGTCGGCAAAGCTCCTGGTTGACGGATGGACTAACTCTCGACTCCATAACCCCCAATACATCATCAATCTCTGCTGGATCCGGGTTCCTGGTTTTGAAAATCGAACTGAAATAATCATTCAAAATCTACCCCATGTGCTGCTGTTCAGTTTGAAGGTTTCCGACTCCATCTCGTAGCCCCGTGATATCATTAATTCTAGCTCGTCTAGTTGCTTGAGCATGAAAAAATTTCGTATTTTTATCCCCTTCGGAAAACCATTGAACTTTTGCCCTTTGTCTCCATAGAAGTTCCTCACTATCTAATAGCTCCTCCAATTCTCTATTTGTTTCGGCTCTACAGCGTTTAATATCAGGAGTATTTGGCACTTTTTGCATCTGCTCCAACTTTTCTTTTAGCTTTCGAATCTCCTGCTTAACCGAACCAACCGAGTTTCTCGCCCAATTCAATAACGCAACTCTGCAGTTAGCTGCGTTTTCCAGAAATTCCAATTCCGCGCCCCAGTTTTCACCTATAATGCGAGCACAATCGCTCCTTTTGACCCAAATCGCCTCAAATCTAAAGCGCCGGCGTGAGTGCTTGTAGTGCCGCTTGTCAACTCGCCGGAGATGGAGCCGAATTGGCGAGTGGTCTGAATTCCGAGTGAACAGGTGTTCAATGTATGCATCTGGAAAAGCAGTAATCCAAGGCTGTGTGACTGTCCCTCTATCTAATCTTATCTGTGTAAAAGTGGAGTCATGGTGATTATTTGACCAAGTATATTTAAAGCCATCAAAATCCAAGTCAATTAGTCCACAATGGAATAGAGTAGACCTCATGTCACGCATCCTCCATTCAGGCACTGGGACCCCACCCATTTTATCATCCTGTGAATTGATTTCATTATAATCACCTATAACAATCCACTCTCTCTGTGACAAAGAAGCCAAATGTTTCAACAAAGCCCACGTACGCTTCCTTTTGCTACTATCCGGTTCACCATAAAATCCCGTGAGACGCCAAATCAAATCACTACCTTGCAATTGAACATGTGCATCAATATGATTTTTTGAAAAACTTTGGACCATTACATTAGCATCCTTCTCCCAAAGTAAGGCTAACCCTCCAGATTGTCCAATAGAAGGGACAGCCATACCAAACAAATTAAGACTCTGTTTTATTTTATCAATCCCATCGGACCCAAGGCGAGTATCCATGAGAAAGATAATTTGAGGGTGGTGAGTACAGATAAACTCTTTTAGCGCACGAACTGTCCAAGGGCCCCCCAAACCCTGACAGTTCTAACTTAGGCAACTCATTGGGATAGGCGGGGTTGCATAACAGCCTCCGCCTCTGGTCCAGAGAAATTCACATTATTAACGAGACACACTTTCTTAGTATTTGGGACAGAATCAGTCATTCTCTTTGTTTTGCTGGCTGCACGGGATTTTGGGGCAAATTTTTTAGCTATCTGTGAGTTGGTAGGTGGTCAGCCTCTTTTGCGGTTTAGGATTAGTTTGCTTGGGTTGGATTCAGCGGATTGGCTAGGCTGGCTAGGTTTAGTGGACTGGAAAGTCAGTGGTCCAGTGTTTGTATGGTTGGGGGGGGGGGGGGGAAGAGCAAATGGGCTGAATTGGGAAGGGGAAGCGGGTCCAGTAGTGTGCTTAAGATGGTTTGGGATTTGGGCCAGGGTGAGGGATTGGATTGGTTGTGGGTGTTGGGCTTGAAGGGGGAATAGTGGGGCCGAGATGTTGATATGGTCCAAGACGTCATTATTGAAAGAGAAGGCTGTGGTTGACTTAACAGAATCTGGTGCTAAATTAAAGGGAATAATTTCCTTGGAAATTTGAAAGGAGGCGTCAAAATCAATAGAGAAATTGTGTAGCTTATCTATTTCCATACCAGGATTCCCCTTATTACTCCCCAAATCTTTAATGATCCCAAAATTATCTCCATTAGCATCTTTAGCTCCTTGAAAATCTGCAACCGAATTTTCCTTTTGATGTGTTCTCACTGGACCCGTTGGAACATGTAGGGTTCCTGGGGAAAACCCCAAAATACCCTTACCACCTTCGTTTCCACTCGTCACCGAATTTCGGAACATGGCACTGGTTTGGTAGGTACGGTGAGGGATCGGGGGGCGTCCTCCTGTTCTGCTCACGCTATTCAAGTATTTAGAACCCGGATTCTTGTAGATCGCACGTAACCAATCTCCATAAGCCAATTTCGACACCTCAATTGTATTCGGATCCTCAACAAGCTTCAAACATACTGCACAATCACGAACCAAATGCCCCAACACCCCGCAATAGTAACAGAAATTCGGAAGTCATTCATAGCTCAATTGAAGTTGAATTAATTGTTTCCTTGGTCCTTCTATGCTTAAACATCGAAGCAAAGGCTTGGTAATATCAAGGCAAATTCTAACGCGCAGTGTCGTTGCGATGCTCCCCTTGTTAAAATCTATATCCAAAGCCACAAACGTACCCATAGTGTCCCCCACTATCTTGGCTAGACTCCGATGATTTCCAATAACCGGCAGACCCTGAACATGCACGTAAAAGTCACACACGTCCAGATTGACATCTAATGGTTCCTCATCTTTCTCAATCGAACGTAGAATGACTAAGTTCCTATCGAATGCCCATGGCCCTTGGGCAAGAACCCGTCGTTTCTCCGATGCGTGACCGAATTGAAAAAGCAGCCTGTCTCCTTCTATCTTCTGTATTTTAACACCTTTAGTAAGATCCCAACTCGCAAGCATTGTTCGTTCGAATGACTCCATATGCACTTGTTTACGAGTAAGTACCCGACCCACCAAACACTTTTCCAGATCCACTCCATTGGTATTATTGCTCCAGACATTATCAGGGATCTTCAGCATGTTCTCTTCTGCTAAAGTAAGCGAAATTTGACCCAAACCAGAAACCAAAGAATCTGCCATGCTTAACTTACCGCTGAAGATGAATGACGCAGAGGGGGTTATAAAGGAGATCAGTTGCACCTTCAACCAAGGCCAGCTGTGGAAACACTAGAAGAAATAGAAAATGAAACACCCAAACACCAGATAGATATAGGTAGGTTTTGAAAAGAAGAGAAGAGACCGACTTAACACAAACACATACTTATCGCAAATAAAGTTATTTTTAATTACGTTAGAAATAAAAGGCAGATGGAACCTTGACAATTTTGCACCTATTGCAACAGATTTCTTGAAACGTTTAAAGATATCCTCACCATAATCACAAAGGCCATCAAATCTCACCATTTCTGGGGTTGTGGAAAAGGAAAGCAAGGAAGGTAAAGAATCTCTCAACAAAAGAGGATCCAATCTCCAGCTAGAGGAACAATCTCTCATACAAGAGGAAAAAGAATTGATTAGAAGGGGAAGAATTCGAACAGAGAGTAGAGAGCATTTTTTTCAATTCTAATATCATCAAAGATTTCCCTTGTAAACAACATTTGTTGTCGTGTTGGTGGGATTGTCTTCCTCATCCAATACTAAAACCTGGGGTCTTTTCTTACTTGTGACTCTGGAAAATGCAACATAGAGCTAACCATGACTAAAAAAGGAAATTCATTGTCTAGGCCACCTTTGGAGAATGAACTGTTGATGCAGTTCAGTAAACTAAACATGCATTTTTTCATATTATTTTATAAATAATATATCGAATTATTTGTGAATAGTTATACTTTTTGATTCATTTTACTACAATTTTAAGATATTTTATTTATAAAGTAAGAAAATGTAAAAAAGAAAAAATAACTTCCCGATAGGGTAACCTAGTCCCGATCCGATCTTTTGCGGGTACCCGAAAGTGGGTACCTGTCAAAGATAGGGTCAGGATTGGGATGTAGAATTTCAATCGTGAATTATCGGATACCCGAAGTTTAATCCCGAACCCGTCCTGTGCCCACCCCTAGTTGTTAAGGCTGAAACCTCAAAGAGGAGAAGGTTGCTCGGAAGAAGCTGGAGAAGGATGTTGGTCCCTTAGACAACAATGTTTAAGGTGGTGGGGAGGGTTGAATAGACTTAAAAACTTTTTGTCTCTAACAACTTTTTCTCGGCAAACAGTGGTTGCTGGTACTTAATAATCAGATGGTGGAAGACTTAAATAAGTGTTGAATAACAGTTAGATAAACAATTAAACAAATATTTTGCTGAAAGTTAAAGTACATAAGGTAAATAACACATGTTTTATAGCGGTATCTGAAGGTGGCATAATCCTTTAACTAATCAACTTCGCCCTTCACAAGGACTTGAATTCACTAACTTAGAAAGATGAGTTACGTGACAAATTCCTATCCTCCGCTAAATCACTTTAAACCCTAACTTTCCAGCTTAGTAACTCTCTTTCTTTGACCAATCTAAATCAAACACTCCGGCGCCTTCAATGGGTTTTCCTTAGCTTCCCAAGCTAAGTAGTTCCTCCCTTCTCCCTTCTTCACGCCCGTTTGGTTTGTATGTTGTAGTGGTTTTTGTCAAGTCATTGATCACTCAGGTAACAATATTTGAGTTACTTCAATGATCAAGAAACTTCACCCAAGGTTCTATATTTCAAAAACTTGGTGTTTTGTTTCTAAATAGACAAGTCTTTTACTTGTTCAAAAGAAATAACGCTTAGGAACTTATGAACTTAGAGAGAATGAGAGTTTGATCGCAATTGCAGGTTAGAGTGTTTGTAAGCTCTGTTGGTTCCGTTGTTTCTCATGTTCTAAGTGTTCCTATTTAGGCACATATAGTTCCGTCTGAATTTTGTGTCCGTTATATTGTAATTCAAATTTTGAGCTAAATGTTACTATAAATCAAACAAATGGTACAATACTTTTTGTCCTCTCCTGAGAAGGTTGGAGCCTTTTTCTCATATGGTACGGGTAGTGCATTAAATGTACTGTATCTTTTGCAACGGATAGAAAGACTCTCAGAGAGCTTGAGTGGTGATGTACACTCAGAGATTTTGATTTCGTTGTAGAGACTGTAATCTCTAAGTACAATCAAAAGATTAAATTTATAATTGCCAGAAGCTCACTAACACACAGTTTATAGCGGTAAGTTAACTCGAGATGTCGTTCTCTTGGGAATAACGCTCGATTGTAATATAATATTAAATGGTTGATTTTCAATATAAAGTAAATAACATATTTTTTTTGTATTTTTGAATAAGTAAAATAAACACGTAAGCAGAAAAGTAATTATAATGAGAATTGATGAATTAAAACTTATAGAGAAAAAAATGTAAGCGTTAACCTTCACTTTGATAAACGGTTTATATGAGGAATAACAGATAGTGATAGTTACGGTTGAAGAGTCACACAAGTCACATATCTTATACCAAGGCGCAATCAGTAAAGATACCCATGTAGACTATCGTCTAGCTCAAAGTTATCACTAGTGGCTAGCTCAACAACAAACCTCAGGCAGAATATCAACTTATAGAAACAGCTGACATCTCCTAATCTAGTGCAATGAATACTCATGTCTCGCGAAAACATAAACAAACAAAGCATCTTTCCTCAAACAGTACATGTATGAACAACAATCGCATAACCAATATTGATGCTAAAACTATTCCATCATATATAAACCAAGTAATCAAAGATCCCGACTATTCCTCACACAGGTGAATTAGCCTGACATAACTGAAAGTAAATAAACTGTAAACTGAATTGAAATCATGTTTGAAACAACTAAACCGTAAAAAGATGGCGAGTGTCGACCCTCAGCTTCTCCTCTTCAATTCCCTTGATGATGATCGATCTTGATTCTTCTTCGAAGGTCCTGAAGTCTTCTTGATTGCTTGCTGACGACTAGGGTTTTGGGGTTTCACTTCCCCGAGAACTGGTTCTCTCTCAGAAGAGCTGCTTTGGTGTTACGGAACCCTAATGTTCCGTTCTATTGTTCGGAACCCTTTTGTTCCGCTCTCTCTTGATTACGAGACCCCAAGGGTCTTATTAATACTGAAAATTTCGAGCTCCAACTGCCATTGATCATTAAGGAAAGTTTAGGAAGACGGGCCTGATGAGACGATAATTTAGAGTCTCATCTTACCTTTTTTACCGTCTTTTGGTTAGTCTTTGTTGGCATTTTGTAGTGTTTTTGTGCGTTTTTATGCTTTGGTACTTTGTCTATGTTTTTTAGGATTTTTGTGTTCCGAATGTGAAAACCGGAGTGAAAACTATGGTTCTAAAGCTTTGAATTTGGAGTAACAGGGCGAAAACGGAAGTGGATTCGGAGTCCAGACGATGAATTGAGAGCCATTTTAGCGAAACTTTCAAAAGTGAAATTTTACGGAGCAGTCTAGCCATTATGGCCATAACTCTCTAATATGATGTCCGCTCTTCTCTCCATTGATTTTCACCAGCTAGTTTTCTTTTGTTTCCTGTGTTAGGTTTAGTTTAGATAAAAATACAAATTTTCAATTCTTGTTTTCTGCAAACATCTCTGTATTTTCTCTGCATCACTATAGTGGCTTAGTTAGCTCCTTAGGGTACGATTCTGTGGCTTAGCTTTGTCTGTCTATAACAACTGCTTCACTACTTGGTTTTCTAAGTAATAATTTGAGCACATCGGGCCCTAGCTTTGACAGCCGTAAAAGACTAAAAACCAATGCGGTGCATAGCATGGCGATCGCTAGGGACTGCACAGACCCCTTTTGCGGTCACCTGGGCATCGCCAAGTGCGATTCCTACAGATTCGAATCTGTTTGCTCTGTTCTTCAATTTCGGACTTCGTAACTTCGTTTCCTCAAAAAGTTGTCTTCTACAAAGTTGTAGCATCTTCAATTATCTTCGCACTGGCTGGTCATATGACATATTTTGACACCTCGAACTCCGTACATCGTCCAATTCTTCATATTTGCTTAACTTTCTCGATTTCGCACAATTATGTCGTTTTGGTGGCTAAAATCGTGCAATTCCTCAAAAACGCGATCATGACCTACAAAATACACGCGAAGTTGGTATTTGACCATAAAACGATACAAATAATGAATCTATGGCAAAAAAACAAGGGTCTAAAAGCATGCTATATCGTACATTTCATTGTAACATCACACCCCCAAACCAGTTTCTTGCTCATCCTTGAACAAGGCAAAGACGATAAAAAGTGACAGTGAAATGATGCCAAACTTAGTACTCCAATTTAAAACTTTCACAAGGATGATTTTTCACATTCAACCCCATTTAGCAACTAAGTCAGATATCGGAGATCATGAAACCAACGGACGAAAACGAACATCGATCTGTATCGTCGAGTTCTCAAGTAACAAGATCAATCATAATTCACATAAGAACCTTACGATATGCGACTCATGCTTCCCCTAAAAAAGTAATTCACCGTATACACAAACTTCTGAGGCAATCGGAGATTAGGCTAGAAAAAGGATTAAGGTAGGATATGCATAAGTAAGCTAAATGCTGAGATATAGGTCTTACATGCTCCTTATGAATACTACCCTGTCAAAAGTTCATCCCTTCTTCTCCACCTTCTCAAAATAATAAAGTCTGAAGCTCCTCTCTCTCTCTCTCTCTCTCTCTCTCTCTCTCTCTCTCTCTCTCTCTCTCTCTCTCTCTCTCTCTCTCTCTCTCTCTCTCTCTCTCTCTCTCTCTCATACTATTTTTTGGGGTCGTTTCGACCCGTATGTTTCCTGTTGGCCATCAT
Organism: Plantago major; assembly: GCA_026545765.1. Classification (NCBI taxonomy): domain Eukaryota; kingdom Viridiplantae; phylum Streptophyta; class Magnoliopsida; order Lamiales; family Plantaginaceae; genus Plantago; species Plantago major. The sequence goes on from CM048841.1 coordinate 28,444,941, forward strand.
TGGGCTCTTTTGTTGGCCTCATTGGGCTCTTTAGTCTCTCCATTTTTTGGTAGTGTCTCTTTTACCGAATTCTGCACTTTTGTGCGTGCTGGTTTGGTATACATGCCATCAACCCTCACGGACATGTAGCTTTAAGGGCCACGCCGGTATGTGGGTAGTATCTGTAACATGTCCAACACGAAAACAGTGATCACAAGGACCATAGATCCACTCCGAGACTTTTAGTACCTTTGCTTTTTATGGTACTTCTTTCTTCATTTTTTTGGGTACCTTGCTTTTTCCGGTACTTCTTTTTCTTCATTTTTTCATTTTTTTAGAGAGAGAGAACAAAAGCACAATTCAACCACAACTTCTTCTACTTCACCTCCCCAAACCTTTGAGTTTCACAGAGTTTACTTTTTCCCAGAATCCCTCTTTAACTAAGCAGACTCACTTAGAGCATGAAAGACTTCTAAAACAGCGTGTATAAGTGAATCAAGAGATTAAGGAGTGTAAGGAAGGAAAATTATTCTAAGATTGACTCTTTATCTTTGTGTTGCATGGCAAAAACTCATAAGTAGGTGCATGTAAAGTGTCTTGGTTCAAAATCTAAGATGAAGATCTCTTGCTGATGAGAACATAGGTTCCTCAACAATCGACGTAAGTAAATGAAAGTGCCTCAATCAAAACAATAAAAGACTTAAATAATAAATAGGCTTGAATAAACTTTGAGTCGCAGCTCGGTAAATAAATACAAGTCAACGCTCGGTAATCATCCAAAATAGGAAAGAAATAAAATTGCAACAACCGGAAATTAAGTGCATAAAATAAAATAACAAAAATAAGGCCCTAAAAATTTTGAATTTCGAGTTACCGTTACCCTCCCCCAAACCTAAGCTTGTGCTAGTCCCTTAGCACAAAATAGTAAAAAGAAAAGTAATGGTAACGAGAAAACTCCCCTGTCAGGTATGGTGGTCGCTTCTTGGTGGATCACTCTGACTCTTCACAATCCGAATCATAAGGGTGGTGCTCAGGTGTATAGCACTTCCTAGCTTCCTCCGGGTCTTCCTCCTCATAAACAAAACCATTTGTGTTGATGACCTTGCCCTTTAGCTTTTCTTGCCTCTCTTGCTCCCTTTGTTCTTGCTGCTCAAGGTCCTCTGCTGTTTCTTCAAAGTCATTCCAGTTAATACATGGTTTTTTATTTTTGTGAGTAGGTTCTGGTTCTCCATCAGTGGGATCAATGAAGTTGGCTTGCACTCCCATCGAGCTCAACTTTTCCTCAATGGCTTGCTTTTTCTTTACCGTAAGCACATAACTTGGTCGGAAAGATGGTTCTTTTTCATATGTGTTGAAGTCACCTTTTCTTTTCCTTCCAAATTCTTCTTCATAGAAGAGATCACGAGCTCTCTTCAATTCTTCCTACATCTCCTTCCTTCTCTTGCGAGTGCTTCATCTCTTTCCTTTCTAATTTTGATTCTAGTTTGCAAGAACTCTTCCTCCAACTTGGCTAGTTTCTCCTCGTGCTCATCTTGCAACCTCTTCTTCTCCCAACGGTACCAACCTTCATGATCCATTGTCAAAGTTTCACAGTAGGTATGTGGGTACTTCTCCTTGTTCTTCTTTTGTCCATGGTCAATTCTTGTCAAAGGAGTCTTGCATTCATGAGATAAGGAATGATGATGATCCTCTAGCTTGTGTGCCTCCTCCAACTCATGTGATGATTCTTCTTCCCTAGCCTTGCTATTTTCACCACGTTCCATCCTTTTCAAAGCTTCCAAACACTTGCCTCTTCCGACTCCACCTTGAATGAATCTATTCGTCATGTTCCTAAGAATGGTGATGAAATCTTTTTTAAATTAGTTCACTTCTCGCCCAAACCTAATCGATGCACAGTGGGTGGATATAGCATGTTTGAGAACCTCCAAAATTCATATAATCGCAGAAAATTTAATCATGCATACTAACGGATGAGAATGATAGATTAGACATAGCATAGTTGATCACTAGAACATGCATATTAGCATTAATGTGAACTTCCGACCTTCCATGCTCAATGTGTATGTATCAACACATGCATTACGTATACATAATCATAAATCATGTGAGTAAATTTAATGAGAAGGGTAGAGTTGAAGAATCGTACCTTGAATTGCCGAAGAACTTGAATTCTTGAGAGAAAAACTAAATATAATGCTTATTCTAGAGTGCAATACTTTTGTGCTTATGAATTTGTGAGTTTAGAGAAGGTAGTGATGCACATAAATAGGTTTAGAGTGCTGACAATTGAAGGAAATTCGTGCAAAAGAATTCCATAAACAAGAAACAAGCGAAATGAAATTTCTAAAAACTGAAAAATGCAAGAAAATCTTGCAGAATCAGGGCTTTGCGGCTGCCAGGCGTCCGCACAAGCCTTACTGCGATCACCAGGTGGCCGCAGTTGAGCTTCTGTTTTTCACTTCTTTTTGCGTTCGAAATTTTTTCTCATTTTCTTGTTTTGTTTTTTTTTCATTTTTATTTTGTTAATTTGAAAAAGAAACATTCTAAGGAAAAAGATAACTAATGCAAAAGACCTACTTGTGCGAAAAAATTTGAAAAACGAGAAGTGTATGCAAACTACGTGAAATGCAATAAACGTAAATACTTACAAACCGTTGGGTTGCCTCCCAACAAGCACTCGTTTATAGTCGTTAGCCTGAGTATGCATCGATCTTTGGCAAGTCCAACCTGTACGTCTCCGTCTGGTTGGCATGTTGTTGATCTCCCGAGATGTAGGGTTTAACTCTGTGCTCATTCACCTTGAAAAACCCCTTTGACTTGTAGTCTAGCAACTGGATTGTTCCATACGGATATACCTTGAGAACTTTGTACGGTCCTTTCCATTTGCTCCTCAACTTGCCCGGGAACCACTTCAGACGAGAGTCGTAAAGCAACACTTCCTGCCCTTCCTCGATTTATTTTTGCCTGATGTGTTTATCATTGTAAGCCTTTGTCTTCTCCTTGTATATTTTCGAGTTGGCGTCGGTCTGGTTCCAGATTTCGGTCAGCTTGTTGAGATCCAACAATCTCTTCTTTCCGCTTGCATCCAGATTGCAGTTTAGAGTCTTGATGGCCCACCATGCCATGTGCTCCACTTCGAAAGGTAGATGGCATGTCTTCCCATATACAATTCTGTATGGACTTGCTCCCAACACCGTTTTATATGCTGTTCTGTATGCCCACAAAGCATTCGGCAAGGCATGTGACCAATCCTCCCTGCTCGGCTTAACCACTCTCTCCAATATTGCCTTAATTTGTCTGTGGCTCACCTCCACTTGCCCAGATGTTTGTGGATGATATGGTGTTGCTATCTTGTGCCTAATGTGAAACTTGTGTGTGCAATCCGTGAACAGCTTGTTACAAAAATGTGTACTTCCATCGCTGATGATCGTCTTAGGTGTTCCATACCTGGAAAATATGTTCTCCTTGAGAAATTTCAGCACCCCTAGCGCATCGTTTGTTCTTGTGGCTTGTGCCTCCACCCACTTCGAAACGTAATCGACTGCGACCAGTATGTACTCGTTCCCATCTGACTTCGGAAAAGGTCCCATGAAGTCTATACCCCAGACGACGAAGATCTCTACCACCAGGTTTGTAGGCATAGGCATCTCGTCCCTCTTGGTAATGTTCCCTATTCTCTGGCACCTGTCACAATTCTTGCAGAAGGTTATTGCGTCCTTGTAGATTGACTCCCAGTAGAATCCTGATTGAAGGACTTTGTGGGCGGTTTTCCTTGGTCCATAATGCCCTCCACACTCGTATTCGTGACAGTGTCTCAGTATGTTCTCCTGCTCATGCTCCGGGATGCATCTTCTATAAACCATATCTCCTCCTTCCTTGAACAAATGCGGTGGTTCCCAGATAAAGACCTTACTCTTTGTTATTAGAGCAATCTTCTCTGCTAGTGTCCAATCCTTCTTCAGCACTCCACTTGTGAGAAAGTTCACAATATCTGCATACCACGGTTCCTTCTCAACGCTGAAAACTTGTTCCCCAGGAAAATCATCATCAATCTCTTCTCCTTCATTTGGTGCGGTGATTCTGGAGAGGTGGTCTTCTATACTGTTCTCCTTCCCTGGCCTGTCCACTATCTTATAATCAAACTGCTGCAACAGAAGTACCCACCGGATGAGTCTAGGCTATGCGTCCGTCTTCGCAATTAGATGCCTCAGTGCGATGTGATCACTGTGGATGATAACATGATATCCCACAATGTAACTCCGAAACTTCTCAAGGGCGAATACGACTGCCAAGAATTCCTTTTCCGTGGTGTAGTAGTTCTTTTGCGCATCGTTCATGGATTTGCTTACGTAGTAGATTGCCCTGAATTGCTTGTCCAACTTCTGTCCCAATACAGATCCAACAACAAAGTCTGATGCATCGCACATTATTTCAAACGGAATCTCCCAATTTGGTGCAGTCATAATCGGGGAGGTTACTAACTTCTCTTTCAAGCTGCTTGATGTGACAATGAAATGTGTGATATAACATGCTTTTAGACCCTCGTTTTTTGCCTTAAATTCAATATTTGTATCATTTTATGGTCAATTACCAACTCCGTGTGTATTTTGTAGGTCATGATCGCATTTTTGAGGAATTGCACGATTTCAGACACCAAAAAGGCATAATTGTGCGAAATCGAGAAAGTTAAGCGAATACGTCGGATTGACCGTTGTACGGAGTCAAAACATTTCAAACGACCAACCAATGCGAAGATAATTGAAGATGCAACAACTTTATAGAAGACCACTTTTCGAGAAAACGAAGTTACGAAGTCCGAAATTGAAGAACGAAGAAAACAGATTCGAATCTGCAGGAATCGCACTTGGCGGCCACCAGGGGACCGTAGAAGGGCTCTCTGCGGTCACCAGGCGACCGCAGTGATGAGTCGGTTTTGTTCTAGGTTGTTTCCTGGCCTGTTAGGCTAGAGCCCGCCTTCCTAAACCTTCCTGAATGATCAAAGGCGGCTATAGCTCGGAATTTTCAGTATAAATAAGACCTCAGGGGTCTCATAATTCTACATCGCTCACAAAGCAGCTCTCTGAGAGATAACCAGTCCTCGGGGAAGTGAAACCCCAAAACTGCTGTGTTAGGAATATTTGTTTAGATTTTGATCAGCAACCTAATGACTTATCTTAGCTCAGAAAGGTGGTTAGTACTCTTGGTTCACTTGAACACTGTAATAGAGGAAAATCACTAAGTATGTTAGTCTAGCAAATCTTGTATAGGATGTTAGGTCTCTGAATGTAATTTTTATATCTTTGAAGAAGACCAAGAAGAAGGCATCCGGCAGGAGAGTTCAACAAATTTAAAGATTTGAAGACTGCACAAGATTGCTGAGGATGAAGGTCATCAGGTACCTATGTCCAGATATCTTGAAGAAACAACTATTTTGCAATAAACATGTTTCACAAAAGATATCTAAGAACACAAGGTTTCTGAACGAGGAAAAGTGCCCACAGATACCTACACTCAGATACCTTGGACAAAACTTTGTTTCTGAGAAACAATGTTTCAACAAGTATCTGAACAAAAATAGTTCCGTTGGCACTACAGGACAAAAATAGTACAATGCAATAAATGCGCAGACAGAGACATCTGAACAAAAGAAGAAATCTCTGAAAAGAGACAACGTCTTCTGCAGTACTATTTACATATATCAATAGTTTGAGTTTCATTAAGCCTAACGGATACTATTCAAACGGCATGATTTTCAACTATAAATATCAACACTTAGAATGCTTGAAATACACACCAAGAACTTACACTGAACACACAGAACGAACTTATTCAAGCATACAAGCCTTCAACCTACTTACTCTATAGCTTACAGTTGTGACTAAGCTCTTGAATTCTAAGTAGCACGAAAGTTCTAAGTATCCTGATCCTTAACAAGCATTGCTATCTGTGAAGGAGTTGAATCAAAAGATCAAGTATCTGAGTTTCATTCTCCAGAACATTTAACATTGACTTGGGTCAGTAAAGAACATATCACCACACATTGTGAAGCGTGTTAAGTGATTCTTGTTCTATAGAGTATTCCTAAATAACTGAAAAGTTAGTAAGACTACTCACCTGACAAACCATCATAACCAACACCTTAAGCGTGAGTATGTGAAGTACCTAGTTTGGAAAACTAAGGAATAACTCCAAGGTTACTGAGCATAGGAAGTACTTAGTTTGGGAAACTAAGGAACAGCTCAAAGGTTTCTGAGTATAGGAAGTACTTGGCTGGGAGCCAGGGAATAACACAGGGGGAACACTTGGTTGGGAACCTAGTGTATTTAGGAATCGAGAGAAGATATTTGTAAGGTGTACTCAATTATCTGTCTTAGTGGATTCCAGGTCTGAGAAAGGCCGAAGTGGATTAGTTGAAGGATTACGCCACCTTCAGATACCACTATAAAAGACGTGTTATTTACTTTCAGTAATTTACTTATCGTTCTCTTTATCCTGCTAAGTATTTAAACACAATATATCTTTCTGAGCACGTGCACTTATCACAGAAAAGTCTTCCGCTCTCTAAAATTAAGTATCAGATATCTTCACAGATATTTGAGAAATTGTGTTTATCGACAAAAGTTGTAAAAGACTATTCACCCCCCCCCCCCCAAGTCTTTTCCTTTGCCGTTATCTGGACCAACAAGTGGTATCAGAGCGGGAGGTTCCCAAGCCTTCTGCGCTGAACCTAGATCCCAGATAAGTGCCCACTAACTGCTTTTCACCTACACTTGATTTGTCTGTTTAGTGTGTTTGCTGTAGGATGTCTTTAAGTGACGCTCCAATTCTCAAGCGGGAGAACTATGAGAAATGGAAGAACAACATGATGCTCCACCTAGAAGCCATAGGTGACAAAATGATCAAAGTAATAAAGAATGGCCCCATAGTCATTCAACAACTCAAGCAGGTCATGGAGGTTTCTAATGGTAGAGACAGAGTTCCCACTGATGAAGAACCAAGTGGTGGTTCCTCACAAACAGGTGCGTCAACCAGTGGAAGACCTACTGGTCAAGTTGTTTATGAGCCAAAGCCCAGAGAACTCTGGACAACGAAAGATGCCAAGAGAAATCGACTAGATGGTCAGGCTCGCAATATCATCATACGTTCCACTCCAGAGCACATACAGTGTAAACTGTGGGGTGCAAAAACGGCGAAAGTGGCCTGGCAAGTGATTGAAGAAATGCGGTTTGACCGAGAAAACAAAGGAAAATAAGTTCGAAGTTTTGAAGCTTAAATTCCAAAACTTTAAACAAGGTCCCACAGAGACTCTTGAAGAACTAGATTTCCGATTTACAACACTGATGAGTGAAATGGCTGCACTTGGTGAAAGTGAAAGATACTCTAACTCTAAAAAGGTTAAGACTATCGTGAGAAGCTTGAATCAAAACTGGGAACATACTTAGTGCTTTTATTTCAACCAAGGAATGCCAAATATCACTCCAGTAGAACTCTTTTCTCATTTAGCTACTGTCAACTATGAAACCACTCAGAGAGAACAAATGATTGCTGAGAAAGTTCACAATGTTGCTTTAGTAACACAAGGTACTTCTGAAAAGAAGGATACCAAAGAAATGACTGAGGAAGATGCTCTTGCTGTGAAGCAAATGAGAAAATATGTCAGTCGGGAGATTGAGAGAAGAAAAGTCAAAGAGAAGCTGAAAAAGCATCTAGGCTCAAACTATCACCAGTACAAAAATATGCAGCTGTCAAGCTCGTTGAACAAGCCGGCTCAGCAAGCATCTAGTACTGAGGAAGCAGAAATCGGAAACGATATCTGTTTCTATTGTCAGAAACCTGGTCATTTTAAAAGAGACTGCCCTGTTTTCAATAAGCTAAAGACAGGTGACAAGAAAGATAGAAGAAACTTCAAAAGAGGTCAGAGAGCTATGCTCATTGAAGAAAGAAAAAAGATTCAAATCCAACTGGATGCTCTTGATATTGAGTCAGAATTTGAGGAAGAAGACTCAGATGACTCCAAACTACCTTCTCCAGAATTATGTGGCATCACTCATGAATTGGTTGACTTTGGTCAAAGGAAAAGGGAATTATGTGGGGTTGCTGAGGAGATCTATCCAGATTGCTCCAACATTTAGCCTTGCCCAATGGCTGACGAGGTAACCAACATTTCTCAATTCATAAATTATGAAAGTGATGAGGAAGAAATCAAAGATTTAGAATATCTCAAAAGAGAACTTGATCTCTACAAAACAGACTAGTTCAGATGAGTTCCCTTCAGATCATACTCCCTTGCAATCCTTTCTAGATAGATGCTTGAGGCATGCGGTGTAAGTCTCAGCATAACATAGTCGCGCATGGGTGTGTCTTCTTCGTCCACCAATTCCACCCTTGCGTAGTTATCCCTTCGTCGGTTCTCATCTAACCTCAATCTTTCCTCGACTATCCTTAGCATTTCATGTTCCAGCTCTTCCCTTTCAGCTTGAATCTCAAGTCAAATTCTAAGCAGTTGCTCAAGTTCAGAGGTTGTGGCATTCCCAGATAGGTTGTCATTGCTGGTTCCTTCTTCACTCACGTTGTTTGATGATTCCATGACGGTAGCAAACAGTCTTCGCCTTTCAAGCTTGTCTATGTCGTCTCTAAGCGGTACCACTGGTGTTCCTGCACTTCTCCTACCTTGCATAAAGACTAACAGACAAACCCTTGCAGATACAAATATATAATACTAGGAAGAAAATAAACAGAAATCTAAAAGTACTTATTTTTGGATTTTCTTGATAAGGAAGTAAACTAATACGGGAAAGAAAATATTTTTTGGATTTTTTGCTATGGAGATAGATTCTCACAGATTTTCTGATTTTTTTTGGGTTTATGTTGTACGTATTAAAACGACAGTGAATAAATTAAAAAGCAAAAGAAAGATTTCAACTTATCTCGGTCGATCGAAACTTGCTTGAGCGGTCAAGTGTCCCCAGCAGCGGCGCCAAATTTTGATGTGCACTTAGAGATCTCATTTTCCGTTATAGAACCTGTAATCTCCAAATACAATCAAGATTAAATTTATAAGTCGGAAGTCCTCAAATCCACAGTTTATAGCAGAAAGTTGACTCGGGATGTCGTTCTCCATGGACACCTAGCAAAGGAACAAGCAAATAACGTTGTGATTGAATGCAGAAATGTAAACAGTTTTAATCTCAGACATAATAATTAGTTTGCAGTAAACCCTAAATTGATTTTGTTGTAAATCAATAGTTGACAGGCGTAAAGGTTCCCCAACCTCCCTCTGCTATGCTACTCCCAACTTCCTAGTTAAAAACCTATGCAGTTACCTCTAACGATAGTAGTGCATAATACTATGGTGTTCAAGGCGCAGTCGGCACGAGTACCCCTACTCAGTTCAATGAAACTATTGTGTCACTCAGCAAAAACATCACACCACGAAGGATGTATAGAGTTGTATAACCACGATTTATGTCAAATAACTATTCCATTAACATATCCCGGTATGTAAAGAAGTAGCAAAAGCAGAGTTACGGCGGTTCGCCTTTACAAAAGGAAATTAGCTACTCATACTAATAAAAAAACAGTAATCGAAATCTAAGAAGAAGCTTAGTCTCTGATGATCTTGATGTCTTCGTGCTGCTCCTCCAAGGGTCTTTTCCTTCTGGGTGCCTGACGGCCAGTGGGTTGGGGTTTCACTTCCCCGAGGACTGGTTCTCTCTCAAGGAGAGCTGCTTTATGAGTTGTGTGGATTCTGAGACCCCTGAGGTCTTATTTATAGGTGAAATTTTGACCTCCAGACCTATGGACAAAGAGTACTTTGAACATGCTGAGAACTAAATAGTCATGTAGTGCTGCTCATCAAAATCTAAAAGCTTAATTATTCTAACAATTTCTCCCTTTTCGATGTAGCAACACATGGCTATTTTACAATTTCCTAACATATTAGGTGAGGAAACAATCCACAACTTTAATTTTCATTAGATAGATCATTCATAATTTAAAGTGCAGAAAGTAAACATCAACCAAATCACGAGGAGTGATCTTTTGGCTGATAAGTTATCAAATTTATTCATCCTCAGAGGGGTCGCAACATATTACAGGGATGAAATTACAAATGAGCTCAAAGATAACTTTTATTAGATCAGCAAACAACAAATCAGAGAGCAGGCATGCACAATACAAAATGCTAAGTAAACTTTGTCAAGCTTTCTGAGATTCAAAATCATACGAAGCTTTTGAGCCCTTGGCCTTGTGTTGCTCATCAAGTGAGCTAGATGTAGACTTTTGCCAAGTCTGTATCCAGTCTCTAAATTGGTCTATTTAGATTGCTGACAACTGCCTGTAGCTAGTCTTTTAGTAGTAAGTTCATCTGGTAGCACTACTTCTTCAGTAGGCGCTGCTTTACTGGATATAGGGACATCAATACCTTTTATTAATGTTGCTTTTTTCTGCAGCAATCTCATGAAATTCTTTTCCTTGGTTGATGAGATGAGCATCTTCAGTAGGTTGTTCAATGTTTTGAGCGTTTTTAGTGCTTACCGAGATAGTGACGGCGTCTTTCTAGATTCCCTGCTATAGATTGGCAAGTACGGACCAGAAGATTGTGTGGTTGTGACCAACTCTTCTAGGTTCAAGTCACCAGCCTTGAACTTCCGCACGCATCTTGGGAAGACAACTAGCTTGGCCTTGTAGGTCTTCAAATGTTGCACGTTGGTTTGAAGACCCTCCAAGGAACGTCTGCAATTTCAGACTCAGGCTTCTGAGTTTGAAAGTTTACTAGAGGGCAAAACACCCTCTGGCAACCTTCACATGCGACAATTGAGAAATGGAGAGGCGCATAGGGTCGGTTTTCGGCTCCGACAAGTGGACTGCTACATTCGTTTCCAATTTACAAAATGGCATAAATATGCTAGGTAGCCAAACATTACCACTTATAACTTGTTTACACCTACACATATGCAGGTTCTTATATATAGGTTTGTAATTATCCATTTTTCATTTCAACCCACTTCATTTTTAATGGGTTTGTGGTGGATAAGCCACTTTACTAATTATCCACATAGATCTAGTTTTTAAAGTACAAAAAGAGAAGGTTAAAGATCCATTTAAACAATGGCCCATTTATGGCAATTGATTGGTGGTTAAAATTAGTTGGGTGTTTGGAATTGAGTTGCGGATGATCCCAACTCAATTGTAGCAGACCAAAGTTAAATTTTGTGTTGAGAGAAACTCAATTTATTTAAAAACTTTTGGGTTAATTTTTTTATAGTAGACCAAACTACTCACTCAGTTTATCTCTCTACCCTAATATACCTCTCTTTTAACTTTTTTATATATACTAACAAATAAAATATAATCAAAGAATATTAAACCAATCAAATAAAATATTAAAATCATCACTAACATTTTACAATATCAATTCACTTTTACACAACCAATAACTAACCCTTCAATACAACTTTGTGTGGGACCGTCTCTCTAATATACAAGATATAACTTCATATCTTTCAATTAAGTGCATTAGTATCCATATTATATTTGCAAGTTAAAGATGTGCATGCTGGTTGCCATAGGATTATAGTCAACCTTGGTTGTAGGCTCTTTGGATTATATTAAAGCTTCATTTTAACTGAGTCTCGCAGCTTTTGTGTTAGGTGTAACTTTTACCTCCTTCGGTTCATTAAGAGCTTTCTAAGCTCTTACCTTCTCTTCAATTAAGGAAATGATAATAAAAAAAAAAAGTTTCTAAGATGTATTAGACTACTCCCACTCGTGCCCCCGCCACGGGGCACGACTTGATGGTGATCCAGCCATAAGGCTGGCTAGCCCACCAATTTCATTTAAAAAAAAAAAAATCTTCTTGTTTAAAATATTAATAAGAAATTAAATATATAATAATATAATATAAAAATTATACCAACGTTCATAATTTTTCGAGATCTATAGATTGTCACCGGTCTTCACACATTTCACCACACCTCAACTTTTCTTATTCAATTTTAAATATTTTTAAGTGAAATTTCACTAATTTCACTTTTAAATAATTTTATAATATGTTTAACATGTTAAATATGTAAAAAAAAAATAATAATAATTTCAGGATTCAGTCATGGCGGGCACGGCCGCCAGTTCATGTGGTCTTATATTGGTAAAGTTGTAAGTTGGTGATAACGTAAAAGAGAGATTGAATAATGTGAAAAGTAGGAAAAGAGAAATAATAAAGAATTAGTTAATGGGGTTAAAACTTTCCATTTATGGATTATGAAGTTTCTAATAAAACCCAAAAAAAGGAAAGTTATGAAATTATTGGAACATAGGATTAATTTACATGTACAGTGTAAAAGTTTAATTGAGCCTTCTCTCAATTAAAACCTATAAAATTTTAAATTTATAACAAACACAAATTTTCACAACTTAATTAAAATTTAGTCATTAGAATATTATTTATCAGTTATACCTTAAAATTCGATCAATTAAAGTTTCGTGCCAAACAACTCTTTATGATATGTTTAGCAAAACTAGCTGATAGCTGATTGGGTAGCTGATAATCTAGTTAACTTTGATAAAAGTATTTAGTAAATTAATTAGCTGATAAACTAGATGATTTGCTAAATATGCTATGTAAAAACAAATCATCTAACTTATTTATATAAGCTTTCTGGACAAACTTATTATCTATCGGCTAGACGTTCACATGACAGACTTATTTAAAAAAGGGCGAATTACATCTGGACCCCCTACTAGAATTTATAATTACAGATGGATCCCTGTTAGTTCAACAATACTGGCGAAGTCTCTGTTCGATACATTCTAATTACATCTAAGTCCACGAATTTGACTTTTGGCGGATTAAAACCTGGAATTTTTTTTTTACCACTGGTCCATTATCAGATTTCAGAATCGACCAAACAGCCTTAAGTAATGGGTGTCACGTGCGAGGCACATGAGGACTCAGATGTAATTGATGTAGAACAATAGGTAATTATATGTAATTGTAATATAGTCGTTATTTTTTTAAAAAAACTAGCCTATTTATACATTGTCAGATCGCTTAATTGCAATGTAAGTCCCTAGGGCTTTCTGTTCCTTTCAAATCACCCATAACTTTCTAAAAGTTCAATTGAGTCCCAGTAACTTTCTAAACGTTACAATCAAGTCTGTCAAATTCTCAAACACAAGGGCTTTGAGTTTTCGAAAACCTCAAACAGATCCCTGTACTTTCAATACGAATTCCAAATTCTTCAAATCGATTTCTAACACCTTTCAACCGTCCATAGACATCAAAGAAGCTTGTAATCATCATCAACATAGTCTAACAAACATCAATTGATCGAAACAAGACACCAAATTCGAGTTTCAAAAATTCGAATTTGGGGATTTTCGATTTACCCTATCCCAAACCTCCATAGCCGAACTATTCGAGCTCATAGCCTTACCCACACCTTCCCAAATACTCCAGTAGCCTAATCTCGATTTTATGGAAGGAGTACGAAGCTCTTGGCAGCCATTCATGGCGGCCGGAGCTTCGGATTCTTTCCGTTAACTCCGAGATTTCTAGCCGGAGAAGAGGGTGCATGGGTAGAGCGGATATGTCGATGGACGGTGGTGGGTGGTCGCCGATTGAGACGCGGCGGTGGACGGTGGCCGAACGGAGGGCTGCGTATCCAGTACACTATGAACAATTCTGGTGAGTTGTGTGTATATTAAAACCTAAAAATGGGCTAAGGCCATGTTTGTTTTGCCAATAATGCAAAAAAGCTTATAATTCGGTCAACGCTTAATCCGCTTAAAGGACCCATATGTAATTGTTTGACTAACAGGGTTTTATCTGCAATGGAGGCTTCTAGCAGGGGGGGTATATGTAATTGATCCTTTAAAAAATAATCTCATCGAGTTGATAAACTTTTGCCAAACATAGTCAAACTAAAAATTGAATACCAAACGCAATTTTTCAAAACTCTTCTACAATCTAGTTACTATTCATTTAAAAAAGCTCTGGTATAGTCCATTTACCTAATCTTAAATCCAAACCGACTCTATAATAGACTCACTCCGTCCCGCTTTTAACTTCCCTCGTTGACTTTTTTCAGTCAACCATTGTCAGATTTAACATTGAATTGCGACAATAATGTTATAAAATCTTACTTCCTCTGTCTCAGATCAAATGTCCTATTTTGACTTTTTATTGTCAACATTTTTTAACTTTGTGTACGAAATGTAAAATGCTCAATTAAATTATATCATTAAATTCTTGAAAGTAAATTTTTATTATGTAATTTAATTGAATATTACTGTTTAAGATTAAATCGTAGTCAAAGTTGAAAAATGTTGTCTGCAGAAAGTCAAAATGAGACATTTGGTTTGGGACGGAGTGAGTACTTCTTAAATTTTCACTATACGATTTTATTAAATCATTTATTTTTATAGATTAACATTAATTCGGTGTTAAAATTAACAATGATTCACTCAAAAAAAGTCAAAATCAGAAGTTGAAATTGGAAATTCGGGACATATGGAGTATATCTTAGAATAATTTGAGGAAACTTGACAAGTCGTTGTGGATATTACACGTTGTACCTCTGGAGTAAATAGGTCCAGTTGAGTTTTGATTACAAGCCCCTATCCTGGTTTTTTATAATGCACATCCTTTAAATCCCATGAACTTTTGTGTCTTATCTTATGATTTATGAATAAGTAAGCGCAAAGAAACCTCTGGTTAAATGAGTCAGTTTAATAAATATCTCTAATTAATTGTTACAAGAAGTAGTAGTATTTATTTGAGAAAAGCAAAAAGATACAGAGCCTTTAAGAAAAAAGATTTTGTTTGATAATTCATGATAGAGTTCTGAAGATATCATCATCCATCATCATGATGATTCCTTCCTGATGGGGTCTGTGTTCTGAGGCTCTGAATTCTCATCAGTTTCTTGGGTTCTGGATTGAATGAAATATCACTTTCCCTTTTATCTTTTTCCCCTTTTTTTCCCTTGCCCTTTGTTTTGTTTTGTTTCATTTCATTTCATGCAACTCCAACTATATATATACTCCTATGTGTGTAAGAAAGAAACAGGAGGCATACATACTTTTAACTTTTAAGCTAGCAATTTGGACTTTTATTCTTTGTTTCAGAATTGTGGTGGGGTTTATTTACTACTTGTACAGTAGAGTACTACTTCCAATTCCAATTCTTGTTTCTTCTTTGTTTTTAGCTCTTTTACCACCTTATTCTTTATCATTAAAAGGCATGGTAAGGCTATTATTATTATGTGCCTTCCCTTGTATAATTTCACAGCCCTTTGGATTTTGCATTTGTACACTGTTTGAGGAGAGAGACCAATGATTTCCTTCAAATGCCTGCCCCCCCTGCTTCTCCCCTTCACAACCATCATTTGGTGAAAAAGTACATCCTTTCAGATAAGTATTCACTGTTACTTTGTACTACTCCCTCCGTTTCAGTTTCATCAAGATTTAAGAGAAAATTAAATAAAGTAGGGAAGATGGTGATAAAGTATGAAAGATAGTGAATAAAGTATGACAAATAGTTAATAAAGTATGAGAGATATTTTACATTTAAGGGGTGGGAAGATGAAGTTGGGACGGATCAAAATGGAATGCGGGAAGATGAAACTGGGACTGAGGGATCGTGTATTTATCTGTGTATGTATGTGTGTCCACAAAAACATCTTAATTACCTGCTGCTCCTCATACTCTTCTTGCACTCAAAGAAATAGCTTCCACTTGCCAAGAACACAGCACCAGGTTAGTTTATTAGTTGCTCTTTTGCATTCCAATCTTATGTTTGTGTCGTTTAAATCTTGACCTGTGATTTAAATAAAGAGAGAAATGCTAGGCCAGCTAGCTCTTTGTTTATTGTTTGTCCTAGAACCTGATAGGCTATTGATTTATGGAGGATATATATGTGCCAGAGAATAATTAATCAAGAATGTTAGCTCTGGTGAGAGCAAAGAATATAGTAGAGTAATTTTCTATTGGATTTTATGTTCTTTGAGTCACATTATCATTCTTGTCTTATAATTTGATTAAAGAAGTAAAATTTGAGTGGTAATGAAGAATCCTGCTTACTCAGTTCACTTAAATTCCTTAACAAAATCTGCTAATCTACCATTAAGACAGATATCATTTGGTGTTTAGAAAGATGTGGATCACACAACCCAGTAATCATTCTATCATCTTTGTTCTGTGTTGCAATTGGATGATCTATGCAATTCCTATCTCTGGTTTATGTGTAAATATCAAATCATGCCACGGAGGTGTCGTGCCAAACTGCCAATTAGCTAATTAGTTAGTCGTGAGTGAAATTCTTGTAAAAGTCAATGTTTTTTCCAGAACATGAGGAAAGCTGCACCATCTAAATGTTCGACGCGGTCACCTTAGTCCACTTCATACTAATGTGGTATTTTCCTGTGTCCTCTATAAGTAATGGGTTTTGAATCCTGCTGGTGGCTATTTGTTAGTTTTTGTTTATTATGTAAGGGTGGTTGGATTTGCTTTCAACTGTTTCTAATAGTAGTACTTATACTATATATTTTGAACAAAATGGCTTGCATACAACTTTTTTGAATAAAATAAACTTATAAGCTTATGTTACTTGAAATCTTGGCTAACACCTTGTTTTTTCTATCTATGAAGATGTCCAGGTTTATTGTTGAGATCTGATACGAAAACTGTAGTGCTAATCCTGAACTAAGGTCACCAGATTCTGCTCTGGTCTCTGGATATGCAAAGGGGCTCAGCCGGATCATATTCTATTGCTATGGACACCAGCATATTGCATTCTGTTGGTTACGCTGATTCCATTGTGAAGCAAGGTCAACACGAATTAATGCGTGGTTTTCCTCTACCTTTGAGCCTTGGAGAAGCAATGAACAGCTATCTTGGTGGCCAAACGACAACTTTGGCCGATTCTTCACAGTTCTGGAACACGGAACCAACAGGGGGTGTAATTCCCCTGCCTAGTAATTTTGCTTATCCCATTACTGACAACTCTACAGACATCCTAAATTCTTCATTTGTAACTACTAATAATGCTTATGAAGAAGCTGTACCCTTCGGTGCTACCAATAGATGGGGTTTTAACAGTTTGATGCCTCCTGCCGTTGGAGGTCAATCGTATGCCAGCCATGATTGGATGGCGACCGAACAACGAGAGGGGTCTTATAGCAAGTTGTCGTTGAGTCTCACCACTTCACAACCTACAGCTCAATCTATTCAAGAGCAATGCTCTGAGATGAGTTCGTCAGGTGGCATAACCAGCTATTCTTTGCATAAAATGCAATCAGAGCATGCATCTTCGAGCAGTAGTACGCTATCTGATTCTCAAAAGCCACCCCAAGTCTCTTGGTTGTTATCTGGTTCCAGGTTCTTTCATGCAATGCAGGAAATACTTGCTGAGATTGCTTGTTATGCACTGGAGAGTTATGATGGAGCGTCATGTCACTCTTCTGCCATTGGAGTTGAAGGGGACAAGCAAATCATGTTAAAGAATGGAAGTTCACAAGGAGACGTGGAAGCGAAAAAGAAGCATCTTCTGAATTTGTTGCAAGTGGTATGTCACGGACTTCACTTTGTAGCTCTTCTAAGAATATGTGTGTCTGTGTCGTTAATCTTGCGTTTTTTTTCTTTGTGAGATTAGGTTGATGAGCGGTACAATCAATGCTTGGATGAAATCCACACTGTTGTCTCAGCATTTCATGCTGTGACAGAGTTGGATCCTAATCTACATTCCCGATTCGCCATCCCTGCAATTTCTTGTGTGTACAAGAAGCTGAGGGAGAGGATTAGCAACCACATTCTTTCATTGGGAGCACGTTATGATCATAGCGTAGGATCAGATTCCGGAGACGAGATGAGATTCGTGCAGAAGCAGTGGGCTCTCCAGCAGCTAAGAAAGAGAGATAATCAATTATGGAGGCCACAAAGAGGACTCCCCGAAAGATCTGTTTCCGTCTTGAGGACTTGGATGTTTAAAAATTTCCTTCACCCGTAAGTCCTCTTTTACAACATCTTCATATATATGTACTCAATAAAACAATTTACTAGAAATCGATCTCATTTACGAATATGAATATATGACATATAGTCATAAAGGATATGTATCAGACTTATTAGTAGTATCATGCAGGTGCTTTAATGTGTTGTACATTGAAACTTGCATACATGTAAATCATATAACAGTGCAACACTATAAAGCACTGCAAGTCTGCAACTATCCTTGAGGGTAGATGTGAACTTTCCAGATAACAGAGTTTAACTGTGGATGTTTTGAATTATAGTTATCCGAAAGATGCGGAGAAGCACCTGCTTGCTGTGGAAAGTGGCTTGACAAGGAGCCAGGTATATATGTGAAAACTGCTGCATTGAATTTCATGTACTATGTTTTGATGCAGAATTGCCTCTAGTTTGAATTTCGTGCACAGTTCACTAATATTGTAAACCTGCAGGTATCGAATTGGTTTATAAATGCTCGTGTTCGGCTGTGGAAGCCAATGATAGAGGAAATGGACGCAGAGATAATCAGAAGTAGTAAAGCAGGAGGCAGTGATAAGGATGATTTGGAGGGTAGAAGAAGATTTACCATGAATTAACTAGCATGGAAGATATAACAAGGTATTACTATATACCATATGTACAGCAAAATATCAGCATTTCTTCAAGATGCAGTAGTATGTACTTGTGGCCGGACAATATATTTTGGATAATAGTATCCTACTACATCTCTATAATCTGCCAGCTAGCTTTTATTTGATCTTTATACTCTTCAATAAAGTGAGTGAGTTCACGTCCCAGGGCTAACTCTTGAAACTGTATTGCGTCTAGCTTAGTCGAGCTCCGAAATGCGCGACATAGTATATGACTGAGTTTGGTTTCTGTTGGTCTAAGCCAGTTGAGGCAAGTGTAGTCTTGTTCAACAAAGTGTCCTGCTGAGTTTCCAATATATGTGGCCCCTAAAGCCCCATTAAAATATTCGGTCCGGGCCAGTTACAGGCTTATCTTAACGGGCCGGGCGGGCCTGTTTACGACTGGCCCCATTAACCCTCTAGTCTGTGGCCACGGCCTGTTCCAACTTGGTGATATCATTTCTCTTCTCATTCGAATTGCAACCAACTGGGATGGAAACCATGCCAATGTGTTCATGGATATTCCCTGCGGCAAGTCGCTGATAATTGAACACCGCGTTCACGATAGTGATTCGCAGCCCGTTGTTGCCTAAACAGTGAGCAAGTTGAGTTAGAGGAATCACATGGCCTTCTGCTGGATATGGTATCACTAGTACATGTGGTCTTCCACTCTTCCCATTAATTTTCGATCTTATGCTAATGATCAAGCTCAAGTGTTGTTGCTTCAAACTTTTTTGTTACTCCAAATGTCAGATGCAGGGCTACCAATCACTCCAATTTGCATATTGAATTCTCATCTAACAAATTGGTTTCGTCACACCTACCAATCTGCTCAAAGTAAATTGAGTTGTGGAAAGACAATTAAAATCTGAGAGTGCACGCGACATGCTATGTAATTACCCTTTCGCCTAGAGAATGATGTTAACCTTATTGAGGGCTCAACTTGACTAGACTCTTGAAATCGAATCATTCAATAAGGTGCTCGAACTGAGTTCGAGTCTAACATGATGCTCGTTTTATCATCGATAGAGTCGGGCTCGACTTATTGGTACTTTATATTTATATTATTTTTTATAACGATTCCACCAGAGCTAGACTAATCTCGACTAAATTAGCCGTTGTTCGAGTATATTTATTGTGACTTCAGTTCGAGGAAAAATTAACTCATTGTATTAAAGAGCCGAGTCGCTCAAACTCAATTATGCCTCGAGTAATGAGATACGGCTTGACTCATTGAGCATACTACGTGCAAGGTTAATTAATGCATGTTCACTCATTTGTCTATTGCTTATTTTATGTACGAGTCCGAAGTATTTCGGCTACAGACCATTTTTTATTATTGCGAATTAATTTATTGGCCAGGAGCTAAACTATATATCTCAGATCTCAATAGCAGCACTAGTACTGGCATGACAAAATAATAGCGTATTACCAGAAATATGACTTTATTGGTGATGTCATAAACTAAAGCTTACTTCTAAAACCTCTTCCAAATTAAAAAAAAAAAAAAGTAAGTCTCCTGAGAGACAGCCTCTAGATAAGTTATTTAGAGACGGACCTATATTGTCAAGGAAATCATCGATGTTATTAATCAAAACACTTATGTTCTCAAAATTGATGTTTTTTCATATTACAACAAGACTTATTTTATTATGTTTTGATTAATAGCATGGATGGTTTTATCAATAACATAGGTCGTCTCTACATAACTTATGTAGAAGCCGTCTCTCATGAGACTTTGTGTTTAAAGAATTACTTTGAAACCAATAAAAAATTATTTTTTCTCCTTCCTCCTCTTCCATCAGCGCCATGAAAGCTGCAAGAAAGCTTCTTCTTCTTCTTCTTCTTCTTCTTCTTCTTCTTCTTCTTCCTCCTCCTCCTCCTCCTCCCCCTTCTTCTTCTTCTTCTTCTTCTTCTTCTTCTTCTCCTCCTCCTCCTCCATTGAAGCTCCGGTAGTGGAGCTTCAGATTTGGTAAAGGGAAACACGCCGATCCAAGAATAAGACAGTGGACCGGACTTATAGAGAAAAATAAAAAATTGAAAGGAACCCTTAGTTGTATGGTAGGAAGTCGGATAAGTTGGAAGGCGAGTCTTTCTACCTCTTATGTCTGGGATCGGGTCTGTTGTTTCTCTGTGTTTTCCAGTGGAAGAGAGCTTCCACATGGAAGGATGAGGAGGAAGAGGTGCACTAGAGTTTGACAAGAATGATGAAGATGAATATGAGGATCCTCAGAATCCTCTAAAAAGGGCAAGACTCCAAGAAAGACTTGCACTACCTGCACCACCACCACTTGCAGCAAGACCACTAGCTGCCAAAACTCCTAGTGGCAATTCAAAACCCCTTGAAGAAGGGTCCTCCACTCCTGGCTCAGGAAAGAAATTGTCCAAGTCAAGAAAGAACAGAATGAGAGAAGACAGATTGATAGATTGGCAAAGGAATCTGCTGAAATTCCTTGGGGCATAACTGACAATGACCAATCTCTAGCTTCAGAATGTGATACATCAGAAGAATGGTTTATGGGTAATATGGCTTGAAAACATCTGTGTCAATCCAAAATTTTCCTCCCATACCGGACCAAAATTTTATCTGGGGGAAGGAGTAATATGCAAAAGGTAACTCAGATGCTTCCAAAGCACTCAACAAACCACTGGTTGGATTTGAAGTCTCTATCAGAATGGAAGCTCAATTAAAGATCTGAGAGACATATGCATTATCTATAGACCACCTGCTGTAGCTCTTAATACTAGATCAATTGGAAGGTTGAAACCAAAGTTGTGTGTAGACTATAATACTTCTATCTAACCAAAGAACATTATGAAAGGGATTTTATCTGAGCAAGATATATAAGAAAATAAATCACTCATATATGCAACTGCAACACTGGTGGTTATGGGTAAGACACTTATGGGTCACACAGTTTGATAAAACTAACCCAACCTGGGATATCCAAAGGCAAATGAGCTATCAAGGAAAATAGAGATGAAGGTTGGAAACTTGTTGCTCAATTACAAAGTTGATGTTAGAAGATTCACATAGAAGACCTCAGAAAGCTAGCTAGGCAGAGTTTTCTCAGAAGTTATTCTTGTGTATGCCTACTTTATGAATTATTTGCTTTTGTGCGTGCTGATAGTTTTTGAAAAAGTTATCTCATGTCCTCTATTGTATTTCATTCCATGTGTAATGTTGCAACCTCAAATGTGGATGAATGAAAAAGATAACTTGTCAGCAAAGATCACTCCACGTGATTTGGTTGATGTTTAATTTCTGTACTTTAAGCCATGATTGAATTATCCTTTGAAACTTAAAGTTGTGGATTGTTTCCTCACACAATTGTTAGGAAGTTGTGAAATAGTAATGTGTTGCTTCATCAAAAAGGGGGAATTCTTAGAATAAGATTTTAGATTTTGATGAGCAACAATACATGTCTATTTAGTTCAGCAAATCAAAAGTACTCTTAGTCCATAGGTTTCTGAAGGGACATTGTAAAAGATGAAATTTACTTAGACCGATAGTGTAGTAACTTGTACATGAAGATGGGTCTCTAAATGTAACTTTGTTTTTGTATCGTTCTGAAGAAGACCAAGACATCGTCATTGAGGAGGCTACAAGAGTTGAAGACTCGGTGAAAACTGAATAAGTTTTCTAAGTACAAGGCAAGAACTCTCAGAAAGCTTGTAAGTATAAGTGAAAATCTGAACCACATAGTAGGTTATACTAAGAACTAGCTTTCTGAAAACTAAGGCTTGTTGAAGAGAAAACAGTTTACTCAATGTTTTCTGAGTATCTTTCTATCCATTGAATAAATGAGAAGACAACAAGTGCAGTGCATTAAATGCACCTTTTGTACTCTCTGAGAGAAATGCTTCATCCTTCCCACTAAGAAATAAAAAGTATTGTGCCATTTGTCTGTTCTGTAGAAATGTTTAGCTCTAAGTTTTGAATTCTAACCTAACGGATAAAAATTGAAACTTAACTATTTGTGCCTAAAAATAGGAACACCTAGCACTTGAGAAAATACACCAACACCAGAGCATTCGAGCTAGTTATTGTGATCAATCTCTCAAGTTTTCTAAGTTCCTAAAACACTCTTTAAGCTTTGTGAAGCTACTTGTGAAGAAGTAGAACATGCCTTTAAGTTGCGTGTCTAAAAGTTCAATGTTTGTGTTTGTTGTTGTTGTTTGTGAACTGCAGGATTTCAATGTTGTGCAACATTGCGAAATAGTGCTGATACAATGTTGGAACAACATTACGGACAACAACAGACAACATAGAAACAAGCAGGCCAATTGGACTGATGACTTGGACTGGAAGCAATCAATTCGAATTTCTGCAGGAATAAGGAAAGAGTTTGAGTTGCTTTGGACACAAGGAATGCAATCTAAAAAGAAGGAAAGAGTTTGACAAGTTATGGGCACCTTGAAAGAAAGAAGGAAATAAAAGATTCTCTAGATAATCTTGGAAAGATTTTTCAGCCAGCCAGATACAGAGAAACAACGTTAGTTTCTTCCTGCTGAGATCCCGGATCATCACATATGTACAGGAAGAACATAGTTGCAAGAAGAATACAAGATTAAAGAGAGAATCTTTCAAGAAGATTGTTGAAGAAAGCAAGAATGAAATATATTGTTGAAGACACTAATATGGGAATTTCCTTCTAGCTGAATATTGAAGAAAACAAGACAAAGAAAATTGCCTTTGCTGAGATCCTATTGCCTTTCGACTTGGATGGGAGCTGTCGATATCTCAAGTATATATACAAGGACTCAGCCGAGCAATGAAGAAGCCTTTTTGATGATCAATCAAGATTTTATTAAAGAGTTTAGGCTTCTTGTTTTCTGCTAGCTTTAGAGTTTGTCTAAGAGTATTCATTGTTGGAATAACTCTTTCAAACATCGAGCTAGAATAGCTTTTACTGTTAGTTCTTCTAGGGCTAGTTTTGGTTGTTTAATCAATCATCTGTGATTGTATTAAACCTAGTTGATTAGATCTACTTTTCCTGTCAGTAGATATTTTGCCTAAAGGCAAGGCCAACATTTTTATATATGTTGGCTTGGTAATAGAAGTTTCATTCATATTCATCCGCTGCGTTTTATTTACTGTGTTGAAGACATTATTGAACAACATTGTTGGCAACATTGTCTTTTGATCTTGTTCCAAGTACCAATCCGGGATCCTACATTCTAACAAGTGGCATCAGAGCCAGCCACCTAACTACTGGTGTCTGGATTTGGTACTACTACAATGGATGTTGCAAACTCAAGTGTCTACAGGCCACCTATGCTTGATGGATCGAACTACCACTACTGGAAAATCAGGATGAGGACATACATCAAGTCCATTGAAGGTCGAGCTTGGAGATCTGTTCTTGAAGGATTTGTCAGCCCATCAAGGACACGATTTGATGGAGATATTGTTCCCATACCTGAAGAACGCTTCACTGCAGGTGACTTTCTTTTAAGCTCTTACAATGAAAAAGCTTTAAATGCCATTTTTGGACATGTTGATGCTCATATGTTTAAAATCATCCAAAATTGCACTACTGCTAAACAAGCTTGGGACTTACTTCAGAATCATTGTGAAGGTGATAATAGTGTCAAACAAACTAAACTTCGAATGCTTTGGTCAAAATTTGAAAATATAAGAATGGAAGAAGCTGAAACCATTGATTCTTATTTTGAAAAGCTTTTGACTTTGTCTAATGATGTTCAACTTCTTGGTGATGCTATTTCCAACAAGCAACTGATTTCTAAAGCCATTCGTTCTCTCTTCAAAATTTGACACTAAAGTTACTATTTTGAAAGACACTCACAATCTGGCTACTATGGATTTTCATACCTTGATGAACAATTTGAAAATTTTTGAGATAATTGCAATGAAAGAAAAGGTACGAAAATCCTTAGTATGTCCCTTCACTCTAAATCTAAAGCTAAAGTTACTGAGCTTGAAAGCAGTAGTGATGATTCTGATGACATGACTGAAGAAGCCTACAATGACTTGGTTAGGAAAATTGAGAAACTTAGATTCAGGAAGAATTCTAATAGAGGCTCTTCGAGCAACTCAAAATGAACTAGAAATTTCAAAAAGAAAACTGGTGTGTCTAACTCTAGCCCTAGTCTTAGTAAACTTAGTAAAGTTAGATGTTTTGAATGTCAAGGATGGGGGCATTATCAGAATGAATGTGCTAACACTCTTCGAAAGGAGAAAAAGACTATGCTTGCTTGTCTCAGTGATGTTTCAGATGACGAACAGGAAGATGATGATCCAGAAGTTCATGCCAAAGCCCTATCTGCTGTTCTGAACAATGTTGAGAAACAATGTTGGTCCAACATTGACGGTCCAACATTGTCTTTTTCGACTATGATGATTCTCAAAACTGTGAAACACTTTTCTGGACTAACCCTGAGGAATCAGTTTCTACTAATGTTTTGTGTCTACATGGTTCAGTTGATCTATCTGCAGATTATCACTGGGAAGAGCTGAAACTGATGAATGAAAACAATGTTGAGTCAACATTGACATCAACATTGTCATTTAAACTGTCTCTTCGATATCTCCGCCCGTAAAGGCACTGTACCCAAGAATAAGCAGTTATTGCAGTCTTGACAGATTCTGACACTACTCCGAGAAAAGCGACATCGAACACGAAAAGGTGTCTAAACCAAGAACTCAAATTTGGTGTACAAGGAGAAATTGTCAATGCCGACAATGATGATGACACAACATTAAGCTCAACATCACAGTGAAATTCCATCCGACGGTACCCATGAGATGAGCATGATAGTAACCCAAAGACTCCTATGGCTAATGGTCTTATGCTCAGCAGAATCGATGTTGGAGATGATGTTGACCCAACATTGTACAGAACAATGAGTCACAGCCTTCTATATCTATCAACCAGCATACCTGACATCATGTTTTATGTGTGTGTTTGTGCCAGGTATCAGTCTAACCCTAAAATCCCACACCTGATTGTTCTTAAAAGATTTTTCATATATATATCGAGAACTGTTAATTTTAGATTATGGTATGCATGTGATACAAACACTAATCTAGTGGGATTTAGTGATTCTGATTGGGCTGGTGATCTAGATGATAGAAATTACACTAGTGGAGATTGCTTTTATCTTGATTCTAATTTAATGTCATGGTATTGCAAGAAACAGAACAATGCGTCACTCTCATATGTTGAATCTGAACATGTAACATCTGGGAGTTGTGTTACTCAATTGATATGGGTGAAAAATATGCTGCATGACTTTGGTCGACAATGTGATACCTTGTTGATGTTCTGTGATGACCTTAGTGCCATAAATAATTTTAAGAAGCCTGTTTTGTACTCACGCACGAAACACATAGACATTAGGCATAGTTTTCTTAAGGATATGGTCAATCTGCAAGTAATAGTCATACAACACTTAGATACAACCAATCAACTTGCAGATATTTTTACCAAGCCTTTAGATTGTGAGAGATTCTTCAGTCTTAGGAGATCTCTTGAATTGTGCTCTTTGTGATCTTCGATGTTGAAACCAGTGTTGACTCAACATCACAGTCAACACTGGCTGCAAAAAGTGATGTGTTTTTTGTTGCCTTTTGATTTTTTTAATTTTTTTTGTGTGTATCTATGTGCTTTCTGTGCTTCAGATCGTCTATGGTCATTCGCTTTGTAGCTTACAGTGGTGATGCTTAGGGTTTGAAAGGCTATTTGAAACCAAGGTTGAAAGGGATCGAGTCTCCTGTGTGTTTGCTTTATGTAAAACCCACTTTTGCTGCTTTTTGGCTATTTTTACTCGTACCTTGACTCGCACTTGATGTTGCCTCCTGTCCTTTATGCTTAATAAATCTAATGAATTATGATAAAAAGGGCTCGAAGTGTTTCCATTGAGGATCGTGTTGGGCAGGTTTCAAATACTATCCAGATATCGACGTGGCCAATGTGTCATATGTCGTGAGGGTTGATGGCTTTATCTGAAACCGACACGCACAAAAGTGCCGATTCTCGTAATCTTCTTTGGTTCACTTTCTGAGTACCAAATTACCCAATGTGGTCAAATGAGTGATTTTATGCCATGAGACGTGTGTTTGCCTAACTCCGCATAGGCTTCGGCTTTGGAGCGGATTCATACGTGTTCTAATTATTTGACATGGTTCACGGTCTCATGGTCACCCCCACTCAAACTTATGCTAATTGTTCAATTTACTTTTTGAGGCAATGTTGAGTGTGTTTCTTTGGTATTCCTTTCTCTCTCTGTCTTTGCTGCAAAGATCGGTGTTAATCGAATCGCACATTTTGAGACTTGGTTTCTGGTGACTTACATTAAGAGTGGTGCGATTTCCCGATGTTGTCATCAATGTTGAGTCAACATCTTGGTCAACATTACGTCCTTGAGTACTTTGTGACTTATATTTGCTCTTTTTATATGTGCTTCTATCCGACCTTCGATGTTTTAGGGTTTGAGGGAGTAGGTCCGAGGTGTTTGTGTCTAAGGTGTTTCATTGGGGTTTGGGGTTTTTGCTTTCCTGTTCTTGCATGTCAAGTCATTATTTAAGATCAAGATTTTTGGTCAACCTCTCTAGGGTTTGTCTGTTTATCTGCTTACTATGACTTGACGGATAACTGTTTTACTTGCAACTTTAATCTTTTATTAACAGTTATGCATAGTTTCTGTAGCATTGATATATATTTGCAGGATCTTTTAAGGCAAACCCAACAACACCCATCATGACCATCCACTCTTATCCTAACACCGCTCCACTAATCCAACCTCTATTCACGACACGCCCTCCACCGATCCAAACTCCTTTCACCTTTTGCTATCACCTTAGTCGCCAGTGTTGAACTCAATGTTTTCAACATCATTCTCCAACATTGCATGACTCTTATTCGAGTCCTATAGTCCACAACTCAGTATTGCACTCATTGCATGTCTTCTTGTCTCCTTCTGTGAACTTGGTTGCATAATCTGAGAGATATCTTTCTTCTCAAAAAAGGGGGAGAAGAGAAGAGATTGAACAAAAAGCTAACATACTTTATTTTGTTATATTGCTCTCGTCTAATGTTGAGGGGGAGTTCTGTAGTTTCATGCCTGTTATATTTGTTTGTTTCTAACAAGTTTGTTCAGGTGTTTCTAACAAGTTTGTTCAGGTGTTTCTAACAAGTTTGTTCAGGTGTGTTTTTGTGAAGAAAGACAAAGGGGGAGATTGAATAGTGCAGTGTTGACTGCAATGTTGTGTCAACATTGCAGACGACTTTGTTTAATGCACTTATACTGCGATTCTACGCAAGTTTGTCTTTATTCACTAACTACTGAGTGCAGGAATTGTCAAAAGAAATATGATATGATGCCCATGATGAGTTCAAAGGAGATGAGTAGACAAAGAAATAAGAGGGAGTTTGAAAGTGCATATTTACAGCAATGTTGAGTTCTGTGTTGACTCAACATTGTCCATCAGCATTGATCGATTGCACTTTATCTTTCGCTTCAACAAAGGATTCCTCTTGACTTGTTTAAATCCTACTTGTTCGATTTGACTAACAAACTGGTTTTAGGTTGTGTGAAGAAAGGTCAGAATTAAGGGGGAGATTGAAAGTGCGATTTATTGCACTTTGTTTAGTAATAAAACCTTTCTTCACACAACCTAAAACCAGTTTGTTAGTCAAATCGAACAAGTAGGATTTAAACAAGTCAAGAGGAATCCTTTGTTTAGTAATTCAACCTTTCTTCGTAACATAACCGGTTCAGTGTTTGTAGTTGTTTTTCTATGAATATTTTGTAGGATATATCAAGTTGGGCTTAAACATGCTTAATGGATCAAAAGGAATCAATAAGCCCAAAGGAATGATATTGCTTGATGAAAGACTAAGATTAAGGGCGAGATTGAAAGTGCAAGTTGCACTTGATTAGATAATCTTATCTTTCATGATTCAGTTCAATGTTTGTGTTTGTTGTTGTTGTTTGTGAACTGCAGGATTTCAATGTTGTGCAACATTGCGAAATAGTGCCGATACAATGTTGGAACAACATTACGGACAACAGCAGACAACATAAAAACAAGCTGGCCAATTGGACTGATGACTTGGACTGGAAGCAATCAATTCGAATTTCTGCAGGAATAAGGAAAGAGTTTGAGTTGCTTTGGACACAAGGAATGCAATCTAAAAAGAAGGAAAGAGTTTGACAAGTTGCACCTTGAAAGAAAGAAGGAAATAAAAGATTCTCTAGATAATCTTGGAAAGATTTTTCAGCCAGCCAGATACAGAGAAACAACGTTAGTTTCTTCCTGCTGAGATCCCGGATCATCACATATGTACAGGAAGAACATAGTTGCAAGAAGAATACAAGATTAAAGAGAGAATCTTTCAAGAAGATTGTTGAAGAAAGCAAGAATGAAATATATTGTTGAAGACACTAATATGGGAATTTCCTTCTAGCTGAATATTGAAGAAAACAAGACAAAGAAAATTGCCTTTGCTGAGATCCTATTATCTTTCGACTTGGATGGGAGCTGTCAATATCTCAAGTATATATACAAGGACTTAGCCGAGCAATGAAGAAGCCTTTTTGATGATCAATCAAGATTTTATTAAAGAGTTTAGGCTTCTTGTTTTCTGCTAGCTTTAGAGTTTGTCTAAGAGTATTCATTGTTGGAATAACTCTTTCAAACATCGACCTAGAATATCTTTTACTGTTAGTTCTTCTAGGGCTAGTTTTGGTTGTTTAATCAATCATCTGTGATTGTATTAAACCTAGTTATTTAGATCTACTTTTCCTGTCAGTAGATATTTTGCCTAAAGGCACGGCCAACATTTTTATATATGTTGGCTTGGTAATAGAAGTTTCATTCATATTCATCCGCTGCGTTTTGTTTACTGAGTTGAAGACATTGTTGAACAACATTGTTGGCAACATTGTCTGTTGATCTTGTTCCAAGTACCAATCCGGGATCCTACGTTCTAACAGATACCACTATAAACTTGTGTATTTAGTTTTTGCACTTACTTGGAGCAAGCTATACTTGTCTATTTATTTATCTGATTGCTTTCTGAAGTTACACAACACTCAACAAAAGTCTTATACTCTCTGAATATAAGTATCATCAACATTTGTGCTTGCTGAGAAAATTATTAGACACAAAAAGTTTGTAAGTCCATTCACCCTCCCCCTCTAGACTTAAATCTTAGACTAACAACATTGGTGGTGACCGGAGCCCGAATGCCAGAGGATGGGGCATTATGAGAGGTTGGATTCGTGACGGGTCCATGTCTTTACTGGAGACCAAGATCTCGATACTGTCCCGAGCATTATGCTCAAGGACAACCCAATTCTCCAAGGCAGGATCTACATGGGAAGAATTTCTAGTTCGGTTCAAGGGGTCCGGTCCACCCTTGGACGCTGTGGCCTTAGAGGGGCGGCGGGATTTCGTTTTCTAGTATGTTTCTGAACCATGGCTTTTCGCAAAGATTCCCACATACGGCGCCAATATGATGTGGTATAAAAATTGTTAAGTCCCTTAGCTTAGGAATAATCACTCTAGAGTTTAGGTTAGGTTAATAAGCATACTTGAATCTCGGGCAATATCCTCCTGCAAATTAGAGGTAAGGAGTTAGACTATTTTTGGCTGGTTTGCCTTAGACAAACCGGGCTTAGATTCAACTTGTCTAGTCGGTTATTTGAGTGGAAGCTCGGTTCGATAAACTTAGAAAATGGAATACTGCAAGTTGATGAGTTACCATTATGATGACTAAATGTTCTGCTATTTATAGGGAGAGCTCCAAGGGACAAGACTCCGGGAAGCCGGAATCTCGTCGGACCTATCAGCTCTTGACACGTGTTGACAGAGTAACGTAGCGGGTTTAGACCGCGCGGTAGTGTCGGACTGTGAGAAGTTGGTCTTCCCAGAGTCGGTCCTGACTGTCTTACTCATTTATCCTCACTGATGTCTTCCTCCAAGATAGGAGGTCGGTCCGACCTGTTGTGGTAGGGTTGGTCCGACTTAAGTGACATTGGGCTCCTGCCCATTGTTAGTAAAGGAGGTCGGTCAACTTGTCTTGACACATGAGGTTGGTCTCCCGTGGAAGATATGTTGGAATCGTCCTATGTTTTCGTTGATTCCTAGTTCGGCTTATTTGTATATATCAACCACAAATCTTAGTATACATTGCATGCACTTCTACACGCATGCGCTGCATGCATCCACAATAACAGTTCCAGTTGTTCATCTGTTATAACTCTATGACAATTTAGCTTCAGGTGCGTGGATTCACTTACGTTACGTGAAGTATAGTAGCATGAAATTGGTCTCTCTCAAAATCTTAGTATCTGTAATTTCCACATTGAAAATCAACAGCTATTTTGTTCGAGTCATAATAGCACCTTAATTGGATGGCCCTTGTATTCAATGTGCACTTGATCAACCCTAACGCCCAACAAGGAGAATACAATACAGGAATATCCACTAGAGTAGGACTTTCCTTATCAAGTATCAATTGCTATCAACTGTACTTGTATGTCATTAGTAATATATAATCTATGAATACAATTCATCTCTATGTCCTGTACATCCAACGGGGCGAACCAATTGTCTGCTCTGCTTAGTTACGAACGATGATGAAGAAAAACGAGGTTGGTCGTATATTAAAACCCCAAGTATTTTGGGGCTAACAAGAACAACAGCTGCAAAGCACTTGGAGAAAACTTCCGGGCAAACATGTAACATACAGAGGATGTATTATCATTGTACGTGCAATTGCGTCCCTGAAACATTTTCTTCATCAACTCCTCCGTGATGTCTGAACCACCAAACGTAGCTGGATGGGCCCCACCCCTTGACCAGTCAACCCATGTGATGCTTCGGTTCGCCAACAGGTTACCTGACTGAATAGTTAGCATGGTTGGGAAGTAGTGTTCATCCACATAACATGCCGGTTTACAGAACTCTGTGAATTTTGGATAGAATTTTGTATCAACGATAATGTAGAGAGCGAGTTTTCGGTTTACTTCGAACCACTGAGATCCCTTTCGCCAGTCTGTGATTTTAACCTCAGGTAACATGTTGCCATTGTAGCGCCCTCTACCAAAAGGCCCAGGGTCATCAAATGCACCCATGAAGCTGTACTTGGACTTCATTATGTAGTTGTAGATCATGCTGAAGTTGTAGAGAGGGATGCACGATTCGGATAACAACACAAATCGTTCATTGGAGATATCAAGCAATGCATTAGCCAGAAGTCTTCTCTCAGCATCACACATGCTCATCTTTCCCCATTCAGACGCCTGTATCAGTGAACAAGACAGACCAATGTAAGAGATGGATCCAGTGGAGCAATCATAGGATAATAATATGAGAATTATACACCACTGGTTGAAGAATCACAGTATAATGAAGAAAGTCATAGTGAAAAAACAGCACAGTAAAATTATACATAAATCCGGGAAGATAGTAAGAGTGCCTCAATTCAGCAGGATAATGAAACAACAAAGGACAGTGACGGAAAAAGACAATGAAGCACCTCCAGGAAGTACCAAATCAAATATTCCGAATTTGACCAAAGAAGATAATTAGCTAACCCCCTACGTTTAAATGGCCTCACTTGGTAAACTACATTGACCACACTCGGGATGTGCAACTGCAACAAATCAAATATTCCGAATTTGACCAAAGAAGATATTTAAGCTAAACCCCTACGTTTAAATGGCCTCACTTGGTAAACTACATTGACCACATTCGGGATGTGCAACTGCAAGTGCTTTGAGAGGTCGCAGATGTAAGGTTGTGTGCGATGTTAGGAGTAACAACAGTACATTGACAAAATATAAGAAACATACAACATGTGATTTCTCAATCCAAGATATACCCGCTTGAAAATAATTAAATGCAATGCACTCAAGTGTCTAAATATTACCATTTGACTGGACCGTCAACACCCTCGCGAAGTGACAGTTAATTTTCGCCACCTTAATATAAAAAATTCCTTAGACAGCAAACGGAAAAATAACATGAGCCCTAGCATGAGAAATTAAGCTGCCAAATCCTAATTTAGCGACCAAAATGTCAGCCATTTTCTTGTAAAGCTTTAGACAGAACATACTTAACGAACATCCTCCTGGCCTATACCATCTGAAGATATACTTGAACCCACTGTTTAGCAATATCCATGAGTAAATTACTTCCTAAATGACATTTTTAAAAGTTAGAACATAGAAAGACATTGCTTGAATATCATATCCTCCTTTTGTAGAAACGATAAGTTGACAGATGCAAGAAATTTTAAACAAATTATCCTAGATTGAACAGCTCATAAACAATTTATGATGAATCAGTATTTATTACTAATAATTATGACCAATTACTAGTCTGCATGCACCGACAAAGAGAGCTTCAAATAAATATAACGAAACCAGCAGCAATAAACAAGTGAAGTGTTTTACAGCACATAAACACGAACCTTTACTTCATTGAATATAAAGAGGACGGTACAGAGATTAAAAGAAGTCACATCACATTTGCATTACCACAGGAAGATGTCCCAGGAGAAAAGTCATTTTCCAAGTAAGCCTCACAGAGTACTAGAAAATATAACTCGTCTATATCAAATAATTATCCAATAAAGTCCAAGCACGGTAACAAAAGGTCAATCAAGCTAAGCATTTTTCCAAAAGTAGTTTCATTGTCTAACTTCCACATAAAACTTGACATATAGTAATCAGCAATAGTAACTACTAATTGTGACCGTATACCAACCAATCAGTTGACTTAGTTCTGGAGGAGCGCCAGAAGATCTAAATATGCTAGTTATTAGAAAATCAGTGGCAAAGCTATTCAAGCCCAATTAGAACCTCCACTTTCAATATCCAAGCCACATCCTGCTCTCCCTATATATCCACACTTGTACGATTTAAGCTATTCCCTTAATTTTTTATAGGGCGGTGGGCTTATAATAAAGTTTCCACGTTCCAGTTCTCACTGAATGGAATGTAAAATACACGAAAATAATAGTCAAGGAGAATAAGAAAAGGAAGGTTGAGAAGAGGGCAAGGACCGCAAGGCATTAAGCACATAGCACAAAGGAAGCACGATCCTGTGTGAGGTTAGACTAAGAATGGTTTTATATATACTCTTATGTTAGTTATCAATTTCTTGATTTTGTTCGAAATCATCAAGCTTTTTTAATGATGCAGGAAGGAAAGTGAGACTTCAAAATAATAGAAAAATAAAAAGTTAATCAAGATAATGATTTACTAGGGAGATTAGGGAATTTGAATCGTGATCCACAGGGAAGATTAGGAGAATAATTCAATTCGAAGAATGGAATAATTATGTAGTGCTGCTTATCTGCTTTGGTCAAGATTACAGAAAAATAATGGTATGGATCAAGATGCCCTGCCACTGGTCAAATTTTGGCATCCAGTACGGAGGCCACTCACCTTCAGGATCCAAAATACACTAATTATCATAATCAAATTTAGGCCTAAAAAACTGCAATATATTTATCATATCGCAGACCAATAAAGACAAACCCCCTACATAGAATCGCAACATTACATTATAACACATGTCAGACGTTATCCTATCCCACTATTTTCCGTAAATTCAGGCAGTAATTAATAACACATTTTTAAAGCACAAAACCCGCACCTTGCAAGATTTGCTTCAGGGAAGCACAACAAGTGTTAATGCTTTCAATTCACCTATACAGGCACAGTATAGCGCACCATATTCATATAGTAGCAACATAGCATGTTATGGTACTTTTTGGTCAATCGTTTAGAATAAAAAGGGAAAAACCATACAATGCAAGTACTTAACTTTCAATTCCTGTCACCTCTTTCTATGACGCAACGATACATATATTTTCCAGAGAATTATATTCGGCCACTTAATCTCCTTCTCTACTCTCCTCAAATGTACTGTATTCTGCTACCTTGTACCGCTCTTTCTCTCTTTTATCTTTCTTCTTTGCCACAAATGCTTCGATGGGACAATAGATTATATTGAGTGTGCAGAATATCTCATATTTGATACAACTTCAACTGATTGAAAATCGACAATGTGTGATAGTATCCTACATGCACCTTAGATTCTAAGTCTATTTACTAAAATTAGTATGGTTGCAATCCCATTGTTGGTCGAGAAACCTTAAAAACCCAAGTATAGCAGTTAACCATGTTACCATTCACAGAGGAGTTAATAAAACAGATATAGTAGAACTAAAAGTCCATCTAAACTGATAACCACGTCACACCTCCATTCGCAGGACATTATAATCCAAGTAAACAAACAACAAATCGCAGTAACAAAAATAAAGCAACCAGATATTGAATTCAACAAAACGTATGCTAAAACATACCTGACTTGGTATGTGTCTCTTGTAAAAGACAGACGAAGAAGAAAAATCAGCCTGATAAGATGGCAATGAATGAACATAAATCGAATACCGCCCCTTGTTTCCCGAAAAAAACCTCTCCCACAACGGCGCGAGAGGCAATGGTCCCTTAGTCAAGAACATAAATGCAATCTTGGGCACCCGCTTATACGGAAACCTCTTCACACGAGGCACAAATGATGCTCTCCAAAACAACTCCCGGTCACTCATTTCGTGCATAGCATCAGCCATGGGTTCGATCCATTGTTGCAAACTTTTCGGCTCGTCCTTTCGACAAGCCACAAGAGTAGGAGCTCTTATAGATGTGAGCGAAATAGTTGCAAGTCCAAAATACCTAATCATGTAAATACTAACAACAGAGAAACTGAAACACAGAACCAGAAATAGTACAAGCAGCTGAAGCAGCCTCTTAGGTAGCACCCTAGCCTGCCCTGTTCTGGTAGCAACAGCAGGATCTTTACCTTCTTCCATGTCTTCAAAGAAAGAACAAAAACCCTAATCGAAACCCTTCCTTTTCCTACTGTTCAATCAATCATGAAAAAACCTAGCCTTCAAAAATGTCTAAAATTGGGATCCCAATCGATGATTATTGAGATGTGAAACTGACTATGATTGATAATCAGATTATGAAATGAAGAAAAGGCCACCCTGTAAAAGAGTGAGTGTTCCCATTACAACTCAAAAAGGATGGAGAAGAATGTTCAATGGATGTATATGAAGCAATTAACGACAACAACATCGTACTAAATTATTCTTAAGGCCAAGTATAGCACTCCAAGTCCTAGTAAGTGATGTACTAGTCTACCTCTGATTGATAACTTCGTACATTAAGATCAGATCAACACGTAATTTTAATTGAAAATATAAATTAGTGATAAAATATGAAAAATGTTGAAAATAAAGGATATATGTGATAAAGTGTAAAAGTAATACTATTTTTTATTGTTTATTTTGGACGTGAGATAGCTTCATTTTTAAGTATGTACCAAGTTATTTGATAAGACTAAAAATGATAAATGTATAAAGTTTTGTTTAAAAGATTTTGTATGAACCAGATAGTAGTATATGATAATTATTTTGTATAAAGGATTTCCTAATTTATAGCTTATAAATTAGGACTTGTAAAAGCGTTATAGCCGAGTGGCAAACTGAAACACTACATACCCAAGAGGTTACCGGTTCAATCCCCGAAATGGGTGATTTATTTCTCTGTATGGCGAATGATTAGTGATTTGTTGATAATAAAATTTGTCCAAGAATATGTATTGTAATTGTAATATTGTATCTCAAAAAATAAATAAATTATAGATTACAATATATAAATATAAAAGTTAAGATTTAGCGAATAATAATATGCGAGTAAATGAGTAATAAACCTGAAAAGTTCAGACTGAAACAATTAAAAATTAAGTATGTTGGAAGTTGCGGGAGTAACCGACTAATTAGGTGGAGTGTGACGAAATGAAGAAAAGATGGATTTGAAGGGATTTATTTAGAAATTACCACAATTACATTACATGTAAAATACTCCCTCAATTTCAGAGAAATTGTTACAATTTAAATTTGCACCAATTTTAAGAAAAAGTAGAAAGTATAAGTGGTCCCCTATTATTAGAGATTAAATGAGTGGCATATTGTAATAAAAGTGAAAGGTAGGGAGTTTTATTATTTAACTAATTTCCATAAATAGAAATTGTAACAATTTTAGTAAAACGTCGGAAACGAAAAGTTGTAACACTTTATCTGAAATAGAGGGGGTAACAATTAAGAGTTCCAAGGTCGTGGGTGGGTGGGTGACGACCGTGAGGTAGAGTACACTTGCGCACGTATTGATATATTGTAAATAATTCATTTTTTCTTTTTGTTAGATTAGATTTGTTTGGTGGTAAATTTGACATGCAATATGTGCTTGATTGTCCTTGTCTCGTTCATCATGTTTTTCCTTTTCTCCAAACAAAAATGCTCTCCACCATCAATATATATAATACTCCTTCCGTCCCGATTTCAATTATCTGCGGGTCCGGACACAAGTTTTAGAAAAAATTGAATAAAATAGGAGAAATAGTTATAAAGTAGAAAAATGATTGAATAAAGTGGTAGAGATAGTGAACAGAGTATGAGAGATGGTGCATAAAGTAGGAGAGAGATTTTCAATTAAAGGGATATATAATTGAAATTGGAACGTCTTAAAATGAAAAATGGAAAGTTGAATTCAGATTCTAGGTGAAATAAAAGTTGTTTTTCAATTTTTTTATTTATAAATGTCAAATTAAAGATTCTGCATGCTGAAGTCAAATTAAAGTGAGTAATTAATATTAAGTTAATGACATTAGTGAGTAGTTAATACAGTAGCTAATGCCATCATCTAATTAACTTTTGACCATCAAGTCGGTTACTAAGTTGCTAATGCTATATATATATTGTAGTGTTTGACAAATCAATATTCAATCAAAAGACGATTGATTATTGTCCACTGTATATTCTGTTACTTCATATTTTCCAATGACTCCATCCATATATATTACTCATAAATGTTGGTTTTTATTCTCAATCCCACCTACACTTGATGAGTCCATATTTTATCGATTCATATAGTTTTGTTTGTTGTATTTTATTTAGCCTCTTGTGCTTTTTTGTCTCTTGTGTTTTGTAGATTTTGTTCTCTACCCCTTAAATTTAGACCAATTACAATTTAGTCCCTTCTATTCAAATAATTATAGATGCACCCAAAACTTGATTTTTAAGTTGACCAAAAATAAAATAAAGTGGAAAAGATAATAATTGAACTTAGTTGCAATTTACAATTTTCAATTTACTACACATTTGACTCTAATATTTTATAGTAATTTACAACATTGATAAAATATTATTATAAATTAAATCACAATAAAATTTATTTTTCAAAATATACCCAATTCGTTTTTTTCTTCTTCTTCCTCCAAAAAAGCTCTGATCACCGGAGCTATTGTAATGACGCTCCGATGGGAGTTGTTAAATAGCTCCAATCATAGATGTCTGTGACTTGATGCATTACACTAATTGACTCCACCGACAGCTCAAATCGGAGATGTTTACTCCGATTGAGTCATAGCTATAATAGCTCAATCGGGCGAAATTCACTCGGTGGAGTTTTAAATAACAACTTTGAGCAAGATTGATAACTCCGATCGGAGCTGTAAAAAAGCATCGATCGGGCATTTTTTGAAAAAAGATGAAGGCGAGAGGAAGAAGAAGATGGAAGTTGGAGGTGGTGGAAAATGGTTGGAGATGGTGGGTAGTAAGTTTGAAGAATAAAAAATATTGGGGTTTGCTTGTGAGTACTAAAAATATTTTGGGTTTATTTTGCAATAAGTGAGAGTTAATTATTGAATTATAAAGAAGGAACAATTACAAATACTCCCCTTGTTAGATGCCCTTCTCACAGTTGGATACCCATTAGTTCAACAATTACATCTAGGTCTTGTAAGTTGTTTTTGTGTTGACCAACTAAGCTACTTCAATTTATTGCCAAAACAAACAGACCCTTAGTCGATTCACTCGTGGCATTCGGGCGGTTGGGGGGACCACTTATTTGGGGATTTTAATTAAATTTTAAGAAAATTGAAAATAGATATATTTTTTAAAAAAATGGTTTGGGTCTGGTTTGATTAAATAAAAATAGAGAACGTGAAACCCATTTCATTTCTTCTTGCTGGAATATCCGCTTGATCTCCGAAAGAAAGAAAAAACCTCTCTTTAAACCTCATTTCTTCTTGTTGTTTTCTTCTCTTAAACCTTACTGATCATTTATGTGCTCGTTACTAGCTAAAAAGTTCATGAGTTGGATTAAAATGGAAGCCGGAGGGGTAAGAGACGTTTCTCGGATTGGTTAGACATCTCATAAGATCGCCTCTCCCAACATTGACAAAACACCACACCACCTTGCCTACCTTTTGAGTGTCGGTACCTATTGACCTTGCAGGTGGTTTTTTGTAGCATCTTCTGCATAATTCGTTTTACATTTCATTTGTAGAAAAAAAAAAAAAAAAAGAATTATGGGGATCTTCTCAGCTCACAATTTTGAGAGATTTGTAGTATCAGAAGATCAACGTGCATTTACTTTGTTTTGATGCCTTCATGATCTCTCGTTCTGCAGTTTTTCTCATCGATTTGAGTCTCATTCTGCTCTTTCTGCTATTTATGTCAACTGCACGTACTAGCTGTGATGTTGTGTTACTCTTTATGCTGAGAATGTTAGGAATATCTGTTAGTATTTTGATCACTCATCACATGTTCTTATCTTATCCAGAAAGGTGATTAAGTGCTCTTGGTTCACTTGAACATTGTAAAAGAGAAAATCACTGAGTATGATTAGTCTAGAAAATCTTGTATTAGGATTATAGGTCTCTGAGTGTAATTTTGTATTTCAAGAAGACCATGAAGATCAATCCTAGCAATGGAGCTTTTCTGAAGATTAGAAGACTGAAGATTGCACAAGGTTTATGAAGACACAAAGGTTTAGTCTAACTCAGAAAGACTATGTCCTTAATCCCTTCTTAAGTACATTAACTTACTTTGGAAATATGATTCTGGACATATGACATCATGAGTATGGAGCATGCAAGCCATCAGAAAGGCTCATGTATCCGTTGAGACTAAAGGACAATGAACAGTACTATGCATTAAATGCATCGGCAGAAATGCTGCAAAAGGCAAGTCCTCTCTGAAACAAGAGATAGTGACTTCTGAGTACATAGTTCAAGATATAAACGGATATAATTTGATAGAGAGCCCAACGGATACAATTCAAACGCCTCTCAAATTTATCTATATATATCACACACTTAGATGCTTGAAGAACATACCTTAGAACGCTCTATCTTGCAAACTTACAATCAAGCAAAGTATTCTCTCAAGCACTCTACTGCCCTTTCTGAAAGCTTTCTGTTGCTTGAAGAATTACTAGTAGTTCTAAGTTGTCCTGAACCTTAACAAAAGATTGTTATTCGTGAAAGAGTTGAACTATCAGATACCCTTTCTGAAGCTCATTCTCCAGAACGGACACCAATTACTTGGGTCAGTAAAGAGCAGACTGTCATCCACTGAACAAGTGTATTAAGTAGTCTTGTTCTATTAGGCTCTCTGAAAACATAACTGAAAAGTTATACGAGAAGCCTCTCTGACAAACCTTATAACCAACACCATCAAGGCGTGGAGTAGAGGAAGTACTTGATTTGGAAAATCAGGGAATAACTCCAAGGTTATCTGAGTAGAGGAAGTACTTAGCTCTAGGAGCTGGGGAATAACTCAGGGGGAACATTTGGTTGGGAACCATTTGTTTAGGAATCTTAGAATAGGATTATTGTAAGGTGAACTCAATTATCTGTTCTAGTGAATTCTAGGTCTCAGAAAGACCGAAGTGGATTAGTTGGAGGATTACGCCACCTCCAGATACCACTATACTTCTGTTATTTACCTTCAGTATTTACATTTCAAAAGCACACACTTATTTATTGTTTCGCACTTACCTATCTTAAAGTCTTCCGCTCGAATTTGAGTATCGAAACCCCAGTTTCGAAACTGTTTATCGATAAAAGTTTTAAAAGACTATTCACCCCCCCCCCCTATAGTCTTTTACTTTGCCGTTATCTTGACCAACAAGTGGTATCAGAGCAGGAGGTTCACAAGCCTTCTGCACTGAACCTAGATCCCCAGATAGGTGAAGGAACTTTGTCCCTTTCTGAGGACTATATAATTTGTGTGTTAAGTGTGCATGTATGTCTCTGAGTGATGCTCCCGTTCTAAAGCCAGAAACTACGAGAAATGGAAGAACAACATGATGCTCCTTCTGGAGGCCATTAGTGATGAGATGATCTATGTCATCAATGAAGGGCCTATCAAAATCAGATAACTCAAACAAATTATTGAGGTGTCTGATGGAAGAAAAGCCTCAGACAAGGAAGATGGAAGCGAGGACATGGCTGCTAGTGATAGTGGTCATGTTGCTCGTGGAAGCATTATATATGAAGACAAGCCAAGAGACACAGATTGGATGGTCAAGCTCGTAATATAATCATCAGATCGACACCTGAGCATACTGATGTAAACTGGCGGGTGCTAAAATAAAGTTGCTCAGCAATTGATTGAAGAAATGCGTTTTAACAGAGAAAACCAAAGAAAACAAGGTCCCACTGAAACTCTGAAGAACTTGATTTCAGATTTACTACACTTATGAGTGATATGGCTGCACTTGGTGAAAGCAATAGATACTCCCAGTCAGAAAAGATTAAGACTATTGTCAGAAGTCTCAATCACAACTGGGAACACACTAAGTTCTTTTATTTCAATCAAGGGATGCCAAATATTACTCCAGTAGAGCTCTTCTCTCATCTTGCTACTGTAGACTATGAGACAACTCAGAGAGAACAAACAGCTGAAAAGTTGCAAAGTGTTGCTCTAGTTTCTCAAGGCACTTTTGAAAAGAAGGATACCAAAGAAGCATCTGAAGAAAATGCTCTTGCAGTAAGACACATGAAGAAATTTGTGAGTCAAGAGATTGAGAGAAGAAAAGCAAAAGAAAAGCTGAAAAAGCATCTTGGCCCAAACTATCATCAGTACAAGAACATACAAGTGAACAACTCTCTGAACACCCCCATTCAGAAAGGTGTTAGTACTGAAGCTGCAGAAATAGGAAATGATATCTGCTTCTATTGTCAAAAGCCTGGTCACTTCAAGAGAGATTGTCCTGCTTTAAACAAGCTCAAGACAGGTGACAAGAAGGACAAAAGAAATTACAAAAGAAATCAAAGGGCTTCTTGGTGAAGAAAGGAAGAAGATTCAAATCAACTTGATGCTCTAGATATTGAGATGATTCGAAGATGAAGATTCAAATAACTCAAACCTACCATCACCGTAATTGTGTGGAATCACCCACGTAATCGACTTCGCCTTAAGAAGAATGAAATGTGTGGAGTTCTTTGAGATTCTTTGGTCCGACATCTCCAACATTGAAATGTGTCTTATGGCTGATGAGGTAACTAACAATTCACAATTTACACTATGAGAGTGATGATGGAATTGAGGATCTAGAGTTGGTCAAGAGAATTGGATCGTTATGAGAAAGAATTTCGAAGCACAATCCAAAACCGAATTCTAGAGGAAAGCAAAGAAACTCTTGAAAAGAGGTTACTAAGCTAACCAGAGTATCTGAAAACAAGAACGCTGAAATAGCCTTTCTGAAATCTCAGATATCTGAGAAGGAAAATTCTCACAAACTAGCCTTGAATGAACTTACCAAGAAAATGATGAAGCTGCTTTATGAGAATGAAGAATTCAGAAAGAAAGAGCTATCCTTCCAATCTTATGCAAAGGCTAGTGACACTCTCACTGAGGTTCAATCCTATCTAAGAGATCCCTCTGAGAAAGGTGGACTTGGACTCGATGAACAATCGAGTAATTCATCTCCTCTGAAGAAGAGTGATGAAAGGTTGACCTTTGTAAAAAGTCAACAGAATGGTTCTTCAACCACCTATAGCATTGGTCAGAAAGCTAGGGTAGCTGACAAAGGAAAAGGAATAGCAACCCAACCTTTGAAAGAACAACAAGTTCACAAGAAACTTGTGGATGAGGTTTCTGAAAAGAAACACAACCCTCAGACATGTAACCATCCACATTGCTATATTACTAGGAAAGGAAGAATTGTTGGAATAGACAAATTCTCTACTATACCATTTTATGAAAATAAAGACGGTGCAGAAACTAGTAAGGCTTCTGAAGAACGTATTCAGAAAGCCAAAGGTGTTCGAAATGGCATTGGCTATCGTGCTATTGGAAAAGTTCTTCTGCAACAATATAAGGAAGGACAAGAACAATGGCGCAAGGTCGATATTGCGTAGAAATAGATGAAGTGGAAGAAATCTCAAGCCACCGAAAACTGAATGCCGAGCTAGAAGGAACACGCCGAAGGCTAAGTTCTTTGAAAAGCAATCCCGAAACCTGTCCAGAAAGCACCAAAAGGAACACCTAGAAACACCACAAGAAGGAAAATTGAGATCAAAATTACTAATTTTATTGCATCTCCTTCTGATCAAGTTAGACAAAAACAAACTCCCAAGAAATTCACTAAAATGTGGATTCCTACTGGAAGAATGTTTAGTCTAAATGGTTCTATCTCTGAAGCAAGAACCTAACTCCTGCTTCTGTTTGTGCGTAACTCTTGGACTAAGGCTCAATGGCTATTTGATAGTGGATGCGGAAAGCACATGACATGAGACAAAGCAACCGGTCAATTACAAAGCTTGCAACAATGGACCGGACATCGATTCTTTGAGGAGAATTAAATCCCTCTCAGGATTTGGCAACGTCAAATTAGGATCATTAACTATCACCGACGTATTACATGTTAAGGGTTTGAAATATAATCTATTTAGCATGAGCCGGTTTGCATAAGGATTTCTTGTGAAATTCAAAGCAAAGTATTGCAAACTTATCGATGAGTCAAAGCAGACAATCTTGGTTGCTTTCGCGAAAAGCGATCTTTATGTTGCCGATCGGGCATCTACCACAATCGAAGAATGTCTCATGGTGAGTCAATCAGTCACATGAAGAAACCGGTTATGGCACAAAAGAATGAGTCACTTGAATTCAAAACTCGAACAAACTTGCAAGAAAGAGTTAGTGGTTGGCCTTCCCAAGACATCTTCGAGAAAGGATGGTATCTGCTCACTTGTCGATGGGAAAACAATCTAAGATCTCTTTCAAGTCCAAAATCGACACTCTAGTGTTAGACCAATGCAACTATTACACATGGATCTTTTGAATCATACGTAACTAGTTATGCGGGAAAGAAGTATGGTCTTGTTGTTGTAGATGACTTCTCAAGATTCACTTGGGTTATCTTTACAAGCACAAATCGATGCTAGGGTGGAGATACCAAACTTCTTGAATAAGGTTGAAGTCATGAAAAGGACAAGGTATCTCAATCGTAGCAGACCATGGTACCGAGTTTGTCAACCAAGACATAAAGGAGTTTTACCAACAAAGGTATACAACACCAACTATCCTCTCAGAAGAACACCACAACAAAATGGTGTTGCGAAAGGAAAAATAGAACACTTAAAGAAGCGGCAAGGACAATGCTACGACATCGAGATAAGTGAAGTTTATTGGGTTGAAGTCGTAAACACAAAGATGCTACACTCGTAATGATGTTTGATAAACAAATACCATGACAAGACCCCTTATGAACTCTTGGTTGGTAGACCCCCTAATATCAATCATCTAAAAGTATTTGGTTATAGATGTTTTGTTCTTAACAATGGAAAAGAGTATCTAAGAACATTTCAACCAAAGGCAGATGAAGGTGTGTTAGGACTAGGAGAGCAATAGTTGAAAATGCTAACTCTCTCTTTGGATGTTTTATCTCAAACA
This sequence comes from Plantago major, assembly GCA_026545765.1. Lineage (NCBI taxonomy): Eukaryota > Viridiplantae > Streptophyta > Magnoliopsida > Lamiales > Plantaginaceae > Plantago > Plantago major. The sequence goes on from CM048841.1 coordinate 28,489,348, forward strand.
TCGAACAAAAAACTATAGAAGAAGCATTAAGAGACCAAGACTGGATCTCAGCAATGCAAGAAGAGTTGGATCAGTTTGAGAGAAACAAAGTCTGGAAACTAGTTCCATTTGTAGAAGGAATATCTGTGATTAGAACTAAGTGGGTTTTCAGAAACAAGATGAATGAATCTGGTGAAATAACCAGAAACAAAGCAAGGTTGGTTGCGAGGATTCACCTGCATCAAGGTTTAGATTTTGATGAGTCATATGCACGGTTGCAGTTGGATGCAATAGGACTCTTCTCGCCTTGCAGCTCATAAAGACTTTAAAGTTTATCGGATGGATGTCAAGAGTGCATTTTGAATGGTGAACTTCTTGAGGAAGTCTATGTTGAACAACCACCGGCTTTGAAGTTTCCTCGAAAGTAGAATGGTCTATAAGCTCTGAAGCTCTTTATGGATCAAACAGCTCCAAGAGCATGGTATGACACTTTGGCTAAATACCTTACGGAAAGTGGTTTCAAGAAAGGTGAAGTTGATAAAACTTTATTTACTTTAAACCATGATGGGAAACTACTCTTAGTTCAAGTATATGTTGATGACATCATATTTGGATCTAAGGACAAGCAACTTTGTGATGACTTTGCAAATCTCATGAAAAGTAAGTTTGAGATGAGCATGATGGGAGAATTGAACTATTTCCTAGGATTGCAAGTCAAGCAACTCAATGATGGAATATTCATTAGTCAGACAAAGTATGTAAAAGACATGCTCACAAAGTTCAATCTTAAGCCTTCTGAAAAGAATGCTAAGATACCTATGAGCATAGGAACCAAGATGACCTATACTGAATCAGATAAGAGTGTTGATGAACACAAGTATAGGAAATTGATAGGTTCACTACTCTACCTTCATCGCAAGGCACGATATTCAATATGGTTGAGTGTGTGCTAGATTTCAAACAAATCCAATGCAATCACACTACAACATTGCTATGAAAATATTAAGGTATGTGAAAGGTAAGAGATGTAGGTTTGTGGTATCCTAAAGAAAGTGGATTGAGTTTGGCTGGTTACTCAGATGCTGATTATGCTGGATCAATGCTTGATAGGAAAAGTACCTCAGGAACTTGTCAGTTTCTGGGAACTAGACTTATCTCATGGTTTAGCAAGAGACAAAACTCAATTGCAACTTCTACCACACAGGCTGAATATATTGCTGCTGGTTGTTGTGCAACACAAATTCTATGGATTCAACAACAACTCAGAAACTATGGACTCAATGAAGAGAAAACTCCCATTTTCTGTGATAACACAAGTGCTATTGCAATCACACAGAACCCCAAGTTCCATGCCAGAACAAAGCACATTGATGTTAGACACCACTTCATCAGAGACCATGTTGAGAAAGGCAATATAGAGATACTCAAGATTGGCACAGAAGACCAACTTGCAGATATCTTCACTAAGCCCTTACAAGAAAGCCGGTTCTTGACCTTAAGACATAATCTTGGATTAATGGAGTTGCCTAAGGACTGAAAAATTGTCTTGAATCTCTAAAGGCTAAATAAGTGAGTAGGCCTCTGAGAACAGGTTCTCAGAAATCCACGTTGATAAGAAGTGATGCAAAGGTTTCTGAGTAGCAATACTCAGAAAGACAAAACATTTCTGGAACGGGTATCCAGAAAGGCAAAGGTCGGTACACACTTAATAAGTAAATAAAACTAGAACTTACTTACTGAAAGTGGGACAAATACATTCAAACGACTGAAGCTTCTGACACTTGAATTCAGAAAGCTATTTAGTCATAAAGAGAAATGGACACACAAAGCCCAAAAAGTATAAGTTCTGAAAGTCAAACATGTGCAATGTCTTGTATTTTTACCATTTTCATGATAAACAATATATAGATAAGGACTTGACACTCAGAATGATAAGCTCAAACGATTAAGTGTTCCTACTCTTTACTAAGTGACACAATGAATGTAGCATATTAAAAATCCATCAAGTCGGCACATTACCATTTGTTGATTGATATCATTACAAGATATTCATTATAAGCCCTTGATGAATAAACGTTTGATCTCAACGGGTGAGATCAAAACAAAGCAAGTAATGTCATTGAGAAATGCGACATGGCCACTACGCATTTAATGAAGTACAAAGGACGTACCACGCCTATGCAGATGCAAAGACACGCATTCATATTCAGCTATATGTATGTTGTATCTATGTACATTTTGTCTGCTATATATATAGGATTTGGGCAAAAGACAAACACTTTTACCAATTCCGAAATTTTCAAACTTGCATCAAAACAGCAAAATCTCTCAAGATTTCTGCAAAACCCCTCTGCAAAACTCAACTTCTTGTGCTTAGTCTTCTGAAAAGATAGACTAATCTCGATTAATTGTGCAATATTCATCTGAAATACACTCACTCTAAACTCTATATAAGAGATGTCACCCAAGAAGATGACCACCAAGAACCCTAAGGCAACATCCTCTGCTCCTGCTGAAAAGCAAGGAGGAAAGGAACTTAAGGTGTTGAATAAATGCCTTCTGGGAAAGTTTACCCCATCGGACTGGAACCCTAAACACAAAATGAATTGGGGAGCCTTTCTAGTAAAGAGATATGTACCAGCAGTTATATCTTCAAAACCAGAAAGAAAACTGATATTGGGAATCTTTGTCAAGAATTCCCATATCTACAAGTTCTATCTCTTTGCACCAGTGGACTATCCACACTGGATGTACTTGAGTTCTATAACAACTCCAAAATCTTCACAAAAGTTGTGAATGATGAAGAAGAAAAATACATGCAGACAGAAGTCCAAGGACAAGAAATTGTTCTAGACTGCAAGACTTTCTGGAAGATATTCCGATTGAAAAATCGAGGAACATTTGAAGACATCAACATCAAGGACGCTTCCATTTTCAAGGCGTCAAAGAGCTATTTGAAGCAATCCAGTTAGAAAATGCAAAAGGTTGCCCAGGAGACTTTGTTCTGAAGCCCATCAGAACTAGTCATCTCCAGAAACACTGGAGTACTTTAGCTCTTATTCTGGTCCATTGCTTTGATGGCAACAAAGGTGGAGTAGACCAGATAAGCATGGAGAGATGGATGATGATGCATCTTCTGAACAAGAAGCATGAAGGGCAGGAAACCCACTTCAATTGGGGGAAGTACGCCTTCAACAAATTCCTTGGACATATTGAGGAATTTGAGCCCAAAATCATCAATGGCCTTGCTGAGCCAAAGGCCAATATGCACTTTGGTCTCAGGATCTGTTACATTCTGGAAACCATGGGAATCACTCTCAGAGAAAGGCAGGAAATCCCAGTCACCAACTCCCTTTTCAGACACGCTTTTGAAGAAAAGGAGAAACTTGCTGCTGAGAACGCACTTTTCGAAAGCGTAAGAAGAAGAAACTGCACAGCAAGGTGAGGAGGTCTCTGAGGAAGCCAAAGCTAAACCTCCAGTTGCCAAGAGAAAGAGGACTCATAGCAAGAGAGCCCCCATCCCCTAATCATACAAGAGGCACAACCTTCTGGAGACAAGGTCTCAGAAGATGTTGGACGCTCAGAAAGGCAAATCCAGAATCCCCCAAGAGTCACGAACTAATGCTCCGAACTCTCGGAGATGATAGAAATATCATAGATAGGTTCGCACCAACACGTAATAGTGATTCGAGGATGATGAAGTACTTGCAAAAGTACTCAAAAGGTTCAAGTATGAGACCCATGGAGGAGCTTCAAGCTCGGCTCTTGAGAAGACAAGAGCCCCTCTTGTGAGGAAGAAGAAGGCCTGGGTGAGGAAGATAGAATGATGGAAGATGTTGACATTGCTTCCACATTCACAATGCCAGCATTTAATATTGCTGAAGAAAACCCTGTTCTTGAACAGGTTCCTCAACCTTCTGAGAGAGCTCAACTCTCAGAAAGGGATCAAACTGAGATGGAAACTCAGAATGATACTGCAGAGGAGATCAATAATGAGCACAGAGAGACTGTGGATTCACCACAAGTTCAAGAGATCAATGATCAGCCTGACTCTATTCAGGTAACAAAGATAGTTTGTATCTAACATGTCAACATAATTGTATGTTAACTTGTTACTCATAAGCTGTATTTGTTACAGGCCAACTTGGAGACACATTTTCACGGGGAAGAAAACTTGTCCACCCCCTTTAATCAAGAAGAGGTTTCTCCAACCTCAGAACATCAAGAAGAGCCTGTCCCACAGGTAGTAAAAGTTATCTCTGAACAAGGAATAACTAACTAAAATTGCTCTTATGTTCTAATATTCTAAATGTCTCTTCTTAGGCTCCAACTGAGGAAGTAGTGGTGGTGGAACCAACACCCCAAAACCTAGAGATTCCAGAAGCTGAAAAGCTTTCTGAGGAAGTATTTACTGAGCCTTCTGCTGAGAAGGTAAGTAATCAGTAATAATCTTCTTCAACGAATGCTCTGGAGAACCCACTACTAAAATCTCTTATGTTTGTTCTTACAGGCTCAGTCAGAAGAACAATTGGATGGAGAAACAGTTGTGTCATCTCCTCCAAAAGAAACTAAAACTGCTGAACAAGCAGTATCTGCAGAAAAGGTGCCAGAAACCCCCAAGGTTTCTGAGGAACTTGCTACTGAGCTTCCTCACTTGGAAGTAAGTGAAGTCTCAGAAAGCACTTTTCCACCTATCTTTTCTGTTAACAGTTTCTAAACATATTTGATTGTAATTCTCAGGTTCAAGCAGAAAGAAAGGTTGATGAGGATAAAACTTCTCCTCACATCAAAGTATCTGTGCCCAAGCAAGTAAAAATCCAAGCAGATGAGCCTAGTGTTTCTACACAGGTATGCTCAGAAAGCTCACTTCTGCACACAGATACTAACACAAGTGGTTTGAACAAAACTAACTTGAACACTTTCTTTTAGGCTCAAAGTCCAGTGCCAGTTGATTTACTCAAAGCCTTCCAGAAGCACACCTTAAAGAAACATCTCAAGTGCTTCATACAATGGCAGAAACTCAGAAAGGCTGACCTTTCTGAAGTAGCCAGAGTAATCGATGTCCCAGAAAAGAGAGCAATTGCCCTAAATCTGGAGGATTATATCCATGCATTGTTCCCTACAGAGTCCTACTCATTTGCCACTCTAATGCATGAAGACTTCATTCATGAAGTAGCAGAAAGACTTATAGCAGATTTCAAGTCTGCGGATGCTCAAACCCAAGAGCAGATGGTTACCCATCCTGCCTTGCCCAGCAAGCTCACTACTTATCCTGCTGAACAAGAAGAAGTTAATGGGAGGATGATTACATTCCCAAATGTGATCAACCTGGTTTCAGAAGATGACGAGGAGATGGACGAAAATAATTATCAAGAACCTCCCTCTGAGCATCCAAACCAAGAAACAAAGAACAAGAGTGATGATGATGATGATGATCAAAATGATGATCTCCAACCTGGACAAGGCGGGATTCAGAAAGCTAGCAAAGAGAGTGGAGAAAAGGCTACTCCCTCAATTGCTCAGAAAGCTCCATCATCATCACATCCCAAGTCTCATCTAGATACCCAACAAGTTGAACTCAATGATGCCATAGAAGAAATTTCAGCTGCTGAGTTTAGGATTGAACAACTCAGAAAGGTATTGGAAGAAGAGAAGAGAATCAACATTGAGACTCAAGCTCTTGTTGATGAAAAGGAAGCCAAAATCAAAAAGCTCGAAGAAGCTAATGCCAAAGAATTGGCACTCCTAGATGAGCAAAGAAATTTGAAGAATGCCATTGTTGTCACAGCTGCTGAAATAGATGCAATGGATGACAATGATGATGAAGAGCATGATGTTGCGACTGCATCAGAAAGACCTTCTACATCTTCTCAGAAGGCCAGCACACTTGATGAAAAGCAGAAGAAGATTGTCAATCTGCAAACAATCCAAGAAAAAGATTATGACAGTGATGCTGAAACCCACAACTTGATCACTGAAGCAGAAGATGAGAGACTTGTCACTCAGCACAAAAGAGCCCTACTTGCTCCTCATATATTCTCTGCACCAAGTAGTTCAAGAAGTAAAGAGCACCGTACAAGGAACAGTGTCTTTTTAGAACTCAGAAAGACACTAGTTGCCCAAGACACAGAAGTGCTAATAAACGTCCCAGAAGAGATGAAGCCTTTGGTCAGCCTTTACTCAACAAAGTCAACCAAAGATCGCTCTCTCTCAGAAAGACCTAGGGTTGGTCAGGGATGAGGATTGTAACAATGCTAATTCAGCATTGAATGAAGCCAGCCATGCTGTCCTGAAGCCAACGCCATCCTAAGGCCGCTTGAAGAGCTCAACAGAAAGGAGCAGGAACTGGTTAGGCAAAACAATGAGCTGAAGAAAGAACTTCAAGAATTAGTCAGGGTGCACAACAATCTCCAGAAAAACTTTGAAACTCTCTCTGAAGCTTATGCTATCATGACTAAGGGGGAAGAAGAGATGCCTCAGAAAGGCAGAGGAAGAAAACGAAAACAATCAAATCCTCCCTCCTCAAGTCAACTTGTCATTAAGGACACCACTGGAGACACCCTTGCTGAAGAAGTTGTTCCAGATCAACCAGCCAAAAGGCTGAGAAGTATGGTCACTAGGGGAACCAAGTCCCTTAGAATCTCAGAAGAGAAGAAGACTTCTGAAGAAGAAGAAAAGGAAGAAGGTGAAGTAAGAGGCCAAGAAAGATGCAAGTCTCCAATTTTGGACTACAATGATGATGAGGATGATTCTGATGAACATCCACTTCACAAGAAAAGGAGACAAGCAACTAGTTCACAACCTCCTCTGGCAGCAAAGCCCTTAGCAGCCAGAACTCCTTCTGGAAATACCAAGTCAATACAAGGAATATCCACCAAAGACAAAGGCGGAAGAAAGGGTTAGAGGATCTCTGACGAAGGCCACCAAACAGAGAAAAGCAAGAAGGATTTCGGTTTGGCGGAATAAACAATGAAACACATCAAGAAAGGCCAACGATGCCCACATTGAGTATATGAAGACCAAGAATGAAGAATCTTCATATAGGTGCATTACGAACAAGAGAGGGTATTGGATTCGGAACTACAACATCTACTTGTCAATGATAAGTTTCCAACTCCATCCTCAACCGGATCCCGAAATGGAGAGAAGGCAAGCTTAATTGCTAAAACGAGCACCTTCATGCTGGTTAAACTTTGAAGTAGAAAAGAGGAATGAAGCCGAAAGATGGATCTTTCTTTTCATCCTTACCCAAAACCTGATGATGTACACAAGGTAAGAAAACTGGATGGTAGCTACAGCAGGAAGAGAAAACTAGGTGTTTCAACCTATGAGTCATTCTATATGGCATTGGATGAATACCTAGATGATATACACTATCTGGAAGAAATATACAAGTATTTCAACCTATCTCAGCTGCAAGTAGACCATGCATGGGTCTGGGAAAAGTACTTCTGGGTCAAACATTTTCTGCGGAAGAATCACAAGCTTGGTAAGAGTTACCATGAAATATGTGACTTATCCAGAAAGACAGAGCTCTCTGTCAGAAGGACTCTTTATGACTATGTCCAAGAATGCAGAAAAGTGGATGATCATGTCAACTGATCCAGAAAGGGTGCTGAAGAACTTGAGGTATCTGAACCCAAGTTGTGTTTCTGAAGACTTGAAGACTAGTAACATTAGAATACTCTCTTGGAGCTTGGACTCTCCTATGTTCTAATTTACTTAGTATGTTTTATTACTTTTTGTAATCTTGCTGATTGTTTCTGAAATTCTCTATCTGTAAAAGTTGCATCTTACTCTGTAAACTGTATCTATCTGAAGATCATACTCTCAGATACATTTTAATAGATGACAACTTATCAGCAAAGATCACTTCTTGTGATTTGGTTGATGTTTACTTTCTGCACTTAATTCAACCAAAATTGAATATCATTTGAAATGATTAAGTGGTGGATTGTCTTCTCTTACAGGATTACAACTTTGTAATAGGACTTGAAAGATAGTCATGGATGACAGATCAAAAAGGGGGAAATTTGTTAGGAATATCTGTTAGTATTTTGATCACTCATCACATGTTCTTATCTTAGCCAGAAAGGTGATTAAGTGCTCTTGGTTCACTTGAACATTGTAAAAGAGGAAATCACTGAGTATGATTAGTCTAGAAAATCTTGTATTAGGATTATAGGTCTCTGAGTGTAATTTTTGTATTTCAAGAAGACCATGAAGATCAATCCTAGCAATTGAGCTTTTCTGAAGATTAGAAGACTGAAGATTGCACAAGGTTTATGAAGACACAAATGTTTAGTCTAACTCAGAAAGACTATGTCCTTAATCCTTTCTTAAGTACATTAACTTACTTTGGAAACATGATTTTGGACATATGAAATCATGAGTATAGAGCATGCAAGCCATCAGAAAGGCTCATGTATCCGTTGAGACTAAAGGACAATGAACAGTACTATGCATTAAATGCATCAATAAATCGCAAAAGCAAGTCCTCTCTGAAACAAGAGATAGTGACTTCTGAGTACATAGTTCAAGATATAAACGGATATAATTTGATAGAGAGCCCAACGGATACAATTCAAACGCCTCTCAAATTTATCTATATATATCACACACTTAGATGCTTGAAGAACATACCTTAGAACGCTCTATCTTGCAAACTTACCATCAAGCAAAGTATTCTCTCAAACACTCTACTACCCTTTCTGAAAGCTTTCTGTTGCTTGAAGAATCACTAGTAGTTCTAAGTTGTCCTGAACCTTAACAAGAGATTGTTATTCGTGAAAGAGTTGAACTATCAGATACCCTTTCTGAAGCTCATTCTCCAGAACGGACACCAATTACTTGGGTCAGTAAAGAGCAGACTGTCATCCACTGAACAAGTATATTAAGTAGTCTTGTTCTATTAGGCTCTCTGAAAACATAACTGAAAAGTTATACGAGAAGCCTCTCTGACAAACCTTATAACCAACACCATCAAGGCGTGGAGTAGAGGAAGTACTTGATTTGGAAAATCAGGGAATAACTCCAAGGTTATCTGAGTAGAGGAAGTACTTAGCTCTAGGAGCTGGGGAATAACTCAGGGGGAACATTTGGTTGGGAACCATTTGTTTAGGAATCTTAGAATAGGATTATTGTAAGGTGAACTCAATTATCTGTTCTAGTGAATTCTAGGTCTCAGAAAGACCGAAGTGGATTAGTTGGAGGATTACGCCACCTCCAGATACCACTATACTTGTTGTGTTATTTACCTTTCTGTATTTACATTTCAGCAAAGCACACACACACTTATTTATTGTTTCTGCACTTACCTATCTTAAAGTCTTCCGCGCTCTGAATTTAAGTATCAGAAACTCCCAGGTTTCTGAGAAACTGTGTTTATCGACAAAAGTTTTAAAAGACTATTCACCCCTCCCCCCCCCTAGTCTTTTACTTTGCCGTTATCTGGACCAACAGAGAACAAATCAAAATTTAGTGGATATGGAGGGATATGTAAGATTTGGTCAAAACGGGGGATGAATGGTGTGTGCAGGATTAATTTTGAGAACCAGAGACTGAATTGAATGTTTCGTAAACTTGAAACTTTTACTTTTGAAAATTAGTGTTGTATGAGGGACTTGGATTGCAAAATCAGTTTCTTTCAATTTGGCCCAGAATGGTTTGTATTTTGCAATTAAGTCTATAAATTTATTTTAAAATTTAAATTATTAATTCTTTATAATTTTAATATTTTTTAGAATAAATTTTTAGTTGTAGGGACCGGAAAGAATAAGTTCTCAAAGTTAAGGGATTGAATTTTGAGAATTTAATTCTATCTAGGGACTTGAGTAGTAAATTTGTTGTTTGGCCAAAATTAAAAGCTGATATTTAAAAAGGGATAAAAATGGTTTTTTCAGGTTTTAATTCGCCAATAGTCAAATTCGTGGACTTATATGTAATTGATTTTTATCGAATTGGACTTGAATGTTCTTGTTGATCTAATGGGTACCCATCTGTAATAACAAAATTTAAGAGGGGGTTCAGATGTAATTTACTCTATAAAGAAAGATAAAATTGGTGAAAAAGTTGACTTTTGGACCTATATGTAATTACATTTTTTTTCGTGTGGAAAAAATTGGTGCTTCTGTAATTGTTTGAATAGAAGGAACTAAAGTGACAAGAGGTCAAATTGCAGGGGTGGTATATGTAATTTTCCCTAGATTTTGTGTAGTAAGCATGGAAACGGTGGTTAAAATGATACAATTCTATGAGATTTCTTGGAGTATTAATATAAATGGCTAGATTCCACACGTCTCTATAAGTTCGAGCTTTTAGATGAGATGTAATTCTCCACCTCATATTAAATTTTCTCTCGAATGGCCTCCCCAAATGGGATGAAAATGGCCACGAGTGTAGGGGAGTGTTGTAGTATTAATATAAATGGTTAGATTTCACTCTCTATAAGTTCGAGTTTTTAGATAAGATGGAATTCTATCAAGATTTCACAAGTCTAACAAGCATTAAAGATTCATTCCGCGAGCATACAAAGGCTTCGGCCTTCGAGCTACAACAGGGGTTTTGAGTTGCGGAAAGGAGGACTTCTGGAAGATAGAATATGAAAAATGGTGCATATTGTTGAGGTTTCAGGACTTGCTAATCTGCCAATTTTCTAATTTTCCAATTTCCATTTTCTTTCAATACTATTTCCTCGGTTCCCCCATCCCGTCCAAAATTTCCTTTTTTTTTTTTTTGTGGAAAAAATAAGGTAACATTACTTTTGGATTAAAATAATAGTGTGGGGTTGAGATTTTGTATTGATTTTAAAAGACACAAAATTTTAAGAAATGGAAGACAAACCATGCAAGAATTGAAATTTAACACGGATCACTAAAGCTTTTTCGGCTGTTTGGCATTCATTTAAAACAGACTATTCATCTGTTAAAATGTTTCTGGGTATTTATTTTTTATCTTTTACGGTAAAAATTTTAACTCAATTTTTTCTCCACTAAACAATCATGATTCTATTACTACCCTACTTTCACTTCATCTTTACTTTTCCAATCAACTAACAACTTTAAACCAATCAAATAACTTAAAAAGTATCAAACACATCACTTTATTCTTATACACCCTATATAACAACCATATAAACCCTATAAATTTTTAACTCTATCCAAACACCATTTTTTATAACTCACTTTTAACTCAGTTACTATTTGTTAGGAAAATCTGTTTAGATTTTGATCAATAACCCTAATGACTTGTCTTAGCTCAGAAAGGTAACTAGTACTCTTAGTTCACTTGAACATTGTAAAAGAGGAAGCTTATTGAGTATGTTAGTTTAGTAAATCTTGTATAGGATATTAGGTCTCTGAGTGTAATTTTTATATCTTTGAAGAAGACAAAGAAGCAAGCATCCAGCGGAAGGAAGCCTTTATTGTGATCAAAATATTGCACAAGATTGCTGAAGACTAAGGAAAAGTGTCTCCTCAGAAACCTTGGCTCAGAAACCTTGAAGAAATTAACTGTCTTTCGAAGACAAGTATTTCAACAAGTGGTTTCTGATGCATTATAGGTCACTGAGAAAGGACTTGCAAAGCCTCAGAAAGCTTGCATTGTTCCGTTGACACTACAAGACAAAAGTTAGTACAGTGCATTAATTACGCAGACAGAGATGTCTGAGCAAAAGAGGAGATCTCTAGAAAGAGACAGAGGTCACTGTCGTACTAACTTCAGATATCAATAGTTTGAATTTCATTGTGCCTAACGAATACTATTCAAACGGCATGATTTTCAACTATAAATATCACCACTTAGAATGCTTGAAAAACACGCAGAACTTACACATCTACGAACTTATTCATTCAAGCATACAAGCCTTCTGCCTACTTACTCTCTAGCTTACTGTTGTGACTAAAGCTCTTGAATTCTAAGTAGCACGAAAGTTCTAAGTGTCCTGATCCTTAACAAGATTTGTATATTGTGAAAGAGTTAAATCCAGAAGATATAGTTGCGACTCATATCTGTGATTCATTATCTTGAACAACATCAAGACTTGGGTCAGTAAAGAATAACTTACCATACATTGAAAAGTGTATAAGTAAGCTTGATTCTACAAAGCACTCATAGATAACTGTATAAGTTATTAAGAACCTGCTCACCTGACAAACTACCATAACCAACATCACAAAGGCATTGAGCATAGGAAGTACTTAGTTTGGGAAACTAAGGAATAGCTCAAGGTTACTAAGTAGAGGAAGTACTTGGTTGGGAAAACCAAGGAACAACTCAGGGGGACACTTGGTTAGGAATCACCCTCAGATACCACTATAAACTGTTGTATTATTTACTTACTGCACTTTACTTATTGCTTGCTGAGTACTTACGCACTTTATAGCCTGCTTAGCACGTGCACTTATCACTGAAGTCTTCCACTCTCTGAATATAAGTATCAGAGACCTTCCCAAATATCTGAGAAACTATTTTATCGTCAAAAGTTTGAAAAGACTATTCAACCCCCCCCCCCCCCCCATAGTCTTTTACTTTGTCGTTATCTGGACCAACAAATGGTATCAGATCAGGAGGTTCTTTAACCTTCTGCACTGAACCTAGATCCTAGATAAGTGCCCACTAACAGCTTACCACGCACACTTGCTTTGTTTGTTTTGTGTTTTGCTGCAGGATGTCTCTGAGTGATGCACCCGTTCTCAAGCCAGAGAACTATGAGAAATGGAAGAACAACATGATGCTTCACCTGGAAGCTATCAGTGACGAGATGATCAAAGTTATAAAGAATGGCCCCATTGTCATTCTACAAGAAAAGCATGTCACTGAGGTTTCAAATGGTCGAGATAAGGAAACAGATGCTGCTGGTTCACCCACATCTGGTACAACATCGAGTGCATGACCAACTGGTGAAATTGCGTATGAACCAAAGCCTAGACATCTATGGACATCGGAAGATTCCAAGAGAAATATGTTGGATGGTCAAGCAAGAAACATCATTATTCGTTCTACTCCAGATCACATACAGTGCAAACTGTGGTGTGCAAAAATGGCGAAAGAAGCCTGGTCACTGATTGAAGAAATCTGTGCCGGCTCTGAGAAAACCAAGGAAAACAAGTTCGAAGTTTTGAAGCTCAAATTCCAAAATTCCAAACAAGGTCCCACCGCAACACTTGAGGAACTTGATTTCAGGTTTACAACACTGATGAGTGAAGTGGCTGCACTTGGTGAAAGTGAGAGATACTCTAACTCTGAAAAGGTTAAGACTATCGTGAGAAGCTTGAATCATAACTGGGAACACACTCAGTACTTCTATTTTAACCAAGGAATGCCTAACATCACTCCAGTGTAGCTTTTCTCACACTTAGCAACTGTCAACTATGAGATAAAGCAAAGAGGACATATGACTGCTGAAACATCGCAGAATGTTGCTCTAGTAACTCAAGGGACTTCTGAAAGGAAGGATACCAAAGAGGTGACTGAGGAAAATGCTCTTGTTGTAAAGCATATGAGAAAAGACGTCAGTCAGGAAATAGAAAGAAGAAGGACCAAAGAGAAGCTGAAAAGGCATCTAGGTCCCAACTATCACCAGTACAAAAGTATGCAATTGACTAGCTCGCTAAACAAGCCTGCTCAGCATGCATCGAGTACTGAGGGAGCACAAATCGAAAACGATGTATGTTTCTATTGTCAGAAACCTGGTCACTTCAATAGAGACTACCCAGCTTACGACAAGCTAAAGACAAGTGACAAGAAAGATAGGAGAAATTTCAAGAGAAGTCAGAGAGCTATGCTCACTGATGAAAGGAAGAAGATTCAAATCCAGCTGGATGCTCTTGATCTTGACTCTGAGTCTGAGGATGAAGACTCAGATGATTTTAAACTTCCATCACCAGAGTTGTGTGGCATCACTCATGAATTGGTTGACTTTGGTCAAAAGAAGAAAGAAATGTGTGGGGTTGCTAAGGAGGTCTATCCAGATTGCTCCAACATCAAGCCATGCCTAATGGATGATGAGGAAACCACAATTTCTCAATTTATAAATTATGAGAGTGATGAGGAAGGAATCAAAGATCTAGAACACCTTAGAAAAGAGCTGGATCTTTATGAAAGAGAATTTATGGTTGTCCAAGCTAGAACCAAAATTCTCGAGGAAGAAAATAAATCTCTTGAAAAGGAGTGCTCACAACTGCGGAAGCTATCGGAGACAAAGGATGCTGAGAATGCATTTCTAAAGGCCCAGATAGTTGAGACAGGAAAATTACATGAAGAAGCAATTAATAAACTTCAAAAGAAGTGTGAAGGTCTTCTTTCGGACAATGATGAACTCAAAAAGAAAGAATTGTCCTTCCAATCCTATGCCAAAGCTTGCGACACTCTCACTGAAGTACACTCTTACCTAAGAGATGTCTCAGAAAATGGAGGACTTGGGCTAGACACTCAAACAAATAGTTCTACCACTCTGAACAAGAGTCATGAAAGAGTGACATTTGTTAGTAGTCAGCAAGGTGGTTCCCAAACAACCTATAGCATTGGTCAGAAAGCTAAGGTTGCTGAAAGGCAGTCGCGACCAAACCTTTGAGGGAAAAACAAGTCCCAAAGAAATCTGATGGGAAAGTTCTTGAAAAGGAACAACACACTGGAAAGTGTAATCACCCACAGTGCTATGTCTCTCAGTAAGGGAAGATTGCTAGAGCAGGCAAATTTTCTAATGTCACGTTTTCTGGAAAGAAAAATGACCCAGAGACTAGTAAGGCTGCTGAGAGGAGATCTCAGTCGGCACCACGTGCTCGAAATGGCATTGGCTACAAAGCCATCGGAAAACTACTTGCTCATGAGTACAAACTAGAGCAAGAACGATGGATGAAAGCTAGGGTTGCACACAACAATCATCGGAAGTGGAAGAAAGAACAAGCCACAAGCAATCTGAATGCCAGGCTAGAAGAAATCTGAATAGGAAAACTCAGTTTGCTGGAAAGCAGACTCAGCAACCTGACAGGTATTTGAGAGCACCAAGGAACACACCAGGAAGGAAAATAGTTCTTGATATTAATGATGCTAGTCATTTACCTAGAATTACTCCTTATGTTCCTGCTAGACAAAAGCATGTCCCTAAGAGATTCATTCAAAAATAGATTCCTACTAGGAGATACTTTAGTCTAGATGGTTCCATTGTTGGAATGAAAACCTAACTCCATGTTTCATGTTTTGTGCAGAATACTCTAAAGAAGAATACAACGTGGCATTTTGATAATGGATGTGGGATGCACATTACAGGAGACAAAGCAAATCTGGTTAACTATAGAGTATGTGATACAGGACCAGATATCAGATTTGCAGGAGGAGAAGTGAATCCAACCGTAGGATTTGGAGATCTAAAAATTGGAGCCCTTACAATCACTGGAGTACTACATATGAAGGGATTGAAATATAATCTTCTAAGCATGAGTCAATTTGCTGACAAGGGCTTCTCAGTGAAGATCAAATCCGAATTCTGCAAATTGATTGACAATGAGTCAAAGCAGGTAGTCTTGGTTGCTAGGAGGAAAGGAAGTCTCTATGTTGCTGACTGGGCATCTGCCACAACTGAAGAATGCCTCATGGTGAGTCAATCTGGCTACACTGAAGAAAATTGGTTATGACATAAAAGGATGAGTCACTTGAATTTCAAAACTCTGAACAAGCTAGCCAAGAAAGAGTTGGTTGTTGGATTACCTAAAATGGCATAAAAAATGATGGTGTATGTTCAGCTTGCCAATTAGAAAAACAAGCCAAAACATCTTTCAAGTTTAAAACTAGACATCCAGTGTGAGTCCACTGCAACTGTTACATGTGGATCTCTTTGATTCCTCAGTAACCAGTTATGCAGGACAGAAGTATGGTCTGGTTGTTGTGGATGACTACTCAAGATTCACTTGGGTTGTTTTCCTCAAACAGAAATCGGACGCAAGGGTCGAGATACCAAGCCTGCTGAACAAGCTTGAAGTCATGAAAAATGACAAGGCATATGTAATCAGAACAGACCATGGTATTGAGTTTGTGAACTAGTACATAAAAGAGTTTTGTACTTGCAAAGGTATACAACATCAACTATCTTTAGTAAGGACATCACAACAAAACAGTGTTGTTGAAAGGAAGAATAGGACCCTAAAAGAAGCAGCAAGAACAATGCTTGCTGAAACTGAAATAAGTGAAATCTATTGGGTTGAAGTTGTAAATACAGCATGCTACACTCAAAATAGATGTTTGATCAACAAACACCGTGATAAGACTCCTTATGAGTTATTGATTGGTAGACCCCCCTAGTATCAAACATTTAAGGGTGTTTGGTTGCATATGTTTTGTTCTTAACAATGGTAAAGAATATCTAAGAACATTTCAACCAAAGGCAGATGAAGGAGTATTTCTTGGTTATTCAATGAATAGCAAAGCTTACATAATCTACAACAAAAGGACACAAAAGATTGAAGAATTTGTTCATGTAGTATTCTATGAAGGAAACAAGAAAGTACCCTTGAGTGAAGAACTCTAAGACAGGTTCAAAGAACTTATGATCAAGGATTCTGAATAAAAATCTCAGAGAGGAAATGATTCTGTCATTCACTTAGAGGATGAGTCTGATGAAGAAAGGCAACCATTGTTGAGTAACAACCAGATGACTCTAAGACATGATAAAAAATTTCCTATGAGAAATCCAGAAATGGATCAAGTCAATGAGAATCTTCATCATGAAGAGGTCTCTGAGCA
Source organism: Plantago major (assembly GCA_026545765.1). NCBI lineage: Eukaryota > Viridiplantae > Streptophyta > Magnoliopsida > Lamiales > Plantaginaceae > Plantago > Plantago major. The sequence goes on from CM048841.1 coordinate 28,506,064, forward strand.
GGAGGCTGTTGTGAATTATGTCTCAGATACCCAGGACACTAAACAAGTGTCAGATATCCCAAGCACATTACAAGTGCTAGATATCTTAGATATTGAACAAGTATCTTATCATGATCATACTGATACAGAAATGAATCAATATGATAATGATCCTACTAGTTTTGTATCAGTATGATAATGATCCTACTAGTTCTAAACCATTATAAAATGGATAAGAGATCATCCTGCAAAGGATGTGATAGGTCCTTTAGACCAAGAGGTAAGAACTAGGAGAGCTATTGCTGAAAATGCAAATTCTCTATATGGATGTTTCATCTCAGACATTGAACCAAAGACCATTGAAGAAGCATTAAAAGACCAAGATTGGATCTTAGCAATGCAAGAGTTGGATCAATTTGAGAGAAACAAAGTCTGGAAACTAGTTCCCTACATTGATGGAATGTCATAGGAACTAAGTGGATTTTCAGAAACAAGATGAATGAATCTGGTGAAATAACCAGAAACAAAGCAAGGTTGGTTGCCAAGGGATTCACCCAGACTGAAGGACTAGGTTTTGATGAGTCATATGCTTCTGTTGCAAGATTGGATGCAATCAGACTATTTCCAGCCTTTGCAGCTCATAATGACTTTAAAGTTTACCAAATGAATGTCAAGAGTGCATTCCTAAATGGTGAGCTTGCTGAGGAAGTCTATGTTGAGCAACCACCTGGTTTTGAAGTTTCCTCAGAAAGCAAGATGGTCTATAAGCTTCAGAAAGCTCTATATGGACTTAAACAAGCTCCAAGAGCATGGTACGATACATTGGCCAAATACTTGCTAGGAAATGGATTCAAGAAAGGTGAAGTTGATAAAACTCTCTTTACATTGAACCATGATGGGAAACTACTCTTAGTACAAGTTTATGTTGATGGCATAATCTTTGGATCTAAGGACAAGCAACTTTGTCAAGACTTTGCTGATCTCATGAAAAGTAAATTTGAGATGAGCATGATGGGAAAATTGAATTACTTCTAAGGGTTGCAAGTCAAGCAACTGGATGATGGAATATTCATTAGTCAAACAAAGTATGCAAAAGACATGCTCAATAAGTTTAATCTAAAGCCTTCTGAGAAGAATGCTAAGATACCTATGAGCATTGGAACCAAAATGACCTATACGGAATCTTATAAGAGTGTTGAAGAACACAAGTATAGGAAATTAATTGGGTCTCTACTTTACCTCACAGCTAGCAGACCAGATATTCAATATGCAGTTGGTGTATGTGCAAGATTTCAGACAAATCCTATGCAATCACACTATAACACTGCTATGAAGATTCTAAGGTATATTAAAGGTACTGTAGAAGTTGGATTGTGGTATCCAAAAGAGAGTGGTTTGAGTTTAGTTGGCTATTAAGATGCTAACTATGTTGAATCAATGCTTGATAGAAAAAGTACTTCAGGAACATGTCAATTCCTTGGTAATAGATTGATATCATGGTTCAGCAAGAAACAAAACTCAATTGCCACATCAACCACAGAAGCAGAGTATATTGCCACTGGGTGTCGTGCTTCACTTATCTTGTGGATACAACAACAACTTAGAGACTATGAGATCAATGAAGTGAAAACTCTCATTTTCTCTGACAAGACAAGTGCTATTGCAATAACTCAGAATCCTAAGTTCCATGAAAGAACAAAGCACATTGATGTTAGACACCACTTCATCAGAGATCATGTAGAAAAAGACAATATTGAGATACTCAAGATTGGTACAGAAGATCAACTTGCAGATATCTTCACAAAGCCTCTGCAAGAGAGTAGATTCCTAGCCTTGAGACATAGTCTTGGGTTAATGGAATTGTAAAGGTGCTAAATTGGTCACTGAGACGGGAACTCAATGAGCCAATAGAGAAGATTAAGGCTCTGAGAAGAAAGGCACTTAAAGAGAGAAGGAGATATCTGAGACAGGCACTCAGATATCATGGCTAAGTGTAAAAGTTGGATAAAGAGGTATCTGAAATGAGTATTCAGATATGTGAGGCCACTGAGTAAGGGGGAACACAAAAAGAGAGAAGTAGACAAGCAGTACTATCTGTTAGAAGTCAACTATCTCTTGTGTTTTGAAAAATTGCCATTTTTATGATAATTTTTCAAACAACACTGGACGCTTAATTAATAAGCTCAGAATCCAGTTTGTCTCCTAGTTGCAGGTTGCTGAGAGTTGAAAACGAATCAGATAGCTATTAGCCAAATAGCATTAATTGGGCACGATTACATGTGTTGAATGCGATCATTGCTGATAAAACAATCTCAACCATTGAAAGAATGGCGATTGTAATTCAACGGATCAGATGCGTCCATTTAGCCCACTAGCGCAGTAACCCAGTAACTGGCCCCACTCGCATTTAATGTGAAACCACTTTTTCACCACGCCTTGTGCAGATTGCGAGACACATAATTCATATGTATCTGTGTACTTGTATTGCTATATAAAGAAGTTTATGGCAAAAGACAACACTTTCGCCTAAACTCACATTTTACTTAGCACAAAAGAAGCAAAATCCTTCATCTTTTCTCTGCAAATCTTCTCCGAAACCTCTGAATTTGTGCTAAGTTTTTCTGAAAATAATTACTTAACCGAATTCACTCTTAATCTCTTTCAATCTCACTTCTCTACTACTACTATTTAAAGAGATGGCACCCAAAAGAGCTATATCTCAGAAATCCCAAGTGTCCACATCTGGAACTGCTGAAAAGCAAAATGCAGCGCTTGTAATGAAAAATCGAAGAGTTGTTGGTGATTTCAACTTCTCAATGTGGAACCCCCGACTCAAAGGTACTCTGGGGAGGAGTACTTGTCGATGATTATGTGATTGGTGCTGCCAATAACCAAGCAGATATGAAGTATGGGCTGTCTTTACTTGAAAAGGTAAAGATTAAAGAATTTTGCTCTGCAAGGCCCACTTGCATCTCCACTATGGATGTGTTGGAATTCTGTAATAATTCCACCATCATTCAAGACAATGGCACTAGAGAAGTCCGCATCACAACAAAGGTACAAGGTGTTAACATAACCCTTGATTTGAAATCCTTCAGCACTCATTTTGGGTTATCCACCCAAGGTATTGACTATGTGTCAGATACCTCAATTAAGAGTGCAGAAATCTTCTACTCTCTCTATAAAAATCCTTAAAAGGATGATGCTCCAACAAAGTTCGACAACTCCATTATCAGGAGAAGATATCTTGTTGAACCTTGGGATTTGATAGCCCTTGTATTGCATAGGTGCTTTGATTCAAATCAAGGAGGAGCTAACCAGATCAGCATGGAAAGATGGGGAATGATGGCATTCCTTAACACTCTGGAGGAGAGAGCTATACCCTTCAACTGGGGGAAGTACATCTTTCTGAGGTTTGTTGACAAACTTCAAGGCTTTGAGCCTGTTGTGAAAGGTGATCTTGCTGAGCCCAAGCATACTATCAGCTTTGGTCTGAAGATATGCTACATTCTGGAGAAGCTTGGCATAAAGCTCAAGGAAAATGCAGAGATTGCAAACAGTGATCTTGTTTGCAAATACAATTGCGAGCTCAAGCAGAACCAGAAGAGGCCAGTAGAAGACGTTTATGAGGCAAATGTTGTGCCAAATAAGAAACGTAGAACTGGAGGCAAGAAGAAGGCATGTGCCAAAGAGAGCACCTCACTGGCGGCTACTGCCACAAAGGTATCTAACCATATTGTTGAAGATACCACTGCCTCTGCCCAGCCAGCACACCATAGTGCTGCAGGTACCACTCTTGATGCCAAGAGGGATAATGTGTCCCAGTCGCTTATTGCTGAAGAAGGAAATGAGTTGGACTTTGACCCATTCTTGGAAAGGAATGAGGTTGCTGATGAAGTCCCTGCATCACAGGTTTTTGAACAAGTAACCATGTCTAAAGGAAACACACTTACAGGGCCTTCCACTTTGAAGGATATCAATGATGCCCTGATGAGTGATGCAGTTGTACTTGATGACACTGCCAATGCATCGGTATAAAATGTTGTTGCTGATCTGGAGAGAACTATCACTAATGTTCCTTCTCCATCAAGATCCAGATCACCACAACCACAACAACCACAAGCTACCCAGACTTCTGTTGATCCAAGAGATGATTACTTGGTAGAAGCATTTGAGATGCGTCAGGAAGCTGATGGTGTTACTGAGTTAAATCCTGTGATTGAACAGGTTCTCCAACTCTCGTCAGAGAGGGATCAACCTGATGTTGTGACTCAGGGAGATCAAATAGGAGAGGCAACTGAGCTAAAGACTCAGGAAAGGCTTGAAGTGCCTAAAACTTAAAACTGAGCTGAGGTCATTGGACAACAAGACCAAAGCATGGAACCCATACAAGTTCCAGATACCAATCATCTTGACAATGATCAGGTTACTGAGTGGTTTAAATCTCTACTTGCCAAATTTCTATGTTATATGTTTTGTTATTAATGTGATTAATCTTTGTTACAAGCTGAAAAAGAAACAAAGGAAGGAGAGGAAACTGAAAAGTTTCCATCTCAGAAGGAAGGAGAGGAAGCTGGAAAGCTTCCTTCATAATCTGAGAAGGAGGATTCGGAAGCCTCCATAAACAAGGAATCTGAGTCTGTCACACAGGTAGCTACATATTCTTATGTGTATTCTCAGAGATCTCCCTCCAATGAACTTTCTGACACTTTGTTATGTTTCTTAAATGCTCCAACTGAGAAGAAAGACGGTGTGGCTGAAAAGCCAGAAACATCAAAGGATATTCCAAAAACCTCAAAGGTTTATGAGAGACACATATCTGAGCCTCCTGTCAGAGATGTAGACATCTCAGATACCAATGTATGTGAAATCCTATTAAATCTTTCTAAGTGTAATGACACTTTTTATTCTCAGGATCAGAAAGAAAAGGAAGTAGAGGAGGATAAGACGCCCAAGTCTCCTCCAAGGATATCTGAGGGTCCTTCCACCTCCAAGTCAAGCCATCTGAGCCTGTTGTTGTGACACAAGTAACTCAGACACCTGACACTTTTGAAACTCATATATCTGACCAAATTTTGATACTTAATCAAAACTCCATTTTCTTTCAGACTCAAAATGAGGGTACTTCACAGCAAACTACAAGGGTAGTTACATCTGATGAAGATCTACTTCAGTTGTTCAAGGATCGTGCACTTCCAGGTCATCTCTCTACCTTTAAAAGATGGCAAAAGTTGAGAAGACTTGATCTGATGGTTCTTGCACAAATTCTTGATGATCCTATAAGAAGGAAGAAAGCTAAACAACTTGAAAGCTACATTCATGAGTTGCTTCCTACTGAAAAGTATGACCATGCAACCTTGATGAACTTATTGTTCAAAGATGTAGTGGCAGAAATCCTCATTGAAGAATTTCATAAAGCAGATACAAGTACAAGGGTCCGGCTAGCTTTTAACCCCACTGTGCCGCTGAAAATTCCATCAGCACCCTCAGAACAAGAAGAAGTGGGAAGTAAGCCGGTAATACTTAAAGAAGTGATAGATCTGCTATCTGATGAGGAGACTGATGAAAATGACGTTGAAAAGCCTAAATCTCCTCATCCTTCTGAAAAGAAAGATGATTCTCACAAGGATGATGATGATAATGTACCCCCACCTGGTGTAGGAGGAGTCACTGGACAAAATAATGCCTCAGCTGCTGAAAAGCTACCTGAGAAGAACAATTCTCCTCCTCAATCCCCTCAGAGATCATCTAACCCTTCTCCAACAAAGCAACAACATGAAGAAGTTGGGCATGTTGCTGATGACACCGCTCAGAAGCTACAGGAAGCTGAGCAAAGGGTGGCCCAGCATAAACAAATGTTGGAAGAAGAAGAAAAATTATGCCTTGAGTTGGAAACCAAGGTTGCTGAAAAAGAAGCCAATCTGAAGAAGATTGAAAAGTTGTCTCGCAAGGAGGAAGAAGCCCTTGTTGAGCAGAAACAACTACTCCTTGATGGGCAGAAAATACTGGAAGAAGTTGATGCTGAAAAAGCTGCTGACATCAAGAAGAAGAATGTTGAAATATCATATGCCCCTTCTTCTTCTGGAAAAGGAAAGAAGACTGTGTCTGAAATGGTTGCTGGACTAGGAAATGAAGACACATGGGAAGAAGAAGAAGGAGGAGGAGGAGGAGGAGGAGGAGGAGGAGGAGAAGGAGAAGAAGAAGAGCTAGGAGAAGCTGCCCACCCTGTATTTCATGCAAAAGAACCACAAACAATGGTGTCACATCTCAAGAGAAACATTCTAGCTCCCACCATCTACAACACAGTTCATAATGTCAACACAACTGATTATGAGAATAGATCAAAGACAATGATCAAGTTTATGAAGGAACTGGAAGCTCAAAACAAAGAGGTCACTGAATCTGTACCACAAGAATTCACCAAGTTTGCTGAGCTACGTACTCTCACAAAGAACCTCTTCAATGGTTCTAAAGCATAAAGACCTTGGTATGGTAAAAGATCTAGACATCACAACTATGCAGGTTGCCTATGACAATGCAAGTTATGCATCTGCCAAGATACAAACAGTGGTTGCTGAAGTTTCCAAATTGACAAATAAGGAAACCGGAATTGAAAAGCAAAATGCAGATCTCAGAAAGGAGATGAAGCAACTCACTGAGGCTTACATTCGTCTACAAAAGAATTTTGACTCTCTATCAAATTCTTATGCCAGAATCTTCAGTGGTTTTGATCAGTCCTCTATGACTAAAGGGGAAGGAAGTACCAGGAGAGTACAAGGTAAGGGCAAAGAGAAAATGTATCCTGAAGAAGCCCAAACCAAAACCCCAAGTCAAGAACTACTGATGGTGATTACAAGATCTAGGGCAAGATCTCAGAAACCTCCAACAGCTTCCAAGAGCTCAAGAAGAAGAAGAAGAAGAAGAAGAAGAAGAAGAAGAAGAAGAACAGACCAAGACAGCAGCAAACAATTGATGGTCATACATCATTCTGATGATGAGGATGATGATGATGAAGATGTAGAGAAAGACATAAATCCTCTTCACATGCGAAGAGGAACAAGCAGCATGTCTGAGCCTATAGCTACAATTCCTATAGCAGCAATGACACCTTCTTGAAACACCAAGTCAATTCAGCAAGGTACCCCATCTGGAGACCCCTCTATGAAAGTTCTAAACTCCAAACAGGAAGAGGGAAAGGGATATCAAGTTTGGTAGAGTGCTACCACCAAAGCCTGAAGATGCTCAGATTGAGTATGTAAAGGTTGATGACCTTGATCCCACTGTTTGGCAGTGCATTCATCAGAAGAATGGCTACTGGGTATTGAAACTGAAGAATCTTCTAGTCAATGAAGGAGGACTACCAGTACCCATCTTCAGACAGATGATGGCATGGAGAAAAGGCAGACAAGATTTGTTGCCTAGAGACAGAGTTCAGAAATGGCTAGACTTTGAAGTAGAAGTCAGACAAATAGCCAGAGAGAAAGACTTGTCTGAAGAATGCCCTTATCATAGACCAGAGGATGTGCACACTATTGAAGATGAATTTGGGTCAAGACCAAAGCTGCAGATTGATCCTTATGAGTCATTCTATTTGACTAAGGAACAATACTTGGGAGACCTGAAATATCTGAAAGAGATATATGATCATTACAAGCCCACTGAAGAGCAGCTAATACATGTCTGAAAATGGGGCAAGTATCTTCGGATCAAAAGTATGATCAAGAACCTACCCACCACCAAATCTTACAAGGAGATTGCTCTGGCAACAAGGAATGCTGAAATGAAAGTCAGAACATACATCCTTGAATACTCAGAAGACTGCAAGAGATATGGTGATAGGGTCTTTCAAAGCTGAAGATGAAGACTTGAAGACCAACTAGTAGGGTGTTCACTTGGAACTTCCTATTGTTCTACTAAGTTGTGTATTTTTTTTTTTTTTATTTTTGCTGATTGTACTTCATTGTTTATCTTGTAAAAGTTATATGTACTCTCAATTGTAATTCTATCTGATGAACTTACTCTCAGATATCGATCCAATGAAAAGATAACTTGTCAGCAAAGATCACACCTTGTGATTTGGTTGATGTTTACTTTTTGCACTTCAATAAAAAGAAATGAAAGATCATAAGAAATGTTTAAGTGTTGGATTGTTTCCTCATCCAGTTCATGATAGGTTTTTAGATAGTCATAGGTGACTGATCAAAAAGGGGGAAATTTGTTAGGAATATCTGTTTAGATTTTGATCAGTAACCCTAATGACTTATCTTAGCTCAGAAAGGTAACTAGTACTCTTAGTTCACTTGAACATTGTAAAAGAGAAAGCTTACTAAGTATGTTAGTCTAGCAAATCTTGTATAGGATATTAGGTCTCTAAGTGTAATTTTTATATCTTTGAAGAACACCAAGAAGCAAGCATCCAGCAGAAGGAAGCCTTTATTGAAGATCAGAAGATTGCACAAGATTGCTGAAGACTAAGGAAAAGTGTCTCCTCAGAAACCTTGAAGAAATTAAGTGTGAAGACAAGTATTTCAACAAGTGATTTCTGATGCATTATAGGTCACTGAGAAAGGACTTGCAAAGCCTCAGAAAGCTTGCATTGTTCCGTTGACACTACAGGACAAAAGTTAGTACAATGCATTAATTACGCAGACAGAGATGTCTGAGCAAAAGAGGAAATCTCTTAAAAGAGACAAAGGTCACTGCCGTACTAACTTCAGATATCAATAGTTTGAATTTCATTGTGCCTAACAGATATTATTCAAACGGCATGATTTTCAACTATAAATATCACCACTTAGAATGCTTGAAATACACACAGAACTTACACATCTACGAACTTATTCATTCAAGCATACAAGCCTTCTGCCTACTTACTCTCTAGCTTACTGTTGCGACTAAAGCTCTTGAATTCTAAGTAGCACGAAAGTTCTAAGTGTCCTGATCCTTCTAAGTCTCCTGATGTGCACTCAGAGATTTCGTTTTCCGTTGTAGAACCTGTAATCTCCAAATACAATCAAGATTAAATTTATAAGTCGAAAGTCCTCAAATCCACAGTTTATAGCGGAAAGTTGACTCAGGATGTCGTTCTCCACGGACACTTAGCATAGGAACAAGCAAATAACGTTTGAAATTGAATGCAGAAAAGTAAACAGTTTTAATTTCAGACAGAATAATCAGTTCGCAGTAAACCCTAAATTGTTTTTGTTGTAAATCAATAGTTGACAGGCGTAAAGGTTCCACAACCTCCCTCTTCTATGCTACTCCCAACTTCCTAGTTAAAATCCTACACAGTTACCTCTATCGATGGCAGGGCATAATACTATGGTGCTCAAGGCGCAGTCGGCACGAGTACCCCTACACAGTTCAATGAAACTACTGTGTCACTCAGCAGAACATCACACCACGAAGGATGTATAGAGTTGTATAACTACGATTTATGTCAAATAACTATTCCATTAACATATCCCGGTATGTAAAGAAGTAGCAAAAGCAGAGTTACGGCGGTTCGCCTTTACAAAAGGAAATTAGCTACTCATAGTAACAATGAACAGTAATCGAAATCTAAGAAGAAAGGAAGAAGAAGCTTAGTCTCTGATGATCTTGATGTCTTTGTGTTGCTGCTCCTAGGGTTTCCTCCTTCTGGGTGCCTGACGGCCAGCGGGTTGGGGTTTCACTTCCCTGAGGACTGGTTCTCTCTCAAGGAGAGCTGCTTTGTGAGCTGTGTGAAATCTGAGACCCCTGAGGTCTTATTTATAGGTGGAATTTCGACCTCCAAACCGCCATTCTTCAATAAGGAAGGTTTAGGAAGGCGGGCCTCAGCCTAACAGGCCAACAGAGCAGCCCAAGAGAAATCAGCAGGCTCACTGAGGTCCCTTGGTGGCCGCAGTGACCCCTATTGCGGTCCTCTGGTGGCCGCCATCGTCAATTGCTGCAAACTCGAATCTGTTTTCTTCGTTCTTCAATTTCGGGCTTCGTAACTTCGTTTCCTCGAAAAGTGGTCTTCTACAAAGTTGTTCCATCTTCAATTATCTTCGCATCGGTTGGTCGCATGACATGTTTTGACTCCTCGAACTCCGTGCAACGGTCAACCCGGTGAATTTGCTTCCTTGTTCCCGAGTTGGCACAATTATGCCGTTTTGGTGCCTGAAATCGTGCAAATCCTCGAAACCGCGATCATGACCTACATAAAACACACAAAGTTGGTAATTGACCATAAAACGATACAAATATTGCATCTAGGACAAAAAATGAGGGTCTAAAAGTATGCTATATCGCACATTTCATTGTCACATCCATTGTCACATCATGTCCTGATCCTTAACAAGAATTGTATATTGTGAAGGAGTTGAATCCAGAAAATATAGTTGCGACTCATATATGTGATTCATTCTCTTGAACAACATCAAGACTTGGGTCGGTAAAGAAAAACTTACCATACATTGAAAAGTGTATTAAGTAAGCTTGATTCTACAGAGCACTCATTGATAACTGTATAAGTTATTAAGAACCTGCTCACCTGACAAACTACCATAACCAACATCACAAAGATGTTGAGCATAGGAAGCACTTAGTTTGGGAAACTAAGGAATAGCTCAAAGGTTACTGAGTAGAGGAAGTACTTGGTTGGAAAAACCAGGGAACAACTCAGGGAGAACACTTGGTTGGGAACTTAGTGTAAAAGGAATCAAGGGGTAGGATTTTGTAAAGAGAACTCATCATCTTATCTTAGTGGATTCAAGTCCTAAGAAAGGGCGAGTGGATTAGTTGAGGAATTACGCCACCCTCAGATACCACTATAAACTGATGTGTTATTTACTTACTTCACTTTACTTATTGCTTGCTGAATACTTACACACTTTATAGCCTGCTGAGCACGTGCACTTATCACTGAAGTCTTCCGCTCTCTGTATATAAGTATCAGATACCTTCCCAGATATCTGAGAAACTGTTTTATCGTCAAAAGTTTGAAAAGACTACTCAACCCTCAACCCCCCCCCCCCCCCCCACCCCCCACTCCTAGTCTTTTACTTTGTCGTTATCTGGACCAACACTGTTGATATCAACTAAAAATTTTCATTAACTCAATTTTTTAACTCTATACCAAACAGTCAGTTTATCTTCAGCTCTTGCTACTAGGCTACAACTGCATTTGATTACTATGGAACACTCACGCTTAATAATTTTATATCCAGCACTTGCCACCCTTCCTATGTAGTTTCTCCCCTGAAGCAGCCCATGAATAATTACGCCAGCTTAAAAAGTCCGGTCTTGATCGATTAATGGCCGAATCGTAACGGTAGAACTACTGCACTTGCGGAAATGATGTTGGAATTGGTTGTTGTCAACTGATGATGCACCACACTCTGAAAAGAACTGAGGCCATAGAGGTGGCATGCTTTGCAAATTGCAAGCCAAGTCTTCTCCCAGTGAGTTCTCTTGCAACTTCATGCGTGATCACAAAAGTAGGTCAGTCTCTTCACCATTATGAGTAGCTAGAAAGGCATTGATTTTTTGTGGAGTGAAAGTATAGACCCTTCCCCTGACAAAAGCTTTCCCGTTCTTAGGAGACCCAACCTTACAAACATTATCAGAGAGATTACAGTAGAGTTCCCTTGTTACCTCAAGAACACAAGCCCTCAGACCATTAACTGTACAATCTATACTCCTTGAAGCTAGCAACATTAATACTCTTTTCAACCAACATTGGTCTTTGACTAAAATTTATCCAAGTTCCACTGGCCATAGGTGTATAAAAATTTGAACTCAAAAGTCAAACATATGAGAAGAAGGTAAAGGTGCCTCAATGTTTTCAACATCATTCTCAACAGTGTTGTCAAACACCAACTGGATTCACCTCATCCTCCAAAGTAACTTCGGTACTTTCAATCTCATTCAATCTCACATCAAAGTCATGAGAATCATCATTCTCATATCTAGATTCTTCATCTTCCTCATTCGCCTCACACTCCTTAGTAATTATAAATTGTTGTAATAACTTGGATTATTTTACAATTTATGCAAACCCTAGTCTGGGGGTGTAAATGAAACGAACTTTCGTGAAAATTTTCAGTCTACGCTCAGTTCATGTTCGAGTTTGACCTAATTGAATAGTTCGTGAACATGTTCGTTAATAAACAAATACGAGCATATATTGTTCGATAGTTCCTGAACTGTTTGTGAACAAATTATATCTATAACAATTTTATAGTATTATTTTATATATGTTATAATATTTCCTAACTTGATCTAATCATTTCCATTATCCACAGAAGTTATAGTATTTCCAACCTAACCCACACAAAACATATAATAGTTTGCGAACTGTTCGTGAACATGTTGAAAACTTAACATGAACAAATGATAAGATGTTCGACGAACATGAATACGAATTGAACATGACATATATTAAACGAACGAACGTTCATTAATAAGGTCAGTATTCGGTTCGTTCGGATCGAAATACACCCCTACTCCAGCCTAATACACGACTTCAGATTTACTGTTCAAAACCCTGCTCATATCCCTGTTTGAACCACTAAAATTAAGCCACCTGTCCATCATACTAAGACTTGTTTGTATATTCCCTTCTTTTTAATTCTTTCTCTTTCTTCTCCAATTCACCCATTTAGATTGTTCAGGTCTCTATTAATTCCAGATATAGATTTACAATACACACTGTCATTTACAATACACACACTGTTACGTGGCTTAATTTTAGTGGTTCAAACAGGGATATGAGCAGGGTTTTGAACAGTAAATCCGAAGCCCTAATACACATAGTTATTTTGAACAGATTGGATTGGAACAAGTGTTCAGAATTTTAAAGAATATAAGCGACATCCGGACAATTTACAAAACATGAGGAATAATATATGTGCACATTTCAAAGAACATTGACGGATGCATTCATTTACAGTTATACCCCATTTTACTGGAAAGCTCTCCTAGTTTAGCAAAGATGGTGATTCTGTGCATTGATGCACAAGTCATAGGTACGAATATATGCTAAAAACAAGACATCCTGGGTACTGATAACATGTGATTGACGTATTGTCGATTCAACATACATGATCCTTGGCAAATTTTCCATCTGACAGAGATGAGGACTTTTCATTAATGACTTGCAAGCAACAGTTAGTTTGTAATCTCCATTATTATTTACTAGGAAATTCTAAGCACAGAATCTTCAACCTCGACCTAATTTCTCGTCACTTCAAACTTGGCACCGAGGTTAGAAATCATGACCGGGCATTCTCCCTTCTCACAATATTCAGCAAACTCCCCTCCAGACAAGTCAATGTCATCAAATGTTGTTCCTTCAATCTAATAAGAGGATAAAAATAGGATTAACATCAATATATATAAAAGGTACAGATGCTGCATAGAAACTGGAACACAATGTCGATAGGAGAAGCAACAAAAACATAGTGGCAGCAAAAGCAAGGTCATGTAAAACGTTACTAGTATTTATTTTGCTAAAATTAAAAAATAGTTCGAATAGCACAAGCATACATGTGCTTATTTTAGATGTGATGGATGTTTAAGTGAAGGTCACTTTTCAGTTTTCATATTTCATGTTCCTGTACTGTTTTCAATTAGTTATGGAATGGCATATTCTGCACCAGAGGTGAAAAAAAAAACTAACATTCACAACCCTACCGAGGTTTAGTGGGTTCAAAAGGAAAGGTGTACAAGGACACAAGATGCTTCAAGCAAACAATCACAGCCCATTCCATTGGTTGCCAACTGTTCACTCAGGAAAAGGAATACTGCAAGCTCATATTCAAGTATGTGTGAGCCTGAATTTTTGTAAAGTACCAGGTTATTCTCCCATGGTCCTATTTGCACCCTTCTCATACTCCTAACTTCTTTCTGGTAAGTATCTATGAACTTATACACATTCTGACGGGAAAAATGTGTAGGTTTCAAGTTTCAACTCTCTAATCTAATTCAACAGTAGTTCCACAAACCATATTGCCAAGAGGACCCCACATAAAGTAACAGCAGTTGATGTTGCGTTCTCTCTTTTCGCTCCTTCATCCATGAAAGAAACTTTTTATGAAAATTATTGATAGCAGATACTAGACAAATCAGGATGAGACGATAGTATAATTTATGTAAAAATTCTTAGCTACAATTCCAGATTCCACTGAGACAAAGATAAATCAAGATAAATATGATAAAGGGATTGATTATTAAAACGGGGCAACAATTTCAAACCAGGGTTTAGAGAAACAAGTACAAGAATCAGCAAAATATTTCAAACAAGGACAAATGATAAGTCGAAAATGTTGCACTGATAATATTATTACAGTGACCATATATTGAGCAACTTTGCAACATTTTGTCTTCAGGAACATTTCAGTTACAAACTACTGTTCAATAACTTTACTACAGGACAACCAGAAAATCTAACAAATACACAGATAGAAGCAAGCAAAGTACAAGGAACTCATTTGATCATTTTTAATATTTACTTCGCCACAATCAGGATATTGCTATAATGCCCGCGGATATGATCGTAAAATGAAGTTGACTTGACTACATGTTGGAGGAGACACTGGAAGATAATTCACTAGTACAGATAGAAGCCAACAATACCCAAAACATGCTAAGAGTAAGCTTAAAATGGATCGAGCAAATAGCCAAATAATATCACAAACACAACGCCCAAAATTGAAAATAACTAAAGAGAGTTCAACACAATCAAACTTACTGATACAGCTTTCCACCCAGGTCCGAATACAAAATCAACAGGCTCGTAACCTCTGCAGTCAAATTTCATAAGAGGGGAATATTTCCCATGTTGTGCTAGTATGTGATGAAGAGGCACACCTCGACCAGTAATCATGGTAACATTCCCTTCCCTACCACAGAACTTACACTGCGTGTTGAAGAAAAAACATGCCAAAAACAAACTAATAAGAGGAGTGCATGATGAAAACGAGGGCCTAAAAGTTATCAATGATAATGTAGTATCCATATATCAACAATTAATATGATCTCAGTTTTTATCATTACTTCACTTGGCTTCAAAATCCATCGTCGTTTATCATCACTAATAGTCTTTAAAAATCTCAGACTTCTTTCTTTTGAGGAAAATGTTCTCAACAACTAAGTTGATTCTGAATGCATAGGCATAGCCCATTCATGATAGACAATATGCCTGGAAAAGGACTGATACTTTCATCAGCAAGTTCATTTCAATCAAAATTATAGAAAACCATACCTTCTGCACAAGGTGGTGGTCGCCACCCTTGCCTGATCCAATATTCACCTCACTCAAGCTGAGACACGACTCCTTTTGGGTGACCTCTCCACAACTTCCACATTTCAGCTAAACAAATACAAACAGAAGCAGTACCATTAGTCAGTTCAAATTATTTAAGGCATCAAGAAATTAGCTGAGGCAGGACACATAACGAAATTCTAGGATGCAGACAAAGTATGCAAACCGTATGCAGTACACTCAAAATAAACCGAAATGAAATAAAATCCATATGTGATGAACATATCAACTCCGGTGTTGCTTCAGGACAATGAAAACCCACATACGCCAGAAACTATCGACTCATCTGTTCACAAACTTTGTTCAAAGGTAGAATCCAGACAAAAATAGAGCACACCTGTATGAGCTCAAGACAGAGCCAAACATATACATACTCAACCTAAAACTTCAAAAGCTGCGAAGTACAACAGATCCGGTGTCTAGGAGAACTGAGACAATGAGTTACCAAACTCAAAATAAAAACAAATGTGAAGCCACAATGCCAACAATAATGTAACAGAAGCCTCATGTATGGAAAAATCTAATCAAACAACCCCTCACATCACATTACCCCAAAAAAAAAAAAAAAAATTCTAAGCAATATCCACAAACCAGAGCAAAATCTAGAAGGTTACGCTACATAATCTGGTATCGATGTTTCAGAACACCGCATAAGCTAATCAGACTACACAAACATACACATCTCGCCAAGTGACAACATCAACTGCTTGAAAAACAAAAAATATCTATGAATCGCCATCAATCAAGCTAAAAATTAAGCGAAAAGATAAGATAATCAGAGTATTGCCATAAACGAAGCTTCGAAATGATAAAATCATAGCATAAACGCAAAATAGAAAAGGAAAAAGAGTGTAAAATGCAAAAGTACCTTGAAGAGGTAAGCGAAGTTAGGATCATCGCAACCGCCTTGAGGCTGAAGGCTAGCGATATTCTCGAACTCACCGGTGATCATCAGCAAGTAGTTCACCATATTCGCAGAGAACACTTTCGAATAACGAATTTTCTCTCTCAATGTGTGCCTGTGCGTGTTTCAGAGACTGGTTTCGTGTCCAATACACTAAACTTTGGAAACTGTTTTATGGGCAGGAAATGGCTTGACCTTAAATGAAGTTGCTATCACAAAACAGCGATTTATGTGCCACCTCAGTGACTTCAGTTTTCTTGCGCGTTTTTTTAACTAGAAAAAGAAAGTTAATTGATGGGCCGTCTTTATAACATGACTAAAAATATCGTGTTTATAAAAACGTACAAAATGTAATTTATAAAATTCTACTAATAGTTATTGTTTTACAATGATATTCACATTTAGATAGTTAAATAATGTAGTAATATTCAATGACATCGATAAAACACTACAAATATTGTAAACATTAGTGATTTTGTTTTGATTCAAATTGTATAGTTTTACTTGAAAACATACACTTATTCTTAATTAAAAACTAGTAACGTTGACACGCGATACCCGCGTGAGACCTTTTGTACGTTACCTTAAATTTTAATTAATTAAGTCGAGCTACATATATATTTTTTAAGAATGTTTATAATAAACATATTTATTTTAAATGATTAATATAATTAAAAAAAATAGTTGTGATATATATTAATTATTTGATAATTATCTAACATGAAGTACTATTTATTAATTTTTTAATTGAGTGTAAAAATCATTTTAGTATTAGTGTAGATAGATGAATCTTTGTATACTAGGTGTAGCGCCCCGGCCGGGAGCTGCCAACTCCTAGTCGGATAGCCACCCGCATGTAATAATCTTTAAGTAGAATTTCTATCTTTCAGAATATTACAAAAACGGCTAGGCAATATCTAAACAAAACGATGAAGAATTCAAATAACTTTTATTCCAAAAACTTGTATAAAAGAGTGTACAAATTTAAATCGATCTCAAATACAAATCAAGTTATTAAGAGTACTTCACATAAGGAAGTCGGGGTTAGTGACTATACTTTAATATACATGAATTTTCCACAAGAACAAGATGAGTCCACTTCAATCAGGACATCCCGTTAAATACAATATCCATACTACTGGATCTAATAGTTTCACCGTTGTAAATTGTTTGCATGGTGCTGTAATACTCAATGTTCTTTATGCACATCTACCTGAAATGTTACACAATGATTTACTAAATTAAGAAAGAAAGCCAGCAAGCCACAGAATCAAAGCAGAAAGACAAGCACAGGACGATCATCAGATACTATTAACCAATGCTGCATGATTCACTTGTTTACTGCGGAAAGGAAACAAACGAGGGTAAGTCTTAGAGGACTTAGTGAGGGTAAATAATCAGCCCAATGAATAACAAGATCAGGAGGATTGACGGCAGGTGTAGAGAAACCTGAAATACAACAAGATCAATACACGATAACATTTGAAATTAAAGTTGAGACATGGAGTTCGAGGATTTATAGGTCTAATACAAGAAACATGAGAAACAGATACCAACCAACACCATAACAGATACCAATGTACTACCTTATACTCCCAGGCGAGGAGCTACCTCGAAACACGGCAACATGCCTAGGTACATGTTGATTGGATCGTATATTGCAGCCACCTCCTGACTACTCTATACATCCAAATGGTAGGACCTAAACATAGTAAACTTAAACTGTCAGTCCATTCTGCCCGGTAGTTACATGTCGCAGTCCTAGGGCCCACAAGTTCAAGCACGAGTACAAGTATTAGGGAAACACGAATTCCCATTATCCAGGTAAGTTTCACAATATCAAGACAATTCAGTACTAGTAACAAAAGACAATATACACTGGAATACGGTGAACATGATAGTCCAAGAAATGCGACAAAAGAACAAGCATGAGCAAGAGATGAAAGACCAGGGCTAAGAGTAATAGAACATGGTCAAATGGTTGTGACAGAAAGCCAAGACCAGATAGATACAAAATGAGACTTGATTTTTAGGTTCCGAAAGACAAGACAAGTGAGTTAGTTCAGAAGAAGGATTCAAGTGACAACAATTGAATGCGAGACAAGGAATGAATACAAGATTTCAGGCGAAATTGGTGAGATTCAAGATAATAAGAGGAGTTCAGGAGAAAAATGGCTAGCAATATCAACTCAGGTGCAATAAAAGAGAATGAGGTCAAGCTCAAATGTGCATAGAAAGGAATCAAGACAATGAAACAAGTTCAAGAAATAGTTTACTATAGAATGTATGAAAAGAGATACAAGTAAAGTCCTGGAAATAGAATTTCCAAGATGCGAAGTCAAAAGAAAGGCATGCAATGATTAAGCAAGTGCAATAAGAACAAGATTATTGACATATTCATTGGGCAATGAAGCAAGAGAAAGAGATAGGAACCCTCACCTTGTATGTAGAACCTTGAAAGTTAACCGAACCATTTTCGACTTTAATGGTACCTATATGCGGTATGTGGATGAGTAACTAATCTCTAACTTAAGATTAGATAACAATTTCCAGCACACCTATTATATAAACAGATAGAATTTCTAGACATAAACCAGGACAGCAAAGTGAAACTAATGCTCGGTCATATATGACAAACATCAAATTCAACTTATGGTGTATTATTCTCTTGAAACTTCAGTACTTAATATTACAAGTTCAGATACATGTACTACCAAAAGACTCTTCTGCTACTAGTTAAGAATTAACAAAGAAAGAGTTGCAAATCATAACTATTTTCTTTTACAAGAATCCTTTTTCTCAATCAGTGGTAATCTGAAGTACATAAAAGAATTGTCAATGTTTTTGACACAAAACAATCAACTCAACCCCAACTGGCATATTCCAATTAACATTAACTATGAACAAGAAACTTTTAGTACATCAAACATGGCCAGGTATTAAAATACTATTGAGTTTCTCTCCAATCGATTACACTATTTTAATATGTTATCAAAACTGGACTTGGTCTAAATACAGTTTCAGCAATTAAAAATCATTTAGTATAAGTTGACGGGTTAACATGAAAAATAAATATAGTTATTGATTATATTTTAGCACTAATTAATTAATTTGTAAATGTAGAAATGTTAAAATGTAATTTAAATTCAATTATATTTTCTTCTAAATGCAGGGTGTTACACTAGGAGAGGGGAAAGATACTTCGTTCGTCTTACAAACCTTCATATGCATATCAAGTTTAGCTACCCCATAGAACTGATGTAAAATCCCGGTATTTATTTTTGACCGTCTATTTGACTTAACTTGGAGACGAGAAATTATTTGGACTTGAGTTGCTATACGAGATTTTTTAAGTCAGTATTTTTATGGATCGATAAATTGAGACGGGCTATAGTAATTGTATTGGATTGGGTTTGGACTTAAATAAAAGCCCAAACAGGTGTATCGAAGAGTTATTGAATAATTGGGCTTGGGCCGGTACAAACCAATAAGAATTATAATTTTTAGGTTAAACTCTCATATATTTATTAGCCGTCTACATGGACTACTAGATACGGCAGATTGCGAGAAAGCAGTGTTTGAAAAACCGGACTGGACCGGCCGATTAGACCGCTGCGGTCCGGTTAGTGCATGTAACCGTCCTGGATATCCAACCGTTGAGAACCGTCCGGTTCATTGGTTTGACCGGGAAACCGCCAACCGGTTGAGAACCAGTTTTTCATTTCATTTGATAAATATTGAATAAAATGGAAGTGGTGGGAATTGAACTTGGGTCTAGAATATAATAGCTTAGTTACTTCAGATTTTCTACCGTCAATCAAGGTGTCGCCCTGACTATTGTCAGTCAATGTATCGACATCTGACACGTGTCCGTTGCTCGATATCGCCCTCAACCGTTGCTCTGTGTCGCTCTCAACCATTGCTCTGTATCGCCTTCAACCGCTATTTTTTTTTAAACTATTAACTTCTTCCAAAAAATTTAATTATTAAAATTTTAACTCTCCTTCCCCAATCCCCACCACCACCCACCATCTTCTTCCCCACCACCAACACTGCACACCACCACCAAAATCACTGCCGGAGCTTCCATGGCGGAAAGATGATCAGTTTTTTTTTTTTTTGAGCTTCCGATCTGGAGCTTCCATGGAAGCTTCGGCAGTGGCGTGGCCGGAGCTCCGGCAGTCCATGGCGGAAGCTCCAGATCGGAGCTTCCGTGGCGAGCTTTCGTGGTGGCTTCCGGTTAGAGCAAAATATTTTTTTTAATTATATTTAAATAATTTAAAGCGACGTAGGCGGTTGGAGCAACACGTAGCGCAACACCTTGTGCGACACCCCATGGCAACACTCTCCACAGTTAAAATTTTAATCTAATGGATCAAAATAGGTGATCGATTTTAGTCGCATGACAATGTTGACGGTAGAAAGTTCTAGCATTTACCACTTGGACACAAGTTGTTTGTGCCAAATTTTTATTTTATTCTAGTAATAACCCAAACTTGAATATATGTTAACATTTTTCAAGGATATTAATCCTCTACTAAGTAAAAGAACAATCACTTAATATTTTTAACATTCATTTTTCATTTTACAAGTTACAACTTTACATGTTTGAAATTCTAACATTTGAACCATAATAAATTAATATGGTAGATTTAGTATTTTAGAATTTTTTCTTTTATAATTCAATATAAATTACATAAATTACAAAACTCATCCTTCTAAATGTTATCTTTACATTTTAAATCCTAAATTTCTACTTCTTCATAAAAAATCACCATCACCTTCTCTTCACCTTCTTCAATTATTACCACCACCAAATCACGGCCACCGGAACTCCGACGAACCAATTTCTTCTCGTTCGTTGAAATTTTCGAGCTTCGGGAGCTCGAAGCTGCCATGGAAGGAGCTTGAAGCTTCCGTGGAAGTGGAAGCATGGAAGCTTCGAGTGGCTGGCCATGGAAGCTTTCAAGCTTCCAGGGCTACCATGGCCATGGAAGCTCAAAAGCTTCCAGCCATGGCAGCCGACCGGAGTTCCGGTAAAAAAAAGTTAATTTTTTTTAAAATTAAAATTGATGTTTTTGTGAAGTTTTATTAAAAGAGGGTTGATTTGAGATAATTTTTTGGTATATTTTGTTAAGTTCAACGTATAAGGGATATGCAAGTAATTCAACCTAATAACATTTTTAAATAATATGCGACATAACACAACCTTATATGCGACAGTGCGATGCCTAATCTCATTAATAAAAAATGAAGGGTTGATATCAAATCTTGAAATGATCTAGTGGTTTAGATCATAGTACTAACCTTAATACAATGCGACATTACTAAAGTTAAACATCCCCGACTTTATCAAGTCACCCAGGGTAAAAATCCCAAACCTAGAATGAATGACCTTAACAGTGCAACCGATGGGGTAAGAACGCACTTTAAAGTCCATGGTAATTCAAAAAAATTTGAAGTAATTCACACTCAATAAACATAACATTATTAAAAAACATTAACTTTTGCTTCAGAAATAAACGGCAAATCTAGGGACAAGGAATCATGATTCATGACATAAAACAGTGCAATAGCAAAACCAGATCCGCCAGATCAAGATGACTTGGACATATCCATACAGAATGCATAGCATAAAACATGCAACCAAATCAAATTAAAGGTCTAGCATAGCAATCCTCAAAAAGAAAAACTCCAGATACTACAGAATCTATGACCTCAAAAAAAATTCCTGAGAGTCTGGCAACACAAGTGAAACAGTACAATAACATCTTCCACTCTTTAACAAATCAACTTGGGGGTGAGGCTTTTGCAGCACCAGTAGGTTGAGCAGATTGAGGTGGAGTCGCATCAGAAGAGTAAGGTGCAGGAGCAGGATATCCAGAACCATACGAACTACTATACTGTGCAGGCTGCTGTTGACCATAGCCAGGCTGGTTTCCATAAGGTGGAGGAGCACCGTACCCAGTCTGAGGTGGATAACCAGACGATGGAGGGCCAGACTGAGCAGGTGCAGGTTGTGAATGAGGGTACGCAGGTTGACCATACCCAGCACCTTGCACAGCACTAGGAGACTGCTGTGGCTGAGCATATGCAGCAGGCTGGCCACTAGGAGGCGGCTTTTGACCCTGAGGTGGTCCATAACTACCATAACCAGGTTGAGTTCCATAACCAGCAGCTTGTGAAGTTGGGGGTGCCCCATAGCCTGGCTGGGTGGCAGCTTGTGGGTAACTAGCATTTGCAGCGGGGTCACCACTGGCATTGTATGTCTGTCCAGATGGAGGAGCTTGATTGTTGCTGTCACCCTGAGTTCCATATGAAGGAGTTTGCCCGTCAGACGTCGGGTTGGTGGCAGTGGTGTAGGTAGAATTATATCCTTGTTGGGACTGGTCATATCCAGTGCTTGGCTGGGATTCGCTATAACCAGATTGAGCGTTACTAGCAGGAGCAGGATAGCCGCCATACCCATCTTGGCCGTAACTTTGTCCTTGACTATAGGCTGGTGGCTGACCATAACCATAGTTAGAGCCATCCGTTGGAGTCTGCTGCTGTGGAGGTTGCTGCTGGTTGTAGTAATCATAACCTCCCTGTGGAGCTTGCTGATTTTGTGGTGTTGTTGATTGGTCCCAGCCAGCTGCATAGCCACCAGGGGTGGGCTGGGGAGGATATCCAGAGTATGGAGGTTGGTTGTATTGGGGTGGACCAGGATATGCACCAGGTTGGACATACCCGTAACCAGGTTGCTGTGCTGGTGGTCCAGGCTGTGACCAGTTCGTTGGAGGTCGAGCTTGATAGTTGCCTTGCTGAGGATAACCTCCAGACATTGATGGATTTCTCATACGATTCTGCAAAAAATTGTTATTGACAAGTGAACCTAAAACCATGTACATTCACATTGGCAGAGATGTACATGACAGAAATGCAATATTAAACAGGAAACAAGTAGGCATGTAAATTACGAATAAACTAAAACGAGATCATAGTTCATATACATCTCATAAAATGTCAAGCACAGTATCTTTGTACAGTTGCATCAAGGCAAAGATTAGACGCCAACATACCGTACTAGTGTGGTATTAATGGATTTCTCCAGCCGAAGCTCATCCTCTTCCTATTCCAAGTAGTACAAAACAAATTGCATATACTATATACAACTATTGATGACAACAGAATATGCCAGAGAATTTGGACAATAGCAGTTGGGGAAAAACAAGATCACTCAATAAAAATCATTTGCAAAAGATAAGGGATAAAAAGAAAACAAATAGTGACCGAGATCCCATCTTAGTATCATGATAAAAAGAAAACCAATAACCTAACTGCATACTCCAATGGTTTGTAGATGTACAGTATCATGATACTCTGAGCCTGTCATAAGAGGATACGAACCATACATAACTGACTAGACCACTTAACTGTACACCATTATATCTCTATGCATATAAGTATATCCAACACTAAATATTACAAAACATTATTTGTTAACTTAGTTACCTCAGTCCAGAAGAGTCAAGCAGAACCTGTCTCATAGGGACAATGTATATGGAATACTAGCAAAAATATCGACAGATATCAACTAATATCTCAATATTATAACAATTCATATCCCTCCTAATCACCATTACACCAATCTAGACAAATATTGCAAAGATCAATTGAGTACGAGAACAAACTAAAATCTTCAAAAAATATACTCCCTCGTCGTGATCTCGACTTCTCGTTCACTTTAGCAGGAGATTTTTTTTTAAATGACTATAAATAGATTAATGTTTCTAAAAAATTTGGTCAATATTATTTTATGAGGAATGTATTGATAATGATAATTTAAATTTGTTATTGTAAAGTAATTTATGTTTTACAAATGATGAAATGTTTTTTAGATAGTCAAAAACGGTAGAGGAGAGTTGACATCGCGGCGGAGGGAGTATAATATAAACATCAAAGAGCTTATACCCAGCATCGGTCAATTGAGCATGGGAACAAACTAAATTCTACACGAGAGAATGAAGGGGATTGAGGTCACCAACTTATTTAAAGGTATACATTATGGTGCAATAAATGACCAATTTATCCATGTTACATGTACGGAGATAAAATGTCCACAACAGTTGCCCAAGGGCTCTCCGTCCAAGGGCATAATAGCAAAGGCTGAACATCTCCATCCAGGTATTTATTGACAGAAGTTGCAAAAGAGATCTGCAATCTTCTATATCAAAAATGGCAAATATAGGGAACATGTACATGTAAAATTGGAGTTTGATTCAATGTGAATTATTGGTCAGATGATTTGAGGAAATCCATAATAGTCAGTGTGTATGTGAAAGGAAAGATGTCAATAAAATCGAGTTCCAGCAAAAGTTGCAGACCATATGCCTAGCCACCCACTTATTTACAGGTATATATTGCGGTGCAATAAACAACAAATTTATCCATCCCCCATGTTACTAATACGGAGACTGACCATAACAGTTAACCAAGGGCTCCCCATCCCAAGGACATAATAGCAAAAGCTGGATTCCTCCATACGATGATCATATTGACAGAAGTGGCGAAAGAGATCTGCACTCTACTATACAAGGAAGGCACATAGGGAACATTTACTGCAAAATTGCCTTATGATTCAATGTAAAATATAGTGCCTGGTGATCTGAGGTAGTCCATAATGGTTAAATTTCCACTCGGTACTTGGGGATGTGAAAGGAATGATTACATCATATAGAGTTATAGTAACGTTGCAGAGTATATATGACTAAAGGCCACCTTGAAAGTTGAAAAGAGAGAAAATAACTAAGCCATCTGTAGAATGTTACCCTCAGAGATTATACTTCCCGATTTAGCAATCAGATGTTTTGACTCACTTCAATTGTAATGCCAATTTAAACGTTGATTAATCCCACAAACAGAAACATGATCCAGTACTTCTTTCAGAGCAAATACATGCATTAATATTCAAGGGCCCGATAGGTATGAAGATATAGTGAAGTTAAAACAGGCCCATAACCATTTCATGCATAAGGCAATGATTACCAATGGACTTACTAAACCCAGCTATGGCATGAGTTAAGTACATTTTCAACCGGAACCAAGAACTGTTGTAGGTTTGAATGCTTAAAAGAACTGCATTTCTATTCAACAGGTTTTCAGACAAATTTCTATGGCAGCTTCTAGTGGAAGTGGAAGTAACAATTGTTAATGCACAGAAACAGCTAATGACATACTGCTTCTTATAATGCTCCATGATTTGTTTGTTGGAATATAGATCCTGCAGACCATAACTTGATAAAATAGCAAATTGTTTCATCTCTTGCAACTATATTAACTTTTAACAATTTCAGAATGTTATACTATAGATTAAAAAGTCAGTATTTAATTGTTTGATCCCATAAACCATCCACTCTTTCTGTAACTTAAGGAGAAACAAAGACCTGCTTAATTGTATTTTTCTTTGTTGATTAATAACTTTATCCTTGAATAAAAAACTTTTTTGAGGAATATCACAGAGATATTGCAACCTATTCTTTTTTTTTTTTTTATTACGAAATTAGATATTGTATTACCTAGCAAAGATTCTATTTCTAAGTATGTCAACACAAACCAGCAAATTACAGAAGAACCAAGTCTCTATCCCAATTACTTTGGGAAATCACACTCTTACACAAAAAGGGAGTAAAAAACAAATAACAAGCAATAGAACATAAATAGCTTACATATCAACAAGATAATAGTTTAGTGTCACGTAATTTTAAGGAGAGAAGAAAATCACAGGGTAAATAGGCACTAGCCTCCTTTAAAGATTTTTTACTGTAGAGTAAAGCAACCAAACAGAAATCACAAATATATGCAACCATAAAACAAACCTCACTGGTTACTTCATCAACCAATTGTTTTGCAGCTTCAATCTGTTCACTAGTGCCCTCAATTTGGACGGTCCTCTCCCTTGACATGTCACCAGGGGGTAAATGCAAAGGTATAACCTGCAATAATTTGGATAAATAATCTAATGTATCAAAAGGCAGCATACCCAAGTAAAAAAATAAAATAATAAATAAAAAAGGTGCAACAAGGCGCACTATTAGTGTATATAACAGATCAAAATGAAAATATTTATCATTCACAAGCTAACCTGAATTCGAGCACCGGTCCTGGCTTGCATATTTTTTATGGTTTCACCTCCTTTACCAATAACAAGACCAACCTAAAAGCAAATGTCAAAGTATGTTGGATCATCAAGGTATGAATAAATATCCGTGTACCACTCATAAAAAGAAGAAAAAAGAAACAGAATAAAATATACACAAACCTTATTGTTAGGGATCTTCAACACACACTGCTCAGCTCCAGAAGATTGACCAGACATCCTCCGTGAGCCTACAGCGGACCCACCTGCTTCAGCCTGCTCCAACAATAAACAAGGATAATATCTCAAAAAATGAACAATGCTAAAATAATCTTCCACCACAAGAGGGGGCATAAAATTCATTAACATTTTAAAACAAATGTTACATGGATGTGCACAAATAAACTGATCACTAAAGCTGAACCAAAAATGATACAGCAACATCAAATAGCTTATTAACTACTTGACATACCTCAGCAAGAACCTCAGTGATCAACTGTTCAGCTCTGGCTATCTGATCAGGAGTACCAGTGAGCTCAACCGCCCTCGTTGCAGAGTTAGGATCTGCATCCGTATCTCTAGTGACCTGAATCTTAGCACCAGAAGAATTCTGAAGAGATTTTATAGTTTCTCCACCTTTGCCAATAATGACACCCACCCTGCCATTTGGTATGTCGATTTTCTTGCTTGGACCTGGATAGCCACCGTAAGATACAGGTGGAGGCATTCCACCACCCATTCCATAACCAGAAGGCTTCTGTGCTAAAACTGTATCCAAATTACGACACAGATTTATCAAGAGAAACCATCAAATTAACACCGCTCACTCCCATAAACCACTTTATAGCGTCAGTATCAAACAACAGACTCAACTGTGTTCAAGTTACTTAATCATTGAGAAATTAAACTTATAAACCCCAACTAGTATTCGAAACAACAGTATAAACTGTGTTGACTTATATCATTGTAGAATTGAACTTATAAACCCTAACTAGTATTCAAAACAACAGTATCAACTACTGTGTTGACTTAATATCATTGTAGAATTGAACTTATAACCCTAACTGGTATTCAAAACAAGTATCAATCAGATTGGCTATTAAAATGAGGAAACATAAAAATCAGCAGCTAATAACGACGATACAACAACGCATGAGAAGAATCAGCAGCCAAGTTATGCAAGTTTTACCTGAATCAGTAGAATCATAGCCTCCGCCGTTCTCAACTCTAGGCCTCTTCAAGGGATCGGCGTTATTCAAGAACTTCAAGGCGATCTCCTGAGCCTTCTGCTTAGCCACCTCGATCTCACTCATCGGAGGCGGAACGCTGTTGTACATACCACCGCCCGAATCCGGCTGAGAAGAGAAACCCGTAGCTCTACGCGGAGGCGTCGAGTCCTCGTACTTGCGCTTGTTCGATTCGACGCCAGATGACGCGTACTGCACTTCTTCTGCCATTGGAACGAATAGGTAGGCTGAAGAAGGAGAGGTGCAGATGAACCGTGCGGATGTATAGGATGTGAACTGTTGACGATGAGAGAATTGGAGTTCCAAAAACCCTAGATTGAAGAAGAAAAGGGATATACTCCAGTCCACTAGATAATATCGTGTGGTGTGTGTGGGTGGGAGGGAGGGAGGGGGACGTTATTTATATTCGCCGTCTAGGGTATTATTCACCCACACTAGATTTTTTCGTTCGGGATTTCATGAACCACCATTCATCGTGCCATCGAGTTGAATTCAAAATTTAGAGTCGTTTTTTTCATCTGAAAATTCATTAATTTATGTTTTTTCTATTTTTATACTATAAATAAATTCAGTTTTGTTCAGTTTAAATATGTTCAGACAAATAGAACAGAGCCTTATATAACTCGTGTCTATAAAAAGATCACGACCTCGAACTTTCAAATAAAAAGCTTGAATAAAGCTCGCGAGCATCTAACTAGCTAGCGAGTTACTCATACTAATAAGTTGCACATTTTTTTTCGAAGATTCATGCATAAAAACTAGCTTAAGTCAGATTTGTTTAACTTACGCTTATCTTTGGGTGACCAACAGGAAAATCTTCCTGAGTTGAGGATAAAGTGCGAGAAAGAATATATGTTGAGACAAATGCAACATATCACCCGTAGAAGTGGTCCAGAGAATGCATCTACTTAAATGGTCGGATCTCGATTGATTGGTGGTCAGGTCGTTACATTCATTGCATATATGGATTCAAGTATAATACTCCTTGATATGAGGAAATAAACCTGCACCCAAATAATCACATTAAGGGTCCCCACCTCAAGATACGATAGAAGGAAATAAGTTCACACCTAAATTATCATATTGAGGGTCTCCACTTCAAGAAGACTAAGTCAACTACTCAAGAAGAATTACCGACCTTGGGTCCCGAACCCGGGGGGGGGGGGGGGGGTGTTAATGCTGGGTTAAAATGTTAAAATATGTCTCCTACGGACTAAGACGAACTAGTACGGCTTGGATCTTGTGCCCAGGAGAGACCCATATGAGGAGCACCTTGAATTCGACCAGTTATACTTAGCAAATCTCAGGGAAACATCTCCAGGAAAAAAAAAAAAAAAAAAAAAGGACATAAAACCATCTCCGACCTGGAGGTGTCCGAGGAGCACCTTGAATCCGACCATTTACACCTAGCAAATCTCAGGGAAGCATCTCCAGAAAAGAGACATAAAACTATCTCCGACCTGGAGGTGTCCGGAGAGCATGCTTACGTACGCTCGGACCACTCAGCGGTGACCACGTGTCAAGTGACAGTGGCACTCCTCGCCCGAATGTTATAAATTGGCTCATTTCCCTAAGTGACCAAAGAAGACAAACTCGTCTCCTCTTCAACCTCGCAGTAACCCATTACATCTCATCCGAGAGCCTAGAGCTTTACAACTCGAACCTCTACAGTTAAGTCTCCGATCGGTTTGACCACATAAAAATCGGTGAAATAGACTAACACCCCATCTTACCGAGGAGCATTCTCCAAGGAGTTTAAATACAAGACCCTACCGAGAGACTTTACTTAAGTTTTTCCCACCTTTATTACTCTTGGTTAGGACTAAGACGTACCTACACGTTTTTACTCTCATCGGTAAGAACGAGAAATAGTGAATACGCTCAGAAATCTACAATCAAATTAGGGTTAGAAATTGGAGGGCACCAGCAACATGCAAGGCAAACAGAGACGTGAGGTTCCAAGGTGACACCGGTGTGGTGCCGACCGTATGGACTCCGACTGTAATGCCCCGTAATTTCAAGTCAAGTCCAAAGAGCTTAAAAAGGGTTGAGAACGCTACTTATATCAACAGGGTGCACCTTTCTCTTCGGGAATCCACCCATAAGAACTCCAGGGTTAAGCGTGCTTGCTCTGGAGCAATCTTAGGATGGGTGACCAACTGGGAAGTTCCTCGCGTACGAGTGAGGACAAAGCGGAAAGGACATGTGTGTACAGACAATAAAGATATCACCCGAGAAATGCCCATGAGTAATCATACCCAGTGGTCGGGCTCGCCCATTAGTGGTCCTGGTTACATAATGGTATCGAGCATACAACCCAAAGTCCACAAGGGGTGGACGGTTGGTCGGACCATGGTGCGGCGGGGACGTCTCACAATTCAAGTGGGGGTGAATGTAATGCCTCGTAATTTCAAGTCAAGTCCAAAGAGCTTAAAAAGGGTTGAGAACGCTACTCATATCAACAGGGTGCACCTTTCTTTTCGGGAATCCACCCATAAGAACTCCAGGGTTAAGCGTGCTTGCTCTGGAGCAATCTTAGGATGGGTGAACAACTGGGAAGTCTCCCGGTTCGTGCACGAGTGAGGACAAAGTGCGTGGAAAAGGACATGTGTTGATATGCCAAGATATCACCCGGAGAGTCGCCATGAGTAATCACGCCCAAAGTGGTTTGGCTCATTATTAGTGGTCTGGGTCGTTACACCGACGCTCAAGTTAGATGACTGACAGACAACGTAATCAATGAAGGAGATAAAGAGAGGGAGGATGATGAGTGTCGACTTATCCTGTTGGTTGAGTCGGTTCAGCAAAGTACGGACAAGCACCGGCGAGAGGCTAGTCCTTGTTAGAGGGAACTAGCTGGTAGTCGTCGGACATTGTGGGTGACGATGGATGATGATGGACGATGGTGGATGACGTTGGATGGTTGAAAATGTTGATCAAAGAGCTTGAGTGAGAAGGATGCATGAGAGAATGATTGCCAGGGTTTGTTGCAGTCAGAATGCAATGATCTTCCACATCTCCCCACTCTTCTCTATATAGTTCAACCATTGTTGGAGTCTGTCCGCGAATCTCGGGTGAGGTTGTTGGAGCTCGCTAAGTGGGTTGGACCGTGTCTCACGTAGTTGGAAGGATGGTTTCAAATTGGTTGCTCCTTGTTGGTGGTCGATTGGTTGCTCCTTGTTGGAGTCGGTCAGTGAAATGGGTTAGTCGATCTGTCGATCAAGTCTTTGGGCATAGTTGGCTAGTATGTAAACCAAGTGTTGACTGATAGAGTCAGACATGCAAGGTGAGTTGGCTAGCTTGTCAACCAGCTGGAAGGTTGGCGAGGTCGAGTGAGTCAGGTAGCAAATGGACTACTTGGTTGGATGGATGACCCAACTAGGTGGGTTAGCTAACTGACCTTTGGAGTCCAACTCGCTTATAAAGTCAAGATGGACTTGTTAATGGACCATGGATTGGCCGTAGCCTTGATGGGCTAGATTGTTGGTCTGGTGGCGTAAAAACATTCCATTTATGAGTTAAGAAGATTCTAAATGAATCTAATAAAGGGAAAATTCAGAAGTTATTAATGAAACGGATGAACTATATTTATGGTAAAAAATAAAAGTATACAGCTCTAAGGAGACACCTAAAATAATAGAAGGAGACA
The DNA here is from genome assembly GCA_026545765.1 of Plantago major. NCBI lineage: Eukaryota > Viridiplantae > Streptophyta > Magnoliopsida > Lamiales > Plantaginaceae > Plantago > Plantago major. Next base: position 28,537,249 of record CM048841.1, read on the forward strand.
CCTAAAATAATAGAAGTGGACAATTGGCGTTGAATGAAGAGAGTAAATATAGAACTCCTATAACACAATGGCTCGGGCAAATATTGCCCAAGGGGTGAATCATGGATGCTAAGGGTGCACCAGGAACCATGGCTTGGATATATATGTCATTAAGTGAACTCTGTGTATGCTACGAAATTAGTACCAATCACGAGGAGACTTCTAAAATCGCCAAACTTAAGACCGTTTTGGTGCTGAAACAGGTGCGAATAAATTGCAGCCAGTCGATTACAGTAAGTTGTATTCTACCTTTCTCTTGAACTGATCTTCTGTAATTATCACTGACAATCGCTAATTGGTACAGGATCAAGTCAACTCCATGAATATGACTAAGCTATGAAATTATTTTCTGGGGATTAAGTTCTGCAAAGGATAATTCTGTATATGTAGTATGTACTAGTAGAAGATAACCCTTGCTACACCATAATATAATATAATACCCCTGCCCTCCCAATTTAGTATAGTCCCTGAGAATTCCTTCCAGATTTATCTGCAAACCATATTTTTATGAGTATTTCGAAGAATTCTAGTTTGGACGAATTGGGGATTTTTTTTTTGTTATCTCCTGTGATGGGTCCATTGCTCCCTACAGTACAAGTTTTGAATGCTTCCTTTCACCCACTCTCATATTATCTGTTGTGATGGCTCCTTTCATCTGTTTTATTGTTATCTGTGAGAATTGGTCTCTTCTTCCTTTTTCTAGTGTTCTGTTGCCATTCATTGCTACATTTGTTAATTATCTTAATCTTATTAATCAAGACGTCTATGTATTATATTGGTGTTTTATCATATTCTCCTTTCTGTAGCTGAGAGTCCTTCGACGGAAAAAGTAGAAGCAATTGGATTTTCTTGTTTTAGATTCATTTTTCTTTGGCTAGTATTTCTTGTGTAGCTAGTTTCATACATGGGTTATGTACTATTTTGTCATTAATTTGTTGCCAGTGGGGGAGCTCAAGAGGGTAGTGGTATGTAACAGCTTCGGCGAGAAGCTTGTGGGTATACTGCATGACACTGGGTCTCAGGACCTTGTCATTATATGCCATGGATTCAGATCTTCAAAGGTGATTTTTGCCTATTGAAACCGAGTCTCCCATCACTTAACAAGCTGATTTCTCTTTTGTCTGAAAATATGTTTTTAGCATTGTCTGATGGTAGATTCTGAACAAATTATCATCAATTGCTTCAGGATCGCATTCCCATGCTGAACATTGCTGTTGCTTTTGAAAGTGAAGGAATTAGTTCGTTCCGCTTTGACTTTGCTGGCAATGGGTAAGTGGTCAGTTGATATACTTGTACATGTATGTACATTTATGCTACTTTCTGCGGTTGTCTTGTGCTTATGATTTGGTAACATACTGAACATGATTGATATTTCAGACTAAACATGATTGTCTAAGAGCAATATTTGCCAATTATTCTAGACTAAAATTGGCCCAGTTAGCTTTTTCACTAGTAGAAAACATGAGCAACTGAACAGTATTGTTTGCTTCTATTTTACGACTAAGATTATCTTCCTGTTAAACCTGCTTCTTGCCAGAGACCTAATATTGAACTTTAATCGGTGCTTAGGGAGAGTGAAGGTTCATTTCAATATGCCAATTACCGTAGAGAATCTGAAGATCTGCGAGCCGTGGTCAATCATTTCTGCAAAGAACGTGTTATACTGGGGCTTATTGGGCACAGTAAAGGTATGCTGGTAAATAAATTTGAGAAACTTACATACAATTAGGGCTGCAAATGAGCCGCTCGGCTCGTTAAAGATTATCATGCTTATGCTCGATCTCAATCGAGCTTCAAAACTTGAACTCGAGCTAGAAAGAATTTTCTTCAACTCAGCTCAGCTCGCAAGCCTTCCTTTTCTTTTAAAAAATCAATCATTTAAAACTCGAAAGCTCGATTTAGCTTGGCTCGTAAGCTCAAAAATTCCCAAACTCAAACTTGTTTTGAAGCTTTGGATTTTTTAATCCATGTAAAGGCTGGGGAGTTTGTTATAGAATTTGATGGATGGACAGTTGGCACTTTTATTGTTGCCTTTGTTAATTATTCCATATCACGATCTCTTTCTTGCAGGAGGAAATGCTGTACTTATTTATGCTTCGAGGTATAACGATGTACGAACAATTGTTAATATTGCTGGCCGTTTCAATCTAAAGAGAGGAATTGAAGGTCGGTTGGGTAATGACTTCCTGGAAAAACTTGCATTAGATGGATTTATTGATGTTAAAAACAAAAAAGGTATGTAGTATCTCATATTGTAACATACTCTGTGCTTCATACTTCCCCTGTTCCACTCTAAAAGTATCATTGCACTTTTGGCACCAGGCACACTTTTGATTCGAAAAATATCTAGCTTCGGACCCTATAGAAAATTAACTTATTACTATTATTATTGTTATTTAATTCATTCTTTTCTTAAAATAATACTCTTCCAAATTCATCATTTTTTCTATAATGGATACTATGTGAATAGTGAATGGTACCTTTATAATGGAACTGTACAAAGGCAGTACTTATTATAGTTAAAATATTCATAGTTTCAAGTTTTATAGTTTCCATTTTGCACAACAATTAAATTTATCACCAAAATATATTCCCAAAAGATTTGTTAGTCGGTATCAAATTCAACTTATTTTACCACGGGTGGTTCTAGTGTAAAACATACTGTCTTAATTATAAGAGTTTAAAAGTATTGATAATACTACACATCTTTCCAGGGAGCCCATCCGTAAATATTCCAAAGTTAAAAGCAAGCTTGCTTATTTATAAATCTTAGGATGGCTATCTTCCTGGGCATGCCCGAGTTAGGAAAATGACCTGTGTTGTCTTGTTGTAGTATACTAGTATGTCACCTTTTGAGCAAACATGGTAACAAAGTCTGGACCTGGAGGACCAGAGTGTTACATTAACTTTACTCTTCTCCAGTATCTGAATTGTATGATCTTCATATGATTATGTAGGAAAGGTGGAGTATCGGGTAACCAAGGAGAGTTTAATGGATCGCCTAGAAACAGATACTCTAGCTGCATGTCAGGCCATCCCACCGAGCTGCAGGTTTGGTATTGTACTTGGTTTTTGAGTTTTCCACTCTCCATTTCCAATAATTGGTGATATTTGATCTCAGAAGTAGTAGTAATTTTTGGATTCTGAATGCTTTCTTGTTTCTGTTACTTGTAGAGTGTTGACAGTTCATGGTACGAAAGATGAGTTCGTACCTGTTGAAGATGCTGTTGAATTTGCCAAGAGTATACCTAATCATGAATTACATATAGTTGATGGAGCTGATCATGAATACACTAAACATGAAACTGAGTTGAACTCCGTTGTGCTCAACTTTGTGAAATCAAGTTCGAAAGAAGTAAATTCTATTGCAGAACATCCATCTTCGTCTCGCAGAAATAATAAGCTTATTTATTCTCGTATTTAAACTCAGTACATTAGCATCCAAATTCCAAAGTATCTACAGGTTTAATGTAAAAGAAATGTATAGCTTTGTTAGGTTGTTCAGGAAATTAAAATTTTCACCATCATTTGGTACTCTTAATAAGCAGTTGTATTGTCTGTCTCTACTTGAAATTTAACATTAGTTGCAAAAATGAATTTGAATCCCTTAATTGAGTCTGTAAATCCACGTTAAATCGATCCTAAAATCGTACTCGAGCTCGTTAACTCAAGCTTGAACTCGGTAATAAATACTCCCTCCATCCCAATCTGACTCAAACCGAAATGCATATCAGCGTGCATGTGACCTCATGCTTTGGTGTTGCCAAGTGATTAGACAAAAGATGGCCTATTAAGAGTAGAACAACTGAACAAGTACACTAATTTTGTTCTTGGACATTATTTCTACTACTAACATATAAGCAGAAGAACATATATAATGGTGCAGATACATCATACCCTCCAGAAAAGTTGAATTCCATCCAAACAAAACGTTGTTGGTGCATAAACTCGATATTTATTCAGTGTTTTTCTAAGCTGCAACGGTCTTGGGTTTGACTCCAACTTTTCTCCAAGAGACACTGGGCATTATCTGCTTTGTGTCAACGCGATCCTTGTACTGGATTGTAAAATTAAGCAATGAGTCAAGAAGAGAATCCGAAAGAAGGTGAGGTTTCAGACCAAGTTCCACCAGTTTTGTATGCTTGGCATTGTAATAGTGTTCCTCTGCCTCGACTCTAGGGTTGGGCACAGATACGGCTTGGACGTCCAGTCCTAGCTTCTGACCAGCCTTTGTAATGTGGGCAGCAAGCTCATTGACTGAGAATTGCTCTGTAAACTGGTTAAAAACACGGAACTCTCCCCTCTGTGCTGGATTTGCTATCGCAAGCTCCACACATTGAACTGTGTCTCTTATGTCAAGATAGCCCCTTGTCTGTTCAATTCAAATAGGTATCATAAGATCAGACCAGGTGTGAAAGTTAAAGGATTAAGCAAAGTCGAAGTTCAACTTGATCATCAGGCTAAGTGTGAAATTTAGCAAGGATTAAGCCAATGCATATAATAGATCATTGCATTCAGAATTCTAATGCCCTAATATGCGAGGGATCTAGAAGCAACCAAAATAAATAAATAAAATGATAATCAAATAAGTAACACAATGCAGATCCACTCATGAACAGAGTCACCAAATGGCATTGTTACTTGCAGCGTTGCTCGTGTATCGTGATTCAATTTATTTTTATTTTATTTAATGGAGAGTGATACTCCAGCTTTTATTTCACAACAGGGTACGTGGATCACGGGGTTTGTATGAACCCCTAAACAACATAGCCTCCCAAGACCTTAGAAATTAGAATAGTTCCCTATAGTATTTTCAAACTTGATTCTCAATGAAAGCAATCAATATTCATGGTACAAAGAGAAAAGCCCTGGATGAAATAACATCAAAAGACAAGCATATTCAACATTTTTTAAGAAAGCGAACATGTATGAGCAATTGCCTGAAAAGTAAAGTCCATCTATCTACTAGAAAACGAGATTACCTGGCCTCCTTTGCCATATACTGTAAGTGGATGACCAACTGCAGCCTGAACACAGAACCTATTCAATGCAGTTCCAAATACTGCGTCATAGTCGAATCTGTTACACAGTTCTTCATGCATTGCCGTCTCATCGGTTCTCACGCCATACACCACTCCCTGGTTCAAATCCGTAGCTCTGATCCCCCAAGCCTTGCAAGTAAATGCAATATTATGAGAGTCATGTACCTTACTCAGATGATAGAAAGAACTTGCTTGCTTCGGATAAGGTAGCGTATCAGTTCTCCCATTGTGAGTGATTGTTAAGTAACCCTCTTCAATGTCTATGTTTGGAGTGCCATACTCTCCCATGGTACCTAGTTTTACAAGGTGGCAATCCTCTCCAAACTCTTTAATGGCGAAAAGAACATTCAGTGTTCCTATCACGTTATTATGCTGAGTGTATACAGCTCTCGACCTATCAATCATGGAGTAAGGGGCAGACCTCTGTTCTCCAAAATGAACAACAGCATCGGGTTTAAATGAATTGAATGCCTCGGCTAAGAACTCAAAATCACATATATCACCGACATACAGATTCATATCTTTGTTAGTGAGAGACTTCCAACGCCTAATGCGGTTCTGGATAGAAGAGATGGGCGTGAGAGATTCAAGACCTAGTTGGTGGTCAAAATGGCGACGGACGAGGTTATCCACAACTGCAACTTCGTAATTCTTGTTTGACAAGTGAAGGGAAGTTGCCCAACCGCAATATCCATCACCACCAATCACCATGACTTTCTTCTTTGGGACCGAAGATTCGCTAGACATGTTTCCAGAATCAGAACCAGGCTGCACCCCGGCTTGTTGATCTGTTGAAACAGCAGTTGCATGTATAGTTTGGCGCTTGTGCGATTTATTTGCACGTAAAGCGAGTTTCTTTGAAGGTGATCCTGAAGTATTGAAACTAAGAGTCGCAAAGGATGAAGTTGAACATTGGTTCAATAGTTTACCACCTGACTTTGTGCCTGATGATATGTTTATCGGACAAGATACAGAGAGTAGATGTGCCATTTGATTAGCTCCTCCACACAGAAGTTGTAACAATACCTGAATAACAGAGATACTCAAGCTTAGAACTCACAAACATGACAACGAAGGTGGTTAAGTTTAGCATATGAATCAAGACATACAGTAAATCTCATCGTGAAAGCCCTCAGTTACATACTTAATTGAAAAGAAGTAGAGACTCTTCTCGTCCGTGAGGTTTAATAGTTCAATGTTACATGAACATCCAAATGCGACACAAACAAATGCATACATGAGTCCAGGCTAAACCAATTCAGACACTAATGCATTCAGGTACATTTGCTCAATACATGGACAAAGATACGAGAATTTGGTGATGAATAGTACAATTTAGGAGCTCGAACGCAACAGCAGCCAAAAATACAACCAGTTGACAGTTGTACTCGCACGACTGGTCATGAAAATTTGAAGGTCTGGAAAGGCCCTTTGCGCAAAAAAAAAAAAAAAAAAAAAAAACAAAAAACTTTGGGTAAGCAACTAACCTAAAGGGAGGGAAAGTTTTAACTCTAGCCCCAACTATAGAGTACACAGGTGATTTGTCGCGATGTTATCCTTCACGTGTGTACACAAGTTCCAATGTACAACACATCACCGAGGACAGTATCCTTAGGTTAGAATCTCCGTTCCAATTCCCCCAAATAGAACAACAACATTATGGGGTTCGACCATCAAAAGGGTAGAAAGAACCCAAACTGGTGAAATCTATGCTAGGGGCAAAAGCAATGCACCCACTAGACAGATAAAATGTGGGACCAACCATATATGTTTGTGTCTAGTGGGCGCACTCTTACTACCCTAGGATAGAAAGAAACAAGTGCAAGATGATAAACTTGGAGTGCCTGTTTGCAAAATCTTTTTCGAAATCGAAACTACAATAGGTGTTTGCAGAAATAACTTTGGTTTAGCAATCTAGCTAAAAACAAGCTACTATAAGGAAGCAGAATCAGGAATCAGCTTACATTTAACAATGTTTTTGCTACCAGGCACTTAGGAAGAACATTGGGTTAATCGACAATCAAAACGAAAATGCTACTAGTATTTCCAAGTCTCAAAATAAGATTGGGTTAATCGACAATCAATCACAAATGCTACTTCTCCTAAGGGGGTAATTTCACAGTCAGGCAGAAGTTGAGAGACTCAATAAACACACTGAGACAGCAAGTAAGTTAATTGATTGAAGATAAGAAATGAAAGAAAGAGAAGGGTTACTGAAGACGATGAACAAGAAGCCATACCTTATAAATTATTGTTCGAGAAGTGGCAGTGGTGTTGATAATGAGTGTGGATCGGAGTGGATTGGATTCAAGTTTCTCTCTTCCGTTCTATTTCTAGGAGAGGAAACAAGACAAGGGAGCATCAATGGAAATTGGTTAGGATATTCCCCAATATCCCAACATTTTTTGTGTCAAACTGCATTTTCATCCCTCACCTTTTATATAATTGCCTTAATAACGAAACCATCAATTTTGTAACCTTTTCATCCTTTGAAGTTGAGCATCTTCAAAGTCTAGAATTATTAAATTTTCTAAGAGACGGTCTCCAAACAACTTATCTAGAGGTGAGCTATATTGTTAAAAAAATTATCGATATTATCAAACAAAACATCTATGTATGTTGTTAACATTGGTATTTTTTCATATATACAAACGATACATTCTGTTAACAACATATATGTTTTGATTAATAACGTGTTTGATTTTTATGAAAACATAGGTTGGTCTCTAGATAACTTATATATAGACTGCCTCTTTATAGACTTTGTGCAATACTTCTTATGTCCCGACTGACTAGAACACTTAATTTTTCTAAATAATTAGAATAAATGATATCAAGTTTTGTGAGAAAATGTTTTATAAATGAGTAAGTTTCATAGTAGACATATTATAGATAGAGACCTAGGGGCTAAATTCTTATATTACATATTAACCCCAAACAAAAACAACTTACCAAAAACCATCCAACCAAAGGGCAAATACTTAGCAATTTTAACTAGACACCTAAGTTTTCGATAATAATCATAATATTTGTAATTTTTTAAAAATACTTTTAATATACCAAGGAGACTTATTCAAAAAAAATTAACAACTTTTGTTGAAAATATACATTAAAATTTATAAGTATGTCCATTGTAGACGCTCAGAAATCTACAATCGAAATTAGGATTGAAAATTGGGGGGCACCAGCAACCTGCAAGGCAACAAGAGCAAACCGCGACGTAAGGTTTCAAGGTGTGACACCAGTTTGTTGCCACCGTATGGACTCCGACGCTCAAGTTAGTATGCCGGTAGAAGATGAATAGAGTAGCGGAGATAGACAGAGGGATGGTGAGGGTCGACTTATCATGTTTGTTGGACGGTTCGGCAGAGTATGGATGGATATCGGCGAGAGTCAAGCTGACCTTGTTGGAAGAAGCTAGTTGGTAGTCGTCGGATAGTGATGAGTGATGGTGGAATGCGATAGATGGTGATGGACGATGGTGGATGATGGCGGATGATGGTGGATGATGGCAGGTGATGGTGGATGGCTGAAAGCGTTGATCAGAGAGCTTGAAAAAAGATAGCTACGGTTTGTCGTAGTCAGAATGAGATGACTTCCTCCTTCCACCTACCTTCCTATATAGACTCTCCACCCTTTAGAGGCCATCATACCCACCTCTTCTAGATTTCGGGTGAGGTAACTGGAGTCTCCTAGTGGGTTGGACCACGTCTTGGTTAGTTGGGAGAGTCGTCTGCGATACCACTTATCAGTTGAGCTAGCCTCCTATCTGGGCGGTTAGTTGACTAGCCTTCTAACCCGTTAACTGGTTAGTCGATTGAGCCAAGTGAGCTAGCTAACTTGTCAACCAGCTGGAAGGTCAAGTGAGTCCGATAACCTGTGGACTACTTGGTTGGATGGATGACTTAGCTAAGTGGGTTAGCTAACTGACCTTTGGAATCCAACTCGCGTATGAAGCCAAGATGGACTCCTTAGTGGACCGTGGATTGGTTGTAGCTTTGGTGGGCTAATCAAGTACGAATTGTAGCCAATACATCCATGGTACTCAGTCTATTGGAGTGATAAAAGAAAGACGTACCCTAGATTAGGGTTGTTCATAACCCGGTCCGGACCGGAAAATAGACCAGAACCGAACCGGTTAATCCGGTTCGGTTTCCGGTTTACACAATTTGATGGAATCCGGATCTAGTTCGGTTCCGGTAAAAAACCGGACATATCCGGTACAAGACCGGAATAACCGGAAAATAACGCAATATGTTAAAATTGTAAAATATAACTATATTTCCATGTTTGTTAATGTTTTGATTCTTTAAATTCATCTGCAACGTGATCATGTAAGTGAGCCTTCAAGGAATTGAACTCTTCCATAGGTAAATTTCTAACACAACACAACTTATTCCTTTTACAGATTCTGGAGAATTTTAATTCTTAAAACTTTTACCTTACTTCAGACTCCTTCTTTTTGGGGCAAGCTACCAATAGGTCACCAATTGCACAACTTTTTACCGTGAGACACCCATAGATTTTTGCCCAACGAGCAGGTCAATTTGGTTACGGGCAAGTCACCTTGCATGCAAGATCGTTATCGAAACCGATGCAGTACTACGGACATGATGGCGGATTCCGGTGGTGTGGTGGTGGAAACCCCCCCCCACCACCGGATTCCACCACCACACCACCGGATTCCACCACCCACCGTGCAAAATGCAGTACCAGTGACTTGCCCGTAACCAAAGTGACCTGCTCGTTGGGCGAAAATCTATGGGTGTCTCACGGTAAAAAGTTGTCCCATTAGTGACTAATTTGTAAAAAATCCCTTCTTTTTGTATTTAAACCACACTAACCAATAAGAATTTCAATACCTTTCTCGAGAAGTTGCAGAGGCTCTCAACAATCTAACATTTTTCACTCTAAGATCAACTCAAATTTCTTCCAAGTAAGTTTTTTAATATTCCACTATATTACTTCTTCTCTATATGGCTTCTGGACTGAGCAGAAAAAAGGTTATTCGATTTCTGAAACTTGCACTCTGTATTAGCTTCTTCTCTATATGGCTTCTCTATATGTTAATTTGATTGTTTAACGTATCAGTGCACTCTGTAGTATACTAGTATATACTTTGTTATTTTCTGCACTCTGTATTATACTAGTATATACTCTGTTATTTTCCTCTCACCGAAACTTGCTACTTTGGTCGGTCGGTAACTTGTGCCAATATGTTCTGTTTTCTTTCTTGGTCGGCGAGTCTTTGACTTTGTCGGTGATGATGCTATTATCTAAATCAATGAGTAGTACATAGTATGATAGTAATTATGTGAACAACTCAACATTAAACACACAATTGTAGATAATTAATTTGATAATTAATTAAGTAGTAACAAGTAGTACAAATGTACAGCGTAACTAGTTTGTTTGTTAGTTTTGAAAAAAATTCAAGCACACAGCACAATGGCACACTACCAATACATTATATTATTTATCTAATTATTTTGTTGTTTTGTTGCTACTAATTTGCAAACTAGTGTTCTGTTTAGTCAAATTTCTCCTTTGCTAGTTTGCTTTAATTTACAGAATATGTTTGTTTATTAAAATTAGTTTTCTAATGTAATGCTATTGTCCTCTCAAGTATATTTTACTAATCATCTGCAAACTAGTGTTGTTTGCAGATGTCATCATCCAAAAAAAAAAAAAAGAGAGCACATGTGTACTCTGATCGAACATGCACACCACTTACTGATGAAGAAATATTGGAAGTGCAGGGTTCGTGCCCGGAGTGGAAGAAGTTAACGAGCGGGCGAGTCTATATCAAAAGAGTACATAAAAAGAGATCTGACTTTTGGGATGGTTTCGTGGAGTACTTAGGTGACAAGGGCCTTCGGGTTGAATGTAAGTATTGTTACTCTACGTTTGCTGCTGATCCTAACAGTAATGGTTCTACAAATATTGGCATCCATTTTAGGGCTTGTGTGTGTAATCCCAATAACAAAGGTAAAGGAAAGCAATATGTATTAGTAACAAGGCCCGGGAATGGTGATAGAGAGGGTGAAGATGGTGAAGCGAAATTGAAATGTATCAGTGTGAGTATGAAAGAGGTTAGGGATGCTGTTTCTTATATGATCATAGTTGATGAGTTGCCTTTTAGATTTGTTGAGAACATTGGATTTAGAAATTTGATGGAAAAAGCTTGTCCTAAATTTAAAGTAATGTCACGAGCCATTGTCACACGTGATTGTCTTGCTATTTATAAGATGGAAAAGGTCAAGTTGAAGGATTTTTTTAGAGATTCGTGTCAACGAATTTGCATCACAACTGACACTTGGACTTCAAATCAAACCTTGAATTACATGTGCATCACTTCAATTTTTGTCCAATTTCTAGTCACAAAGGTGAAGCTATTGAGTCTTGTTTAGAAGCTTGGGGTATAGAAGATAAGCTTTTTACTGTAACGGTTGATAATGCTAGCTCGGATGATGTAGCATGTGCATACTTGAGAAGGATGGTCCAACGCACTGGTTGTTTTAATGATGGCAATTTTCTACATGTAAGATGCATGGCGCATATAGTTAATCTTATTGTGTGGGATGGAATAGCAAAGCAAGGTACTAACATTAACAGGGTAAGGACCGCAGTCAAATATATCAAGAATTCAAAGGACCGCAGTCAAATATATCAAGAATTCACCGGCAAGATTATCAAGATTTGAAGAACTTGTGGATAAGGCTAATATAGATTGCAAATCTCGTTTGTCACTTGATTATCCTACTCGTTGGAAATCTACTTACACAATGTTAGATACCGCATTGAAATACCAGAAGGTCTTTAGTGGGGTAAGTTTACTACATTGGGAGGGCATGGCAAGTGATGCGATGCCTCCCGAAGTTGATGATTGGAAAAAAGTGGAGAGACTAGTGGTGTTTTTGAAAGGATTTTACATGTTGACTCATCGTGATTCTGGAACTTCATATTTGACTAGTAATAAGGGGATTTTTGAAATTGCTTCCACATTTGATATGTTGAATAAGTGGGAGAAACATAATGATGTTGATTTTAAAGCTATGGCTGGGGCTATGAAGTTGAAATATGACAAATATTGGGGTAAAGTGGAGAAAATGAATAAGTTGATTTATGTTGCGGTTATTCTTGACCCACATTCTAAGTTGGAGGTTGTTAAATTGACTTTAATGGACATGCATGGCCCGACAAAGGGAAAGGAATTGGCTACTGAGGTGAAAGATCTGGCATATATAGGGGTATGTACTGTTTTGTGACTCCGCAAAATGACCAAAATGATCATATAGTGTCTAGTGGTGGTGTGGAAGATCTAGGTAGTGGCATAGACTATGTGAAAAGTATTCAAGATAGGGTCAAAAGATTGAAAGGGTCAAGTGGTCATGTGACAAGGAGTGAATTTGAAAGGTACATGAATGAAGCATTGGGAGATGATGAAGCTGATATGGAGACATTGGCTTGGTGGCGTCTAAATGAGCGTAGGTTTCCAATTGTTTCACGTATGGCGTGTGATATACTTGCTATCCCATTGTCTACAGTTGCATCGGAATCCGCTTTTAGTGCAGGAGGACGCACGATTGATCAATTCCGAAGTTCTTTGAGTCCGAAGGTAATATACTTGAACATATATAGTCTATTTTATTTTCAAAATTATTTTCATTAATTCTACTAATATGATTCTTATATAACACTAAAATGCTAGACGGTTCAAGCACTCATTTGTACTCAAGATTGGCTTCGAGCAAAGAAATCACCCAATTATTCACGTGACATGGATGAAAATTTACGGGAGTTGGAAGAAATAGAGAAGGGTAAGTTGTCCATGTATATAATGTATATTCATACTAATTTTTAGGATTTTTCGTCTTTTGTGTACCTAATATTCTTATTTTTATTTATTTGTTATAGAGTTGTTGGAAGGTAGTACTACGGAGGAGGAGGAGGATGCCGTCGTCTTCGTAGTGGAGCCTTAATTGAGATTATGAACTTATTGAAGACTTTATATTGCTTTTGAGAAATCTTTTATTTATTTTATTTTGGACAATTACTAGTTACATTGATTTGCACTATGTTATTTAAGTTATTTTTCCGAGGATTGGTAATTCGATTAGTTGGTTGATTTTGCTATAAGTTACTCCTGTTTCAATTATTTTAATTGTCATGATATTTAGAATTTTTGCAAATGGAATGAAAATTTGGGAATAAACAGTAAGTGACTAAGTGGCAAACACTTGTTTCTAAATTATATCATATATGAAACCCGAGATAGTCAATGTCTTTGAATCATTATTCATTAGTCATCCATGAAGATTATATTGACGTAATATATATCATCAAAGAGCAATTACTAATTATAGTTATTAATTACACACTTAGCAGTTAACAATAACAAGAAAATGAATTAAAAATTACAAAAAACAAGTGTACAAAGGAGATCCGGTCTATATGGATCAAAATCGGATTCGAATCATATTAACCGGTTCGGTTCCGGTCTGGACCGGATACCTACCGGACCGGTTTACGGTCCATGCATTTTCATGAATCCGGTTCCGGACCAGTTATGGACCGGCGAACAACCCTACCCTAGATCACCTGGAGCGAACGCGAAAGCGTGAGCACAAGAGCGCTAAAATTTTAAAAATTTTGAAAGCGCGAGCGCCTTAGAGTGCATGTTATTAATTTAATAAATATATTTTTATTTCTAGAATTATTAATATTTTACATGAATAATTAAATTAGATCCATCATATTTCGACATCATTGTCAATTTTATAAAATATAGATTGATAAACAATGCAAAATAATAAAAAGAAGTTTATCGGATTAAATGAGAATTTCATGATCATATAAATAAGTAGGTATTCCATCACCAAACGTGAGATTTGCTAGCAATAGTAAGTCTAGTCAATGACAAAGCATCGTAAGCTCAAAAATTCGCAAATAACAGAGCGCAGTTTAATATTTTGGCAAAATTTTCTTTTTCTTTATAAAAAATTAACCTTAAATTGTTTTAGAAAGAATTATGTCATGATATCACATTATACATGCAATAGCTTGTGCGCGAAGCAAGTGCAGATGACCAAATTAATTAATGTCAAAAGTAAAAAGTTGTCATGTATAAATAAACTTTTTAAGATCAGTCGAATGATGATCAAATCGGGCACACCGGAGGAGATGGAATTCACTAGAGAAAGCAAACTGACCGTCGACTGGTTGAGACAATGGTGTGAGTGAAGAAGATGGTGGAGTGGTAATGCTGCGGAACCGAAAGCGATACAGATAAGAAAAGTACAAAATGGAGCCGCATAGCTTATTTTATAGATTAATGGAAATTTGGGAATCTTTCTTATTCGTGTTCAATTCGCCTTAGTTCACCAGTTCACCATGAAATAATGCTTTCCAATGTCTCAGTTCACGTACTAGTATATCTAATTCAAAGATTTATGCCTTTTGTAATGCGCGCTCTAAGAATTCTTAGAGCGAGCTTTTAGTTTTTATAGAGCGAGCTCGAAGGAGCTCTGAGCTCTCAAAGTGCGAGAGCAAGCTCTGAGTGCATGTGAGATCTCAAGAGCGAGCTTTAAGGTGATCTAGGACGTACCTAAGGTTTTTACTTACAACTTGCAGTGTAATAATATTTAAGCTTTTAAACGGGTCGGGTTCTACCCAATCCGAACCTGTTCAGAGCCTGACGATTAGAGACCCGATAATTTTTTTATCGGGTTCTCTACCCGTACCCGACCCATTAATTAGTAACGGTTTGGGTTCGGGTACGGGTATAATACAATGAACCGTCCAGCCCGGTAAATCAAAATTCACAGAATTTGTTTCTCAACTCACAATGTTCTCCTCTGCTTACTTCTCTGCGTCCATTGTCTTCAGTAGTTACGAGGTGTTTGTCTTAATAGATTAGCTTCTTCTCTTTTTGATTCTAATCACGAGCTGTTTGTTGTGTTAATCGAACTTCTGTATTTAAACAATTGCTACCGTGATTCTCTTCACAGAAATCCCTTTGATGTCTTCATCTCCTGCTGTTACTTCTGTATACGAACCATTGCTCACTTCTATGTCTTCTCCTCCTAATCTGACTTCTGCTAGTCTGCTCGGCCGCTTGGGAGTCGGATTTCTTCCCTGTGCTAATCTGCTCGGTGGCTTCAGATCTTGAGTCCCGCAGCTCGAGATTTATTCGTTCTGCTATCTTCTAACTTCTCCGTCGATCGAATGTCGAATATACTTAATACTTAGTGTATCTCTAAGCATTTCAAGTACTGTGTTCCATCCATCCTTGCGATGATATTGTGCAGTGAATGAATCAATGATATGCAATTGTCTAGTTGAGTTTTTGTAACCTTTTTACATACTATATAAATTATGTGCAAGTTTCTGTTATGAACTGAGGTAGCTAGTAAGATAGCGTTCATCAAGTAATGAACTTAACAATCTACTATTAACAAGAGAATATGTTGTTAAACATCACTAGCTATAAAAAGGAATAAGAAAATTAGTTGATCGTCAAATCACAAATTAAATGTGTGTCAAATGTGTATCAGTATATATAAGAAAGATTTGTAAGTGGAAAATTTGAACTTTATTTTTGGTTTGGTCGGTTCGGGTCGAGTTGGGTTTACAACGGGTTACTCGGGTATTACTTATCGGGTATGAAACGGGTCCGGGTACATACCCTACCCGAACCCGAACACAATTATTTTGTGACAGGTCTTGTGCGGGTTCGGGTTCGGGTCGGGTAGAACCCTACCCATTTAAAAGGCTTAATAATATTTATGTCTTAAAACACAATTGTGGAAAATCGTCCATTCTTAATTTAAAATAAGTTTTCGTCTGGGATACGTTCTATAAGAAAAATAAAAACAAGATTATTCTTATAAGACTGAGCTGATTGAAATGGATCATTGTCAGAAGAGTGATTAATCACATTTATTCTTTTCAGTGTCATGATTTTCTATGATTTTCTAACTTTATAATGTTGTAATCATTTTTTCTAAAAGAACAAACCGAGTGTTTGTTTCTGAGTTTGAACCAATTTTCTTGTTTGATTCTCAATTGTGTACTGTACTATTTGAATCAAAGTATTTCAATTCAACCGACTTATTAAAACACTAGCCATGTCACTCTCATCTCTCTCTTCCAAAAAAATCCCGTTCTCTCTCTCACCCTCCTCTAATGACGAACGCAAATCCGGCCATAACTTCTAATCTAACCGTCCAATTTCACATCTGAATACATAAATGAGTCCCTCTGTTCCCGATCTATGTAATTGGCGGTTTCGATTTTTGAAACGGAGGATGCACAAAATCCCGACCACCGACCACCTTTATCCGGCCACCCCTGTTTCGATTCCTTCGATTGGTTGAGTTTTTTGGAGGGTACGAGGTTGAGATCGAAGCTGGAGATGAGAGAATGGCAGTGACGGCGCGTGCATCTCATACGCACATATAGGTATGTTGTCTACATCTTTTCTTTGTCTTGTTTTCTGCTAGCTCTATGTATTTCGATTTTTTTTTTAATCATTTTCTGGTTTACAACGTAAGAAGGAGCTAACAAACGTTGATAGAATGCATTGAATCCTTGATAGAATACATAAATGAGTCCCTCTATTATATTCGTAAGTGGTTGATCTCTTCTAGTTATGAAATAATGCATTGAATCCTAGATAGAATTAATATTTTAATCTCAATTTATACAAGCTTCGAGACGTTGTTTATCTCCATCATTTTACACAAGGAGACCAAGTATCATCTCCTCCATCCCAACCTTCTCTGCTGGTAAACTTTGCACTAATCAAATATCTAGAATCACATCCTCAAAGAGGCACAATTTTTTAACGACATTAATTTTCAACTCAATTTTATCTTTTTTTACTGGAGAGAAATATTGTTGACATAATGAGATATCATGCTTTCTTCATATGAAGATTGTTTTGATTCAAGTGAAAAATCAAACTATTCAATGGTGATGATTGTACAATTGTGAGAGAAAATGGTGGTATCACCATTTATTGTGATAAGAATTCTTGACAGATCTGGAGTATTATTATTTTGGGATTTGGGATAAATGTAATTTTTTTGTTTTTTTAAACCAAAGATTATATGAAGTATCTTCCACTTAAGTATGTTTACTGGCTATCTCTACTAGTTTTTTTGTGATGCTTTGCCTTCTCCTATGTCTCTAAGGGGCGCCTTTGCTTTCTGCTTGGTCAGGTCATGTGCTTTGCTTTCTAATCACAGGAAAGTTAACGGCAGCGTATTTATATCCTAATTGTAGACAACGAGGTCAATTTCAATTCCCATACAACAAATTTATTATTATATGCATGTCTCTCTTATTTACAAAAATGAGACCTAATGTATTTTATTATGTACATGTAGGGATTAGCAGTTTGGTAGCTTGGCGAGGCTCGTAGGGATTGCTGGTACGTACGAAGCAGCCATGGCCGTTGCCTCGGAGTTGTCCTCAATATGGGTTAAACGTGATACCTATGTGTTGCCAAACATGAACCTCAATATACTATATGTTGGCTGATTTTGCTTACTCGTATCTATGCATTAAAATAAGATCCGTGGCCGTGATGATATTATAGTTTATAGTATTTTGACATTGAGACAACCAAATTTAAACTCTCTAAGCCGATCGTACATTGGCGTGGCTGTGCTTTTCGCATAGCAGCCATGGCGGTGTGCAATTGATTGAAATTGGTTATCGGGGATAGTATTGTTGTTTGGGTATGAAAACTCAAATCTGAGCCACATTTTCATGTAATTATAAACTTGTTTTCATGTTGTGTATATTGGATTAGGATATGGGACTGTTGATTAATTATGAGTGAGGTCTTGTTGCATTATGAGTGAAACTGTTGGTGTTTTTGGACTATTGATGCATGATTTATAGCTATCTGACATACATTGATATACCCTATTGTTTTGCTGGAAATTTTTGTGGTTGGTGAAAATTTATGTGCATGCCATGTCCTTTCTACTATGCTATTTTTTTAAAAGCAGTGGCTAGTATTGGCTGGCAGCCTGCTATTTTTGGTAGTAGTGTTGGACTACTATTGACCTTTGACCCCTATTTGCTATATTACATCCACTTATTACCCAACCACCCCCCCCCCCCCTTACACCATCCAAGCCCTTCTATAAATGAAACACTCTCTTTCAAATAAACTATCATCTTCTAGCAAAAACTCCCTTTCAAATTCTTTCAACTCTTGCACCGGATCATCGGACTTATCCTCTACTCTTCCAAGAGTCTTTTCTCAGGTTCTAGTTCATTCTTTATTTTTACTTGCTCAACAATATTTATTATTTTATTTTGCTTATTATTACTTGTTCATGCATTCTTATATGTCTATGTGGTATGTTTGTGTATGTTGGAATATATGTAAGGTTCATGTTTGGCAATATAGTAAGGTTCATGTTTGGCATTGAGGTTCTTGTTGTCTGTCTTATACTCTAGTGAAACTCTTTTTAGTTTATGATTATTGGTTATTGTTAGGTTAGTGATTGATGCTTGAATTGGGACTTTTGTTAAGTTGTGTTTATGGTAAAATGTAGCTGCTAATTGCAATTTATAATTTAATCATTTATCTAATGGATGTAAACGGTAAAATGTAGCTACTGATTTAAGTTTTTAATGATGACATTTAGTTTGTTGGTAAAATGTAGCTGTTGATTGTAGTTTATTAAATTTATTGGTCATAAGAGCATTTATTTGGAGACTATTAAATTTATTGGTAATAAGAGCATTTATTTGGATGCTGTTTATTAAATTTATTGGTAATGAGAGCATTTATTTGGAGACTATTAAATTTATTGGTAATAAGAGCATTTATGTACTGGCAGTTTTTTGAACTTCTATGTAATGAACATCAAATGATTTTGTAAAAAATAAAGAATAAACGAATAATGTCCCACAGAAAAGTTTGAGTATTCATTTGTATGTGAAAAGATTTTCTAATAGGAAAAGAGTGTCCATAAAATTCCATTCCTGATGTTGTAAAACAGTAGACATATAAGGAAGATGGAACTTGAAACTCTAATACTAATGTATTCAGGAAATGTAAAATGAATTAAACTCTAATACTTATGTCGTATGGCTGGTCCAGGCGCACTCAATCAAAACTTGTCATTGATGCATGTGTGATACACAACTTTATAAAGAGACATTGTTTCGCGTACCACTAGCGTGATGTCATATTTGGCCGTTCGGACGTGAGATTGAACGTTGCGAATGAGCGAACTGTAGTCGAACCAATCCCCAAACCTATTCCTCGAGAAGCGGGGAAGAAGAAGAGAAAAGTGGCAATGGATAGGTGGCGTGATAAGTTAACCAAGAAAATGCGGGAGATGCATCTTGCCTGGTCCTGGCAAACGGATGGTTCGGATCGGATCAATTCAGATATATAATTTATTTTCGGATGAATTCGGATCGGATTTCGAATGTTGTTCGGATCGGGTGTTGTTCGGATTCGGATAATGTTCGGATGGAAAACCTTCATGTTATTTCGGATCGGATTAACTTCGGATCGGATCATTTCGGATTCAATTGTTGTTCGGATTTTAATTTTATTCAGATTAATAATAAAATGACCGTCTAATGCAATATGGACATAATCCGTTCATGTTCAAGAGTGCACTTGAACTTGATCAAATGCTTGCTGCCAGTTACATATAATTGGTAAATTGGATTAGGTTGATAATTTTTATACTTATCAATCATTGTACCCAATTTTAAATAACTGAAGAAGGAATTTGTAAATTTTCTAACCATGATGAGACTAGAAGGGGCTGCATTCTCACAATATAGGCCATTTGAAAAATTATAATATCTTCCATCTAAGAAGAACAAAATTACAAAATGAATTTATGTGTTGCTACTTGCTAGGACTAGGAATGCCCCAAAGAGCATGATTACTCACCGTCCAATGCGGTAGCTTGGATATTTAGTCGAACTAGTTTCAATTCTATATACTAAAATAGAATTGTAGTGGTGTTATGGTGTGGACTTTTTTCTTGTAATGGTTTTCAACTTTGGGGCATGTCTTGTGCTTCATAGTTTTATTAGTAATACAATGTTACTTCTTCTTAAAAAAAAAAAAAAACCTCACTGTCCAATTCAATATGGACATTAGACATCCTAAGATATGGGTCATATTATGATATTACCATATAAGAACACGATATTGAAATACTCATCACTAATTTCATATATTATATTTATAATTTGGATCCTTTCGAATCGGATGAATTCAGATCAAATTTAATTCGGATTATTTCGGATCGGATGTGTTCGGATTGGATGAATTCTGATTGGATATATATCGGATCATTTCGAATCGGATGCTTTCGGATTATATTTATTCGGATGATTTCGGATCGGGTCATTTCGGATCAAAATCCGGATGGTTGACCTTCGCCAATTCGGATCAAATTCGGATTTCGGATCGGATAATTTCGGATTCGGATCAATTTTGACAGGACTAATCTTGCCCAACATCATCGTTGAAGACTTTTTACTCCAAGCATTTTAATGTTATGTAGAACAAGTATTGTATGAGTTGTGTCGAACTTAATATGTACGCTTTGTTATGTTCATGTTGTGTGCAATAATGTAACGCTACAGTACTTGAATGTATTATCCTTCTATTAAAATATGCAAATAAATAATGTCGATATTGAACGAATCTTATTATGTACATCATGGTTTCTTATGCTGTGAACTTTGCATGGGATGACTGGCAGACAAATGAGTTCATTCGCATATTAGGAGTGCATCATGCTAGTATACGCATGACCGCAGGTGCATCTTTTGATCCACCTACATGGCGTAGTATAGTTGCTACTTTGAACCGAAGCTCGGAAATCGAGCGAAGAACTGTTCCTTTTAACATCTTGATTTGCAAGCTCGGAAATCATAATATTCTTGAACAATAACCCCGCTTTCTGGATTGATGTCGAGACAACTCAGTTGCAGGGGCCAGATTGGTTATACCAATCTATTCGTGCTGTAAGTAATATTATAATCGTCTGAATGTTTATATTTATATTTTCATTAAAGTATTATGTGAATTTGTAATGAACGTTTCCCTTGAATTTCAGGCTAGGGGCGATGAGGCGTTTATGTTGACATTGCGACTAACTCAATTCGACACATTACGCAGGCTATTTGCGTAGATCGCAAATCCAAGTTTGAACTATGAAGCCATGCCGGTTTACTTTATCATAATATCTCAATAAAATTCTTGGTTTGCGGTGTTGGTACCACAAATTATTTAAGGTGTTTGTACCTTGAATTTTAATGGAACATAAGTTTGCTATTTGTTTTTCTTTGTTAATATGCGCTATCGCAAACTCCGACAAATATGTCATCGATTATCTCCGAAATGTTTTGATTATATAAAATATTTGAACCCCAATGCTTATACTCTTGTGGGAAAATATATTTGTGCATTCGATATTTAAATTTATATTATAGTGTTTATAATGATTAATAACCATACCATATAGTGTGATACTTAGATTTAGAGATATATTGATTAAAAACCAGACAATTATCGATAACAGATGCTACAAGTGCTTGAATTGTATCACCACTTATTACACTAAAAGAGAAACTCATACTCAGTGACAAAACAATTCAAAATACCCCAATAGACCAAATAAGAAAGGCCAAACGGACACCACACCACATTCCGTAATCGGATTACTATTCAAGACCAAATTATTATTATTATTATTATTATTATTATTATTATTATTATTATTATTATTATTATTATTATTATTATCCACTAAAATACTACCAACACAATCAATCACATCATTCAAACTACCTTAAACCAATCATTTAATCAAATCTCACTTTATCAAATTCCAATACAAATCATTTCATTCTTACACCTCTCTTACACATTCTTACAAAACCTATTCAAATATCCTACAAAACCTATAAATGTTACAATTTAACACCAAACACAAAATTCAACTCCAATTTAGTTACTATTCATCAATTCGAAACTGAATTTAAATTTAGCTGAAAGTGTAGAACCAAACGCTATGAAAATGTTGTAATCATTTCACTACTTATGCTTCAACGACATAATTCACTAGTTCACGAACTATATTCATAAATCTCGTGATAAGTTTATACATGTACAAGGCGTTAACAGTTCGTCAATTTACAAATCCAATAATAAGTACTCCCTCCGTCCCGCAGAACTTCATACATTTGTCATTTTTATCCGTCCCACAAAACTTCATATATTACTAAAAAAGGAAGCTACATCACGTCCAACAAATAATAAACAATATCAACTTTACACTAAAATTACACATTTTGTCACTAAAATTACTCTTTTTCCCACATTTTTTCTATATTCTATAATTACTTTTACTTTTTGCATAAAACTGCACGCTAACCGTAATATATAAAGTTCTCCGGGACAATAAATTATATTTTTCATAATTCAATTAAACAAATTCCGTAGGGTACATATTTTTTAATTAATAATAATAAATATTAATTTGATATTATTATCCTCAGAAGTAAAGAAGAACAGACAGAGAGATACAGAATAGAGAGAAAAAGGAGGATCAAACAATTACTACTACTAGTTTACTACATGGCCATCACCACCACTCTTGTGTTTCTCTCTCTAAAACCGCGAGTCTCATCCTCACTCTCTCTTCCGTCCACCGATTACCACCAAAATGTAACCAGAAGCACCTTCCTGAAAATTCAAACTTCCATTCCCAAAATACCCTCTGCAATAGCATCATCCAAGAATAACAATAATACCCCGAGTTCCGAAAAAGACTGTCCGGTTCCGTTGGAGCAGCAGCCCATCAACGAGTACCAAGCCCTATCCACTTCCTTCCCCTTCTCCTGGGCGGCCGGTGATCTCGTCGAATACTGTTCCAGGCTTTGCGTCACGGGCTTGTCTTTCGCTTTGTTCGTGGGCCTGCCTGTTTGTTGGTTCGGCTCTGTTGGGCTTAAAGCTGAGCCTGTACGGATTTTACTGGCTTCGTTTTCCAGTGGGCTTGTTCTTGTCATTCTTGCTGTTGTCAGGATGTATCTCGGATGGGCTTATGTTGGCAACCGCTTGTTAAGTGCCACCATTGAATGTATGTATATAACAAACTCTTTTACCATTTTATTTTCATTTCCATTTTTTTCATCATAACAACTTTTGCTATCTATCAAGTGTTTCTAAAATTTTGTGAATTATAAAGATTTTATAGGTTAAAACTTAAAAGTGCAAGAGTGTAAAACACTTGCTAGGAAAATGTGTGAATATTTCAAATGTTATTCATGCATTTTACCCCAATATGTATAGTGATAAACATTACACTACATCCCAGATTTAAAGCTAAATTATCTCCCACAAGTGTTTTCAATATTATATTTAACATCTTCCTAAACTGATTTTTGCTTCTTTGCATTCTGAAACAGATGAAGAGACAGGGTGGTATGATGGCCAAGTAATCTCCTTCCCTTCAATTAGAATTAGTAATTAAAATAATAATTAGGTTACTTACATCAAAATAATCCCACATACTTATATAATTTGGCACACCGATGTTTAAATTTTGAGTCCGCCTCTGAAATTAAATGATAAGTGACCGCCCTTAACTTCTAAACTAGCTAGTATTTTATTTGGTGTAGCTTATTAGAAAAGTTTCGCTCCTAGGTTAATAAACTGCTTCTAGTTGTCTTAATAATCTATTTCAGGTATCTTATAAGAATAGAAAAATATTGTTTACATGAACATAATACCCAGTAAACTAGTAGATGTTTTGATAGCCTATTTTTGGTTGTTTTTTTCCTTACAACACTCAATTTGTTAGAGGTATACATGAAAAATGAACTCGTTTATCAGATAACTAATCGCACGTATTTTGATAATAGTGAAGTTAAACTTGTTTATGAGCAATAATAGCCGCTTCAATGCCATGGCAAGTTGATGCTGAATGTTTGTATGCCTCTATATATACTTGTGCTTTGTGTAGATGTGGGTGAAGACAGCTCAAGTTTTGGCACGAGATAGACTGCTAGGCTCATTTTCTGTAAGTCATCCAATACCAATAACACTACACCCCAATTCTTTGTCATGGGTCCAATTATTTTTGTTACTACTAGAGTTGTTTCTTTATTGGAGTACCTGTACCTTAACTTTAATCACACAGGTGAAGCCTGTTCTGGGTAGATTAAAGAACACACTTGTGGTTCTTGGGACATCACTGCTTGTCTGCATACTCGTCTTCCTTAATTCCGAAAGCACCACCAAGAATATATACATTATTCCGCCACAAGAACCTGGAGGTAGAGCTGTCCCCGGAGTTTACAATGATGAATCTGCTAGAAACTTTGAGCCTGATGCATTTTGTGGTGAACCCGCCATCGAATAGAGATCCCAACTCAGTCCAATATGTACAGATTGTTTTTTTACCTTAAAATAGAAAAGTTGGTGTGATATTATACATTGCAGCAGCAACTAAACATGTACAAGTATTGATGAGAAGTGGATGAAAGATAATCCCAGGAACTCAACTTACAGATTCTGCATCATATTTGAAAATTGCAATGTTGTTTATGTACAACTAATAATATATTCCCAACAGTTGGCAAGCATCTTTGACCAAAACTTTTGCACATGCAGCTCAGTTAAAAATAAATTTCAAAATCTATGTACAACTTTACAAGAATATTCGATTGATCGTGTGGAGGCCATGGCACTGATTGAAACCTCCGATCAACTCCGGAACCCTGCACGCGGATCATCTTTTTTTCCTTAACAACTTTCTCCTTCCAATATTTCTGGATCAGGAAGATTGACAATGGGTCCATCTCATAGGTCTGGTGATGATCTGATTGAAGACACAACGGTTGTATTGCATCTCAATCTTCAACCTCGGTGTGAAAAACAAAACTGGGAAAAGCAGAAGTGATGTCCCTGGTAGATGACAAACATGAACAGCCTCACAAGTAAGAAAGCAGCCTAGTAAAAGAGCAGCTTGTGATATAATAAATCAAAATGTCTTCTATGCGCCTAAGAAAAAATTAACTACAATTACGGCTATACATGTAAAAATGAAGGTGACATTTTTGTTCATGATTGGATGCATCTAAGCTCCATGTGAGTGTATGCTTCCTTCCTATTATCACTGCATTATTTTAATATTTTTGGTGTACATCAACTCCAATTTCTTGATTAAAGAAGCTTAATTTCTTACTATGAAACTCTCTAGAGGGGAAAATGAAATAAAATTTTATATTTATGGAGCAAGAGGTAACATACTTGAGATAAGGTAAGGTCATGTTCCTCAAAAGTGAGGGATGCCGCTCAACAAAAGACTTCCAATCTTCCTTGTCAATTTTCCCATCCTGATCTGCGTCAGCATCAGCAAAAGTCTGCTAGATGGTTGGAAGCCACAATGAACATAAATTTGATCGAGGCAAATATTGCATTTGAATAATTAATTCCAGTGTTTAGATGAAATCACAGTGTACCATACCTTGTCTATTATTGTCTCTAGGAGGTCATCAGAAAGTCTCATATCAGATTCCATAAGTATAGCAATTACCATCTGCTTGACCTGAAAGATCAATAAATCTACAAAGATTAAATTCTGGGCCTGAAGATACTCACTGTCGCTGATATGCAGAAAAATAAACTGGTAAGTGCGGAAAGGCCAGAACTTTTAATTATGTTTTACATTTTGAAGTTTACGGACTATATTTTCAGATGGACTAATTAATACCTAAAATTCATCTCGTAATTGTGATTTGTGAGTAGAGGGGGCAGAGATTAACACTCTCCTGCCATCAATAAAAACTTGACTTTTCAAGCACAGCGAAACAAAAAAGCAATGTGATGATGCATCTCAAACAAGACCCCCGGATAAACTCACTACATATCCCAAGAACGAGAAAGTTGAATCCAATCTAGAACCTCGATCAGATGGCATTACGATAGAGACCTTGGAGAAACAATGACTATAAAGAATGAAATTGGTTTTATTGGGCAGCAAGCTCTAGATATATTGCAGGCTCTCTTGAACGGAGAAAAACAAAAGAATTAGTATATTGTTGGCAGATGCCAAATCAGCAATATAACTACACTCACCTCTTCTCGCTCAATGAAACCCGTCTGTCGCAGATCATAAAGCTTGAAGGCAACTGTAAAAGGAAAAACATGCATCCACAAGTAAGTTCATAAGCCAAAATATTCCAATATCCAATGCAAAATCTATCAACAGTCTAGCAGGACCGAATTTAGTTCCAGTAGACTGCAAATTCTACATGTATTTTACAATTCTTACAGTCTATTTTGTCTTCTTTGGGGGCATAGGGATGGAAAACATTGAGTGCGTGGATAAACTCTTCAAAATCAATAACGCCATTTCTTTTTTCATCAAAAAGATCAAAAACCTGAAAAACACATAATAATCAAATAACTGGAAAGAAGCTTCTACTTCCGATGTCAGGGTACAATAATACACTAGAAACATTTTGGTCGATCTGCGTGTAACTCCTTAAATATATAATAAAGTTCAAGAAAGAGTGATACTGCAAAACAGTCGGTGCCTGTAAAGTCAATGTATGATGCATGCCAGGAATATTTCGTTACTTATTCAGTAACTGCTATGTATATGCATGCTATCTAGATTCTAGTAGGCTGTTTGGCTAACGATTAAAATCAAGCAAACTAGGTTAAAAAAGGTGTTTTTAACAAGGTTTACACGATTTTAATCGCTACTTAAAGTTCCAGAACATTCTGTTAATATGAATTTAAGCTACAGAGGCACATTGGAGAGGGAGAATACATTGCTGGACATAAAGCATGATAACAAAAGTGACCATAACCGATATAAAATAAGGCAAGCTAAAACTGACTTGCCGTTTACTGTGAGAATGCATTTTAAATGAGTCTTGGTCTAAAACAGAAACTAAGAATGTACCCGGTCCAAAAAGAGGTTTTCACCGTGCCGAGTTCTGAAAAGTGCTAGCTGAAGCTCTTCCTGCATAGACCAGAAGAATACATATAAGCCTAGGAACACAAAAAATATATCGGATTTTTAAATGAAGCAGGATGCTCAGATGGTGTCTTGCATGTTGTATCACAGTCAGGATGTACGGAAACAAACAGAGAATGTGAAGGGACTTGGTTAACAGGCACAAATAGAACGAATGCAGTAGTACTCCTCCATGATATAACAGGCACAAATAGAAAGAATGCAGTAGTTCTACTATTACTAATGCACTAACAGTTCAAAATCCACCCCCCTTACATCCGCCACCGACTCAAGTGATATATATACTATATCATATACAAAATAGCTTACATAATGAGAATTTAAGTACTTTTAAAGTAGTTTACAGTAGCAGATTTTTTTTTTTTTTTTGGAGCAAACAATAGCAGAATTAATAACAAGTAATAATATTATTCATAGAGAGTCATAAGTCAAGCAAAGCCTAGGAAATTAATGGAGGATAAATTGGTCATTTACGCCAAACCATCACGCCGGGATTTGCAGTGACCCAGTCAGGGAAACCCCGGGATGCTATTGCTATGCAATCCGGGATAGCGGTAACTACCTGAAAACACTCCGGGATCCAGTGGTATCGACTAAAGAACAGCCTAAACGGCTGAACTACATTATTAGGACTGTAAAGAAGGGTAAGACAGGAAAGGCAAAAGTGTAACAAGGTAACATGCGAAGCACATGGTTACATAAACTAATAATGATTGCGCACTAGTACAAACTCCACCATCAACAAAAACGGTTTGTTAGACTCTACACCATCCCCAATGGTCTCACCCTCTCTCACACCCTCTCACTGTGAGAGGGTGAGACCATTGGGGAGGGTGTAGGTTCTAATTTTCCCAACAGAAACTAAACAGACCTCAATTCACAAAAGATAATTGGCAGCAAAACAAAATAAAACAGAAAAAGACAATAGTACCTTGTAAATGAATCCGTCATCGATAATTGAACTGCTGAGCTTGTTAAATAACTCATACAGCGCTTCAATTTCATTCACTGTAACTGCAATCAAACCAGACATGCTCTGTTGTATAAAGAAGAAAGATGAAAGCTAATTTTGCTTCTAATTAATAGAGTAATACTAATAAATAAAGAAGAATAATAAAAAAATGACGTTGAGTTACATACATCGAGATTCTTGGGAAAGTCTAGCAAGGTCGCCGTAGCCGTAGCGTGGCTGCTTCTTCTTCTTCTTCTTGGTTTCTCTCTGGCATTCGAAACAACCAGAAACCGCAAAAATCAAGGCCTCAATTATCACTACTACCGGAATTACAGCCGTGCAAAGCCTCTCCGTCAATCTTAACGACCCAGCTGACCCCTAAAAGGAACGAATTCATTATTTTCTCAAGGAAAGATACGATTTTTAATTGAACCAAGAAGAAGCAAAATTAAAATAAGGAATCAGCATGAATGCTTACCGAGGAATTGTGGGTTGAATTATCCATCTCTTGTTCTTGTTCTGGGTGTAAATTAACTTGATAGAGAGGCAAATCGCATTCTCCTTCTATCTCCTTTCGTTGTATAGAATTGAATTGAATCAAGTTGTATTCGTGATTCCTAGTTTTGTTTATTTGTCGAGTTTTTGGGTAGAATAAATTTGTAGCTGTCGGCAAACATGTGGGTGTCAGGTTCGGAAGAAGAAGAAGAAGAAGCAACTACAATGTCTTTGAAAATTCTATACAGAACCTATATTATTGTTACTGTTGGGGTGAGTTGTTTATTGTTATGTGCGTATGTATGGTGGTAAATACAAAATAAAACAAGATTGGATTTGGGATCTGGATGAGTTGTAATCCCATTGTCGTCCTCTTATTATTACCATAAATAATTTGATGATGGAACCAGGACTGTTGGAGGTCCAATCACGCAGAGTGTGAACGTGGCTACAGACCTATTGATGAATTTTGTTTTTTTTTTTTTTTTTTAAGAATCGATGAAAATATGTTAATTAGCTGTTACTCAATCCGGTCTATTAAAAGCTTCCTAAGAACCTACTTTATCTTGGTTTAAAAAAAATTAGTTAAATATTAGTTTGTGATTGATAGTATATTGATAAAGTTGTAAGTGGGTGATAAAGTAAGTGAGAGATTGAATATAATGATGATAAAGTAGAAAATTGAAATAATAATGAATTAGATAGTGGGATAAAATTTTTTCCTTTTTTGGGTTAGGAAGTTTCTCACGAAACACCAAAAAAGGAAAGTTATGGAGTTTTTAATGGAACGGAGGGAATATTTTATTTATGTTATGTTCTCTTTATCTGAAAACACATTAATTTCAGTTTGTTCAGTTCAGTTCTGTTCAAACAAAGAGAACAGAGCCTTATTGGAATATGAATAATATTTTGGCTAGAGACCTACCGTAATAAGGCAACTGTTAGATTTTATCTGGATGACAAGTCAAGTAGCTATTTACTTTATTCTTGCATAAATTATAACTCTATATTACATAATAAATAGGACTTTAGTACTTAACCCTAATTACAATTGGCTGAATTAACGTATTTTCCACGAAAATGAAATACTTGGTATTTGATTGTATAAAATTACCCTAGTTCCTAAGTGAATTGTGCCAATAATCTATTGGAGATTGTTATAACGGAGCAAATTGATTGTTACTTTGCATCTCGAACTAACTTCAAAATCTCGGATCCCATCACAATCTAAAATCAAACTATTCAAAATTAGGCTCTGTTCTCTTTATCTGAAAACTCATTAATTTCAATTCAGTTCAGTTATGCTTATAGTTGTTTTTTGGGCGAATTACATATGGACCCCCTGTTAGATTTCGTAATTACAAATAGGTACCCGTTAGTGTAACAATAACATTTGAGTCCAGTTAGATAAAAATCAATTACATATAAGCCCACGAATTTGACTTTTGGCGATTTAAAAGCTGGAAAACTCATTTCTACCCCTGCTCAATTATCAGCTTTTCTGAATGGCCAAACAGCCTTAAGTTATCGATGTCACGTGCATGACTGAACTTGTATATACTTAAATGTAATTGATTTCTGACCGTTATTTTTTTAAAAAGTAGCCGTTGGGTAGTTAAATGGAGGCAATTTATACACCAAAACTTGTCATTTTGTCTCCTTATTTCAGATTTTTTCACTACAAAATTATCTAGTTCAATTATGGCTTCTAGCTCGAATGTTTCAAGTGATTATCCGGCAATTGGTGTCATTCACTATAAGTATATACGTGTTAATATATATTACATTGGCCGAGTATCGAGCACTATGTAGTACATTTTATATATAAGTATTGTTTCTAAAAATCATTTTGTACAATAGCTTTTTCATGTATTTTGTTAAACGAATGTACATATTAGCATTTGAAAATCCTATTATTATAGCATGTACTTAATTAAATAATAATAATAAAATAAATATTCTTTTAGAAAATAATTATTGATTTAAGGGCCCTTAATTTAACTTGGATGCTCGTGAGCAAGCTTGAACATACATACACACGCTGAACGAAACACAAAAATGGTTCAAGATGTATTCCTTAAAAAAGTTTATAAAAGAGAAGTAACAAATAATTCAAATAATTATCATTGGAAATAAAAACTATTCCAACATTTAATATATATATATATATATATATATATATATATATATATATAGTACATTTTATATGTAAGTATTGTTTCTAAAAATTATTTTGTACAATAGCTTTTTCATGTATTTTGTTAAACAAATGTACCTATTAGCATTTGAAATTAAAATCCTATTAGTATAGCATGTACTTAATTAAATAACAATAATAAAATAAATATTCTTTTAAAAAATAATTATTAATTTAAGGGTCCTTAATTTAATTTGGATGCTGGTGAGCAAGCTTAAACATACATACACGCACTGAACGAAACACAAAAATTGTTCAAGATGTATTCCTTAAAAAAGTTTATAAAAGAGAAGTACCAAACTACAATTCAAATAATTATTATTGAAAATAAAAATTATTCCAGCATTACAAAGTAATAAATAAATTTTATATATATAGATATATACACATATACAGATATATATGTATACGTATTAAATATATATGTATACATATAGATATATTTGTGTGTGTGTATGAAATAGAGAGAGAGAGAGAGAGAGAGAGAGAGAGAGAGAGAGAGGAACACCTGTTTATCACAAAATTCGCGATAACCTTTTTTGTCTTTGTGCATGTAAGAAAACCGCGGGATTAAAATTTCTTTCGTTGATGAGGTATCTTCCTAATTAAGTACGAAATGAGTAGATGAGTAGAATTGTAAGATTTCTTCCTTAGTCCTGGGTTTTATATACTTCCCTTATTCTGTTTGACTTGACTTGTTAAAAATTTAGTGAAAAGCTATTAAAGTTCAAATTTAGTCCTGGGATTTATTCCCTTATTCTGTTTGACTTCCCTTATTCTATATATATATATATATATATATATATATATATCGGTCATATAAGCTCGAGTTGGACATCCAATTGCTTCGATTTGCATTATCCGGAGAATGCCTTATGTATATATAAAAAAGATGGCCAATCAAACTCATTTTCTTTCTCGATTCAATAGAAGCTCAAAGAGGTGAATAAATTAGAAAATGTTAGAAAATAACTAAGGCATGTTTGGTTTGTTTATAATCTTAAGTTGGCCAACCAAAAATTAACTTTTTGGACCTATATGTAATTGTTCTACTAATGGGATTCGGAATGAGAATGGCTAAGAGGTAATATGTAATTTTCCTTTTTATACTACACTTGATTCGATTCGATTCGATTCCATTCGATTCAGTTGATTCAGATCAGTTATGTTCAAACGAAGAGAACAGAACCTTATTGACACCAAATCAATACTCCATATATGTTCCATTTAAAACTTTGCATTTTATTTTTTTCTATGAATTGTCCTCGACTTTGACAATAAATTAATGTTAAACTATAACAGTAAATAATCATATAAAATCATATAATTAAAATTTAACATTTTAACTAAATGATCTACTGTTATAGTTTAAGAGTAATATGTGGTCAAAGTCAAAGACAATTGATCGTAAAAAGTCAAAATGAAAAGTTTTAAATGGAACGAAGGGAGTATACAGCCTGTTTGGCATTCATTTAAAATGAACTATTTATCTGTTAAAATATTTCAGGGTATTTGTTTTGTATCTTCTACAGTAAAAAAATTAACTCAATTTTTTCTCCACTAAACAATCATCATTCTCTTTATATCCTATTCTTACATCCTCTTTACTTTTTCTATCAAACTAACAATCATAAATCAATCAAACAACATTTAAACCAATCAAATAACCTTAAAAATATGAAACACACATCACTTCTTTCTTACACACATCACTTTATTCTTACACACCCTATATAACAATCCTATAAACCCTATAAGTGTTTAACTCTATTCCAAACACCATATTTTATAACTCACATTTAACTCAGTTACTATTTATCAACGAAAAAATTTCTTTAACTCACTTTTTTTAACTCTATACCAAACAGCCCGTATAATGTTATCTAATCTTGATTTTAACTCAATGTATAAAAGAAGAAAATTGATACATTATTTAATTAATTTTCCTTTAAATTCCATGCCTCCAATTATCGTATTTTATAACTTCCATTTTTTTTTATATAAACAACTTTCTTATGTATTTTAACTTGTAATTGTGTGTCAATATGAACTGTAAAATTTTACTGAAAGTGTAGCGCCCTGAATTTTAAAAAGACGAACTAAGAAAAATATGACTCGCGCTAGTTCGTGAGCTTTAAAATTCAATGAACTTGACTTTTGAAAATTTAAAGCATAGTTCGACGCCTTGTGCGTCCTTATACTTGACATGAAAATTCTTAAATATAATTCGTGAACTAATTAGAAAATGCAGCGGAACTATAAAATTGTAAAATCTTGCAATAATACATAGTCTTGAAAATCGTTAAAACCGAAAATAGTAAAGATGCTTCTGGTAGTGATCACTGCTCCGGCAACGCTCCACTCCAAAGCTCGGCTTCAAACCTAAAATTAATATTTAGAAAGGGGTCAGCCGTGACCATTGGCTAAACAAGTTCCATGCACGTGCTATGACCTAAGGTTTTATCTTCATGTCTTTTAAATCTTTTAATCTTGCTTAATGCAATGCAACCCTATGACCTGACTTGACCTGACACTTAACACTCGAACTTGTTCTTCTTGAAAACTGTTTCTTGAAAACTCTTAACTTGACCTTGAACTTAAAACTTATCTTGAAACGTCTTAAAAACATAACATGACCGCGAGCTCACTTGGCATCGTAGGTTCCTATCCTGGCCCATGGTGGCTATCTGCCGGCCTCAGGTCACTTTCGTGGCCCTATCCGTTGAATAAATAAAAACTGACGGCCTCAGGACCTTGGTCCCTATCCGCTGAACATGAACTAATAACTACGCCACAAATACCAGGATATTTCCCTACGAGCCATTTACTTATCTTTAAGCAGTTCTTTACTTTAAACCTTTACATCTTGTTTAAGTGAATGCATGCTCCTGGACTTTAACTCATGAATGAATGAACTATGTGTGTGAAGAAACACCACATGACAAATAGACTACACAACAAAGCAAGTAACATAGCTCATTATAATCGGCATACAACGATATAACAATTCACATGTAACATGCTAGGCCTAAAGATACACACTGTGTCAACTTATCAACATTGATACACCAAGACACTAAACATCTATGAAGGTTAATCATGATTAATCCTTACTAACACTGCTTAAGCTTTACTTTTATGTCATCTTTATCTCAATTAAGAATAGAACAGCAACATCAAGAAAAGGACAAATCTTCCAATCTGCCATCGAAATATGAAAGTACTATTACTATTCCCGTTTATATAGATGTACAAACACTTAACATGAGTCATATAAACTCAAAATACATTAACAATTAGTTAGTTTGCAGACATTAGACATATTATCATAAACATGATCTAGCATAATCACAATGATTCTTCCATCTTGCGACAACACACGAGGATCCTAAAGCTAATTGCATCAATCAAACAACACTTGTAATTATCCATCAAGCATCATACACACACACACACAAACAAAAAAAAAAAAAAAAAAAAAAAAATATATATATATATATATATATATATATATATATATATATATATATATATATATATTAAAAGTTATTCACATAACGTAACTTGCATCAATTTCATATCGTAGCATAGGTAACAATCGGTCACACAAGGTTAACATCAAACATATATACATATTTGTGTATACAAGTCCTAGGGGAACTTGCCTTAACGACGCTTTACGCAAAGCAACACAAACATGGTCACCAACCAAGCGAAGCCCTTAACCATGCCTTCTAAATCTCTATTTTTTTCTTGATGTATAAAAAGAGCGAAAAAGAAGTAGATGAAAAAACATTGTTACTTGTAGTTTTTGGTGATATGAAACATGGTTTTTGGAGAGAAACAAATTGAAGGAATGAATGGTAATTGTCTTTCCCACCTTGAAGCGTGAGGTAGCTAGCAGGTTACAAGAAGAGGCTTGTAACTTACTATTGGATTTAACTATGCCTTAAATTGAGTTAATTGGAATTGATTACAATCGGGCTTGAGTTAAAAGACATAAAATTGGGTGGAATATGAAGAGACTAAACATGCGCCAAAGATCCACGCTCCATGAATCACGTTTTGACGCTCGTTTCGTTCTAAAACGCCTTAATTCGATATACCAATTTTTAGGCTGTTACAGAAAGAGCAAAATTTATTTAAAAAATAAGATATGCCATTTTAACATTAATAATGGAATAGTAGAAATAGTAAAATAAGACATTATTTGTGGGGGCAGACGAGAAGTCGTGAAGTTTAGTATGACAGTGTTATGTAGGTACTAGGTAAGGTGGGACCATATTAGTCATTCTATTTCTATTTCTATTTCTGTTCTGAATTCTGATCATTGGGTATGCATGTAACAGATGCTGATGTCTAAGATGATGTGGTGGTCTAATCTAATCCAATCCATTCGCACACGGATTTAATTGCACCCAGTATCTATTTCTCTATTATCTCCTCCGGTTTTAATATGTTATACAGAACAACATTTAATATATATGATACAACATTTAAAACATTAAGAGTTAGTGTAACATGTAGTAGGAAAGAGTCTAGACGTACCAAAACTAAATTGATAGATAAAAAAAAGTTAAAAATTAAATTAATCAAATTAAGGCTATCTCCAACGAGAGTATGGCGAAGGTTTCAAGAAAAGCCATCAAACGACAAATGGCTCACAATGGGAGTATGATGAGCTTTGGATGTCAAACGCGTATGAAATTTTCATACGCGTTTGATGAACATCAAACACTTGATTACCCTTTTTTTTTAAATAGTTTCTTTTTTATTTCTTTTATTTCTCTTAATTTTTTTTTTTGTTTGTTTTCTTTTCACCTTTTCCATTCTATTTCATGTAGTGTTATAATTTTATGTAATGTAATCTTTTATCTCAAGTATTGTAATATTTTTATTAAGTAATGTATTTTTTATCATCAAATATTGTAATTTTTCAGTTTTTATTTCATGTTATTTTAATTAATTAACGAAATTTAAAATAAATATGAAGTGTGAAGTATGAAGTTTTAAAAGAAATGAAAAAAGAATAGTATAGTTTAAAAAGAAATGAGAAAAGAAAATGAAAAATTGAGTATGATAGAATTTAAGGGTTGGAGATGGAGAGTTTGGTTGGATTTATTGTTAGTGTAATGGTGACATGGCAGTTTGATAGAGTTTGAGGGTTGGAGATAACCTAATCATATTGTAGTAAACATATACACATGTGGTGGAAGAAAACAGATGTAGAATTGATGATTGGGTAGGACAATTAGTTGATAAAGCCTCATTGTTTTTATTTCATAATAAATCAAAATCCTTTCAATTATGGTCAAAATTGAATTGATTTATATGTTAACTACCTTTGGGTGGTTTGCTTTCATATATTACTTTCTTCGTCACGTACAAAACTTTGCATATACTTTTCAAGTGAATAAAATAAGCGTAGATTAATTTTTTTATTAAAATATTGATGATTTGCGGTTGAGATTTAATTTGTGTTAACTTTACTTTTGTATTTAATTTTGTAAAAAGTTGAATATATATTATATATAATTGGAGTAAGAATTGTCAAAAATGGACACGAGAAGCTTTAATTGTTACTCGAAAATGGCAAAATGGAAAACGGGGAGTATAGATTCAATTGATTTGGTATGTTAACTACCTTTTGGTAGTTTGATTTTAGATATTATTCCCTCCATTCCATTTAAAACTTGCCGTTTCACTTATTAGGACAAATTTTCAGGGTACGAGTAAAGAAATGGTTAATATAGATAAAGTAGTAAGTGAGTAGTATAAATATGAGAGATAATGATAAAGTATTAAATATATTGATTAAATAAGGATACTGGATTTCCATATAAGGAAGTGGAAACTTTTTAATAAAACGTCTGAAATGAAAAAATGAAAAAAAAATTAATAAGTAGAATAGAGGGTGTGATAGATACTAGAACGATATATACTAGCTGTATAGGTAAATTTTCGTACCTTGGTCCAGTTCAGAACTTAGTTCAAATTAGACCCTACCAAACTCAACCGAAAACCGAACCGAAAATACGGTTATGGTTCGTAATCGGCGGTTGAAGGACCCCAACCGTAACCGGCGGTTACGGTTGACGTTTATCTTAAACCGTCAACTGTAATTCTAACCGACGGTTACAACCGCCGGTTAACCGAAAAGAGTTGTACTTTGAACCTTTACTAGTGTGTAAGTCCTTTTTTTGCCAATTTTTTGTCAAGTAAATATAAATAAGTAGTAGTATTATTTTTAAATCTTTAAGTAAAATGATGTTCAAATAATAGACTAATATCATGAATTCATTACACCAAATTGCCCCGTCAAATGATGCTCAAATAATATACTAGTATCATAAACTATAAGCATAATAATAGACTAATAATTTTATTCTTTAAATCTTTAACAAAGGGGCTTACACAATTAGTAAAAAGTAAACTCCTTTTTTTGGTAAAATTATTTGAACAAGTATATTTTTTTTAAAAAAATACAAACCGACGGTTCACAACCGACGATTTCACGGTTAAAAAACGTACAGTTAGCAACCGTAATCGCCGGTTAGAAATCGGTTACGGTTGGTGATTTTCTATGAGAACTAACCGACGGTTAGGCCAACCGCCCAGGTCTAGTTCAAAAACTACTTTGGTAGTCTACTTTGCTTGGAGTGAGCCTACGCTATAACAGAAGTATATTGCTTGATATACCTTTGATTTTGAATTGAAGTTGTACCCAGAATGTCATATTGTTCATCAATTTTGATAACATGTTAGCTACCATAGTTATTTAGTTATTGATCATGGATAGCTGCGGGTAGCGGCCGATAACGGGAGCGGTATAACCTCTATTCGAAGTATTACACATGCTTGTCATAAAATTACTCCACTATATAGTACTCATAATGTTCATAATACCCCCGATAATGGAAACGGTATAACCTCTATTCGAAGTATTGCACATGCTTGTCATAAAAATTACTATATAGTACTCATAGTGTTCATAATAAGTATGCAAACAAATACCCAAAATCCAAAAAATTACTCATAATCACCAAAATGACTCGTCATTTTTCATCACCAAATCCATCCAACAAATCCTCCACCTCAATATGATGTCTGCCATTTCTTAATTCGCCTGAAGCAGCAACTTAATTGGCCCAAAACCCTTTCAATTCGCCCCACAACCATCTTAATTTGCCTACATTTGAATAGCGGCCGCTTCGTGTAGCGGAGCATTACATCGGCTCCAAGCCTCCAACTTCTATTTAATAAGAGTCTGCCACATAGCACGCTCCGTGCGCTAATGCGGTGTTATAAGAAAAATGTCGTGGTAAATCTTTAATCAGACAATCTAAATTAAATCGCCAAAGGAGACAATGTAATTGCCCTATGGGTGAGTGCCCTGAGAATGTTTATTTAAATTAATAGAGTCTCATAAGAGACGGTCTTTAGATTATTTATCTAGAGATGACATATGTTATAAATAAAACCATCCATGGTATTAATCAAAACGTCTATATTATTAACGAAATAAGTATTATTGTAATATGAAAAAATACCAATGTTGAGAACATAAGTGTTTTAATTAATAACATCGATTATTTTCTTGACAATATAGGTCCGTCTCTAGATAAATTATCTAGAGACCGTCTCAAAAAAGACTTACTCATACTAAAATACTAATATTAAGCACAAATTTTGTATTATTAATAAAAATAAGAATAATTATTTTTAATTACCTATATTAATTGCACGAATTTTGTTTTATTAATTAGCTGACAACCTAGTTGATTTGCTAGACGGACCAACTAGACGAGTCTTTTTTCGAAAATAAGTATATCGAGCAGGCTAGAAACAAGCTCACAGGTCCAGTGTCATTAGGCAAACTGTCGTCGGAGTCAAGCCATATATTGAACGAGCATCGCTCTGTTTGCAGTCAATATACCAAATTTGAGACAGTCGGAATTTAATAACACTTACACCTCAACTCGGCAGTTGTTTGTTAGATCTTGAAAGCAACGGCAAACATACGGAAACAGGCAACGATGCCACCACATTTGATCAAATCTAATCAGCACCAGGGCGTCGAAACTCACGACGGAAATCTAGTTTAGCAGACAAGTAAGAAGGAGGCTAGTGCCTAGTGGTCACAAATGCATGGTTACTAGGAGGAGGATCCAAGGGATTCCTCACATGAAACCTATTGAAGAATGCAGAGTCATCACATCTTAATTATTACATA
Organism: Plantago major; assembly: GCA_026545765.1. Lineage (NCBI taxonomy): Eukaryota > Viridiplantae > Streptophyta > Magnoliopsida > Lamiales > Plantaginaceae > Plantago > Plantago major. Next base: position 28,576,265 of record CM048841.1, read on the forward strand.
TATGAGCATTCATAGCAAAGATCTGTTAATATCTACCAGACCTTCAGTTGAATATCACATCGGCAACAACATAGTACTGCAGTAGTACTAGTAGAAATCAAGACAGAAAATGGTGTCAACAAATATGAGACTGCAAGATAAGCACAAGTCACAGAGTTAACAAGATATCATGAAAATGAACAAGACTCTCTCAAATACACACCAAAGAAGACGGTTTTCACACCCAGCGACACATCTAGGCTCTGTCAAGGGGGTCATTCAGCCCAGAACGACTTACCTGTTACTTCCGCCTCTTAATTAGTAGTAGTATGGTATGAAAAGGAAAAAAAGAATAGAAGTAAGATGTGCATCGAAAAGTTAATATATTATGTTACTGAAAGCTTCAATTGGTGGGTGTCGTTTAGAAGTATAAAAGTTGTTTAGTAATAATTTTAGCAGTACAAAGGTTCAAGCCCCAATATGCATATGTTTTTATTACTTTCATAATTGATAGCATTCTAATTCATTTTATATAAAAAAAAGTTCGAATACATATGCATAATTCCGACTGTTTCTAGATTTGCCAATGTTCACACAGGACAAGAGAATATAGGGCAATAGAGCAAATGGAAGGTAAGACATGTAAGTTGTTGTGTGCCGTGGTACTAAATTCAGGGCTATGTACTCATCCTGGATTGTAAGTAGACTAGTAGTGGTACTCTGTTTTCCGGTTCGTGCCATGTACTCTGTTATTAATAAATAAAAGGTGATCTTTCTCCAATCGTGGTTCCTTGTTTGCTCTTTTTATCCTTATTGCAGGACTCACCTACAGTATTCATCCTTCGCCTGAGAGAGTAACATAGTAGAGTTGCAAGACATTTTGTCACCTCTCTCGATAATTTTGTGAAAGGGATAATTCAGAAATGATACTTATCCTGGTATGCATGTATCTTGCATCATCTGCAATCTTTAATATCTAGGGGAGACCTATAATTCCCTAGTGCCATAAAAGGTACGGAAAAATCAGAACAACAGACACCTCAATGGATTATGACAACTGATAAACATCACCAATTTTTGTCCATGACCATGCCATACATGTTACAACCGAACGTGCAATAGTAACTAGCCAATGCAACAAACTACTGATTGATAGGCAGCAATGGAATGCTAGTAGTAGTAATTATTAAACCAGGCACAAACTCGTAAAACATAACTTCACACTAGCCCCCAAACAGATGCAGTCATGACAAGTTACTTACATATAACACATGAGAATTCATAGCTAAGATCCACAAAATGTCAATGAGGGCTTCATTTGATTAATAGAGTAGCAGTACTAGTAGCAATAGTAGTAGAAATAAAGCCAGCCAGCCAGCGATTAATCGAGAATTGAAGAGCTTTCGATTACCCTAACCACGAGCCTTAAGCTCGGCGAGACGCCTGGAGAGATCATCCTCTTCAACCTTCTCTCCGGCCTTAGGCGCAGCAATAGCATGTGCAGCAGCCTGGGGCAACCCAACGGAGACTTCCAAACCGTAATCATCGGCAACCTGCTGCATAAGACTGTTAACTTCCCCTTCCGGAGTGGAAAGGGAGGTACTCCCAGCCATAGAACTCTCCATAAACTCCGCCTGCACCTCCATATTAACAAACTGCTGCTCAAACTTGTCCATAGTCTCGGACATCTTCTGGAGATTACCAGTAGCGAGAGAGGACTCGAGCGATTTGACGATACTGCCCATGGACTTGCTGATGGTTGACATCTTAGCCTGGGTGTCGAGGCGAGCAACGACGGCGTCGAGTCGAGAAGAGAGACGGAGGTAGTTCATCTGCTCGGATCGCTTGCGGATGGAGTTCTCGGCGTAGATCCGTGCTCCGTCCATGTTGCCTTTCTCGATCGCTTTTTTGACCTTGAGTTTCTCGGTCTTCTCTTCCTTCTCGCACTTGCGGGCTTGGCGCTGAAGGCTCTTGGATGTGAATTTGAGCTCCATGATTTGGTTCAACAGTTTCTCAGTGTTACCCATGGCTAACCTGATCGATGAGAAAGAATTTGGAGAGAATTGAATTTGGATAGCTAGCTTTCTACTGGGTGGGTGGGACGATGAAAATCGAATTTGGGGAGGACGATGAAATTCCCAAACTTCAATTTGGGAATAAATTTAATCGGGTTTACGGATTTTCGGGTAGCTTTCCCATATGGGCCGGGCCGGGCCGGGCTATGCACACACGGAGTTTACTGCCGCACAAAATTGCGGTCCATTACCTTTTCTATTTTTATTGACTAGCGTGATACCGCGTGACCATTTTATATAATGTAAACGTGTAATTTACATAAAGAAAAATAAAAAAAGAAATGAGAATCAAATAAATGAAATGAATTTTTACTATTATTTATATTACATGGCCCTATAATGTAACATGTACATGCATATTAGTTGGTTGCAAACTACCATATTATTTTACCACTTGTTTTCTTCTTTTTAACTGTTGATGTGGTAACTTCAATTTTTGTGAAATAACTACCTAGTTGGCTTTGGTTAGGATATAGTACATATATTTGAATCTATTTAATCTTTAAAAAATACTACATATATTAGTTTGGGTCAGTTTTATAATTTCAAACATCGACGATATACATATACATAAAAAATTATATAAAATGTCCACTCATAAAATATTACTGATATTGTTTAAAACATTATACATATACTTAAGAATATCAATTCGTCTCTCACGTCTCTTACTAATGCACGTTTCTTCCAACACTTTGTATTATAATTTACAACTAGGTTCAAAATAAAATTACAAGTTTGACTTTTGTGTAAAAGTCTTATTTACACCTCCATTTATCCACAATAAATCATTTATTTTTACACAATTAACTTAACTAGTTTTTAAGCTAGAATATTGACATAAAATACTTACAAAAAAATCATTCACGTTTTCATAATTTAGAATTTTTTTTAAAAAATGGAGCTTCCAATGGAAGCTTCGATTTAGAGCTTCGTATTAAAAGAGCTCCGACAAGAGCTCAATTTTGTGAAGCTTTCCGGTTGGAGATATCAACAACTCCAACCAGAGTTGTTTAGTGCTTCGATCGGGGTTGTTTTTCCAGCCCAAATCGAAGCTTTATTGGGTTTCCAATCAAGGTTAAACTTTTGAAATGGGTTTCGATGGAGATTTGATTTTTTTTTTCTTTTTGTGATTTTGAAAAGTTTTGAGTTTCTATATTGAAAATTAGATACTTTTAAAGCGTTGTGTTGCAATAATGTTTGTTTTAATCTAGCAAAGTAAATTTTATATTTAGGGATTTTTTTAATTTTTTGGGTCAAGTTGGGTATATTTTTCTAAGTTTAAAACATTGAGGAGTTAGTAGTACTGTAAAACAAACTAAACATTTTGTTTTATTTCATCATTAATTTTTGTTTCACTATTTATTATTATTTTTTTCAGAAAAAAGAATGATAATTGTTGTCAAAGATTTCGAGCGTGGACGTAATTGTTTAAAAGTGGGTATTGGTCTGTAATTAGGCCAAACTACATGGATAGTTTATGTAATTGCCCTAAAATGTAATGAAATATAGCATATCCTAAGGCGTATATGAAAATTGTACTCCCTTCATCCCGGAGAACTTCATGTTATGGTTATCGTGCAGTTTTATGTGAAAATTAAAGTAATGATAAGATATTAAAAAGGTGAGGAAAAGTGTGCTTTTAGTAGCAAAATGTGTAATTTGTGTGAAAATTTGATATTGTTTATTATTCGTTGGGTGTGAAGTAGCTTTCTTTATTAATAATATATGAAGTTCTGTGAAACAACTGAAAATGGTAAATGTATGAAATTTCCGTCCAATTCTCTTCTAACGGTCTCGACTCATAGACTAAGCATTCCCTCCCCGCCTTCCACCTTAAGTTACACAAAAGCAACCTGGACACGGCACTTGAACATCCAATCCATATAATTGGTCATGTATACTTGGACACGGCAATAAGAATGAATGAATGTATATAATTACAGTAAAATCTCTATAAATTAATACTCAATAAATTAATAACCTCAATAAAATTAATAATTTATCCAGTCGCAACTTGTGACCAGTATAAATTTGGACCCCAATTGATAAAATAATAAGATAATAATTTTTTTTAAACCCAGTGTATATATATTGGTCCCAACGAAACTATAAATTAATAATTACTAAAAAATTCTATATATGTGTGTGTGTGTGGGTGTGTGTGAGATACACTTCAAAATTCTAAGATTGTTTAGTAAAAAATGAATCTATAATCACTTGTTTTTTGTTGAACTTCAAATCTATATTGAGTTCATCTTTAAATCTCCCCATTGCACTAAAGAGTTGGGGCGTTGTCTTCTTGTATTGCAACAAAACGTTGTAAAGAGTTGTTGCCGCTTGCAATACTTCTTTTCGAGTGACCGGTTCCAAAGCTATTGAATCATCCTCAGCTTCATCACCGACCGGATTTTGAATGGTATCCGCCACAATTTCTTCAATGCTTTGAACCTCGTAACATTCATTATTTTCACCAGGATAATCTAGCAAGTGATTCACATCCATTTTGTGCCAATAATGCATACCCGTAATCAAGTTCTCAAGCTCACGAATGTCTTCTCTAGAATTTGCATCGTTTAAATCACTTGAGCTAGTTGGATTCGTCGAACGAATTTTGCAGTGTCGAAAGCAATTTGCTATGGCCTCTTGTTGCACATTTCTCCAAGATGAGACGACCAAATTGATAGCATCTAAAACATTAATCTTTTCAGGAGAAGAAATGTCCAACTCATAACCTTTCAAAATCTTACGGTAAAACCTTTTACGGTAGTACATTTTAAAGGCTCTAATTATCCCAGCATCACATGGTTGAATTTTTGAAGTCATGTTTGGCGGTAGAAAAAACAACTCAATGTTTTGTAACCCTGGGATATTATTTGAATGGGCTGGACAATTATCCACAACCAAGAGAATTTTTCGACCTTGCATTTGATCATCTAGCCAACGAACATATTCTTCGAAAAGCAACCCAGTCATCCATGCTCTTTTGTTGGCACGGTATTCACAATCTAGGCTATTCATGTTGATATTCTTAAAACAACGTGGCTTTGCATACTTACCAATGATCCATAGAGAAATTTTTTCCGAGCCATCCTCATTGCAACAAATAACAATTGTAAGCCTTTCCTTGTCTTGTTTCCTACCTTCAAGTTGTTTTGTTGCAAGTGAATGGTCAGCTTGTAACCTGTAAAACAAACCAGTTTCATCCATATTAAAAACATCTTTCATAGGAAATTGATCAATTTTTTCCCTTATAGAATCCAATTTCTTCTCCATGTCATGTGCCACTTTCTCCGAAACGGTGATATGATTTGATACCATGCCTTAACTTGAATTTCTCAAGCCAGCCTTGTGAAAGTTTATGATTTGAAGGATCATGGGGATACAAAAGCTTCAGCGCCTCAACCGCCTTCTCTATGATTAGCTCTCCTGTTATATTCACACGCTCTTGATGTTGGAGAAACTATTCATAAACAACTTTCTCCATGTCCGGGTACTTGGTTGGTTTGTGACGCTTGGAAGATCCGCCTTTGTCAAAGTCAGCTGATAGGAACTCTGATGATCGCTTGAGAGTGTTTGATATTGTTCCTTGACTAACTTTCAAATTGAAAGTTTTGTCAACCCACTGTACCAAATCTTGTTGAGTGCATCCTTGGTGATCTCTCTTATACTCACATAATAGTTTTCGTTGTTGATTTTTTGAACAACTTTCAGATTAGGAGCCATAGTTGATGTGATTTTAAAAATTTTCAATAGCCATTTTATAGTGATCAATTTCTAACCATATTTAATGTACTACGTTGGTACCATGGACCAACGTTTTGGTACGATAAACTAACTTTTTACTTATTCAAAAACAATGAACTTGACAAATTCAATTAATTTGTGAATGTAAATTCATAAAATGTTAATTGGAACTTATTTTTCTAATTTATTTTTTCATCTCTAACTAGTATACATTGTAACTAGTATATTGGACTTGGAAATTTAAAGGCCATACATAAAACCTCTTTAAATTAATAAATTATTAATTTATCAATATAATAATATCTCGCTAAATTAATAAAATATCCCGGTCCCAACATTATTAATTTATAGAGGTTTTACTGTATATGGGTTAATGTAACATATTTTATTATTTGTTGGTGGTCGAGTAGCTTCCCTTTTAGTACTCTCTCTGTTCAAAAAAAAAAATCATACATTAGGGTTGGCGTTTAAGTTTAGGTGAAAAGTTAAAGTAATGATAAAATATCAAAAAATTGGGAAAAGTGTAATTTTAGTACTTCAAAGGTGTAATTTGTGTGTTAAGTTGAGATTGTTTATTATTTCTTGAGTGTGGAGTAGCTAACTTTTTTAGTGATATATCAAGTTATATGGGAAGACTAAAAATGACAAATGTATGAAGTTATACAAGACGGATGGAATAATATATGCAATTCTGTGAGACGGCTAAAAATGACAATTGTATAAAGTTATACGAGATGGAGGAAGTATTACTTATTACATCGTCGGGTAATTATTACAAATAATTACCTGACGATGACCAAGCAAGTCAAGGGTCCATATCTACAAGAAGGTTACCCCATGAAAATCTAAGAGGTTCGACCCTGCTTGGTCCGACCGTGAACCTCCAATAAGAAGTGAATAAATACTAAGGGGACCACGTTCTCCCGAGGTAAGGTCCGACCCCATTAGGTCCTATCTCAACTCCAAAACGATAGTCAAGTGAATAAGATGGGACCACATCCAACAAAGGAAATTCAACCCTAGTATTGTACTCCCTGTCCCAAAACAAATGACACATATTCCATTTATATTTGTCCCAGTACAAATGTCACATTTCTTTTTTTGGCAACATTTACAATGAAGGTATATATGTCCTAGAGACAATCATATTGGAGACAAATATACTTATTCACATTCAGTATTTGCATATAATTGTTATATGCAATTATAATGTATATATGGACATATACATATATTGGCATAACAGTGGTTAAATGTTTATTGTCTGTTTGTCTGCATTCATTTATACATGTGTTCCCATGAGTTTAATGTTTGTCTGCATTCATTTATACACCAAATGGTCCGAGAAACCATTTGGTATATTCTATTTATGTGTCTATGGAAGTATCGGCATGTAGGGTGATGTAATAGTCATTTGACTTGAGGTCAATACGGTTTCATGTGTGAAGTGATGTACTTTGGTCACGACCAACGCTTGCACTCCTAAGGGGGTAGATATGGCGTGCGATGGGTACATCACGGAGCATATGAAAGTTGTAGTTGAGTCAAGATAGAATTCATTCCTCGTAATAGAATTTGAGAGAATATTCTACTTCTCATATTTAGTTGATCGTTAGTCACTGGCCAGTGCATTGGACATGTATTCGAATATGTCAAGGATCAACTAATACGATTGATAGATAGTGATTAAGTTATTGGAACAGATACAATATCAAGTTATAGACTTAATCGAGTATTCGTGAATGAAGGGACCGTATCATCATTAGCTCTACATTTTAGGGAGTTTGTATAAGTCCTCACAAACGTCCTTATGTATCAAGAATGTCCAGTGAATCGTCTAGGAGTTCGTCCGGACCTTAATTTGATTAGTGCTTGCTATACATAAGTCCTTAAGGGTCCCACAATATAGTAATTGTTGCACCAATCGTATGTTGGAATTAATTAAATGTTAATTGGATTGAACGTTTAATTTAATTGAATATCTAATTGGATTATTGATATTTAAATATTATGAAGGATTTTCTATTTGATAGAAATAATTAAATGTTAATTGGATTGAACATTTAATTAAATTAAATATATTATTGGATTGAATATATTTAATGGATAATTTTTTATTTGATAGAAAATATTTAATTAAGTTAAATTTGATTTATTTGGGCTAAATTAGTTATTTATAAGATAGTGCATTTGGACGGATTTTGAATCAAGGTCCAAAATCAAAAGGAACACAAAAGAGAAGGGAATGATGGGCTGGGCCGTTTGGCCCGGTCTCTCAGTGCGTGCAAGGCACGCGCCAGAATGGAAACTGCCGCCAGAAAGGAGCCTCTGGCGTCGATTACTGCTGTGATGTGAAACAAAATGGCAGTGCCCTTTTATTGGTCGCCAATTCTTGCCTTTTCTTCTTGGTTCTTTGTTTTGGTATATTTCCTTTTGAAGGCCCATTAACATCTGATAAATAGACCTACCTCCTTCATAATCAATACACAAGAATTCATTCGATGAATTCACAAGAGAATTCATTTAATGAAGTCTCTCAAGAATTCCAATAATTCTTATAAATAGTTTATGTAGAATTTCTCTTAGAAATATCCTAGTAATTCTTTGGAGGAGAATCCAACAATACGCGAGATTGTGCTCAAGTGCTTTTGGTGCTCAATTGTTGTGGATCAACTAAGGTCGACCGCTTATACAAACAACCGGAGCTAGGGTTTCGTTGTTCAATGCATCAGGATCCAGGAAGCTTAATCTGCCGCCATAGCAAGTAAGCTTTCGATTTATGTTATCGCAATTATAAGTATCTGTATAGCTTATCAATTATTCATTGTTGGTGAAAAAATTTAACTTTTCGCCGTGTTACCTTAGAGGTTATTTTCCCGAAAAACCCAACATACAACACATGTGCATGTGTTCCCACTATCATTTACACTGCACATTAATCTATGTGCCCAAAGTAAATGTGTCATTTGTTCTGCAACGAAGAGAGTATTACATACATTGGGTTACCACTTTTTCATAGGTCTTGGGATTAGGAATTATCTACAACACATAATGATTTATTGTGGGTCACACTTATTGTATTGTCAAGTATTTATATTCACATAGTCTACAAAATTAATTGTAAACCGTGCAAAATCTTGTGCCACATATTATATGGTTTCCTCTACCGTGTCGTATGATGTAGTACCTTTTGGTGCTTGGACGTGTTGTACAGTGCAACATATGATGCATATGGTACAATCAGGATACAACATTTATAACATTAAAATGCACTACATCATGCGACACGGTAGACAAAACCCACATATATCATGGAATAGTGAACATCGACTTAATTCTAGAGTCATGTGGATAATTTGGATTGGCATTTTGACCTAGTCTGAAGTTACAATACCCATGTACTGATAAATGTCGTTCATAAGATAGCAACGTAGCGAGAGCAATCACATGCCTAGCTAGACACTTTTAGTAAAGAAAAAGGTCATTCACGGTTATTATATATCTTCTACTTATAAACACAATCAACACTATATTTCTTTTACTTATAAATACAATCGAGTTGTATGACTGACATTTTTTCTGAACTAGAACACTTACACGGAGCCCTCTCCGAAATTGAGGTGTCAAAGTGGACTTCGACATCAATTTTTCCCATCAATGTATATGGGCCTCAACATTTGGTGTAAGCGTTTGGCTCAAGTCTGTTTCTTCGGTTTGAGTCTATTAGGGCATTAAAAAAACACTTGCGAAAAAATGATTATTAATCTCAGTGAGTTCTTTGACAAATTACAATCAACGTGAACAATTAAGAACTTATTAATTAAGCACACATGGATAGACACTCACAGGAAGGAGATTAAAATCTTAAAAAACTCACTTGAGAAGATCACTGCTGAGAATGAGAATGAAGCTGAGAAACAGGAGATGAATTCATATTCTACTATCATTTCGATCAAATGGTTTTCGGGTGATACTCTCTCTTGAGGGTATCGCAACTCGCAACATATTTAAGGCACACTCCAGCAAAAAAGTGACTTTAGGACAGGAGGGGAAGTATGATAAGATTGTCATACCGAAACAAGATATCCAAAACCGATGTGAAGGCTTAGCAAACCAAACAGACACAGACTAAACAAATAGGTCATGGGATAATGTTTTGCTCAGGGAAAAAGTTGTTGAGGCAGATGGTAGCGGAACAAACCAAAATGTAGCTTAAACAGACATCACTGCGACGATTTAAACAACAGACATCTGATGACAGACTAGCACAGTCACTAGGATAAACAAGAGAAGCAAATAAACTGTGATCCATTAGGAACTTCCGAATCTCAATCCAGCCTAGTTTATACTTGGAAACACAAACACCGGATATGATAGATCATAAGTACTAGGTTAATCCACCTGAAATCAACTAGTTGAGTGAATAAAAGCCAGCATAAGCCTATCACAACTAATTCACAAGCACTGAATGTTGACTAGAAAACTACACAAGTCTTGGTCATTAATTAAAACATGATAGAGCAGGCAAACTAAGAGTTCAACTTTTAGCAGTCATTCCCAAAATCAAGAAAAGCAATCTGTTCGATCTCTGACCGGAAGCTGCCACAAGAGAAGGCATATGCCCTTGCCGACCTGGGCAGCTAGGACCAGTCCCACACAGCCTACTCTAATAACCAACCTATTACACACTTCTAATAATGATAAAACCAACCTTGTACTTGATCTAAAAGTAAAGGTACCTCTGCTCAATCATAACTGTACACTTGAATGATGGTTCTGCAGAAATATGAGGCATATCCATCTATTAAAATTCCAACACTGCTTAGGGCGAGATGCCTACAAATATACAGGCATACGCCACCAGCCTCAATAAGACTTCCTGGTTGCTAAATTAGTAGCTCTCATCCATTGACGCTGTCATTTGTCTATCTGATTCATCAGGTGCATTTCCGTCCTCACCTAACAGATGCATTGACATTGTGTTTTAGGCAATAAAACTAGAAGTTGGGAGGACGCTTTGCAGAATAGAGTTTACTATGTTTTAGCACAAGTTAAAATTAGAAACAGGACCTATTTGAAAACACTGCATAATTAAGCAAAAGACAATAAGTGGCTTGATATAGCCCTGGCAAAGAGTAAGTATGGATGACAAAGTTGGATGGTCATGGGGACATCTCACCGAATATGGAATCAACTGATGGCCTGCTGGGTGATGTACTCCGTGACGGGTCTGCAGAATTTAAAACATAAATCAAACCATACACAATAAATAAGTAAAATTTCTGAAAAGTGAAATGACTGGAAGAGGCTAAAATATAACTGAAACCCCTAGGTTGTTTGTAATCTTACAATGAAATGCCAGCAGACATCAGTAGGGAAATAACCTTCCAATTTAATCACACAAAGGGTGACACAACATACATATGGAGCGGTTTGTGTGAGATAGTTCTAAAAAACAATGCTAGAATCTAGATACATCCGAGAAGGAAAGAGCACAGATCAGAGAATAATGAGACTGCACCAAGTACTAAGAAGAACAAGGATTGACAGAACATCTCCAAATCCTATGGTTATATAGTAAAGTAACAACACCACACAGTTAATTTCCATAAAAAAAATAATTGGCCAAAAAAGTGATTTGTTGATTCAAGGTCACTCCCATCCGATTACGTGATTGTATTGTACTTCCTCTGTCTCGGTAAAAGCTTCCCATTTGATTTTGTTGACTTTGTTTAACCTCAGTTTGACTATAAATTAATACTAAATCGTATAGTAAAACTGACTTAAAAAATTATATCATGATAGTACAATGGTCATATTTTCATAATATAACTTTGGTAATTATTTTTCTATATAATTTTAGGATTAATTTTAAGTCAAGTAAAGGTAAAAAAAGTCATCAAAAAACAAACGGGAAGCTTTTGCTAGGACGGAGGAAGTGCATGACATTCATGATGACATTGCCAAATATCTGATGAACAAAGAAAAACCATATCTAGGTCAAACAAATTACGGAAAAAGTTACACTCACTTAAAAAGCGGTGCCCATGTGTGGATGACAAAACTTGAAAAGTTCCATTGTATGTTATATCACTACCATGAACACATTACACAGGTAGGGAAAGGGATATGGTGGATATAACAATAGTTTTCAGGAGCAGAAAGTAAGTTGAAGTCATAGGTGATACAGCAGTATCCTCCCCTAGCCATGTTGCCAGCTTGATAAAAATATATTACAGCTGCTGGATGTTGAGATGGAGGATTTTTAGGTTTGATCAAGAATACAATCCTATCTACATCCCAAGTCAATTTCTTAATGTAACTAGTGGGCAACCACATAAATCAAATTATTCATATTTGTATCAATCAGGTCACTGCAGGTTCTTACCCGATGTAAGACGTAGCGCCTTGACAGCATCAAAATTCTTGTAAGTATAGCCCACAAAACTCAAATCTTTTTGAGTAAGATGCATCTGTGTAGCATATCAGGCATAAGTGAGGCAAAATGTATTCAAGCATATACACATATAAGAACTGAACCACCAAATGCATAAATTCTCAAGATTACTTTCTGCAAATTGACAAAATGAGGCAAAATAGAATGAAATCACATTATCAAACTTCCTCCGTCCCGGGAATAACTTTCCGTTTACTTTTGGGTGGAGAAAATATGGTATATATTACTTTTGGATAAAATAGTACTAGTGGTCCTTCAAATTTGTTTTTAAAGTTGGAAGTTGGATAAAATAATGTTAGTGGGTTTACTTTTGAGTATATTTAATGTCAAAGTTGTATGAATGATTGCCAAAAAAGGAAATGAGAAGTTTTGTTTGAGACACCCAAAATGGCAAAAGGGGAAGCTATTTACGGGACGGAGGAAGTACTTCATTAGCATGAAATGTAAGTCTAAGAAGCAAGAAAAACCTTTCGCGAGCCAGAACCAGATCTTGCTGGAGTTGGAGAATCCATCTGTTCAGATAAATGAAGTAATTGCATCAGACAACAGGCGAACAGAGGTTACAGAAGTCGCACAATCTAAATCAGAACTACTAAGGCAAAATACCAAAATTGCATCGTTCTGGCACAAGATATACAAATCCAACAGTATCTAGTATCTACTCCCTCCATTCTCTAAAATGATTTACAGTTGCCACTCATTAAATATAGATACCCAAGTTTGGGTAGAGCAGGAGAAGGGAAAATTTTAAAATTTTGTGACTATGATTTTATGCGAAGAGTGAATTAAAATTAACACACTCAAATTCTTCGGGGTAAAAAATCTTTAACTTTTTAATTAGAGAATTAATTCTTTGGACCGCCAAAAAAGTGAATCGTAAAGCTATTAAGAAAATGGATCAATGGAAAGAGTATTATTTAGGGAAAAATGTTGCATACCCTTTGTAGGAGACATTTCCTTTAAAGTCCAATTAAAATAAAATGTTCCAGCTTGCTGAAATTCTCTCCACTTTACTTTTTCATATTTCAAATTTGTTATTCTCCCCTTAGTTTACCTTTCTCATTGCATTTTGTCTCTCAAAAGCTAATTTCACGCATCACGTGCAATGGTTTTGTCAATCACATTCAATGACTATTGAACAGCACCACACCAAAAGCTCTATAGTTTTTCTTTTGTTTTTTTTTATCAAACATAGTCAATACTGGAGGTAAAAAATAAGGCCGTAATTCACTTGATAGTTGCACAATTTTGGATAGATGATTTTCACTTGCAAATTATCCAATGAGCAATCAAATTATTTACTACTACTTGGTCATCCAGTGGTAGACCTGGTCTAACTCAGAAATTTCCATCAATATGAGCGTCTAAAGATTCGGTACGTTGAGTCAAGTGGAAATGCGAGTTCAAGAATATTCTGTGTATATTAGCCGTGGAGAATACGTAAAATGAAGCGACACTTTTTGGAAAGGGGACTTTGGACCTAAGAGTAAACAAATGTTGTAATATGACATTCTAAATTAGTCACAGAACTGAAGAAAGCCATTTCACTTATCCTGTGGGTCCAGGACCGAATTAAGTTAACCAAAATTGGTGATATTCAAGTTCACTACTCACTAGTACTACAAGGTAACACATCGCTAAGAACTATTAGTGAAGTAGCTAACAATCGCATAAAAACAAAAACTGAGAAGAGATGGGAATTTACTTCATCAAATTTCATAAAGTTCTGGGTGTCCAACTCCCCATTGACCTCTGGTTTGAAAGCTGCTTCCATATCATACAATTTATCCCATTCAGTATCTGAGAACCAAGGATGCACCTGCACATACATGCCTCGCAATCAGAGATGAAGTCAACTACAAGCATACACTTAATATTTCATGAAGTCATGCCTTTATCTGTGATGCTCCTCCAGTTCCCAGCCTGTGTTCCACATCACAGATTAACCTGCAGATTAGATCTTTTGCCTCTGCACTCAAGTTGATATCTTCAGGGAATTTTAGGTGATTTCTCCAATGAACAATCTGACAATCATTTACGACAACTATCAGAGGATACAAAATAAAGGCCACTTCCAATGCTTTTACTGGAAGATACTAGTTCTCTAGATTAATCACAAAGGCATCTCATTTGGTCAATCGGCAAAAGACAATTCTTTTTTTTTTTTTAAGAAAGTTTTTTGCCACGATAACAGTAAACAAAAAACGAAAATTGGTCACCTTACAAAGATACAATTGGCTATCATTTGGGACAGGCTATCAGAGGATACTTCACAAAGGCAACTGCCAATGCTTTTGTTAAAAGATATACTTGTCCAGATTAATGATAACGGCAACTCAAGTGACCAATCAGCAAGACAGTTATTTTTTGTTAAGAAAGATTTTTCACCACGAAAACAGTCACCAAGAGACTGCAATAATTGATCTTCTAGCTTCACCCGAACTACATTTAGTTTTCATTTGTCATGCCAGTGTCATACAGGGCCAATATCCATGACTAATTTCAGTTTTAGGCATAAGAACCAAAAAAATTGGGAGATGAGATATTCCAGGAGTTTGTAAAAGGAAAAATGAACAGAACACTTGCAGGTATGAAGCTGTTTCTTATTCACCATAAATATAAATAATCTAGTGCAGGTAGCAGTTTGGAGAAAAAACAAGAGTACGAGATGTCTATAGAAGAACTAGTTTTCCTTGCTAATCTAATCAGATAAAAGAAAAGTACATTAAAGAAGGAAGAATACGTATTAAAAGCTTTTGCTCTGTAAGCTAGAGAAGTAGCACAGCAGAGATATTCATTGTGGCATCTCTGAATATAATGACTAGAAACACGTGGTTCTAAGGGTGGTCCTGAGATGAATTCAAGAGAATTAATGCACCTTCCTGCATGTGGTCATAGGATCATCCGAATAAAAGGGAGGGTAGCCCACAAGCATTTCATACATAATAGCGCCAAGTGACCACCTGCAAGCGAGCAATAAATATTTTGAATCCAAGGTTATAGAGAGTGGTGCTCAAATTTATAATGCTTCTTACATTACTCAGTTTTAATCATCAAAGAGTATATTTATGGGTGGCAATATTGTGATATGGGTTGGGTTGGGTTTGGGTGGGTGGGGAAATTTGGAAGTCGAAGTACACATTTACCACCCAATCCTAAATGGATGTCAATGGATGGGTCTATAATGGTTAAGGGTGGATATGACTGCACCTATAATTTTTAATAACGAATTCATGTTGCACAAATTGCATATTGGTGTGATGTGCATGGGTATTTGCTGCATGCATATGATAATTGCGAGTACCTTATGTTTAGCATATTTTTGGCCCATTATTTTGTCCTTTTTGTTACTTCAGTGATTTATGTACTTGTATATATTCAATTAATACTGAACAGCAAATTTATTTTTTAAGTGAAACAATAACTCATTCTTCCCTAACAAGTTGTGTACATTTTTATTTTTTTACACATCTTAACAAGTCATATAGAATTTTATTTTTTTAGCCTGGCCCAAGGAGTTGAATATAATTTTATCTTTAATCTGTCCCAACAGGTTGTATATATTAATATATTCTTAACGCATCCCAACATTTTACATGCATTTTTCTTTTACATCATTCACAATAAGTTGTATACTTTTTACTTTTTATCTGTCCCGACAAGTAATATGCTTTTCTATATTTAATCCGTCCCAGTAAGTTGTGTATACATTTTTCTTTTTTATCCATCCCAATATGCTGTATACGTTTCATATTTTTGGTTAGTGCTATTTTTATTACTTCTTTTCTCAATCCATCACTTATCTAATAAACCAATATATTCAAACTAATACTCCCTCCGTCCAAATCTGGACTTCCATTTTGTCTTTGTCCCGATCTCAATTTCCCATACCTTAAATGAAAATCTCTCTCCTGCTTTTTTCACTCTCTCTCGTACTTTTATTCATTCAACCTTAGATTTACTATATTATTCTAATATTCATATAGTTTCCTATTAAACCCATGCCCGACTCAATGGGAAGTTGGGTCTGGGGCAGAGGTAGTATATTATACTTCACCATTACCTTATACTCGTTTCACAAATCATTCATAAACAATCATATTAAAACAACTCTTTTTTCATAATCGCATATAAAAGGTGAACATATACAACATGTTGGGATGGAGATAGTAACCATTTTTATTCAATTCATCAAACTGAAGTTTGCGCTTCAAACATCAAAATTTTGAAGGTAATATTGCATGCGTGATTTAGAAAATGTTTCATCTCTCCTCTCAATCGATATAACACGGAGTAACAGTAAATCAAAGGAAAGCAAAACAAATAAACCATACTGATAATTGATTAGGGGAATTTGAGGGACAAAAAAAGAAAACCGACAAAGCAGTACTGACAAAATATGGTTGATATTTAATATGGGTGTAATTAATTACCCATGGGTAGTTCAATCCAACACCGTAAATAGGGTGGAGTGAACCCATTTTAAAGCGGTTGGTTGTGGGTGCAACAAAAACATTTGGGTGTTGTCAGCATTGAGTATATTGTAAACTGTGCCCAGTTTAGATGAGCAACAGAGCAACATTGACTTTAAAGGGATTGCATTATGTCATCTTACTGTACAGAAAATTTAGAACTTTCAACCATAGGGTATTTGCAAGAGAGCCAAGCAAAACAGAAAGTTAGCATATGTTGGCCAAAGACAATGATATATCAAATAAGAACCTTGAACTAACCAGTCACATTCCACGCCATATCCCTTCTTCAAAAGAACTTCTGGAGCAATATAATCTGGTGTTCCCACAGTTGAAAATGCCTTACATGAAGGAAAAACATTCAAGGGATGAATATGGAATAAAGCCATCTTTTGTAGCCAATTAAAAATATGAAAGATACGCTTTTGTAGCAATAGCAAATGCACCCGCCAACCTTGATGTTATGCTTGGTAACTTGACTTATTTCCAACTTAAGTTTTACTAGCAAATAAGGAACAGGAAATTACGACCTTCAGTATCATGTGTGGTAAATCTAATATAATTAATTGATATTCAGGTATTAGGAAACTTAAGGAAGGGAAATAAAGCACATTTGTACGTTGCTACAAATTTGAGCAGGTCCATCTGATACCATGTAATTGTGATCCCTAACACCATCCGACGTTGATTTTATTTCAAAGATCACACAAGTCATAATGTCAGACGAATTTTCCATAGTAATAGTTAGCTTACGATCTTCAATGATCTGCGATACATTCCACAAGTGATTCTGACCAAGTGAAGTTCAGTTCACATTTTTTACTTTCTCATCACCATTTCTCTGCTCATTCATAAGTTACTCCCTCCAACTATGTATTTACCAAATCAGCTAGAGTTTGATTTCTTGATTTCCTCAAACAAGTAATTCTTTCTTGGATTCTACAATAATTATTGCTTCAAAATTTGATATATGATGAAGCACAACGATGAGGATAATTTCTCAGAACACCAACCAGAGGTTTCAAACCCATTACCAAAATTCCATCACGGTAGTGTGCTCCTGGGCTTCTCAGGTAGCACAGCTTGCTGAGAACCGATTGCAAATATCTATGCTCATAATTTAATTACAGGTTTAGCTGGGATATACGTCTCAGTCTTTGCATGTGCTTCATATATATGCTATACCTATATATATTTAAATAAATACATGCAGCAGCGCTGTTCTCAAATGGTTTACATCTGGAATATTATATTTGGGCCTTGCAGTCTCTTTTTGCCAAACATATTTCCAGTAACCTTTCAATTTATAAAAGGTAAGAATTTATCTTTGACAGGATATCGACTCACTACTTATGGGGCTTATTGTTACTGTTGCTACGCATTGCTGATGGTTACTCTAGATAAGCATGCTTGTGGGCTATTAAATGACTTGTGCCTTGCATCGTAAAGATGTATCATAAAGCCTCATAATTTATAAAAAAGAACTTCTGCTCTCTTATTTGTAAATATAAAAATAAAATATGAAAGGCAAGAACCTGGTTGTTTGAAAGATAAAAAAAGTACCATTGGTTGACAATGATTCTTACCAACGTTCTCCTGTTCATCTGCCAGTGCTGAAGTTGTTCGTGAGGACTTCTCCAACTACTACCAGCGGCAGCATCAGGAAAGCGTCCGTCAATGTCCATTGATTCTCTTATATTTTCATCATCCATGGCCTCGTTTTCATTCACAGTTGATAAAGTTCTACAATCAAGTGGCTTACAAAGGCCAAAGTCAGAGAGTTTCATGTGCCCATTTCCGTCAAGGAGGAGGTTGTCTGGTTTAATATCTCTGAGAAAACATAAAAAGAACATCAATAATGTAAAAGCTATCCAATATTTGAAACATACAGCATTGTTTTTTGTTCAGTAAGATACCCACCTATGGATATAATTATGCTTGTGAATTGACTCAATGGCCAGTACACTTTGAGCAATATAAAATTTAGCCACACTTTCAGAAAGTGTGTCTTCTCGCATCAGCAGAGTCATCATGTCACCGCCCGGAAGATACTCCATGATTAGATACAGATACTCAGCATCTTGGAAAGAGTAATATAGTTTAACTATACAGTGGCTAGCCACTTCTGCCAACAGGTTCCTCTCAGCTCTAACATGTTCCACCTGTAGAGTTTGATTCAAGTTGTGATATACTTGAACTGCTAAAATGCACAGGCACTTAAAGAAACATAAACAAATACTATGCAGATAACAAACATGAACTACATGAAAAATAAGTGGGAAAATGGCCCTTTTTTCTCCCAGATACAGATCAGTTTAAAAAACCACTAAAATATACTCCGCCAGTCCCGACCTCAACTTCTTGTTAAGCTGGGAACATATATTAAGAGTTGACAATATAAATGGTTAAAAGAATTAAGAAAATATTAGGTGGAATGAATCAAAGTTAATTTTTTGGTTTCCCACCGGCATTCGCTACGTGCAGCTAATCCAGCCGAGCACTGTCCAGTTCTCCCAACGGCATTATTTATATACACAAGGCTCGAACTCTAGACCTTACTTAAGTGGACTCAAGCCCTTTACAACTTGAGCCAACAACCCTTAGTGAATTAATGTGTGATTGTATGAGAGATAATGAATTAAGTAGGCACGCATAATAGTAGGAGAGACAATTCATTTTAGGTACATGAAGTTGAGATTAGGACAACCAAAAAAGGAAACCAGGAAGTTGAGATCAGGACAGAGAATGTTTTTCCTGGTGAAATTCACAGCAGACATTTATAAAAAAGATCAAAGTAAAAGGAATATGGAGCCACAATACAACTTTCCATTGTAATCGAAATATGTCTATTTTGTAATTTATACGATCCCATTTGTTCAAGTATATCATCTAAAATGTTAAGAAGGCATTAGTCGCATGCATCAATGGTATCACTGGATTCGCTGGCTTATGCATGATAATGACACATACATGTCCATCAATTACAAATAAACATATGAACCTGACGAGAATGCAGGACTAACTAATGGTCAGAAGAAGTTCTGCAATCTGTTAGTTACTACGAGTACTCTCACCTGTCCTCTTGAAAGCATCTCTGTTTTCTTCAACTTTTTCATTGCATAAATATTGCCTGATTTTTTCTCCCGACATAATCGGACCTGAAAGAAAAGGAAAAAAATCCCCCAAAAAACAAAATAAAATAAATTTTAAAAAATAATTATGTATCACAATTCAACTGGTGGAACAGCTCAATAAGTTGATGAACCAGGATGGTACAGGAGACAGGTGCATGCAAATAAATACCCTACCTCCCCAAACGCTCCACGGCCTATGATGGTTAGAAGCTCAAAGTCATCTACACATATTTTGTTTCTTCTAAGTCGCATAAACTCCGTCTCCTTTCGCTCTAAATCTTTGATTAGATTCATCTGTTCCTCCTTGGGTACATCTGAAGTCGCCAGCTTTCTTTCCAGGACCCATCGCCTGGAATTCATGAAGGAAAAAAAATCGATAAAGAACTTCATGTTTAAAACTTCAGCTGGGAAATCATCAAAAAGGCCAAAAAACTGGTAAATAGCAAGTATTTGTTTGCATACACAAATAATGTGTTCCTTTAGTACTTTTCTGCAATTCGAGATCTAATCATCTAAAGAGAAAGTGTGAGTTTCTATAGTCTTCCCTTGAAAAGCGTCAAGTGAACTTGGCGAACCTGCTCAAAAGATAACCTTCTTTCTACATTCTCAGACAGTTCAATACTAACATTATGCAGAAGCTTACATACTTCTCCAACTAGCAAAAGCATAACATAAACCAAGATGATAGCAGTAGACCGTGATTCTTACAATACAAACATGTGAAGAATACAGCATTGTGTCTTTCTGCTTCAAAGCGAAGCTGCCAACACAAATATACCCAAAATTGGCAGGCAAAACATGCATTTTTCCTTGCTTCACTTGTGATCTATTTTGGATCTTTCGGAATTGTTCAAATCATAAAACTACACAAGTTCATTGGAATCCAAACATAAATCTCCTAAATCATTTTACCAACAGAGGAAAATCAGCAGCCGTTATGAAACAGCCATTGCCATCTTTGTCCACAAATTGTCTGCGGGGACTTTACGATTCTCTTCTATATACAATTCATCAAAAGTAATGTGTGTGCAATCCATGCAAAATCCTTCTACTTCCACCTCAGGTGAAGTCCAAATAACAATTGACCACACCATGTAAGACCTTCTTTACATGCTTGGACGAAAAGTAGCCCATCAAAATATAAAATCCGTAAAATCGCCTCATAACACAAAGCAAGACAGTCAACCAACACACTCTGGATCCTAACCTCTGACAAAAATCTACTACCGTACATCAATAAAAACACAAATTATGGGCCTTCTTCATGTTAATAAATGATCTTGATGTAAGAATTAAAAAACTAATCATCCACATTAGGCAAACTGAGTCCAATAGGTAGGTGTAGAGTTCAAAAGTACCGAATTACCGGTGATATTAATTAAAAACCTAAAATCCGTCTGAATAACACAAGGAACAAAAAAAAGGAAGGAAACAGTAGATCTTGCAATGACAAAAACAAGTGAAATTAAACATCTTCAATGCATCTGTTGAAGAAAAAATGAAGAAATAAAAGCAGCATAGAGGAAAGTAGTTGGGTAGGTGAGTGAAAAAGCACCTCTCCTTTCTTTCCTGTATGCTTTTCATCTGATTTTTGTAGTGATTCTCGATGAACTGCTTCGCGGCGGCGACTTTCTCCATGGTCAAACTGGAGCCTTGAATTTCATCTTCTCCGTTTATACTCGTCATCTTTTCACCCTCCATTTTAGTACCAAAACGAAACGAAATGAAACGAAACCCTTTCTTCTTCGTCTCTCTCTCTAAAAACTGTTGTTAAATGTGTAGCTAACAGTGAGTGGGCGAGTGTGTGTTTCTTTGTCTGTGTGTCTGCGTATGCAGTATATATAGTAAGTACACTATATGTGTGTATTTATTGCAACAGGGAGAAAAGAAAGGAAAAAGGACAGACCCCCCTCTCTCTCTGTCTTTTTACCGTACTTGCTTTTCACCCAGGCTTACACCTCCTATTTCATGATTTACTATGCTTTATCATGTGAGGTCACAAAGCCTACAAGTACTATATTCAAAAAATGACAAATCTATCCCACACCCGGTGGCAGAGTCAGGATTCAAAGTTCGGAGACGAAATTATGTATATAGGCTTATTTCAGATGTTAGGGGGGCGAGTCCTAAATTTATCGAAATGTAAGCACTAAATTACAAGTAAGTTCCAGCAACATGGAACAACAAATACGTAATGCATGTACTCTATGTATGTACATGCATACACCAAGAAAGGTATATCACTTTACCAAGAAAAGTTAAAACAACTTTTTGTCTCTTCTTCAAAAACCCGGTGGGTTGTCGGCAAAAATAAAGGTGTCATCAAGCAATGACTGCAGAAGAAAGACAATTGTATCCTGCTCCAAGGCGCCAAAATTACCAAGCACGGACAAACGCGCGGCCCTTGCCAGATTATTGACCTCTTACATGGTCAACAATATGTATTTTCACGTGGTGTTCCTCATGCTCATGAACAACTGAGGTAATTATTGCATATGGAAAAGTTGATCGGTACGGATGGGTATATACTTAGATATGTCATTTACCTCGAAATTTTATCAAGGCTACAAAATAATGAGGAGAAAAAAATAATGTTTTCAGATGCAGATATTACAAATTATAAACTCTTTCGAAATAAATTCATTTTACTAATATTCGTTTCTAATTGTGCAAGCCCTCATAGTAACCAGAGAAGACAAAGTACAAACAGGTTATGAGTTACAGGGTTACGTTGTCATTGAGTAATTTACACCATAATGAAGTAATGTGTCATATTTGAAATATTATATATTGTATGTTTAACTATATTAAGTTTCACTAGATTCTTAGTATTATGAAATTACTACTTGTACATTTATAAATTTCGCATGTGAATCCTCACGTGCACATTAGCTTGTTATTTCTAAATACGGTCATTCATGTTCTGAGTCTGTCCCTTAGTTACCACAGCTTATAAAAATAAGAGTAAGTATAGTAAAAGGGAAGATTTTCCTATTCTATTGGAAAATTCGGTTTTTACAATAAAGAACCGGTCATAAACACTACAAACCGGTCAGTAGATTTTATATAAATATCACAAACAAACAACACAAAATTCACACCACTCAATCATCATTCTCTCTCTACAAGCCCTGGAGTGAGAAACATTCTCTCTCATTTCAACTTCTCCAACATGATTTCAATTTTACATTCTCACAAATTCATTTCCAAACCCCAAACGCTAGATGGAGAGTCTCGCAATGGAGAGAGCAGGGCGGTGCGTGGTGGACGCAAACCGGTGGACTGGAGCGAGGTGCGATGGTCGGAAAGCAGAGGCATGCCGGACGCGATGTAAAGCAGAGCAAGGTGCGGTGCGCCCAGAGTTGGAGAGTGGAACTGCGCGCCGTGATAGATTGCGCGTTGGAGGCGTCCGGTGATTTCAATTCCCATATATCCCATATCGGCGATCCGACAATTTGGGAGCAGGAGGCGTCCGGTGATTGCGTCCTGGTTGGAGTCTCACCGCGAATGCCATATCGGCCGGCGAGTTCAACCTGAAGTCGCTAGTGCAGATGGTGGACATTAGACGGGTTAACTGACCGAGGCGGTTCACTCATCATCTCCGATTCCGTCACCACTCAGCAGGCGATGATCTAGCTCAACGAACTGGTCTCCCGTAATGGATCTATCATTCAGCTCACTGAGTACATCTGCAACAACATTCAAAATCGCAAGTAACTCTCTCTTACTCTTACCTCTCGATGATGTATTATGTAATTTGAGGAAATGTGTGGGTGATTATGAAGTGTAGCTAGATTGTATTATGCTCTGGTTGCATTGCTGTTTCGGTTTGTGGCGTCTCATGTTCTAGTTATTGTAGTGTAGAGAATTGTGGCCTATTCTAGTTCTTCTCTGGCTATATTGTTGTTTCTGTTTGTGGCGTTTGGTGTTTTTGTTGTTGCGGTGTAGAGAATTGATATGGTTTTTATAGCTGATGTTATTGTTTTAAGCATCATTATGTTTTTAGCTAGTGTTGAATGTTATGCTACTGTTTTAATGCATATGTTATAGTTTTAAGACTATCATTGTTGTTTTAAGCCGCAACAATGTTAAAAATGTTTTTTAGCTTCTGATGAAATATTTATGATTTGATTTTTTGCAGATACTTTGTTATAGTTTTATGAGTCACTATTATGGATT
This sequence comes from Plantago major, assembly GCA_026545765.1. Classification (NCBI taxonomy): domain Eukaryota; kingdom Viridiplantae; phylum Streptophyta; class Magnoliopsida; order Lamiales; family Plantaginaceae; genus Plantago; species Plantago major. The sequence continues at coordinate 28,600,308 of CM048841.1, forward strand.
TAAGCATCAATGTTATTGTTTTTAGGTTGTGTATGTTTTTGCTTTGTTATAGTTTTAAAAGGCCCTGTTATAGTCTGAAGATGCATTGTTATGGTTTTAATCTTCAATGTTACTATTTTTAGCTTGTGTTGAATATTACTGTTATTATTTTTAGCGCAAATGTTATAGTTTTAAGATCTATTGATGTGGTTTTAAGCATCAACTTTAGTTTTTTTTAGCTTCTGATGAAATATTCATGATTTGATTGTTTGCAAATGCTTAGTTATAGTTTTAAGAGGCATTGGTATAGTTTTACATGGCACTGCTATGATTTTTAAGCATCAATGTTACTGTTTTTAGCTTGTGTTGCATATTTCTGCTCTGTTATAGTTTTAAGATGCATTGTTATAGTTTTAAGAGCCATTGATTTGGTTTTAAGTATCAATGTTACTATTTTTAACTTGTTTTGCATGTTTCTTTTTTTTTTAAAGCACCAATGTGATAGTTTTATTGAGAGTTGATATGGTTTTAACTCAGTTAATGAATGTTTTAAGCAGGTGCTGGTGATGACATCCAGTTTGATGATAGGTCTCAAATGTGTCATTGCAGTATTGAAGCAACAAGCACAAACAACAAAAGGCTATTTTAACAACTCAGTTTGTATTTGCATAAAAAACACCGAATGAAGGTTTATTGTAATTTTTTTCTTATGAGAATAGATGTTTTAAAACATTCGGATGATTGAATGTTTCAATATTGTAATGACAAATGTTTCAAGTAGAGCTTATTTTAAACTTGCTTATTGATGTTTTAATGGCATTCCTGAAACTTTTAGACTTGTTTAATAGTGGTTTAATGATATTAGATTGTCACTTAAAACTATAACAAATCATCTTAAAAATTATCATGTAGCTCCTTAAAACCATCACACATCTCTTAAAAATTAATAAAAGAGGTTACAATTATGATTGAAACATACAATACTGACGCATTAAAACCATCACATCCTCTCTTAAAACATTAAAAAAAACGTTAAAACTGTAACTAAAACTTTCAATGCTAACAAATTAAAATCATAACATAATTTATTAAAAGCATAAAAATGTGTGTCTTGGCGGTTTTTTAAGAAACTCAGCCGGTCAGATCACTAAAACCCAAAAACCGCAAAAAACCACAAAAAACCTTGACTTTCCTATTTTTTAGGAAAATCTTACCCTTTCTAAATGAAGTCAATTTAACTCCAACATTGATAAATCTTGTGTGTTGACCAACACATTATTTATTTTTTTTAAATCACATTCATTCCTGCTAAACAATATGAGACTTCTATCTCTTTCTTTTGTCATTCCCGGAAAGCCAAGATTAACACAAAGAATGAGGCCTTCACCTTGATCATTATGAGAAGGGCGATGGCGAACCATGTGCATTCACTTACATATAATTCGGAGCATGGCAGTAAATGCATAAAGCTAAAGTCAAAGGAAATATCGCTATATATTTCCTATAATGAAGTACCCGAGGAAATATACGCCCCTTGAGTCTGATATATCTTTCCCAACCCGAATCTCAAGAGATATTAAAGAAGATACATGGAGATTGGGTTAAGTTCGTTCATGAAATTTTTGTGGAGGCCTTGATCAAGTTCCTCTTACACGATGTACTTACACTACGAGAATTACATCAAATAACAACGATTAGCGACAGATATCTAGACGTCGCTGATCAGCAACGAGTTAGAGACGGATAAATCTCGGTCAACGGACTAGAGACGAAATTTCAGTTCAGCCTAATTCGTTGCAAAATCCGTCTCTGATCTATCCTTATATAGCGACTGAAGAGTATACCATCGCCAATCGTTGGTGAATAGGGACGTTAATGACTAGTCGTATCTAATACGTCGCTAACTTTTTCCAAAACAAATTAAGAATAAATAGATTTTAATCTTGTCGGCGGATTAGATTATACATCGCCAATTAGCGACATACTAGGTACGCATGACCTAATATGTTATTTACTTAAGTACGAACATAAATTACATAATTATTTAATATTTTAAATTTAGCAATTATTCTAACTTAATCTAACTTTCTATCAGTAGTTGTCTATTGTTACGTAAACAATTAATTAATTTACATAAATACGTATCATAGAGTATTATTCAACACTAGGCTATTTTGTTCATTTGTAAAGTTTATGGAGTTTCAGTTCATTGATGTTTTACTTTGAGAAACAAATTATAAACAAACTCATTATTCTTGTTGTTTGCCACTATATGCCTGGTTAATTACCATAGGTGACTTTTGAGTTTTTACCATACTCTTAATTTTGCAGAGGCAACACTTAGCATTAATAAGATGTTGGTTATTTGCCTTGCTCTTACTTCAAGTAGGGTATTACTAATCCATCAGTATTTTCACATACTTCAATTAAATTGCTAATCTAACAGTGAGTATTTACACAAACTTCGGTATGTGAAATATTGCTAATCTATCGTTGAATCTGATGATGAATTGATTTTTTTTTTTTTTTTTGTTATTAGGGTTTGGGTAGGTGTGAATTGGTTTGTTTTAATTTAATTGGAGAAGAAAGAATTTTAAAACAAAATTAAAGTCCAATTTACATATGAGAGAGTTATATAACCAAAACATTGAGACCACTCCACTTTAGTTCGAATTTCGCGTGCTTTCGCTTATACGACTCTAAAATTTTTGTCCGGACTCCGAATCCACTTTTTTTTATTGAACTCCGTTTTCCAACCCTCTTTGAAGCCTTGGAACTTTCTTACTTCCATTAATGCATCAAAATTCATTGTTGTAGCCTATTTTCTATACGGATTAAGTACAGACCTGGAAAAAGCAACAAAACACAAAAACATAACAATACTCTAACAAAATAAATAATAATTAAACTTGAGAACGGATGGTACAAAAGAGAAAATGAGAAGAAGAAATATCGACTCATCATTATGTATATTAAAATTACTTTTTATGAAACATTCTCGTTGTACAAATATGATACTATTTTTTGCAAACATTAACTTCTAATTTGTGGAGACAAATTATATCTAATTACTACACACACTCGCACATACTTTATTCATTAATTAATTTACCACTTTTTATCATCCAACGACGATCAAGACTATCAATATGATAACTTTACGAAGCAGTTTCTAATCTTTAATATTAAACTCCTGGTGTGACAATGAAATGTGCGATATTGCATACTTTTAAACCTTTGTTTTTTGTCCTGAATTCAATATTTGTATCATTTTATGGCCAATTACCAACTTCTTGTGTATTCAGTAGGTCATGATCGTGTTTTCGAGGAATTGCATGATTTCAGGCACCAAAACGTCACAATTGTGCAAAATCGGGAAAGTTAATCAAACACGCTGAATTGGTTGTTGCACGGAGTTCGAGGCATCAAAACATGTCATGCGACCAACCAGTGCGAAGATAATTGAAGACGCTACAACTTTGTAGAAGACAACTTTTTGAGGAAACGAAGTTACGAAGCCGAAATTGAATAATGAAGAAAACATATTCGAATCTGTAGAAATCGCACTTGTGCGGTCCACAGAGGGCCGCAGAAGGCTGACTGCGGTCGACTCTTGACCGCAGTTCAATGAACTTTCGAGAAACAGACCAGTTTCTTGGTCTGTCAAGCTAGGGCCCGTCTTCCTGAACCTTCCTTATACATCAAAGGCGGTTGGAGCTCGGATTTTTCAGTATAAATAAGACCCTTGGGGCTCTCAAATCATAGAGAGGGCGGAACTAAAGGGTTCTGAATCACAAAAGCAGCTCTCCTAAGAGAGAACTAGTCCTCGGGGAAGTGAAAACCTAAAATCCTAACTGTCAACAAGCAATCAAGAAGACTTCAAGACATCCAGAAGACATCATGACCGATCACTACAGGGAAGAATCGAAGAAGGAGGAATCCGAGGGTCGACACTCGCCATCTTCTTATGGTTTAGTTATTTCAAACATGATTTCAATTCAATTTACAGTTTATTTACTTTCAGTTATGTCAGGCTAATTTACCTATGTAAGGGTTAGTCGGGATCTTTGATTACTTGGTTTATATATGATGGAATAGTTTTAGCAACAATGTTGGTTATGCGATTGTTGTTCATACCTGTGCTGTTTGAGGAAAGATGCTTTGTTTGTTTATGTTTTTCGCGGGACATGAGTATTCATTGCACTAGATTAGAAGATGTCAACTGTGTCTATAAGTTGATGTTCTGCCTGAGGTTTGTTGTTGAGCTAGCCACTGGTGACAGCTTTGAGCTAGACGATAGTCTACATAGGGTATTTTTACTGACCGAGCCTTAGTATAAGATATGTGACCTGTGTGACTCTTCAGCCGTAACTATCGCTATCTGTTATTCCGGATATAAACCATTTATCAAAGTGAAGGTTAACGCTTACATGTTTTCTCTATAAGTTCTTAATTCATCAATTCTAGTTATAATTATTTTTCTGCTTACGTGTTTAATTTATTTATTGAAAATACCAAAAATCTGTTATTTACTTTATATTGAAAATCAACCATTTAATATTCTATCTTAATCGAGCGTTATTCCCGAGAGACCGACATCTCGAGTTAACTTACCACTATAAACTATGAGTTTGTGAGCTTCTGACAATTATAAATTTAATCTTTGATTGTATTTAGAGATTACAGGTTCTACAACGAAAATCAAAATCTCTGAGTGCACATCAAAATTTGGCGCCGCTACCGGGGAGTAATTAGTAGATTGCCTGCGTAGAACTTATTTGGTTATTTTCGAGCGGTAACTACCTTTATTTCACAGGAAAACTCAAGATGGAAGAAGAAGACAAAAGAACTATCAGAGAGATCAGTATGCCGAAACTAAGAAGGAGTGGAATTCGGATCCAGCCGCATGTAAGGGAGTACGGGTTTGATCCAACTCTGATTAACGCATTACCAAAGTTTGGAGGAAGAGAAGGAGAAAATGAATGCAAGTTCATGTATGCATTCGAGTCTATTGTCGAGCAGTTTTCGACGAAGGGGTTAACCGATGGTGAGCTGAAATTCTGGTTCTTCATCAAAACACTAGAGGGAGCAGCAAAAAGATGGATAGATTCAATTAAAGAAGAGCTCAGTGAATGGGAAGAGCTGAAGAGTCTGTTCTTGAAAAGGTTTCTAGGGCTTGCAAGGGTTATGAGAGAAAGGATAATGATATCCACTTTCAATCATAAACAGAAGGAATCTTTTTATGATGTATGGGAAAGGTTTGAGGAGATGCAATACAACTGCCCCCAACATCAGTTCACTTCGCGACAGCTCTGTGAGTATTTCTACTTAGGAGTTAGAGAGGAGCTCTGCTAAGCAAGTGCTGGAATCTTGTGCAAGTGTTGCTGAGAACTCAAGGTACATGAGTGAGCAGCTGAAGGAGAATGAGATTTTTCAACAAAATGGAGGCCATGGAAGAGGTAAGGACAGTAGCCGCAATTTAGGAGGAAGCGCAATGGGCTATGGGACAGAGCGTAGGAACTCCTGAGTACTTAGACAAGGGAAGCATATCAAAAGAAGTAGGCCAAGAAGTACCAAAAGGAAAACCTATTGAGTTGAGCATTGAAGGAAATGATGAAGTTTCCAAAATCAGCAGCGAACAAGTAATCGACAGCGTCATAACTGCCAAAAAGGGGTTAGAAGAGGAGATCAAAACCCTCAAGGAACATCATAACCAGAGAGGAAAAGTAGTGTTGGAGGAGTTGGAGAAAGGAAGCGAGGAAACACACTACCTGGTGAAGTTGTTCACAGAAAACATCACGTCGACTGAGGAAGCAATAGAAAGATTAAGTAATGAGGTTGATGCAGTCAAAGACGATTTGATCGAAATTAAATATGCAGTTAGGGAGTTGGATGAAAAGGTGGAAGAAGTCAAGGAGCAACAAGTGGATAGCATTAGGGCTATCACTACTAGGAGCGGGATAACAACCCCAGATTCTATCCCTAGAAGTGAAGAAAGAGCAAGAAAGAAGAAGGATGCAGAGATAGTGGAGATAGAAGAAGAAGAAGGTGAGGAAGAGGAGAGAGAGAAGTCGGAGAAAGAAGTCCAGGAGAATAGGAGAAAAGACAAGATAGCATCCCAGAGAGGAAGATATGATGACGACCTGATGGAGAAGGGATACGTCCGAGCAGAAGATGGGCGAATAGTTAATCTAAACGACTTACCTTATCCAAGAAGGCTCATGAATGATGTCAAGAAGGCTGAAGGAAACTTAGAGGGTCAATCATTTCCAATATCGATGCAGGACCTGCTTACCTTATACCCATCTGATTATATGGCAGCTATAAGGGAATTCTTTAACCGGAAGAAGGCCTATGTTGGAGTGGCATGGAGAGAAGGATCAGATATCATAAGAAGAGAAGTAGGAGATCTGGGACAATTTAACATGACGATTGGAGTGAAGGGCAAAAAGGTGAATTGCATGATAGACCTTGGAGCCAGCGTAAATCTTATGTCGTTGGCCAAAGCGAGGGAGCTAGGGATTGAAGACAAAATAGAACCATGTGGAACTAGCGTCCAGCTGGCCGACAATTCGAAATGTGCTGGGAAAATCAGAGGTTTGCCTGTGGAGATCGGAGGCATAAGGTCGAGGCTAGACTTCCTTGTGATGGATATGGAAGGAAGCGTAATGAGGTCTAAAACACTTATTGAGCGACCAACCCTACATTAGATGGAAGCCGTAGTTGACACGGTAGAGAAGACTTATTCATTGATCGTGGAAGGGCAGAAGAAGCGTTTCAATTCTAAAGGTGAACTCCTAGAGGAAGGAAAGAGAATCAAGAGAGGATATTGGGAAAGCGCAGATGATTTCCACCATGGAGACGAAGTCGAGTTTGGATATCTGATGCCAGATCTTATAGAGGAAGATGAAGAAGATTTTGACACAGAGTACTATGAGAGGATCGAGCAACTTTATTCGGTGGATACAATGGAAAACCAGCAGAAGGACGATCCGCCAGACATTGGATTAGAGGAGGTGCTAAGGTCGAAACATGAACTCAAACAGCTACCCGTAGACCGCAAGTACGTTTTCTTATCCGCCGACGAGTTCTTTCCTGTCATTATATCTTCGTCTTTAACTAAGGATCAAGAAGAGAAGTTAGTAGCGGTTTTAAAGAAGTATATGGAAGCAATAGGATGGGATATAACCAACATCAAGGGGATCAACCCCGTGAGGTGCATGCATACTATTACACTGGAGGAAGGAGCAAAGCCGGTAAGGCAACCTCAGAGGAGGCGGAATCCAGTAGTAATGGAAGTGGTGAAGAAGGAGATCCACAAACTTCTGAATAATGGGCTGATCTACCCTATCGAAAGTAGCAATTGGGTGAGTCCGATACACGTGGTTCCTAAGAAGTCAGGAATAACGGTAAAGGATAATATCGCAACTAGGATTGCTACCGGATGGAGGATGTGTATCGACTACAGGAGATTGAATGCGGCTACAAGGAAGGACCATTTCCCCTACCTTTTATAAGGGGTGTACATAAATAAAAACCGCCCGCACCACCCGCCAAACCGCCCGTCGTATAACCGCACCCGCCGGTTAAAATTTTAGACAAAAACCGCCATGGTTAGAATTCTTTTTCACCCGCTATGAGCGGGTGGGTGGCAGTTTGGACGAGTATCACCCGCCACCCGCCCGCCTACTTGTATATATTTCATATATATTTATATTCTCAAAATTAATTAATATGTAAAGAGTATATACTATAAGGTGTTGTGTTCTTATTCTTCATGTACTGTTGTGTAGGATTATTTTGTTATTATTAATAAATGATTAGTAATTATGTTGATATGTATCTTCTTATTATTTCCTATACTAGTTCACTGTTTTAGAGTTGCAGTACACTTTTTCTTCCCTATTATTTCTTTAATTCTCCACACATCTTCTATTATGTTTTATACATTACATTACTTATGTTTTATTCTACTTTGGGCATAATTTTACTTGGTAATAATTTTAAAGGAACATTTATTTTTGTATGTTATAAACCCGCCAATCCGCCGCTATCCGCCCGTTATAAGTGTCAATCGAACCGTCGCGGTTTGTGAAAAAATACACCCGCCATGGTTATCGATTAGGACAACCCGCCATAGGCGGGTCGGTTAGATTTTTGGTAAAAAACTGCCCGTACCTGCCCGTGTACACCCTTACCTTTTATAGATCAGATGTTGGACAGTCTGACGGGGCATGACTATTATTGCTTCCTGGATGGGCTATCTGGATTCTTCCTGATCCCCATTGCACCTGAAGACCAGGAGAAGACTACTTTTACCTGCCCTTTTGGAACGTTTGCTTATAGAAGGATGCTGTTTGGATTATGCAACGCACCGGCTACCTTCCATAGACATGCTGTCTATATTCAACGACATGGTGGGAAAATTCATAGAAGTATTCATGGATGACTTCTCAGTGTTTGGAAATTCATTCGAAGACTGTCTTCAGAAGTTATCACTAGTTCTGGAAAGATGCATTGAGCTGGGAAAAGAGTACTTTTATGGTGAAGGAAGGAATAGTGATGGGCCATATTATTTCAAAGGAAGGGATAAAAGTGGACGAAGCAAAGGTGGAGACGATATCAAAACTACCGCCACCAACCAACGTCAAGGAACTTCAATCCTTTTTGGGGCATATCAACTTTCACAGGAGATTTATCAAGGACTTGTCGGTGAAAGATAAACTTCTCAATAATCTACTGAGCAAGGATGTTAAATTTGATTTCGACGAAGATTGTATGAAAGCGTGGAGCAGCCTGAAAGAGAAGTTAATAACCTCCCCGATTATGACTGCACCAAATTGGGAGATTCCATTTGAAATAATGTGTGATGCATCAGACTTTGTTGTTGGAGCTGTATTAGAACATAAGGTGGACAAGCAATTCAGGGCAATCTACTACGCAAGCAAATCCATGAACGATGCGCAGAAGAATTACTACACCCGAAAAAGGAATTCTTAGCAGTCGTATTCGCCCTTAAGAAGTTTCGGAGTTACATTGTGGGATATCAGGTTATCATCTACAGTGATCACGCTGCGTTGAGACATCTGATAGCGAAGACGGACGCAAAGCCGAGACTCATTCGGTGGGTACTTCCGTTGCAACAATTTGATTATAAGATAGTAGACATGCCAGGGAAAGAGAACAGTATAGCAGGCCACCTCTCCAGAATCACCGCACCTAATGAGGGAGAAGAAATCGATGATGATTTTCCTGGGGAACAAGTTTTCAGTGTTGAGAAGGAGTCGTGGTACGCAGATATTATGAACTTTCTCACAAGTGGAGTGTTGAAGAAGGACTAGACAATAGCAAAGAAAATTTCTCTAATAGCAAAGAGCAAGGGTTTTATCTGGGATCCACTGCATTTGTTCAAGGAAGGAGGAGATATGGTTTATAGAAGATGCGTCCCGAAGCATGAACAAGAGAAAATTTAAGACACTGCCACGAATTTGAGTGTGGGCGGCATTATGGACCGAGGAAAACCGCCCACAAAGTCCTTCAGTCCGAATTCTACTGGGAGTCGATCTACAAGGACGCAATAACCTTCTGCAAGAATTGTGACAGGTGCCAGAGAACAGGGAGCATAACCAAGAGGGACGAGATGCCTATGACTACCATCCTGGTGGCAGAAATCTTTGATGTCTGGGGAATAGACTTCATGGGACCTTTTTCGAAGTCAGATGGAATGAGTACATACTGGTTGCAGTCGATTACGTCTCGAAGTGGGTGGAGGCAACAACCACAAGAACAAACGACGCGCTGGTAGTGCTGAAGTTCTCAATGAGAACATATTTGCCAGATATGGAACACCAAAGACAATCATCAGCGATGGAGGTACGCATTTCTACAACAAGCTATTCGCGGAATGTATGCGCAAGTTTCACATGCTGAAGTTCTCAAGGAGAACATATTTGCCAGATATGGAACACCAAAGACAATCATCAGCGATGGAGGTACGCATTTCTGCAACAAGCTGTTCGCGGAATGTATGCGCAAGTTTCACATTAGGCACATAATAGCAACACCATATCATCCGCAAATATCTACGCAAGTGGAGGTAAGCAACAGACATATTAAGACAATATTGGAGAGAGTGGTGAAGCCGAGCAGGATAGATTGGTCACATGCCTTACCGAATGCTCTGTGGGCATACAAAACAACATATAAAACGGTGCTGGGAGCAAGTCCATACATGATTGTATACGGAAAGACATGCCATCTACCTTTTGAAGTGGAGCACATGGCGTGGTGGGCCGTCAAGACTCTAACCTGTGATTTGGATGCAAGCGGGAAGAAGAGATTGTTGGATCTCATGAACTGACTGAAATCCGAAATCAGGCCTACACCAACTCGAAGATATTTAAGGAGAAGACAAAGGCTTACCATGATAAGAACATCAGGCAAAAGCAGATCGAAGAAGGGCAGGAAGTGTTGCTTTACGACTCATGTCTGAAGTGGTTTCCGGGAAAGTTGAGAAGCAAATGGAAAGGACGGTACAAAGTCCTCAAGATATATCTGTACGGAACAATCCAGTTGCTAGACTACATATCTAGGGCAATTTCCAAGGTGAACGGGCATAAAGTTAAACTCTACGTCTCGGGAGATCAACAACATGCCAGCCAGACGGAGACGTACAGGTTGGACTTGCCAAAGATCGAAGAATAGCCGGGCTAACGACTATAAACGAGCGCTTGTTGAGAGGCAACCTAACGGTTTGTAAGTATTTACATTTATTGCATTTCACGTAGTTTGCATACACTTCACGTTTTCAAAAAATTTTCGCACAAACTGGTCTTTTGCATTTGTTTTCTATTTCTTAGATTGTTCTTTTTTTCAAGTGAACAAAATAAAAACGAAAAAACAAAAGAAAACAAGAAAATGAGAAAAAATTTCGAACGCGCGAAAAAGAAAAAACAGAACCACGACTGTGGCCCACCGGCCGCAGTCGGGCTTCTGCGGTCGACTCTCGACCGCAGTAGCCTGGTTTTGGGAGATTTTCTTGCTTTATTTGGTTTTTGGAAATTTCCTTTCGCATGTTTCTTGTATTTGGAATGTTTTTGCACGAATTTCCTTCAATTGGCAGCACTCTAAACCTATTTAAATGCATCACTACCTTCTTTAAACTCACAAATTCACAAGCACAAAAGCATTGCACTCTAGCATAAGCATTATATTTAGTTTTTCTCTCAAGAATTGAAGTTCTTCGGCAATTCATGGTACGATTCTTCAACTCTACCCTTCTCGTTACTTCTACTCGCATGATTTATGATTATGTATACGTAATGCATGTGTTGATACATACGCATTGTGCATGGAAGATCGCAAGTTCACATTAATATTAATATGCATGTTACAGATCAACTATGCTATGCCTAATCTATCATTCTCATCCGTTAGTATGCATGATTTAATTTTCTGCAATTATACGAATTTTGAAGGTTCTCAAACATGATACTTCTACCTACCTTGCATCGATTAGGTTTGGGGTAGATGTGAACTAATTTAAAAACTTTTCATCACCATTCTTAGGAACATGACGAAGAAATTCATTCAAGGTGGAGTTGGAAGGGTGTTTGGAAGCTTTGAAAAGGTTGGAACGTGGTGAAAGTAGCAAAGCTAGGGAAGGAGAATCATCACATGAGTTGGAGGAGGCACACAAGCTAGAGGATCATCATCGATCCATATCTCGTGAGTACGAGACTCCTTTGGCAAGAATTGACCATGTAGAAAAGAAGAACAAGGAGAAGTACCACATACCTACTATGAGACTTTGACAATGGATCACGAAGGATGGTACTGTTGGGAGAAGAAAAGGTTACAAGATGATCATGAGGAGAAACTAGTTAAGTTGGAGGAAGAATTCTTGCAAACTAGAGTCAAAATTAGGAAGGAAAGAGACGAAGCACTCGCAAGGGCTAGGAAGGAGATGGAGGAAGACTTGAAGAGAGCTCGTGACCTTTTCTATGAAGAAGAGTATGGAAGGAAGAGAAAGGCTGACTTCAACACGTGTATGAGAACCTTCATTCCGACCAAGGGTGAGGCAAAATGCAAGGAAGACTACTGGAGGATTAAGACCAAGTAGTGTACTTGCGGTGAAGAAAAAACATATCATTGAGGAGAAGTTGAGCTCGATGGGAGAACAAGCCAACTTCATTGATCTCACGGAGGGAGAAGCTGACCCTACCCACAAAAACAAAAAACCTTGCGTTAACTGGAATGACTTTGAAGAAACAGCAGAGGACCTTGAGAAGCAAGAAGCAAGGGAGAAAGAAAAGCTAAAGGGTAAAGTCACTAACATAAATGATTTTGTTTATGAGGAAGAAGACCCGGAGGAAGATAGGGAATGCTATTCACCTGAGCTACACCCCTACGATTTGTATTGTGAAGAGTCGGAGTGATCTACCAAGAGGCGGCCACCATACCTGACAGGGGAGTTTTTTCATTACCATTACTTTCTTTTTTACTATTTTGTGCTAAGGGACTAGCACAAGCTTAGGTTTGGGGAGGGTAATGGTAACTCGAAATTCAAAATTTTTAGGGCCTTTATTTTTTATATTTTCTTATTTTATGCACTTAGTTTTCGGTTGTCGCATTTTTATTTCTTTCCTATTTTGGATGATTACCGAGCTTTGACTCGTTATTTATATACCAAGCTGCGACTCGAAGTTTATTCAAGCCTATTTAATATTTAAGTCTTTTATTGTTTTTCATTTACTTACGTCGATTGTTGAGGAACCTATGTTCTCATCAGCAAGAGATCTTCATCTTACATTTTGAACCAAGACACATTACATGCACCTACTTATGAGTTTTTGCTATGCAACACAAAGATAAAGAGGCATTCTTAGAATACTTTTCCTTCTTTACTCTCCTTAATCTCTTGATTCACTTATATACGATGTTTTAGGAGTCTTTCATGCTCTAAGTGAGTCTGCCTAGTTTAAGAGGGATTATGGGAAGAAGTAAACTTTGTAATACTAACAGGTTTGGGGGAGGAGAAGTAGAAGGAAGTTTGTTGTTGCATTGTGCTGGTGTTTTCTCTCTCTCTGAAAAAAAAAGAAGTACCGAAAAAAGCAAGGTACCAAAAAAAAAGAGAGAAAAGTACTATAAAAAGCAAAGGTACTAAAAGTCTCAGAGTGGGTCTATGGTCCTTGTAATCACCATTTTCGTGTTGGACATGTTATAGAAACTACCCACATACCTGCGTGGCCCTTAAAGCTACATGTCCGTGAGGGTTGATGGCATGTATACCAAACTAGCACGCACAAAAGTGCAAAATTCTGTAAAATAGACACTACCAAAAAATGTAGAAACTAAAAGAGCCCAATGAGGCCAACAAAAGAGCCCAATGATGGCCAACAAAAAGCATACGGGTCGAAATGACCGCAAAAAAATAGTATGCATATATATATATATATATATATAAAAACAGAGAGAGAGAGAGAGAGAGAGAGAGAGAGAGAGAGAGAGAGAGAGAGAGAGAGAGAGGAAAATCAGACATTATTATTTTGAGGAAGTGGAGAATAAGGGATGAACTTTTGACAGGGTAGTATTTATACGGAGCATGGAAGACCTATATCCCAGCATTTAGCTTACTTATGCATACCCTACTATAATCCTTTTTCTAACCTAATCTTTGATTGCCTCAGAAGTCTGTGTATACGGTAAATTACTTTTTGAAAGGAAGCATGGGTCGTATACTGTATGGTTCTTGTGTGAATTATGATTGACCTTGTTACCTGAGAACCCGACGATGCAGATCGATGTTTGTTTTTGTCTGTTGGTTTCATGATCTTCGATGTCTGACTTAGTTGCTGAATGGGGTTGAGTATGAAAAAAATCATCTTTTGAAAATTTTAAATAGTAATACTAAGTTTGGCATCGTTTTACTGTCACTTTTTATCGTTTTTGCCTTGCTCAAGGATGAGCAAGAAACTGGTTTGGGGGTGTGATGTGACAATGAAATGTGCGATATTGCATGCTTTTAGACCCTTGTTTCTGGCCCTAGTTTCAATATTTGTATCATTTTATGGTCAATTACCAACTTCTTGTGTATTATGTAGGTCATTATCGTGTTTTTGAGGAATTGCACGATTTCAGGCACCAAAACGTCACAATTATGCGAAATCGGGAAAGTTAATCAAACACGCTGAATTGGCTGTTGCACGGAGTTCGTGGCGTCAAAACATGTCATGTGAACAACTAGTCGACCGCAGTGCAGTGAACTTTCGAGAAACATGTCAGTTTCTGGTCTGTCAAGCTAGGGCCCATCTTCCTGAACCATCCTTATACATCAAAGGCGGTTGGAGCTCGGATTTTTCAGTATAAATAAAACCCTTAGGGGTCTCAAATCATAGAGAGGGTAGAATGGAAGGGTTCCGAACAAGAGAACAGAACATTAGGGTTCCGAATCACAAAAGCAGCTCTCCTGAGAGAGAACCAGTCCTCGGGGAAGTGAAACCCCGAAACCCTAGCCATCAACAAGCAATAATACTTCAAGACATCCAGATCAATCACTACAGGGAAGAATCGAAGAAGGAGGAATCCGAGGGTCGACACTTTCCATCTTCTTACGGTTTAGTTGTTTCAAACATTATTTCAATTCAATTTACAGTTTGTTTACTTCCAGTTATGTCAGGCTAATTTACCTGTGTAAGGGTTAGCCGGGATCTTTGATTACTTGGTTTATATATGATGGAATAGTTTTAGCATCAATGTTGGTTATGCGATTGTTGTTCATACATGTGCTGTTTGAGGAAAGATGCTTTGTTTGTTTATGTTTTCCGCGGGACATGAGTATTCATTGCACTAGATTATGAGATGTCAGTTGTGTCTATAAGTTGATGTTCTGCCTGAGGTTTGTTGTTGAGCTAGTCACTGGTGACAGCTTTGAGCTAGACGATAGTCTACATGGGGTATCTTTACTGACTAAGCCTTAGTACAAGACATGTGACCTGTGTGACTCTTCAGTCGTAACTATCGATATATGTTATTCCGGATATAAACCATTTATCAAAGTAAAGGTTACACTACAAAAAAATCCTGTTTTAGCGACGGAACTATCCGTCGCTAAAACAGGACCGATTCATTGCTAAATCCGTAGCAACGGATCACGCCCCGGTCCTAATTTAATGCGTCACAAATTTCTTGGCGACAGATAAGTATTCTGTCGCCAAATAACAACGACTGGCGACGGAATAATCCGTTGACCAGTCCGTCCGAATTGGCGACGGATTACTAATCCGTCGCCAATTAGTGACGGAATTTAGCGACGGATTTTAATCCGTCGCTAAATCCCACCATTAGGTCACCCTAATTCGTGTGAGATTATCCGTCGCTAAATTCCAAGGGCTAATTCACCCTTAATTCGTGAATTTAGCGACAGATTTAATTTCGTCGCTAAATCTACTATTTTTTAATTTATTTTTATTTTGTATTTTAAATTCATGTTTCACATTTCACCTGTTTTTTCACATAATATAATCATACATAATATACCCGAAACAATTAAATTGCATTAATTATCCAAACGTAGATAAATTGCATTATCAATGATTCGACGAATAAAAATTATCCAAACCGAAGTCTAAAGTATGCAAACACAAGTAGCTAGAAGTTGAGATAGTGTCAAAGTATGTAGCATAAACAACATAAGTCTGATGTAACTAAGAATGGGGAGGAGGCAGTGGGTGGGACTGGGAAGAAGTGCTGATCATATGGGTCAAAGCGTCCATCCGCTGAGCCATACGAGCCTGTTTCTCAAGCACTTGCTGGTAAGCTGCCTTGGTCGTAGCTATTTCCTCTTGGAGAGGAGTCATCATCTCATGAACCTGGTCCTGTGTGAAAACATCAGATCGTGATCCTCCCTGGGACACTGAGAAGCTACTAGAACTCATAGCAGGGCCCAAACTTCCCAATCCATATGTTCGACCCTTGTTGTCCACTGGGTTGACGTCAAAGAAGATCTGGTCTTGCTCTTCAATTGACAGCTCATGACCGTCGATTATCCTCTCATCCATCCTCCTCTCCACCTCACTCTGCAATAGTAAAGTGCATACGAAATGAGATGCAATTTTAGGAATCACTTATAAATACACAAATACAAATGTTAACCTTAAGAAAGAAACGTACCGCAATACGTGCGGCCCTCACGTCAGTCCAAATTCCATTCTTCAGCTTAGCCTTCTTGAAGTGTATAGAGCAGTCTTCGGATGTCCTCTATTAGCCTAAAAAACATATGTGCAAACAAGTAGTTAGTTGATTGAAATGAAAGCAAAAAATCTGTTATGTATCATATTCCAAGTCATAAACAACATATTTACTAACCTCTATCATGTGATCTGTAACTGTTGGGTGAATTTCACATATAGATGCGGGTGGGTAGTGTATCGAGGATGGATATCTGGAGCACAACACAAAACAAAACAAAATGTTTATACTGCTTAGCAGAGGGTGGCCCTCGGTCCTTAAGACTTTATTTGTCCCGCTCTGGTGCTCACGGTTTACGTAACAAATAGTCTCCCAAGATAGAACAACAGTGATGAATTAGAGTTCTAGCACTGAACACTAACTCCGACGAATTACTACAATAATGGAAGAACTGAAGAACATCCAACACCCTCCCATTCTCCTAAAAGAGAGTATGGACTTGGATGATATTTTCGGATGTGTATCTTTAAAATGAAGTAGGGGAGACCTATATATAGATGTCCAAAGAATGGGAGGAAGGGACGCAATTGTTCGTCAATAATTGTCTGCGGCCGAACAGATATGTACCATTTTGCGTTCATGACTCTTCATGAAATGGTTCATAGCTCAACTGGATGGGCACAACCCTTGGCAACCATCAGGTCCCTGGTTCTATACCCAATAGTTACAATTTTTGGAACAATTACAACATTTCATTCCACAACCTTTTGAGGTGTTCCATGAGTTACCAAGTTCAAACCTCTTCTTCCACACCTTTTTATCTATATATTTACATTTATATTGTCGGAATTTCACGCAACTTCATTGCGAATACTTTCGTATTAATAATTACAAGCGGTCTATTTGTGCATTAATTTCTCATTCATCTTCAATCCGAATTGAGTAATTAAAGACACTAAACACACTTTAATTAAAAATTCCAACAGTAACAACAGCTCGCGACCCATAATGATGTCTGGCAGTGCCCGTACCATCTTGCGGCTTAGTCAAACGGTTTTGTCTGTTCTTTTCAGCTTGATCCTGGACAAAGGGATCCTTCCAGTACTCCTCCCAAAGTGCCCACTCCTCATCCCCTACCCAAGTTGGTTGTTTGCGTGTCTCCTTCATTTTGTTCACCATTTTCCTATAGATGTCTGATCCTAAAGTCTCGAAAACAGAGTACAATTGGGGCACCAGGGCATTGGGAATGTAGTAGTCTTTCTACAACAATTCCATACAAAGTAAAATTTACACCAGTTTAAAGAAAGATAACAATTTAAATATAACACCATGTTTAGTGGCTAACATACCACTCAAATTGTGTGCAATAAGTTCATGAATGGTGACTAACATATCACCCAAGTTTAGTGGCTAACATACCACTCAAATGACACAACAAGTTCATGAATGGTGACTAACATATCAAACCAAATTTAATGGCTAACATACAACTCAAATTGTCCTAAAATTGACTAACACAATGGTGACTAACATATTACCCAAGTTTAGTGGCTAACATACCACTCAAATGACACAACAAGTTCACGAATGGTGACTAACATATCAAACCAAGTTTAGTGGCTAACATACCACTCAAATTGTCCTAAAATTGACTAACACAATGGTGACTAACATATCACCCAAGTTTAGTGGCTAACAAACCACTCAAATAACACAACAAGTTCATGAATGGTGACTAACATATCAAACCAAGTTTAGTGGCTAACATACCACTCAAATTGTCCTAAAATTGACTAACACAATGGTGACTAACATATCACCCAAGTTCAGTGGCTAACATACCACTCACATATAGTGGCTAACATACCACACACATTAACACAACGATTAAAACAACAAATAAAGCATTCATTGTAACATTTAAGCTTACCCGCAATTCATCAAAGTAAAAGTGCTTCATCCGGTCTGAGATCTTCATCCACTGCTCGCCTCCATGCCCCGTTATCTCCCTCCTGCCCCTAAAGATTTTGCCGAGTTTATCCGAAGCTTTTGGTGGCCAAAACCTGTTATCAATGAGACAAACAAGAAACGAATATTCATTAGTAAAATCATGTAACATATATTTATCTTAAGTTATGTTCTACAAATGCATAATACTTACTTGTTCTTGCCGTTGGGGAACAACACTAGCTTCCCCTGAAATTTAGCACCGTCTGTCAACGTGAGATAGGGACACCCGTCAGAGGAGTAGTCACCAGGAGCATGTGACGTAGAGCCCAGTGGAGTCTCTGGAACCTCAGATTGGCTGCTGCCCCCACCAATATAGCCGACCGTAGGACTACTAGCTCTACTCGCTGGTGTACTGCCCGCACCAGAACCCGATGGAGTCCCCCTACCCCTACACCCGGGAGGAAGGTATGTGGACTTCCTTTGGCGCGGCATATGTAAAAGCATATAAGAAATTAGAGGAAAAAATGTGTTAGTAAAGAATACATGAATAGGCATGTAAAACATATACATTTAACATATATAAATTGGTCTTCATACAGGTCTATGAACTCATCATCAACATGTACATGCTTTCTCGCTGTTTCATCGACGACCTCTTCTTGGTACGAGTTGGTAATTGAGTCGTCCTTATCAATGTACTCTACTCTGGAGCGGGCCTGTATATGCATCGCAGCCAACCAGTCCGCCTTATCGCGTTTCAGGCTTGGATATTCAATAAACACCACCTGGCGTGCTTGAGTCGCCAAGATAAACAGTTCATACTTAGTACGATACCTCTTCATATGGTTAATTTCTACCATCTGATAGAGCTCGTGTGTCCTCGTACCACTTGGAGTAGGATCATACCAGTCAACATCAAATATAAATGTTCTTTTCAAAGGCAACCCCGGATATTCATGCCGCACAATTCGTCTTAGGTTCCCGTAGAAATCATACAAATCATCAGTTGCATCTTGATCTTGCCCCCTGACACATACCCCAGAATTGCTTGTGGCCATGGCGGTGTTAGACTCAATTGTGTGAAACCTAAGGCCATTTACTATGTACGATGAGAATGTGGAGACCTTTCTGTTTGGTCCCACTACTAGAGACTCTAAGTAAGGACATGTGACTTTGTTGACAGGATTTCGTACATACTCCTTCAACCAATCTGCAAATTCTGTTTCCAACTTCTCTTGAAGCAGTTCTTCAATTACGTCATCTGCCATTATTGGATTCTTCTCTTTGAAAAGGCTGTGGACATGACTACATGATTAGATATATATATAGTAGTTAGAAGTTAAAATCCATGTGTTATAGTAAGAAAGCTACTCACCGAGCATAAATCTCCATAAATTTGTCAACTTCAGAACAGTTCGAGAGGACATAATATGTGGCTGCCTTCAGCTCCTTATCCGTCAGCCATTCTTTCTTTTCTTCTCCAATAGGTCTCCCTGAGACCCTAAAAATTGATATGGCAACGTCATCATCCTCTTGAACTTTAAATGTGTCTGCGTTTCTGGACGGCCTAGATGCCTTCGTCGGGACATGGTCCCCAAAGTAATAGGAGCAGAAGGTTGCAGCTTCCTCTCACACGTATGCATTGGCCATCGATCCCTCAGGCTTGCCTTTGTTGCTGACATACCTCTTCAATTTCCCCAAGTACCTGTAATGCATATATATTGAGGTAAGACAATGTAACTTGGGAAAATTCAGACTTTATAAGTAAATTATTGCCTTGATTACACACCTCTCGAATGGATACATCAATCGATACTGAACCGGTCCAGCAAGCCTCGCTTCATGTGGGAGGTGAACCGGCAAGTGCTCCATAGAATCAAAGAAGCTCGGTGGAAAGATACGCTCGAGCTTGCATAGAATCAATGGTATGTTGCTTTCAATATTTGCTAACACTTCATCGTCAAGCACCCTTGAGCATAAATTCTTGAAAAATAAGCTCAGCTCGGTGAGAGAAATCCATACAGGTTTAGGTAGCATTTCTCGAAATGCAACAGGGAGAAGCCTCTCCATGAACACATGACAATCGTGGCTCTTCATCCCATACATCTTTGTCCTCTTCATATCCACACACAACCCCAACTTCGAGGCGTAATTGTCGGGGAACTTCAATCCCCTCACCCAATCAAATAGTTTGTTCTAGATTCAGTGTCAATTGTGTAGCATGCCTTGGGCAACTGTCCCTTATCATTCTGCTTTGTCAACTCGGGCCTTTTACACCATGTATCTAATTCGGCTCTAGATTTAGGGGTATCCTTTGTTTTTCCGGGAATGTTGCAAATCGTGTTGAATAAGTTCTCGAACACGTTCTTCTCAATGTGCATGAAATCCAAGTTGTGACGTATAAGAAGACTGCTCCAATAAGGCAAGTACCAGAAGATGCTTCTCTTCTTCCATCCACAATTTTTGCTAATTTTCTCGTTATGCTTCTCCGACCCAAGTTCAGTCACTTTCATAAGACCCAGCCTATCTATCTCCGCAAGTATTTTTGCACCGGTAAGTTGTCTCGGGGCGCCTTAGTTCACTACTTTGTTTTTCAAGAATTGAGTCTTATTCTTCCTGAACGTATGGTCCTTTGGTAGAAACCTACGATGACAGTCAAACCAACATTCCTTTCCGCTCTCCTTCAATCTAAGTGCATCAGTGTCTTCCATACAATGTGGACAAGCATTAAAGCCCGCGGTTTTCCTTCCAGATAGCATGGAGTACGCAGGAAAATCACTCACGGTCCACAGTAGTGCTGCTCTCAAGGTAAAGTTCTTCTTCGTTGACACATCATTTGCCGGGATACCATTTTCCCACAACTCAATCAGCTCCTTGATTAGGGGCTGCAAGAACACATCCAGTTTCTGTGATGGATCATCTGGCCCGGGCACCAACACAGTCAAGAACATGAATTGTTCCTTCATGCACTCAACGGGGGACAGGTTGTACGGTGTCAGCATGACTGGCCAACAAGAGTACTTCCGGTCCTTTCCAAACGGGTTAAAACCATCCGTACAAAGCCCCAATCGTACATTTCTAGGCTCGGCTGTAAACTCCGGGTAGGTCTTGTCGAACTATTTCCATGCGGGTGAGTCTGATGGATACTCCATTCTACCCTCTTCCGGGATTACTCGCTCCTTGTGCCACCGCATTTTATCGGCACAAGCACTTGAAGCGTACAACCTCTTCAAACGAGGTGCTAGAGGGAAATACCACATTTTCTTATGTGGGAGATTTTTCTTTTGACGTTTCTTTGCAGCCCCCTCCTTGTAACGCTTGTACCGGTCCTTACCACAGAACTTGCACTTCAGTAGATATTTATCCTCCCCCTAATAGATCATGCACATATCCTCACAACAATCTATGGTTTCCATGGGCAACCCCATCCCCCGCATCTTTTTCTTCGCCTGGTAAAAGTTGGTGGGAACTAGGTTTTCTTCAGGACAAAGATCCGACATTACTTGTGCCCATTCATTGAAGGTCGCTTCAGATTGCTGGCCATTAGCCTTGCAACTCATTAGCCGAGCTAACAAAGACAACTCGCTGAGCCTACACCCCGGATAAATCAGCTTCTTTGCTGATTCCAGCAAGTCAAAGAACACCTGATCCGCAGGATTCGGAGGCTCCTCCACATCCCCTACATCTTGGCTCCCTGGTGTCCATGAACTCTGGACCCGCAACATCATACACCATTTGCTCCATCCGTTCATGATCATAATTAGCATCAGATGTAGACGTATTCTGAGTACTTCCGATCACATTTTTCTGCTTCCTTTTACGCTTTGAGAGATGCTCATAATCCATGAACGGTGCTCGTGTTTCACCATGATAACACCATACCTCATACTCAGACACGAACCCCTTACGTTTTAAGTGCTCCACTACCGTTTCAGGAGGCAAAAATTGCTTATTCCTACATTTGTTCGCATTGCAAGAGCACTTCATCTTCCCCCCATTCAAACAAGTAGTCTGTGTAAGCGCAAAAGTGATGAAGGATTCAACCCCTTCCACAAAACTAGACAGAATTCTGCCATTAACTATACGACGGTACATCCATGAACGATCGGAATTCATAATTAGATGATGATTAGCCTGACACGTCTAAAATTATTAGATTCATAACATGCATTTTACGTTAATATAATCACCAAATGGTCTCAAAACACTTAATTAAATCTTCATAATCTAGTGCATATACGAATTTATCAAATCAAAAGTACTACGTACTTACAAACATCCTAACATTATACTAATTAACAATCCAAATTCGCAATCAATATATCAATTGCACATCTCAAAGTTAACTAGCTAGTATACTATAGTTTCCATAAACATACAATTGATCAAATTAGTCGAAATTAACAAAATTCCCAAATTTGTCAACAAGTAAGGGTTTCAAAACACTCAACTAAATCTTTCTAATCCTACTACATATACGAAAATATCAAATTAAAATCCCTACATACTTACAAACATCCTAACATTAAACTAAAAATCCAAATTCACAATCAATATATCAATGGCACATCTCAAAGGTAACACACTATGTAATATAAGCTAAACTAACTACTATATACTTACAATAAACATGCAATTACTCAAATTAGTCGAAATTAACAAAATCCACAAATTTGGCAAAGTAAGAGTTTTAGCCAAAATACCTTCGATTAAGTTGAAGAAAGATGAAATTGATTGACCACCCGAGCTCCTTGTCCCACGAGCTTCGAAAAGACTCCAAGATTGGCGAAATTGGAAATGGCGAAATGAAGAAGAAAGGAGGAAGAAAGAAGAAGCAGAAACGAAAATGGAGAAGAAAGGGGATCTGCCCCGTTTCTATAACCATTTTAGCGACCGATCGCTAATCCATCGCTAAATAGCGACGAATGCCTATCCGTCGCTAAAATCGATTTCTTTTTAATTTTTTTCTTTTTTTTATTTTGGTCAACTTATTTAGGGACGGATATAATATCCGTCCCTAAATAAGGACGGATAAAAATATCCGTCGCCAAATAGCGACGGATATTTTTCCGTCGCTAATTTGGCGACGGATTAGCGACGGATTTCATCCGTCGCTATCCCCCGTCGCTAAACGGGGGATTTCTTGTAGTGTAATTAACGCTTACATGTTTTCTCTACAAGTTCTTAATTCATCAATTATAGTTATAATTACTTTTCTGCTTACGTGTTTAATTTATTTATTCAAAAATACCAAAAATCTGTTATTTACTTTATATTGAAAATCAACCATTTAATATTCTATCTTAATCAAGCGTTATTCTAGAGAGACCGACATCTCGAGTTAACTTACCACTATAAACTGTGTGTTTGTGAGCTTCTTGCAATTATAAATTTAATTTTTGATTGTATTTAGAGATTAAATGTTCTACAACGAAAATCAAAATCTCTGAGTGCACATCAACTCCGTTTTAGTCTAGTCCCTCCCTCCCTCCGTATACACTGTACATTTAGTATTGGGCACGTAAATTAATGTTTAAAGTAAAAGTAATGGATATAAAATAAATCTGGTATTTGGCTAAAAAACATTGAACCGGTCCGACCTCTTTTGAGAGGTGAACGTCTCAATCTTCGGTTCCGACTTTTAAAACTAGGGGTGAGCGCGGGCTGGTATTGGCGGGTATTTATAAAATATCAAACCAACACACCTATGGCGGGTGATTATTTTTCCAACCCACGGCGGGTGAAATATTTGTTCAACCCGCGGCGGTTCGGGTGATAATAATGGCGGGTTGACATAAACGAAAAAAATTTTAAATGTAAAAATAAGCTATAAATTTCCAAGTAGCAATATTCATAAACAAAGTTCGAAATTTAAATTAAATCATACGTGATCGAGAGTGGATATCCATAAACACAATAAGCATAACACAACACATCAAGAATGAAATGGAAGTTCTAGTAGCGACTCAGTAGTGAGTATGAGGGTGAAAGTGAAATGATAAGAAATGGAAGTTCTATTTGCATTAGTTGTTTACACAGTAATTTACATTCACATATACAATGACACTTTATGTTTTGGCAATAACGGCGGGCGGGCTAGGTGGGTGGCGGGTTGCACCCACCCAACCTGGCGGACGGTTTGTGCGGACGGGTCGGTCGGGCGGTTTTTTCACAACCCTATTTAAAACATTGGGGAAGAGGAGATGATGGTGCCTATCAACGGCGTATGGGGAGCCGGAGCTTGTATATGTGCATGACAATGATCGAAGCTCCACGGTGCACACGGAGACGAGCTCCCCGATCATTCATCCATGATGTCCATACACTATAAAACGAGATGACAAGCTCCAAATATTTGGGAATCTAGACCAGAAATACTTGACTTTCCAGTCAGGGTTGTGGTCAGTGGAAGCATGCAGACCTCAGTACGCGCTCACTCATTAATGACTTGTACTCTGAGACTAGGATGCTCATCTCAAGGCTAATGTTTTAGACTTTTATGTCAAACTCATTATAGTCTCTGCTCTCGATTGCAAAGACTTAAACATCTCTCTCTATTTCATAAACCCTAATAACAATATAGTTAGCTTGTTAGTGCATGGTGTGCACTTGAAGATTTGAATGCGTTGTAGTACCTATAATCCTCAATTGCAATCAAAGATTAAATTTATAATTGTCGGAAGCTCACAAAAACACAGTAATAGCGGTAAGTTAACTCGGGATGTCATTCTCCACGGACACTTAGCATAGGAACAAACAAGTAACGTTTTGATTTCGCGTGCAGAAAGCAGACGGATTAAAAGTAAACATATTGCAAGCAGATGGTTGATTCGTAATTAAAACCCTAATTCTATTGATGAAAGTCGATGGTGGTTGAAGCGTAAAGGACCCCCGACCTCCCTCGCACTATGCTACTCCCAACTTCCTAGTAAATATCCTACGCGATTACCTCTAACGACAGTAGGGCATAATACTAAATACCAAGGCGCAGTCGATAACAGTACCCCTACCCAGTTCAATGAAACTACTGTGTCACTCAATAGAACATCACACCACAAAGGATGTATAGAGTTGTATAATTACGATTTACGTCTAAGAACTATTCCATTAATATAACCCGGCATATAAAGAAGTAGCACAACAGAGTTTCGGCAGTTCGCCTTTACAAGAGAAAGTTAGCGACTCATAGTATTCTACTACAGACAGAAATCAAAAAAGGAAGAAGAAAGAAGAAGAAGAAGCTTAGTCTCTGATGTCTTCGTGCTGCTTCTAGGGTTCCTCCTTCTGGGTGCCTGATGGCCAGCGGTTTTAGGGTTTCACTTCCCCGATGACTGGTTCTCTCTCAAGAGAGCTGCTTTGGGAAGGTTAGAAAGGCCGCCTCTTATCATTAATGAAGGATAGAAAGGCGGGATTTAGCCTGACAGGCCAGGAAAAGGCCTCATTCTAGAAAATTCTTCACCACTGCGGTCGACAGTGGACCACACAAGGGCTTATGCGGTCGACTTGTTGAGGGTGTAACTCCCCAACTACTTAGATTTTATTTAACTTCACTAATGGGTGCCAAGGTAAGAAGCTCCTCACTGGGTAAGGACCAATGCGTAAGAACCAACGACCAACTACTTCGGTAAGGACCTGCACACTTGAGTGGGGGGGGGGGGGGTTAGTGCCCGATTTGCTAAGTGTCAAACCGGGATGAGACTTTACTCGAGAGTGACTGAAGATCAACACTTGGGGACGAAGGACAGGTTCCTCCGTCAGGAACACATGGTCCTCCTCCAGGAAGAAACTTTACCCTCCCAAATGGGCAGATCATTCGTCCTAGTGAGTTCGGGATGAATGAGAATCAGTTTGGCCTCTTACTCACCACTATTCAAGGATGCTTTGGATCGAACAACCTCCAGCCTCCTCAGCCCACTCCACCTTTGGCAATCCCAAGACAAGCTGAACCCGCTCATTCGAGAAATGAGCACCGTCCCATCCAACAACGACTGGAGGAACAAGCTCAACCGGAAGATCTAAGGAACCTTCTTAACAGGAGGGCCGCTGCTTCTCATGGACAACGAGGGAGAAGTCCAGAACGAGTAGACGAAGTGGGAACCAGTCGGCGAGGAGCTCAACAACAAGTGCCAAGAGATCAAATGGCGGAAAGCATCCCGATAGTTCCGATCGGTGATCTTCCTCCAGATGTAGCTATCAACCCCAGAACTGGTGAAAGACTGACAGCTGAGCAGATCTACCTCCAACAGAAGGCCTTGGAAACACAAATTGCCACCTTGAGCAAGATGGTCAAAGCACATGAGAAGGTGGTAGTTAGAACTCCCAACCCTCTGTACGATGAGATCAGAAGAGAAAGAAAGCGCCCCGACTGTGTTATCCCAAGCCTTGAGCATTACTATGGAGATACTTGCCCTGTAGGGCATCTTACTAGATACGAAAGTAAGATGGAAAGCAATGGACTCAACGACAACATGAAAGCTCTTAACTTTTCCACCACACTCTTTGGAGAAGCAATGGATTGGTGGACCTCACTACCTAATGGTTCCATCAGATCTTATGCGGACGTCGCATCCCTTTTCTTGAAAAGGTTTGAGAAAGCAAAGAAAAGGAAGAGGTCAGTTGAGCACCTGGCAGGCATAATCCAGAAAGAGCATGAGGACCTTAGAACCTTCCTTGACCGCTTCAATGCTGAAGTACGACAGGTAGAGCCTCATAGCATCAAAGAGCGGGTCCGACACCTATATGCTAACACTTATAATGATGAGCTTAGAAGGAAGCTTTCCAACGAAGAAATCACCACTGAAAAGTACCTGGAAGATATCTGCGAAGGAGTCTTGTATGGAGAAGAGTATCGAAGAAATGTCCCGATAAGAGCAGGGATAAAAAAGGGGAAAGAACAAGTACGACAGGAACTTCCTCCTCGTCAAGGGAAGTTTGAGCAAAAAAGAGATCTCAGGGACAGGAAAGAATTCCGTAGAGAAAGAACTCCACCTAGGAGATACGCCGAGTATACTCGCCTCAACAGACCAAGATCCGACATCTTGGCTTCTATTGTTGAGAAGGACTTAGATATACAATGGCCTAAACCTGTCAGGAGCAGCAAGAAGAGTAAATTTTCTAAAGACTACTGTAGGTTCCACAAGCAGAAAGGTCACCCGACTGAGGATTGCATCCAGCTTGAAGGCAATCGAAAGACTAGTGAGAAGTGGGAAGTTGAAAGAACCAACGGTGAAGAGGAACCCTCGGGCATAGAAAGAAGGAGCGAGAAGAGAGGAGCGTGATTCAACCCTCCGACAGGATCTTTACCACCACCTCCAGCGGAAATCCCACCTCGGCATGCCCAAAGATACCAAGGGTACCGCGAAGATACAGAAATGGAGAACCTCCCTTACAGTGGAGTTATCAACGCCATTGCAGGAGGACCAACAGGGGGAGATAGCAGAAATGCAAGGGAAAGGACCGCGCAACACTTGAGAAACAACGACAGAGCTTAGGGTCCACCAGCCCTGAAAGGCACAAATGCAATTACCTTTGACGATAGCGAGATCCCCCCACCAACGTCTGGCGGAGGAGATCTCAAGGACCCCGATGTCCCTTTGGTTGTTTCTCTAGTGATTGCCACTTACAAGGTCAACAAGGTACTAATCGACACAGGAAGCTCCTCCAATGTCATATCCAAAAGGACCGTGGAGCAAATGCACCTGGGGCAAATACAATATGGACGAGTATACACCTCATTGGTAGGTTTTGGAGGGTCTGTAGTACGCCCCATTGGAAGTATACCACTACAAGTCTCTATGGGCACCTTTCCGACAAGAGTGACCAAAACTATCCTCTTTGTGGTAGTGGACAGCACCTTCGACTATAACGTGATCTTGGGCCACCCGGGACTTAACCAATTCAGAGCAATTGCTTCTCCCTTACACAACAGGGTAAAGTTTCCAACCCCGAACGGCGTGGGGGAAGAAATGGGCAACGTTAGAGAAGCCTGGGAGTGCTATATCATGTCAACCAGAGGGGCCACAGTACCTGTCCTTACGGTCACTAAGGGCCCTCATAGCCATTCTTCCATTACTCTAACACCACCAAAGGAAGAAATCGGTATTGGGTCGCTCAGAGAAAAGTTCCCCAAGACAGCTAGAATAGAATCCCATGAAGCCTTGAAAGAGGTCCAATTGGTCGAAGGAAATTCGGAAAAAACAACTCGGATTGGAACGGAGATGAGTACGGAAGTAGAGCTGAAGCTCATCGCTTGCCTTCGTGACAATCGCGACATATTTGCTTGGAGCACAGATGATCTCAAGGGGATAGACCCAAGGATCGTAGTTCACCGTCTGAACATGGATCCGACGGTCAAGCACATCCGGCAAAAGAGGAAAGACTTTGGACCAGTTGAGGATGCTATCATAGCAGGGGAGGTTGACAAGTTGAAGAAAGCAGGTCATATCGAAGAAGTCAGATACTCTGATTGGGTCTGTGACGTGGTCCTCGTCGAGAAAGCGCCAGGAAAGTGGAGAATGTGCAATGACTTCACTAGACTCAACAAATTTTGTCGAAAGGATCCCTATCCATTGCCACGCATAGACCAGCTGGTTGATTCCACTGCAGGATGTGCGCTTCTAAGCTTCATGGATGCATATCAAGGTTTCTACCAAATTAGGATGGCTCAAGAAGACATCAAGAAAACGGCATTCTTTGCGGCCGGAGGGGTCTATTGCTTCAAGGTCATGCCCTTTGGCCTCAAGAATGCAGGAGCTACTTACCAACGGCTGGTAAATAAGATGTTCAAGGAAGAATTGGGAAAAACCATGGAAGTCTATGTGGATGACATGCTTGTGAAAAGCAAGACTGAAGAGGAACACATTGAACACCTTAAAAATTGTTTTTCTATTCTCCGGAAATACGGAATGAAGCTGAACCCTGAAAAGTGCACTTTCGGGGTGAAAGGAGGAAAATTCCTTGGTTACATGGTCACAGAAAGAGGCATCAGTGCTAACCCAGAGAAAATAAAAGCAATCATAGATCTACCACAGCCTAAGACTGTCAATGAAGTTCAGAAGCTTCTAGGAAAGGTGATGGCATTGAGCCGTTTTATCTCAAAATCCGCCGAGAAGAACCTTCCCTTCTTTAAGATCTTACGAAAAGGAAATAAGTTCGAGTGGACAAAGGAGTGTGAAGAGGCCCTGGAAAACTTGAAAAAGTATCTCCTCTCGCCGCCCCTTTTGTCTAAACCCATGGAGGCTGAAACTCTTTACCTCTATTTGGCCACCACTGATGAAGCAATGAGTTCTGTACTGCAATGAGAATGGAATGAAAAAGCCGACGCCCTCTCCAAGTACGCCTCAGCCTTAGGAGCTTTGGACACAAGAAGTGTCGTCCTAATGACCCGCGTGGAATCCTCCCTGGCAAACCCCAACGGACAGATGCTTCTCTTGAGCACAGAAAGAAACTGGATGACTGATATATTCCGTTACCTCAAGGATGGTACTTTACCAGTGGATCCTAGAGAGGCCAGGAAGATTCAATATCGAGCTAACAGATACTTTATTCTGGAAGAAGATCTCTACAAAAGATCCTACAGCGGAACTCACATGAGGTGCCTAGATCCTCAAGAGGCAAAAACTGTGATGGAAGAAATCCACGCCGGAAGTTGTGGAAGTCATTCTGGAGGAAGAACTTTGGCGCAAAAGATCATAAGGCAAGGATACTATTGGCCAACTATTGACATAGATGCTGCCAACATCGCCCGCGCCTGTGAAGACTGCCAATACTATGCCAACATACCACACCGCCCGACCAACCATATGATTTCGTCAATCATAGCATGCCCATTTGATCAATGGCGCATAGACATAGTTGGTCCCTTTCCGCGAGGAACACATCAAAAGAAGTTCTTGATAGTGGCAGTGGAATACTTGATGAGTGGGTCAAGGTCAAAGGTCAACCATCACAGAAAGCAGGGTTCGGACATTCATCTGGAAGAACATCATCTGCCGGTTTGGACTCCCACGAGTGCTAGTTTCAGACAATGGAGCACAATTTTCTGGGTCAAGACTGAAGGAGTGGCTTTAGTCCTTCAAAATAGAACAACGCTTTACTTCCATTGGCCACCCCCAAGCCAATGGTCAGGTGGAAGCCACCAACAAGACCATAGTCAAAATTTTGGAGAAAAGGTTGAGAACTTCCCAAGATAGTTGGGAGGATGATCTCGACGCGGTCCTTTGGGCGCATTGAACGACAGCCCGGACTGCCACACAAGAAACACCTTTCTCCCTGGTCTATGGATCCGAGGCGGTCATCCCTTCGGAAACGGTGGTGGCAACCCAGAGAATCCAGCAATACAACCCAGTTGATAATGAGATCGCAAGGATCTATGACCTTGAGCTCCTTGAAGACAAACGCGATAAGGCATTGGCCAACATCCTTCGGTACCAAGCCATGACCGCTCGAGCCTACAATAAACGTGTCTTTCCCAAGGACATACAAGTTGGAGACTTAGTCCTCAGAAGAGCCGATATACTAAGTCATGTGGGGAAACTTAAGCCCAAGTGGGAAGGACCGTATAAAGTTACTGGGGCAAGAGTTAATGGAAGCTTTGAACTAGAAGATGGGCAAGGGCAGGCCTTGAAGAGAACTTGGAATGCCAAGAATCTCCAAAAGTTTTACACTTAGAGAAGGAGTGTGGCAACGACTGTCACCTTCCTTTATCTTGTCGATCTGTTTTTTGTGTTTGTTTTTTGAAAAGGCCTCGAAGACCTACTAGAAAGGATACATCCGGAGCTCCCTCAATCCGACAAACGAACAACTAGACACAGCAGGATTGGTAGAAAGCCTTCCAACATCTCGGGCGGTTTTTTACGACCGAACCACGAAATACTGGAAGGGATTCTACCAAACCAATTATGCCGACTTGTCGCCCCCCGGGCACATACCCAGAGCGGAATGCCTCGGATGCATTGAGGTTCAAAAACAACTATTTGAAGATCCCCAAACCATCCAGCTAATCTACCTCTCCGGGGCTAAAGTCGTGGATATAGACCACAGCCCCGGAGAAAGAAGATTAGCCTGACGATCAGAGGAATTGCTTGGCAAAGATTTCAGGCCTCACTCGGCACGGACCGTATCCTCGAAGATCCGAGGCTGGCTTTCCGAGCAATTTAATTTCCAAAACCTCTCACCATGAACCAACCCGGGCAGACTTCCGAAGCATCGGAGACACCCTTGGGATGAGATCACGCGTAAGAGTGATGGTATAAACATGCTCGCCAGCCGCTCGGACTCGAGCTCCGGACCCTCGGTTACTATAAAAGGGAGAATTGTCCTAAAGAAAAGCCGTACAAAGCAAGGGTATATATAGAAAGAGAGGACCAACCAGAAGCGGACACATGTCCCAGCTAGCTACCGGAAATGGGCTTGGTCCGAACATGGGCCTGGCTCTTCGGCTTCCATTGGCCCAACCCAATAATCCATCCATACGGTCGGACACATTGACTAAGTTACTCACTCGAACGTATCAAGCTCGGGGCTGACATGACAACATCCGAAGCAACTGTGATTCGTATAGAGTCACCCTATACTCGGGATGACGCACCAAGTCAACGTCCGAATCGACGCTACTTATCACGATACAAGGGAATTCTCTTTCTCGCGAGCCTTGTCACTCTAAGACGTGGCTCCGAACCGTTCGTGATCCGGCTTATTTCTATTAAAGATTCCGATTCGGATGGGTACAATGGTTGATCGTCCCCCATGACCAGCAAAGGAACATTTGCATCAGGCAAATTAACGTTCTGGCGGTTTGAATCTCAAGGGTCCGAACCCATCATCCGAGTTTACGAGAGTTGATGAGTTACTAGGCAAATACGAAATTAAACGCGCAAGAATGAAAGCAGCAACATTAGTATGTCAGCAACAAAAAATAGTTCCGAGCCACCAAGGGGCCCGAACCAATAACATTCATCAAAGATAAGTATATGTTTGTACAACAAAAGATGATGGGCAAAAACGACAGCATTGCTTTTTGGCCCGGAGGCATCCTACTACAAAAAACCCGGGGCATACCCCGTCTTTACTGCCTTCGCCGCTCGGACGAACTGGGCTGAGACCGAGAGGGACCCCCCGTATCCTTCTCCGGAGGCGCTTGACCTTGCTGTTGGGCTGCCTGGGCTAACCTCCGTTCTCTCCGAGCCTCAACCTCTTTCAGGAAGGCCGGACATCGCTGCATCAAGTCTAGGTCCGGATCGAAGCCACGAACAGGCCCAGGCAGAGTCAGCCAGTCTCGGTTGTGTTCCAAGTGATCCTCCAAAGGAACGAAAACACTGGACATAAGCACCCGAGGGACGAAGGGTGGGAGATACGGACCGCCATGGTTGTACTTCTTGCCCTCCGACTCTTCGCAGACCAGCTCCACAAATTCACACTTGAGCAGGTCTTCGTCCAAGACACCCTCCGGAGCAAAGTCCGAGCCATCTCCATTCTTAAAGGCGGACACTCCCTCAGCCTCCAAGTCGCAGTCATCCGGTATCCAACCCTTCCTCCGGCACTGGTCCACAGCTGCATCAAACCCATCTTGACGGGCCTCGTCATACTTCGACTCGAATAAAAACTTGCAGGAGTCCGAATCAAGGAAATCTTGAGCAGCCCTTGTCCGGACCCCCAGAAGCTCCTTCAGCATCATATCTTCGAAAGTCCGAGAGACACCCACGGACTCGTCCAAACTATCTTGGTGCACTTTCAAGTCAGTCTCCAAAGATCGGATGGCACTTTTCATCTTGGCAGTCTCCGACTCGGCCTCCTGTTTAGCAGCTATGGCCTTCTTTAGCCGCTCCGAAGTGCTGTTCAACCGGGACGTTTCAATCGCCCGGGCAGCCTCAGCCTTAGCCAAATCTTCTTCCAAGGTGGCTCTCCGAGCAGCTACCAGAGAGCATGCTTCAACAGCAGCAGCAAGCTAAGAACAAAAACGAAACATCGGAAGAGTTAGATACCTCCGAACCACAAGAGGATGTAAAAACAACGGAAAATTTAAACTCACTTTGCGCTGAGCGGCAGTTAACTCCGAAATCCGCTCCAACTCCGAGGCAGCAACCAACCGAGCAACTTCAGCATCCGAATCCAGCTCGGGCGCCTCGCTCATCTTTCCCTTGCCTTTCTTGGCGGGAGGATTCGGACCTTCGGAGGAGCACTTTTTGCGGCCATACGCTCGATCCGCTATGGGAGGATCTCGACACGGATCTTGGAGGCTTCTTGAGCCCTTAGAACCACCTTACCCTTGTCCGGAGTAGGGATAGTTTGGGCCTCTTCGCCCGCAGAAGCTATCCGAGTTTCCTCCACTCGTAACACGGCAGCATTTCTTGGCTCATCCATCGGGAGTACGGTGGAAGTCTTGATAATTTGGGTCCGGGAACCCTCTCGCTAACTCCTTCATTGCAAACATTCTGCTGACGCTTCAACTCCGCATGGTTGACATCGTATACTCGAACCAAAAAGCACATCCGAATCACAATGAGTTGCAAAATACAAAAGAATCTACAAATGGTAACCACATAGTCGACAAACCGAATCGGACAACCAACCAGAGGTAGAGAGAAACCACTTACTCAAATCCTCCATATTGTCACAAAAACTTGGCTCGGACAAGCCGGCCAAGTAAGGCAGAGGCTGACATATCAGCCCTCGGAAGAAGTACTTTTCCGGCTCTTGACTCCGATGAAGCGCTTGCATCCATAAGGGGACATTCCGGGCCGGTGGCTTCCAGTTTGGCAGCTTGCCTCGGAAGAATTTCCTCTCAAATTGCCACTTGTCCCTCTCCGCTTCGGATTGCCCGGGCTTCAGAGCCGGACGTACAAAAATGTACCTCTTGAACCATTGGATTCCCAACGAGGACAGAGGGTCAACAAAAAACGTATACGCCTGGCGACATATGAACGTATAGAACCATGCGTTCCTATTACTTACACTTATGTTGAATAATTTACGAAAATTATCGAATGTGACCGGGATGCCTTTATATTTACATAAGACCCCGAAGCACATCAGATTTCCAAGGGAGTTGGGGATAATTTGGTGCGGACTCAACCCCATACTGTTCAATATCTCCAGAAACTCAGAAGATACGGGTAACCGCCACCCGCAATGGAGACTTATTTCATGAACACACATGTATCCCGGAGGCGGATTGTAGAACGCATGCGATTCGTCCGGGACAAGAATCTCCACACACTCCGGGATCTCATATCTCCTCCGGAGCTCATCCACTTCCTCGACTCGGATGGTTGAGGCACAAGTAGGCAAAGTGCCGTCCTCATTCAACTCTCCCTCCGGATCAGGGTGAGTGACCTCGTCTTTAGACCGAGGGAACTTTACTTGGAACACGTCCTCACCATTCCTCAGTCTCTCCGGACGCTCTTCCTCAGCCATCTGCCGACTCGGCCCTGCTTGCCCAGCAGATTCCACACGGAGCACACGAGCGGATGGATCTACACTTTCTTCCTCTTCGGAACCAGAATCTTGGCCCCGTGCACCTTCTTCTGCCTCATCTTCTTCGGAGGAGGACGCTAACTCTACGACAGTCCGAAGGGGCACAGCGGCTTGCACACGATCCTCCTCACCCTCTTCGAAGATGCCCAAATTGGGAGGTGCTTCCGAGGTATCATGAACTTCCTCGATGGTCGGCGCCTGCGGATCCGGAACGAACGGAACTCGATTAGGATTACTCCTAAAATTATAACCAAGGTTGCAAATTAAGGATCGGATCTCAACCGGAAGTTCGGATTCTTGGCCAGCCCGACCCGGGCGACGAGTTCCTACAACTCGCGAACTTGTTTCTTGAGCCGCTACAATAACCTGCACATGGGACACTCGCAGGTAATCCCGACGCCTCGGAGGACCGAAATCCGGAACAACTAACCGAAGTAAGGAACTTACCTCGGGCTCTTCCCGGCTCGGATGGGGCGCTTGTTCCACCTCCAAGATTCGTCATTCATCTACGATCTCAATTTCCTCGGAGCTATCGGTTAAAGACATCGCTTCGGAGTCATATCCCTCAGCCTCGGATCGATTTTGGCTATCACTCTCGGACATCCTAGGGAAAGGAAAAAGCAATTTCGTAAGCTTTAAGATGGTAGTCCGAGAGGTCGTTTATGTATATTAAAGTGGTCGGTTTATAGCCAACACTACTGGCTTTCCCAGGCGAAGTTAGTTCGGAGTCAGTACGATGCTGATTCGGAGTTAGTCAATATTGAGAACGTATGGAGTATTAGAACTATAATACACATCATAAGCATGCATCCGAGCAACTAGAAGATGAAAAACAATGCAGACAAACGATAAGACGAGACAAGTAAACTTACTTGGACTCGGATGATTAGATGGAAATGCCTTGGCTTCGTATGCAATCTCGTGCTTCGGATCTCTCGTCGCTCGCTTCGGATTGATGGTAGTCGCTTCGGATACACTCAGAATGCAAAAATTCTCTCTCTAAACGGTGCGCCAATGAACCGGCCAACCCCTCTATTTATAGAGGGTCATATTGGGAACTCCAACCGTCACGATTTTTCGGGATTAAATCTCAATCGTAGATCAAAATCATCCAACGGCATAGTACAATTATACCAAGTAAAATGACGAATTGGTACAACAAATTTACCTCTTGGATAGACGAATACAACAACTCTCTCTCTCTCGGGGCGGCAGACAACACGAGAGTTCCGGAGTATCCTCTTCTCGGACGCCTAGCGGCTTATCAGTCCAACATAATTTGCCCACACAAGGAACCTCGTTTACTCGAGCGATTACACTTCGGACCTTCCCTTGACCACAGAGGTTGGTTCGGACGGGACACGCACCTACGGTCCGCCACCGTAGCTCATCAAAGGTACACTACCGATGTTCGGAGCCTAAACTTAGTCTCGATTACAAATACCCTTTTTTCTTTTTTCTTCACTTCGTTGCCCTTCGGACCCAGCCCCTCGGATGGCAACGATGTTTTAGAAAAAGAAAAGGGGAGAGTGACTAAGTCGGGCCACACGGCAGTAATTACACCTTTTTTCAACTCGTTTAGCGGATTGGATCAAGAACGGATCCTTCTTCAACAGCTTCCCAAGCCAATAGTTCCACAACTATCTTCTACTAAGATACTTGGAAACTAGGGGGACATATGTTGATACGGAAATATGTCCAATCCGTCATAAAGGACCTAGGAACGAATCCTAAGGCATCCCAAGTCATCCAATGGATCCGAGACACTTTGGTCCGAGCCAACGGTCCGATCCGAGCAGACCAACCATGGTCCGACCCACATTGAAAGAAAGGGACGAAGGATTTGGACCTACAAGGCCCGACCCGGAACCATAGGTCCGACCCACCTTGGTCCGAGCTTCTCTGAGAAAGGAGCATAGTGCTAAGTCAGTACCCTCTCCAACCCAAGGACTCCGATCCGGATGTCAACTCGGATCCAGCATGACCATCTCATAAAGCAACCAAGCAAATGGGCACCAAAGAGTGAGACGTCCGAACCCAGGAGCTCCGAATCGGAAGAGTTGGACAGGCAGGAGAACTTCCACAGCTGACAACCAAATATGGTCCGGACCAATCGTCCGGACCATTCTCTCCGAACATGGGAACTCGGCAGAACTAGTCACATCCTCAAGAACTCTCCCAATAATGACCAAACTACCCCTAAAGCCCAAGATGGCATGGGCTAAAGCTTCATTATTGGGCTATGGGCCTCATATTAGCATTGGTGGCTCAATCCTGGCCGTACACATGGCGCAATCCTAACAACCCCTCCATTTTGATGATAGCCTATAAAAAGGCTCACATCCCCACAAGATCAAGTAAGTCATCCTAGAAGTCATCTTACAAGTCACATCACGACCCCAATCCCGAGCATTATACAGAGTTGATCTTCAGTCACTCTCGAGTAAAGTCTCATCCCGGTTTGACACTTAGCAAACCGGGCACTAACCCCCCCCCCCACTCAAGTGTGCAGGTCCTTACCGAAGTAGTTGGTCGCTGGTTCTTACGCATTGGTCCTTACCCAGTGAGGAGCTTCTTACCTTGGCACCCATTAGTGAAGTTAAATAAAATCTAAGTAGTTGGGGAGTTACACCCTCAACATTTTGGCGCCGTCTGTGGGAAACTTTACAAAAAGTCCCGTTCTCTTCAGTAATGGCAAGAACAAGAAGGTCCACGAGAACCAACGCCACTGCCATCGGTACGCCTGCTCCAAGACAAAGGGGAAGACCTCTCACTAGAAGAGGTGGGGTAGCAAGAGTTTCAACAAGAGAAGTAATAGATGATCCAAGTGATGGCCATACCGCTAGTCTTTCTTCTGGCGAGGAAAGAGCCAGTAATCCACCAGTAAGGATCCAGACACTTGGGGACGAAGGACAGGTTCCTCCGTCAGGAACACATGTTCCTCCTCCAGGAAGAAACTTTACCCTCCCAAATGGGCAGATCATTCGTCCTAGTGAGTTCGGGATGAATGAGAATCAGTTTGGCCTCTTACTCACCACTATTCAAGGATGCTTTGGATCGAACAACCTCCAGCCTCCTCAGCCCACTCCACCTTTGGCAATCCCAAGACAAGCTGAACCCGCTCAATCGAGAAATGAGCACCGTCCCATCCAACAACGACTGGGGGAACAAGCTCAACCGGAAGATCTAAGGAACCTTCTTAACAGGAGGGCCGCTGCTTCTCATGGACAACGAGGGAGAAGTCCAGAAGTGCCACGAGCAGACGAAGTGGGAACTAGTCGGCGAGGAGCTCAACAACAAGCGCCAAGAGATCAAATGGCGGAAAGCATCCCGATAGTTCCGATCGGTGATCTTCCTCCAGATTAGCTATCAACCCCAGAACTGGTGAAAGACTACCAGCTGAGCAGATCTACCTCCAACAGAAGGCCTTGGAAACACAAATTGCCACCTTGAGCAAGATGGTCAAAGCACATGAGAAGGTGGTAGTTAGAACTCCCAACCCTCTGTGCGATGAGATCAGAAGAGAAAGAAAGCGCCCCGACTGTGTTATCCCAAGCCTTGAGCATTACTATGGAGATACTTTCCCTGTAGGGCATCTTACTAGATACGAAAGTAAGATGGAAAGCAATGGACTCAACGACAACATGAAAGCTCTTAACTTTTCCACCACACTCTTTGGAGAAGCAATGGATTGGTGGACCTCACTACCTAATGGTTCCTCACGACAGGTAGAGCCTCATAGCATCAAAGAGCGGGTCCGACACCTATATGCTAACACTTATAATGATGAGCTTAGAAGGAAGCTTTCCAACGAAGAAATCACCACTGAAAAGTACCTGGAAGATATCTGCGAAGGAGTCTTGTATGGAGAAGAGTATCGAAGAAATGTCCCGATAAGAGCAGGGATAAAAAAGGGGAAAGAACAAGTACGACAGGAACTTCCTCCTCGTCAAGGGAAGTTCGAGCAAAAAAGAGATCTCAGGGACAGGAAAGAATTCCGTAGAGAAAGAACTCCACCTAGGAGATACGCCGAGTATACTACTTTCAATGCACTCAAGATCCGACATCTTGGCTTCTATTGTTGAGAAGGACTTAGATATACAATGGCCTAAACCGGTCAGGAGCAGCAAGAAGAGTAAATTTTCTAAAGACTACTGTAGGTTCCACAAGCAGAAAGGTCACCCGACTGAGGATTGCATCCAGTTGAAGACAGAAATCGAAAGACTAGTGAGAAGTGGGAAGTTGAAAGAACCAACAGGTGAAGAGGAACCCTCCAGGCATAGAAAGAAGGAGCAGAGAAGAGAGGAGCGTGATTCCGAACCTCCGACAGGATCTTTACCACCACCTCCAGCGGAAATCCCACCTCGGCATGCCCAAAGATACCAAGGGTACCGCGAAGATACAGAAATGGAGAACCTCCCTTACAGTGGAGTTATCAACGCCATTGCAGGAGGACCAACAGGGGGAGATAGCAGAAATGCAAGGGAAAGGACCGCGCAACACTTGAGAAACAACGACAGAGCTTAGGGTCCACCAGCCCTGAAAGGCACAAATGCAATTACCTTTGACGATAGCGAGATCCCCCCACCAACGTCTGGCGGAGGAGATCTCAAGGACCCTGATGTCCCTTTGGTTGTTTCTCTAGTGATTGCCACTTACAAGGTCAACAAGGTACTAATCGACACAGGAAGCTCCTCCAATGTCATATCCAAAAGGACCGTGGAGCAAATGCACCTGGGGCAAATACAATATGGACGAGTATACACCTCATTGGTAGGTTTTGGAGGGTCTGTAGTACGCCCCATTGGAAGTATACCACTACAAGTCTCTATGGGCACCTTTCCGACAAGAGTGACCAAAACTATCCTCTTTGTGGTAGTGGACAGCACCTTCGACTATAACGTGATCTTGGGCCGCCCGGGACTTAACCAATTCAGAGCAATTGCTTCTCCCTTACACAACAGGGTAAAGTTTCCAACCCCGAACGGCGTGGGGGAAGAAATGGGCAACGTTAGAGAAGCCTGGGAGTGCCATATCATGTCAACCAGAGGGGCCACAGTACCTGTCCTTACGGTCACTAAGGGCCCTCATAGCCATTCTTCCATTACTCTAACACCACCAAAGGAAGAAATCGGTATTGGGTCGCTCAGAGAAAAGTTCCCCAAGACAGCTAGAATAGAATCCCATGAAGCCTTGAAAGAGGTCCAACTGGTCGAAGGAAATTCGGAAAAAATAACTCGGATTGGAACGGAGATGAGTACGGAAGTGGAGCTGGAGCTCATCGCTTGCCTTCGTGACAATCGCGACATCTTTGCTTGGAGCACAGATGATCTCAATGGGATAGACCCAAGGATCGCAGTTCACCGTCTGAACATGGATCCGACGGTCAAGCACATCCGGCAAAAGAGGAAAGACTTTGGACCAGTTGAGGATGCTATCATAGCAGGGAGGTTGACAAGTTGAAGAAAGCAGGTCATATCGAAGAAGTCAGATACTCTGATTGGGTCTGTGACGTGGTCCTCGTCGAGAAAGTGCCAGGAAAGTGGAGAATGTGCAATGACTTCACTAGACTCAACAAATTTTGTCGAAAGGATCCCTATCCATTGCCACGCATAGACCAGCTGGTTGATTCCACTGCAGGATGTGCGCTTCTAAGCTTCATGGATGCATATCAAGGTTTCTACCAAATTAGGATGGCTCAAGAAGACATCAAGAAAACGGCATTCTTTGCGGCCGGAGGGGTCTATTGCTTCAAGGTCATGCCCTTTGGCCTCAAGAATGCAGGAGCTACTTACCAACGGCTGGTAAATAAGATGTTCAAGGAAGAATTGGGAAAAACCATGGAAGTCTATGTGGATGACATGCTTGTGAAAAGCAAGACTGAAGAGGAACACATTGAACACCTTAAAAATTGTTTTTCTATTCTCCGGAAATACGGAATGAAGCTGAACCCTGAAAAGTGCACTTTCGGGGTGAAAGGAGGAAAATTCCTTGGTTACATGGTCACAGAAAGAGGCATCAGTAACCTGAGAAAATAAAAGCAATCATAGATCTACCACAGCCCAAGACCACAATGAAGTTCGAAGCTTCTAGGAAAGGTGATGGCATTGAGCGTTTTATCTCAAAATCCACGAGAAGAACCTTCCCTTCTTTAAGATCTTACGAAAAGGAAATAAGTTCGAGTGGACAAAGGAGTGTGAAGAGGCCCTGGAAAACTTGAAAAAGTATCTCCTCTCGCCGCCCCTTTTGTCTAAACCCATGGAGGCTGAAACTCTTTACCTCTATTTGGCCACCACTGATGAAGCAATGAGTTCTGTACTGGTACGGATACAAGACAACGAGCATTTACCAATTTACTACTTGAGCAAAGGCCTTGCAGGCTCTGAGGCCAGATATGTCAAGGTTGAAAAGCTCGCAGACCGGTTTACTTGACGCACGATCAAGCCTTACTTCAAGTCGCATCGGATTGTGGTCCTTACAAATGAGCCACTCAAACATGTCTTGGACAAACTGGATCAGTCAGGACGCCTGTCCAAATGGGCTATTGAGCTAAGTGAATATGATATTGGGTATCAAGCCCCATCTGTCAAGAAAGCGCAAGTTCTGGCCGACTTCCTGGTAGACTATCCAGAGAAAGCAGAGGAAGAGAACGAAAACTCCCAGGAAAAGGCTAGTCATGCGGTGATAGCCCAAATCAAGGAATCAAGTGGAGAGAAAGAAGCAGAAGAGACACAAAGAGGTAGCAACCAGCTTATGACTAAGTATCACCAACCTATGGATGATTCACTGAGAGTAAGGCACATGTTTCTCTTGGACGAAGAACTCAATACCTCGACAACTGCA
The DNA here is from genome assembly GCA_026545765.1 of Plantago major. Taxonomy (NCBI): domain Eukaryota; kingdom Viridiplantae; phylum Streptophyta; class Magnoliopsida; order Lamiales; family Plantaginaceae; genus Plantago; species Plantago major. Next base: position 28,641,741 of record CM048841.1, read on the forward strand.
TCTTCCGACAAGAAGCAAGAGGTTGAGAAAGCACTCACTCCCACTTCGGGAGGTAAGGAAAGAAACAAAGAATGTTGGACATTACAAGTGGACGGATCATCAACCGGACGGTTGGGAGGAATAGGAATTTTCCTTGAAAGTCCTGAAGGAGCCAAGCTAGAGTACGCCATCACCCTCAATTTTAATGTGACAAACAACGAGGCCGAATATGAAGCACTTATCACCGGCCTAAGAATGTCGAAAGCCCTTCAGATAAAAAGGATCAAAGCCTACACAGACTCGCAGCTCGTACAATCTCAGTTCTCCGGGTCCCTTACCACCAAAGGACCTAACATGATCAAATACTTGGAGCTCCTCAAGAAAGAGGTTGAGCACTTTGAAGAATTTACTCTTGACCAATTTCACAGAGAATGGAATGAAAAAGCCGACGCCCTCTCCAAGTACGCCTCGGCCTTAGGAGCTTTGGACACAAGAAGTATCATCCTAATGACCCGCGTGGAATCCTCCCCGCAAACCCTACGGACAGATGCTTCTCGAGCCTGTAAAGAAAGCTGGATGATGATATATTCCGTACCTCAAGGATGGTACTTTACCTGTGGATCCTAGAGAGGCCAGGAAGATTCAATATCGAGCTAACAGATACTTTATTCTGGAAGAAGATCTCTACAAAAGATCCTACAGCGGAACTCACATGAGGTGCCTAGATCCTCAAGAGGCAAAAACTGTGATGGAAGAAATCCACGCCGGAAGTTGTGGAAGTCATTCTGGAGGAAGAAATTTGGTAAAAGATCATAAGGCAAGGATACTATTGTAACTATTGACATAGATGTCGCCAACATCGCCGCTACCGTGAAGACTGCCAATACTATGCCAACATACCACACCGCCCGACCAACCATATGATTCCGTCAATCATAGCATGCCCATTTGATCAATGGGGCATAGACATAGTTGGTCCCTTTCCGCGAGGAACACATCAAAAGAAGTTCTTGATAGTGGCGGGAATACTTGAAGAAGTGGGTCAAGTCAAGAAGGTCAACCATCAGAAAGTGGTTCGGACATTCATCTGGAAGAACATCATCTGCCGGTTTGGACTCCCACGAGTGCTAGTTTTAGACAATGGAGCACAATTTTCTGGGTCAAGACTGAAGGAGTGGCTTCAGTCCTTCAAAATAGAACAACGATTTACTTCCATTGGCCACCCCCAAGCCAATGGTCAGGTGGAAGCCACCAACAAGACCATAGTCAAAATTTTGGAGAAAAGGTTGAGAACTTCCCAAGATAGTTGGGAGGATGATCTCGACGCGGTCCTTTGGGCGCATCGAAGCAAATGACCACACAAGAAACACCTTTCTCCCTGGTCTATGGATCCGAGGCGGTCATCCCTTCGGAAACGGTGGTGGCAACCCAGAGAATCCAGCAATACAACCCAGTTGATAATGAGATCGCAAGGATCTATGACCTTGAGCTCCTTGAAGACAAACGCGATAAGGCATTGGCCAACATCCTTCGGTACCAAGCCATGACCGCTCGAGCCTACGAAAACGTGTCTTTCCCAAGGACATACAAGTTGGAGACTTAGTCCTCAGAAGAGCCGATATACTAAGTCATGTGGGGAAACTTAAGCCCAAGTGGGAAGGACCGTATAAAGTTACTGGGGCAAGAGTTAATGGAAGCTTTGAACTAGAATATGGGCAAGGGCAGGCCTTGAAGAGAACTTGGAGTGCCAAGAATCTCCAAAAGTTTTACACTTAGAGAAGGAGTGTGGCAACGACTGTCACCTTCCTTTATCTTGTCGATCTGTTTTTTGTGTTTGTTTTTTGAAAAGGCCTCGAAGCCCTCAAGTTGTAATTCGATTTCCGTCAAATCAATACAACTGTGATTTCATAAACATTGTTAATAATCATGTCCTTCGGATCTCATGATTCGGACAGGCCATGAAGATATTTAACTACTCGATCCGAAACTAGATCATACACTGATCCGAATCGGATTAACACAACCAAACAGTATCCGACCTTGACAAAGGCAAATACGCTTTTATTAAAACAGGAGTACAGAAAAGCAAAGTCAGGGTCCGAAGAGCCCTAACCGAGCTTACAAAAACAAGCTCCTATTCTATCTCTTTTCTACTTCTACAGCGAAGCTTCTTAATTAACCCTGGTCTACCGAACCAAACCCCGTCCGAACACTATTAGCTTTATCTATGGGCACTCCAAAGGAAGAAGGAATTCCACCATCCCAACTTTGATTGCTTACTGACAAAGATTTCGAAGCCCCCTTCGGACGATCTAAAGACTAACAGCAGCCGGACGTGATAATTGAGGCCATTAGATGCTTCCAGAAAGGATACTTCATCACTTCTGAACGAAAGAGAGTTCCGAAGCAAGCAAGAAGCACTATAACAATCCGGATCGCCTCTTACCAAATACTATAAATACATCTCAGATTCAGAGTATTTGGAATGCGACCAACCCGGATAGTTGGATTAACCCAAGTCACTCCGGAGGCTCCCGTTGGTCCGAGTCCCAACAAGACTGGCATAGTCAGGAACTCCGTCCCAGAATTGCAAGTCGCTCCCTCGAGCCTTCAATTCTGGAACGCAGCCACCAACTAAGCCGAGCTGCTCGGACGAAAGACCTTAGGTGTGAGACAAACGAGTTACCAGAAAGGTTACTTCCGGAAGTCCCCAATGATCCGACTCCAAACAAGCTCAAGATCATGGGGACTCCTTTCCGTAATTACAAGTAGCTCCTCGAGCCTTCAATCTCGGAAACAAAATCACCAATGTAACGAATCGCCGGATACATATCTTCAAGGACGAGCTAAAAGACCTACTAGAAAGGATACATCCGGAGCTCCCTCAATCCGAGAAACGAACAACTAGACACAGCAGGCAAATTAACGTTCTGGCGGTTTGGATCTCAAGGGTCCGAACCCATCATCCGAGTTTACGAGAGTTGATGAGTTACTAGGCAAATACGAAATTAAACGCGCAAGAATGAAATCAGCAACATTAGTATGTCAGCAACAAAAAATAGTTCCGAGCCACCAAGGGGCCCGAACCAATAACATTCATCAAAGATAAGTATATGTTTGTACAACAAAAGATGATGGGAAAAAACGACAGCATTGCTTTTTGGCCCGGAGGCATCCTACTACAAAAAACCCGGGGCATACCCCGTCTTTTATCGCTTTCGCCGCATTTAACTGGGCTGAGACCGAGATGGACCCCCCGTATCCTTCTCCGGAGGCGCTTGACCTTGCTGTTGGGCTGCCTGGGCTAACCTCCGTTCTCTCCGAGCCTCAACCTCTTTCAGGAAGGCCGGACATCGCTGCATCAAGCCTAGGTCCGTATCGAAGCCACGAACAGGCCCAGGCAGAGTCAACCAGTCTCGGTTGTGTTCCAAGTGATCCTCCAAAGGAACGAAAACACTGGACATAAGCACCCGAGGGACGAAGGGTGGGAGATACGGACCGCCATGGTTGTACTTCTTGCCCTCCGACTCTTCGCAGACCAGCTCCACAAATTCACACTTGAGCAGGTCTTCGTCCAAGACACCCTCCGGAGCAAAGTCCGAGCCATCTCCATTCTTAAAGGCGGACACTCCCTCAGCCTCCAAGTCGCAGTCATCCGGTATCCAACCCTTCCTCCGGCACTGGTCCACAGCTGCATCAAACCCATCTTGACGGGCCTCGTCATACTTCGACTTGAACAAAAAGTTGCAGGAGTCCGAATCAAGGAAATCTTGAGCAGCCCTTGTCCGGACCCCCAGAAGCTCCTTCAGCATCATATCTTGGCGGGAGGATTCGGACCTTCAGAGGAGCGCTTTTTTGCAGCCGCAGCGCTCGATCCGCTTGCGGGAGGATCTCGGGACACGGATCTTGGAGGCTTCTTCGAGCCCTTAGAACCGACCACCTTACCCTTGTCCGGAGTAGGGATAGTTTGGGCCTCTTCGCCCGCAGCAGCTCTCCGAGATTCCTCCACTCGGAACACGGCAGCATTTCTTGGCTCATCCATCGGGAGTACGGTGGAAGTCTTGATAATTTGGGTCCGGGAACCCTCTGCCAACTCCTTCCGCTGCGCAGCATTCTGTTGACGCTTCAACTCCCGCATGGTTGACATCGTATACTCGAACCAAAAAGCTGCACATCCGAATCACAATGAGTTGCAAAATACAAAAGAATCTACAAATGGTAACCACATAGTCGACAAACCGAATCGGACAACCAACCAGAGGTAGAGAGAAACCACTTACTCAAATCCTCCATATTGTCACAAAAACTTGGCTCGGACAAGCCGGCCAAGTAAGGCAGAGGCTGACATATCAGCCCTCGGAAGAAGTACTTTTCCGGCTCTTGACTCCGATGAAGCGCTTGCATCCATAGGGGGACATTCCGGGCCGGTGGCTTCCAGTTTGGCAGCTTGCCTCGGAAGAATTTCCTCTCAAATTGCCACTTGGCCCTCTCCGCTTCGGATTGCCCGGGCTTCAGAGCCGGACGGACAAAAATGTACCTCTTGAACCATTGGATTCCCAACGAGGACAGAGGGTCAACAAAAAACGTATATGCCTGGCGACATACGAACGTATAGAACCAAGCGTTCCTATTACTTACACTTATGTTGAATAATTTACGAAAATTATCGAATGTGACCGGGATGCCTTTATATTTACATAAGACCCCGAAGCACATCAGATTTCCAAGGGAGTTGGGGATAATTTGGTGCGGACTCAACCCCATACTGTTCAATATCTCCAGAAACTCAGAAGATACGGGTAACCGCCACCCGCAATGGAGACTTATTTCATGAACACACATGTATCCCGGAGGCGGATTGTAGAACGCATGCGATTCGTCCAGGACAAGAATCTCCACACACTCTGGGATCTCATATCTCCTCCGGAGCTCATCCACTTCCTCGACTCGGATGGTTGAGGCACAAGTAGGCAAAGTGCCGTCCTCATTCAACTCGCCCTCCGGATCAGGGTGAGTAACCTCGTCTTTAGACCGAGGGAACTTTACTTGGAACACGTCCTCACCCTTCCTCAGTCTCTCCGGACGCTCTTCCTCAGCCATAAGCCGACTCGGCCCTGCTTGCCCAGCAGATTCCACACGGAGCACACGAGCGGATGGCTCTACACTTTCTTCCTCTTCGGAACCAGAATCTTGGCCCCGTGCACCTTCTTCTGCCTCATCTTCTTCGGAGGAGGACGCTAACTCTACGACAGTCCGAAGGGGCACAGCGGCTTGCACACGATCCTCCTCACCCTCTTCGAAGATGCCCAAATTGGGAGGTGCTTCCGAGGTATCATGAACTTCCTCGATGGTCGGCGTCATGATCCTAATCTAACGGAACTCGATTAGGATTACTCCTAAAATTATAACCAAGGTTGCAAATTAAGGATCGGATCTCTACCGGAAGTTCGGATCTTGGCCAGCCCGACCCGGGCGACGAGTTCCTACAACTCGCGAACTTGTTTCTTGAGCCGCTACAATAACCTGCACATGGGACACTCGCAGGTAATCCCGACGCCTCGGAGGACCGGAATCCGGAACAACTAACCGAAATAAGGAACTTACCTCGGGCTCTTCCCGGCTCGGATGGGGCGCTTGTTCCACCTCCAAGATTGCCGTCATCTACGATCTCAATTTCTGAGCTATCGGTTAAAGACATCGCCGAGTCATATCCCTCAGCCTCGGATCGATTTTGGCTATCACTCTCGGACATCCTAGGGAAAGGAAAAAGCAATTTCGTAAGCTTTAAGATGGTAGTCCGAGAGGTCGTTTATGTATATTAAAGTGGTCGGTTTATAGCCAACACTACTGGCTTTCCCAGGCGAAGTTAGTTCGGAGTCAGTACGATGCTGATTCGGAGTTAGTCAATATTGAGAACGTATGGAGTATTAGAACTATAATACACATCATAAGCATGCATCCGAGCAACTAGAAGATGAAAAACAATGCAGACAAATGATAAGACGAGACAAGTAAACTTACTTGGACTCGGATGATTAGATGGAAATGCCTTGGCTTCGTATGCAATCTCGTGCTTCGGATCTCTCGTCGCTCGCTTCAGATTGATGGTAGTCGCTTCGGATACACTCAGAATACAAAAATTCTCTCTCTAAACGGTGCGCAAATGAACCGGCCAACCCCTCTATTTATAGAGGGTCATATTGGGAACTCCAACCGTCACGATTTTTCGGGATTAAATCTCAATCGTAGATAAAAAATCATCCAACGACATAGTACAATTATACCAAGTAAAATGACGAATTGGTACAACAAATTTACCTCTTGGATAGACGAATACAACAACTCTCTCTCTCTCGGGCGGCAGACAAGACGAGAGTTCCGGAGTATCCTCTTCTCGGACGCCTAGCGGCTTATCAGTCCAACATAATTTGCCCACACAAGGAACCTCGTTTACTCGAGCGATTACACTTCGGACCTTCCCTTGACCACAGAGGTTGGTTCGGACGGGACACGCACCTACGGTCCGCCACCGTAGCTCATCAAAGGTACACTACCGATGTTCGGAGCCTAAACTTAGTCTCGATTACAAATACCCTTTTTTCTTTTTTCTTCACTTCGTTGCCCTTCGGACCCAGCCCCTCGGATGGCAACGATGTTTTAGAAAAAGAAAAAGGGGGGGGGGGGAGAGAGACTAAGTCAGTGGCCACACGAAGTACGAATTACACCTTTTTTCAACTCGTTTAGGCGGATTGGACTGAAGAACGGATCCTTCTTCAACAGCTTCCCAAGCCAATAGTTCCACAACTATCTTCTACTAAGATACTTGGAAACTAGGGGACATATGTTGATACGGAAATATGTCCAATCCGTCATAAAGGACCTAGGAACGAATCCTAAGGCATCCCAAGTCATCCAATGGATCCGAGACACTTTGGTCCGAGCCAACGGTCCGATCCGGGCAGACCAACCATGGTCCGACCCACATTGAAAGAAAGGGACGAAGGATTTGGACCTACAAGGCCCGACCCGGAACCATAGGTCCGACCCACCTTGGTCCGAGCCTCTCTGAGAAAGGAGCATAGTGCTAAGTCAGTACCCTCTCCGACACAAGACTCCGATCCGGATGTCAACTCGGATCCAGCATGACCATCTCATAAAGCAACCAAGCAAATGGGCACCAAAGAGTGAGACGTCCGAACCCAGGAGCTCCGAATCGGAAGAGTTGGACAGGCAGGAGAACTTCCACAACTGACAACCAAATATGGTCCGGACCAATCGTCCGGACCCATCTCTTCGAACCTGGGAACTCGGCAGAACTAGTCACATCCTCAAGAACTCTCCCAATAATGACCAAACTACCCCTAAAGCCCAAGATGGCATGGGCTAAAGCTTCATTATTGGGCTATGGGCCTCATATTAGCATTGGTGGCTCAATCCTGGCCGTACACATGGCGCAATCCTAGCAACCCCTCCATTTTGATGATAGCCTACAAAAAGGCTCACATCCCCACAAGATCAAGTAAATCATCCTAGAAGTCATCTTACAAGTCACATCACGACCCCAATCCCGAGCATTATACAGAGTTGATCTTCAGTCACTCTCGAGTAAAGTCTCATCCCGGTTTGACACTTAGCAAACCGGGCACTAACCCCCCCCCCCACTCAAGTGTGCAGGTCCTTACCGAAGTAGTTGGTCGCTGGTTCTTACGCATTGGTCCTTACCCAGTGAGGAGCTTCTTACCTTGGCACCCATTAGTGAAGTTAAATAAAATCTAAGTAGTTGGGGAGTTACACCCTCAACATTTTGGCGCCGTCTGTGGGAAACTTTACAAAAAGTCCCATTCTCTTCAGTAATGGCAAGAACAAGAAGGTCCACGAGAACCAACGCCACTGCCATTGGTACGCCTGCTCCAAGACAAAGGGGAAGACCTCTCACTTGAAGAGGTGGGGTAGCAAGAGTTTCAACAAGAGAAGTAATAGATGATCCAAGTGATGGCCATACCGCTAGTCTTTCTTCTGGCGAGGAAAGAGCCACTAATCCACCAGTAAGGATCCAGACACTTGGGGACGAAGGACAGGTTCCTCCGTCAGGAACACATGGTCCTCCTCCAGGAAGAAACTTTACCCTCCCAAATGGGCAGATCATTCGTCCTAGTGAGTTCGGGATGAATGAGAGTCAGTTTGGCCTCTTACTCACCACTATTCAAGGATGCTTTGGATCGAACAACCTCCAGCCTCCTCAGCCCACTCCACCTTTGGCAATCCCAAGACAAGCTGAACCCGCTCAATCGAGAAATGAGCACCGTCCCAACAACGACTGGGGGAACAAGCTCAACCGGAAGATCTAAGGAACCTTCTTAACAGGAGGGCCGCTGCTTCTCATGGACAACGAGGGAGAAGTCCAGAAGTGCCACGAGTAGACAAAGTGGGAACCAGTCGGCGAGGAGCTCAACAACAAGCGCCAAGAGATCAAATGGCGGAAAGCATCCCGATAGTTCCGATCGGTGATCTTCCTCCAGATTAGCTATCAACCCTTAATCGGTGAAAGACCGACGGTGAAAGATCTACCTCCAACAGAAGGCCTTGGAAACACAAATTGCCACCTTGAGCAAGATAGTCAAAGCACATGAGAAGGTGGTAGTTAGAACTCCCAACCCTCTGTGAGATGAGATCAGAAGAGAAAGAAAGCGCCCCGACTGTGTTATCCCAAGCCTTGAGCATTACTATGGAGATACATGCCCTGTAGGGCATCTTACTAGATACGAAAGTAAGATGGAAAGGAATGGACTCAACGACAACATGAAAGCTCTTAACTTTTCCACCACACTCTTTGGAGAAGCAATGGATTGGTGGACCTCACTACCTAATGGTTCCATCAGATCTTATGCGGACGTCGCATCCCTTTTCTTGAAAAGGTTTGAGAAAGCAAAGAAAAGGAAGAGGTCAGTTGAGCACCTGGCAGGGATAATCCAGAAAGAGCATGAGGACCTTAGAACCTTCCTTGACCGCTTCAATGCTGAAGTACGACAGGTAGAGCCTCATAGCATCAAAGAGCGGGTCCGACACCTATATGCTAACACTTATAATGATGAGCTTAGAAGGAAGCTTTCCAACGAAGAAATCACCACTGAAAAGTACCTGGAAGATATCTGCGAAGGAGTCTTGTATGGAGAAGAGTACCGAAGAAATGTCCCGATAAGAGCAGGGATAAAAAAGGGGAAAGAACAAGTACGACAGGAACTTCCTCCTCGTCAAGGGAAGTTCGAGCAAAAAAGAGATCTCAGGGACAGGAAAGAATTCCGTAGAGAAAGAACTCCACCTAGGAGATACGCCGAGTATACTCGCCTCAACAGACCAAGATCCGACATCTTGGCTTCTATTGTTGAGAAGGACTTAGATATACAATGGCCTAAACCGGTCAGGAGCAGCAAGAAGAGTAAATTTTCTAAAGACTCATGGGTTCCACAAGCGAAGGTCACCCGAGGATTGCATCCGATTGAAGGCAATCGAAAGACTAGTGAGAAGTGGGAAGTTGAAAGAACCAACAGGTGAAGAGGAACCCTCCAGGCATAGAAAGAAGGAGCAGAGAAGAGAGGAGCGTGATTCCGAACCTCCGACAGGATCTTTACCACCACCTCCAGCGGAAATCCCACCTCGGCATGCCCAAAGATACCAAGGGTACCGCGAAGATACAGAAATGGAGAACCTCCCTTACAGTGGAGTTATCAACGCCATTGCAGGAGGACCAACAGGGGGAGATAGCAGAAATGCAAGGGAAAGACTTTGGACCAGTTGATCTCAAGGGGATAGACCCAAGGATCGCGACAATCGCGACATCTTTGCTTGGAGCACAGATGATCTCAAGGGGATAGACCCAAGGATCGCAGTTCACCGTCTGAACATGGATCCGACGGTCAAGCACATCCGGCAAAAGAGGAAAGACTTTGGACCAGTTGAGGATGCTATCATAGCAGGGAGGTTGACAAGTTGAAGAAAGCAGGTCATATCGAAGAAGTCAGATACTCCGATTGGGTCTGTAACGTGGTCCTCGTCGAGAAAGCGCCAGGAAAGTGGAGAATGTGCAATGACTTCACTAGACTCAACAAATTTTGTCGAAAGGATCCCTATCCATTGCCACGCATAGACCAACTGGTTGATTCCACTGCAGGATGTGCGCTTCTAAGCTTCATGGATGCATATAAAGGTTTCTACCAAATTAGGATGGCTCAAGAAGACATCAAGAAAACGGCATTCTTTTGGTAGGAGGTCTATTGCTTCAAGGTCATGCCCTTTGGCCTCAAGAATGCAGGAGCTACTTACCAACGGCTGGTAAATAAGATGTTCAAGGAAGAATTGGGAAAAACCATGGAAGTCTATGTGGATGACATGCTTGTGAAAAGCAAGACTGAAGAGGAACACATTGAACACCTTAAAAATTGTTTTTCTATTCTCCGGAAATACGGAATGAAGTGAACCACGAAAAGTGCACTTTCGGGTGAAAGGAGGAAAATTCCTTGGTTACATGGTCACGAAAGAGGCATCGGTGCTAACCTGGAAAATAAAAGCAATCATAGATCTACCACACCCAAGACCACAATGAAGTGCAGAAGCTTCTAGGAAAGGTGATGGCATTGAGCCGTTTTATCTCAAAATCCGCCGAGAAGAACCTTCCCTTCTTTAAGATCTTACGAAAAGGAAATAAGTTCGAGTGGACAAAGGAGTGTGAAGAGGCCCTGGAAAACTTGAAAAAGTATCTCCTCTACGCCCTTTTGTCTAAACCCATGGAGGTGAAACTCTTTACCTCTATTTGGCCACCATTGATGAAGCAATGAGTTACATCTTGATGCGGATACAAGACAACGAGCATTTACCAATTTACTACTTGAGCAAAGGCCTTGCAGGCTCTGAGGCCAGATATGTCAAGGTTGAAAAGCTCGCCTTCGCACTGGTTTACACTGCACGGCGACTGAAGCCTTACTTCAAGTCGCATCGGATTGTGGTCCTTACAAATGAGCCACTCAAACATGTCTTGGACAAACTGGATCGGTCGGGGCCTTTGTCCAAATGGGCTATTGAGCTAAGTGAATATGATATTGGGTATCAAGCCCCATCTGCCAAGAAAGCGCAAGTTCTGGCCGACTTCCTGGTAGACTATCCAGAGAAAGCAGAGGAAGAGAACGAAAACTCCCAGGAAAAGGCTAGTCATGCGGTGATAGCCCAAATCAAGGAATCAAGTGGAGAGAAAGAAGCAGAAGAGACACAAAGAGGTAGCAACCAGCTTATGACTAAGTATCACCAACCTATGGATGATTCACTGAGAGTAAGGCACATGTTTCTCTTGGACGAAGAACTCAATACCTCGACAACTGCATCTTCCGACAAGAAGCAAGAGGTTGAGAAAGCACTCACTCCCACTTCGGGAGGTAAGGAAAGAAACAAAGAATGTTGGACATTACAAGTGGACGGATCATCAACCGGATGGTTGGGAGGAATAGGAATTTTCCTTGAAAGTCCTGAAGGAGCCAAGCTAGAGTACGCCATCACCCTCAATTTTAATGTGACAAACAACGAGGCCGAATATGAAGCACTTATCACCGGCTTAAGAATGTCGAAAGCCCTTCAGATAAAAAGGATCAAAGCCTACACAGACTCGCAGCTCGTACAATCTCAGTTCTCCGGGTCCCTTACCACCAAAGGACCTAACATGATCAAATACTTGGAGCTCCTCAAGAAAGAGGTTGAGCACTTTGAAGAATTTACTCTTGACCAATTTCACAGAGAATGGAATGAAAAAGCCGACGCCCTCTCCAAGTACGCCTCAGCCTTAGGAGCTTTGGACACAAGAAGTGTCATCCTAATGACCCGCGTGGAATCCTCCCTGGCAAACCCCTACGGACAGATGCTTCTCTTGAGCACAGAAAGAAACTGGATGACTGATATATTCCGTTACCTCAAGGATGGTACTTTACCTGTGGATCCTAGAGAGGCCAGGAAGATTCAATATCGAGCTAATAGATACTTTATTCTGGAAGAAGATCTCTACAAAAGATCCTACAGCGGAACTCACATGAGGTGCCTAGATCCTCAAGAGGCAAAAACTGTGATGGAAGAAATCCACGCCGGAAGTTGTGGAAGTCATTCTGGAGGAAGAACTTTGGCGCAAAAGATCATAAGGCAAGGATACTATTGGCCAACTATTGACATAGATGCTGCCAACATCGCCCGCGCCTGTGAAGACTGCCAATACTATGCCAACATACCACACCGCCCGACCAACCATATGATTCCGTCAATCATAGCATGCCCATTTGATCAATGGGGCATAGACATAGTTGGTCCCTTTCCGCGAGGAACACATCAAAAGAAGTTCTTGATAGTGGCAGTGGAATACTTCAGTAAGTGGGTGGTCAAGCGATGTCAACCATCACAGAAAGCAGGGTTCGGACATTCATCTGGAAGAACATCATCTGCCGGTTTGGACTCCCACGAGTGCTAGTTTCAGACAATGGAGCACAATTTTCTGGGTCAAGACTGAAGGAGTGGCTTCAATCCTTCAAAATAGAACAACGCTTTACTTCCATTGGCCACCCCCAAGCCAATGGTCAGGTGGAAGCCACCAACAAGACCATAGTCAAAATTTTGGAGAAAAGGTTGAGAACTTCCCAAGATAGTTGGGCGGATGATCTCGACGCGTCCTTTAGGCGCATCGAGCAGCGGACCGCCACACAAGAAACACCTTTCTCCCGGTCTATGGATCCGAGGCGGTCATCCTTCGGAAGCGGTGGTGGCAACCCAGAATCCAAAGAATACAACCCAGTTGATAATGAGATCGCAAGGATCTATGACCTTGAGCTCCTTGAAGACAAACGCGATAAGGCATTGGCAACATCCTTGGTGCCAAGCCATGACCGCCGAGCTACAATAAACGTGTCTTTCCCAAGGACATACAAGTTGGAGACTTAGTCCTCAAGAGCCGATATACTAAGTCATGTGGGAAACTTAAGCCCAGTGGAAGGACCGTATAAAGTTCTTGGGGCAAGAGTTAATGGAAGCTTTGAACTAGAAGATGGGGCGGGGCCTTGAAGAGAACTTGGAATGCCAAGAATCTCCAAAAGTTTTACACTTAGAGAAGGAGTGTGGCAACGACTGTCACCTTCCTTTATCTTGTCGATCTGTTTTTTGTGTTTGTTTTTTGAAAAGGCCTCGAAGCCCTCAAGTTGTAATTCGATTTCCGTCAAATCAATACAACTGTGATTTCATAAACATTGTTAATAATCATGTCCTTCGGATCTCATGATTCGGACAGGCCATGAAGATATTTAACTACTCGATCCGAAACTAGATCATACACTGACCCGAATCGGATTAACACAACCAAACAGTATCCGACCTTGACAAAGGCAAATACGCTTTTATTAAAACAGGAGTACAGAAAAGCAAAGTCAGGGTCCGAAGAGCCCTAATCGAGCTTACAAAAACAAGCTCCTATTCTATCTCTTTTCTACTTCTACAGCGAAGCTTCTTAATTAACCCTGGTCTACCGAACCAAACCCCGTCCGAACACTATTAGCTTTATCTGTGGGCACTCCGAAGGAAGAAGGAATTCCACCATCCCAACTTTGATTGCTTACTGACAAAGATTTCGAAGCCCCCTTCGGACGATCTAAAGACTAACAGCAGCCGGACGAGATAACTGAGGCCATTCGATGCTTCCAGAAAGGATACTTCATCACTTCTGAACGAAAGAGAGTTCCGAAGCAAGCAAGAAGCACTATAACAATCCGGATCGCCTCTTACCAAATACTATAAATACATCTCAGATTCAGAGTATTTGGAAGGCGACCAACCCGGATAGTCGGATTAACCCAAGTCACTCCGGAGGCTCCCGTTGGTCCGAGTCCCAACAAGACCGGCATAGTCAGGAACTCCGTCCCAGAATTGCAAGTCGCTCCCTCGAGCCTTCAATTCTGGAACGCAGCCACCAACTAAGCCGAGCTGCTCGGACGAAAGACCTTAGGTGTGAGACAAACGAGTTGCCAGAAAGGTTACTTCCGGAAGTCCCCAATGATCCGACTCCAAACAAGCTCAGCACTGTCGGGGACTCCTTTCCAGAATTACAAGTAGCTCCCTCGAGCCTTCAATCCTGGAAACAAAATCACCAACAGAACCGAACTGCTCGGATACATATCTTCAAGGACGAGCTAAAAGACCTACTAGAAAGGATACATCCGTAGCTCCCTCAATCCGAGAAACGAACAACTAGACACAGCAGGATTGGTAGAAAGCCTTCCAACATCTCGGGCGGTTTTTTACGACCGAACCACGAAATACTGGAAGGGATTCTAGCAAACCAATTATGCCGACTTGTCGCCCCCCGGGCACATACCCAGAGCGGAATGCCTCGGATGCATTGAGGTTCAAAAACAACTATTTGAAGATCCCTAAACCATCCAGCTAATCTACCTCTCCGGGGCTAAAGTTGTGGATATAGACCACAGCCCCAGAGAAAGAAGATTAGCCTGACGATCAGAGGAATTGCTTGGCAAAGATTTCAGGCCTCACTCGGCACGGACCGTATCCTCGAAGATCCGAGGCTGGCTTTCCGAGCAATTTAATTTCCAAAACCTCTCACCATGAACCAACCCGGGTAGACTTCCGAAGCATCGGAGACACCCTTGGGATGAGATCACGCGCAAGAGTGATGGTATAAACATGCTCGACAGCCGCTCGGACTCGAGCTCCGGACCCTCGGTTACTATAAAAGGGAGAATTGTCCTAAAGAAAAGCCGTACAAAGCAAGGGTATATATAGAAAGAGAGGACCAACCAGAAGCGGACACATGTCCCAGCTAGCTACCGGAAATGGGCTTGGGCCGAACATGGGCCTGGCTCTTCGGCTTCCATTGGCCCAACCTAATAATCCATCCATACGGTCGGACACATTGACTAAGTTACTCACTCGAACGTATCAAGCTCGGGGCTGACATGACAACATCTGAAGCAACTGTGATTCGTATAGAGTCAACCTATACTCGGGATGACGCACCAAGTCAACGTCCGAATCGACGCTACTTATCACGATACAAGGGAATTCTCTTTCTCGCAAGCCTTGTCACTCTAAGACGTGGCTCCGAACCGTTCGTGATCCGGCTTATTTCTATTAAAGATTCCGATTCGGATGGGTACAATGGTTGATCGTCCCCCATGACCAGCAAAGGAACATTTGCATCAGGCAAATTAACGTTCTGGCGGTTTGAATCTCAAGGGTCCAAACCCATCATCCGAGTTTACGAGAGTTGATGAGTTACTAGGCAAATACGAAATTAAACGCGCAAGAATGAAAACAGCAACATTAGTATGTCAGCAACAAAAAATAGTTCCGAGCCACCAAGGGGCTCGAACCAATAACATTCATCAAAGATAAGTATATGTTTGTACAACAAAAGATGATGGGCAAAAACGACAGCATTGCTTTTTGGCCCGGAGGCATCCTACTACAAAAAACCCGGGGCATACCCCGTCTTTACTGCCTTCGCCGCTCGGACGAACTGGGCTGAGACCGAGAGGGACCCCCCGTATCCTTCTCCGGAGGCGCTTGACCTTGCTGCACTGGCTAACCTCCGTTCTCTCCGAGCCTCAACCTCTTTCAGGAAGGCCGGACATCGCTGCATCAAGTCTAGGTCCGGATCGAAGCCACGAACAGGCCCAGGCAGAGTCAACCAGTCTCGGTTGTGTTCCAAGTGATCCTCCAAAGGAACGAAAACACTGGACATAAGCACCCGAGGGATGAAGGGTGGGAGATACGGACCGCCATGGTTGTACTTCTTGCCCTCCGACTCTTCGCAGACCAGCTCCACAAATTCACACTGAAAGGTCTTCGTCCAAGACACCCTCCGGAGCAAAGTCCGAGCCATCTCCATTCTTAAAGGCGGACACTCCCTCAGCCTCCAAGTCGCAGTCATCCGGTATCAAACCCTTCCTCCGGCACTGGTCCACAGCTGCATCAAACCCATCTTGACGGGCCTCGTCATACTTCGACTCGAACAAAAACTTGCAGGAGTCCGAATCAAGGAAATCTTGAGCAGCCCTTGTCCGGACCCCCAGAAGCTCCTTCAGCATCATATCTTTGAAAGTCCGAGAGACACCCACGAACTCGTCCAAACTATCTTGGTGCACTTTCAAGTCAGTCTCCAAAGATCGGATGGCACTTTTCATCTTGGCAGTCTCCGACTCGGCCTCCTGTTTAGCAGCTATGGCCTTCTTTAGCCGGCAAGTCTTGTTCAACCGGACGTTTAATAGCCCGGCAGCCTCATTTTAGCCAAATCTTCTTCCAAGGTGGCTCTCCGAGCAGCTACCAGAGAGCATGCTTCAACAGCAGCAGCAAGCTAAGAACAAAAACGAAACATCGGAAGAGTTAGATACCTCCGAACCACAAGAGGATGTAAAAACAACGGAAAATTTAAACTCACTTTATACTGAAGCGATTAACTCGAAATCCGCCTAACTCCGAGGCAAGAACCAACCGAAACTTCAAGATCCGAATCCAAATCGGGCGCCTTCATCTTTCCTTGCCTTTCTTGGCGGGAGGATTCGGACCTTCGAGGAGCTTTTTGCGGCAGCTCGATCCGCTTGCGGGAGGATCTCGGGACACGGATCTTGGAGGCTTCTTCGAGCCCTTAGAACCGACCACCTTACCCTTGTCCGCAGTAGGGATAGTTTTGGTCTCTTCGCCCGCAGCAGCTCTCCGAGATTCCTCCACTCGGAACACGACAGCATTTCTTGGTTCATCCATCGGGAGTACGGTGGAAGTCTTGATAATTTGGGTCCGGGAACCCTCTGCCAACTCCTTCCAAAGATTCTGTTGACGCTTCAACTCCCGCATGGTTGACATCGTATACTCGAACCAAAAAGCTGCACATCCGAATCACAATGAGTTGCAAAATACAAAAGAATCTACAAATGGTAACCACATAGTCGACAAACCGAATCGGACAACCAACCAGAGGTAGAGAGAAACCACTTACTCAAATCCTCCATATTGTCACAAAAACTTGGCTCGGACAAGCCGGCCAAGTAAGGCGAGGTCGACATATCGCCTCGGAAGAAGTACTTTTCCGCTCTTGACTCGGAAGCTTGCCAGATCCATAGGGGACATTCCGGGCGGTGGCTTCGGTTTGGCGGCTTGCCTCGGAAGAATTTCCTCTCAAATTGCCACTTGCCCTCTCCGCTCGGATTGCCGGCTTGAGCAGACGGACAAAATGTACCTCTTGAACCATTGATTCCCAACGAGGACAGAGGGTCAACAAAAACGATATCTTGGTGACATACGAACGTATAGAACCATGCGTTCCTATTACTTACACTTATGTTGAATAATTTACGAAAATTATCGAATGTGACCGGGATGCCTTTATATTTACATAAGACCCCGAAGCACATCAGATTTCCAAGGGAGTTGGGGATAATTTGGTGCGGACTCAACCCCATATTGTTCAATATCTCCAGAAACTCGGAAGATACGGGTAACCGCCACCCGCAATGGAGACTTATTTCATGAACACACATGTATCCCGGAGGCGGATTGTAGAACGCATGCGATTCGTCCGGGACAAGAATCTCCACACACTCCGGGATCTCATATCTCCTCCGGAGCTCATCCACTTCCTCGACTCGGATGGTTGAGGCACAAGTAGGCAAAGTGCCGTCCTCATTCAACTCGCCCTCCGGATCAGGGTGAGTGACCTCGTCTTTAGACCGAGGGAACTTTACTTGGAACACGTCCTCACCCTTCCTCAGTCTCTCCGGACGCTCTTCCTCAGCCATCTGCCGACTCGCTTGCCAGATTCCACACGGAGCACACGAGCGGATGGCTCTACACTTTCTTCCTCTTCGGAACCAGAATCTTGGCCCCGTGAACCTTCTTCTGCCTCATCTTCTTCAGAGGAGGACGCTAACTCTACGACAGTCTGAAGGGGCATAGCAGCTTGCACACGATCCTCTTCACCCTCTTCGAAGATGCCCAAATTGGGAGGTGCTTCCGAGGTATCATGAACTTCCTCGATGGTCGGCGCCTGCGGATCCGGAACGAACGGAACTCGATTAGGATTACTCCTAAAATTATAACCAAGGTTGTGAATTAAGGATCGGATCTCTACCGGAAGTTCGGATTCTCGCCACCGACCAGGCGGCAGTTCCTACAACTCGCGAACTTGTTTCTTGAGCCGCTACAATAACCTGCACATGGGACACTCGCAGGTAATCCCGACGCCTCGGAGGACCGGAATCCGGAACAACTAACCGAAGTAAGGAACTTACCTCGGGCTCTTCCCGGCTCGGATGGGGCGCTTGTTCCACCTCCAGTACTTCGTCGTCATCTACGATCTCAATTTCCTCGGAGCTATCGGTTAAAGACATCGCTTCGGAGTCATATCCCTCAGCCTCGGATCGATTTTGGCTATCACTCTCGGACATCCTAGGGAAAGGAAAAAGCAATTTCGTAAGCTTTAAGATGGTAGTCCGAGAGGTCGTTTATGTATATTAAAGTGGTCGGTTTATAGCCAACACTACTGGCTTTCCCAGGCGAAGTTAGTTCGGAGTCAGTACGATGCTGATTCGGAGTTAGTCAATATTGAGAACGTATGGAGTATTAGAACTATAATACACATCATAAGCATGCATCCGAGCAACTAGAAGATGAAAAACAATGCAGACAAATGATAAGACGAGACAAGTAAACTTACTTGGACTCGGATGATTAGATGGAAATGCCTTGGCAGATGCAATCTCGTGCTTGGATCTCTCGTCGCTCGCTTTGGATTGATGGTAGTCGCCGGATACACTGTAATGCGAAAATTCTCTCTCTAAACGCAAGAAATGAACCGCCAACCTCTATTTATAGAGGGTCATATTGAACTCCAACCGTCATTTTTTTCGGGATTAAATCTCAATCGAGATCAAAAATCATCCAACGGCATAGTACAATTATACCAAGTAAAATGACGAATTGGTACAACAAATTTACCTCTTGATAGAGCGAATACAACAACTCTCTCTCTCTAAGGCAGACAACACGAGAGTTCCGAGTATCCTCTTCTCGGACGCCTAGCGGCTTATCACCAACATAATTTGCCCACACAAGGAACCTCGTTTACTCGAGCGATTACACTTCGGACCTTCCCTTGACCACAGAGGTTGGTTCGGACGGGACACGCACCTACGGTCCGCCACCGTAGCTCATCAAAGGTACACTACCGATGTTCGGAGCCTAAACTTAGTCTCGATTAAAATTCCCTTTTTTCTTTTTTCTTCACTTCGTTGCCCTTCGGACCCAGCCCCTCGGATGGAAACGATGTTTTAGAAAAAGAAAAGGGGGGGGGGAGAGAGACTAAGTCATTACACAATGCACTAATTACACCTTTTTCAACTCGTTTAGCGGATTGATGAAGAACGGATCCTTCTTCAACACTTCAAGCCAATAGTTCCACAACTATCTTCTACTAAGATACTTGGAAACTAGGGGGACATATGTTGATACGGAAATATGTCCAATCCGTCATAAAGGACCTAGGAACGAATCCTAAGGCATCCCAAGTCATCCAATGGATCCGAGACACTTTGGTCCGAGCCAACGGTCCGATCCGGGCAGACCAACCATGGTCCGACCCACATTGAAAGAAAGGGACGAAGGATTTGGACCTACAAGGCCCGACCCGGAACCATAGGTCCGACCCACCTTGGTCCGAGCCTCTCTGGGAAAGGAGCACAGTGCTAAGTCAGTACCCTCTCCGACCCAAGGACTCCGATCCGGATGTCAACTCGGATCCAGCATGACCATCTCATAAAGCAACCAGCAAATGGGCACCAAAGAGTGAGACGTCCGAACCCAGGAGCTCCGAATCGGAAGAGTTGGACAGGCAGGAGAACTTCCACAGCTGACAACCAAATATGGTCCGGACCAATCGTCCGGACCCATCTCTCCAAACCTGGGAACTCGGCAGAACTAGTCACATCCTCAAGAACTCTCCCAATAATGACCAAACTACCCCTAAAGCCCAAGATAGCATGGGCTAAAGCTTCATTATTGGGCTATGGGCCTCATATTAGCATTGGTGGCTCAATCCTGGCCGTACACATGGCGCAATCCTAGCAACCCCTCCATTTTGATGATAGCCTATAAAAAGGCTCACATCCCCACAAGATCAAGTAAGTCATCCTAGAAGTCATCTTACAAGTCACATCACGACCCCAATCCCGAGCATTATAAAGAGTTGATCTTCAGTCACTCTCGAGTAAAGTCTCATCCCGGTTTGACACTTAGCAAACCGGGCACTAAACCCCACCCCCCACTCAAGTATGCGGGTCCCATCAAGTAGTCACCGGTTCTTACGCATTGGTCCTTACCCAGTGAGGAGCTTCTTACCTTGGCACCCATTAGTGAAGTTAAATAAAATCTAAGTAGTTGGGAAGTTACAACCTCAACACGACTGTCGACTGCACAACTTCGATCTCCTCAGGATTTTATCTGTTTTCTTCGTTATTCGATTTCGGACTTCGTAACTTCGTTTCCTCGAAAAGTTGTCTTCTACAATGTTGTATCATCTTCAATTATCTTCACATTGGTTGGTCACATGACATGTTTTGACACCTCGAACTCCGTGCAATGGCCAACTCAGCGTATTTCCTCATTTCCCTCAATTTCGCCCAAATATGACGTTTTGGCAGCGAAAATCGTGCAATTCCTCAAAAACGCGATCATGACCTACAAAATGTGCAAGAAGTTGGTAATTGGCCATAATATGATGCAAATATTGAATCTTGAAAAAAAGGGTCTAAAAGCATGCAAAATCGCACATTTCGTTGTCACATCAGTGCATGAAGACGGAAATCCAGAGACCAAATGAGCAGTCAGAGGAGGAGGGCAACACAAGTGATGAGCCAGTGAAATGTGTAATTTAAGGCTACTTTTACCCACCGTCTTAACTATGATCTTGAGTATTATTGTTGTTTTATGCTTAATTACGTGTTTTGATGAATAACTAGGTACAAATATGCAAAGTGAAGAGATTATGGCGATTGTTGGAGCAAAGACGAAGAATACGCTTAATCCGAGAAAACACCGATATACGATCATCAATTCATACAAGGATCTAGGAGAATCCAATTAAGGCATGTGACCCGCAATTACGAAGCTTATTCGAAGTACTAAAACATTATAGAAGACCATGTTTCAAGATAACAAAGTTTTGACGTCCGAAATTGATATGGGAAGGAATTTGCCCCAAAGTGGGGCAATGTCGAAGTTCTGCAGCCACCCCTGCGGCCGCATAAAGCTGCTGATTTATGTCTTTGGCCCCAGGATTCGTACGCCTTTTGGCCTGTGATCCACCACCTCTTATGGCATGTTTTGGACGAAACTCTGAGTCATTCACACTATATAAGTCACCCGTAGCCCTCCAAAAAACACACACAACTACTCCCTTGTAGTGCCACATTATACAAGGGATGAACCACCTTCAAAACCCTGGCCGTCATCACAATTGAAGAACGAAGACATCATCAACATCTTTTCTCATCTCTTTTCTTATGTTATTGATATTGTTGCTGTGTTTACTACTCCTGTTGTGAGTAGCTAGACCTTTTCGTAAAGGCGAACCGCCAAATTCTAATGTATTTGCTCATTATATGTCATATACTTGATGAATTAGTTTTAGATGTAATTCGTGGTTGTTCTTTGATGTCATCTTTTTAATAACTCGTGCGAGTATTGGGATGTGGTGACTTTGCCAAACGTGACATTGAGTAAACACCAGAGAGCGCGGGGTGTCTAGACTAACTACGTCTTGGTCTATGATATGTATCCATACGACCTTCAAATGGTAATCATGTAGATTAGAACTGAGTACTCGTGAGCATAACAATAGAGGGAGGTTGGGGGTCCTTCACACTTTCACATCATTGTCAAAACCTTCAAGTCTTTTACGCTTTCATCATTGCTAGAATCTTATTTACGAAAATTGCATATTTCAAAGCTCTCAAAGGATTTGTCTCAAAACAACCCAAAAAAGCATCTTGCTTACATTCTCATCAATTGCAACTTTGATTTTTAACATTGTGCCTTGATTTGTTTGTTCCTATGCCAAGTATCCGGAGAGAATGACACCCCGAGTCAACTTTCTACTATACTAATTGCTTGTTATGTGGAATTGTAGGCTTACACTCTTTAAATATTGAATCTTTGCGAGTGTTTTGGTGAACGTCTCACTTCAACGATATTCATTTCATCAAGCACCCGTCAATATGCCGCCCTATAGGACACGCGCTGCTAGTGGGAAGTCAGAAGGGGGTGTTTTTCTTTGCCAGTGGCCTGTCAAAGTTCGTTGCAGGAATCAAGTTTGTTGGTTTGTTGTGGAATCTTGAATATTCAAAGTTAGTATTCATCGGACTTGAAGCCTTTGCAGGTGAAGTGTGTATGAAAACCTAAGAGGTATTATAAACCAATGAACTCTATGACCATGTACATGATTTCTGTATTCCGATGTGCTATGTGATTTATTTGATAATCATACGTGAATAAAATCGTATCTATGATGAAGCCGTAAGTAACATATTAATCATAACACACTGGCGATTCATATCATGTGAAAAAGATCGATTTGATTTCATGAACAAATCCTATGAACATGATCAACGTCGAAAAATTTAAAAAGTTCACCATCCACACGTTTGACGAAGCTGGCCAAGTCCAAGTTTCTAAATGTTAAAACCCAACGGAAAATATCTTAAACTAAAAATTAAAATAATTTGAAGCTGCACCTAACCTGCTCTGCTCCACTTTTAGTGTGAGTTCATTTTACAATGAAGCAGAAGTCGTGGTCAATGAGTTGAGTTTTCCATTCGCACACGTCTGCTCATCCGAGTCATCAATACAATAGCAGTGCAGCTGGTAGCAGTAGCAGTGTTGTTTGTATTCGTAGATCACTTTACGTAAATGCCCTTAAAGATGCTTTTCGTTCCCACTGATTTTCCACACCATTTCCTTGGTCCGAATCAGTTTCCCTTTCTTATTATTATCATCACCAAACCAACCTTTCTGCTTTTCCTACTCCTTTTCCGACTTTCCAACTTTTGGTGATTTTGTTCGAGTCGATTATTATGAAGAGGTTGTATGATGGGGAGACTGAAATCTCGGGGTTGAAGAAAGGTAAGCCCCTTGATGCGATTGCTCAGAATTCTGGTGTGTTAGATGATGCTGCTGCTGCAAAGTTGAATAACTCTAACGAATGGGACTTTGACATCAATTTCGACTTGATTTTCGGTAATGGGGAAGGGCAATCGGGTATTAATTTCGATCTTAATGCTCCGATGGTGGGACGGACTGACAACAGTAGAAAGGAAGTGGAGATCATCGATATCGCATCGGATGATAGTGACAGTGACGTCGAAATTGTTGGATTCAACATTGGTTCTGTTTCCGCTAAAGGTAAGGGAATCGAGGTTTTCGTGCCGAATTATAGGTTTGAGAATTTAGACTTAGGATTGGGGTTAGCGCCTGACATGGATTGTTATGTTGTTGGTGAAACCAGTGTGGTTAATAATAATGCTGCTGCTAATGTTGTTGATCCTTGGCTGTCACTTGGGGATGAGTATCCTCTCCCTCTGCCAATGGACTTTTGGGCGGAAAGAGAGGACTCAGTTGAGATCATTGAGCCGGAAAACAATGATTTCGTTCATATTTTGCCGTGGCAGCCTGTAGTTGAGCCAATTCCGGATTTCACTCAAGTAGCACTCGGACAGGCTGAACAAGCAGGGAGATACAGAAGAGAAACTGCTAGACGACTGGCTCGTATGGATGATCATGACATGGAATCTGTCAGTCAGAAAGAAAGCCCACTCACTTCAACAGCTGCTGTCCAACAGTTGGGAAGCTCTCCTGGACCTTTCTCGGAAGCACTTGAAAGAATTAGACAGAGAACTCTAAAGAGGGCAGCTGAGGATTTGATCCAGTGGGTACCCTCAGCGGAGAATAGTAATGATCGCATTACTGCACCTGCTGCTGCTCCACTGCTGGATCTATCGTTGCGAGCTCTTGCACAGAATGCAGAGGGATTAGTTTCACTTGAACTGGTTCCTGATTTCCTCCGTAGAAAACTAGTTGATGTGCTGTGTGATATGGGGAAAATGGATTCACATGTTCTTAAACTTCTAGTTGAAGGATGCCCGACTGAGATACGAATAAAGAATTGTTCCGGGCTGACTGAAAAACAATTTGAGCAAACATTTCGGAGCTGCCAGACAAAGAATTTGAGGGTAACTAACTCATACTTGCTTTCTCTATAAATATGCCTGTGCTCTATGAACATATTGCTAATGTATAACACTTTCAGATATCTTTCTCACTGTGGCTTTGTTTGCATCTTCTCTTTGCTGCTGTGGAAAGTCTTAAGGCAAATTGTTGTGGTTGGTCAAAGATATTCGCATTGTTGTGCTAGTTCATAACTTCAAGTTAAAGGACCATATTTGACATGTCCCTGTATCTAATACTATATGCACTGCTAGTCTGGAAATAGTTGATGATGTTATTAATAATGCTGCACTGGTGACGAGTATCAGAGTACTATTTGTTATTTAAAGTACTTTCTTGGTTGCAGTATAGTTCACGTTCTACACCCGTGTCACACAACATAAAAATCATATTACAACACCCGTGGCACATTAATCCTTCTGCATCGCCTGCAAGAGTGCTTTTCCGTTTATACATTGCTACCCAGTCCGTCTTGTCCTGCTACACTTGTGTCACACAACTATAGTAGTTTTGTAGCCGAAGTTTCTGTTTGCTATTGTTGGGCTTTGTATTCAAGATGCCCAAGTAGCTTATACAATAGAGTTCAAGTCCTGCACTATCAGGCCCGGCTAAGGCTCTGTGCAGGGAGCCCAACTTCACAGGGCACAATAAATTTGGCCCCCCCTAAATCCTCATAAATCTAGAGCCTCTCGATGCCGACTCTAGAAGTTTTAGGAACTTATCTCATGATGGCGAGTATGATGATGTTCAATCCTACTGTCCCGAGATAGTCGTGGTAGCTATGTAGCACAGATACATATGTGGGGTCTTCATATCTGTATGGTATGTTTCAGATATGTATTTATTTAGATTGAGTAGAATGAGCCTTCATGTGATACACCTCACTCCAAATCCTTTCCTAAGCATGTCCAAGAATTATGTTCTGTCCAATAACCATTCCGTATTACATTGGAGTGAAATGTCGCCATGACAAGCCTGGTTACTCAGGCTTGCTTTGCCCAAATATCCTTTCTCATTAGCATTTAAGAATCGAGGTCAAAGATCCAAGGGTCAGACTCTAGATGTATTAATGGTGGAAATGAAGGGCCTTTTGAGCGTTTTAAGGGTGAGGACTGGAGCATGACCAAGAGAGAAAATCTTGGTTTCAAGTGTTATCTTTCTTCGCCTGTTGTGGTTCTGACTTGTGGAAACATACAACTACCGTTGAAACTAAATTCAAATGTGATGGTTTCTAATTTATTGTGGTAGTTCCATGCATATCGTCCCGAAGTCTGCCATTAACTGTTTTAATTTTACGCTTGAACCATGTCCTTTTCCAATTAACTGTCTTTGGTTGATAAGATCTTCTGAGAAGTTGCAAGTTTTGCTGACTTAGGGAATTTTTAGTGGGGAAGTTTTGTGTAATGTTTGCCAATGGAAGTAGCTCATGTCATTATTCTTGGCCGTCCTTGGACTTATGATAATGGTGCAATTCATCATTGAAGAGAAACTCCACATACATTCTTTCATATTGAGTACTGACAACTATATAAGGTTGGTATGTCAATCCTCCTGACAACAACTTGCTTATGTTGCATTGCATATGTTGACTAAAGTTGGGTCTAGCATGACATGCATTGCATATGTTGACCAAAGTTGGGTCTAGCATGACATGCATTGCATGTCATGATTTTCATACCGAGTTTGAATTGGAAGATGCTTAAAGTAAAGAAAAGTATGAATTTGCTACAAGCATGTGTCGTAGAAAATTGTACGTGAATGAATGAGCTTGTGTAAGTGTTGGTTATTATCTCACATCAAATAATTATGGCTCCAATGCGTATTGGTTTTACTTATGTCCTGATTTATCTATATATGTCTAATCTTCAATGGTAATGATTTGAGTTATGGATGTGGTTCCTGAGAGATTTAATCTTTTGCTGCGAGTGCCATAGGTTGTTCTACAACTCTATTTTTTTTGACAAAGTTTCTTCTTGGACTTCGAAGAATCGGTTGAAAATTTTACAAGTGGTTGAAACAGAGTAAAAGTTAAATGCCAAAAATTTCTGTAAATTCTCATGAGCTCATTTTGTGAAGGCTGGGAAAATGACAGAAAGATGCCCTAAGAAGTCTATTTAGGATGAAGCTGAATGTTTGGAATTAGTATGTTATTACGGGTGTTTGCAAATGTTTTTATGTATGAATGTTGCCTGCATTTGCTAAAAGTTCACTAAACTTGTTATTGATCAAAAGCTGGTAGTGTTTGATATATTGATTTAGAATTGAAGCAGATGGAATTTGCTTCTCTACTTCTGTTCGTTACCTATTTTTTGTAGAGAAGTTGAAGAAGAAGTATGTAAAGCACCAGAAAACTATTTTTTCTACTTACAAAAACACATTAAGCATTTGGAATCTTCACTTGGTATTGGAGTTCATAAGTTAGTAGTTCCCAGTTTAATTTATTTCCTATTATAGTTCAATTTCCTTCTAGTTAAATTCTAATTTGCTAGTGTAGGTTTTTTTGTTGGCTTATAAATGTAGTCCAAAGGGTGTTAGTTTATTCAACTTCTTATTGATGATTATATAGATATTGGAAATTGAGTTGTTTGCTCTCCAAATTCTCTTGTCCACAGTTTCTTCCTCATATATCTTCATTTGTCCATTACACTTCTTTTCATCTAAATCTTTCTCAATCATGCTTCATTGATACTAGTTCGTTTCCAGGTGGTCTAAGAAATACCCTCCGTAAAAGAATATTGAAGAAATATGGATAGCATAAAAATACAGTACATACCAGAAAATTGTGAGCTCTGTTTACTTCAGCTTGCAGAGTCTCAAGATTTGTTTGTGGAGACTGTATTATTTCGTTGAACTCCTTCAACGAAATATTTATAAATTGGTCAAAATATGCCATGTAATTCATTTTTTGAACCCTGTAGTGCATAAAATTTTGTGGATGGCAACCTTAAGTTCTCTGGCTAAAAGAAGCTGACCTCTAATGAATTTGAAGATGCTGATAGTGATTTGCAAGCATGTGTTTCAGCTAAACTGTAAAGCTCTGTTACCATTAGCCAACAAATTGGTAGTGTAGTTTACTTTATAATTTATACCTTCTCGTATAAATCAAACCGTGGTTCTTTTTGATTGTCGAAGTTTGATGTTCCCTCTTGGTTCTATCTTTGTGTAATTTTCTTCTAATAATTATATATCATGCAATATGAATGCAGGTACTGCAACTTGACCTGTGTGGCCAATTCATGTATGATATTGTTCTCAGAGATACATTTGCTCCATCCTCAAGTAGCTTTTCTAGTCTAATTATTTTATCTCTCAGAGGAGCTTGTCGTTTATCTGACTGTGGGCTCAAAGAGCTTGTTGGTTCAGCACCTAAACTTCAGTCTATTAATTTGGGAAATTGCACCCTTCTCACTCACCATGCCATTGACTTTTTGGCCTCTTCGTTGGGACCAAATTTGCTCGAATTGTGGATAGACGAGTGCCTGAAAATTGATGCATTGCTGATTCTACCTGCTCTGAGAAAGTTCACTTCCTTGGAAGTGTTATCAGTTGCTGGTATGGAGACTGTAACTGATGAGTTCGTCAGTGAAATGATTACTTATTGTTCTCGGAGTATTAAGGAGCTCAATCTGGATAATTGCCTGTGAGTTAATATTATTAATCTCTCTTTGCTTTTCTTTTTTTAATTTAAGATTTGAAACTAAATGTCATGCTCGAGTGGCAAATGGCCTGTGTTTCAACAAGCAAGGTCTTGATTCGAATGTCGTTTTTGTGGAGAAAAGTCAGTTTGGAGAGCCACTGCATAGAATGGCCCGCCAATACTTGAAACTTACATTTTCGGAAACAAAAAATAATAAAAGTATAAATTAGTTGAAGATAATAATATGATTACGAGGCCATTTTCTATTCTAGCCACCATTTATTTACAACTGATTGCAGGAAACTGACTGATTTGTCTCTCAAAGCCATTGGGAGCAGCTGTGCTGGTTTACATTCTCTAAACATATCAAACCTGGATAATTTGACGGACTTGGGAGTTGAGTATCTTGCCAATGGATGTAGATCAATTCACAACTTCAAACTTTCGCGTACCAGATTCAGGTTCGTATCATTCCCCATTGTTACGTCGTAGTTACTTTATTCTAAATAGAGCCTAGCTTCGAAATTTTAGTTCAACATTACTGTTCTGTATTATTTCAGTGATGAAGCTGTGGCAGCATTCTTAGAGTCCTCTGGGGGATCTTTGGTAGAGCTTTCACTGAATAATGTGACAAAGGTATGGTTTTCTTGAGATATTGCATGGTTTTGGTAATTGCTGAAACATCCGAGCTCCGCAATTATAGCAAATGTACTGTTCTGCACGTTCTGGTGCAAATAAGTAATCTTACCTAGTCTATATGTTGCATATTGTCATGTTATACCTACCAGGATATGGGGCCAGCTTTGCCGCGGACGTTTTTGCATTGTATAACCCCCCCCCCCCCCCCCCCCACACACACACACACACACACACACACCCGGTCGATAAAAAACTGAAGAATGCCCAGGATCTCGCGGCTTGGATGTTGTAGATTACATCATATTAACAACTTAAATAATATCATGAATGTTCACTGGACCGAAATTACCCCTAAGGTTGTTCCTGGGACATGGCTACACCACCAAATTTTTATTTTATTTTGTATTAATAGGAGTTTTATTGAAAATAAAAAACAATCATGGGGGTTTATAAGAACCTGTGAACAAATCTAGATGAAATAAAGTGCAAAACATGTTTGAATGTTGGCAGAGGAGTTCGAGCTATTTAAGGGGGTATAATATAGAATGTAATACCCTGCATCCCTCATCAATTTAAGGGATAATACCCTGCATCCCACATCGTTAAGACTTAAGAGTGAGTGGGAGAAAGTTTATATAAGTAGACACACTTCAATTGGATGTGGCATTTTGGTTGATTTCAAAATTAAACATGTGAGGGCCGGACCAAAGCGGACAATATCATACCTTGGAGACGTGTGTGAGTATATTCTTCAAATAATTATGCGTAAGATACTAAGATCCATAGATGTTTCCAACAGTATATTCATTCCAATTTATAATTAATTTATGGAGAAATTCAGTTTTGAGGTTTTGCAAATCTAGCTTTTACGTGATATTTTTTTACTTTGGCTTGTAAATTTGTATAAACAATTAAAAAAATGATTCAAACGTATTCTTATATACCTCAAAATTCCTGCTCACATAAAAATTGGAAACTATCCTGGAAAAGTCAAGTGATTGCTAAAAATGGAAAATAAGGAAAATTTCAAATTTTTTTGAAGATTTTTCTAGAAAATATGATTCTCGACCCCCTAATTTATATCAAACCAAATGGAGCCTTAATATCAAATTGAAAAAGCTGAAGTTGGTCTTCAGCAGCTTAAATTAGTTTTAGGCAGGGTGAAGCTGTTGCAAACATCCCCTGAGTAGATCCCAAAAGTATACGTAAACCTCTTCAATTCATTAACTGAGAAGATTCCACGGTTGTGCACTGCCAAGGCACAAATGCCTTGAATTCACACCAACAGTCTATTGTAACCATGACAGAAAAGTACTTGCATCTCTGAAACTAATCCAAACATGCCTTCAACTCATAACTCAAAAGATTCCAATTCCATAATTGCTATTGAACCTAACCAAGACATCCCATGCATGTTTAAACCTATGAAATTGATTTCATAGATTCAAATTATACTTGAAGCACACCAAAAGAATTCCAAGAGCAAAAGTGAAGCTGTGAAGTTACTTTAAAAGTTGGACACAACCAATTTTTTCCTGAAAACGACAAACTCCGGGCTACACTAATAGAACATAACTCGATGGATCCTCATCGAAATCTTTGGAAGTTGTGCGAAGGAACCCATCTGCAAATTCGAAAGTAACCACTGTAAAGTAGGTGACAAGAAACCATTTGAACCTGCCAAAGAAAATATCCCAAATAAACTGCATAAAACAGAGTTGCCAAAGCAAATGGAAGCTGAATACATCAGATTGAGTAGCTACTGTAACCGTTGTGGAAGTGGTATCCAGGCGGCAACATGGGCAGTTCTTTAAGTTGGATTGTCAATCATGCTCAAATGAGATTGGAAAAATCTATGTGCAGAAAATTACTTGAAGAGTGCTAATAGCAGTCCTGACCATGCTTTATGAAGACTCTTATACCAACTACACCATGTCACTAGCAATGAAGAAGACCAGGCACTTTCTTGGTCGTATCTCATTGAATAGAGAAGTGTACAAAACATCAGAACCTGGTAGAGTCATATAGATTCTCCCAAGTTTTTGTTGAAAAAAAAAAACTCGCCTATATCACCACCATTATACTGGTAGTAAGGTATATAAATATCCCAATGATTTTCATGATTCAGAACATTGTTTTCAATCCTGCAGGGATCCCATGCGATCCCGAGCGTTTTCAGACCTATCAGGGATAGATAGTATGCGACCCCGGTGTTTCCGGGACTAGGATCCTGAAGAATTGCTGTCAGATAGCACTGATAGTGTTTTGTGGCTGGGTAAATGACCAATTTATCCTCAAGTTCCTCGACTTCTCGTCTTTATGACTGTACAATTCTATGGATTCTTATTATTAATTCGGTTATATTTTAAGCATTTATAACTTTACACTTACTTTTATGTTCATTTTGTAAGTTAAGTTATATGGATATGTATCACTTCAGTATCCCGGCCATCTCGCTCCAGCTATCGTGGATTTTCAGCTGGCCGCTACGCACCATGATCCTCCGGGATTGATAACATGATTGACAATCCTTATCCCTCCCCACCCCCCCTCACACACACACACACACACTACCCGCCCTGCTCGAGCACCCGTCCTATAGGTACCTATTTATTTTAAGCTGGTCAGCACCAGCAACCAACCCGCACCATTTATACTTTGAAGGTTGGGTGCGGGTACTAAACCTGTACAAAATTAAACAAAACCTAAAACCCGTAAAACCGAAACACGTCGTCACCCATTTTTCCAAAAGACTCAATTCTGCAATCTCATCTCTGTCAGCTCAGCATTAATCTACATAGAACCCGTTGGTGCAATTCCTTTCCTTTTTTGATTTTGCACCAGGATGATTTTTTTTTGAAAGTGGAGTTATAGGACTGTAACTGTAGCCAAACTGGGCATTTATAGGAGATGAAAGTTCAGTTGCAGTACCTGATGCAAAGAGACTGGTAGTGTAGGAGTCATGTGATTTCACTTCGTTGTTGACTGATGATGATAAATTGGTGATGATTGCTTTAATTGCTTTCTTAATTTTTGTTGAGTTTTTTTTTTCTTTTTTTAATGAAGATAAAGATCGCATTAATCAAACCAAGTGGAGTGGGTCGGGTACTTTACTGATCCGAGTCAGTCTGTGTTGAAGGAGTTTTGTCTTTAGTTACATGGTCAAAAAGCAGGCAAAAGTCCCAATCTTGCAAGCAAAACCTAGATGATAAATTTTAGGGGAAGGGAGTTTCTAAATCGTTGGTGCAATTCCAGGAGTTACTTACTTTCTTTGCCAAAACATCCGTGACATGCAGACTGCATTTTTTGAATATAACATGTTTGCCACCTCGGAAGTATAGAACTTTTCTTTGATTGAAAGTAAACATTTTAATGCATTGGAATGTAAGATGCTGCCTGCACATGTGAGAGTTCATATGGTCCTCATTATCTCTCGATAATTAATTGGTGATCCTTAACAGGTGGGACCCAATACTGCATTATCGCTTGCCAAAAATTCAAGCATGCTGTTGTCTCTGGATATATCATGGTGTCGCAAAATTAGCGACACTGCCATAGGACTGATTGTTGATAGTTGCTCATCACTGAAGCTTCTCAAAGTCTTCGGCTGTAGACAGGTAAAGTTATCCCAAATGCAAATAAAGCTTTCCTGTATTCTTAAGTTTGAATTTCAGTTCTTACACTGCCAACTTTGATAACCAGCCCCTCCAGGGAAAAAAACGAATTTTAAGGGGTGAATATGCTTTTGTAAAAGTTCTTACCTAGATGAGGTTTACAACACGCATAAATTCAACAGATTGGCGTCTGGATGTGGGAATGCATGTTTTTAATAATTTAATTGATGTTTAAAGATTCTCAACCACAAGATGTATGCAAAGTCTTGTAGCGCTAGTATATGCAAGAATTTCTTTCTTGGCCTGGGATACAAGATGAACATTTCTGCATGTTACCCTGTTATATGTTCACTTAACAATTTTATTTTAAAAAAATCATTGAAGTTTGAAAATATATATCATATGATCTGGGCACAGCCGCACAGATCAGTATCTTTTTTGTTTTGGCACACTTTGGGACATTGACATAGGCATTAGCACCTAAATTTTGTTTTCATCTTACATGCAATGATTTGATTCCTTTCATTGCATATGATGAGAGCATCCGTTGGTTTAAGTTTTACGTAGAAATGAGAGCATCAGTTGGTTTAACTGTGCACTATCTTATCTTTGCTGCCTGCAGATTACAAGTCTATTTCTGAATGGATACTCCAATCGACTAGTGCGGGTAATTGGAGTAAACTTGACCCCGATACTGGACCATTTACAATTGTTGGAGCCTGAGGAAGTGTTGTTACGCTATTCACCTCTTGAGATGCATAGTACATAAACATTCTGGTGATTTCTAAGATTTCAAGCCAGCAAGATGGAGAGTAGTATGTTTTTGGATTGGAGCAGCAGCAGCAGAATAGCAACAGAGCAATACTGTTGTGGAAGGCTTTTTCATAGGGTAAAGTTCTTTACAAAGATCTGGGAATTCGTAGTCACAGATCATCGTCCAAAATTCTTGGTCGCCATATTCACCTCATGGTCCAAAATTACAATTTTTGTGGCTAATGAAGAATCGAGAGTGCTCCAGCCAAACGAGTGATATTATGTGAGTGCGACCTAACAAGGTACTGATCAGATGTCAAGGTCGCGTACAAAGTTTTTGGTAAAATATGAGTAGTTGATTTTTATAATATAAATAAACAGAATTCATTGCTCTTGATACTGTTGTTTGTTGTTTTGTTTTTGTTGTATTAAAAATACCGACTCTCGAGATCAACATCACATATTTAATTATAAGTATTATATGATTAAGTTCAAATATCGTGTGTGTATAATAAAACAACATTTCTAAATGTGATATTTGCAGCTAAAGATGCGACGTTTGTAACGAAATATGTGATGTTTGATCTGGTCTTCTCGAGAGATAGTTCTAGCAAAAGTTGCTCGTTCCGGTAAAAGATGCACACATTTCCTCATTTGGACTTGCATTACAAATTTCCTAACCCGAACAAGAAAAGTTCATATCTCACCCATTACTTTTTTATTATTTATCTTTACTACTTTATCATCATTTTATTTACTCTCTTACGTTACCAATAACTTTCAACTTTATATTAATATAATATTACTCACAGACTAAGCCTGTAAAATAAAACACCTAAGTTTTCTAAGAGACATGTTATGGCTAAAGACCTAAAGACATACTCTCTACGTTACATTAAAAGCTTCTTAAGCTCTTAAGTTCTATTTAATTAAGGAATGATAATAAAAAAAATAGTTTGTAACGGGTATTATATTAATAAAATTATAAGTGAGTGATAAATCAATAAAGAGAATAAATAAAGTGATGATAAAGAAGGAAATGAAATAATATTAAAGAATTAGTTAGTGGGGTAAAAACTTTCTAATTATGAGTTATGAAGTTTTTAATAAAATTTAAAAAAAATGAAAGTTAGAAAGTTATTAATGGAACAAATGGAGTAGTTTTTAAGTAATATTTTATAACTTCAAACAAAAATAAGTTGTCAAAAAGCACCAAGCAAGGGATAGCAACTAGGACAAGATTTTCGGGTATATATTTAGCATATAAGATATAACCTAGAAAAATCTCAGGGCTCCTGCCGCATTCAATGCTAGCTCTAAGATCATAAAAAATTTCTCTAGACTTCTCTTTGCGAAAACCCTACCATATATCCGTTTCAATCGCAGAAATCGATCTCCAAGCTACAACCAAATCGTAAACTAGAAGCTGAGTAGCTACACTATTAGAATCTACGAAAAAACATAATCGAAAAAGGTTAGAGATATTTGCAAACGCAGTTTTATGAATTTTTTTCAACGGTTTGTTCTTCTAAATACGATGAATTGTTGATATTATGATTGATTCCAACTAGATTTATAGTTTATTCATGTTTAAAAACGACAATTTTAACTTTGAAGGCACGCATGACATAAATACATGCATAAACACTATGGGCATACTATGTTGCAATGTAGTTGACGAACTATATTAATCATTTTTTCATATATTTTGATTGAATTTTTTTATTTGTTGTTGGCAATATATGCTGGAATCTGCATCAGCTACGTATCTACTTGAACTTGACTTGTATTTCAAAACATAGGTTCATTATGTGATGAACACTTGCTTATTACGGGTTTTCCATATAATTCTTATATCAGATTGGTCCAATAATCGTGTACTATAAATTCATAAAGTTGATATTATGGCATTCGTTCTTTTATAGTCTCTCATTTAGATATAAAACATTTCAAATCAAAACAATTAACATGACATGCCTAATATTATAAGAGTGATAACAATTAAAATTAAAAAACTAAGGACGTATTGTCCGATGATGATGATGATAATAATAATAAAAGTAATAATAATTGTAATAATCTTGATAATTTATCAGAATTTATATTTTATTTAGTGATGTTATTACAAGTGGGGCGTTAATAAATATAATACCGATGGTATGCTAGAGTTCGATGATCACCTCCATATATATGATCACCCATTGATTCGTGAGTAGATTGCATGCAATTTAATATGAAAGTGTATGATATGCGATCCCGATGAATATCTACAGCAGCTTACTTTTTTTTCTTAATTTAATTAAATAATTTTTGTATCACAACTTAGCGACGGATAGATCATAACATTCGCTAACAACGACGAATTATGGACAACCGTCGCTAAATCAACGACGGACACCTTAATCGGTCCCTAAAATTGAGATGGATAACCTAACCTGTTACGAATTTTACTTTCATTTTTATTTAATTCTACACGAATTACATGTAGCGACGACTACCACTCCCTGTCGCTAAATTAACGACGATAGTGTCACGACTAAACAATCCATCGCTAAATGGCGACGGACCTAAGACTGATTTTCAGACGAATTTGGCCGAACTGGTAATCTGTCTCCTATCCTTTGCTAATCCGTCGACTGAGATTATACTGTCACTAACCAGCGACGGGCTATAAACTGATTTCCTTTCCTGATCATGTGAATTCTTGTAGTGGTAGCATATCAAATTGTTAATATGTTATAATTTGTGGAATTTATTATAGTTTAATAACCACAAATTTAGCATTGAGGTTGATGACTTGCCGATTAGAGGCGACAAATGATTTAGTGGAGAATCGTTGATGCTCTTAGCTAGTGGGGGCTCATTACATAGTAATGTGTTGTAGTTAGTGGGAGCATTGTGGAACACTCATCTTTAGAATGAGCTTATCCATAGAACAAAATGTTATTGTCGAATCAAAATTGTATTTAGAGAATTTGATGAGGAACAAGGAAGACTGATAACACCTAACTTCTATAAAAATGAAAGATTACTTTTTTAGGGGGGGGGGGGGGGGGGTTATATCATTCTGATGTAATGGCTGTAGAATTTATGTCCGAGGCTCGTGTCAGGCTGTGGTGAATCAACTACCAGATGGTGAAGATCAACACAAGAAGGATTACATCAAAGACTAGTATCAAAATGATAGGAATGCTGCTCAACTGAAGTTCTTTTGGTAATTGGAAGGACGATGTCGCTACAAGAATTCTGTTATTTAGGGACGGAATTCCTATCCGTCGCCCCTTAACGACGGATAGGGCAAAGCGCTCTATCCGTATCCGTCGCTAACTGTTATAATAACTGGACATAGACGACCATTTCCCCATTTTCATTCTGCTTCACTTCTCCTCTTCTTCACCATTTTCGGCCCTTCTCCAAGTCCGACCAAAACTCAACCATTCCGGCCAATCTTGGACTCTTTTCGAAGCTCTTTCAATAAGGAACTCGGGTGACCCTTCAATTTCATCCTTCTTCAGCTATTTTTCCCGTAATTAAAGGTATTAGTCTAAAACCCTTACTTTTCTAAATTTGAGATTTTTGCTAATTTCGATCAATTGTATGTTTTTAAACTCATCTACTAGCTAGTATAGCTTATATTAAGTAGTGAGTTAAGCTTAAGGTTGTGCAATTAGATTTATTGTGAAATTGATTTGTTAGTATGATGTTTGCAAGTATGTATGGTGTTTAGTTTGATGTTTTCGTATATGTATTAGGATTAGTTGTTGTAGTATATTGATGTTTGTGGGATTTGGTTGAGTATTTGGAGACCATTTAGATTTAGTGATTTTGGTGGTTGTAGTATAATTGGCTCGTATAATTCGTAAAATTCATGTAATTTATAATTTATAATTCGTATAAAAAATTGATAATTGTAATGGGAATATAATTCGTAAATTGGTAATTCGTATAATTCGATGGGAATATAAATAGGTAATTCGTATAAAAAATTGGTAATTCATAATTTATAATTTATAATTCGTATAATTGAAATGCTTTTAATTTATAATTTGGTAATTGTAATTGGAATATAAAAAAATTGCATGAAAAAAACTTTAAATGTAAAATGCATATAATTCATGAAATTTGGAACGTATTATAATTAACAATGCAATTATAGCCACGAATTGGAATTGAGTTGAAATTCAATACGATCTAATAAATTCAGACGTGTCAGGTTATATAATCATCCAATGAATCCCGATCGTTCATGGATGTACTGTCGTAATGTTAATGGCAGAGTTCAATCTAGTTTTGTGGATGGGGTTGAAGCCTTCATCGCATTTGCGATGACACATCCGGCTTGTGTAAAGGGGGTTGATAAAGTGCCCTTGCAAATTGAAAAAATGCAGAAACAAACAATATTTGACTCCTACAGCGGTAGTCGAACACTTAAAACGTAATGGATTCCTGCTTGAGTATGAGGTATGGAATCATCATGGTGAGGAAGCAACACTGTCCATGACATATGAGCAATTTAGGCAGCGTGGAAGGAAGAGAAAAAATGAGCAACTTGGGGGTCAAAGTACATCTAAATCTCATGCTTTTTCCTGTATTTGTTGCATGTTTTTGTAGATGCCGCGACAGAGGTGACCCACCTACCGTCCTCCCCCATGCAGCCAGTCGGGGGGGGGGGGGGGGGTAGTCGAGGAGGGGGTCAGACTCAGAGGAGCAGGAGGGCCTTGGTAGTCAGAGCAGCCGGTCTGGGGTTCCTGAGACCTCACCTGGTTCGAGCAGGGGCTCGAATCCGATCTTCGGGAACTTAGAGGATGACAATTGTCCCTACACCGAGCTTGAGGTTGGGGCTCAGTGGAAAGGGAAGCTTGTGTTGTTCCCACTGGGTAGAGACAAGTAAGTATTATGCATTCCTTTATATATATAGAACATAACTTAAGATAATTTATGTCACATCATTGTTGTACTATACTAATTAATATTTTTTTCTTGTATCTTATACATTCATAACAGGTTATGGCCTTCAGATGCAACCGCTAAACTCGGTGACATCTTTTGGAGCAAGAGGGAGCCCCCCCGGGGGGGGGGGGGGGGGAGAGAAGTGGTCGTGCATCTCGGACCGGATGAGAGGCGAGTACTTTGATGAGTTGTGGGTAAGTTTAAATCTGACATTCCTTTATTTGTTGTTATAATCGTTATTTTAATGTGAGTGGTATGTTAGCCGTTGAACTTGGGTGATATGTTAGTCACCACTGTGTTAGTAAATTTTAGGACAATGTGAGTGGTATGTTAGCCGCTAAACTTGGGTGATATGTTAGTCACCATTGAATATGTTATGTTGTGTTGTTATCTTATTAAATTGATGTCTCGGTTTACGTTATGTAATTTTGATGTTGTCTAGAATTGGGAATGTAGAAAAAGTACTTCATTCCCAACAAGTTGCTCCACCTGATATGGCCTTGTTTCGAGGCACTGGGGTCAGCCCGATACAAGGATATGGTTGGCACTATGAAAAATATGTGGTGACAAAACAAAAGGCCTGCATGGTGTGATGAGGAGGAGTGAGCGCTTTGGGAGGCCTACTGGACTCGTCCTAATGTCCAGCAGACTGCGGACCAGAACAGAGAGAACCGACTGACTGAGCCGTCTGAGGGTAAAGGGGTGGCCATTCACCACTATGGGTCGCAAGCTGTTCTTACGCATCACGTGAAATCGATAAGTGTACATATAATTTGTCAGTTTATTCGTACATGTATTTTGCGTTAGTCCACAATGGACCTTTTCTTTATCTACATATGTATACATGATTTTATTCGGATATTGTAGTTTACAATTGTGTCATACACACTTTACTATACAGTCCCTTATAGGGAATTGTATAGACTACTACCATAATCATGCTTTCATCATATATAATTAATGCAAGTAAAATCTTAATGAAATTAGTGAATGACTATATATAGTATGCGTCCCAAAAATAACTATATCATTTGTCATTATCCTACACTTGTAGGTAATTTCTTATTGCTGTCATAAGTCTTCCTTGAAAACTTATTTATATCAAATGTGTGAAACAACAACAACAATATTATTTAAGTTCTAAACTTAAATAATTTATCCAATCCATTCTCAAGATTTTATAGCTTCATGCTACCCTTTTCAAGTCAATGTCTAATGTCGATTTGATATAGGTTGTTGGTTCATCCTTACATGGATGATCATTTAGTCGTGATCCTCCAAGAGGAATCCATACAATCTAATTTGTCACGATAATCCCACACAACCTATGGAGTTTTTAAATTTCACGTCATTGTTCCAGTGTACATCCTGAATGTTTTGAGGTTCTCAAATTTGGTTCTAACCAATTTGATCAATATGCTCAAGAGTTGCATTCAAATGCAATCCTTTAAAGGAAGAACGTCCAATCTCCAATTTGCACCAATTCGTTATATGTATAACCTCATTTCAAAGAGTAGGCTTCTACAATGCTCCCACTAGCTAAGAGCATTGATGATTCTCCCACTTAATCATTTGTCACCTCTAATCGATAAGTCATTTACCTCAATGTTAATTTGTGGTTTTGAGAAACTATTACAAATCCCACAATCTTTAACATCTAAAACAATTTGATATGCCACACATCAATGGATCCTTTAATTACATATGTGGGACAATCCCATTTGTAAATATGTAAT
The DNA here is from genome assembly GCA_026545765.1 of Plantago major. NCBI lineage: Eukaryota > Viridiplantae > Streptophyta > Magnoliopsida > Lamiales > Plantaginaceae > Plantago > Plantago major. The sequence continues at coordinate 28,681,349 of CM048841.1, forward strand.
ATTTAAAACAGTTCAACCATGACTATCATGGTGTTTCTAAAAACTGATTTGATAGGAATCCTATTCGGGATATTTATCGAGTTTTGTTCACATGTATCTTCGAAGAATGTATTGTATGTATCATGTGATATGAGTATGCCCATGTCAAACATGGTCTAACATTCAAAATGAAACTCATCACGAGATAAACGACATCCAATGAGGTCTTATCAAATCCACTATAATGGAACTCGTGGCCTATTATAGCAATCCATTGATTATATCTAAGTATTAATCTCATTGACCTAATCAAAGAGATATCTATACTTCTTATAATATGTTCATTTCCTTCAACGTCGTCACTTTGCATTCCTTAAGGTCTTATGACTAGTATCCTTTCAGATACCCTTGTCTAGACCTAGAGGATCACAAAGGACTAAGTAGATGAGAATGAACTGCCCAATCTTGATTACAAATACATGTACCACATGTGTAAGCTATATCAAGACATTCTTTTGGTCTACATGCTTTCCTAGAAAGTGTTTATCTGTCGTCATAATGAGACACGATTAGCAAGCCACACGTTTCGAAAACAAGTGGTGTCAAGTGATCCAATTTCGCTTGACGTTTGCAAATCCAAATTCATATGTTTATACAGATATACAAAAACCATATAATGTAGGGTATTTGGTTTGTTATCACAGGTCTTATCTATTGCATATTGAAATGGATATTGTCTTTCTTTAGAAACCAATAATCCTTGTTCTCGAAGACGGTAACCTCTATGCCATTTGAGCAACCAATTGGCATGTAAATCCAGTATCGTCTTTACAAGAACGAGAATAATGTTCTCAACTATTTGAAATTTATAGTCCAACAATTTTAATCACACATTCAATATCTATACTGAATTACTTCCCAGAAGTTTGACATTATTATCTCAAAATACAATTTCGCTATCTCAAAATTACAAGCATCCATTGCTTTAATATTTCAAGAACTACATACTTTGCATCATGCATCTATTGTCACTATGATCTAAATAGAACAATTATTCTAACTCATTAAGTAACACTATTGACATCATTCCTATTTTATTTGTAAATCACAATGATTTTAAAAACGGATATTGGAATGATTACAACAAGAAGTATTTGAGATTTTATTTCCGAACAATATTCTCTAAGAATCAAATCTCTCAATTTACCTAATCATCTTCCAGCATATGTGACTATGTGGGAGAATCCCAGATTCAACATAGTAGAAAGATTGTCTATTCTATGTGCTCCCACTGGCTCTGTCAAATTACCGTAATGGTACTTAATCATCATCTCCAATTACAGCACATGCCATGGACATGTCTCTTCTATAATGTTCTCACTTTCTCATATTGCTGGTGTCACTTAAGTATTATACATGTACATATCAAATATGTCTCGTCATCCAAATTGTTCTTGTATAAACATGTCATACATGAAATACTCTAAGTAAATACAAGATGTATTTGGATACGTATTGGTCCAAGACCTTTACTCGATTAATGAACATTAACCGAAATTTACTTCGTAAGTCAAAGATATAATTGGTTATTACATACTAACAATATTCATCTTGTAACAGTTCGCCATTTCTCAACAACCAAATGAAATATAACATAAATAAAGTGGAAATTAAGTTTAATTCTAAATAAACAAACAATTCACAAACATCACATTCAGCGACTAAATAATCAAGGCCTTTTGAAAATTCAGCTCCCACTATTTTCACATACTCAATGACCCAATAAAAGAGTACGAACTATATCGAATATATAGTTATAGTGGCTCAAGATCCACATTCCTACTATTACAGCCCCTGTTATGGCTGATCACTGCAATAGCATAACTGGTAGGTCTCCAAACCAATTGTTTCAATAAAACAACTCTTGGTTGACTGTATCTACTCAGTTTGACGCCCAAATCCACTTCTACAACTATGGCAATATAGAAGTGACTTGAGTAAGCCAAACCATCACACGATAATACAATATTATGAGAAGGTCTTCAACTCGTAGACCGGAGCAAACGTTATGGCGAAGTGCTTTACGGACGACAAGGTTCATCACACAACGCAATTGTGATGGGGACGTCATTGTCCAAGACAAGACTTAATTTTAAAGCGGGGAACATTTAACGGGGTATTTAATCGCTTAAACAAGATCTTAACATGCATGGAACAGATTAATAATTATCTGGGCGCCGTCTACCCAGCCATGCAAAGCGGTCCGACAAGTATTTGGGCGCCGTTTACCTAGCATGCAAAGCGGACTCTACAACTACATAACTTCTAAATAAAATCACATAGACAAGTAGGTCACATAATCACAATGATTATAATAAAGAATTCCAAACGATACAAGTGCATTATACTCCAAGTAATAAATTATAATCGCGAGTTAAAGTTACATAATTAATGAGTCTAACTCAAACTCTAAGTTTACAATCTAATTGTTAGGTTTCAAAAACCTTAAAGTGTCTACAAACATGTTATTAATCATCAAAAGATTAATATAACCCCTTTGACAATGCACATAAACTATTTATGGGTCAATTTAAAGTTTCTAAAACTTCTAGGGGCCTTTCATAATTTCCAGAATCTAAAAATAATTTTCCAAAAATTATTTGGGGCCAATTCGAAATTTTCAGCAAGTTCTGGGCTCAAACGAAATAAATAAACGGACTTTCTACCTAGTTAAAAAGTCCAGGAAATACTTGAATTTATTTGAGCTAAATAGAACGATTTTATACCTTAGTGAAAGATTCAGAAGTGTTTGCACCTTACGGTAAAAGGGACAGATCGCTAAATTGCAATACAAGTCCCTTGGACTTTCTGTTCCCTTTCCAATTACCCAAAACTTTCTAACATTTCAATGAAGTCCCTTTAACTTTCTAAAAGTTACAATTAAGTCCATCAAATTCTCAAAAGCAAGGGCTTTGAGTTTCCAAAAAACTCAAATAAGTCCCTGTAAATCCAATGAGAATTCCAAATTCCACAAATCGATTTCTAAGGTCAATCCAAGCCTCCATAACTCAACTAAGATCAAATCCTAATCTTCATAAACATGTAATCGATCAAAACGACTATTAATTGATCGAAATAAACCTCTAATTTCCGAATCTCAAAAATCGAAAACATGAGTTTTCCAATAAAAAACCCTATATAAATCCCTTGAAAGCTCAACGAGCATAACAATAGATGATTCTTGGACCAAAAACACTCATGAAATTGAAATCCAAGAGAAAGCTTCAAAGCTTTATAATCCACCATTAATGGTGGATGAAGCTTGTGGCTTTCTTTCGGGCTTCAAGAAGAGCATGGCTTGAAGGAATAAGAGGCAGCAGACGACAGTTCGGAGGTGGTGGACGACTGGACGGAGGCCGTGTTGGCCGGAGACGAGCTGGACGGAACAGTTCCGTTCGACTGTTCTGTTACTGTTCGTCGGGTTACTGTTCATTCCAATATTATATCCAATATAATATTATATTCAGGAAGGGGAAAATTACACCAAGTCCCCCTTTTGGTCGGTCCTTTTTATATTTTAAAATTCACAAAGTCTTAGGAGAGACCAAGACTTCATAGAGACGAAAAAGACGGACTTGTTTGCATTTTATCACACTTATTTGTATTTTCTTGGCCATCGTTGGTTTGATTCATTTCATGGTCATCGGCCGATTAATTCATTTCATGGTCAATTTTAAGAACATTAGTCGAATAGGTGAAACGACTCAAATAGGTGAGAACATTATTCATATATTTAAGAACCTTTTTATGTTCATGAACATTATGTAATGTTCCTTTTCGTTTATATGTGAAATGTCTAACATTTATGATATAAGTAGGAACATTATGTATATATAAGTAAGAACATTTTTGTCAATGTTCTCATTTATATAATCAATAGGTGAAAATAGTACCCAAATAGGTGAGAACATTATTCATATATTTAAGAACCTTTTTTATGTTCATGAACGTCATGTAATGTCCTTTTTGTTTATATGTGAAATGTCTAACATTGATGATATAAGTAGGAACATTATGTATATAAGTAAGAACATTTTTGTCAATGTTCTCATTTATATAATCAATGTTCTTCTTTATATGAGCCATGTTCGTGTCATTTAATGAACATTAAATATATAAGCAAGAACATTAACTATATAAGACAGAACATTTATGTCACATTCAATTACATCATTACATATTCAATATCCAAATAACATTGAATAACATTCAATTTCAAGTACAACATGTTCATCACAACAGTTTCAGTGTTTTTTGTTGTTTTACTTGCAGTCGGCATTTGTCGGGATTGACGAATCATTTATCACCTGAAACATTGAATAGTACATTAGTCATATAGTTTAAAACATTTGTAATATAAATAATAACATTACAAAAATAAGACATAACGTAGAACATTGTAGACATCATATAAAACATTGACGTAACACAGTAACTGCATATTTACGAAAACATTGATGTAACAGCGTACAATGCACATTTACGAAAACATTACAAAGATACATATAGAACATTACAGAGATCAGTCAAGAACATCACAGAGATACGAGAAGAACATTACACTCATAACGTAGAACATTGTAGACAGCACATAACACATATTATTAGCAACATTACACATTACATGCTCCATATCACAGATAACATTACATACATAGGCCACAACATTCTACAAATTAGCTAGAACATTTGAACAGTTTTCTATGTGATTTTTTTCAGATCTGTTTTCAAATTTCAACTTCTATTGTGAAAAAATTCATTCATCAATTAATATTTGAATGAAAACATTGTTGAAACTTACATACGAACATAATTTGAGTAGATTGGAGGATAAACAACCAAACCGTAGTAGAAACACCAATTTTCGAGTATAGTTTTATGTACTCTGTTTAGTTGCACATCCGACATATAAGCAAGAACATTACAGAAATAAGTCAAAACATAACACAGATTAGCTAGAACACTTGACACAAAAATTACGCGATTTTCAGATCTGATTCAAAATTTCAACTACAATTGCGAAATAAACACCGATTTCACATAAATTATGTCGAGATCTAGTTGCTTCGTACCCTTTGTGATGTCGATCTTCGATGAGCTTCTCCGGTTGATGTTTCTGAGCTCGATTACATAGAAACCACGTCGAAATTGATATCTTCTAGCTCGATTACATAGAAACCACGTCGACATGGAGTGTTTCGAGCTGTTTTCCGACGAGAATGAGTTGTTTTACGACGAAAGAGCGGTTACAGGCGGCAGGAAGAGAAATTGTAGAGAGAAGATTTTTCAAATTTGGTCGCTTAGGGTTTGTGTGAATTAATGGTGTGATATGGGTTTACTATATATACATACCAGTATGCCATTTGAATACCCACTTTCTGACCCTTGGTTGGGTTGGGGTGTTTTTAGTAGCTTGTTTTTTATTTGGGGTTGTTTTATAATTAATGAAACTTAGTCTCTTAAGTCTTTATCTAAGGGTGGTCTCTCCTAAAACCACCTCTTTAAAATTATGCTTTCCAAACATGGTCTTATTTTTAACCGTCACATTTTCTAGTTTCCGTCTCTTCCCTTTCACGAGCGTCCAATATGCAATATTAATAAATAAAAAATATTTTCAAATAATTTAACGTTAAAATTAAAATAAATTAAATAAAAATCTAATTTTTAAAACTAGTTCTAAAAATATGAACTTATTTACGAAAATGAAATAAAATGATATTTCAAATATAATCTTGCTAAAAATAACAAAAATATTAAAATATACTAGTATTTACTTAGTCTTGAAACATATATAGTTATCGTTTAACCATTTTTTATGTCTCAAGTAAACGTTTCCGGTTCCATTTATACAAATATTTATTCACCATAATATAAAAAAAATCATATCTAATCATAGTATCCATAGAAGCTATTTTCATGGAGCATGAAAATATTAATGTGTTCTATTTTTTCATTATGTTTTGTAAACTTTTGTTATTTCATAATAAACTTTTATATTTAAAATATATATTAAATTTTTTAAGAGGGTTGTTTGCAATTTTTGTTGGTAAGTTTGAAAATAGAAAAAAATTATAGGGAGTAAATACAAATTGTTTGGATCAATTTTGTAATAAAATGAAAATTTATAACAAAATTGTAAATTGTTTAGAAGTTTAAATTAAGGATGTGTTTGGCAACAATTTGAATTTTGGACTGTTTTGTAATTGATTTTTTAATTTTTTCCTATGGTGTTATTGTTAGAATCAGAGGGATCAAAGTGTTATTACGAAATTTATCAGGGGGACCTACTGTAATTCACCCATAAATAAATCATGTATAAATTAACCCACGAAAATAATACGCAAAATAAGATCATATACCTTAATCAGAACCGATCTCTGATATCACTCTTGGGTTTTTCGGGAAAATAACCTCTAAGGTAACGCAACGCAAAGTTAAAATTTTTACCAACAATGAATAACTGATAAGCTATACAGATACTTATAATTGCAATAACATAAATCGAAAGCTTACTTGCTACGGCAGTAGTTTAAGCTTCCTTGATCCTGATGCATTGAACAGCGAAACCCTAGATCCGGTTGTTTGTATAAGGGGTCGACCTTAGTTGATCCACAATAATTAAGCACCAAAAGCACTTGAGCACAATCTCGTCTATTGTTGGATTTTCCTTTGAAGAATTGTTAGGATATTCTCCTAAGAGAAAATTCTACATAAACTATTTATAAGAATTATTGGAATCCGTGAGAGACTTCATTAATTGAATTCTCTATTGTGAATTCATCTGATGAATTCTGGTGTAGTAAATTATGAAGGGGATGGATCTATTTATAAGGTGTCAATAGGCTTCAAAAGATAAAATACCAAAACAAAGAAGAATGGAGAAAGGAAAGAATTAATGAGCAAGAAAAGCTGTAAGAACCATCCAGAAGCCCGGGGCACGTGTTGGGTGAATTCATCTGATGAATTCTGGTGTAGTAAATTATGAAGGGGGTGGATCTATTTATAAGGTGTCAATGGGCTTTCAAAAGATAAAATACCAAAACAAAGAAGCAATGGAGAAAGGAAAGAATTAGTGAGCAAGAAAATCTCTAAGAACCATCCAGAAGCCCAGAGAGCGTATCCAACACGCGCCCCGTTATTATTCAGTCTGGCGCGTGCACTCGCGTGCACTGCACGCGCCAGTCTTCTCACCACGCGCCAGCCCACAGGCTATCCGGCCCAACAGTCTGTACTTTCCCCTCTTGTTTATATTTTGGGCCTTTGGACTTAATTCCAAATCCGTCCAAGTGCACATCCTTATAAATAACTAATTGAGTCCAAATAAATTCAATTTAACTCAATTAAATATTTTCTATCAAATAGAAAAATTCTCCATTAAATATTTTTAATCCAATAATATATTTAATTCAATCAAATGTTGAATTAAATTAACATTTAATTTTTTTCTATCAAATATAAAATCCTTCATAATGTAAATTAAATATCCATAGTCCAATTAGATATTTAATTAAATTAGATGTTCAATCTAATTAACATCTAATTAATTTCAACATACGATTGATGCAACAATTACTATATTGTGTGATCCTTAGGGCCTTATGTATAGAAAGCACTAATCAAATTAAGGTCTGGACGAACTCCTAGACGATTCACTGGACATTCTTGATACATAAGGATATTTGTGAGGACTTATACAAACTCCCTGAAATGTAGAGCTAATGATGATACGATCCCTTCATTCACGAATACTCGATTAAGTCTAGAACTTGATATTGTGTCTGTTCCAATAACTTAATCAATATCTCTCAATCGTATTAGTTGATCCTTGATATATTCGAACACCATTTCGAATACATATCCAATGCATTGGCCAATGACTAACGATCAACTAAATATGAGAAGTAGATTATTCTCTCAAATTCTATTACGAGGAATGAATTCTATCTTCGCTCAACTACGACTTCCATATGCTCCATGATGTACCCAGCGCACGCCATATCTACCCCTTAGGAGTGCAAGCGTTGGTCGTGACCAAAGTACATCACTTCACATATGAATTCGTATTGACCTCAAGTTGAAAGACTATTACATCACCATACATGTCGATACTTCCATAGACACATAAATAGAATACATAAAATGGTTTCTCGGTAGGGTATACCAACACTCTCTAAAGTGTCCATGTGTTCATCATGAATAACCGAGTTATTCGTAGTTGTGAGAACCACTACATCCATCTAAAGATATGATGCAGACCACATGCCAATCTTCAATATCCCATGGATATTATGCATCATCGATATACCATTCTTGATGATCATTGATTGGGGCGATTTAAGAGCTTATGCTATATCACTCAAGATCTCACATTCTTAGTGACAACATTAAACTCATGGGAACATGTGTATAAATGAATGCAGACAAACAGACAATAAAAATTTAAATACTGTAATGCCAATATATGTATATGTCCATATATACATTATAATTACATATAACAATTACATGCAAATACTGAATGTGAATAAGTATATTTGTCCCCAATATGATTGTCTCTAAGACATCTATACCTTCACCCCCAACCCCCCTCTATTGTAATGCTGACGACTACTCAATGCTAATCTACGTGATTGTCGTTTGAAGGACCGTCAAGATACGTATCATAAACCATGACGCAGTTAGTCAAGATACTCCGCGCTCTCCAATGGTTACTTATGTCATGTAGGTAGCTCCACCATACTTGATGTGACAACGAAATGTGCGATTTTACCTACTTTTAGACCCTCATTTTTTGCCCAAGATTCAATATTTATATTATATTATGGCCAATTACCAACTTCTTGTGTATTTTGTAGGGCGCGATCGTGTTTTCAAGGAATTACACGATTTCCGGTGCCAAAACGTCATAGTGCGAAATCGAGATGAATAAAGAAATACGCTGATTTGCCCATGCACGGAGTTCAAGGTGTCAAAACATGACATGTGACCAACTGATGCGAAGATAATTTAAAATGCCGCAACATTGTAGAATACCACTTTACGAGGAAACGAAGTTATGAAGCCCGAATTTGAAGAACGGAGAAAACAGATTCGAACCTACAGAGATCGAAGCTCTGCGGTCACTAGGCCTACTGTGGTCACCAGGTGACCGCAGTGAGGGAACATTCTAGAAAATAGGCCTTTTCTGGCCTGTTAGGCTAGAGCCCGCCTTTCTACCTTCATTATACATCATGTGTGGCCAAAGCATGGATTTTTCTGTATAAATAAGTCCTTTGGCCTCTCATAATCTACAACGCAATCAAGAAGCTCTCTTGAGAGAGAACTAGTCACCAGGGAAGTGAAACCCCAAAACCGCTGAACCTTGGCCGTCAGCAACAGCAAGGCGGAAACCTTAGGAGCACCACGAACACATCAAAGACTAAGCTTTCCTTTTCTCTGTTGCTCTTTTCGATTTTACATGTGTTCTGTCAGTTCGATTATGAGTAGCTAAACACTTATTGTAAGGGCGAACCGCCGAAACTCTGCTATGCTATTCTTTTATATACCGTGATATATTAATTGAATGATTATTAGACGTAGTTCTTGATTGTACAACTCTATACGTCATGACTCTCTTTATTTACTTACGTATTTATTGAGATACTAGAGGAGTCCATTATTAAGGCGCTAGTTGAGGTATTCAATTTATTGTTTATCTTGTCTGGGAATGAGACGAGATGAACTGTTGAGTGACACAACAGTTTGTTGAACTGAGTGGGGGTGTTGGTATCGACTGCGCCTTGGTATTTAGCATTATGCCCCGTTTTCGTTAGAGGAAATAGAGTAGTTTGATAATCAGAAAGTTGGGAATAGCATAGTAAGAGCTAGCTGGGGATCCTTTACACCTTCCCACCCATTGATAACAAAACCGTTAGAAGTCATCTGCTATATAAACTAATTGTCTGCCAACTGCATGCAAACCGCTTTCGTTACTTGTTTGTTCCTATGCTAAGTGTCCGTGGAGAACGACACCCCGAGTTAACTTTCTGCTATTTTGTAGATTTGAGAACTTCCGACGTAATATAACTTTAATCTTTGACTGTATTAGGAGTTGCAGGCATTACAACGATATTAAGACTCTTGAGTGGAATACTTGCATGAGTATAAAAAAGATGACAACAAAGAACAACCACGATATCACGTCTAAAACTAATTCATCAAATATATCAAATATATTGAGCAATACAATAGAATTTGGCTGTAACGCCCCAAAGTTTCAAGTCAAGTCCAAAGAGATTAAAGGGATCTAGAACGCTACTCATACCAACAAGGTGCACCTTCTTTTCGGGAATCCATCCATAAGAACTCCAGAGTTAAGCGTGCTTGCTCTGGAGCAACCTTATGATGGGTGACCAACTGGAAAATCTCCCGGTTCGTGCACGAGTGAGGACAAAGTGCCGGGAAAGGATTTGTGTTGGTACAGTGGGTTCAACATATCACCCGGAGAGCTGCCCATGAGTGACCGCGCTGGCCTATTAGGGGTCCGGGTCGTTACATTGGCGGTTCGCCTTTACGAAAAGGTTTAGCTACTCATAGCAAGAGTAGTAAACATAGTATCAATATTAATAATACAATGCGAAAGGATTGTTGAGAAAGGATTGTTGATGATGGTTGCGTTCTTCGTTCTTCAATGGTTGTGAGGGCTAGGGTTCTTCGATTAAGGTTTTGGAAGTAGGTTCTTCTCTTGTATCTTGTTGCACTTCAAGAGAAGTATGTTTATGATTTTGAGAGGGCCAAGTATGGCTTATATAGTGGTTTATGACAGATAATTTCGTGCATAACAATCCATAAGAGGTGGTGGATCACGGGCCCAAACATGTGCAAACTTGGCTCGGCAAAAGTGGGGAGCAGCAGCCTCTCTGCAGCTGCACGTGCGGCCCTGATGTTGCCCTGCTTCGGAACAGCTTCCTTCCCATGTCATTTTCGGACATCCAAATTTTGTTATCTTGAAAAGTGGTCTTGTACAAGTTTTAGTACTTCGAATAAGCTTCGCAATGGTGGGTCCCCTGCCTTCATTCGATTCTTCTAGCTCCTTGTACCGTTGTACGAATTGATGACCGTCTATCGGTATTTTCTCTTATTAAGCATATATCTTTGTTTTAGCTCCAATAATCGCCATAATCTCTTCACTTTGCATATTTGTACCTCGTGAATCATCAAAACAGGTAATTAGGCATAAAATGACAGTAATACTTAAGATTGTAGCTAAAACGACGGGTGAAAGTAGCCTGAAATCACACATTTCATGGCTCATCAATTAACAACTGTGACAACATACGTATTCGCCTTAGATTGTAATCCGTTGTGTCTGATCATCACTATTGTGTTCCATCCCTTTATATTTGTCAAAGAAAGCTCTTGTTCTTCATTTTCTTAGTTGTTTCCTTTAGATATCAATTATTCAAACTCTATGTGGTTTTTACAAACCTTTATTATGTAATTCCATAACCAAACGATTTGCTGATTAGTTCGAGAGAACGATCTCGTAGTTTAAAGCTTGTCTACTCTTCACTACTTTAGTTACTTTTTATTTAATCAATTTTGAGCACATTAGTACGGTTGGCTTTCACTAGCTGACTGTGTTTCTTTCCCATTCACCAGTTATAGAGCGCGTGAATGTTTTTTATATTCTTGTTGATTTCTTTTTGGTGTTTATGTTTTCAATATCTGCAAATGGATTTCTTTAGAAACTACTTTGTTTCATGATAGATCCAATATATGATTCACGTATTAAAAAAATATTGTCATAAAAGAATAAAACATTATAATGTACCTGCTACACACATAAAATTAAAATTTAGTTCATGAATATTAACACAAATAAAATTATTCCTATCAAATATGTGATTATTATGCTGGAAAATTGAACATACATGTTCAACTGTAAACAACATTAAAAAAAATACCAAATCAATAGAAGGAAAAATGCGAAATCTTGAATAAGGAGATGCCCTTGTTGGTCACTTCTATGGTGGATAGTTATTTCTTCCTATTATATTATACTTTAAAAGATGGTGATTGTTGCTTGATTTATCATCAAATGATAGAAATACTAGCAAATAAGATCAATGATTGTGAATGCCTTTATCAATGTTCACTTTCTTAAGGATGCCAAAGTGTACTCTGCATAAAGGTCCCTGCACAATTCACCAAATGGATTATATATGTTAAAGGAAATAGTGTAAATATTCCAGAATACTTGAATTGAACTAGTGAAATCTAAACAAGAGATGTATGTAAGAAGTCGATACATTGAGTATTGAATTGCCTCCAATGCAGTGGCTGAATGCAAAAATTCATCCACGGCAACCTCTTTGTTCTCATTTTTCTTGTCTAAATAACTTAGTTATGGAAAAATATTGTGATAAGCATGACAAGATAATTGAGAATATAAAACTAGGAGGATACAATCTTCAAAGAATCGTTTGATTTCCAAGAGCCGGTGAGGTGGTAGCTCACTAACATCCTTGAAATGGCGATATTCAGGATCATCAGCACACACTGCAATAATCTTATCATCCTTCTCTCCCTGAGGGACAATAGTTCCAGTTCCAAACACTTTAGATGGATAATATAAATGTATTATAGAATTTTGTATAAATTGGAGTTTCAGATGAGATGGAATTATTAGAAAATCATCTTCATTTTCTTAATTGGTTACACAGTACAATTTAGATATTCGTGAGCTTAGTTGTACCTGATCAATCATAGGCATTAGTCCAATCGCTCTAGCTCGAAGGAAGCAGCCAGGAACAACAGGTTCCTAAAATGAAGAATAGTTTATAGCATTGGACTTGTGGAAAAGATGAACAGAATATTGATTAATAATAAATTAATACATATACCTGCATAATGACCAGTACATCCATTGGGTCATTGTCTTCACATAGAGTTCGAGGAATAAACCCATAATTATGAGGATAGACCACAGAAGAATACAATACGCGGTCAACCTGTTTATTTTTTTGAACGTAACGATAAATCATGTTATGATGCGTATACTTTATGAAAACAAAAATATAAATACTAGACCCTTAGTATAATTTATCTTACCTTGGTAAGACCGGTCTTCTTATCCAGTTCGTATTTCACTTTACTTCCTTTTGGTATCTCAATCACCTTACCAAGTATTAAAATACGTTATTTCAAAGTTTACTAAGAGGTTTCACACCCAGTGTTAGTAACTAAAGAAGTCATAAATAAAAGATAAGTACTATAAGCATAAATTTTTAAAACTATTTTCTACACTATATGTTCATAATATAACCATCTCCAACAAGAAAAAAAGACAATGATTAATAAAAAAAAAATCATGAATCGTATATAGGACGTACAACATTGATAATGTCTGGTGCTCCAGGACCTGCAAAATGATTTTTTTATGATATACATCAATACTATAATTGGGAAAAAAAAATTATCATTGGCCTTTTCAATTAGTTGATCGTACCGATTTCAAGGTCATGCCATGAATGTGCAGCAACTGATCTTCTGGACAAAGATGAGAGAATTCTCTCATTTAGCCGTGGTGCGGCCCTTTGGGGCGAGCTTTCCATCTCATCACTCATGTTTTCCTGTACATCCCGAAACATATTATACATGTACTCCCCCAATCCGTGTCAAATATGCAATTTCTTTCAAAAATCATTTTAAGAAATTGTTAATGTAAAATAAGTAAAACTACATATAAGTGCTCTGTTAATGTGGAGAATGGCCAGCTAGATATCTATGTAAATATTTGTAACAAGATTAGTACTTATTTAGTCACATAGGGTACTTAACATTTTGGGAAGTGTATATTTCCAATAGCATTTAAAATCAATTTAGAATTTTTCATGTTACAAATAGGGTCATTGGAATAATTCTTTTTTCATACTTCAAATGAAAATTTATTAATTAATTATTGTTCTTTAGGCCATAAAGCAAACATGAACTACAACTCTTTTCCTACATTCGAGTTGACCATCGTTTCACATGTGTAGCCTGATAGGGGTCTGTACATCGTGAAATTTATTTCTCCCTCACAGCCATTCATTGATGGAGACGTACAAAGAAGTCTATTATGGTAGTTCATGTATGCTAGCAGCCAGAAAATGATTGGTTGCATAATTGATTGTTCAGGATTTCTTGCAAAATTGATTGTTTAGTAAACCACTTGGGAATACAATTGAAGTTACAAGTGTAGAATGAAATTGATCATCCATTTGTCATGGATAAGGTATAAAATGAGCCATAAAAAAATGAAAATTAGATATGCATTTACTGAAATACTCTATATGTTTGCCGCTTTCTTCCTCTTCTTCTCTAATTCACTAAAGCATTGTCTATACGCTACTATACTAAAATAAAATATATTTTTAGGTATTAAGCCCATTTCAAACCAGAAAAAAGAACCAAAACATCTTATAAGTTCCGATAATGGGTTCTAGCCAATGGACCATGAAAATAAAAACAATGACCTTTCAGATTCATGGTTTATTTCCGTACATGAATTGTACCCCACCCAGCTGAAAATTAATTGAAAACAATACCTAGAATAATATTCTCAATTTTTTTTTGTTGAATAAAAATATGCATCATGAGTACCGAATTATCGATATTATAAAGAGGATATTATTTAGTGCAAATAATATGTTTTTCAAGGTATATACAGAAATCTAGATAAATAAAAAATTGACAATATAAATATAATAGTGTTCATGCAATTCATTTTCTTCTTAAGAATAATATATTTAACATTACATTATCACCTATTACAAATTAGAGAACCCCTACAAATTATCATGCATATACCAACTAATTAAGCATGTACCTCTTCCTCCTTACCACTCTGCCACTCTTATGAGTCTCAACTATACAATACAACTACAATTAATTAATTTTTAATTTGATTCAACTGCACGATAATGATTGATGTATAGCTTTTTATACGCTTGTAATGATCAAGAAACAAAAATAATTTCTACAATATCCCATCAAAATTATACAAATTATTTCATAAACTAACACTCTCTTGGAGAAAATGTACGTATACAACATACTTTTAGAATAATGATAAAAGAGGTATGATTCACGTGGACTTCATCAATACGAAAATCATGGCATAATTAAAGAAGTTATGAGATAATTCTTATAGTTGTCGAAACGATTCGTCCATAAAGAGGCAAGACTATTTTGTTAACATGTAAGAGGAAGTAACCATTCAATTGCATATGGTATAAAGAACAGTTAAAGGAAGAAGAAAAGTAAAAAAAAAAAAAATACCTTAAAAAAATCTAGAAAAGGGGAAAAGTAACCCTATTGATCACATCATATTTTTCTTATGATACATATTTATAAAGAAAAAAAAATGAGGATTGTGAGTAATTCTCAACACGTGTATGTCTAAGTTATTTATCCACCACATCCTAGTGTCACATCCGTCCTTTTTGGAAGCACTCGCCATACACCTCTCTACTAATCTTCTAAATAAAGAGATCAAGTTGGTATGAAATTTGGTTACCTCAAGAATTTTAAATTTTCTCTATTCTTGTGCACGCGATATATACTTCAATAACAATTAGTACAATAATATAATTTTTTGTAATAAATTATTTTACACTTAAATTGTTTAAACTTTAACCCCCCCCCCCCCCCCCCCCCCCAAACAATGAAGCGATTAGCTTGGTAACTTAAGATCCAACCAAACAAGTTTTAGCATTTGTTAAGTGTAAAACAAGTTCTATAAGAGACATACTCGATCTTATTGCAAGAGACCTACAAGTTTAGAAATGAATACAAGATTCATAAGATAGCCCATTTAACCCATTCACATACAAATTGCAGTTTCTACCCGGCTTGATAGGATAAACCCACATACTATTTCAGTTTTTTTAAATTGAACGTTCATCTACAAGAAGTTAAGGCTCCTTTAACCATCCTTGGATGGATTCATCATGGGACTCTCGTCGACATATTCTAAAATATTCCAAATGAGTTTTATATATATATATATATATATATATATATATATATTTATGTCTCAGCAGTTCCTTTTTTTTTTTTTTTTTTTTAAGAGCCGAAGCTTAAATTTTATTAATAAGGGAAAGACAAACACGGGGGAATATAGGAACCCGTGAATATAACAAGCTAAGAAATACTCCTACAAAGGAAACAACCACCAACACAAAAAAGCAACTAGAAAAAAACCAACTAGCTAGCTCACAAGGGACACAACATATCCAACCCAAGCTTGTTTCGATTGTTATTTGACTTGTTTTGTAGCGATTGAGATTTGGAGAAGTCCATATTCGTGATTATTTTGTGTTGGTTTAGATATGTTATTTTTTTAGATAAGTTAAATCTTAATTCCTGACGATTTTTAAGGAATTTTATATGTTTCACGTACGTTGTTGCTATTATTCGTAAAATGTAAATAATCAACATTTAGAAGATTGAGCATTTTCACAAAAATGTTAAACAATTAAGCTAAATTTTATTTTTAACTCAATATTGAGAACATCTGATTGCTGCATGTACGACTATAGAGATCAAAATTTTACGACAGTAAATCCACTTCGAGCCCGTGCGGGTTTTATCTCTTTCACACCTATAAATACATCATTAGGGTTTCTCAAAGATAGATAAACTGAGTAACATGATTTAGAGATTAGCTTCATGCACATCACTAGTGACTTACGAAGACACCTAGCCACCATAATCGTTGATGAGTCGATATTTCTTCGTCTCATCTTGTCGTTTTTACCGTCTTTCTGACGTTCTCAAGTTTACTTTATATTTATTTTATTAGGATTTTGTTACATTTCGTATTTTGTGTGTTTTGTAGGTGTTTGTGCAAATTGCATGATTGGAGGCAAAATAATTCATTTTCTATGCATTTTCAGGAAGACGGAGTTCCAAATTTCCAATACCTTAGACATGCGTCAGGAGCGAGATGGGAGCACAAAAATGCCACATTTCCAAATTTTATTTTATCCGTTTTGAGTCTGTGTTTAGGCGAACGCCAAAACGATTTTGGCGTTAGCCAAAACATGTTGTAGTATAAAACTCCCGTCTGAACGTTTTTTATCACATCTTTTTTTCTTCTTTTGTTCTCAACACTAGAATCTTCCCCCAATCAATTTCCTCTCTTCCAATTGGGAAAATTGAACCGTTCACTTTGTAATTCAGCTAGAGATTAGCTATTAGGTGAAAAATTCGTTGCTTTCTACCTATTGCATTCGAGATTGTTCATCTTCTACATAGGAATTTTGACAACTTCGGTAACTTTGTATCAAACTCATTTATTCAACCATCTGATTTTAATGGTAGTACTGGTGTTAGTTTGTTTGCCGATACAGCTGGTGATTGGGATGAGGAATTAGTTAAGCATGTTTTCTGGGACGTGGATGTGTCCCTATTTCACAAATTTCCATTTCTTTACATGATATGGAGGAGACACAGATCTGGCACTATTCGAAATATGGATTCTATTCAGTCTGGAGCGTTACTTTTTAGCTCGATCTTTGAAGAAAGCTGAAGCTGCGTCTTGCACTAGTTCTTCTAGTTTTGGTGAAACTATCGACTGGAACTGGATCTAGAAAATTAAGCTACCTAAGAAGATCAAAGTTTTTTTTGAGGAGAATGTTGAAACGCTCACTTCCTGTTTCGACTGCTCTTTGCAATAAAGGGATAGAAGTGGATGTGTCATGTTCTGTGTGTAAATTGGAGGATGAATCTTTACTCCATATTTTTAAAAATTGCACCTATGCTAGACTCTATTGGGATGTGATGCATTTACCACATTCTATTATCTCTGTGCATTCCTCGAACTTATCAGATTCAATTGAAAAGGTGGGTAAGAAGACTACCCAGGAAGATTTTGAGTTTTTCATCACCTCATGTTGGAGTATTTTTTGCCACCGCAACAAGATTATACATGAAGCCTCAAACTATGACGCCCGGGAATCTGTCTCTTTTCTGCAGCAGTATATCCTCTAGTACTAGGAAGCTCAAGCTTTTTCAAATCATCCTCGTCCACCAGAAATCCAACAGTCTTGGCAACAACCAGGTAATGGGAACCTCAAGGTGAATTATGGTGCATCTTTTAAGCAGCAAGTACGAAAGCTAGTGTGAGAATTGTGGTAAGGAGCAACCATGCACTGTAGTAGCATGGAAAAGGTGTAGTTTTCAACATAATCTAAATGCAGAAATAGTCCAAGCCTTTGCTGCCATGGGTGCCACTATTTTAACTTATGATCTGGGACTATGAGACGTGATTTTTTAGGGGGACTGCTTCGGGGTGGTCTTATAGCTTCATGATTCTAATCCATCTTTTCCCGCAATTGGGAACATCATCGAAGAATCAAAGAACCTTTCTCTGTATTTTCATTCAGTTTCTTTTACGTTTGTTAGACATTGTGGTATTAATTTAGCTCATGCTTTAGCCAATATTGTTCGGACTGATGGTTTTGGTTGTTCAGATCTTCATGCTGCGACTTCGTATGTATGTTATGATAGTAGAGTTATGCCCATAGAGCGAATATAAATTGTAATAAGCCGTATTTCAGTAGCTAAAGTAAACGAATTGTATAATACAAATCCCTTGCTCGTGTTTATTCTGAATTTATATATGAGATTAGACACTTAGACATATATCTTGAAATCCAAATGTACATCATGCGACTTTCAGTCCAATATACAATGGATTAGACTTGAAAGGATAATGTACATTAAACAACTCACGGCGGTGTCATATCCTAAGGATTGGAATATGAGGATATAATCGTTAGTTTAATTCTCGACCAAATTAGTGGGTTGGCTTGTCCTAATTAGTGATCCCGAGTGATCGAACATGAATTACACTTGTATGATTTCAGGATAAGTCATACATGACTGGACACGGTGAGAAGCGAACATTCACTAACCAATACCGTTGAATAAGGTGTAGTGATTAGCTCAATATTAGTATCATCACCGATGATAAGATGCGACGGATCTTAACTAGTCTTCACATGGACAAACTAATGCGCGTCTCTATTTGACTTTGGGTTGATCTATGGGTGAAACAGTCCTACGTTACCTGGGTCACTTTGTTTAACGTAGACGGGAATGTATGTGAAAGAACTGGATTCACTACTCCGTGAAAAGAGAATAAAAGTTAGACACCCATGCTAAGTTGGTTTAGGGTTGCAAGTAGAGCTCATGAGCTCAAGTTCCCTTAAATGAAATTTGGACTCCTTGTATAGAACCAATGGTATTCATGGATAAAGAGGTAATCGAAACAAGGTCAATGTATTTGCCTATATTCGAATTTCGAGTCAATTGTGAAGGATCTTATATATACGTAAATAGTTTAACGAGCTTGTCTATAGTCGCGGGCATTCTGATACTATTATCAACGGACTACAATGATTTGATCTTGTAAGATATTTTACATCTTAGGGAGTGCAACTTCACAAGTTTAGGTGGAGTCTTGTTGATGTTTAACACGAGGGTCTTGCTACATCCCTAGGTCCGGGATAGGAAACATACGTGTTTGAAGCCCAAAAAGATGCTAGGCCCATCGTCCTCTTTTGCACAACCTTTACTGGATAAGTAGTAATGACAAACCTCATTTAATATTCGTTTAAATGTTTGAAAGAAGTGTAGTACTTTGAATGATGTATGATTCATTCACATTTAGACTCGGAAAGTCTAAGATGTAATTAATAGGAACATCGGGATATATTATGGGACATAATTAAAGTAGAGGGACAAAATTGCAATCTACCAAAAGTTGTAATTATGACACGTGAGATATATTATTATGTTTAGATTAATAATATAAGTGTCATATATACTTAGGGAAAAGTCTATGACCGTTTTTGGGATCATTGGAACACTTTCGAGTATACTAGAAGGTCCAGGAACTAATTTGCAAATAATGAAAGTTTCATATTTTGCGAATGTGGCTAATGAAATATGTCATTTGGATGATGAAAAGAATATTTGATCAAGAACATATGGTTTAAAAGTGTTAGGGTTGTTGTAAAAACTTTTCTGGTGGGTCACTTTTAACATGTTTCTAAAGTATTTGGGCCAATGTGCAATTTACCAAAGTTGGGTTTATAGTGCACGCAAATTAATATGAATTTATTAATTTTCAGCATTGGAAAAGATATTAAAGATTTGTGGAAAGATCTAGTTTCACTTGAATTGGAATTTTACCTTTCTTAGGTCTCCTAATTGAGAGAAACTAGGAGAACAAATCTTCTAGCCCAATTAACTCAATATGGCCGACAACATTGTCCATGGGAAGAGATTTTCTCTTCCCAATTCTATATACACACAGCTAAGGTCATTGTGAAAGATTGCTCATTCGTAATAGTCTCATCTCTAAAGAGCTATTATTCTATTCTCTCTTTCTCTTGAGCATATATTTTCACCTTGAAACCCTAGTCTTCTTTCTTACTTCGAATATCATTTGTTAATGTCCACACTATAACCTCTTTGTGTTAAACAATTGGAAGCTAAAGTAAGACGAAGGTCTTGATCACGATACACAAAGGAGGAAGACGAAACTGAAGTTCCATCCCCCTATTCCTGTAAAATCCCGAAAATTTTATTGGACCGTCTATTTGAATTTAATTTGGAGACGATAAATTATATGGACTCGAGTGGATACATGAGATTTGGTTAGCCACTATTTTATGCACCATTAAATACGGGCTATGATAATTTTATTGGATTGGATTTGGACCGAATTAAAAGCCCAAAATAGTTTACTAAAGAGTTATTGGTTATGTAGGCCCGAGCTTGTATGGATTTGTAAATAAATTAGATGGATGCTTCTTAGGTTAGCGTTTTCTTTCGGTCGGTCCCAATTCATCAGATTATCAAGCTTTCCTGGACTAAGGCAATTGTGAGGTAAGGTATTGTACCTTCTTGGTTTGTCTTTAGTGAGATTGGTTAGTACTGTACGTGGGGAGTTCTTGGATTTCATGAGGATAATTGGTTTCTAAGATAGTGGACTTTATCTTGTATTGATTTTGTTCTCTTGGTTGTATTATTGAGGTAGACCAAGCATTCGAGAGTTGGATTGAAGATATTGGTTTTGCTCGGTCAGCGAGTAAGGCTTGGTTAGAGGCGATTGGTTTGTCGAGGTAAGGGGGTTCCTTTGACACTTTTACTTGTATTTTATTGTTATCGTATATATACATATTGTTTTAATGTTTGCCAACTTGTGACTATTATATCAAGAAATGGGACTTGTATAAATAGTCTTTTCGAGGTTTGGTGAAGTTTTATCGAAAGTGATATCAGAGCCTAGGTTCCGGTTTGTTGGGTGTAGGTCCCAGTTTTGAATATGTGAAGTGCCGATTTGGATGAAGGGAAAAATCGAGGAGTTAGGTTAGAATCTTGAGGAGCCTAGGTTAGTCTTTTTGAAGTTTATGATTTTGAGTTGAAGGAAAAGTGGTGGAGGTACAATGTTTCGATTTGTTGGGTGTATGAGTGATTGGTTTGTGTTGATTGGGAGATGGTGTTGGTTTTCACGTAGTATGGTGCTTCTGGATGTGATACCAAAAACAGTATTGGAGTTAAGTTATGAACAATGGACTTATAAATGATATTTTTGGACCGGGTGAAAGGTAATAAGATTGATGTGGAGACTTGAAAGGTTATAAAATTGGATATTTGTGAGATTGGCGCAGTGGAAGCGTAGTGGAGATAAGTTTCCAGGAGAAAACTTCTTTTAAGGAGGGGAGGATGTAAAATCCCGAAAATTTTATTGGACCTTCTATTTGAATTTAATTTGGAGACGATAAATTATATGGACTCGAGTGGATACATGAGATTTGGTTAGCCACTATTTTATGCACCGTTAAATACGGGCTATGATAATTTTATTGGATTGGATTTGAATCGAATTAAAAGCCCAAAATAGTTTACTAAAGAGTTATTGGTTATGTAGGCCCGAGCTTGTATGGATTTGTAAATAAATTAGATGGATGCTTCTTAGGTTAGCGTTTTCTTTCGGTCGGTCCCAATTCATCAGATTATCAAGCTTTCCTGGACTAAGGCAATTGTTAGGTAAGGTATTGTACCTTCTCGGTTTGTCTTTAGTGAGATTGGTTAGTACTGCATGTGGGGAGTTCTTGGATTTCATGAAGGATAATTGGTTTCTAAGATAGTGGACTTTATCTTGTATTGATTTTGTTCTCTTGGTTGTATTATTGAGACAGACCAAGCATTCGAGAGTTGGATTGAAGATATTGGTTTTGCTCGGTCAGCGAGTAAGGCTTGGTTAGAGGCGATTGGTTTGTCGAGGTAAGGGGGTTTCTTTGACACTTTTACTTGTATTTTATTGTTATCGTATATATACGTATTATTTTATTGTTTGCCAACTTGTGACTATTATATCAAGAAATGGGACTTGGTATAAATAGTTTTTTCGAGGTTTGGTGAAGTTTTATCGAAAGTGGTATCAGAGCCTGGGTTCCGGTTTGTTGGGTGTAGGTCCCAGTTTTGAATATGTGAAGTGCCGATTTGGATGAAGGGAAAAATCGAGGAGTTAGGTTAGAATCTTTGAGGAGCCTAGGTTAGTCTTTTCGAAGTTTATGATTTTGAGTTGAAGGAAAAGTGGTGGAGGTACAAGGTTTCGATTTGTTGGGTGTATGTGTGATTGGTTTTTGTTGATTGGGAGATGGTGTTGGTTTTCACGTAGTATGGTGTTTCTGGATGTGATACCAAAAGCAGTATTGGAGTTCAGTTACGAACAATGGACTTATAAATGATGTTTTTGGACCGGGTGAAAGGTAATAAGATTGATGTGGAGACTTGAAAGGTTATAAAATTGGATATTTGTGAGATTGGCGCAGTGGAAGCGTAGTGGAGTTAAGTTTCCAGGAGGAAACTTCTTTTAAGGAGGGGAGGATGTAAAATCCCGAAAATTTTATTGGACCTTCTATTTGAATTTAATTTGGAGACGATAAATTATATGGACTCGAGTGGATACATGAGATTTGGTTAGCCACTATTTTATGCACCGTTAAATACGGGCTATGATAATTTTATTGGATTGGATTTGGACCGAATTAAAAGCTCAAAACGGTTTACTAAAGAGTTATTGGTTATGTAGGTCCGAGCTTGTATGGATTTGTAAATAAATTAGATGGATGTTTCTTAGGTTAGCGTTTTCTTTCAGTCGGTCCCAATTCATCAGATTATCAAGCTTTCCTGGACTAAGGCAATTGTTAGGTAAGGTATTGTGCGTTCTCGGTTTGTCTTTAGTGAGATTGGTTAGTACTGCACGTGGGGAGTTCTTGGATTTCGTGAAGGATAATTGGTTTCTAAGATAGTGGACTTTATCTTGTATTGATTTTGTTCTCTTGGTTGTATTATTGAGGCAGACTAAGCATTCGAGAGTTGGATTGAAGATATTGGTTTTGCTCGGTCAGCGAGTAAGGCTTGGTTAGAGGCGATTGGTTTGTCGAGGTAAGGGGTTTTTTTTTTATACTTTTACTTGTATTTTATTGTTATCGTATATATACATATTGTTTTAATGTTTGCCAACTTGTGACTATTATATCAAGAAATGGGACTTGGTATAATAAGTCTTTTCAAAAGGATCAAGTATGTGAATGCCCAAAATTGTGTTTCTATGATGCATGTGATGTGTGATAAAAATATGTTTCTGTTACATGGAGAAATGAAATATGTTTTAGCTCTCAGTTTTGCCTACGTTCTGTACTGATCTCTTATGAGGGTTTATTGGCATAGAAGTATACTTCCTATTGTTTACCGTTCCTTTCATGGGAACCTCTTATTGTTTCTGTTTAGGAAACCTCATTATGTTTCCTTTAGAAACCTCTTTCTTATTATGTATGCCATCTTCCCTGCCACAGGATCTAATAGTGGCCTAGTGTAATTCTGATTGAGCTAAACTACTGTCTTACTGTTTTGTGAAAGTACTCCATGTTCTGATTTTGGATATGTGAATTGTTATCGTGTGTATATAAATATGTATGTTTTACTATGTTGCTTGATCTGGTAGAAGTGTCATTGAGGCTCACCCTTTCCCTCCCCCCCCCCCCCCCCCCTTAGATGTTTAGTGAAGTGACATTGGTTGATGGTACAGTGGAGTTGCACCCGGTAGACAGATGATGGATTTGTGAAGATTATTTAGTAGTTGTTGCGTACTCAGAGATTTATATTGTATACGATGAATTGTATTGTTGGGATTGTTGATATGCATTGAGGACTTGTAATTATTGTTGTTTATGGGATTTTAGATGCTCTGATTGTACCGCTGTTGAGATAACTAATGTATTTTGAGGTTAAACGTAGGCTTCGTCTTGGTGTGAGCCCATCTCACGATAGACGGCCGGTCGCGCCAAAGTGATTTGGTTTTGGGGCGTGACAATTCCAGTTCGGCTTCGACAGCCCCCAGGAGAAGGAAGTTGACTTCGGTGTAGGCACGAGGTTCAAGGTTCTTTCATGGTTCGTGATCCATTCGTTTGTTCGTTGATTGGATTGGAGAATTTCCAACTTGAAGAGAAGTTCAGGTAGCCAGTCAATACGAGCAAAAAGGTGATTCTTGAACCGTAGTATGCATGCTAGGTTCTTGATATTTATATATATGTAATATGTTTGATTATTATGTGATATATATAATTTCATTGTGCAAGGGGTTTGATTCAACGTTTGCGAGTAACCGCGAATCAAACACCCATGTAGTTATTCTTTGTGCTTGCAAGTAGCATTGGATTCGTTAATATACTTGAAGTGCATAATCGATTCTTGTGCATGTGATTTGCCTTTAATGATCATGTATATAATCATTATCAATACGTGGTGGTGGTTATGATGCAAGTTCATAATCACCTAGTCAATGTATGTGATGAACTGTTGGTCCAGATAATGGCAAAGGAAAAGACTGGGGGGGGGGATGAATAGTCTTTTACAACTTTTGTCGATAAACACAATTTCTCAAATATCTGTGAAGATATCTAATACTTAATTTCAGAGAGCGGAAGACTTTTCTGTGATAAGTGCACGTGCTCAGCAAGATATAAGTGTGTAAATACTCAGCAAGGTAAATAAAGCAAGTAATAAGTTGCAGAAAGTAAATAACACAGATCTTTATAGTGGTATCCCTCAACTAATCCACTCGCCCTTTCTCAGGACTTGAAATTCACTAAGATAGATATTGAGTTCTCCTTACAATAAACCTATACCTTGATTTCCTTTTACACTAGGTTCCCAACCAAGTGTTCCCCCTGAGTTATTCCCCGGCTTTCTCAGCCAAGTACTTCCTGTACTCAGAAACCTTTGAGCTATTCCTTAGTTTTCCAAACTAAGTACTTCCTATGCTCAGTAACCTTGGAGTTATTCCTTAGTTTCCCAAACTAAGTACTTCCTGTACTCCACGCCATTTAAGGTGTTGGTTATGATGGTTTGTCAGGTGAGTAGTCTTAATAACTTTTCAGTTATGTAGGAATACTCTATAGAACAAGAATCACTTAACACACTTCACAATGTGTGGTGATATGTTCTTTACTGACCCAAGTATATGTTAAATGTTCTGGAGAATGAATCTCATATACTTGATCTTTTGATTCAACTCCTTCACAGATAACAATGCTTGTTAAGGATCAGGACACTTAGAACTTTCGTGCTACTTAGGATTCAAAAGCTTAGTCGCAACTGTAAGCTAAAGAGCAAGTAGGTTGAAGGCTTGTATGCTTGAAATAAAGATATCACTAGTTGTTTTATCAGAGAAGCTTGGTATTTTCAGTGTAAGTTCAAGGTGTGTCTTTCAAGCATTCTAAGTGGTGATATTTATAGTTGAAAATCATGCCGTTTGAATAGTATCCGTTAGGCTTAATGAAATTCAAACCATTGATATCTGTAAATAGTACTGTAGAAGACGTTGTCTCTTTTCAGAGATTTCCTCTTTTGTTCAGATGTCTCTGTCTGCGCATTTATTGCATTGCACTATTTTTGTCCTGTAGTGCCAACGGAACTATGCATGCTTTCTGAAGCATTGCATGTCCCTTTCTAGAGACCTTCACATCTTCAGATACCTGTTGAAAAATTGTTTCCCAGAAACATAGTTTTATCCTGGGTATCTAAGTGTAGATATCTGTGGGCACTTTTCCTCGTTCAGAAACCTTGTGTTTTCAGATATCTTTTGCAAAACTTGTTCATTGAAAAACACTTGTTTATTCAAGATATCTGGACATAGGTATCTGATGACCTTCGTCTTCAACAATCTTGTGCAGTCTTCAAAACTTCAAAATTTGTTGAACTCTCCAGCTGGATGCCTTCTTATTGGTCTTCTTCAAAGATATAAAAATTACATTTAGAGACCTAACATCCTATACAAGATTTGCTAGACTAACATACTTAGTGATTTTCCTCTTTTACAGTGTTCAAGTGAACCAAGAGTACTAACCACCTTTCTGAGCTAAGATAAGTCATTAGGTTGTTGATCAAAATCTAAACAGATATTCCTAACAAATTTCCCCCTTTTGATCAGTCAGCGATGACTATCTTTAAAATCTATTACAACTTGGAAGAGGGAACAATCTAACACTTAATCATTTCTTATGATCTTTTCAATTCATTTTAATTAAGTGCAGAAAGTAAACATCAACCAAATCACAAGGTGTGATCTTTGCTGACAAGTTATCTTTTTATAGATTGATATCTAAGAGTAGGTTCATCAGATATGTTACACAGAAAGTTCACAGATAACTTAATAAATAAAACACAATAAAGCACAATCAGCAAGATACAAAAATACATAGTTAACTAGGACAACAGGAGTAACCAAGCTCCAAATAAACATCCTAGTTAACCTGTCTTCAAGTCTTCAAATCTTCAGCAGCTCCAAGGATCAATTTGCATACTCCCTATCTCCAAATCTTTTGATATTATCTGAGTAGTCAAAGAGCAAGGTTCTGACCAATATCTCAGTGTCTCTGGCATAACCACATACTTCTTTGTATGATTTGGTAGAATTCTTCTTGGCAAAGTGTTTGACCCATAAATACTTTCCCCATTTCCAGGCATGCTCAATTCTGATATCTGATAGCTTGTAGTAATCATATATGATCCTCAGATATCTGATCTCACCCTTGTATTGATCTTCAGTCATGTAGAATGACTCAAAGGATTCCGACAAGTCTTGCCTTACGCACTGCTCCAAAGGAGGTTTGGGACTTTATGCACATCATCAGGTTTTCCATAAGGTTATTCATCATTAAGGTCCTTCCTCATGGCTTCAACTCTCTTGACAACTTCAAAATCCAACCAAGCTTTGACATGATTGGTGTTGATCAAGATTGGCTTATCTTTTCTCCATGCCATAAGTTGTTGATGGATGGGTACTAGAAATCCTTTTTCATTTACAAGCAAGTGCTTGAGTTCCAGTATCCAGTATCCATTCCTCTGATGAATACACCTGTAGGAGGAGGAGTTGTTGCCAGTCTTCACATACTCAATTCTGGCTTCTTTTGGCCTGAGTGGAAGTTGACCTTTTCTTCCTTCAGCTCTCAATCTATTCCTCCTTTGCCTTGAGTTTTCCCTTGGATTGCTTGAAGAACCACTCTGGATTGACTTGGTATTTCCAGAGAGTGTTTTAGCTGCTATTGGCTTTGCAGCTAAGGGCTCAGTTAGGCTATGCCCTGGGATTTGATTTGGCCTTCTTCTTCTTCTTCTTCTTCTTCTTCTTCTTCTTCTTCTTCTTCAGAAGACTCATCAACCCCTATCACTTGTCTTCTCCTTGGAGCCTTGGTACCCCTTGGAGGTTTCTGTGCCCTAGCCCTTGTTGTCATTCCTTTTTTAGGAAGTTGCTGAGTGTTGGCCACTATCGGTAGAGCAGTCTGACTGGAGGAGGGCTCATTTATTTTGAGAGGTGGTTGTTCAGTTTTTCTTTTGTTTCCTCTTCCTCTTCCTCTCTGAGCACCTTGAAATCCTTCCCCCTTAGTCATTGTTGACTGACTAAGAATCACAAAAGATTCTGAAAGGGAGTCAAAGTTGCCTTGCAGATAGTTGTAAGCATCAACCAACTTTTCCAGATTAGCCTTGAGCTCCTGATTTTGTTTGATAAGACCTGTTTCTTTATCAGTGAGCTCTGCCAGTGGGCCTTGAATGGCATCTGCTTGTCCAGCAGCATAGCTAGCCTCTTCAAAAGCTTTTGCAGCCAAGTTTTGGTCATCATCCCTAACCATGCCTAGGTCTTTCTGAGCAATGACCAAACTGGTTGTTCTCTGAATGATGAGCTCTGTGAATGTCTTCATTTCTGCAGGGACTGATGCAATGGCAGCTTTATCTTGAGAAGACAACTCCTTTTTCAATTTAGCCAGTACTTGATATATGTTCAAGTATTCATTGGAGTTGACATTTGGCAGCTTGCTGAAAATTTCAGGAGCAATCAGCTTCCTTTTCAAATGAGACCACCAAGTGCTCATTTCGGTGTTCTGCCAATTTCTTCTCTTCTTCATCATCTGAGTCATCAGCCCAGTGATCTTCATCCTCTTGCACTTCTTCATCAAGGTTTCTGAAGGTGGCAACCATCTCAGATATGGGTTTCTTGCCTTTGGAGGATGGTTTCTTTGGTGAAGATGCAACCTTAGAATCATGCTTTTCTTCAGATACTTGTTCAGCATCTAGTTCCTTAGCAATATAATCAACAGCGTCCCGGAGCCCTTTAATCTCAGAGTAAGCTTACGTCTCTTTGCGCGTTTATTCTTCAAGTTTATCTAGCTTGACTCTGGATTCAGCTATCTTTTCTTCCAGTTCAAGATGTAGCTGTTGTTCTTCCTCCAACAGTTGTTTGAGTTGAGCAACTCTGGCTTGTGCATCCAATATTTTCGAGTGTTGTCCTCAGAGTGCTCAACTACTTGTTCAGTAGAGTCTTTTTGTTGGGGAGATGATGGGTAGATTTCTGAGGAGGGGATTTTTGTGATGTCCTCTCAGTGTGCTTTTCAGCAACTGAGGTATGATTACCTTGTGCAATCCCTCCTGTCCCTGGTGCAAGGGCATCATCATCATCCTTCTTATCATCCTTATCCTTGTGATGGTCAGAAGGAGGTTCTTCATAGTCATTCTCATCAGTCTCCTTCTCTTCTTCATCTTCAGAGACCAGATTGATCACTTCTGGAATAGTGATCATTTGCCCATTTACTTCCTCTTGCTCAGAGGGTATGAACTGTAGAGTCTGGGGCAAGATAGGCTTGAATGCCATCTGCATTCTGGTCTGACCATCTGCTTGGTTAAAAGCTTAAATAAGCTTTCTGGCCACTTCCTTGACGAAGTCCTTATGCATTAATGTTCCAAAAGAGTATTATTCAGTGTGGAACATAACATGGACATAATTTTCCAAGTCAAGGACTCGTGCTCTCCTTATGGGGTGACCAGTCACCTTTATGATCTCAGATAGATCGGAGCATCGAAGCTTTTGCCATTTCTTGAAGCATTTTAGGTGCTTTGGCAAAGTGTGTTCTTTGAAGAAAGGAAGCAGGTCCTTATTTTCATCAACAGGGACCTTAGTGGCACTTGTTTGAGCCTGAAAGAAAGAGTTCTGAATTAGTTTCAAAACTTTGGTAGATATCTGGGCTTTAGAGTAGAAAGGTATCTGAGTTACCTGTGTGACAGGCTCAGATGACTTGAATACTGAGGTTCCAGGTGCCTCAGATATCTGGATATGAGGAGGAGACTGGGAAGTCTGATCCTCAGTGATCTTTCTTTCTGCTTGAACCTGAGAAAAAAATATAACATAACACTTAGAAATTTATCAGGAGAGAAACACTTAGACAATTTAATATCTGAGATGTCAATTAGCTCCACAATAGGAGGCTCAGATACTTGTCTCTCAGAAACTTGTACAGTTTCTGGTATTCTCTCTGGTGATGAAGGTTTGGTGGCCTCATCAATTTCCGTTGGTTGAGGGGATTGAGTGGGCAATTCCCCAGCAACTTCTACTTCTTTTTGAACCTGTAAGTAGAAAGTGTTAGTTTGAGAAAAATGATCAGAGATTTGTCTTTTGAAGATTATAAGTATCTGAATGAAATACCTTCTCTGCAGAAGGTTCAGATACTTGTTTCTCAGAGACCTTGGAAGTCTCTGGATTCTTCTCTGAAGAGATAGACTTTTCAGTCTCTCAATTTTTCTTCTCAGTTGGAGCCTATTAGAAACAAACACTTAGTTAGTCAAGTGTGTACAATAGATATCTAAAAAGTTATGTCTTAAGAAACTATTTTCCACCTGTAATACAGGCTCAGGTTCCTTAAGTGGTGAGGCTATGGGAGCCTCCTTCTCAGTTTCTGAGGCAAGCTTTGCAGCTTCCTCTTGTTCTTTTGTTTCTAATTCAGCCTGTAACAAAGAAATTTTTATAAGTAACAAGATTTATCAACATAAAATATCACAAGTAGAGAGTTAAACCATTCAGCTACCTGAGCAGTGTCAGGCTAATTGGTCTCTGGAACTTGTGACCCTTCTATGCTTTGGTCTTGTTGTTCCATTTCAGCTTCTTTGTTTGAAGTTTCAGGTACTTCAGACCTATCCTGAGTGTGCAACTCAGTTGCCTCCTTTGGTTGATCATTCTGAGAAGATGCCTCAGTTTGATCCCTCTCATTGAGTTGTGGAACCTGCTCATTTACGAAATTTTCTTCTGCAAGAAAAGATGCTGGTATCTCATGCTGTAACTCAAGTATCATCTCAACAGCATCCACTATTCTGTTCTGGATGAAGAAAGTGATGCTATATGGGGCCTATCCAGTTCTTCTTGAGATAGACTTTTAAGTGTTGAGGCAATGGCAGTATCCTTCAACCCTAAGTTGCCACTCATCAGAGCATCTTCAATATGCTTAAGTGTTACTTGCTCTGATGGCGTGTTTTGTCCAGTGACCTTGGATACAGTCGCTTCTTCAGCAACCTTTGAGCTAGTTGCTCTTTCAGAAACCTTGGGGATTATTGCTTCCCCCTCATCTTCAGATTCTTCATTGAAATATGGGACTGAGTTATCAACAATCCCCGCTGCTTCTGCAGAGAGTGTTTGAAGTTTCTAACTGCTTTTATCAGCATTGATAAGTTCATCAGCAAGGCACTCAGCAGCATTGATGAGTTCATCAGCTGTGGTCTTAGCAGCATTGATGAGTTCATCAGCTGTGATGAGTTCATCAGCAGTGGCGGCAGATATCTGAGAGTCGACATCCACAATGGGTATGCCTTCTGATTTGCCAGCAGACTTCTTTAGTGAAGTTCTGGGATTTTTGGTCACAATGGAACCCTCAGATACCTCATCAGTCTTTCATTTCTTGGAACCTTTCTGAGATGCAGTAACCTTTTTCATCATGTTTGTATACTCATATTTGTAGAGTTGGTTATTATTGGTAATGTCTGCCGTCTCTCTGAGCTCAATGCCAGGACATTCTAGTAAGTAGCATATCTTCTTCACAAATTTCATGAATGCGTACTTCCCCAAATTGAAAGGGTTTTCCAGCCTTTTGTTTTGTTGATTCAACAAGAACATCATCATTCAACGTTCTTGGCTTATCTGGTCAGCTCCTCCTTGTAGACCATCAAAGCATTTGTGAAGGATACATGCCAACACATTCCAGTGAACCAACAGATGTCTGGTTCTGATGTCAGCAAGTTTGAAGTCGATGAGTGTATCTGATTTTTCAAGATCACACACATCACTATATAGCTTTTTGACACCCTCAAGGAGATCTTCATCCTTGGTGTCAATTTCAAAATCCTTTCCAAGATTTTGATGTTCAAACAGCTCACAGAAAGTTGTTTCTTCCAACATGATTTCCTGTCCTTGGACTTTAGTCTTGATAGACACTGTCTCAGTGCCTTCAGAGACTTTGGAAATAATCGTGGAGTTGTTGTAAAACTCCAGGACATCCAGTGAAGAAACTCCACTGGGAAGAGCAGATAGAAAGCCCTTGATTTGTGCCTTTTCAAGCATATCAAGTACCAACTTTCTGTCAGCCTGGTTTTCTATTGCAGCAACAAGGTATTCCTCAATCATAGCACCACCCCAAATCATCCTGTGATTTGAAGTCCAATGATCAGGATTGAACTCTCCCATCAACCGATTGTTTGTTATAACCAACACTGGTGCTTGCTTTTCAGCAGTACCAGAGGTAGTAGCTTGGGATTTCTGAGTAGAAGCACGTTTTAGAGCCATCTCTTTAAATAGTGAAAGTTTTTGAAAGTCGAGAAGAGATTAAGGTGTAAGTTTAGTGATTCTTTGCAGAATAACTAAGCGAAGAACAGAGATTTGCAGAAAACTTTGAAAGGTTTTTGCTATTTCTGTGTATGTATGAATGTTGGATTAGGCGAAAGTGATTTCTTTTGCCAAAATCCTATATACATATAGCATTTTACTCTCAACAGACATATACATACAAATTGATTTTGTACATATGTATCTGTGCAAATGCAGATAGGCGTGGGTAAAATTCGTTTTGCATTAAATGCTTAGTGGGCCACGTCTGTGTTTTTACAGTCCACTAATTTACAGAGAATTAATCTCGCCCATTAAGATCAAATGCCCATTTCATCAAGGATCACGATTGCTTCTTCAGCAATGATCACAATCAGTAATTGTAATTGTGCCCAATTAATGAAATTTGGCGTATGGCTTTTTGAATCACATCTCTTTTCTGTGACTAGGGGACAGTCTTTGGACTTATGTAGTCAGTTCAGAGACTGTGTGTAACTTAACATAAAAATGGAAAGATACAAAACACCAGAGATGTAGTTGACTGAATATAGTTGTTCCACATTTCTCTTTTGTGTTCCCCCTCACTAAGTGATCTAGATATCTGAGTACCTGTCTCAGAAATCTTCAAATAGCCATTTTACCCTTTAACCTTTGATATCTGAGTACCTGTCTCAGATATCTTTTTGCTATGTGTTTCACCTTTTGTTTTTGATATTCTGGATTCCTATTCCAGATATCTTATCTCTTCTTTTTTCCTTTCTCAATCATACTGAGTTCCTGTCTCAGATACCTTTTTGCCTTGAATATCTGGATGCCTGTTCCAGAAATCTTTCTCCTTACTGAGTTTCCATCTCAGAGATTAGAACTTTTCAGTTCCTTTGGTGTCTCCATTAACCCAAGACTATGCCTCAAGGTTAAGAATCTGCTTTTTGGCAAATGCTTTGTAAAGATATCTGCAAGTTGGTCTTCAGTACCAATCTTGAGTATCTCTATATTGCCTTTTTCAACATGGTCTCTAATGAAGTGGTGTCTAACATCAATGTGCATTGTTCTTGCATGAAATTTAGGATTCTGAGTTATGGCAATAGCACTTGTGTTGTCACAGAAAATCGGAGTTTTCTCTTTATTGATCTCATAGTCTTTGAGTTGTTGTTGTATCCACAATATCAGTGAAGCACAACACCCAGCAACAATATATTCAGCCTCTGTGGTAGATGTGGCAATTGAGTTTTGTTTCTTGCTTTACCATGATATTAATTTGGCACCAAGAAATTGACAAGTTCCTGAGGTGCTTTTTCTATCAAGCAATGATCCAGCATAGTCAGCATCAGAATAGCCAACTAAACTCAATCCACTGTCTTTTGGATACCACAATCCAACTTCTACAGTACCCTTTACATACCTTAATATTTTCATAGCAATGTTGTAGTGTGATTGCATTGGACTTGTCTGAAATCTAGCACACACTCCAACTGCATATTGATTATCAGGTCTACTTGTAGTGAGGTGCAGTAAAGACCCAATCAATTTCCTATACTTGTGTTCTTCAACACTCTTGTCAGATTCAGTATAGGTCATTTTGGTTCTAATGCTCATAGGTATCTTGTCATTCTTTTCAGAAGGCATTAGATTAAACTTGTTGAGCATATCCTTTGCATACTTTGTTTGACTAATGAATATTCTATCATTAAGTTGCTTGACTTGCAATCCTAGGAAGTAGTTTAATTCTCCCATCATGCTCATCTCAAATTTACATTTCATGAGCTCAGCAAAGTCTTCACAAAGTTGCTTGTCTTTAGATCCAAACATAATGTCATCAACATATACTTGAACTAAAAGTAGTTTCCCTTTATGCTTCAAAGTAAAGAATGTTTTATCAACATCTCCTTTCTTGAAGCCACTTTCCAGCAAGTATTTGGCTAAAGTATCATACCATGCTCTTGGAGCCTATTTCAGTCCATACGGAGCTTTCTGAAGCTTATAAACCATTCTACTTTCTGTGAAAACCTCAAAGCCTGGTGGTTGTTCAACATAGACTTCTTCAGCAAGTTCACCGTTTAGGAATGCACTTTTAACATCCATCTGATAAACTTTAAAGTCATTATGAGCAGCAAAGGCTAGAAATAGCCTAATTGCATCCAATCTTGCAACTGGAGCATATGACTCGTGAAAATCTAGTCCTTCTGTCTGGGTGAATCCCTTGGCAACCAACCTTGCTTTGTTTCTGGTTATTTCACCAAACTCATTCATTTTATTTCTGAAAACCCACTTGGTTCCAATTACAGATATTCTGTCAACAAATGGAACCAGTTTCCAGACTTTGTTTCTCTCAAATTGATCCAACTCTTCTTGCATTGCAGAGATCCAATCTTGATCCTTCAATGCTTCTTCTATAGTTTTAGGTTCAATATTTGAGATGAAACATCCATAAAGAGAGTCAGCAATTGCTCTCCTAGTTCTAACTCCTTGGTCTAAAGGTCCAATCACATCCTTGGCAGGATGATTTCTTATCCATTTCATGATGGGTTTTGAACTAGGAGGATCAATATCATTTTGATCTGAATGTGAATCAATATGATCTTGATAGGATACTTGTGCAGTATTTGAAATATCTGGCACATGGGAAATGCCATGGATATCTGACACTTTTTCAGTGTTAGAGATATCTGAAATTTGATTTTCAGCAATCTCATTCTCAGAAACCTCTTCATGATGAAGGTTCTCAGTAACCTGTTCCATTTCTGGAATTCTCATAGGAAATTCTTCATCATGTCTTAGAGTCATCTGGTTGTTACTAAGCAATGGTTGCTTTTCATCGTCAGATTCATCCTCTAAGTGAATGACAAAATTGTTTCCTTTTGAGGATTCTTCTTCAGAATCTTTAATCATTAGTTCTTTGAACCTATATGAGAGTTCTTCATTCAAGGGTGTTTTCTTGTTTCCTTCGTAGAAGACCACATGAACAGATTCTTTAATCTTTTGCGTTCTTTTGTTGTAGATTCTGTAGGCTTTGCTATTCAGAGAATAACCAAGAAATACTCCTTCATCTGCTTTTGGTTGAAATGTTCTCAAGTATTCTTTTCCATTGTTAAGAACAAAACATCTGCAACCAAACACCCTTAGATGTTTGATGCTAGGGGGTCTACCAATCAAAAGTTCATAAGGAGTATTGTCATGGTGTTTGTTAATCAAACATCTATTTTGAGTGTAGCAGGCTGTGTTAACAGCTTCAACTTAATAGATTTCACTTATTTCAGTGTCAACAAGCATTGTTCTTGCTGCTTCTTTTAGGGTTCTATTCTTCCTTTCTGCAACACCATTTTGTTGTGGTGTCCTTACTAAAGATAGTTGATGTTGTATACCTTTGCAGGTACAAAACTCTTTTATGTACTGGTTCACAAACTCAGTATCATGGTCTATTCTAATTACAGATACCTTGTCATTTTTCATGACTTCAAGCTTATTCAGAAAGTTGGGTATCTCAACCCTTGCATCAGATTTTTGTTTGAGAAATACAACCCAAGTGAATCTTGAGTAATTATAAACAACAACCAGACCATACTTCTTTCCTGCATAGCTAGTTACAGAGGATTCAAAAAGATCAATATGTAACATTTGCAGTGGCCTTTCACTGGAGTGTCTAGTTTTAGACTTGAAAGATGTTTTGGATTGTTTCCCCATTTGGCAAGTTGAGAATATACCATATTTTCTACATGCCATTTTGGGTAAACCAACCACCAATTCTTTCTTGGCTAGCTTGTTCAGAGTTTTGAAGTTCAAGTGACTCATTCTTTTATGCCAAAGCCAGTTTTCTTCAGTGTGGCCAGATTGACTCACCATGAGACATTCTTCAGTTGTGGCAGATGCCCAGTCAGCAACATAAATATTTCCTTTTCGCCTAGCAATCAAGACTGTCTGCTTTGACTCATTGTCAATTACTTTGCATAGTTTTGACTTGATCTTTATAGTGTACCCTTTGTCTACCAATTGACTCATGCTTAGAAGATTATATTTCAATCCCTGTACATGTAGTACTTCAGAGATTGTAAGAGCTCCAAACTTCAGATTGCCAAAACCTATGGTTGGATTTTCATCTCCTCCATCAAATCTAATAATTGGTCATTTATCGCATTTTCTGTAGTTAATCAGATTTGCTTTGTCTCCTGTCATGTGCTTCCCACATCCACTATCAAAATGCCACTTCGGGTTCTTCCTCAGAGTGTTCTGCACAAGACAGGAAACATGGAGTTCGGCTCTCATTCCAACAATGGAACCTTCTGGACTAAAGAATCTCCCTATAGGAATCCATTTCTGAATGAACTTCCTTGGGGTATTCTTTTGTCTTGTTGGAACATAAGGAGGAATTAAATTATTAGTGTCATTATCATTTAAAGCTATTTTTCTTCTTGGTGTGTTCCTTGGTGCTCCTCGTGGTGCTTTCAGATACCTGTCGATTCTTGATGCTTTTGAAGAACTTAGCTTTCCTTGCCAGATTTCTTCTAGCCCTGGCATTCAGAGTGGTCGCAACCTGTTCTTTCTTCCACCTCTGATGATTGCTATGCGCAATCCTGGCTTTCATCCATCGTTCTTGCTCTTGTTTATACTCACAAGCGAGTTGTTTCTCGATGGCTTTACTGGTGCTGTCTGAGTTCTCTTTTCAGCAGCTTTGCTAGTCTCTGGAACGTCTTTCTTTCCAGAAAACGTCATGTTGGAAAATTTGCCTGCTCCTGCAATTTTTCCTTTCTGAGAGACATAGCATTGTGGGTGATTACACTTTTCAGTGTTATGTTTCTTTACAGAAATATTCCCAATAGTTTTCTTTTGGACTTGTTTTTCCCACAAAGGTTTGGTCGCGACTTCCTTTCCTTTCTCAACAACCTTAGCTTTCTGACCAATGCTGTAGGTTATTTGAGAACTATTTTGTTGAGCACTAACAAACGTTATTCTTTCGTCACTATTATTTAGAGTAGTAGAGCTATTTGTTTGTGTGTCCAGCCCAAGTCCTCCCTTTTCTGAAGGGTCTCTTAAATAAGAGTGTACTTCAGTAAGAGTGTCACTAGCTTTGGCATAGGATTGAAAAGATAGTTCTTTCTTCTTGAGTTCCTCATTTTCATAAAGAAGATCTTTATTTTCCTTTTGGAGTATATCCATTGACTTTCTGTGTAACTTCTTCGTCTCAGATATCTGTGCTTTGAGAAATGCATTTTCAGCATCCTTTTTCTCAGATATCTTGAGTAATTGTGAATTTTCCCTCTCAAAGGAATTCTTTTCTTCTTCAAAAATGTCGGTTCTAGCTCGGACCATTTGAAATTCTCTTTTGTAAAGATCAAGTTCTCTTCTGAGATATTCTAAATCTCTGATTTCTTCCGCATCACTCTCATAATTTATGAATTGAGAAATGTTGGTTACCTCGTCAGCCATTAGGCAAGGCTAAATGTTGGAGCAATCTGGATAGATCTCCTCAACAACCCCCACATAATTCCCTTTCCTTTTGACCAAAGTCAACCAATTCATGAGTGATGCCACATAATTCTGGAGAAGGTAGTTTGGAGTCATATGAGTCTTCTTCCTCAGATTTGAATCCTATACTCAGAAACCTTTGAGTTGTTCCTTAGTTTCCCAAACTAAGTACTTCCTATGCTTAGTAACCTTGGAGTTATTCCTTAGTTTCCCAAACTAAGTACTTCCTGTACTCCACGCCGTTTAAGGTGTTGGTTATGATGGTTTGTTAGGTGAGTAGTCTTAATAACTTTTCAGTTATGTAGGAATACTCTATAGAACAAGAATCACTTAACACACTTCACAATGTGTGGTGATATGTTCTTTACTGACCCAAGTCTATGTTAAATGTTCTGGAGAATGAATCTCAGAAACTTGATCTTTTGATTCAACTCCTTCACAGATAGCAATGCTTGTTAAGGATCAGGACACTTAGAACTTTCGTGCTACTTAGGATTCAAAAGCTTAGTCGCAACCACTACAAAAAAACTGGGAAAAAACGACGGAAATCCATTGCCCCTATAGCGACGGATAAATGTCATCCGTCGTTACAGAGCGACGGATAATTTTATCCGTCGCTAACAGAATTTTATCCGTCGCTAATGTGTTGACTTTTAATTTTATTTTTTAAAAAAAAATTCAAAAATTTACGACGGATAGATTATCCATCGTAAATTATTTAAAATTTAATTTAAAAATAAAAACTAGCGACGGATAAATTATCCATCGCTAATTTTTAAAATAAAAAATAAAAAAGAAATTATGCCGGCGGATAGCTTATCCGTCGGTCCTAGCGACGGATCGCTATCCGTCTTAGCGACGGATAGCGATCCGTCACCAGAAAATAGTAAAAATCGGGGAGCAGCCCCCATTTTTACCATTTTCACTTCTGCTTCATTCTTCCTCCTCTTTCCGGCCTCATTTCGTTTTCTCCACTTTCCGGCCAAAACTCCACCATTTCGGCCAATCTTGGTGTCAATTCGAAGCTCGTGGGACAAGGAGCTTGGGTGGTCGATCAATTTCATCCTTCTTCGGCTATTTTTACCGCAATTTGAAGGTATTAGGCTAAACCCTAACTATTCTAAATTTGGGATTTTTGATAATTTGGATCAGTTGTATGTTTGTAAACAATTATGGTAGCTAGTATATGTTATATGAAGTAGTGGGTTAAGCTTGGGGTTGTCAATTGATTGATTTTGTTGTGAAATTGATTTAGTGTTTGATGTTTGATTGATTAAGCTTGATTTTCATGTTTGATGTTTGATTGATTAAGCTTGATTTTCATGTTTGATGTTTTTGTATATGTATTACGATTAGTGTTTTTAAACCCTAATTTTTTGACAAATTTGGGAATTTTGTTAATTTCGACT
The DNA here is from genome assembly GCA_026545765.1 of Plantago major. Lineage (NCBI taxonomy): Eukaryota > Viridiplantae > Streptophyta > Magnoliopsida > Lamiales > Plantaginaceae > Plantago > Plantago major. Next base: position 28,720,499 of record CM048841.1, read on the forward strand.
AGTTTAATGTTAAGTATATATATATAAAATTAGTATTACTAGTTAATTAGTATAATGTTAAGATTTAGTTAATTAACTTTGAGATTGCTATCACTTAGATTATTAATTAGTATAATGTTAAGTAGTTTTGATTTGATAAATTCGTATATGCCCTAGATTACGAGGATTTAGTTAAGTGTTTTGAGACCATTTGTTGATTATATTAACGTGTAATTTATAATTTATAACTCGTAGTAGTAAGTGGTTGAAATGGTTAAAATACATGGGAAATTTTGTAACATATCGAACACTTAATAATTAATCATGAAATTATAAGTAACGTATAATAATTAACAATTTATCTCGACAATCTCTTCATAATTGGAATCGATCTAATCAATTAAATACGATCTAATCAATTGGAACGTGTCAGGTTACAAAAGTATCTAATGAATTCCGATCGTTCATGGATGTACGATCGTACGGCGGTAAATGGCAGAGTTTGTAGGAGTTTTGTAAAAGGGGTTAACGGTTTCATCGCGTTTGCCATGGGACGTCCGGCTTGTGCAAATGGGGGGTTGATAAAGTGTCCTTGAACATTGAAAACCTGCAGAAACAAGCAATTTATGACTCCTACAGCGGTATTCGAGCACTTGAGACGTAATAGATTCATGCCTGAGTATCATGTATGGATTCATCATGGTGAGGAATCACCGTCCATGGCATACCTCCAATGGAGGGAGAGGCGGGGTTTGGGGCCGCCTATTGAGTACTTTTTTGGTTGTCGGAACATGTGCATGGTGTATTGGGAGGAGGATGTAGATCTGTTGGAATGCAAGTTCTGTGGTAGGGAGCGTCACAAGTGGTGAGGAGGGGGCTGCAAGAGAATGATGAGTTTTATCCGTTTTGTCTTTAGGCTTGTATAACTAGTAATCATTAGTTGATATATGAAACCAAACATTATGGTAAAATTGAAGCTAATGTAACTTATATTATGTAATGACGTAACAATTGATTGAAGCTAATATAACTTATATTATGTAGCAATTTATTGAATTATTGTGAAATTGATTTATTATCGTAAATGATAGTCCTCGATCTAATGAATTCAAATGTGTCAGGTTATTTTCTAATTATTCAATGAATACCGATCGTTCATGAATGTATTGTCATACTCTAAATGGCAGAGTTCAATCGAGTTTTCTGAAAGGGGTTGAAGGTTTCATTGCATTTGCAATCTCAAATCTGGCTTGTGTAAAGGATGGGTTGATAAAGTGCCCTTGTACAATGAAAAAGTGCAGAAACAAGCAATACCTGACTCCTACAGCGGTAGTCCAGCACTTGAGGAAAAATGGATTCCTGCCTGCGTATCAGGTACGGAATCATCATGGTGAGGAAGCAGCACCGTCCAATACATATGACCAATACAGACAACGTGGAAGGAAGAGAAAAAATGAACAATTCGGGGAACAAAGTACATCTGAAGGCGATGCTATTCGAGCTCGAGTCGAACAAATGGTGTATGATCTTTGCGGCGAGTTCATGGACACAAGTGACACTGAAACCGAGGGGGAGGTGGAGGAACCACCGAATCCCGAGGATCAGGTGTTCTTTGACTTGTTAGAATCATCAAGGAAGCCGGTTTATCCGGGGTGTAAGCTCACTGAGTTGTCTTTGTTGGCTCGTCTAATGAGTTGTAAGGCTAATGGCCAGCAATCTGAAACGAGCTTCAATGAATGGGTTGACGTAATGTTGGCCCTTTGTCCTGAAGAAAACCTAGTTCCCACCAACTTTTACCAAGCGAAGAAAAAGATGCGAGGTTTGGGGTTGCCTGTGGTAACCATAGACTGTTGTCCGAAAATGTGCATGATCTATTGGGAGGAGGATGTAGATCTAATACAATGCAAGTTCTGTGGTAAGGAACGGTACAAGCGTTACAAGGAGGGGGCTTCAAGGAAATGACAGAAGAAAAATCACCCACATAAGAAAATGTGGTACTTCCCTCTAGCACCTCGTTTGAAGAGATTGTATGCTTCAAGTGCTTCTGCCGATAAAATGCGGTGGCACAAGGAGCGAGTAATCTCGGATAATGCAGATGATGGTAGAATGGACCATCTAGCAGACTCACCCGCATGGAAATCGTTTGACAAGACATATCCAGAGTTTGCAGCCGAATCTAGAAATGTACGATTGGGACTTTGTACGGATGGTTTTAACCCGTTTGGAAGTGACCGAAAATACTCTTGTTGGCCAGTTATGCTCACACCGTACAACCTGCCCCCTGGTGAGTGCATGAAGGAGCCATCCATGTTTCTGACTGCGTTGGTGCCTGGGCCGAAAGATCCTGCACTGACGTTGGATGTTTTCTTGCAACCCCTAATCAAGGATCTGATTGAGTTGTGGACGGATGGTATCCCTGCATATGATGTGTCGACCAAAAAGAACTTCACCTTGAGAGCAGCTCTTCTTTGGACCGTGAGTGATTTCCCTGCGTACTCCATGCTATCTGGAAGGAAAACCGCAGGGAAATATGCATGTCCACATTGCTTGGAGGATACAGATGCATTTAAACTGAAGGGTAGTGGAAAATTTTGTTGGTTTGATTGTCATCGTAGGTTGCTAGAAAGTGACCATTCGTTCAGGAAGAACAATGATCAACTCTTGAAAAATAAAGTCGTAAAGAAAAAAGCCCCGAGACGACTTACTGGTGCACAAATTCTTGTGGAGATTACTAGGTTGGGTCTTATGAAGGTGACTGGACTTGGGTGGATGAAGAGAAGCATCTTCTGGGACTTGCCTTATTGGAGCAGTCTTCTTATCCGTCACAACTTAGATTTCATGCACATTGAGAAGAACGTGTTCGAGAACTTATTCAATACACTTTGCAACATTGAGGGAAAAACAAAGGACCATGCGAAGTCTAGAGCCGAGTTGGATACGTGGTGTAAAAGGCCTGAGTTGACAAAGAAGGATGAGAAAGGTAAGTGGCCGAAAGCGTGCTACACAATTGACAATGCATCTAGGTCAATTATGTTTGATTGGGTGAGGGCATTGAGTTTTCCAGATAATTACGCCTCAAATTTAGAGAAGTGTGTGGATTTGAAGAAGACAAAGGTTTTTGGGATGAAGAGCCACGACTGTCATGTGTTCATGGAGAGGCTTATCCCGGTAGCATTTCGAGAGCTGCTACCTAAACATGTATGGACTGCTATCACCGAGTTGAGCTTATTTTTCAAAAATTTAGGCACAACGGTGGTTCATGACAAAGTGTTGGAAAATCTTGAAAAGAACATACCATTGATTCTATGCAAGCTCGAGCGTATCTTTCCACCGAGCTGGTTTGATTCTATGGAGCACTTGCCGGTTCACCTTCCACATGAAGCGAGACTTGCTGGACCGGTTCAGTATCGATGGATGTATCCATTCGAGAGGTACTTGGAGAAATTGAAGAAATATGTTAACAACAAAGGTAAACCTGAAGGATCGATTGCCAATGCCTACATTCGAGAAGCGCGCAACCTTCTTATTACTTTGATGAGCACGTCCCTACGAAGACATCAAGGCCACTACAAAAAATCTGGGCTGTGGCGGATAGATCCGGTGATATGACCTCGTCGCCCAGCTCTGCGGCGGATCGGCGACGGATAAAATCCGTCGCCCCTGAGCAGTAATGGCGGATAAAATCCGTCGTCCAATTCGCGACAGTTGACGGATTGACCTTTTTTAAAAAAAAAAAATGATTATGGGGCGGATAGATCTATCCGTGCCCCATTTTTTAAAAAATAAAATAAATATTTTATATTCGTATCTGGATTAATCCGATTAATTAGTGCGGTGGTGGCAGTGGTGGTGCGGTGGGTGTGCAGTGGTGGTGGGAGGTGGTGGTGGGGGAAGGGTGGTGGTGGTGGTGGCAGGGTGGTGGTGGTGGAGGAGATGGTGGTGGTGGCAGGGTGGTGGTGCGGTGGTGGTGGGCCGGAGTAGAGATGTGGTGGTGGTGGAGGAGGATGGTGGAGGAAAGGAGGTGGTGGAGGAGATGGTGGTGGTGGAGGATGGTGGTGGTGGCAGGGTGGTGGTGGTGGGAGGAGAGAGGTGGTGGTGGTGGTGGTGAGATGGTGGTGGAGGAAAGGAGGTGGTGGAGGAGATGGTAGTGGTGGAGGATGGTGGTGGTGGGAGGAGAAAGGTGGTGGTGGAGGAGATGGTGGTGGTGGAGGATGGTGGTGGTGGGAGGAGATGGTGGTGGTGGAGGATGGTGGTGGTGGGAGGAGAAAGGTGGTGGTGGGAGGAGGAGGAGGAGAGGAGAAGTAGTGGAGAAAAGGAGGTGGTGGAGGAGATATATTATATTTTTTTTAGGTTTTTAGCGACGGATAGATCTAGATCTATCCGTCGCTAATTTTTTTTTTTTTTCCGGCCTTGTAGCGACGGATAAATCTATCCGTCGCTATAATTTTTGTTTTTTTAATTTTGGTCGGCCTTCAGCGACGGATAATTTTATCCGTCGCTACAGAGCGACGGATAACCTTTATCCGTCGCCAAACGGGGCGACGGATAGAATCTTCGCCCCAAGTAGCGATCCGTCGCTACAGGGGCGACGGATAAAATCCGTCGCCCCTTTCCGTCCCGTTACGGATGGATTCTTGTAGTGGGCCGGCTCGAAACGCAGACACATTCGAAGTTCAAGCGGATGATGAGTTTTCCCTATCTGTCTTTAGGGTATCAAGGAGACCTCTTGGTGGAGCTAAGAAAGAATATCTTACGGGGAAGAGTTGAAAGCAGGTCAATATTATGTCCTCACGAATTGTGCTGAGGTTGACAAGTATATGGTGCTATTTGCGAGGTGAGCAACACTTTCTTTAAATTTTAATATAGCTACGTAAGTCTCTACTTCAATTATAGACTTATCATCGAATCAATGTTTGCAGTGTTTTCAAAAAGCGTTGTTTGGAAGAAAATCCTCAGATGACAGAGGATACACTAGAGGAACTACTTGACTCAAAAATGGAATCAAAATTTCCAGATTGGTTCAAAGAGTATGTCCGGAATCCTATTAACAACGTCACATGCCTATACTTAAAGGCTCTCGCAGAGGGGCCATTCAAAAAGGTCTACACATTCCCAGGTTATATAGTCAATGGCCTTAGGTTCCACACGACTGAATGTAACACGGCCATGGCGACAAGCAACTTTGGGGTGTGTGTTAAGGGTGCAGATTATGGAGACGCTGCTTTGTTTGATTTCCACGGGAAGCTAAAACGAATAGTGAGGATTGAATATCCCGGCTTGCCATTGAAACGAACCTTCTTGTTTGATGTTGAGTGGTATGATCCTAATCCAGGAGGTACGAGGAAGAACGAGCAGTATGAAATGGTTGATGTAAACCAAAAGAAGAGGTACAGAACCAAGTATGAACCATTTATTTTGGCGACTCAAGCACGACAAGTGGTGTTTCTTGAATATCCAAGCAGGAAACGCGATAAGGCGGAATGGTTAGCTGCGATACCTATTCGTGCTCGCTCGAAAGTGGAGTACATTGAGAAAGACGACTCAATTACCAACTCGTACCAACAAGAGGATGTCGATAAACAAGCAGAAAATCCCATAGACGCGGATGATGAGTTGTTTGATCTGCACGAGGAGCAATATGTAGACTTAGAGGACGGCGATAACGGTATATTATGTGTATTATAACTAGTTAGTAGTTGATAACACTTGAGTATTTCTGTTCTGCATGAAAAATGGTTACATGTATTATTATAATTTGTTTTGTATTATAACTCATACTAACACATTTTATTGTATTTGTTACATGTTTTTGCAGATGCCGCGACAGAGACCACACACCTATCGCGCCCCCACACACAACCAAATTGCATGATAGTCTGGGGGGCGAGTCGAGAGGGGTGAGGGCTCTGGTAGTCAGAGCAGTAGGTCTCGGATTCCTGAGACCCCACCAGCAGGTGATAGTAGCAGGGGCTCTACCAGTCAGCCCGGTCACAGACAGGAGGAGGAGGACGATTGTCCCTACCTTGAGTGGGATGCACAGAATCCCAACGTTACATGGGACGGGTTGCCGGTGATTTTTCCTTTGGGTCCTGCCAAGTAAGTATTATACATTCTTCTTAAGTATGTAAAACATAACTTATGATAGTTGACAAGTATAAATTGTTGTACTAAAGTAATTAATATTTGTTTCTTGTATCTTATACATTGACAACAGTTTATGGCCTCGGGAGGTCCATAATAAACTCGGTGACATCATTCGGAGCAGGAGAGAGCCACCGGGGAAGGGTGGTGAGTGTTGGTCTCACATTTCGGACCGCATGAGGGCCGAGTACTTTGATGAGCTGCGAGTAAGTTAAAATATGACATTCCTTTATTTGTTATTATAATCGTTGTTTTAATATGAGTGGTATGTTAGCCACTGTATGTGAGTGGTATGTTAGCCACTTTATTTGGGTGATATGTTAGTCACCATTGTGTTAGTAAAATTTAGAACAATGTGAGTGGTATTTTAGCCACTATATGTGAGTGGTATGTTAGCCACTTTGTTTGGGTGATATATTAGTCACCATTTATGTTATGTTGTTGTATCTTATTAAATTGATGTAACATGGTGACGTTATATATATTGACTTTGGATGTTGTATGAAATTGGGAATGTAGAAGGAGTACTTCATTCCCAGCAGATTGATCCCCCAGATATGGCGTGTTTACGAGACCGTGGGGTCTAAATTATACAGGGATATGGTCCATACTTGGAAATGCATTCGGGATCGGAAAGGCCCAATGCCTCCACAGGTTGATGCAGAGGAGTGGGCCCTTTGGGATGCCTACTGGGCTCGAACTGATGTCGAGAATAATGCCTACATCAACAAACAGAACCGGGCGTCTCAGTCTGAGACAGCAGGAAAGGCCGTTCACCACCTTGGGAGGCGATCTACTGTCACTGATTATTATAAATCGGTAAGTATATATATGTTTTTTTTTCAATCTGGCATTACGTGTATGTATTGTGTCTATGCTCTATTACTTGTGAGATGATAAATGGTTTACTATATATGTTGTTCAGATGTCAGAGGGGGAGGTGAAATCCAAGTATGACATCTTCAAAAAGGCCAAGCTGAAGGACGGGATGTGGGTGACTCGGGCGAGTCTATCATGTATGTTTATGTTGGTTAAAGTTCATATTTGTACACTACTACAAGTTAATTTTGAAAAACAGTAACTGATCATGATATCTGCTATTTACGATATCAGGCTGAGGTTGATGCTCAGGTAGTGAGGCAGGAGGAAGAGACGGGTGAGGTGCTGCCAACTGAACAAGTTGACAAAATCTTCTTAGAGGTGAACAAACCGGACAGCAAAGGATGAATATATGGACTCGGGAGCCTCGGTTTGAGCTGGGCTAGTCCTAACTACTACTCATCATCATCCCAGCAGTCTAGACATCAGATTTTTACACAGGCCCAGGTCTCGGAGATGGTGCAGTAATAGGTTTCAGAACATGTTGCACGGCTAATAGAAGAGATGGAGCGGCGCGACAGAGAACGAAGGGAGGAGAACGAGCGTCTTCGGTTACAGATGGAGGCTTTCATGTCCCAGTTCGGCCAGCACCCACCCCCGTCTGGTAGCTAGTTATGTTTATCGTTACTTTAGACTATGTACGTTTGGATATATTATATTTAGACTTGTTCAGATAATTAAGACTTATTTGGATTTTCGGTTTGTTAACTTATGAATGATTTATCATTTATTGAAACATTTTCCGTATTCTTGATTTATTATCGAGCATTATATTGATTAAATAGGTGAAATACGAAAAACAGGGATTAATATAATAAAAAAATATTTAAAAAAAAAATATTTTGTGACGGAATTAGTGACGGAATTTGAGATTCCGTCACTGATTCACACCAATAATGTAGCGACGGATAGATTCTATTCGTCGCTACAGTGGGCGACGGATAGAATCTATCCGTCACTACATGTAGCGACGGATGGATTCTATCCATCGCTCAATTTAGCGACGGATAGAATCTCTCCATCGCCAATAGTCGAATTTAAAAAAAAAAAGGAAAAAAAGTCAAATTAGATAATCCATCGCCCAATCCGTCGCAAATTGGGCGACGGATTATCTATTCGTCGCTACAGCTCCAGTGGGGCGACGAAATTATTATCCGTCGCTAGAGCTGGGGCGACGGATCGCTGGTCTGTAGCGATGGATCTATCCGTCGCTACAGACCAGTTTTTTTGTAGTGAACTGTAAGCTAAAGAGCAAGTAGGTTGAAGGCTTGTATGCTTGAAAGAATGATACCACTAGTTGTTTTATCAGAGAAGCTTGGTATTTTCAGTGTAAGTTCAAGGTGTGTCTTTCAAGCATTCTAAGTGGTGATATTTATAGTTGAAAATCACGTCGTTTGAATAGTATCCGTTAGGCTTAATGAAATTCAAACCATTGATATCTGTAAATAGTACTGCAGAAGACGTTGTCTCTTTTCAGAGATTTCCTCTTTTGTTCAGATGTCTATGTCTGCGCATTTATTGCATTGTACTATTTTTGTCCTGTAGTGCCAACGGAACTATGCATGCTTTCTGAAGCATTGCATGTCCCTTTCCAGAGACCTTCACATCTTCAGATACCTGTTGGAACATTTTTTCCCAGAAACATAGTTTTATCCAGGGTATCTAAGTGTAGATATCTGTGGGCACTTTTCCTCGTTCAAAAACCTTGTGTTTTCAGATATTTTTTGCAAAACTTGTTCATTGAAAAACACTTGTTTATTCAAGATATCTGGACATAGGTATCTGATGACCTTCGTCTTTAGCAATCTTGTGCAGTCTTCAAAACTTCAAAATTTGTTGAACTCTCCTTCTGGATGCCTTCTTCTTGGTCTTCTTCAAAGATATAAAAATTACATTCAGAGACCTAACATCCTATACAAGATTTGCTAGACTAACATACTTGGTGATTTTCCTCTTTTACAGTGTTCAAGTGAATCAAGAGTACTAACCACCTTTCTGAGCTAAGATAAGTCATTAGGTTGCTGATCAAAATCTAAACAGATATTCCTAACATGAACGGTGTGTGTATAAACTTAATTAATGTATTAATAATGCCACACTGTGACTCGTTTATCTTGTATTGGATAAACGAATTCATAGATTATGCGTGTTAATCTGTGAATGGGTGTTTTATGGGAAACGCATGTGCATAAATTTAAAAAGATCACCATGCATACATTCCGCGATGCGATTTGGCTCAGCATGTTGATGATTTTACTATTAATGAAATGATTTATTCCTAAAATAAAATTCTAAATACCCTAATTTTAGTGAGTAATAAAGTTAGACACGCTTTAGAATTTTTGGGTAGCCGGGATAAATATTGTTAAGGTAGTCGGTGTGGTCGAATTTGCCACAAAGCTAAATTTTCAATTACGTAGGCCAACGGGCGTGAACGAAAAAATCGTAAGAGTTTATGAGTTGCCAATCTTTATGGTTCATGAGAAGAATAAAGTTTGAATATTTTAATGGTGGCGCACGGCAGTGGATAAAGCGTAGAGATGGTGGTTGAGGCTTGCATAGAGTAAGAAGCTTAATCTTGTTTTTCTTAGTTATTTCTAACTGAATTTTACAAGATGCAAGGAAAGATTCGAATGGTTGAGGCTTGCATAGAGTAAGAAGCTTAATCTTGTTTTTCTTAGTTATTTCTAACTGAATTTTACAAGATGCAAGGAAAGATTCGAATTTAGAGTATTATATGAATTTGTGCTTTGATCACTTCTTTTTGTGGTGATAGAGGATATTAATTATGCAAGTCATTCATGGATCTACTAACAGATCTACGTAAAAAAAAAATAAATAAATAAATAAATAAATAAATATATATATATATATATATATATATATATATATATATATATATATATATATATATATATATATATATATATATATATATATATATATATATACACCTGTGCTTCTATATTTTAGATTAAGTACCGAAGGTACGTAATCTTCTTTTTTTTTCTAAATCTTTGAGAGAACTATTGTGTATGTTATGATATGTTTTATCCATTTCTTTATATTAGTATTGTCTTTATGTGACTTAATCCCAAGTCATACAATATTAGTTTGTGTTAACTAATAATATTCCATTTCCATGAACTTGATGCTTTTCTTGCTTTATCTATTTCTATTGGATGTCTATGAATTTAAATTTGATATGACATTATGAAATTTGGCTCTTAGGTTTATGGTACATTGTACTACCACTTCCTTGTGATCAAAGAGGTTCGTAACCAATGAATCATCGTTCTTCGGTTTTTGATGTTTTTAGTTGTTTTATTTGGAATTAATATAGATTTGGGCACTCATTACTTCATTTGTTGCACTATCATATGGATCAGACATTTGTGGAACATTACCTCTTTTATTGCACTGTTAAACAAATTAGGCTTTTGTGGATTAAGAGCTTCTTTACTTCGAAAATCACCTTCTTTTTTTTGCACAAATGTTGATTGATTAATCTTTAATTAAACGTTGTCATTAAGTTGATAACTTAGGGTTTAAAGGGATTTAGCTAAGAATAGGATTTTGTAATGGAACTCATTATTCTATCTTGATGGATTCAAGTCTTTGTGAGGGCGAAGTGGATTAGTTGAAGGATAATGCCACCTTCAGATAACACTATAAAATGGTGCTATTTACTTTCTGCACTATATCTTTCAGCAGGCTATCTATTTACTTGTTTATCTAACTGCTTTCTGAAAGGTACTCAACACTTAACTAAGACTTTCGCTCTCTGATTATTAAGTATCAACAACCACTGTTTGCTGAGAAAAGGTTGTTAGACACAAAAAGTTTTGAAGTCTACTCACCCCCTGACATAAACCTTATTGTCTAAGGGACCAACAGTTTCACCAGAAGCCAATCACCATACTCTAACTAAGACTCATCAACCACGTCAGAATTTTCGAGCAAATGTAAGCGTGCGTGGCAATCCTTGACAAGATGTCCCATAATACCACAATAGTAAGGCGTTCGTACGTTAAGGCAAGACGTATATATATATTTTTTTTGGACCTTCGATATTTAAAAAACGGAGCAGTGTCTTGGTAACGTCGATCCGAACCCTCATGAAATTAGCATTAGATACCTTATTTGCATCGGCATCCCACTCAACAAAACCTCCCAACGCATTTCCAATAATTTTTTACGTAGCCTGATTAAGTCCTCCTAAGGGGAGACCTTGTACTTGAACAAATAAATTACATTGATTCAGATCCACTCAAGGGGATCCTGCCCTTCTTCGATTTTCTTAAGTATCATAAGATTTGAAAGTGCGAGTGTTCAGTCGGTGTTTTCACAACACCATCAGACTGCACTTTATATTGCACTTGACTCCTATTTTATGTTTTGCCTTTATTCACTTAATCGGATTCCACGGTTTTGATTGTTATTATGCAGGTTCTAATCCAGTTAAGGATATCATGGAGAAAGGAAATAGATTGAGGAAGATGGAAGCTTGTGAAGGAAGCTCGAACAAGGAAAGCAAATATTGCAAGAAGGAAATACTTTCCTTATGGAAGAGAAGAGCTTAGGAAAGATCTTTTGGAAGATTTTTCTATTGAATTCAAGTCGAGATCTGAAGCAACAAAATAGGAACTTACCTTCTGGCCATTGCACATTGTAAGGCTATGTATAAAGCCAGAAGTCAGTTCATTCAAGCACGTGAGTTAGAACAGCAGTCGTAGTGTATTCATAACACCTCACGTATTTGACAGTTTTCTAAGCTTTGTCTAATTTTTCTACTAGATTAGGATAGTTAGTTCGATCCAACTGCTTAGTGATTTGTTCACAACTTAATCATCTTGGTTAAGTTGTGAATTGTTTTTGTAATTCATTATTTCATTATATTGGATTCTTTTGCCTCGAGGCTCGGTGGGTTATAATATATTAACCCACTAGAAACCATACTTGGTGTTCTTAAATTCCGATGTGTTCTTGATTTACTAATTAGATTAGCTTTAGTGTTAGTGTGTTTAACTATTGTAGTTAAATACACTGTTTGTTACAGTATATCGAAGACACTGTTCAATAGTATTCTCTGGTATATTGTATACACTTGTTTACATAATATCAAATCTCGGTCCATACATTTTCAAGATTTCTATCGAAAGACCAATGACTTTTCTAGAGAATTTTCTTCTTCTCCACAACATGACCAAAACGGAATAATAAAGAAGATTCACCCAACTTCTGAATTGTCACCCCTTGGACAAATCCCATGCACCCACTGTTGTCATCTCAAATGATTCTGAATGGTTTCATTCATGTGACAGTCACCTTCCAACTAAACATAAATCAATATCACTGGTTTGCCATACCCCCATCCCGAATTTGCACAGTACTCTTTTCATCAACGGTGAGTTGGCCCAACCTATTTGGATCCACAACACTTATATCTTCCGTAATAGAACACGCAGAGAAGAGAGTGTATGTTGTAGGAACTAGGGGAACGAGTAGACCCCATGTCAACCAAGGCCACATGTGAAAACTATAGAAAAAGTGAAGAACAATGCACCAAAACACCAGCGAGATTAGAGAAGGCTTCAAGGGCGAGGAGTAAACAGTGCTTAGACCATCTCGAGCAGTTGCAACTCTCTGTAACCCACTCTCTCTGCCACGTCAGCATTTCACTCACTGCAACCCTCTTTGCAACTCTCTACAATTCTATACTCCAAAAGTTGAGGTCCAAATTAATTTTCTTTTCACATTTCTTTCAAACTTAATTTTTCATTTCATTTTCTTTTCTCCTTTTCTTTTAAACTTTATTCTTTAATTTATTTTGAATATCGTTAATCAATTATAATAAAATCACATTAACTTTTTTTAAATACATTACTTAAAAAATTACAATACTTGAAATTGAAAATTACAACAATTAAGCTATTATATGTAAAGCCTTGCTATCATATCCGAGAAACTCACACGCTTCCTTAAATTAATCAATAATACATGAAATTGGAAAAAATTTACATTACTTGAAATAAAATTACAATACTTAAAAGATAAAGGAAAACAAAAATAACATGAAACAAAAATCAAACAAAAAACAAACAGAAAACATAATGCAAAAAACAAAGAGAAAACAAAAAAACAAAATAAATTTAAAAAAAATAATCAAAAATATGTTTTGGGAATCGCTTGGACTGAGCCCAAAATTTGGGACGAGTCACAGGAGCCCAAACTTGCTACTGCTGTTGCAACTCTGCTGGAGTTGCACCAGAGTTGCAACAGCATTTTCAACCCCAGTTTGGGCTCTTGTTGGAGATGGTCTTATGAAAGAAACGTACTCATGGCTTAAAAAAGATCTTATTTTGATTTTTAAAATAATTTGAATTTAAGAGTAAGGTAAACTTGAACATTTTGTACAAACTTACCAACCGAATTAAACAAACTAAATCTGAAAAAAAAAAAATCACCAAAATAAACAAAGGTTTAAGTAGATCTCCTCAAATTTATGGAGTAGGAGAAGAAACAAGACAGGGCGGTACGGAAACACTCAATAAAATGAGAAGACAACTCTAGCCGGAGGGTCAAGCTCTCATGTGAAAGGGTAAACGAGAAGAGAAGAGAGAAAATCATGACTTCCAAAACTGAACTGTCACTCGTATTTAGCATTATTCCATGAGATGTGATTTGATAGTTTCTCAAATGTTTTGAAATTTTGTATTGTTTCTTTTGTTGGAGAATTGGTTGATTGAGCAACCACTTGTACATACTAAAGCCATAAAATGTGTAACTTTACTTGAAAGTTGAAATGTCAAGAGGACATCTTTGAGCAAATTTTATATGTGGTCCACCATTTGTTTTGGCATGTTTTATAGCTCATTACGTAGTGGGTTGCGCAAGCTACGTGATAATGTAATACATGAGCGAAAACTAATTCTTGGTGTGAATAAAAGTTGGCTCGGTTTAGTGGAGTACAATTTGAAATTGTGTATAATATGTGAATATTTTAGAAGAAGTCTTTTGCACTTCTTCCATAATATTTACTCAAATTATTGCAATTATGTCTTTAATTTTCAGAATTAAAGATTGGTTAATTTGTGAGTTATGGTCTCCACCACCAATGAGGCATAATGGTGGCTTTAGTGGTATGTTTAATGTAGCCTTTTGAGATAGCTATCACTGGCTATAAAAAGGTGGTTTCTCCATCCTTTGAAAGACACAACAAGAACACAATCTTCTACTCCCCTCTCATCCATTGACATCATCATCCTCATTTCATTATATATATAGAGATTTGCATAGTAGGCATATACTTGAGCATCGAGAGAATTCTCACACTTGAAAGGTTCGAAGAAACTAATTTTGTTGCTTCCAAAATTAGTTGTGATTGGGCGTTGTACCTTGGGAGCACATTGCTCAAGTAGGCCTGAAGCATAGAAAGGCGGGCAAATTGTGCTTAAGGGGAAGCGGTCACACCGCTGTCTCGTCCAGGATTCAATTCGAATATTTTAGTGCTTGTTCAACACCTTATTTCCATTAACTGAAGAATGTAAGTGTTGTTAATATTATTTTTTACTCTTGTTGAGATTTATAGATATAATTTGTATAATATACTAATCATATTATTATTCATTTGTTGACATGTCATGCGGAGGAAAATCAACCAGGAACCAACATCTTTGGCAAAGAATTTGTATAGACTAACTAACATTCCACTTCAACTAAATAACAATCCAATGTCCAATGAATTACATATATACTTTCCAAGTCTTAATGTTAATGAATCATACATCATTCAAAGTACTAATACTCTAATGCATATATAAATACGAATATACTTATCTATTTTTTATTCTAATTGTACGGTAATGTATGACGCTAAAGAGGACGATAGACCTACTATCTCTTGGCTACCAACATGTACATCTTCTACCCATCCAAATTCTGGGAATTAAAAGATCCTCATGTCAAACCCCATCAAGTCACCACTGTATTAGTGAGGCTGAACTCCCTGAGATCAAGAATATCTTATGCGATCATATGAATAGTCCAATGATGATATTATCATATATAATTCCCGCAACTTTTAACTAACAAGCTTGTAGAAATATATAAGATTCTTCACATTTGACTCATAATACAAATATAGATTATAAAAACAATTGACCTAATTCCGTTTACCACAGTTCAAGATTAAATCATAGTAAAAGTTGAAAAATATTGACTGCAAAAAGTTAAAATGAGACACTTATATATGACGGAGGGGTACTGTATTGCTAAGACTAAGGTGTTGTATGTTTGCTATTAAAAATCTAAAGTTCAACTAACAATTCAACATTCTAGTTTTCCTTCGTTTTGATTACTACAAATCAAAATGAAAAACTTGAGACGGAACAGTAATTTTTAACATAAAATTGGATTTGAGAATATACATGATTCTATAACAAATTGAAAGTAATTAACAAGTGTGGAGTATTACACATTCATCATTTAAATTTACATAAAGTCTTGTAAGAAACGTATATTAGTGAGAAATCTAATAGACGGATCGATATTCTTAAGTATATGCGTAATGTTTTAAATAATATCGGTAATGTTTTATTAGTAGACATTTTATATCATTTGTAAAACCTCTAATATTTTTTTAATATAATTGTAATATTTATCAGTGTCTTTTAGTCTCTCAATATGACCGTTATCTGGAGAATTACTCATAAATTTATTCATTTTATCATGATAAACGACATCACCACCAAAAAACTCTCAACCATAAATCTATGCAGTATGTATCACACAATTCACGACCAAACCATTGGTCATTTCATTTTGGCATATATGTATCTACCAGATATATTTTTATTCCAAGATTCCATGTACTGAAAAGATTCAAACCGCTTCAAAATCGCTACCATCCATTATTCAATAGCCATGGCTCGTTCCTCTGATGAAATCACAGCACCTCTCCGTATGTCTCATCAATCTTTTTCACTTCTTCTTCGATCCATATATATCTCACTATTATAATTTATTTCGGATCCAAGAAACTATACACTTTTAATTCCCTTTTCTTTTCTTTTTTTAACTGCAATTCCAGAGTTTTGACTCGAACTCCCAACCATTTACAAACTGAGTTATGTTTCGTTGTTGTACGAGTGTTTTGCAGTTGTATCGGAGCGTGATCATGTCAACCAAGGTGAAGAAGATGATGAGAATTCACCAATCAAAGAGGTGGCACTCACTGTATCCACATCCGATGACCCTAGTCTCCCAGTATTGACATTCAGAATGTGGTTCTTGGGCACACTCTCATGTGTCCTCTTGTCATTCCTTAACCAGTTTTTCTGGTACAGGTATGTGGTGTCAAAATTTACCAATTGTTTCTTCGGTTGGCGATAGTGATTGCTGAGCTTGGTTGGTAATTCAGCAACGGAATAGAAATTTGTTGATGAATTTTAAGATGTAATTTTCTTTTTTCAATCCTCGAGAATTCCAATGATGAATCTTCTTTTTCTTTATCAAGACTTTTAATTAGACAATGTTTTCGAAGAATTTGATTACATTATTATGTAACCGATTGGCTGATATATTAATTGCTGAATCTACGAATTAAGAATTTCAAAGATGAATCTTGTTTGTCGGTCTTTTTAAAACTTTTTTGAGATAATCGACTTACTCCACGATTTGAATTGACGTGTACAGGAAAGAGCCGTTGTCAATTACAGCTATATCTGCTCAAATAGCAGTGGTGCCATTGGGGCAGCTGATGGCTGCAAAGATAACACAGAGAGTATTCTTTAAAGGAAGTAGATGGGAATTCAGTCTGAATCCAGGACCCTTTAATGTTAAGGAACATGTTCTTATTACAATATTTGCCAATTCTGGTGCTGGAACAGTTTATGCCATCCATGTTGTCACTGCTGTTAAGATATTCTACAGCCAGCACATGACCTTCTTTGTTTCTCTCATCGTGGTTATCACTACGCAGGTACAATATCCATACTCCTACTTACTCCGTCCCGAAACAGTTATGGTGTTGTAACTCTTTTTACTTGTCATTAAAATTTGACTGAATAAATTAATTTTGTTAAACATTTTACCGTTAAACTCGAGTAATTCGTTTTTAAAATTGAAACTCAATTGATCGGAAAAATTCAAAACGTGTTAATTATTTTGACACGTAGAGAGCATGTACATAATTGATTGGATATTTATGATATGTGTGTAAGTTTTTTTATTGGAAATGAAACGATGGTTTCAACTTTGAATGGTAGGTACTCGGATTTGGTTGGGCTGGTATATTCAGAAGGTACCTTGTGGAGCCAGCTGCCATGTGGTGGCCAGCCAATCTGGTCCAAGTCTCATTATTCAGGCATGTTACGTAAATACACAACCAACTGATTAAATTTTATGATACTATTTTGTTTCTATCTAGAAAATAATTTAACTAAAAGTAAATTTAAAATAATAAAGACAGAAAATGATAAATTATTTTAAAAGTCGATATGGAAACTATTAGGGGGACATTTTGACATCTAGTGTCTCTATAATGGTTGTCCACGTGGTCGGCCTACAGATTTAAGGGGTCCTGTGCAAAAATTTAAATTTGGTCCCTATTAATAAAAAATATTGATTATAATAGAAGAAAAAATATTCAAGATATGAAAAATAAAAAAATTTACACCATTATGAACTGAACACGAGACCTTTTGTAAGTTAGATATCAACTTTACCACTTGTAGAAAGAGATTTTAATACTTCATTATTACATGGAAACAAATTTATATAGAACCTCAAATTTAAAATTGGACCCCTCAAAATAGGGAAATGACAGCCCATGAATGCTTTCGCCGAACATTCATCCATCTGATAGAATTGCATATCATCTAAAAACGGTCGAAATTGTAAAAAGGTGTAGAATATATTCATTCTCCAATACTCCCTGCACTCGTGGCATGTTTCAACAATATGGGGTGAAGATTGTCTCCGTGGAGATTCGAATCTAGGTACGTGTGAGCCAGATGCTCCAATACTCCCTACAATTTGACCTCTTGTCACTTTAGTCCCTTCTATTTAAACAATTACATAATCATCCATGTTTTAAACACGGAAAAAATTGTAATTACAGATAGGTCAAAAGTCAACTTTTTCATCTATTTTATCTTTTCTTTATAATTGTATAATTCATTAATTGTCACTTATTGCAAAATAAATCCTAAAAAGTTTCTTACTCTCGCAAACATACCCCTAAAATTTTTAATTCTTCAAACTTAGTAACCACCATCTTACACCACCTCCAACCACCATCTTCTTCTTCTTCCTCCCTCATTCCTTCATCATCTATTAAAACTCCGATCGGAGCTGATTTGAGCTGTAACAGCTCCAATCCGAGCTGTAAAACAAACAACTCAGACGCTGCTTGACATCTCCGTAGCTTCGATCCTAACACGGGGAGGTTTGGGCACAATAGCTCCAGCTCCAATCGGAGTTTTTGAAGATGATGAAGGAGGAAGAAGGTGGAGAAAAAGATTAGGTTTATTTTGAAAATAAATTTTATTGGGGTTTATTTTATAATAATATTGTGTCAATGTTGTAAATTATAAACCATTAGATTCAAATGTGTAGTAAATTGAAAATGGAAAATTACAACTAAGTCCAATTAATTTTCTTTTCCACTTATTTTATTTTTCATCAACTTAAAAATCACATTTTGAATTTATCTGTGATTGTTTGAATGGAAAGGACTAAATTGCAATTGGTTCAAATTTAAGGGTAGTTGACGTAATATTCCCTAAAGCTATGATACCTTTGTTGAGCGATATATCATTGCGGAGTTATAACTTCGCCAAGCATGCCGGTGGCCCAGCAAAAATGCGGCTCGAAAATGTTTTATTATAGATTTCATTTTTTTTTTCAATTTTTAAAACGTACTCCATCCATCTGTTTCACTAAAAGTGTAATAATTTTCGTTTAAGACGTAACACTAAAAGTGTTATATTTTCATTTATTGAAATTACTTCTATAATACAATTCATTTTGAACCATACATTTTTTGGTCCACATATATTTTTCTACTCAATTAATAACTCATACTCATTCTTAACCACATACTTTTGGGGGACCATACAATTGTTACACTTTTAGTGAAACGGGGGAGTATTAGTTATATATTACTATTTGCTAATATTTTTTAATCTTGTAATTATTATTTTATTAGTTTTTTGCTTTTAAATTTATATTTTCAAAATGGAGTAGACGTGTGAATTGAGCGTCTATATGTTACTTACTCTGTTCCTTTAAAAACTTCATAACTTTCTTTTTTTTGGTATTTCATTAGAAATTTTCTAACAAAAGAAAGAAAGTTTTTATCTCACTAACTATTTTTTATTATTTCTCTTTCCTACTTTATTACTCCCTCCGTACTTTTACAAGCTTTACTACTCCCTCCGTTTCTGTAAAAGTGAAACAATTTTGATTTGCACAATTTTTAAAAAAAAATATGTGGTCCCCCAAAAGTATGTGGTTAAGTATAAGTTTGAGATATTAATTGAGTGGAAAAGTACAAGTGAGCCAAAAAATGTGTGGTTGATAATGAATTGTATTATAAAAGTAATTTCCATAAAAAGAAATCTAACAATTTTAGTGAAATGCCCAAAACAGAAAATTGTTTCACTTTTACAGAAACGGAGGGAGTATTTGCCATTTCGGGAGATTTTTTTACAAGTTTAACTTTTCATTTTTGGAAACCCACTATCTACACTTATTAATTTTTAAACACTCTCTTTCATACTTTATCTATTATCTTTCTTACTTTTTCTATTATCTCTCTTATTTTTTACCATCTACTTCCTTTTTTATTTTATTTCCATAAAATTTAGAGTAAGTCAAATGGTAAAGCTTCTAAAAAAAACCGGAGGGAGTATCATTTTGCATTCTCTCACTTACTCTATCCTCCACTTACAAGCTAGACCATATCCAGTAGTTGCAGATCTCTGCAACTCACTCTCTCTGCTACGTTAGAATTCCACTCACTACAACCCTCTTTGCAATTCTCTACTCCAACAGTTGAGGTCCAAATTTATTTTCTTTTCACATTTCTTTAAAACTTAATTTTTCATTTTCTTTTCTCATTTCCTTTGAAACTTTATTCTTGAATTTATTTTCAATGTCGTTAATTAATTATAACAAAATCACATTAATTTTTTAAAATACACTACTTGAATATAAAAATTACATTACTTAAAAAAATTACAATATTTGAAATTGAAAATTACAATAATTGAAATTGCAAATTACAAAATATTCGATACACATGGAGGAATTATGTCGATACGAGAGCGCGAAACACTGATCATGCTAGAGCGAAGTTATTGCAGAAAGACCTGATCGAGCATGTATGGCAAAATCATAAGAATGGATCGTTATAATCTAGTTTACATTTTTCAAGTACGTTTTACATTTTTTAGTATTTGTATTTTAAATTCTACAAGTGATGTAATACATATAAGTGTGTTTCGATTATTACATTCAATAAACAAATGAAATAAAATTTAAAAAATAAATAAAATAAGAAGGGATTAAAATAAATAAGGGATAAAAAACACATAAAAAGAAAAGAAACAAAAAAAACTCAAAAAGAAAGTTAAAAATGGAGTTGGGACGAGTCCCAAATTTTGCAACCGGTCTCAGTCGTTGGGACTCATTTGGGACTCCAGCAGAGTCCCAAACTGTTGGGACTCCTTTTCCAACCATTGTTGGAGATCACTCACAAACTAATATTTAACTAATTCTCCTTAAACTAACATAAATTACTCTTTATGAATCTTTTAAGGAGGTAGTATATTTTTTACATTGACCTTTAAAGTGTTTATATACCGATCGAATCTAACGGTAGTGGGTGTAAGATATTATAACAGAGTTGTTTGTGTAGCGCCCTGAATTTATACACTAATTATAAAAAAATATGACGCGCACTAGTTTGTAAGCTTGTAAATTCAACGAACTTGACTTGTATATATAAAACGTAGCTCGACGCCTTTAACGTCCTTAATTAGATTTGATATGGAAATTGTTGGTACTAATTCGTGAAGTAATAAAATAATGCGGCAGAATTATAAATTTTAAAATGATAGAAACGATATAACGTTTAGAAAAGTATGAAACTCAAAATGATAAATGTATTTTCTGGTAGTGATATCTGCTCTGGCAACACTACCCTCCAATAGATCAGCTTCATATCAATATACTTTATTTTAGAAATGGGTCAGTCGTGACCACCAACTCAGCAAGTTCAATGCACATGTCATTACTTAAAGTTCGAACTTCACGACTTTAAAATCTTTTAGTTCTTATAACTTAAATTTATCTTGAACTTCTTGAAAATGATTCTGAAATTTTACTTTTAGACATGACTTGAAAATTAACTTGATCGTGAGCTCACTTTGGATCACAACGTCCTAACCTAACATATTGTAGCTTCTTGAATCTCTTGAATTGCCACATACATTGAGGGGTGGTGTCATTACTAGACCCCTGTATACACACCATGTATAATGATGAAATTACACATAAACTCATGTTAAATTACTATATAACATATGGACCATCTGCCATTAAAAAATAGTAACGGCTGTTAGTTGGTCAAAGTCAACAGATAAATTTTTAAATGACGTCATCAAAAAGTTATATGATGTCATAATGAGACTTGTCCTTCCAAAGGTACCCAGGGGGTGTAAAAGTAAAGTTCACTCACGGGGGCTTGAAAAGTAAAGTTTTTGAATATGAACCAAAACTGAAAATGAAATGGAACCAAATGGTATTTTATTGCCTACATGTTTGTTATTTTTCGTCAATTGGACACAAACTTGATGTTTGGGAAAAATGGACATGAAAAGTAGCAAAAAAGTGACATGAAGAATGCACCAATTTAGCATGCTTATATATATGATTTTCCACATAACTATTGTCTAAATAGTTTTATAAACACAAAGTCTTATGAGAGACGGTCTTTAGATAACTTATCTAGAGACGACGTTATCAATAAATTAATCCATGTTATTAATTAATCAAAACGTCTATGTTGTAAACGAAATAAGTTGTGTTGTAATATTAAAAAACACCAATGTTGAAAACATATGTGTTTTGATTAATAACATCGATGATTTTTTTGATAATATAGGTTCGTCTCTACATAAATTATCTAGAGACCGTCTATCAAGAGACTGTCTTTTGTTATTTATACACTCATGTCAGTGTTAGGTATATTTGATACTTTATGAACTAAAAATACCCCAATTTGACCTTCTTATATAAACTTCCATAAAACTATTGTCTAATTATTTGTATTACTTATACACCGCTCTTAGTACACTTGATAATTTCTGGACTAAAAATACATCAATTTGGCCTTCTTATATGTCTAAATATTTCACGTTCATGCCAGAATAACTAGAAAGAACCAACATATTCATTACCTTTTACATTTCACTTTAAGTTGTGGGTCATAATAATAATTAAAAAAAAAAAAAAAGTCTTTTAAACTCCCCTGAGGACACTTTACTTTTAAACCCCAGTCCCTGGGATACTGTTGGAAGGACAAGTCTCATTATGACGTCATAATTTTTTGATGATGTCATTGAAAAAAAACCGTTGACTTTGACTAACTAACAACCGATACTATTTTTTTAATGGCATGGGTCCATATCTTATATAGTAATTTGGCGTGGATTTATTTATAATTTCTCCATTAAATAGGGGGTGTATATGTATATTTCCCATATTTAAATTAAATTAAAAGTTTGAATATGTTATCTGAGAGACGGTCTATATATAGTTTATGTAGATTGTATTATATTGGCAAATAAATTATCGATGTTATTAATCAAAACATTTATATTGTCAACATTGGTGTTAATAACATAGACATTCTAATCATAAAATGGACTGTTTTCATAACAATATATATATCTTTAGATAATTCAATTCGTAACTTTAGTGAATTAGCAATTTACACCTTTATTGAAATCAATACTTTGTTGTTTGACAGAGCACTCCACGAGAAAGATGAGCGTACCAAGGGTGGTGTGACGCGCACACAATTTTTTGTGATTGCCTTCATATGTAGTTTTGCATACTACATACTCCCTGGCTACATTTTCCAAATGTTAACTTCAATTTCATGGATCTGTTGGATCTTCCCCAAATCCGTTCTTGCACAACAATTGGGCTCTGGACTCAAGGGTCTGGGTATAGGAGCATTTGGGCTTGACTGGTCCACTATTTCATCTTACTTAGGAAGTCCATTAGCAAGTCCATGGTTTGCCACTGCCAATGTAGCTGTTGGATTTTTCTTCATCATGTATGTTGTGACACCACTCAGCTACTGGTTCAACATTTATGATGCCAAAACCTTCCCAATATTCTCTGATGAACTCTTCACTAGCTCTGGCCAAATATACAATATTACACGTATCATCGACCAAAACTTCCACCTGGATATAGACGCATACAATCGTGAAGGAAAGCTTCATCTCAGCACTTTTTTTGCCATGACCTATGGAGTTGGATTTGCTGCACTTAGTGCCACAGTTGTGCATGTTCTTCTATTTCATGGGAGGTACGTACGTACATTGATCGAGTGTGTATAATGTATTGGCCATTAATTTGTTATCCTTATCATAGTTATAATGAGATGTATGCAGTGAAATATGGGAGCAGAGCAAATCGAGTTTTAAAGAAAGGAAGATGGATGTACACACAAGACTAATGAGCAAGTATAAGCAAGTACCTGAGTGGTGGTTTTGGTGCATCCTCATGGTGAATATTGCACTTACTGTTTTCGCATGTGAATATTACAACGAACAACTTCAACTTCCCTGGTGGGGGGTCTTATTAGCTTGTGTCATTGCGATTTTCTTCACATTGCCGATTGGTATAATCACTGCAATCACCAACCAGGTAATACATGATCATTTTAATTACAATAATAACTATATTATGTTTCAATGTTCTGTGATTTGTTAAGTATAATTCTCAACATTCATTCATATTCAAATATATGGCGTACAGTCTCCGGGTTTGAACATCATCACCGAATATATAATTGGGTACATCTATCCGGGATATCCTGTAGCTAACATGTGCTTCAAGGTTTATGGATACATAAGCATGACACAGGCTATTACTTTCCTTCAAGACTTCAAGCTTGGCCACTACATGAAAATCCCACCAAGAACAATGTTCATGGCACAGGTCGCTCACAAACCTAATTGTCTCTCTCGTTTTTATGAAGTATACATGGTTATATATTGAACATCGATCACAAGTTCTTTGTTCCAGGTGGTGGGAACTCTTATAGCTGCTTTCGTTTACTTGGGCACGGCATGGTGGTTAATGGAAACTATCCCAGACATATGTGATGCATCATCCGGCACAGTATGGACCTGCCCTGGTGATCATGTATTTTATGACGCGTCAGTAATTTGGGGATTGATAGGTCCACGAAAGATTTTTGGAGATCAAGGAACATATGGAATGGTGAACTGGTTCTTCCTTGGAGGGGCAGTGGCTCCAGTGCTTGTCTGGCTAGCAATGAGAGCGTTCCCAAATCAAGAATGGATTCGCCTAATAAACATGCCGGTTCTTATAGGAGCTTGCGGTAATATGCCTCCAGCTACGGCTGTTAACTACACCACATGGATATTAGTTGGATTTTTATCAGGTTATGTAGTGTTCAAGTACCGGCCAGACTTATGGCAGCGTCATAACTATGTCCTATCAGGTGCATTAGATGCCGGGTTGGCCTTTATGGGGGTTGTGTTGTACTTGTGTTTGGGTCTCGAAAACATAAGCATCGATTGGTGGGGAAATGATCTTGATGCTTGTCCATATGCGTCATGCCCTACAGCTAGAGGGATATCGTCTGAAGGGTGTCCAATCATGTCTTAAGTTAGGGAATATATAGAAACAACACATGTGTTCATGGTGTTACATCCTCGTTGCCTTTGATTTTTTAAATCGTACCATGTATTAGTCATCATGCACCTCACTATGTACAACAAGAAGCAAAAACTGGACCGTGTACATATTGTTCTTCACCTTGATGAATTGTAAATCCTTCAGTTTGAAAATTTAATGTGCAGCAAACTCTCACTTCGACATGAATACTTCATGAATCAATGATATATTGATATCTATGTGCAGTCATTTTACAATCTTCTATGCATGCATACAATGACATGTTTTATTTGTTTTGCTTGATATCTTTTGATCTTAGCATGAGTTGATGAAATCCAATAGCTCGATTTGAATGGTCCGGACAACAAGTAAAGAAAACGGAGACAGTAACAACAACAGACGACTTAACCACCGGAAATCGCAAACCGTGCCATTTCTGGTGGTGAAGTCAAAGAGAAACGGAAAATTGGTAGAAGAAAGCAAAAGGAACCTGATGGATATAACACGGCCATAATCAAAGCCAGCAGGGAACAAGAAGAAACATAATGCAAGACAAAAACCAACAGAGATGAGCGGGCATACATTGAGATTAGAGACCAAGATTAAGGAGTGATCGATTTGCCCGCCACAAGAAAAATTCTCTGAGCTCTCTAAACGCTTCACTTTGGAGGATGAGTAAAAGGTCGAAAATGACAGTGTACGACCCTATTTATTGAAAGGGTTATAGACGTTTTCACTTACTGAAGTCAATTTCGAAAATCGGAAAGCTTTCTGCCTAAGCCAGAAAGAGGTAATTCGAACCGAAGCACTTTCCCACCTTGGAAAATTAAAAATTATTTCTCCAAAATGATTTGAACTGCCCAGGGGGTGTAAAGATGGAAAAACCAAGAAATTCTTACCTCTTAGGATGCCTGTGATTCGGTTCGATGAAATTCAAAAGCAATACACATACAAAGGTGGGAGACAAGCCAACACACGTGGGGGAGCATCAAAGTCGAATGACAGGCGAGAATTAAGTTTCAATCATTTCAATAAAATTAGTAGAAAATGAATGCTAATGAGTTTCGACATGAAGCGTATTAACCATTCCTCTCGACTTAGTCTCCGGTTTGCGGTATATACCATAGCACATTAAGGCGTCCGACGTGAAACACGAACGGGTCCCACATGTACTTCACGATTGGGCCTTGTAGTCAACCTATAAATACTCCCTCATTGTCCATAAATGCGGACACACACTAACTACTGCACACGTCACTATTAGCAAGCAATAAGTTTGTGATTTAGGGTTTGGGCTCGAGCTTGCCAATTCTTCATAGTAATGTTTCCTTCGATCGGGATTAAACTCTGGTACAAAAGATGTGATCGCTCAGCTGCTCATCTCTTTCTTAGAGCATCGAACTCTTTCTTCTCTACTGTCAACGGTTCCGATTACCCTGCGGAACCTATTCCAGATAGACCTTTCAGAAGGAACTCAAAATTCCCAAATTCAAATCGCCCTCACAAAAATGTCAATTCAAATTCATTCAATCCCGTTACACATGGAAAATCCCCCAATTCAAATCTTCGTTACGACAATGGGAATCCCAATTCGTTCAAGCCCGAAACTGATGGAAAGTTCCTCGAAAGGTTCAAGCTTGGCTTCGATCGCGAACTGGAAAACCCTGAGCCTGAGTTGGTCAAGACTGAAGAGGATGCTGCTCCAGAGGAAGCTGATGTGATATTCAACAAGATTAAGGAGACCGGATTGATCCCAAATGCTGTAGCTATGCTTGATGGGTTGTGTAAAGATGGCCTTGTTCAAGATGCAATGAAGCTGTTTGGGTTAATGCGTGAAAAGGGTTCAATCCCAGAGGTGGTTATATACACTGCCGTGGTGGAGGGTTTTTGTCAGGCGCACAAGTTTGACGATGCTAAGAGGATTTTCAGGAAGATGAAGAATAACGGGGTAGTTCCGAATGCGTTTACTTATGGGGTTCTTGTTAGGAGTTTTTGCAATGGGGTGGTGCTGGATGATGCTGTTTTGTTTGTCATGGAGATGTTGGAGGCTGGATATTCCCCCAATTTGCAAACTTTTGTTGCGTTGGTTGGTGTTTGTTGCAAGGAGAGGAGTCTGGAAGATGCCCAGGAGGTTATTGGTAATATGAAGAAGAAAGGGTTTTTCGTTGAGGAGAAATCGGTTAGGGAGTATTTGGATAAGAAAGGACCTTTTATGCCTGAGGTTTGGGAGGCTATACTGGGTAAAAATGCTTGCAAGAAGTCTTTCTTCTAACTTTTTCTTTTTTTTTTTTTTTTTTTCTCCTTCTTAAGTTTACTTTCTATGGTTGAGACTTGAGAAGCAATAGGAAGACTTTCTATTTTATAATAATAATAATTATTATGATTATTAGTATGAATGTTTAGCTACATCCAAGTTGGGATTATAGTTCTATTTCCATTTTGAACATGGGTGCCCGTTTAATATGAATACACATTTGTCACTCAGAATGGTTTTTTGAGTTTTGCAACTAACTTGCTGTCTGGCAGATTTGCTTGCTTGGGATTCCCATGATAATTTAAAAAGTGATTTTTTCTCTCCAAGAAGAATTTGTGTTAGATGGTCTAATGGTGCAGATTAGGGGAATGTGACTAATACAGGGGTGGTATATGTATTCCTTATATTTATCGTGGGTGTGTACATTACGGCAATGCGGTGATATTTTGCTCTCTCTCAGTTATAATTGTTTAGATTGCTGCAAGTGTGAGATACTGTTGTTGATTGATTTGAGTTTAGTTTGTTAGTTGATTTTGATTTAGACCTGAATTAGGTTTAGTCTTCTTTTTTGGTTTGATTTGTCTAATGCATTAATGTATAATATGATGTTGCTTGTTGTTGCTTTTTTAGGCTTTCAGAATTTGTTTGATTTTTATTTCAATCCATTTTAGATCTGTTTGATGTGGTCAAGCTTTGGATTTATCAGGGAAATATTGTTTTCTTCTTCTTATTCGAGGAATTTGGGCGATTTGATTTGATTAGCTCTTTTAGGATTATTGTATGCAGAGGGGTTCTTGGAAATGATGTATTGAGTGAATTAGATCGCTTTGGTTACTGATTAGATAGCTGTCTTGATTAGAATTTGGTTAGAACTTGTGAGCAGATGATTGAGGTTTGTTACATATGTGAACTTCAGCTGAGAAAAGGGGTGGGCAACTTGGAACAAAAGGTAAATGCTTGTATCCGTCTCTCAACCCTCCTATCCAAACCATGATAGATTTGGTTTACTGGAGCTATAATAGTTACGTTGATAGATGTGAGTAGTATTTTTGATATACAGTTAGCATTTCTTATGTTCGTGTAAACTTTTTGTTTAATCCTTATATTTTTGTGGTTTCACCCTTTAAAATAGAAAACTTTTATTATGCTGACCCTTTTTTTTCAGGATAAAAAAGGTGAAAAGCAAATAAAAACTTTATCCCTGTTTTACAAGCTACTACCTCCGTCCCGCTAATTTGGTCTTAGTTTAACTTTTTCGGTCAACCATCTTCAACTTCGACTACGATTTAATCTTTTAGACCGCAAATGTAAAAGATTAATTTCATTATACTATAATGAAACTTTAGGGACATCATATCATAAAACCTTACAGGTCATGTTGATTGCCCTCCTAAGTTAAGGTGTAAAAGCCATAAGCATGAAACATGGAAAGTACCTTTTATTGATTATTCCCTTGGAGTAACAAACATACAAGAACATTACTCGGGACATCAGAGAGTCAATAGGGTCCAGTAAAATTATCAAGAACTCGGTGTTTGCCTTTGTGCTTAATTGTTCCAAGAGTTCTTGGCATTTTGTTTGAACAAGTTTTCTACTACGTGTTGAGGTTGAGGTTACTAACTCTATGCATGGCATTGTCCCTAAGGTTTTTAATGTAGCTTGTTTTATACAGCAAGGAGGTCATCCAATTCAATCAAAAAAGTTAATGAAGATCACAGGCGCCGATGATCTACTTTCCATAACCATGTAATCATGTACTTCCTCTTCCGTCCTGTCTCATGTTTCCCATTTTGAATTTTCGCAGTTAAACTTTTACAACTTTGACTACGAATAAATCTTAAACCGCAAACGTAAAATGTTCAATTAACTTATATTATTTAACTTTAGTACCCGAAGTATCATAATATAATTTAATGAACATTTTATATTTGTCGTTTAAGATTAATTCGTAGTCAAAGTTGAAAAAATTTGACTGCAAAAAGTCAAAGTGAAAAACATGGGACGTGACGGAGGAAGTAGTATATACCAAAACAATGGGCTGTTTTAGATTGATCCTAACCGGATTTTTCTCATTTTTTCTATACGTCTGTAATGCATTTTTGTTTTGGTTCGTCCTGTCGTAACATATGAAATAACGGACGGTATTCCGTTTGATATCCAAAAACTGCTCAGCAACAATCGGACGAGTGGGGAATGTTGGGGGCGAGTAAAATCTCCTTGTGCTTCAGGACCCCGAAAAAACTTGATACGATAAATAAGGATGGCAGGCAGGGCTATTTTCCTTAGTTTTCATAGGACTCCTTACAAGCGTATATCCATATGATTCATATTTATGAGATGATAAAATATGGCATTCTCCGGATAATGCAAATCGAAGCAAAGTGAGCCTCTTTTTTTCTTTTTTATTACGATGAGATAGAAACAAAGACAGGGCACTTATTCCCAGGGAACTGGAGGTAAAGTCTAGTAGTATAAATCATTAGGTCAGTTTTAGGCATCACAGATGATGATTTTATTTACACATATCTCACATTGTTTAAAAGGCTGATAAAGAATGAAGCATTTTTTCCTCATGAATTTACCAAAGTATTACAAAGTGGCAGCAGATATTAACTCCCCAAAACCGAAAAAATATGCGTGGAGAATATCATGACAAGGAAGTGAAGAACCTCAGAACAGTGAAGGATATGTATATATGTAAGATGTATTACCTGCAAAGTCACAGATCTCAACATTCAACACAGAGATGCCTAGAAAAATGTATGAGCTGAGTAAGCTTATCTCTATCTGCTCAACGGTTCTAGCTGAATTTCCATCCTACCAGTAGAATTTGATTCTTTGTCTGACATTACCCGACTTGGGCTCAAGAGATCAGAATCCTCCTCCTCACTATGACCTAACACCCAATTGCTTCTTCCAAATATTCTGCCCCGCTGTCTTTTCTTTTCATTGTATTCCAAGTACACAACTGTTAGAGCACCTATCAAGAACCACACTATCAGAGCCCAACTAAGCCCACGTACATTTTCGCTATATCGCTCTCCCAGGTGTTTCAATCCACTAATAAGGGCAGCCATTCCGACAAGTATGGCACATCTGCCAATTATAACATGTGCATATTCCCAGATCAGTCTCTTAGAAGAAACTTCCTCCCCATTAGCAGGCTTCTTAGGTCTTAGGTAAGCATTCATTGGTTGTGCTACAACCAAAAGTATTGCCAACATCCCAAACTTAACATGCAATGAATCAAATACGAAACCCTGTAGCTCAGCAACAGCAAACAGAAAACCCAAAAAAACAATTGCTAATCCAGAATACTGTAAATAAACATGAATCTGAAACCAACCATCACCTTTAACATGTTTCAAGTATCTAGCTGATAAAATCCCACCAGGAAGTAAAATACCCCACGCAAGAAACATCATAAACCCATGCACCGCTAAAACGGGACGCAGATCCTCCTCTGCTTCGGCAGAGCCGCGCATTAGCAGGACGCTCATTGGCCTTTTGCTAGTCACAAAATGCATATTTCTCACATTCAAGTGCTCATCAGACCACTGAGCACCCATAGCCCAGATAACTTTTAGAGGAGTCGTGGGATCAATAATGTTCTTGCATTCTGGCCTTTCATCGTCCCGATCACAAGATGGATTTAGAGGACGTGTGAATTCCAAAGTGATAATGCCATTTTCAGATTTGCATCTCACATAAGTCAGATTCTCTTTTGTTGGATGAACACTGGCAGCATCTCTTCCATCAATCCAGTAAGTGCTTACCCTTCCCTTGCCACTATCATCAATCCAACCAACATAGACATAGCTCTTTACCATTTCACGGCCAAATCCAATAGCCAGATAACCACTTTTCTTCTCACCCCTAGCTGCAATGGATATGGAGCTCTCTGATAATGTCCAGAAAAACATAACTTGCTGATCATCCAAAGAAACACTATTATTGAACATATCAGGCAAACCTCCATCAACCACTTGAACTTTCCAGCCCATCTTAGGTGTGTAAAGAGACTGATAGTAAACGAGATCTGGTGTGTTCCGATCTGGGGCCCATACCAAATCGGAAGGACTGGCTTGAACTCCTTGAGCTTCAGGCCCACCAAAATATATAGTCTCTGACATGTTTCTAAGAGTTGCATTCCCACCAATTGGATCTGATGTAACATAAAATGCCACATCATGTCCAGCCTGTATGGAAAACTTCACCTGGACACCCCTCTCTACCCTAAGCACCGGAGCTTCTTTCTTGTTGATATACAGAACTTTAGAGGGATTTGGGGGATTAGGATAATGCAGTGCTGGACCGGTGGAAACAACAAGTGGGTCTTTTTTATCCGCAATAACAAGATCTTGATCCTCCTTATCATCCGCATCCAATGGTCCTAAACAATCATCTACATGCTTAGAGACGTTGAACTTCAAAAAGCCATAACTCCCACCATGATTCTGAGGAAGATAGAAAGGCCGGAGACTATCGGGAGGCTTAATTGGCCCAAGTGCCCATATCACAGTCATATTTGATTTCGGATCAACCTTGAGATCATACTTGCTATCATCAGACTCCAACAATCTGGTATACTTGATAAACGACACGCCATCCTTCCGGTGGCCATAAATCAATGTGGTATCATTAACCTGCCCAGAAGAATCATACATTGAATCCGGGCAAACCCCCTGAACAGTCCCATCCTCGTCCATCATACACTCACTATACTTGGTGATATAGTAATCTTCTGCAAATGGCAATCCGTCCTCCTTAAACCCGGTAATCGCAACATCACCACCCACCATCAAAGAACCAGATGTATCATTCGGA
Organism: Plantago major; assembly: GCA_026545765.1. NCBI lineage: Eukaryota > Viridiplantae > Streptophyta > Magnoliopsida > Lamiales > Plantaginaceae > Plantago > Plantago major. Next base: position 28,752,528 of record CM048841.1, read on the forward strand.
TTCGCCCACCCAAAACCCATATAATCCTGAATCCCAATAGCAGCCTCCAAACCAATTTCGATTGCTCTTTCCTTGAGAGTCCACCTGATCCTATAATTATCCGACAGCACTTTACAATTCTCGAACATTGTGGGTTGTTGTGGCGGCTGGTTACCAGAAACATTTGCATCTGATAACAAAACATGGCCGAATTCGGAGGCGGTAGGTTTATCCCAAACCGCAAGAACCCTAACCTGATCCCAAGTGACATTGTTGAGCAAATTAACAACAAAGCTGTCGTTTTTATAAGTCTGATTCAGCGTAGAGAGAGCAATCGGAAAACCATTGGTGAGATTGTGGAAATCGTCACCAGAGGCACCCCACCAGTGCACGTTTTCGCCGGAGAGCATGTCGAATTGGGAAACCCTAAAGGAACAGTCGTCAAGGATTGAAAGCTGGCCACGAAGCTGGTGTTGTACCATGGTGAATTGGGAGGTGAAATTGAGAAAAGAGGTGTTTGTTTTAGGGCAAATTGAAGCCGGATCAGAAGAGGAGAAATGGACATGGTATAGCAAGAATTGCACAAGGAAGAAGGAGGAGAATAATAGCAGGCTTGATTGGGACATGGGGTTAAGATCCGGGATTTAACGGATCGATCTATATTGATTGCTGTATGTATTACTACTATTCTACAAGAGTTGAATTGATAAACAAAAAAGAAGTAAAAATGAAAAAAAGGACAGACAGAGATGGTGATTAACTGATTATCCACGTCGAAGAGATCTGGAGTTGTTAAGTATGGTTGGTCGACGGTGAATGGAAGGGAAGGGAAGGTGGAGCCACCACTTTGTGTGAGTTGCAAGCTGCTGCTTCTTCCCTATTCTCTTTCTACAACTACAACATTTTACACTTTTTTTTTTTTTTTTTTTTTTTGCACACAAACCTTTTTCACTGAATTTGAAGTGTATTGAAGTTGCACATGAACCTTTCATTTTTTCCATTCGATACTTAAACCTTGTTGATACTCAGGAAACCTACAATCATAATTTGTTAATTGGCGGGGCACTAACGACCTGCAAGGCAGAACAATAGCACAAGAGGAGCGTGAGATTCCAACTGGACACCGGTGTGGTGCCGACTGGTTCCCAAGGTGACGGGTTGTTGGGTTAGTGGGTTGTTGTGGTTGTTAGATATACCTCAAAACCCTTTTCTAGAATACCTCTAAAGTGGTTTGAAGGAGGCGCCCTAAATATTCAATAGGACACCTCCAAATGGATTGCTTAGGCATCTTCGGATATAGGTCACCTCTAAATTAGTAAGGTATATTCAAAGTAGCTTGTAGGTTACCTCTTAAGTTGGAAGGCACCTAAAAGTGAATGTGGTCGACCTCTTTAGTAGTGAGGTGTCTCAAGATGGATGTGGTCGACCTCTTAAGTAGTGAGGTGCCTCAAGATGGATGTATTCGACCTCTCAAGAAGTGAGGTGTCTCAAGATGGATGTGGGCGACCTTTTAAGTTGGAAGGTGCCTCAAGATGCATGTGGGCGACCTCTTAAGTAGTGAGGTATCCCCAAATAGTTAGTAGGTTACCTTTTAAGTGGTGAGGTGCCTCAAAATGCTTGTAGACGACCTCTTAAGTAGTGAGGTGAACTTGTAGGTCACCTCTTAAGTAATAAGGTGCTTCAACATAGCGAGTTACCTCTAGCTAGATAGCTCCAACCGGTTTGCGAGTTGCCTCTAGCTAGATAGCCAGCCGGTTTGCGGGTTGCCAATCTAACTTAGATTTTGGTATTTTTGGTTAATGGACCAAATGGCCTTACCTTGGGCCTATTGAACAAATATTTTTCTCGTTCGCTTACACTTGAACAATATTAATGGATTGGGCCGGCATATTCTGACCGTGGGCCAATATAACTAAATTTTGCCAATACAGTTTGTCCCCCACTCTTCGAGTCGAGTTTATCGAGTCAGAGAGTAGATAATCTGTGAAATTCGAATCGACCGGGTCTAGTCTTGCTTGTCCTTGACTCAATATCTTCATAATATCCGTTAGCTCTTGTAAGGTCGTAATTTACCGAACGGAGTAGTCACAATTTTTAATGACACGTAATATTTTATTACTTCTATGGAAAAATTAGGATACGACTTCCATTAATTGTGGACTCTTTTCATGAGAGCATCCGAGAAATGTACGTGCTCTTTTTGTGAGAGCGTCTGTAAAATGTATGTGAAGTTGGGGTCAGTAAATTTGACAACCAGTTGGGTGTTTCATCTTTGACCAAATGTACCACATCACTTGCTAGCCTGACACCTGGTGGCAATGAGGCCTCCCTTGTCGATGATCCTAATGCATTTGGAAGTGGGGAACGAAGCTTGCTACTGCCCAAGGATAGATCACATTTTGAGGTGATAGGTATGAATGATACGGCCTCTTATGCGCTGACAGAGACCTTGCGGGTAATTATTGTTGCCTTCCTTTTTTTTTATTTTTTTTTTATTTTTTTTTTTTGCTTTATGTAGATATGGTTTTCAACTATGATATCTTTGAACTTATATTGTGATTTTGTAGGGAGCTCAAGCCATGATCCATCTTGTGGATGTCGTTAAATCTTTGGTGTTGGAGGTTGCAAGCTTGAAGACCCATAGTGAAAGCTTGCGCTCAGAAAAGGAAGATTTGGCACGCAGAGCATCAGAGGATAGAAAGAGGGCTAGTGATTTTGACAAAGATCTAAAAGAGTTAAAGGCTTGCTTGAGTGTTGAAAATGAGCAAGTGCGCAACCGCGCGATTATCCATACCAGACTTGAAGCTATGTTGGAGTTCCAAAATGGGGCAAGCAAGAAGTGGAAGCCAATTTAAGAAATAAAAGAGTGGAGGCACCGTCTTGGAATCAAGAGTGATGATGCTATAGAGCATTTACCCAAGGAGAATTCAAGTGATGATGATACCGAGTCCGAGGGTGTAGAGGAGACTCGTGGTACCTAGTTTGTTATGGCATCACAATCTATGATTTGGCTTATTGTTGTAATCTTGTAGACTGGAACTAGTCATGTTTTGTCATCCCTATTTGTTGGGTTGGATCGTTGATCACGTAACTTTATGCCTTGTATGGCTGGTACTTCTTGGATATTTTTAGCTTGGTATTTCGTTAGACTTTTCTGTTTGCGATTCATGTGGAGTTCATATCTCCTTGTTGTGCCTGGAAATTTGGTATGTTGAGCTCTTTAACAGGTGGCACCAACTTTGGTTATCTAGGTCACCAAGTATGATGAATGATTTGTTTTCATGAATGCTCAATAGTTTTATAATCTTTGACCTGAAACATTGATGTTAATGGATGGAAATTTGGTGGTGCATACTAGTGGTCCATTGGTCGCCTGCTAACAAATGACGCTGGATACCAACTAGTGGTTTGCATGGCACCTGCTACAAGACATCTTTGGATAGCAGCTAGTGGTTTGCTTGTTGCTTACTAGTAGTCGATGTAGGGAGCCTACATAGGAGTTTATTGGTTTTCGCTAGTAGCTCACTTGGTGCCTACCAGTTTCTTTCCATAGGGCGCTTCCGAATGTAATTGTTGGTGCTAACCAGTGGCTTGTTTGGCGCCAGCTAGTTTTTGCATAGAATATTTTCCAAAAATACTTGTTGAGTACTGACTAGTGGCTTGCTTGGTGCCGACTAGTTTTGTAGTGCACATTTGTAGGTGGTAGTGTGTTTTTACCACAACTGATTATTTGGTTGGAACTTCACTTAGCCAACATGTTTCTTTGGAGGAGTGTTTCAACTACTAAGTAGCAATGTGAGTAGGTCTATAACACATGCAAACAAAGTATAGTGCTAATATGATGACATAGTATTTCAGTATGTGTACATAGAGGCAGACTAAAGAAGCTATACTTGAAATTTTCTAGTAGCATCACAGGAAAACAAGAACAAGTCGCAATAAACAAAAAACTTTCTGAGTAAGTGGCAATTTGGTACCTTGATTGCTATTTAGCTCCATGGTTGTCCCCCAGTACAAGTATGAGTTGGAAGACTTATGCTTGTACTATAGTAATGAATGCTATAACTCGGTTTCCTGTAGCAGCCTTCCATGACACATTCAATGAAGATATACATTGTCTTGATTTGACAATAAATGTGATTCGCAGCTTAGCTGTCAAATGAAATGTGAATCACCTATTTTGAGTGACTTCAACTACCACGACGACGTTTGTTGTCACAACATATGGGTCAAACAAGTTGAAGCCGATCAAAATGGGTTAGTCCTATTTGTCGTGTTTTGCAGCGTGATGGATGGTCGGCACTATCATGCTTGTATTTTCAGAATGGATGATCACTTTGAAAGTAAAGAGGTGCCCCGTGGGCTCTACTTTGGCCGTACTCTTGGGATAGGAGGTCTACGACATGAGATGGAATGGACCCCCTGGGGGGGGGGGGACGGTTGACCGACCTGCCTAGCTGTGTTAGGTGACCAGCTAGCCCCTGGTCAGGTTAGTTGATTTTAGTGAGAAATCAATCTCATAAATGCGAGTGGAGGTACCTTAGGGAGGGGGCGGCTGACCGACCTGCCTAGCTAGGTTAGGTGACCAGCTAGCCCCTGGTAAGGTCGGTTGATTTTGGTGAGAAATCAATCTCATAAATGCGAGTAAAGGAACCTTGGACGAGGATGTGTATTGCTCATGTCGCTATCGTGATTTGGGAGCATCAAGGAGTAGAGACTGGTTGTATGTCTGGCTCTCATGTTCCTGCAAAACATTTTTGGACCCTCAGAACCCGAATCGCCAGTAGGGTTAGATAACCGACTGCTCGTCACCTGGGTATTTTAACGAGAAATCAACCTCGAAATAAAAGTGTATTAAAAGAAGTACCTCTTCAAGTGGATGGCGTTCCAACTATTAGCTATGTTGCGCCCTTCTTTAGTCTGTAGCTTGTAGGCTCCATTCCCTACAACTTTTGTGATTCGATAGGGTCCTTCCCAATTTTGTCCAAGTTTGCCAGCTCCGGTTTCCCTGATATTTTGGAATACTCTACGTAGAACCCAATCTTCCACCTTGAAGGTGCGAAGGCGTATATTCTTGTTGAAATGTTGTGCTACCCTTTGTTGGTAAGCCGCATTTCTTACCATGGCGGTTTCTCTGAGTTCATCGAACATGTCAAGATCGTGTTCTAACTTAGTATCATTATGTTGCTCATCAACCATCAGTACCATAGGTAAGACTAAATGGTGTCTCTCCAGTTGGAGTTATGGGAGTGGTACGGTAAGACCATAATACTGCTGGTAATTCGTCCGCCCAAGCTCCTTTGGCATGTGTAAGTCTTTTCTTTAGGTTGTTTATGATAGTCTTGTTCGTTGCTTTAGCTTGCTCATTTGCTTGGGGGTATCTGGGAGTCGAGAATGTGAGCTTGATACCCCATTCTCTACAAAAGTTCTGGAACTCGTGACTTATGAACTGGGAACCATTGTCTGTGACGATTTCCTTTGGGACGCCGAACCTGCAAATGACATGTTTCCATATAAAAGTTTTTACGTCACGATCCCTTACCTGTTTGTAGGCTTCCGCTTCTACCCATTTGGTGAAGTAATGTGTAACCGCAAGCATGTATACTCTTTGGCCAGGAGCTGTTGGGAGCTTTCCTACTATATCCATCCCCCACTTCATAAAGGGCCATGGAGCTACTGTGGAATGTAGTTTCTCAGCAGGGAGTGACTAATTTGGGAATGTCTTTGACATGGATCACACCTCCTCACAAACTCTTTGGAATCTTCTCTCATGGTTGGCCAATAATACCCCACAGTAAGTGCTCGACTGGAGAGGCTCCTAGCTCCAGAATGATTACCGCACTCCCCATCATGTAATTCGGTTTGTACATATTTAGCTTCATTAGGGGTTACGCACCTGAGTAGGGGCCCTGAGAAGGACCTTTTGTAAAGTTGGTTGTTATGTACGGCGAATCTTCCTGCCTTTGCTTTTATCCTTCTTGCTTCGTTCTTATCTTCAGGGAGCAATCCACTTTCCAGGTACGAAATGATAGGTTCCCTCCAATCTGATGTTGTTATAATCTCAGCTACTAACTTTTCAGTGGATTCCTCTTTCCACGTTGCTGGCCACTGTACATAGACTACCGAAATTGAAATGGGGTATATTGGTATGGATAGTTGCACCTAGGTTGGCTAGAGCATCAGCGTGGCTATTCTCCATTCTTGGTACCTGCGAAATAGAAAATTCTTCGAAGGCGGCCTACAATTCCTTGGCAATCTTGTGAAAGGCAGCCATCTTTGCATCTCTAGTTTGGTAGGAGCCCTGCAACTGGTTAACAACCAACTGAGAGTCATATTGTACCTGAAGGTTGTGAATGCCCATGTCCCTAGCTAAGCTTAGGCCGGCTATGAGTGCCTCATACTCAGCTTCATTATTGGTCGCTTTGAATCCACATATGATGGCTCGATGAATGATTTCTCCCTCTGGTGAGGTTAGGACTATTCTAAGACCACTTCCTTTGATGTTGCTCGAGCCGTCCACTGAAAGCTTCCATGGGAGGTTCCCTTTTTCCTGCAAGCAAAAAAGCTCTTTTTCCGCTTGAACCAGCTCTGATGGGGTGAAGTCCGTGATAAAGTCTGCAAGTGCTTATGATTTGATGGTTGTGCGTGGTTGGTAGGAGATATCGTGCATGCAAAGATCAACTGCCCACTTTGAAAGTCGACCAGAGACCTCAGGTTTATGTAGGACATTCCGGAGTGGAAAGCTGGTTAGGACAGTGAACGGGTGACACTGGAAGTAAGGTCGTAGCTTCCTTGCTACAGTGACCAAAGCAAGGGCCAGCTTCTCCAACTGATTGTACCTGGTCTCCGCGTCTAGGAGAGACTTGCTCACATAGTAAACTGGGAGTTGGCTTCCATCTTGTTCTCTTACTAGGACGCCTCTCAAAGCTGTATCAGAGACTGCAAGGTAGACAAATAAAGTTTCTCCATCTTTTGGTTTGGAAAGTACTTGTTGGTCCAGATAACGGCAAAGTAAAAGACTAGAGGGGGGGGGGGTGAATAGTCTTTTAAAACTTTTGTCGATAAACACAGTTTCTCAGAAACCTGGGGGTTTCTGATACTTAAATTCAGAGCGCGGAAGACTTTAAGATAGGTAAGTGCAGAAACTATAAGTATGTGTGTGTGTGTGCTTTGCTGAAATGTAAATACAGAAAGGTAAATGACACAGCAAGTATAGTGGTATCTGGAGGTGGCGTAATCCTCCACTAATCCACTTCGGTCTTTCTGAGACCTAGAATTCACTAGAACAGATAATTGAGTTCACCTTACAATAATCCTATTCTAAGATTCCTAAACAAATGGTTCCCAACCAAATGTTCCCCCTGAGTTATTCCCCAGCTCATAGAGCTAAGTACTTCCTCTACTCAGATAACCTTGGAGTTATTCCCTAATTTCCCAAATCAAGTACTTCCTCTACTCCACGCCTTGATGGTGTTGGTTATAAGGTTTGTCAGAGAGGCTTCTCGTATAACTTTTCAGTTATGTTTTCGGAGAGCCAAACAGAACGAGACTACTTAATACACTTGTTCAGTGGATGGCGATCGCTCTTCTTGACCCAAGTAATTGATGTCCGTTACGGAGAATGAGCTTGAAAGGGTATCTGATAGTTCAACTCTTTCACGAATAACAATCTCTTGTTAAGGTTCAGGACAACTTAGAACTACTAGTGATTCTTCAAGCAACAGAAAGCTTTCAGAAAGGGTAGTAGAGTGCTTGAGAGAATACTTTGCTTGATGGTAAGTTTGCAAGATAGAGCGTTCTAAGGTATATTCTTCAAGCATCTAAGTGTGTGATATATATAGATAAATTTGAGAGGCGTTTGAATTATATCCGTTGTGCTCTCCATCAAATTATATCCGTTTATATCTTGAACTATGTACTCAGAAGTCACTATCTCATTTTTCGAGAGGATCGCTTTTTGACATTTACGCCGATGCATTTAATGCATAAATCTTGTTCATTGTCCTTTAGTCTCAACGGATACATGAGCCTTTCTGATGGCTTGCATGCTCCATACTCATGATGTCATATGTCCAGAATCATATTTCGAAAGTAAGTTACTATACTTAAGAAAGGATTAAGGACATAGTCTTTCTGAGTTAGACTAAACCTTTGTGTCTTCATAAACCTTGTGCAATCTTCAGTCTTCTAATCTTCAGAAAAGCTCCATTGCTAGGATTGATCTTCATGGTCTTCTTGAAATAAAAAATTACACTCAGAGACCTATAATCCTAATACAAGATTTACTAGACTAATCATACTCAGTGATTTCCTCTTTTACAATGTTCAAGTGAACCAAGAGTACTTAATCACCTTTCTGGCTAAGATAAGAACATGTGATGAGTGATCAAAATACTAACATATATTCCTAACAAATTTCCCCCTTTCTGATCAATCATCCATGACTATCTTTCGAGTCCTATTACAAAATTGTAATCCTGGAAGAGAAAATAATCCACCACTTAATCATTTCAAATGATATTCAATTTTAGTTGAATTAAGTGCAGAAAGTAAACATCAACCAAATCACAAGAAGTGATCTTTGCTGATAAGTTGTCATCTATTAAAATGTCTCTGAGAGTATGATCTTCAGATAGGTACAGTTTACAGAAAGAGATGCAACTTTTACATATAGAGAAATTTAGAAACAATCAGCAAGATTACAAAAAGTAATAAAACATACTAAGTAAATTAGAACAAAGGAGAGTCCAAGCTCCAAGAGAGTATTCTAATGTTACTAGTCTTCAAGTCTTCAGAAACGGAACTTGGGTTTAGATACCTCAAGTTCTTCATCACCCTTTCTTGATCAGTTGACATGATCATCCACTTTTCTGCATTCTTGGACATAGTCATAAAGAATCCTTCTGACAGAGAGCTCTGTCTTTCTGGATAAGTCACATATTTCATGGTAATTCTTGCAAAAGGTTTGTGATTCTTCCGTAGAAAGTGTTTGACCCAGAAGTACTTTCCCCAGACCCAGGCATGGTCTACTTGCAGCTGAGATAGGTTGAAATACTTGTATATTTCTTCCAGATAGTGTATATCATCTATGTATTCATCCAATGTCATATAGAATGACTCATAGGTTGAAACACCTAGTTTGTTCTTCCTGCTGTAGCTACCATCCAGTTTTCTTACCTTGTGTACATCATCAGGTTTTGGGTAAGGGAGCGAAAGAAAGATCCATCTTCGGCTTCATTCCTCTTTTCTACTTCAAAGTTTAGCCGGCATGAAGGTGCTCGGGTTTTTAGCAATTGGCTTGCCTTCTCTCCATTTCGGGATCTGGTTGAGGATGGGAGTTGAAACTTATCATTGACAAGTAGATGTTGTAGTTCGAATCCAATACCCTCTCTTGTTCGAATGCACCTATATGAAGATTCTTCATTACTAGTCTTCATATATTCAATGTGGGCATCGATTGGCCTTTCTTGATGTGTTTCATTGTTTACTACATGGCTGAAATCCTTCTTGCTTTTACATTTGGTGGCCTTCTATCGAAGATCCTCTAACCCTTTCTTCACCTTGGGGCATCTTTGGTGGATGTTCCTTGTAATGACTTGGTATTTCGAGAAGGGTTACGCCGCTAAAGGTCTTGCTGCCAGAGGAGGTTGTGAAGTAGTTGCTTGTCTCCTTTTCTTGTGAAGTGGATGTTCATCTGTGTCAGATTCATCCTCATCATCATTGAAGCCCAAAATTGGAGACTTGCAGCTTTCTTGGCCTCTTACTTCTCCTTCTTCCTTTTCTTCTTCTTGAGAAGTCTTCTTCTCTTCTGAGAGTCTAAGGGACTTGGCTCCCCTAGTTATCATACTTCTCAGCCTTCTGGTTGGTTGATCTGGAACAACTTCTTCAGCAAGGGTGTCTCCAGTGGTGTTCTTAATGACAAGTTGACTTGAGGAGGGAGGATTCGATTGTTTTCTTTTTCTTCCTCTGCCTTTCTGAGGCATCTCTTCCCTCTTAGTCATGAATGACTGACTTATGATAGCATAAGCTTCAGAGAGTGATTCAAAGTTCTTTTGGAGATTGTTGTGCACCCTGACTAATTCTTGAAGTTCCTTCTTCAGCTCTTTGTTCTGTCTAACCAGTTCCTGCTCCTTTGTGTTGAGATCTTCAAGCGGCCTTAGGATGGCGTTGGCTTGCAGGATGACATGGTGGCTTCATTCAATGTTGCATTAGCATTGTTACAATCCTCATCCTGACCAACCCTAGGTCTTTACGAGAGAGAGCTATCTGGTTGCTCTCTGTTGAAAAAGCTGACTAATGGCTTCATCTCTTACGGGATGGATTTTAGCACTTCGTATGCAGGGACTAGTGTCTTTCGAGCTCTAAAAGACACATTCCTTGCACGGTTCTCTTCACTTCTTGAACTACTTGGTGCAGAGAATATATGAGGAGCAAGTAGGGCTCTTTTGTGCTGAGTGACAAGTCTCTCATCTTCTGCTTCAGTAATCAAGTTGTGGGTTTCAGCATCACTATCATAATCCTTTTCTTGGATTGTTTGCAAATTGACAATCTTCTTCTGCTTTCCATCAAGTGTGCTGGCCTTCTGAGAAGATGTAGAAGGTCTTTCTGATGCAGTCTCAGCATCATGCTCTTCATCATCATTGTCATCCGTGGCATCTATCTCAGCAGCTGTGACAACAATGGCATTTTTCAAATTTCTTTGCTCATCTAGGAGTGCCAATTCCTTGGCATTAGCTTCTTCGAGCTTCTTGATTTTGGCTTCCTTTTCATCAACAAGAGCTTGAGTCTCAATGTTGATTCTTTTCTCTTCTTCCAATACCTTGCTGAGTTGTTCAATCCTAAACTCAGCGGCTGAAATTTCTTCTATGGCATCATTGTGCTCAGCCTGTTGGATATCTTGATGAGACTTGGGAGGTGATGATGATGGGGCTCTCTGAGCATTTGAAGGAGTAGCCTTTTCTCCACTTACTTTGCTAGCTTTCTGAATCCCGCCTTGTCCAGGTTGGGGATCATCATTCTGATCATCATCACTCTTGTTCTTTGCTTCTTGGTTTGGATGCTCAGAGAGAGGTTCTTGATAATCATTTTTGTCCGTCTCCTCGTCATCTTTTGAAACCAGGTTGATTACATTTGGGAATGTAATCATCCTCCCATTAACTTCTTCTTGTTCAGCAGGATAAGTAGTGAGCTTGCTGGGCAAGGCAGGATGGGTAACCATCTGCTCTTGGGTTTGAGCATCCGCAGACTTGATATCTGCTATAAGTCTTTGTGCTACTTCATGAATGAAGTCTTCATGCATCAGAGTGGCAAATGAGTAGGACTCTATTGGAAACAATGCATGGATATAATCTTCCAGATTGAAGGCGATTGCTCTCTTTTCTGGGACGTCGATTACTCTGGCTAATTCTGAAAGGTCAGCCTTTCTGAGTTTCTGCCATTGTCTGAAGCACTTGAGATGTTTCTTTAAAGTGTGCTTCTGGAAAGCCTTGAGTAAATCAACTGGCACTAGACTTTGAGCCTGTGTAGAAACACTAGGCTCATTATCCTGTACTTCTGCTTGCTTGGTCTCAGAGACCTCAGATACTTTGGTGTGAGGAGAAGTTTTATCCTCATCAACCTTTCTTTCTGCTTGAACTTCCAAGTGAGGAAGCTCAATAGCATGGTCCTCAGAAACCTTGGGGGTTTCTGGCACCTTTTCTGCAGATACTGCTTGTTCAGCAGTTTTAGTTTCTTTTGGAGGAGATAAGACCACAGTCTTTCCTTCCAATTGTTCTTCTGACTGAGCCTGTAAGAACAAACATAAGAGATTTTAGTAGTGGGTTTTCCTGAGCATTCTTGAAGGAGACTATTACTGATTACTTACCTTCTCAGCAGAAGGCTCAGTAAATACTTCCTCAGAAAGCTTTTCAGCCTCTGGAATCTCTAGGTTTTGGGGTGTTGGTTCCACCACCACTACTTCCTCAGTTGGAGCCTAAGAAGAGACATTAAGAATATTAGAACATAAGATAAGAGCATTTTTAGTTAGTTATTTCTTGTTCAGAGATAACTTCACTACCTGTGGGACAGGCTCTTCTTGATGTTCTGAGGTTGGAGGAACCTCTTCTTGATTCAAGGGGTGGACAAGTTTTCTTCCCCCTGAAAGATTGCCTCTAAATTGGCCTGTAACAAACAAAGCTTATGAATAACTGGTTAACATATACCTATGTTCACAAGTTACATACAAACCATCTTTGTTACCTGAATAGAGTCAGGCTGATCATTAATCTCTTGGACTTGTGGTGATTCCTCAGTCTCTTTGTGCTCATTGTTGTTCTCCTTTGCAGTATCATTCTGAGTCTCCATCTCAGTTTGATCCCTTTCTGAGAGTTGAGCTTTCTCAGAAGGTTGAGGAACCTGTGTTAAAATAGGATTTTCTTCAGCAACATTAAGTGCTGGCATTGTGAATGTGGAAGCAATGTCAGGATCTTCCAGCATTCTATCTTCCTCACCCAGGCCTTCTTCTTCTTCTTTGGGCGGAGGGCTCTTGTCTCTCTGAAGAGCTGAGCTTGATGCTCCTCCATGGGTCTCATACTTGAATCTTTTGAGTACTTTTGCAAGTACTTCATCATCCTCAGAATCACTATTCTGTGTTGGTGCAGGCCCATCTATGATATTTCTATCATCTCTGGAGAGTTCTGGAGCATTACAGTTCGGGGCATTCTTGGAGTTGCCTTTACAGGCGTCCAACATCTTACGAGACCTTGTCTCGAAGGTTGTGCCTCTTGTATGCTTAGGGACTTGGAGGCTCTTTTGCTTTGAGTCCTCTTTCTCTTGCAACTGGAGGTTTAGCTTGAGCTTGCTCGAGACCTCCTCACCTTGTTGGCGCTTTCTTCTTCGCCTTTCGAGTGCGTTCTCGTGACAAGTTTCTCCTTTTCTTCAAAGGCGTGTCGAAAAGGGAGTTCGTGATCGATTTCTGCCTCTCTCGAGTGATTCCCATTGTTTCGAATGTAATGATTACGAGACCAAAGTGCATATTGGCCTTTGGCTCGTAAGGCCATTGATGATTTTGGGCTCAAATTCCTCAATATGTCCAAGGAATTTGTTGAGCGTACTTCCCAATTGAAGTGGGTTTCACGCCTTCATGCTTCTTGTTCAGAAGATGCATCATCATCCATCTCTCCATGCTTATCTGGTCTACTCCTCCTTTGTTGCCATCAAAGCAACGGACCAGAATAAGAGCTAAAGTACTCCAGTGTTTCTGGAGATGACCGATTCGATGGCTTTGAAACAAAGTCTCTGGCAACCTTTGCATTTTCTAACCGGATTGCTTCAAATAGCTCTTTGGCCTTGAATCATGGAAGCGTCCTTGATGTTGATGTCTTCAATTGTTCCTCGATTTTTCAATCGGAATATCTTGCAGAAAGTCTTGCAGTCTAGAACAATTTCTTGTCCTTGGACTTCAGTCTGCATGTATTTATCTTCTTCATCATTCACAACTTTTGTGAAGATTTTGGAGTTGTTATAGAACTCCAGTACATCCAGTGTGGATAGTCCACTAGGTGCAGCAGATAGAAGCTTGTAGATATGAGAATTCTTCAGCATCCCCAATATCAGTTTCCTTTCTGGTCTTGAAGGTATAACTGCTGGTACATACCTCTTCACTAGAAAAGCTCCCCAATTCATTTTGTGGTTTGGATTCCAGTCAGATGGGGTGAACTTTCCCAGAAGGCATTTATTCAACACCTTAAGTTCCTTTCCTCCTTGCTTTTCAGCAGGAGCAGATGATACGGCCTTAGGGTTCTTGGTGGTCATCTTCTTGGGTGCCATCTCTTATATAGAGTTTTGAAAGAGTGTTTTTCAGATGAATTTTGCACAATTAATCGAGATTAGTCTATCTTTTCAGAAGACTAAGCATAAGAAGTTGAGTTTGCAGAGGAGGTTTTGCAGAAATCTTGAGAGATTTTGCTGTTTTGATGCAAGTTTGAAATTTCGGAATTGGTAAAAGTGTTTGTCTTTTGCCCAAATCCTATATATATAGCAAACAAAATATACATAGATACAACATACATACAACCGAATATGAATGCGTGTCTTTGCATCTGCATAGGCGTGGTACGTCCTTTGTACTTCATTAAATGCGTAGTGGGCCATGTCTGCATTTCTCAACAGACATTACTTGCTTTGTTTTAATCTCAACCGTTGAGATCAAACGTTTATTCATCAAGGGCTTATATTGAATATCTTGTAATGATATCAATCAACAAATGATAATGTGCCGACTTGATGGATTTTTAATATGCTACATTCATTGTGTCACTTAGTAAAGAGTAGGAACACTTAATCGTTTGAGCTTATCATTCTGAGTGTCAAGTCCTTATCTATATATTGTTTATCATGAAAATGGTAAAAATACAAGACATTGTACATGTTTGACTTTCAGAACTTATACCTTTTGGGCTTTGTGTGTCCATTTCTCTTTATGACTAAATAGCTTTCTGAATTCAAGTGTCAGAAGCTTCAGTTGTTTGAATGTATTTGACCCACTCTTAGTAAGTAAGTTCTAGTTTTATTTACTTATTAAGTGTGTACCAACCTTTGCCTTTCTGGATACCCATTCCAGAAATGTTTTGCCTTTCTGAGTGTTGCTACTCAGAAACCTTTGCATCACTTCTTATCAACTTGGCTTTCTGAGAACCTGTTCTCAGAGGCCTACTTCTTTTCTACCTCACTTACTCAGACTTTAGAGATTCAGGACAATTTTTCAGTCCTTAGGCAACTCCATTAATCCAAGATTGTGTCTCAAAGTCAAGACCCGGCTTTCTTGTAGGGGCTTGGTGAAGATATCTGCAAGTTGATCTTCTGTGCCAATCTTGAGTATCTCTATGTGGCCTTTCTCAACATGGTCTCTGATGAAGTGGTGTCTAACATCAATGTGCTTTGTTCTGGCATGGAACTTAGGGTTACGTTATTGCAATAGCACTTGTGTTATCACAGAAAATGGGAGTTTTCTCTTCATTGAGTCCATAGTCTCTGAGTTGTTGTTGAATCCACAGAATTTGTGTTGCACAACAACCAGCAGCAATATATTCAGCCTCTGTGGTAGAAGTTGCAATTGAGTTTTGCATTTTGCTAAACCATGAGATAAGTCTAGTTCCCAGAAACTGACAGGTTCCTGAGGTGCTTTTCCTATCAAGCATTGATCCAGCATAATCAGCATCTGAGTAACCAACCAAACTCAATCCACTTTCTTTAGGATACCACAAACCTACATCTACTGTACCTTTCACATACCTTAATATTTTCATAGCAATGTTGTAGTGTGATTGCATTGGATTTGTTTGAAATCTAGCACACATACCAACTGCATATTGAATATCAGGTCTGCTTGCAGTAAGGTAAAGTAGTGAACCTATCAATTTCCTATACTTGTGTTCATCAACACTCTTATCTGATTCAGTATAGGTCATCTTGGTTCCTATGCTCATAGGTATCTTAGCATTCTTTTCAGAAGGCTTAAGATTGAACTTTGTGAGCATGTCTTTTGCATACTTTGTCTGACTAATGAATATTCCATCATTGAGTTGCTTGACTTGCAATCCTAGGAAATAGTTCAATTCTCCAATCATGCTCATCTCAAATTTACTTTTCATGAGATTTGCAAAGTCATCACAAAGTTGCTTGTCCTTAGATCCAAATATAATGTCATCAACATATACTTGAAATAAGAGTAGTTTCCCATCATGGTTTAAAGTAAATAAAGTTTTATCAACTTCACCTTTCCTGAAACCACTTTCCAGAAGATATTTGGCCAAAGTGTCATACCATGCTCTTGGAGCCTGTTTCAGTCCATATAGAGCTTTTTGTAGCTTATAGACCATTCTACTTTCTGAGGAAACTTCAAAGCCAAGTGGTTGTTCAACATAGACTTCCTCAGCAAGTTCACCATTCAAGAATGCACTCTTGACATCCATCTGATAAACTTTAAAGTCTTTATGAGCTGCAAAGGCCAGAAAGAGTCTTATTGCATCCAATCTGGCAACTGGTGCATATGACTCATCAAAATCTAAACCTTCAGTCTGGGTGAATCCCTTGGCAACCAACCTTGCTTTGTTTCTGGTTATTTCACCAGATTCATTCATCTTGTTTCTGAAAACCCACTTAGTTCTAATCACAGATATTCCTTCTACAAATGGAACTAGTTTCGGACTTTTGTTCTCTCAAACTGATCCAACTCTTCTTGCATTGCAGAGATCCAGTCTTGGTCTCTTAATGCTTCTTGTATAGTTTTAGGTTCAATGTTTGAGATGAAACATCCAAAGAGAGAGTTAGCATTTTCAGCTATTGCTCTCCTAGTCCTAACACCTTGATTGATTGGTCCAATCACATCTTTTGCAGGATGATCCTTGATCCATCTCATCATGGGTTTAGGGCTAGTAGGGTCAACATCTATGTGATCTGAATGTGAATCACTATGATTATGACTTGATACTTCTTCAGTATCTGTGACATCTTGCATCTCAGAGGGGCGGTGAATGTTTGACACTTGCTCAGTGTGAGAGCTTTCTGGGACATGCCTGTCAGAGAGGTCATTTCCAGAGTTAGCTCTCTGATGAACATCTTCAGTTTCCATTTCTGGAATTCTCATAGGAAATTCTTCATCATGTCTGAGAATCATCTGGTTGTTACTAGGCATTTCATGCTTTTCTTCGTCAGAGTCATCCTCTCTTTCCACAATGATGTTTTTTCTTTCTGAGGGTTCTTCTTCAGAATCCTTTATCATTAGTTCCTTGCACCTTTCTGAGAGTTCATCATCAAGGGGTGTTTTCTTGTTTCCTTCATAGAATACAACATGAACTGATTCTTCAATCATCTTTGTTCTTTTGTTGTAAACTCTGTATGCTTTGCTATTCATAGAATAACCAAGAAACACACCTTCATCTGCCTTTGGTTGAATAGTTCTTAGATACTCTTTTCCATTGTTAAGGACAAAACATCTACAACCAAACACTTTCAGATGTTTGATATTAGGGGGTCTACCAACCAGGAGTTCATATGGGGTCTTGTCATGGTGTTTGTTTATCAAACATCTGTTCTGAGTGTAGCATGCTATGTTTACAGCTTCAACCCAATAAACTTCACTTATTTCAGTGTCAGCTAGCATTGTCCTTGCTGCTTCTTTAAGGGTTCTATTTTTCCTTTATGCAACACCATTTTGTTGTGGTGTTCTTACAGAGGAAAGTTGGTGTTGTATACCTTTGCTGGTACAAAACTCCTTTATGTACTGGTTGACAAACTCAGTACCATAGTGCATTACGATTGCAGATACTTTGTCATTTTTCATGACTTCAAGCTTATTCAAGTTTGGTATCTCCACCTTAGCATCGATTTGTGCTTTAGAAAGACAACCCAGTGAATCTTGAGAAGTCATCTACAACAACGGACCATACTTCTTTCTGCATAACTAATTCTGAGATGATTCAAAAGATCCATGTGTAATAGTTGCGTGGTCTAACACTAGAGTGTGTGGTTTGGACTTGAAAGAGATTTTGGATTGTTTCCCCATCGGCGAGCAATGATACCATCCTTTCTGAAAGATGTTTTGGGAAGGCCAACCACTAACTCTTTCTTGGCAAGTTTGTACAGAGTTTTGAAATTCAAGTAACTCATTCTTTTGTGCCATAACCAGTGCTCTTCCGTGTGACCTGATTGACTCACATAAGACATTCTTCAGTTGTGGCAGATGCCCAATCGGTAACATAAAGACTGCCTTTCCGCCGAGCAACCAAGACTGTCTGCTTTGACTCAGTGTCTATAAGTTTGCAATACTTTGCTTTGAATTTCACAGTGAATCCCTTGTCTGCAAATTGGCTCATGCTAAATAGATTATATTTCAAACCTTTAACATGTAATACGTCAGTGATTGTTAATGATCCTAATTTGACATTGCCAAATCCCAGAGAGGGATTTAATTCTCCTCAACCGTCGATGTCTGGTCCATTGTTGCAAGCTTTGTAGTTGACCAGATTTACTTTGTCTCCTGTCCTGTGCTTTCTGCATCCACTATCAAATAGCCATTGAGCCTTAGTCCAAGAGGCGTTCTGCACAAAACAGGAAATCGGAGTTAGGTTCTTGCCTTAGAGATAGAACCACTTAGACTAAACATTCTTCCAGTAGGAATCCACATTTTAGTGAATTTCTTGGGAGTTAGTTTTTGTCTAACTTGATCAGAAGGAGATGTAATAAAATCAGTAATTTTGATCTCAATCTTCCTTCTTGTGGTGTTTCTAGGTGTTCCTTTTGGTGCTTTCTGGACCCTGGGTTTCTGGGGTTGCTTTTCAGCAAACTTAGCCTTTCTGACCAGGTTCCTTCTAGCTCTGGCATTCAGTTTTTCAGTGGCTTGAGATTTCTTCCACTACATCTGTTACTCGTGCAATATCGCCTTTGCACCATTGTTCTTGTCCTTCCTTATATTGTTGGAAGAACTTTTCCAATAGCACGATAGCAATGCCATTTCGAACACCTTTGGCTTTACGAATCGTTCTTGAAGCCTTACTAGTTTCGCACCATCTTTATTTTCATAAAATGGTACAGAGAGAATTCGCCTATTCCAAAGAATTCTTCCTTTCCTAGTAATGTAGCAATGTGGATGGTTGCATGCGAGGTTGTGTTTCTTTTGAAACCTTATCCACAAGTTTCTTGTGAACTTGTTGTTCTTTCAAAGGCTGGGTTGCTACTCCTTTTCCTTTGTCAACTACCCTAGCTTTCTGACCAATGCTATAGGTGGTTGAAGAACCATTCTGTTGACTTTTTACAAAGGTCAACCTTTCATCATTCTTCTTCATAGGAGATGAATTACTCGATTGTTCATCAAGTCCAAGTGCACCTTTCTCAGAGGGATCTCTCAGATAGGATTGAACCTCAGTGAGAGTGTCACTAGCCTTTGCATAAGATTGGAAGGATAGCTCTTTCTTTACGAGTTCTTCATTTGAAGCGACTTCATCAATTTCTTATTGAGTTCATCCAAGGCTAGTTTGTGAGCATTTTATTCTCGATATCCGAGATTTGGAAAGGCTATTTCACATTCTTGTTCTCGAGATACTACGGTTAGCTCGTAAACCTCTTTTCAAGAGTTTCTTTGATTTCCTCTAGAATTACGGTTTTGGATTGTGCTTCCGAAATTCTTTCATAACGATCCAATTCACTCTTGACCAATTCGGATCCTCAATTCCATCATCACTCTCATAGTAGATATTGTGAATTGTTAGTTACCTCATCGGCCATAAGACATATTTCAATGTTGGAGATGTCGGACCCGACAATCTCAGCAATTCCACACATTTCATTCTTCTTAAGGTCGAAGTCGATTATATCGTGGGTGATTCCACACAATTCTGGTGATGGTAGGTTTGAGTCATCTGAATCTCCATCTTCAGAATCTGTCTCAATATCTAGAGCATCAAGTTGAATTTGAATCTTCTTTCTTTCTTCAGTCAGTAAGGCCCTTTGATTTCTCTTGAAATTTCTTCTGTCCTTCTTGTCACCTGTCTTGAGCTTATTTAAAGCAGGACAATCTCTCTTGAAGTGACCAGGCTTTTGACAATAGAAGCAGATATCATTTCCTATTTCTGCAGCTTCAGTACTAACACCTTTCTGAATGGGGGTGTTCAGAGAGTTGTTCATTTGTATGTTCTTGTACTGATGATAGTTTGGGCCAAGATGCTTTTTCAGCTTTTCTTTAGCTTTTCTTCTCTCAATCTCTTGACTCACAAATTTCTTCATGTGTCTTACTGCAAGAGCATTTTCTTCAGATGCATCTTTGGTATCCTTCATTTCAAAAGAACCTTGAGAAACTAGAGCAACACTTTGCAACTTTTCAAATTTGTTCTCTCCGAGTTGTCTCATAGTCTCTGAGCAAGATGAGAGAAGAGCTCTACCGGAGTAATATTTGGCATCCCTTGGTTGAAATAAAAGAACTTAGTGTGCTCCCAGTTGTGATTGAGACTTCTGACAATAGTCTTAATCTTTTACATGGGAGTATCTTGCTTTCACCAAGTGCAGCCATATCACTCATAAGAGTAGTAAATCTGAAATCAAGTTCTTCGAGTTTCGTGGGACCTTGTTTGAAGTTTTGGAACTTCAATTTAAGAACTTGAACTTGTTTTCTTTGGTTTTCGGTTCGGCCTGATTTCTTCAATCGGTTGCGAGCGACTTTCGCGTTTAGCACCCCACGTTTACATTGTATGTGCTCAGTGTCGATCGATGATGATATTACGAGCTTGACCATCCAATCATGTCTCTTGGCATCTTGGATGTCGAGCTCTCTTGGCTTGTCTTCATACATAATGCTTCCACGAGCAACATGACCACTATCACTAGCAGCCATATCCTCGCTTCCATCTTCCTTGTCTGAGGCTTTTCTTCCATCAGACACCTCAGTAACTTGTTTGAGTTGTCTGATTTTGATAGGCCCTTCATTGATGACATAGATCATCTCGTCACTAATGGCCTCCAGATGGAGCATCATGTTGTTCTTCCATTTCTCGTAGTTTTCTGGCTTCAGAACGGGCGCATCACTCAGAGACATACCTTCACACTTAACACACAAATTATATAGTCCTCAGAAAGAGACAAAGTTCCTTCACCTATCTGGGGATCTAGGTTCAGTGCAGAAGGCTTGTGAACCTCCTGCTCTGATACCACTTGTTGGTACAGATAACGGCAAAGTAAAAGACTAGGGGGGGTGAATAGTCTTTTAAAACTTTTGTCGATAAACACAGTTTCTCAAAAACCTGGGGGTTTCTGATACTTAAATTCAGAGCACGGAAGACTTTAAGATACGTAAGTGCAGAAACTATAAGTATGTGTGTGTGTGCTTTGCTGAAATGTAAATACAGAAAGGTAAATGACACAGCAAGTATAGTGGTATCTGGAGGTGGCGTAATCCTCCAACTAATCCACTTCGGTCTTTCTGAGACCTAGAATTCACTAGAACAGATAATTGAGTTCACCTTACAATAATCCTATTCTAAGATTCCTCTGAAATGGTTCTGACCAAATGTTCCCCCTGAGTTATTCCCCAGCTCCTAGAGCTAAGTACTTCCTCTACTCAGATAACCTTGGAGTTATTCCCTAATTTCCCAAATCAAGTACTTCCTCTACTCCACGCCTTGATGGTGTTGGTTATAAGGTTTGTCAGAGAGGCTTCTCGTATAACTTTTCAGTTATGTTTTCAGAGAGCCAAACAGAACGAGACTACTTAATACACTTGTTCAGTGGATGGCGATGCTCTTCTTGACCCAAGTAATTGATGTCCGTTCTGGAGAATGAGCTTCAGAAAGGGTATCTGATAGTTCAACTCTTTCACGAATAACAATCTCTTGTTAAGGTTCAGGACAACTTAGAACTACTAGTGATTCTTCAAGCAACAGAAAGCTTTCAGAAAGGGTAGTAGAGTGCTTGAGAGAATACTTTGCTTGATGGTAAGTTTGCAAGATAGAGCGTTCTAAGGTATATTCTTCAAGCATCTAAGTGTGTGATATATATAGATAAATTTGAGAGGCGTTTGAATTATATCCGTTGTGCTCTCCATCAAATTATACCCGTTTATATCTTGAACTATGTACTCAGAAGTCACTATCTCATTTTTCAGAGAGGACTGCTTTTAAGATTTCTGCCGATGCATTTAATGCATAGTACTGTTCATTGTCCTTTAGTCTCAACGGATACATGAGCCTTTCTGATGGCTTGCATGCTCCATACTCATGATGTCATATGTCCAGAATCATATTTCGAAAGTAAGTTACTATACTTAAGAAAGGATTAAGGACATAGTCTTTCTGAGTTAGACTAAACCTTTGTGTCTTCATAAACCTTGTGCAATCTTCAGTCTTCTAATCTTCAGAAAAGCTCCATTGCTAGGATTGATCTTCATGGTCTTCTTGAAATAAAAAATTACACTCAGAGACCTATAATCCTAATACAAGATTTACTAGACTAATCATACTCAGTGATTTCCTCTTTTACAATGTTCAAGTGAACCAAGAGTACTTAATCACCTTTCTGGCTAAGATAAGAACATGTGATGAGTGATCAAAATACTAACAGATATTCCTAACAGTACTGGTGCTGTGGTGAGATAATGCTTAATTTGTTGAAGAGCATTCTCGCATTCTTCTGTCCACCGAAAATCTTTACTCTTCCATAGAGTGTCAAAGAACGGTCGACACTTCTCAGAAGATTTTGGTATGAACCTACTGAGGGAGGCTAGCCTCCCAGTTAATTTATGCACATCTTTAACACACTTGGGGGATGGGATGTTAGAAATAGAACGAATTTGATCGGGGTTAGCTTCAATACCTCGCTGTGTGACTAAATATCCAAGGAACTTCCCTGAGGAGACCCCAGAAGAACATTTGGCTGGATTTTGCTTCATGTTGTACATGCGGAGGACCGAGAATGCTTGGCGTAGGTGCTCAAGATGTTGTTCAGCAACCAGGGACTTAAC
The DNA here is from genome assembly GCA_026545765.1 of Plantago major. Lineage (NCBI taxonomy): Eukaryota > Viridiplantae > Streptophyta > Magnoliopsida > Lamiales > Plantaginaceae > Plantago > Plantago major. The sequence continues at coordinate 28,774,990 of CM048841.1, forward strand.
TAACATATCATCAATGTAAACCTCCATTGTTTCCCCCAGCATAGTTGAGAACATTCGGTTGACCAGGCGCTGATAGGTAGCTCCGGCGTTCTTAAGTCCAAATGGCATGGCTTTGTAGCAGAAGGTACATCTTTCGGTTATGAAGGCTGTCTTCTCTTGGTCTTCCGGGTGCTTGAGTATTTGGTTGTAGCCTGAGAATGCATCCATGAAACTCAAGAAATCATGACCTGCAGTGGCATCTACGAACATGTCTTTGTGTGGTAATGGGAAGGAATCGTTTGGGCAGGCTTTGTTCAGGTCGGTGAAGTCAATACAAACTCGCCACTTGGCGTTCTTCTTCTTGACTACTACAACATTAGCCAACCAATCTGGATAGTGAACTTCACGAACCGATCCGATATCTAATAGCTTCTGGATCTCCTCATTGATGACTTTGTTGCGTTCCGGAGCAAATTTCCTGCGCTTTTGTCTAACTGGAGGGTACTCGGGATCTACTTGGAGTCTATGAGGGACGACTTCAGGATCAACACCGGTCATGTCCGCATGAGACCAAGCAAAACAATCATGGCTAGCTTTGAGGAATGTGATCAATTTCTCCCTCAACTCTGGCTTCAACCTCGCCCCAATCTGAACTTTGTGATCTGGATGGTCGGGATGAATCTGAACCTCATTGAGCTCCTCCATCTCTGGTTGGTCTGGGTTAGTTGGGGGGTTGAGTTGCTGTAATTGCTATAACTCGACAGCCTTAGGTTTTAAGGTCTCCATATAACAAGTTCTGGAGTCTCGCTGCTGACCAATGATTTCCTTCACTCCCCATTTGGTTGGGAACCGCACCACCTGATGGTAGGTTGAGGGGACTGCTCTCATCTCATGGATCCAAGGCCTACCAAGGATGGCGTTGTAACTTGACTGGCTATCCACGATTAGGAATTTAGTTGGTAAGTTTACTCCCCCTGCATAGATAGGAAGGGTGACACTTCCAACAGTGTACTTCCTTTCCCCACTGAATCCATATAGTGTAGTAGGTTGACGGAGGATGGTTGTTTCCTCTATTCCCATATCTGTCAAGGAATCTAGAAAAAGTATGTTAGCAGAGCTCCCATTGTCAATGAGAACCCTCTTCGTGAGACAGTTTGCAATGAGAATAGAAATAACTAAAGCATCATCATGAGGACTGATTAGTTGCTTAGACTCAGAGTCTGAGAAGCTAATAATCAAGTCAGATGAAGAAGAGGTGTCTGGTATTTTGCGAGAATTGAGCTCAGGCCTTACCGTTTGCCTACTGTGGCGCTTTGCTGCAGAATACGAGACACCACTGATCTTTGACCCCCCATAGATTACATTGATCACCTTATTGGTCTGAGGGGGCTTAGGAGGATCAGTGCCCTGCTGACCGGCTAGGGTCTTTTTACCTTTGTCAGAGAGGAACTCTGTCAGGTGTCCTCTCTTTAATAGTTCAGCTACCTCCAGCCTCAATGAGATGCATTCAGCAGTAATGTGACCATGGTCCCCATGGAACTCACACCACTTGTTGGAGTTTCTTTGTTCTGAAGGTGTCTTCAATTTCCCTGGCCATAGGACTCGGTAGCCCAAACCCTTCATGACTGTAACACACTCGTCCGATTCGATATTAAGTGTGTACTCAGGAGGAGGTATCCGGCCTTCTATCCTCCTTGGTTGGATTATATTGCGGCTTGGATTTCCAACAGGTCCACGCCTTCTTTTAATTGGGTACGATCTGGCTCGGTAGTCTGGAGTCATTCTTTCGAGGCGGCTGTCTCCTCTAGGTTCCCTACGATCGTTCTGGCTTGGTATGTGGTCTGTTAGCATCATCCTCCTCCCACTTAATTTGTGCCCATGATTTAGCGAGCACATCCTCCATAGTTCGGCAAGGATACATGGTCAGCTCCGTGTACAACCCCGAGTGGGATGGCAATCCTTTCCGGAAATCGTTCACTTCTGTGTTTTTGTTGCAATTGGGGATTGACAACTTCTCTTTGTTAAATCTTCCGACGTATTCCCTGAGAGTTTCGTTAGGCCTCTGTCGAACGCTATATAAGTCGTCTGACATTTTTAAAAGCTTACGACTACTAGCATATTGTTCTACGAAGCAATCAATTAATTGAGCAAACGAACTAATGCAATTATTAGGCAAGTTTGTATACCACTGGAGCGCCGGACCTACCAGGCTGGAGCCAAATCCTTTGCACATACAAGCTTCTCAGAGATGCATCTCGGAGGTTCCTTGGGATGGCTATGGTGAACATTCGTTGCTTGTAGTGTGAGACGTGGTCGTCCGGATCAGTTGTTCCATCATATAGCTTCATGTTAGGGAAGCTAAACTTGGCAGCCATTTCAACCAGAGCAATAGCATCCACGAACGGTGAGTCAGCGAAATTGTTGGGCAAACTCTTCTTGATCGGTGCCGGCACTCCAGGAATCCGCTGGATCATCTCTTCCAAACTCAAGAGCTTGGATGCTAACTCATCATTGATGTTTCCTGCAAAATTTGTTAGAGGGTGGTTCGAGTTGTCCAAATGACTCACATTGGTACAGCCATGATGTTGGTTTTCGGAGTGTATCTTTGGATCGACATCCTCAAATGATACCCTCTTGCTTGTTTCGAGCGGAGTAGAATCTGACGGGTTGCTCGACAACTGAGTGTTTGGAGTAATGCGAATCACCCTCTCTGAATCCTCAAATGTCAAATGACGGGCTTCTATCGGGGTGTGCGGTTGATTCACTACACCTGAATCTTGGCCTCTCGAGCGAGATGAGCCTGCCTCGTGGATATGAGCATCCTTCTCCTTTCGGAGGTTAGCTACATGTGGACTCTGTTGAACCAATGATTCCCCCTTTTCCTTCAGTGCTAGGTTCTCCTCTCTAACAGAGTGGTTTTCCTTCTTAAGGAGTAGGATCTTAGCTGCATTCTCCTTCATTTGGACTGCCAAACTCTTAAGTTGGGTAGTGACATCCATCTCTTCCACGTTCTCCAGGAAGAAGTCGTTGATATGTGCCATGACTGATTGCTCGCGTGTTCTCGGTTGTTGCTACTGGATTACCTCTTTTGATAGCTGGGGCCCGGCGGTGGGGCGCCAAATTGTAGTTGCTCAAGAAACCTACAATCAGAATGTGTTAATTGGCGGGCACCAGCGACCTGCAAGGCAGAACAATAGCACAAGAGGAGCGTGAGATTCCAACTGGACACTGGTGTGGTGCCGACCGTATGGACTCCGACGCCCAAGTTAGCAAATTTGCGAGATGGAGGATTATATGAATGCAAGTGACAAAAGAATAATAGAGAAACTTAGCCAGATTCAGGTTGCCGGAAAGCTAGTTTGGACTTAGGGTTCCGGTGAGATATGAATGAGAACTTAAGATTGCGTGATACCGGTCGGCTTGTTAGTGGTTGGGGGTCGGAAATCAATGTATTAGGGTTGGAGAGTGATTCGTTGCTATTCAAAGACCGGATTGCTTTGAGTATTGCTAGATTGAAAGCTTGCTCGTGAGTATGTGATGGATCTTTCTTGTTCACCTCTCCACCCCTTATATCTTGGTCTCCTAGGTTAGTTCTACCACTCCTCAACGTTCCAAGTGGTTGGAGAGATATCCGGAGCCCTTCAACCGTTTCCTAACGTTAGTGGACTCATTCGATTTCTGCTACTCTGAGTAATCGGTTCCCAAGGTGACGGGTTGTTGGGTTAGTGGGTTGTTGAAGTTGTTATATATACCTCAAAACCCTTTTCTAGAAGACCTCTAAAGTGGTTTGAAAGAGGCGCCCCAAATAGTCAATAGGACACCTCCAAATGGGTTGCTAGCTAGGCATCTTCGGATATAGGTCACCTCTAAATTAGTAAGGTATATCCAAAGTAGCTTGTAGGTTACCTCTTAAGTTGGAAGGCACCTAAAAATGAATGTGGTCGACCTCTTTAGTAGTGAGGTGCCTCAAGATGGATGTGGTCGACCTCTTAAGGAGTGAGGTGCCTAAAGATGGATGTGGTCGACCTCTTAAGCAGTGAGGTGCCTCAAGATGGATGTGGGCGACCTCTTAAGTTGGAAGGTGCCTCAAGATGCATGTGGGCGACCTCTTAAGTAGTGAGGCATCCCCAAATAGTTAGTAGGTTACCTTTTAAGTGGTGAGGTGCCTCAAAGTGCTTGTTGGCGACCTCTTAAGTAGTGAGGTGAGCTTGTAGGTCACCTCTTACGTAATAAGGTGCTTCAACATAGCGAGTTACCTCTAGCTTGATAGCTCCAACCGGTTTGCGGGTTGCCTCTAGCTAGATGGCCAACCGGTTTGCGGGTTGCCAATCTAACTTGGATTTTGGTCTTTTTGGTTAATGGTCTAAATGGCCTTACCTTGGGCCTATTGAACAAATATTTTTCTCGTTCGCTTACACTTGAACAATATTAATGGATTGGGCCGGCATATTATGACCGTGGGCCAATATAACTAAATGTTGCCAATACAAACCTCAGTCAACGTATCAAGTCAACACAAATGTTGGGACGGTGTTAAAATCGGCCGTTAGAATAAATTTCATTTTACACTAAAACCTTTTGGGTCAATTTGAATTTACACCACAACCTTTTTTTTTTTTTTTTTTTTGAGTCGACACTAAAGCCTTTGTCAAAATTTTGACCTAATGCAAACCTTTGTTATTTGGATTATCCAATAACGTACTTAATATATGTATAAGTTGTTGATAGCTAGATTTGTGAGAAGCGGTTTTTCTATGTAGTACTTCCTCCGTCCCGGGAATAGCTTCCCATTTTGCCATTTTGGGTGTCTTAAACAAAACTTCTCATTTTCATTTTTGGCATTCATCCATTCAACTTTAACATTAAATATACTCAAAAGTAAATCCACTAATATTATTTTATCAAACTTCCAACTTTAAAATTCAATTTTAGGGACACACTAGTACGATTTTATCCAAAGTAATATATACCTTATTTTCTCCACCAAAAAAGTAAACGGGAAGCTATTTTCGGGACGTAGGAAGTAGTAGTTTTGAAATGTTATGTCTGTCACGCCCCAAAACCAAAATACTTTGGCGCGACCGGCCGTCTATCGTGAGATGGGCTCACACCAAGACGAAGCCTACTTTAAACCCTCAAAGTACATCAATATCTCAGAGTGGTACAATCAGGGCATCTAAAATCTCAAATACAAAAGTACTTACAAGTCCTCAATACATAACAACCTCAGTGGTATAAATCATCATATTCAATACAAAACTCAGAGTACGCTACAACTACTAAAAGTCTTCACAAGATCCACCATCTGTCTACCGGGTTCCACTCTACTGTACCATCCAGTGTCACTTCACTTACTAAATATCTGAAGGGGGTGTAAGGGTGAGCCTCAATGACACTTCTACCGGATCAAGCATCGTAGTAAAACATACATATTTATATACACACGATAACAATTCACATATCCAAAATCAGAACATGGAGTACTTTCACAAAACACAATCAGATTTTACACTAGGCCACTATTAGATCCCGTGGCAGGGAAGATGGCATACATAAGATGTGATGGGTTTCCGAAGGAAACATAACGATGGGTTTCCTAAGCGAAACAACAACGAGGTTCCCCATGGAAAGGAGCGATAAGCGATGGAAGTATACTTCTATGCCAATAAACCCTCATGAGAGGTCAGTATAGAGCGTAGGCAAAACTGAGAGCCAAAACATATTTTATCTCCATGTACAGAAACATAATTTTCACACATCACATGCATCATAAAACATAGTTTTGGGAATTCACATACTTGATCCTTTTTTTTCAAATAAACTATTATACCAAGTCCCATTACTTGATATAATAAACACAAGTTGTTTGTCAATTGAAAACTATACATATATACATTTTATATCGGAAAATAAAAGTAAAAGTGTCAAAGAAAACCCCCTTACCTCGAATTCAATACCAAATCAAGCTCAAAATAGTAAAATCTCTCGAGCTCCACTAGCTTCCTAAAACACATGATAAACTGCACCGTCTTATCATAATCATCTACTCGGATCCTGTCCAAACATTAAATCCATTAGTCCAATCCACTAACTCCAACTCTATATTGGTAAATATATTTCTGTGATGTCCATGAACCAGATCACTCAAGCAATGATAAATCACAAGGAAACTCCATCCAAATATCCTTAATTACCAAGTCAACTCCAAGAACTCAGCACAACAATATACATAGTCCGTCCATCAATTTCTAATGTAGTAGTAATTAACTGCAATTAAACCCATCAATAATCTAATTAACTTATGTAAGACCATCCGAAATCAAGACAACAAATCGATCAATTACCTTGAATTGCTTGATCACTTTCCTCGTTTCACCAACAACAACATACTCCTCAGAATTCTGCAAGATAGCTATAGTCCAGGCCGTACGTACTAATACTTTTGCTCCGTTCCGATTGTCTCGAAATTAACCTTTTCGGTAATTTAGCTACTCAAGTCTCTATATACTTAACCTAAAAGTAACCTGCCTAGTTTTAATTACTCACTTGGAAGTAACCGGGACACTACTTGTCTAGCACACTATCTTGGCTTCTTGGGCCTTTACTCCGCTTCGAAACAATCCACTAATAAAACAACTCGGCTCAATTTGTTGATCCGTAAAATAAAGGCTAGTAAAATATCTTGCCTCAACTCAAGTCAGAATAATTTTGCGTCTCCAAATTAAATTCAAATAGACGGTCCAAAATAAATTCCGGGATTTTACAATGTCAGTGACTCTTGATGATATATATGGAGCACAAAAAGTAAGACCATTATTTGTGACATAGTATTTTTTATTAGTTATTGTACCGTGCTTTGAACTTTGAAGCACCAACATGTTTTAGAGGCTCTATTATTTGTCAAAAATACATTTATACTTTTTAATAACAAAATGCCAGAAAAATGTGTATGAAATTTAATTTGGACTTGCTAACTGCACCTTTGACTGGTTTATTTATTGATGAACATGATCAAGGGATGTTACTATACATGCTTAATTACATGTATGTAACAAACGAAAATAATTTAGATGCCCAAATAGAAAGGAAAAGAGACTCATCCATTACCTCAAACGCCCCTTTAAACCTTAAGTGTTACTAACTCCACAATGACCCTCTTTACCGCGAAAATACCCATTCGCAATATCATGCACGCTATTCTCATATTCAAATTCGATAGAGATTGGGTTTCATAATTATAGGAATTGGTTCTATCATTTGATAACCAGAGTCATTCTTTGATAAACGATCACTATGAGTCAGAGTGAATCCTCCTGTTAAGTAGTCATGCATTACGATAGGAACTGAGTATCTCCTCTAGATGGAAGAAGATTCTCTTTGAAAAGTAATTTTGTCCCATCTGCTAGAGCTTGAAGAATTCCCAAAGGCCCGGCATATTCATAATTATGAACTGAAATGATAGGAAAAGGTTTCGGTAGCAGTTGCAAATTTTTGTAAAGGTTTTGGTGTATGAAAATATGGCTAACGGACACTTAATTTGAAATTTTTGACAAAGGTTTTAGCGTCGACTAAAAAAAAATAGGTTGTGATGTAAATTCAAATTGGCCCAAAAGGTTTTAGAGTAAAATTACACGCCAACTAATGGCACTAACGGCCGATTCTAACACCGTCCTGACATTTGTGTTGACTTGATACGTTGACTAAGGTTTAAGTGTCGAATGAAAAAAATGAAAAGTTTGTGTGTAACTTCAAATTCGCTATGATAAGAAGTGAATGTAAAATAAAAATGCTTTCTCTCCCTAGAATTCTCTCTTTAAACAATTTCTCTCAAATGAGAGCTTTTGTCCTTTGGCTGGAGCTTGGCTCCTCTCGATCGAGAGTTTTTGATCTTCTACCTCCCTTGTTTTCTTTTTGTCATCTCCATAAATGGGTGAGATTTAACCATATCTTACGGGTAGTTGGTGTTTGATTAAGGATGTCTCGTTCAAAACAATTGGTGATGATCGCTTTCTGTTCTTATTTAAAAATGGGTTGGATATGAAGCGAGTCATGTGGAAAAGTCCTTGGGCATTTGATCGAAATCTTGTTGTTCTTCGTCCTATTCCAACCGGAGAAGTCCCTGAATCGGTTGATTTGGAGGTGTGAGATTTCAATGTACACATATCTGGCCTGCCGTTCTCCTTCATTCATGCCAAGATGGCCGAGTTTCTTGGAAATTCTATAGGTGTTTTTGTTCATTTTGATGCGGAGCTTAACAATGGCAGTCATGGTTCGACAATGTGTGTTCATATCACTATCAACATTCAGAAACCCCTTCTTCGTGTTCTCAATATCGTGGGACCAAATAATCGTATGTTTCAACTCAATTTGGCTTACGAACGTCTTCCGAATTTCTGCTATTATTGTGGCCGTTTAGGTCATTTGGTGAAGGATTGTTCATCCTGTGTGGAATTAATTGATGACAATGGTAGATTGGATGAGTCTCGATTGCGATTGGTTGCGTGCCTGTCCGGTTGGTCAAAATTCGAATTATATTGGGGGATCTGCTGCAAGGCCTTCTCGTCAGTTTGTGAGTAATATTTCGGCCAGTGGGCTTCGGCCGGTGAATCCGACAGGAAGAAGAGGGCGGGGTATTTTGGGTAATTCTCCAGCTTCAGCGTTTGACAAAGAGAAGGAGCCTGCTATGAATTTTAGTTACAAAACTCCAGCTCATAGTTTGGGAAAGCAAATAAATGCAGAAGCTTCATCTAGTAAGGGCAATCAAGTCTCAGATTCTTCTAACCCGTTATCCCCAATTTCCAAGGAAATTGTAATTTTTTACCATAACTCCTCCACTCTTTCCGTTACTCCCACAATTGATCTCATTATGGCAGACCCAAAACCGATTCTTGTTACTCCTCCTGCTGGCCCATTTCGCTTCTCATCCCCACCCACACAACCCATAATACATTCCTGGCCCAACTCGCTACCTCTATCCAACCTTTTTACTTTTGGATCCATTAATGGCCCTATGCAGATTACCCATACTTCCAATGACCCGAAATCTTCCAAGCCCAATACTTCTTCCTTTTCAATTTGTGATACCAGCCAGCCTAGTGTGTCCTTAACCATCAACAGTGACTCTAATGACAACATTCCTACTAGGAAACGTGGTCGACCTCCCAACTCAGTAGCACCAGCGAAGACATATGGCCCAAAAAAGAGAACTAATGTCCGTAGAGGCAAAGCAAATCAGTCTGTTATTGGAGAGTTTAAGAAGGCAAAATTTATCATGATGTTGTTAACAATGTACCAAACGCAACTCCCGCCTATCCCAATGAGTTGCATATCGTGGAACTGTCAGGGCTTGGGGAACCCTTGGACAGTTCATGCTCTTTGCGATTATATTCGCTAGTATCGCCCCAACCTGGTCTTTCTTATGGATACTCAAATGAATGATCGTGGGATTGACTCGGTTAAGTAGAAGTTTAATTATTTTGGTATTGGAGTTGCATCAATTGGTTTTTCTGGTGGTTTAGCGTTATTATGGGATAAGGAGGCTTGTGTTACGGTTCAGAGTTACTCTAAGCATCATATTGATGCTCATGTGGTTTTGAGTGGTCATTCTATTTCTTGGCGTTTTACTGGCTTTTATGGGGAACCGAATCATGGGAAACGTAAAATTACTTGGAATTTGTTGCGTCGGTTGGGTGATGCTTCTGGTCGGGATTGGATTTGTATGGGGGATTTTAATGAGGTTTTGTCACAAGGAGAAAAATTAGGTGGTTCGGTAGTTCCAGAATGGAGGCTTAGAGATTTCAGAGATGCTTTAAGTTATACGAGTTTAATTGATATGGGTTATAGAGGATATCAATTTACTTGGTGCAATAATCATGAGGAACTAGGAACTATTAAGTGTAGGCTTGACCGTGTTGTTGCAAATACGGATTGGAGAAACTTATTCCCCCAAGCTGACGTTTCTCATCTTACAACGTCAGATTCGGATCATGTGCCCATTTTAGTTTGACTGGAGGGACCTGCCCGTGTGAGACATATGAAACCGAAACAATTTCGGTTCGAGGCTATGTGGTTAAAATCTCCGGATTGTATGCGTATCATCCAAGAAAACTGGAATAATGATTTGGGCTTTCTAGTTGACATCTCAAACTGCAGAATCGGTCTGGCCCATTGGAATAAGGCCCACTTTAGCCAAGTTAACGTTAAAATAAAATATCTGCAGACTCAGCTGGCAGAATTACAGATGCAGTCCAACAAGCCTTCTGTCAGAAATCGGAAGAAAGAGCTGAAATGGGAGCTCGAAAAAGAGAGAGATAAAGAGGAAATCATGTGGAGACAGAGATCCAGAGTTCAGTGGCTGGCTGAGGGAGATAATAATACTCATTTTTTCCACACTCAAGCGTCGAAGAGGGAGAAAAGAAACGAAGTGGTGTGGGTCTTCGAGATCAGGACGGCGTCGGGCATGAGGATTTGGGAGAAATGGCATCAGTAGTAAATCAGTATTTCTGGGGGATTTTTACTTCGAGACAACCTTCGCCGGAGGAGATTCTGGATGTGGTACAGACAATTGGGGGGGGGGGGAAGTCTCGGAAGCTATCAACATGGATTTGTGTCGTGTATTCACTCCAGAAGAGGTAAAATCTGCACTTTTCGATATGTATCCTACTAAATCCCAGGACCAGATGGTCTTCCTGCTATGTTTTACCAAAAATTCTGGCATGTTGTTTGTTCCAATGTGATTGGTTGTGCCTTGTCTTTGTTGAATGACCATCATCTTGACACTCAGTTGAATTTTACTCATATTGTTCTGATCCCTAAGTGTCAAACACCAGAGATGATTTCTCAATTTTGACCTATCAGTCTAAGTAATGTGATGTTTAAAATAGCCTCTAAAGCTATTACAAATAGGTTGAAATCCCATATGCAATATATTATTTCTGAAACTCAGTCTGTGTTTGTGCTTAACCGTCTTATCACTGATAATGTCTTGGTTGCTTATGAGATTAATCATTTTTTTAAACAAAAAACCAAGGGTAAAGATTGTTTTATGGCTTTAAAACTTGACATGAGTAAAACTTATGATAGAGTTGAGTGGCCTTTCCTGGAGAGTGTTTTGTATAGACTAGGTTTTGCACATTCTTTTATCCAGTTGATTATGCTTTCTGTCCGGTCAGTGACATATTCTGTGTCTCTGAATGGAAATATTCTTGACCCAATCTAGCCAGGGAGGGGGTTAGACAAGGGGATCCCCTTTCTCCTTATTTGTTCTTGTTTGTCACTGAGGCTTTTTCTGCTCTGTTTCATGATGCTGATGAGCGTGAGGTGTTAAAGGGGGTAGCTGTATCTTCTTTAGTACCAAGGGTCTCTCATTTATTATTTGCTGATGATACTCTGTTATTTTGCCATGCTACTCTTGAGATGGCTACTAAAATTAGGAGTATTCTGTTGCGTTATAGTTTAGCGTCTGGACAAGAAATAAATTTGGATAAAACTAATGTTGTCTTTAGTCGGAATACTTCACCGGAAAGAGTGCAGGAGGTGAGGGATGTTTTGGGGGTGAGGGTGGTGGAGAAACATGAGAAATATTTGGGTCTTCCTACTAATATGGGTCGGTCTAAGAGAGAGGTGTTTGGGTGGTTGAGGGAGAGGGTTTGGGCAAAATCTCAGGGGTTTGGCGAAAAATTGTTGTCTAAAGGGGGTAAAGAAATTCTTATTAAAGCAGTGCTTCAGTCTATTCCTACTTATGTCATGAGTTGCTTTAAACTTCCTGACTAACTGCTTACTGAGATTGAGTCTATTATTGCGAAGTTTTGGTGGGGGGGATGGAAAAAAAAGATAAAATCCATTGGGTGAAGTGGGACTCTTTGTGCGAAAGTAAAAGAGATGGGGGGTTGGGTTTTAGAGATCTCCGCTCTTTTAATCTTGCTATGTTAGGGAAGCAGATTTGGCGTATTATTTTTTATCCGGATTCACTCCTTAGTAGAGTGTTGAAGGCCAAGTATTTTCCTAACTATGATGTTCTTGATGCTATTGCTAAACCCAATTCATCTTATACTTGGAAGAGTTTATGTAGCTCTATGGAAATTATTCGTAAGGGGTTCATTGGCGTGTGGGAAATGGAGAAGATATTTGTATTTGGAATACTAATTGGATTCCACGAGATTATGGGTTGCTCATTGTTACTCCTAATATTTATGATTTGGCTGATTTTCGTGTCTCTGAGCTGATTGATGATTCTTCTTTTACTTGGGATAGAGATTTACTCCAGTATTTATTTTGGGAAGATGATGTCGAGGCTATTTTGCGCATTCCTTTGATTAATATGTCTTGTACTGATTTGCGAGTTTGGCATTATACTTCTCATGGTTTTCATTCTGTTCGATCAGCTTACTATTTAGCCCGTCATATCCGTCAGCAATCTATTTCCTTGGTACGGGGCAGCAGCAGTACTAGAATGTTGGGTAATTGGGAGTTTATCTGGAAACTTAAATTACCTAATAAGATTAAAATTTTCTTGTGGCATCTTCTCAAGCAAGCACTTCCAGTTCTGGATATTCTGCGGCATAGGCATATTATTTTTGATAGCTTGTGTCCTGTTTGTTCTTGTGGAAATGAGTCTATTCTTCACACGTTTCGGGATTGTCACTTTGCACGGATAACTTGGGCTATTTCTCCTATAGCTAATGATTGTTTATCCTCAGATACAGGCGACTTGTGGACTTGGATTATGGTTGTCAAAGAGAAGGCGAGTAAAGAAGATTTCGAACTCTTTGTTTGTACATGTTGGGGCATTTGGCGAAACAGAAATAAAGTGGTCTATGAGGGATGTCAAGAAGAACCTTGGGAACGGCTCAATTTGCTCCGGCTTACATACATGAATATCAAGCTGCGCAACCATTCTTTGCTCATCCTCGCCCACCGGAGTGTGAATTAGTGTGGAAACCACCTGCTGTTGGAACGTTTAAAATTAATTTTGACGCTTCCGTACTTGCTCTCCTCCATCAGTTGTCCTTGGAGTGGTGGTCCGTAATCATAATGGGGAAATACTTATTTGGATCCGTCGACATCTTCAGTTTTTACAAGATCCAGAATTGGCTGAGGCATTTGCTGCCTTCCTAGCAGTTCAGGTGGCTGCTGCATTACAATTGAAGAGAGTAATAATTGAAGGCGACTGTGTCACCATCATCCGCAATATACAGAGCGCTGGTCCATACCTATCTCCTGCTGGAAATTGTATTCAGCTCATTCATACTCTGCTTCCTGTTTTTTATGAGATTTCTTTTGTGTTTGTTCCTCGACTTGGTAATGTTTTAGCACATTCTCTAACGCGTAACTTTAGCTTTGATTCGGATGGAGGGTCTGTTCTCCCTTTCGATATTTGATGTACTTGACTATTTTGATGATTTATGAATGATATCTGATGTTCGATCAAAAAAAAAAACCTTCAAATTGCTGGAAAGGTTTGTGTGTAAAGTAAAATTTTCTCGTGGCATACAAGTATGTATGAATATTTCAGGTGTTGGCAGGGTGTGAATGAAATGAACGTTTGTGAAAATTTCAAAAAAGAATCAGTTGGTACTCAATTCGTGTTCGAGTTTGCTATAATCGAACAGTCCGCTAACATGTTTGTTAATAAATGAACACGAACATATAATCTATAATTATATTGTGCGGTAGTTCGCGAACTGCTCGTGGACAAATTATATTTATAATGATTTTATATATGTTATAATAATTTACTAACTTAATCTATCAGTTATAATGTTTTAGCGGTGCAGAGAAACGATTGGGGTTTAGGTGAAAAAGGAAATGGATTGAATGAAATGTTGGTGGAATGCCAACAATAATGAGAATGCCTTGGGAGATTAGGGTTGTTGATACGGATATATGTTCAATTCGTTAAGGGCGCTATAGAGCGCATCGCGGTTTAATAGCCAATTCAGTACTGGTCCGACCTCACATGGTCTGTCCTAGTGAGTCAACCGGTACGCTGAAGTCACAACACCCTCACAGCTAGTCCGAGCTAGTTGGAAAAAGGACTTCTAAACCTGACTAAGTCAGCACAAAGATGCCCAACGGACCGGACGAGATAGCCTCTCGGACGCCACCTTTGCAGTAAGACCAAACGTATACAGGAACCACTGAGATACTTCCGTGAGACTCTCGGCTCGGACATCCAGAGTTACCTGAAATTAGATCAATCAAGCAGACAGATCTATCCTAAGGACTTACACGGACCCAACAGGCGGAATAGTACTCTCAGTAGGGAAAGGACCGATTTATCTTCCCAGGCCCAATACACAGTATTGGACTATAACATACCGTTGGGCCATGGGCCAAAGGAATGTCGCTATCCTTGAATCCACACCTTACACTTGGCACCATCTTATGAGTCACCTCATAACCTATGATAACTATAAATATAGCACAAGGTCCAAGACCTTAAGGTAAGTAAAAAGTGATAAAGTTTCCAATATCATAACCTTCCTCATAACTATTACATTGAGAGCTTCCAACTCTCTCTTGAGTAAAGTCTCTTACCGGATTGACACCTGCAATCCGTGTAACCCTTTCTCACCCCCCCCCCCCCCCCCCACTTAGTCCTTTCAGGTACTCTAGCTCGGACAGGTACTGCTTCGGACTTCAAGTAGGAGGCGGATCTTAGACTAGGTTACTTGTAATAGTTTAGTTAGTGTTTGAGGTCTTACCCCTCAGCATTTGGCGCCGTCTGTGGGAACCGTTACTAAAGGTTCCGTGTTCTAAGGTTGAGTTGATGGCGAGAACGAGAAGGACAGCGCGGTCAAGTGCTACTAGAGTCGGAACTCCTCCACCTCCTCGCCCACGCGGACGTCCACCCACCAGGGGACGGCAGACTACTAGAGGCCCAGGAGGCAGGGATGGTTATCCAAGGGATGGCCGCACAGCAAGCCCATCCTCGGACGAAGAAAGGGATGTTCCGCACAGAAGGATACGCAATGGACCTGACAACACTATGCCAGAAGCTCCAGAAAGAGGAGGTGCCCAAGTTCCTCCGTCAGATAACCAAGGGCCTCCTCCGGGTCAACATTTTACCATGACTGACGGATGAGAAGTCCGCACAAGTGATTTTGGCTTGAGTGAGACCCAGTTTGGGAGACTTCTTATAGTCATCCAAGGTTGTCTCGGTTCCAGCAATGTTCCGCCACCGCAAGCATCTCCATCCCAAGCAGACCCTGCTCTCTCTCGGAATGAGCAACGTCCGATCCAACAGAGATTAGGAAACCAGCCTCAGGAGGACCTACGGAACTTACTCAACAGAAGAGCTTCCGCCTCACAAGTCCAACGTGAGCTAAGTCCGCAGGTAGCTCAATAAGGGGACGTGAATAGGCAGCCCAGAGCTCCGCCACATGTTCCTCCCCAAGCCAGAGATCACGTAGCAGAGACTGCTCCCGTGATTAATGTGGATGAACTCCCAGCGGATGTAGCGATACATCCACGGACTAGAGAGATGATGAACGCGGAAGAAATCTATGCACATCAGAAGGCATTGGAGGCTCAGATTCTTAGTCTCAGACGATTGGTGAAGGATCATGAGCAAATCCATGCCAGCACTCCAAACCCTTTGTGTGATGAGATCATGAAGGAAAAGGAAAGGAACAAAAGCCTGGACCTGGTGATTCCAAACTTGGAGTAATACTATGGTGATTCTTGCCCGCAAGGCCATCTTACAAGGTACAATAGCAAAACGGATTCCAAAGATTTGGAAAGTCAAAAAGTAAGAAACGAACCGTGGAACATCTGGCGGATATCGTGCAAAGAGAGAATGAGGATCTCAGTGCTTTCCTTGATCGCTTCAACGCGGAGTTACCCCGAGTTGAGCCACACAGTATTAATGATCGGGTCCGTCACCTGTATTCTAATACTTACAATGGTGAACTCCGGAGAAGATTCTCCAGCCAGGTGGTAAGAAGTGAGTTGCATTTGGAGGAGATTTGTGAGAATGTATTGTACGGGGAAGATTATCGACGGACCGTGACAGTGAGGGTCGGATCCAAGAAAGGAAAAGACCTAGTCAAACAGGAGCAACGGAAGTTCGATTCGAAGAAAGAATACAAGGATAAAGGATTTCATAGGGAAAGAAGTCCGCCAAGAAGGTTTGCAGACTACACCCGTCTCAATAGGCCAAGATCCGAGATCTTGACTACCATTATTGAGAAAAGTTGGATGTCCAATGGCCAAAGCCATCTAACAAAAGCATGAAGAACAACAAAGCCAAGGGCTTTTGCAAATTTCATAAGAGCTATGGTCATGAAACGGATGATTGCATCCATTTGAAAACAGAAGTTGAGCATTTGGTTAGGCAAGGAAAGTTGAAGGAAAGCGTCCAGACGGATGAACCTTCAAGGCATAATAGCACGGAACAGAGAAGAGAAGATAGAGCAGCGGAACCACAGCCTCGCCCGTTATCACTGCCACCTCCCCCCACAGGTCATCCACCTCATCGTAACCAACACGAGTACGAGGATGATATTGAGATGGAGAACCATCCGTATAGTGGTGTAATCAATATGATTGCAGGAGGACCGGCAGGAGGTGATAGTCGGAATGCAAGGGAAAGGACTGCTCAGAATCTAAGGAACAATGACAGGGCTTATGCCGCACCAGCCCTCCGAGGGACAAATACTATCTCCTTTGATTATAGTGAGGTTCCCCCTCCTACGTCAGGAGGCGGAGATGTGGATGATCTAGATGTTCCGCTTGCGGTCTCTCTGACAATTGCCACCTATAGGGTGAACAAAATCCTAGTCGATACAGGAAGTTCCTCCAACATTATTGCCAAAAGTACTGTTGATCAAAGGAATTTAGGAAGAGTCCAATATGAGAGAGTTAACAGCTATCTGGATTTGGAGGAGGTGTTGTCCGACCTTTGGGCAGCATCATGTTGCACGTATCTTTGGGTAATTTTCCAGCTAGGGTTACCCAGTTGGTCCGCTTTGTGGTAGTTAATTGCACTTTTGATTATAATGCCATATTGGGAAGGCCAGGACTTAATCAGTTCCGTGCAATATCCTCCACCTTGCACAACAGAATGAAGTTCCCAACTCCATACGGAGTAGGGGAATAGATAGGAAACATCCGAGAAGCATGGGAATGTTACATCATGTCAACTAGAAGAGCATCCTGACCACCCCGTCACAAGAGCATCGATCCATGACTTGTCCTACCTCCCAAGAAAGAAAATCCTGCCATTGGAATAGGGAATCAGAAGGACAAATTTCCTAAGGCAACACGGATCGAACCTCATGAGACTCTCAAAGATGTTGAGCTAGTCATTGGGAGTCCAGGGAAGAAGACTAGAATTGGAACTGAGATGAGTGCGGAGGTTGAGATAAAGTTGATAGCTTGTCTCCGAGATAACAGAGATGTTTTTGCTTGGAGCACAGATGATCTGAAAGGGATAGATCCGAGGGTCGCGGTCCACTGACTGAATGTGAACCCCTCTATCAAGTACATCCGCCAAAAGAGAAGAGATTTCGGTCCGATTGAAGATGCCATTATAGCCGCAGAAGTGGACAGGCTTATGAAAGACGGACACATTGAAGAAGTCCGTTACTCTGATTGGGTATGCAATGTTGTCCTAGTTGAGAAGTCACCGGGAAAATGGAGGATGTGCAATGATTTCACAAGGCTAAACAAGTTTTGTCCTAAGGATCCGTATCCTTTACCACAGATAGACCAGCTAGTTGACTCCACTTCCGGATGCGCACTGTTAAGCTTTATGGATGCATATCAAGGCTTTTACCAGATTCGGATGGCCGAAGAAGACATTAATAAAACAACTTTCTTTGCCGCAGGAGGGGTGTATTGCTTCAAAGTGATGCCCTTCGGACTAAAGAATGCTGGAGCCACTTACCAACGTCTAGTAAATCAAATGTTTAAAGAAGAAATTGGCAAAACAATGGAAGTATATGTTGACGACATGCTTGTCAAGAGAAAAACTGAGGAGCAGCACATAGAGTATTTGAACAGATGCTTTGCAATCCTACGGAAATACGGGATGAAACTCAACCCGAAAAAATGCACTTTTGGGGTCAATGGCGGAAAGTTCTTGGGGTACATGGTCACGGAAAGGGGAATAAGCGCAAATCCAGAAAAATCAAGGCCATCCTAGACCTACCACAACCAAAGAACATCAACGAGGTATAACAACTCATCGGACGTCTCATGTCCTTGAGTCGTTTCATATCCCGGTCAGCAGAAAAGATTCTTCCATTCTTCAAAATCCTACAGAAGGGAGAGAAGTTTGAATGGACGGCGGAATGTTCAGAGGCTTTCGAAAACTTGAAAAAGTACCTCCATTCCCCTCCATTACTCTCCAAACCCGTGGAAGGAGAACCACTCTACCTCTATCTAGCTGTCACGGAAGAGGCAATGAGTTCCGTCCAAGTACGGATTGAGGCTAACGATCACATGCCAATCTACTATCTTAGTAAAGCCCTTGCAAGGGCAGAAACAAGATATGTAAAGATTGAAAAGATCGCATACGCCTTGATTTACACTGTAAGACGGTTGAAACCGTACTTTAAGTCTCACAAGATCATTGTACTAACCTCGGAACCCTTGAAACAGGTCCTTGGGAAGCCAGATCAATCCGGAAGGCTCTCAAAGTGGGTAATTGAACTGAGTGAGTACGATATCAGTTATCAAGCTCCAACAACCAGGAAATCTCAAGTCATTGCGGATTTTTTGGCAGATTATCCTAAAACGGATTCTGAAAAGACCTCAAATAAGCAAACATTTGAATGTTTGATAGTCAAGGCAGTCAAAGGCAAGATAGCTCCATCAAAGACGGGATTGGATAACTTCGAAGATGCTCAGTTTATCAACCATTCTCGGATGCCAACTTCGGAAGAATCTCGAGTAAATCACATGTTTCTCCTTGATAATATCTCCCACGGATCATCAATCCCGAGTTCCGAGAAGGAAAACAAAGCAAAACCAGAAAAAGTGTTGGAGGTTGGCCAGCCTCAAGATGATTCTAAGTCCGTGGAAGAGCTATCCAATGTTTGGACATTGGAGGTTGACGGATCGTCCACTGGACGGATGGGAGGCATTGAGATTTTTCTCAAAAGCCCGGATGGCGCACAACTAGATTATGCCATCTCATTGGATTTCAAGGTGACAAACAACGAGGCTGAGTATGAAGCTCTGCTGGTAGGGTTGCGGATCGCCAGGTCATTGCAAGTCCGAAAGCTTAAAGCTTACACGGACTCACAATTGATCGAAGCGCAATTTTCTGGGGCTTTTGCCACAAAAGGTCCCTCAATGATCAAGTATCTCGAACTACTTAAGAAAGAAGTGAGCCTCTTTGAAGAGTTCACGCTGAAGAAGTTTGATAGAGAAAGGAATGAGAGAGCGGACACTTTGGCCAAATATGCATCCGCAACAGCAGCCCTAGACACCAGGAGAATGATTTTTCTCACAATTAAAGATTCATCCCTTATGAGTTCAAGTCCATCCGTCATGGCTATTGGATCAGGAAGAAATTGGATGACGGATATTTACAATTATTTGAAAGATGGATCTTTACCATCTGATCCAAAGGAATCAAGGAGTGTGGAGTGTCGAGCAAATAGGTACTTCATATTGGGAGATGATCTATACAAGAAATCTTTCACTGGCACACATATGAGATGCCTTGATCCGCAGGAAGCACGAATTGTGTTGGAAGAGATACACAACGGAAGTTGTGGAAGTCATTCAGGAGGGCGGACATTGGCCCAAAAGATTATCCGACAAGGCTATTACTGGCCTACAATTGATAAGGATGTAGCAAGCTTTTCTAGAAACTGCCCTGATTGCCAGTATTATGCCAATATCCCACATCGTCCGAGACATCCAATGATTCCGTCAGTCATTGCGTGTCCATTTGATCAGTGGGGTATCGACATTGTCGGGCCCTTTCCAAGAGGAACCCAACAGAGAAAGTTTCTGATTGTGGCAGTAGAGTACTTCACCAAGTGGGTAGAAGCAGAAGCCGTTGCCACTATCACGAAAAGCAGAGTGAGGACTTTTATCTGGAAGAACATCATTTGTCGCTTCGGATTGCCGAGAGTCCTTGTCTCGGATAATGGAGCTCAATTCTCTAGTAGCAGGCTCAAGGAATGGCTAACCTCATTCAAGATTGAGCAACGATTCACCTCAGTCGGATACCCCCAGGCAAATGGACAAGCTGAGTCCACCAACAAGACAATTGTTAAGATCATTGAGAAGCGTTTGAGAACCTCTCAAGATAGCTGGGTGGACGATTTAGATGGTGTACTTTGGGCTCATCGCACAACAGCACGGACTGCTACAAGAGAAACTCCATTCACTCTGGTTTATGGCTCGGAAGTAGTCATACCAGCGGAAATTGCTGTAGAGACAATGAGGATCCAAGAGTATAATGATTCCGACAATCGAGAGGCTCGGAGCTATGTTCTTGATATGCTAGATCAGAAAAGATCTGAGGCATTGGCTCGTGTTCACAGATATCAGGCTACTGCAGTCTGGGCCTACAACAAGAATATCCATGAGAAGGACCTGCAGGTCGGAGACCTAGTACTCCACCGGGATGATATCTTAAGCAATTTAGGAAAACTGAAACCCAACTGGGAGGGACCCTACAAGATAATTGGAGCAAGAGTGAATGGAAGTTATGAGCTAGAGGATGATCACGGACGTGCACTGAAATGCCCTTGGAATGCAAAGAACCTTCAAAAGTTGTACGCTTAGGGTTTCCTGCACGAAACTCTGTCCAATGGCTACTCCTGTGTTTTGTCTAGGAGGCCGTTTTGTTACACGGAACTCCTGCAGTTAAGGTTTTTGCTACTCTTTTTTCATTGGCCATGCAGTCTTTCAGTTGTAATTGAATTTCCGTCAAATCAATACAACTTCTATCTTTCAATTCGTAAATCTGAAATTTAGTATTCAGGTGACAAAGAAGCAATCAATGAATTTTATTCATATACAAAACAAAGTGTACATAACACTGTCTTTACAGTTTACATCCTCGGATCTCTATCCGGTTCTACAGTTACAATACATAAATTGTACAGAAAATCTCCGGAGATATGTCATCTTTTTTCGAGATTATTCCTCCGTCAGGAAAGTATTCCCCATGGTCATCACTTCCGGGAACACCAAGAGTCTGATGTACCTGCACAATACAAATTGACTCAGTATGGCAAATTTTACTACAAAATTACCTTATTACGTAGTCTTTGTACGGATCCCATGCATAGTATGTACGGACACCAATTCTCTAGTGGTCCTTGGAAGTCGAAACGACCAGATCTCCGCCTATCCATCTTTAGAGGCACAAACCCTCTTAAAGTCAAGGCTTTTCCACCGATTCAAGAAAGATTTGGGCCACTAAAGGGGGAACGGCAGAAAAGGCTCTTGAGTTATTTCCTCAACCAACCCACCTTTAGGAACCCAATCTCTCTCAAAGTGAAGGGTTTTACACCTATTTGAGAGAGATTTAAGTCACTAAAGGACGCTTGGCCGAAAGGTTATGACGTTGTTTTATCAGCTGGTTGCCTTGGTGGTTTCTTCAGCCTATCCTTCAATACCTGCACCTTTCCTGCATTTAGGGTTTGTACCAAACTAGGAAAGGATGGGAGTACTGAAAGGCAGGCCAGTCAAAATGACAAAATAGAAGAAGAAGAAGAAGAAGAAGAAGAAGAAGAAGAAGAAGAAGAAGAAGAAGAAGAAGAAGAAGAAGAAGAAGAAGAAGAAGAAGAAGAAGAAGAAGAAGAAGAAGAGTCTGAGATCATTTTAGTACAATTTATGTACTTCGATCGTGGCTTTTTATAGAAAACTCTGACCAATCAGCGTCCGCCACGTAATAAGGTCGGTGTTGACAATGGGCCTGGGCCATCCGTTTGGGCCAGATAGTGTTGGATCACTTGGGTTTACCCATTTTTGATCACATTAAGCCCATGGATGAACACTTTACAAATCACAGAAAAACTGTCCGAGTGGATCCCTCAACGGATAAACCTAACCAGCGATTGTTAGTCCAGTCCGAATCACCACAAGTCGGTAATTTATCATTGCCAGTCTATGAAAGACTACTCAGAATCTCACACTCACGAGTAGACGCAACAGACATATCTAATGCGTCTAAAATCCTATCAGTTCTAATCAATCATCATTGGTTTACACTTATCAAGAGAAGCATGCAATGCTACTTCGGATTTGTCCATACGTCCGAGATAAGATAAGTTTATGGTTCATCATTACTGGATTGTACGAATTATTGCAGATATTTGACTTACTACTACGGATGTCTATCCTACGGATTCGAGACAAGTCCGAGTAGCCAACAGTTGGATAATTCATGCAAGATTATCAAGTAAAGGTAAAGGGAGCAAGGCAGAATTATCTTAAACATAACAGATAATTGTGCGGAAAAATATATCACAACAACAAGAATAATATCAATGTACTTGGCAACGTTCCGTGCCACTAAAAGATTATCAGAATTCAGTAGTTACAGTTACACGGTGCATACCCCGGACTCTCAATGTTGTCATGAGTGGTGGTTACTAGGACCAGCTTCATTTGTTCCATGGCGGAAAACAACAAGGGGATTGGCAGGAGTGGCGGAAGAGGTTCCCTCATCAGCATTTCCAGAAGCGGTGACATTATCCGCAATGGCCTCCTCTGCGTCCATAACTTCACATGCAGCCCTCATAGTAGTTTGGATCGAACCCGAGTACCTTGGCGGGCAATCGACACCATTTTTTCAGATAGTCAATATGATCCTTGAATGGCCTTAGACGGAACGTTTGGAAAGCACTCATGATGACGTTTGGGAGGTAGGGTCTGTTATGTTTGATTTCAATGTCGCCCTCCTCGGTCACCAACTCCGTGAACTCATCCATGGCCAATTCTTCGTCTGGCACCACAACCCGCGCAAAAGGCACTCCCTTGGCGTCCACGGAAGGGGTCAATCCTTCGGCTTTCCAACTGTAACCAGCGGGAACAAGATTCTTGTCCTGCAGTTGTGCAATTGTGAACGTGAATCCCTCAAGGCAGTAGGTATCAACCTTGTCCGCCAAAAGGTATTTTAATGCCGCGGAAGCCAAAAAATCCTTGACAGCCTGAATTCGGCAGGATTTGAGATCCTCAAGCAGGGTATCCTTGAAGTTCAGGAGCTGTTGCAGATAATTGGCCGAAGTCTGTCTCTCACCAGCCAGATCCGCCTTGCACAGTTCCAGAAAACAGTTAAGCTTAGTCATGAGGACATTACCCTTCCGCACCTGCTCATTCAGCACCCTTATCTTCTCATCTACATCCGCTTGGGCAGCCTGTGCCTTGTGCAAATCCTCCTCGATAGTGGCTCGATCGCTGGCTGCATGCTGAAATGCTTGGACCATGCATCCGAGCTACAATTATTCCGTGCAAGAGATAGTTAGAGACTCTGCGAGAATAAATAATGAAACAACAAACATTATTTTTTATGAAGGCTTACCCGCTCGTACAACACGGATAGCTCGCCAACTCTCTCAAGTTCCGGGAGGCTCCTACACCTCTCCTGTTCCGCCTCCAAAGCAGCTTGATCCGCCAAGGCTGTACGGCAGAAGCCTTCTGCCTCTTGGCTATTGAGGCACGGGTCGGAGCAGGTGCAGGCCTCTTCCGAGAAGAGGTAATTGCATCTTTCAGGAGCTTGTCCTGGACAGGGACGGAGGCCGACTGCAGAGCTCTCTTTGGGGACAGAATCTCAACGGATTTTCCCTTGTTTGGCAAACTTTGGGTTTGAAGATCCTCCCCAGCTTTCACTCCCTGTTCTGCCTCCACAACGTATTCAGCCGCATTCTTCGGATATGCCATTGGAAGAGTGGGTGGAGTGTTCACAATTATGTTCCGCGTTCCTGCAGCGACCTCCAGCGCCTACTGCTCTCTCTGGATCCTCTTCCGTTCTTGGAGAGTCGACATGATATACCTCCAAAAAAAATCTGCAGAACGAAACAAGGAAGAATTAGAAACAGACATCAAAAAGCAAAGTGCAGATAAAAAGTAATAAACTCAGAATGCTCAAGTTGAGAGCAAAGAAACATAGAGACATGATGGAAGGATTACTGAAATCTTCATTTCCGCCACACTCGACGGGTCCAGTCAAGCCAGCCAAGTATGGTAAAGGCTGGCAGGTGAATCCGTTAAACAGAAACTTTCGAGGCTTGGGATCAGCCCCCTTGTGCAACCTAGCCACCCACTTCGGATGGTTACTGGCTACAGGACGGTAGTCCGTGATGTCAGCTCTTGAGAATTTTCGGGGAAAACCCCATTGTTCTCTTGCCCTCTCGGGCTTACCTACTTCTAAACCTAATCTAACAAAGACAATTTTCTCCCACCATTTACAACCGTGAGGAGATAGAGTCATAAATGAAATTAAAGTTGGGCCTATTTACAAATGTGTACATGAGGGCATTGCCCGGACTAAAGGAAATGTTGAAGAGTTGGCGGAAGTTTTCAAAATTTATTTCCATCTTCTTCCGCTTGCAGAAGACATCGAAGCAGATAAGATTACCCAAAGATTTTGGGATAACCTGCATCGGACTGATGCCGAGGTGGTCAAGGATCCCCTTGATGCACGGAGAAATAGGGAGCCTCCATCCGCACTGGAAAGAGATCTTGTGGACCGAGATGTAGCCTTTTGGCGGATTGTAGAAGGCTTGGTCCGGAGAAGGGACCAGGATCTCCACGGAGTCGGGAATTGCCACTTCCACCTCAACTCAGGAATTTGAGACTCCTTCACCTTAGAAGGGCAAGTTGGGAGGGCCCCATCCTCATTCAGCTCTCCATATGGATCCGCAATAGCGACGGAAGTATGAGGACGTGGAAACTTAGTCCACCAGGCGTTTACCCCACGCTCTCCCGCCTTCGGCACCTCAGGGATAACAGCTTTGAGGTTGAGCTAGCTCCTAGACCGCCCGGACCTCTTCCTTTTGCGGACAGGACGAGATGCCTCGTCCACCTCATCGTCCTCTTCATAGTCCTCTTCACCTCCTTCCTCCTCCATGGAAGCATCATTTGTGCCCGGAACTGATTTCGCGGCCACCCTCTCCTCATCCCCAGCATCGAACATCTCAAGATCATCTAGATCTTGCTCCGTGTTACCTCCCTGTTCCACCAGTATTGCATCCGTATCATCATCAATCCTTCCACCACCAATTGTCCTAGCACGGACAGTGACCTTAGTCCGCCTGGAACTTCCCTCAACATCTGCAGCACCACTCGGACCATCTCCATCTTGACGGACCGCATCCCCAGCATCTGAATCACCTGAAGAAGGGATGTTGACCACATCCTTCGGACCAACATCCGGATCCACTGATCGGATGACCGCATTTTCAGGGATCACCTGATTTTGGGGCATCTCAAACTCCACATGGTCCGAGACGGTATTGCTAAGAGTGGCGGACGATGACTGCTGCTCCACAGCATCGTCATAATTCTGAGCCTCAGATTGGTTCTGACTATCATTCTCGAACATCCTAGGGGACAAGAAATGGAACAGTCAGAGAGTTGTTGTTTGTCCGAGAGTTCATTTATGTATCTTATTAGGTCCGAAGTTAGTAAGAGAAACCCTATGAACAACTAGGAATTCTTAGGCCATAATCTCCTTACCATTGACACACCAATGGCACATATGGTAGTGTCATAGGGGGATTACATGCGCCATCGGCTCCTAATCTAGTACATAAACAAGCGAGCACTGTGCCCAGCATGTGCCACTCGCAGGAGTATATGTGCCTTATGACACTAATACTGCACACAAATGGCACACGCATAGTGCCATTGGACTACTTACAGTCAACAAATTTTTGACAAAAACTTGCGAGTTTTTACAATTCTAGCAGTAAGCCTATACAATTCCAATTTGATTATACATCATTACTAGAAAACATAGCATGCACAACGCACAAGTGTCTCCTATTTCAAAAATACGGAAACATGCCAACAGTCATTACAGGCTTAAGGCTACACAGTGCCTCAATTCAAATAATTTTGGGGATTCAAGCACTACCCTATACTGGGAACTACAACATACATCTCTACAAAATTCAAACATAATTCTAAAAATGAGATTCTAAACTCCAAAGCATGCAATCACCAGTGCAGAAGCAACAGAACACAGCAAGTACAATACCGAAAACATTCCAGATCTGGGAGGAGGTCAAAGAACACTTACTTGATTTAGCTTGAGTGAGTACAAGTTGAAATTCAACAAGGTTGGCTCGTCCTTGAGTATCACTTGCTCGGATCTCCTCTTGTTCTGTGAGTTCTTGCTTGCGCGGATGTTCTTGCTTGTTCGGATTGCTTAGAGTGCTCTGGATTCAAATTTGCTAAAGTGTGAAAGTGACGTCAATGGCGATCTATTTATAGAGGGTACTTGAGGGAGACGAAACGTCGCATCCTTCCGCCCTAAATCCCAACTGTTGGTCGTTTTAATCTAACGGTCGTGTCGCTTCAAACTTGGTGAAATTACATCCGGCCCCATTATAATTAATTGAGAAATTCTCCACTCACTCGGGATTCGCACCCGTGGGCCAAATAGAAAGGGAATTGAGCCTTTGGTGTCACTGTTCGTCAGCCCAATTGGCCTATTCACCAATTTCGTCCAAAAGGATTAACTTCCTTTGTACTCTTCTATTAGAGACATTAAATCCTCACCGTACTCGGATCTCGATATATCTCCGTTACAAATACCTTTTCCTTCTACAGTCCGAGCTACTACATGACTCGGACTGTAGAAAGAAAAGGGGGGGGGGGAGATATATATATATATATATATATATATATATATATATATATATATATATATATATTGAATTTCTGAAAACACGGACAACGGATTTTACAAAAAGGAATTTTTTTCCTTCATAGTTAACGATTTGGACACGCTCCACAACACACTTGTTCTTTTCATAGTTACCAACTATCTTCTACTAAGATACTTGGAAACTAGGGGGACATATGTTGATACGGATATATGTCCAGTCCGTTAAGGGCGCCATAGAGCGTGTCCTAGAGCGCATCACGGTTTA
Source organism: Plantago major (assembly GCA_026545765.1). Taxonomy (NCBI): domain Eukaryota; kingdom Viridiplantae; phylum Streptophyta; class Magnoliopsida; order Lamiales; family Plantaginaceae; genus Plantago; species Plantago major. The sequence goes on from CM048841.1 coordinate 28,802,043, forward strand.
ATAGCCAATTCAGTACTGGTCCGACCTCACATGGTCCGTCCTAGTGAGTCAACCGGTACGCTGAAGTCACTACACCCTCACAGCTAGTCCGAGCTAGCTGGGAAAAGGACTTCTAAACCTGACTAAGTCAGTACAAAGATGCCCAACAGACCGGATGAGATAGCCTCTCGGACGCCATCTTTGCAGTAAGACCAAACGTATACTGGAACCACTGAGATACTTCCGTGAGACTCTCGACTCGGACATCCAGATTTACCTGAGGTTAGATCAATCAAGCAGACAGATCTATCCTAAGGACTTACATGGACCCAACAGGCGGAACAGTACTCTCAGTAGGGAAAGGACCGATTTATCCTCCCAGGCCCAATACACGGCATTGGACTATAACATACTGTTGGACCATAGGCCAAAGGAATGTTGCTATCCTTGAATCCACACCTTACACTTGGCACCATCTTATGAGTCACCTCATAACCTATGATAACTATAAATATAGCACAAGGTCCAAGACCTTAAGGTAAGTAAAAAGTGATAAAGTTTCCAATATCATAACCTTCCTCATAACTATTACATTGAGAGCTTCCAACTCTCTCTTGAGTAAAGTCTCTTACCGGATTGACACCTGCAATCTGGGTAACCCTTTCTAACCCCCCCCCCCCCCCCCCACTTAGTCCTTTCAGGTACTCTAGCTCGGACAGGTACTGCTTCGGACTTCAAGTAGGAGGCGGATCTTAGACTAGGTTACTTGTAATAGTTTAGTTAGTGTTTGAGGTCTTACCCCTCAGCAAGGGTCGTTTGGACTTCATGACGAAATAACCGTGCAGTGGATGCCTTGACGGCTTTTACTAAGTCGTCGGAAGACGAATTGGGGAATTATATCTTTTGGGAACAATCCCCGGTTTTATTTTTTTGTCGATTTTGGCGTAGGATGTAATTTAATTTACTTGTTTTCTTCTATACAAAAAAAAAATCCTAACCCAACTCACACAAAACCTATAATTTCCATTGTTCGTTAAGGTCGATGTTCGATTCATTCGGTTCGAAATACACCCTGTAGCAAATAAATTTGCATAAATGATAATTTTATTAATTTGAAGAACTTTGTGTACAATCTCTATTACAAATCCTCTGATTCTAGTCTTCGAAAATGGCGAACTTGAATCTTCAAAGTCTTTGCTCTGTGATCTTGTGACTTCAAAGTTGGGAAAACGCTGATTCAAGGGCTTATTAGCTTAATCTCGAATCAAATTAATCGTGATCTTGGGAGTGATTATGATGAACGATCCACGAAGAACACTTCTAAATCGTCACGGAATTTGGCCTTTGATCTTCTTTAGACGAGATTTGGCCTCTAGGAAACGTTTCTTCAAGGGATTCTCAGCTGATCTTGAATCAAACGATGGTTTTGTTTTGGATTTGATAAAGAACTTCAAGAACTTTGCTTGAACTTATTGTTAGGAATTTCTGTTTAGATTTTGATCAGCAACCTAATGACTTATCTTAGCTCAGTAAGGTAGTTAGTACTCTTGGTTCACTTGAACACTGTAAAAGAGGAAACTTACTAAGTATGATAGTCTAGCAAATCTTGTATAGGATGTTAGGTCTCGAAATGTAATTTTTATTTTCTGAAGAAGACCAAGAAGAAGACATCCAGCAGGAAAAGTTCAACATTTTTGAAGACTTGAAGATTGCACAAGATTGCTGAAGACGAAGGTTTTTCAGATACCTATGTCCAGATATCTTGAAGAAACAAGTGTTTCGAAACATAAGTGTCGCAAAAGATATCTGAGAATAAAAGGTTTCTGAGACGAGGAAAGTGCCCACAGATATCTACACTCGGATACCTTGGACATAAAATATGTTTCTGGAAAGAAATATATTATAACAAGTTGTCTCAACAAATGGTATCTGGAGTAGAAATAATCTCTGGAAAAGGACGTGCAAAGCTCCAGAAAGCGTGCATAGTTCATTGCACTACAGACAAAGTATAGTACAGGCATTAAATACACGATGTAAATGTACGAACAAAAGCGGTAGCTTCAAGAAGAAGACAAACTCACATAAAGATTATACTCAGATATCAATAGTTTGAATTTGATTTAAGCCTAACGAATACTATTCAAACGGCACTCAAATTCATCTATAAATATCAACACTTAGACTGCTTGAAAATACACACTGAACACCAAGAACACTGAATATTCTCACAAGCTCTCTCAAGCAAACTACTTACCTTCAAGCTTTCTGTTGCGACCAAAGCTCTTGATTCTAAGTAGCACAAAAGTTCTAAGTGTCCTGATCCTTAACAAGCATTGTTATTTGTGAAAGAGTTGAACTAAGATTTCATATCTGAGTTTCATTCTCTTGAACACTTATCATAGACTTGGGTCAGTAGAGAACAAGATACCATACATTGGAAAGTGTATTAAGTATACTTGATTCATATAGCTATCTGAATAACTGAACAAGTTATTAAAGAAGCTCATCTGACAATTTACCTTAACCAACACCTTAATCGGCGTGGAGTAAAGGAAGTACTTAGTTTGGCAAACTAAGGAATAACTCTAAGGTTATTGAGCACATGAAGTACTTGGTTTGGGAAACTAAGGAATAGCTCAAAAGGTTTCTGAGTACAGGAAGTACTTGGCTGTGAAAGCCGGGGAATAACTCAGGGGGAACACTTGGTTGGGAACCTAGTGTATTTAGGAATCTAGAGAAGATACTTGTAAGGTTACCTCACTTATCTATCTTAGTGGATTCTAGGTCTTAGAAAAGCCGAAGTGGATTAGTTGAAGGATTACGCCACCTTCAGATACCACTATAAAAAGACTTGTGTTATTTACTTTCTGCAATTTATTACTTGCTTTACTTATCTTGCAAAGTACTTACACTCATCTTGCTGAGCACGTGCACTTATCACAGAAAAGTCTTCCGCTCTCTGAAATTAAGTATCAGATATTTTCACAGATATCTGAGAAACTGTGTTTATCGACAAAAGTTTTAAAAGACTATTCACCCCTCCCCTCTAGTCTTTTACTTTGCCGTTATCTGGACCAACACTTATTCAGTATCGATGGACGTTGATCTATTCTTTCGCAGAGATAGAGCTTTCAATAACGTTCTTCCAAGGGTGCACAGACTTATTCTTGGATCAAACGGTGACTTCTCTTTAGTTTCCGGATGAACTTTTTGAGTGCTTGTTAGAACTTCAAGGCGGATCTTGAGAGGATGAGAGAATTCTGGGTTCTTGCTTTGCAACAATTTTCTTGCATTTTTTGAATTTTACTAAATTAGATTCTAAAATAAAATTGCCAGATTATTTTCTAATATATGAATTTAAATTAAATTATATCACATGACCATGTGTGTAAATTGAATTAATGTATTAATCATGCTACCTTGGTGACTCGTTTACCATGCGAGTTGATCTATGAATGGGTGTTTTTATGGGAAATGCAAAATATAAAAAGATCACCATGCACACGATCCGTGATGCGATTTCACCTTCACTAACCACTAATGTTTTCGGATATAATTGTAATGTTTGTCGGTCTTTTTTTTTTTGTGTGTCTCTATAAAGACGATCTCTCGAGACTTTGTGTTTAGATTTTTTGGACGTATGTGGTAGTATTTTGGGAGGAGAGTAGCATTCCAGTCGCAACTCACATGCTTCGAATCATGGGGTGTTTAATCCATAGCAACTTGCATGCTAAGAATTAAACACCTTGCATATCAGAATAATATACATGGCATACAATTATCAAACAGATCATATTCATATATAATCAAGAACCTAGTCTGCATACTACGGTTCAAAAATCACATTTGTGCTCGAATTGACTGGCTAGCTGAACTTCTCTTCAACTCGAAAATTCTCCAGGCTATCGAACAATCCAAGCAACATACACACGAATGGAGCACGAACCACGAACCAAACATCAATAGTCGAAGTCGACTACCAAGGGGAGGGGGCTGCCATGGGCAGTATAGGGTTCGTCGAGTGGGAGGAGATGGAATCTTTAGATTTCGTCTCCTCTTTAATTTTCCTTCATGTATATTGATTGAACCTTCGTCTTTATTTAACTCCCAATATACAAATAGAATGATGTGGGAACCAACAAACTTTATATTTGTAGTTCAAGTATAGATTTCCATCTCCTAAGTCCTAACCCCTCCTCTTCTTTTTCAAACCTTCAACAATATGCTCCACCACCACCCCATCCTTCGTCCAACAACGACCACCACCACCTCCGGACAACAACGACCACCACTATAACAACAATTTCAGAAGATAAACATTAAGAAAAAGAAATTGAGTCTCCATTGAAGACCCATTTGAAGAGTCTCCATTGGAGACCCAATAAAGCTCCGTATGGGGCTGTTTTACAGCTCCAATCGGAGCACCAAACAACTCCGACGGGAGCTCAATGTTGAACAGCTACAATCGGAGCTTTGGAGACCCATACAAAAGATTTCAAGCTTTTGAAATGTTTCTCCAACGGTGATTCATTTTTTTTCCTGTTTTTGGTGATTTTGAAAATTTTGAGTTTCGATTTTGAGAATTAGATATTTGTGGAGGATTGTGTAGCAATAATGGTTGTGGAGCTTTAGCAAAGTAAATTTTATATTTGGGTTTTCCAAAATTTGTTCGGATAAATCTAGTAAATTATAAAACATAGAGATCAAATTTATAAATTATAAATACTTAGAAAGAGATAAATACAAAACCCACCTCTCTTAGATGTCCACTTTGCAAATTAGTACCCGCTGTTTGAACAATTACAAATGGTTCAAGATTTTGAACTGAGATTAAAATCTAATTACATATACACCCAAAAGTCAACGCCGGAGCTGATGTCAGCCCGTCACTTGGCCGGAGACACACACCTATTGCTGACATGGACTGCCATGTCATTAGTTTCACCAAATCAGATGGGTTTGTATGTAATTTTCGCCAAATCAGATGGGTTTGTATGTAATTGATTTTAATATCAATTTACAAATTTGATCTCTATATTTATATACTTTACTAAATTGACCCACTCTTTTTTTTTGAAAGATTCAAATGTAAAATTTACTTTGCTGAATCAACCCAACCATTATTGCAACACACTCCTCCACAAATCTAATTCTTGAAACTCAAACTCAAAACTTTTCAAAAAAAATAAAAATATAAAATAGCATAAAAATCGATTCACCATTGGAGGTGACAAAGCTCGATTGGAAATTTCAATCGAGCACCAACGACTTTGACAAGAGTTGCTTAACTTACCCAAACGGAGCTGTTTGATGCTCCAATTGGGGCTTGAAAACAGCCCCAATTAGAGCTTTATTGGGTCTCCATTGGAGACCCATTTCAAGCTTTAAGCTTTTGAAATGGGAGTAAGAACCGTTGGATCATCACGTATTCCATGAATTAGATTCGAAAAATGACTAAAAAAAAAGAAAGAAATATTTTTCTTTTTTTATAAAGAATTTAACTTTTTTCGGACTTCCGGGTACGGGGTTAATATAGTAAGTATGAATCATAGTTTAAATATTTCTTAATCTCGTTCATATATTTCATGTTCCAGATACTTGAATAAATATCTGACGGCATAGAACCATCCATATCAAGGTGACATGTCTATTTTCTCTACTATCCATAAAATCAATTATAACAAGTCACACATTCATATTCCGGAAATACAGAAAGAAAAAATTCCACGATCGAACTGCCAAAATAGAATAGGCTAGAAATCCAAGTTCTAACTGGTTGATTTTTTATTGAAAAACTAAAAGTGAGCGATGGTATTGCTCGTATTCATGGTCCTGATGAAGTAATGGCTGGTGAATTAGTTGAATTTGAAGAAGGTACAATAGGTATTGCTCTGAATTTGGAATCAACTAATGTCGGTGTTTTATTAATGGGTGATGGGTTGATGATACAAGAAGGAAGTTCTGTAAAAGTAACAAGAAGAATTGCGCAGATACCGGTGAGTGAGGCTTATTTGGGTCGTGTTATAAATGTCTTGGCTAAACCTATTGATGGTAGGGGTGAAATTTCAGCTTCTGAATCTCGATTAATTGAATCTCCGGCTCCAGGTATTATTTCACGACGTTCCGTATATGAGCCTCTTCAAACCGGGCTTATTGCGATCGATTCGATGATCCCTATAGGATGCGGTCAGCGAGAATTAATTATTGAGGACAGACAGACCGGTAAGACAGCAGTAGCTACAGATACGATTCTCAACCAACAAGGTGGAGACCCATTTCAAGAGCTTAAAGCGTGAAATGGGTCTCCAATAAAGCCCCAATTGGGGCTGTTTTCCAGCCCCAATTGGAGCATCAAACAACTCCGTTTGGAGCTATTTTGACTTCAAACGAGCTCGCTGAGATGTTTGGTGCTCGATTGAAATTTCGATCAATCGGAGCTTTGTTGGCCTCCAATGGTGAATCGATTTTTATGCTATTTTTTGTTTTTTTTTTTGAAAATTTTTGAGTTTGAGTTTCAAGAATTAGATTTGTGGAGGAGTGTGTTGCAATAATGGTTGAGTTGATTTAGCAAAGTAAATTTTACATTTGAATCTTTCAAAAAAAGAGTGAGTCAATTTAGTAAAGTATATAAATATAGAGATCAAATTTGTAAATTGATATTAAAATCAATTACATACAAACCCATCTGATTTGGCGAAAATTACATACAAACCCATCTGATTTGGCGAAACTAGTGACATGGCAGTCCAAATCATATCCACATCATCCATACTTGCCACATTGGAGCCGGAGTCAACGCCGGAATCCGAAATTGGGTTTATTTGTAATTGTTCAAACAACATGGATGAATCTGTAATTGGGAAATAATGGAGGGGGTCTATATGAAATTCGCCCTACTTAGAAAATAATTTGTTTTTTGTTTTTTGGGTCTACTACCTAATAGTTTAAAGTACTTTTTACAAACAATTACAAACAAACCTAATCAAAATTAATTAATGTAGACAAATTTAATGACATGGCAATCCATGTCATCACTTAGCGTGTATCTCCGACCAAGCTCAAGATTGACATCACTTCCGACATTGATTTTGGGTGTATTTGTAATTATATTTTAAACATTAGTTCAATTTTTGGAACAATTTGTAATTGGTAGAACTTAATGTATGAATCTTACAAAATGGCTATCTCGGAGGGATCCGTTTTGTAATTATCTGATATGTAAAACTAGGATTTTGCCGTGCTCTGTATAAGAAACAAAAATAAAAGGGTATTTGTTTTGTGAATCTTGGACAAAAATTGGTGGGTTGTTTATGCAGAGTTAGCAATACATGAAAAAACGGTGGACTGGAGTCACCTGACCTGGTATAGAGGAATCCAACAAGCAGCTAAGTCAGTGACTTCCTTTTGCCGTCCGACTATCTCTTTGAGGTACACGCATATATTCTTTTCCCAAATCGATTGCTTCACTGGTTTTTGAATTGGCATGTTATTCGTATGAATTGAGTTGTTAGGTTTGGAGATTATCTAGTCTGATTTTTTAATTGCTATTGTTACGTGTTAATTGAGTAGTTAGGGTTGGAGCACAAGGTTTGGTTCTATGTGAATTGATTAGCTAGGGTTGGAGCAGAAGATTATCCTTCCGTGGGATGATCTTATCTAGTCTGGTTTTATTATCTGTGTGTTATTAAGTCGGAATTGAGTAGTTAGGGCTGGAGCAGATTTAGAATTTAGTGAATTTTTTTTTTGTTTGTAGATATGAAAAGCCGGTCGCATTGGCTCCCGGCACTGGAACCCCACCACGATGACTGGGTGGATGGGTCATGGACGGTGGACTGTATTTGCGGAGTGAATTTTGACGATGGAGAGGAGATGGTCAACTGTGATGAATGTGGGGTTTGGGTTCACACACGCTGTTCACGTTATGTCAAGAGTGAAAAATCATTTGCTTGTGATAAGTGCAAGACCAAGAACAACTTCCTTGCTGGTGGTGGTGCTGGTACTAGTGTTACTAGGAACAATGACCCTGAGGAGACAGAAGTTGCAGAATTTCTGGTTGAGTTGCCTACCAAAACCTTGAGAATGGACAATCCTAATCCAAATCCACCAAGTATATCCTCCCGCGCGCCTGCTAGGCTTTGGGCTCCTATGGAGGAGAGGGTCCATGTTCAAGGGGTGCCTGGTGGAGATCTACATTTGTTCTCTGGGATTTCCTCCTTGTTTGGTCCTCAATTGTGGAAGAGTACTGGTTATGTGCCTAAGAAATTTGATTCTCCTTATATCGAGTTGCCATGTTCAGGTGATCGTATGGATCTGGAGAAGAATCAAGCTGGTGATGGTGCTGGGTGTCTATTTCCGTTGTCCAAGGAGAATGGGAATAACCTTCCTCTTCTAGTTTATTCTGTTGGTGCAAGAACTCCTGCCGTACCTGGGATACTTCAGGAGGTACAGCACAAGAAAATGTTATCTGATAAAAGTCTGAGTTCTGAACGGGCCGAGGACAGTGTGAAGAAGGAGATTAGGTCAAAGCAGCCCATAATTTTATATTCTACCAAACACAAGAAAGAGAAAATTGGAATGTCCAAGGATCTAAAGAAAAAGGTGAGGAGCATTGAGCAAGACAAAGATACTGAAAGCAGAACCGCTAATGTTTCTGGAGCAGGTATATGGTGTGGGCCTTTAATTAATTGTATAATTGTGTTGCTTCAGTTTGCTGATACAGTATTTTTCTGTGTTCTCTTTGGTTAATTTCTCATAAGTTGATGCTTGGCCATACATCTGCCTTACTGTTATTCGTTTTGACCCATAACTTTAGCGTTTCATGTATGATAGCTTCAACATTCTCAAGCGATACCGAACCATCGGAACCATTCAATGGAAAAGGCTCTAGGGTTTTCCGTGATAAATATTATCATGGTAAAGATGTTCTTGCTGATCAAGTACCCAAAGGTGTTGGTGAATGTGTTACCAACTTATTTGCGGATGAGTGTGGCCCAAATGCTACCCGTATGCATAATGTTGTTACAAGTGATGAGATATCCAAGGAAGGTAATGGAGGAGATCAACTTCTGTCCAGGATTGAGAAGACTTCTGAAGATTATAATCAGGGAGCGTCATTAACAGAAGAACCCAAAGGTTCGAGGAGCATCCCCGATAAAAAGGAGGTATGCTGTCACATCTCACTTATAATGCAGTTTAATGTCATTAAAATTTGTTGCGGGTGTTCAGTGTATACATTATAAATTACTTGCTGGACGGTTCTTGTGGAATATTGTTATCGGAATATTTATATCACTTAGTTATGCTGTTGGGGGGTTCATATAGGATTCTCGAGTTACATTTCCATTGCTCTGTAGAATTCTCTTGGGTTACTTGTCTGCCAATATAGCCTTTCTTATCTATCTTTACCCTGGTTATGCTACCTGTTTTTATTTACGTACCATATAGTTTGTTGTCTTGACCACTATGTTGTACGGTGGTATTCGTCATTGATGGAAACAAAGGACATTTTCATTTAAAATATGACTGTATTCTTGGTTTTTTTTTTTTTTTTTTTAAATATCCTAGAGTTAAGTTTTCAATATTCGGTAATCTTTATAGTTTATACTTTATAATGATTTTGTTCATTATGGCGTGTAGCAAATTGAATTGTGACACTGCCGTATGGTGGCAACTGGCATCCGTTGTTAACAAAAATCAAGAATAATAGTTTAATGCTAGGATATCATTAAGTCTCCATAGGTTCTTGCATATTGTAGGTTAGTTTAATGTTTCGGAGGGTTCCCGTTAATATTCTACTGACTTAAAATTTACTTGTTAGCATGTGAATAATGACTACAAGCTGTGTCTTGGCAACATTTTTTATACTATGAATTGCTCATTGATATTAGTATCCTCCATGGTGATGTTGATGGTCCGATTATTCATGTTCGTTCTCGAGCTCTCTTTTGAAGTTATAGCCATTTGCTATCTAGTTGGCATCAAGAGCAATGTTATAATTTCCAAATTCTGTTGCATGCATGTAGTGCAGTATTTGTGTTATGAAGTTTTTCCCTTTAAAGATTTTAGAAAGAGAAAGAAGAGAGTCAAAGATGCTGAAAACACCAAGTCCAAATCAACACCCTCTTCTCCAATATAAAACTCACCCATGGATGTCACTTCTATCTGTCACTACCAACCCTGATATCTAAGACCCTAACGGCAAATATCATGGCTGATCTGCTTCCGGCACTTTAGTTTGTCGCACTATGTTTTAATACCAAAATTGTCTATTGTTTCTTTGTCATTTCGTTCAGTCAGCACTGGAGATGTAGTCCCTTCATGGATCTTGTCTTCATTGAATCCTCTGTTATTCTTCAAGTGGCATCTCTAGCACTCTATTGGTGTTGAAGTCTCCATCGAGTCACCACCTGAGTGATGGGTTTCATCTTTCTCAAACCCTTGGTTCTTCTTTAAGCTGTATATCTAATCCACCCTGCTATCAAGTCTCCGTCAAGTCATCATCTGAGAGAATGACAAAATGATTGGAATGAAACTCAAGAATCAAGAACATTCAGGAGTAAAGCTCAACAACCGGGCATTGAAAAGTACGACAAATTCTATAAATTAAAATCATACGGAAATATAACAATAATCGTACAATGAGTTATTACATAAAGAAACTACTCATCCTCATAACAGAGGCAAAAGCAATTTCATTTTCCGTAAAGAAGACGAAAATGTAGAAGGAATTGCCTAAGAAACCCCCACCCCCAAAAAAAAAAGAAGGTGCAAACTGGTCCCGGCCATTTTTATTTCTTGGGGAACTTTGTTGATTTTAGCTTATGCATTTTCATTTGAATAATTTGACGGACACTTTATATTGCTTGATTAGATTCTTCAGGAGGATTGTGAGCTTTGTGAAGATATTGTTGGAGATGCTGGAAGGGTTGGAACAGCATCACATAACAAGGAGTCTCCCACTGTAGTGTTGGCAGTTACTGACTCAGTTGCTAAATCAAGGGAAATTTGCCATCATACGGATACCAATGGTAATAACCTAGTACCTATAAAGAAATTGAAAACTGGCCCAGAGGCAGATATTGATGGTCATGGATCTATCCAGGCGGAGCTGGATGCTATGAAGTTGGGCAACATGAAACATACAACTCAGCATCCCCAGTTGTCTTCTACTCTTTCAAAAGTAGATTGCAAATCAATCAGCACGTCAGCTATAAAATCAGAAGCAAGTGATCAGAAGGAACTTGATGGGAACGGGGCTTATGTTTTTAAATCTGGAACAGATAAATCTGGCACCTCACCTGGCTGTACAAGTCACTACGGTCAAGGATGCAAGGGTTTAGAAGGTGCAGGAAAAGCCAGAAAGAGGCCTGCTGGAACTAAATCTGGTTCAGAGGTCGCTGATGAACCACTTAAAACTAATTCTGCAACCACATGTACAGCAAGGCTTTATAAGAATAAAGATGGTATCTCGTCGGAAAAATCTTTAGCTTCAACGCCTAATTTCTCAAAATTCTCTAGCAAGAATATTACTTCTACCTCTCAGAGTCCTACAACTGACTCTACACAAAAGGAATTGTCTCAAACCAGTACTGGGAATGTGAATGATAATCCCTCGACTGAAGTAGTTGCAGGTGATCAAAAGTTTTTCAGGACGAGAAAAGTGATAAAAGATTCTCCAAGGTTGAGCTCTGTGTCAAATGTAGCAGAATTGAAGTTATCCACTTCATTGGATTTGACGGGCACGTTGTCTGATTCTCAAGATATCAACCCTCAGTCCTCTAGAGCTTCCCTGGTACCCAATGTAACTGCTAAGCCATTATCTGGCGAGTCTTCCAGTTCATTGATGGAAGGTGCTTCAGATGTGCAGCATAAAGTTAAAGGTTCATCTCTACCTGTCAAAGTTGAAAAATCTTATCAAGCAAGTAACCACATAATAAATAGAGGAAATGTGGCTCAAACAAATGCTCCAGATTATTCAAATGATGAACAGGTATGGTCATAACCCAAAAGTAGTTCTATTTACTTGTTTTGATGATACGTTAACATGCACATCACCTGCAGTATGCTTTATATGTCCATCACCAACTCAATAGTTCCCCAAGGCTTCCTAGAGTACCACGCACCCGACATGCTGGCAGCTCACCTCAATTAACATGTTCAACAGCAACAAGCCTACCTATAAAGAGAACATCAAGTGGAGGAAAAGATCAAGGCATGGTAAGCAAGCTTGGCCTTCTCACTAAGTAGTTCCTTTTGCTACTTTTGATTTCGTTAATTAAGTTGAACTTATGATCTTATTATCGTGAACTGATTAGTTATACAGACGGAAGACCAAGGACTTGTCAAGGGATGCTTCACATGGGCCAGTGGAGGTTGACAGCGAAGCTAGGAGGATGGATAGGAAGTCTTCTTTAGCCGATAAAAGGAAGCGAGATGCTGGCATAGATTCTTTTTCTAGAAGGGAAGCAAATAATGGTTTTGTCAAAGGTGGGGTGACAAATGTGGGCAGCACTTTATCGCCATCTACCGATGCCAATGTACAGAATGCATTTTCGACTTGCCCCTCGTCAAAGAGCATTTCTGATAGCCATCCTATAAACCACACTTTGCCTGGTTTGTCTTCATCCAGAACATAAATTTCCTTTTTCTGCTGCTCAGACTGGATGATTAATTTTCTTGTTATTATGTTTTAATTCATGCTGCTATGGTTTGTACTTTGTAGGTCTGATAGCTGATATCATGAAAGAAGGCAAGCGCATATCAATTGAAGAACTTTGTAGTGCAGTAGAGCCGGTATCTCCACTTTGACAAAATAATATTTAATTTCTTCACTACATCACTTTTAATTTCAACGAGTCATAATTCATTTTCTGTGAAAATCTCCTCAGCACTGGCCTCACCTGAGGAAACATAATGGAGAGCCTTACGCATATTCAAGTCCCTCTCAAGCTGTCCTTGATTGCCTGAGGAACCGAAGTGAATGGGCGAGTCTGGTTGATCGTGGTCCCAAAGTATGTCGACATTGTCCTCTTTGTCTTTCTGCATATGCACCCTGGGGTTCCAGTTTTTCCTTTATATTTCAATATAGTGCAATTGAATCTCTATAGGTTGAACCCTGGGGTTCCGTCTATGAGGTGGTTTGATATATGCACTCTATTATGTTTCTATAAGCAAAGACAAACATTTCTTTTCTGGGGATCCTGCATTTCCTGGTTGGGATATAATGTCTAGTTGGTTTGGTTCTGTCCAGTATCCTGAATTTCACCAGCCTAGAAATGGAAGTGTAGCTCTCTTTTACTTCTACCACTTGAACTATATCTGAGTTGCTTAATTAACTAGTAATTTGCATGCGTAAACTACAGTAAGTTGATGTTCGTTAGCTTCAAATTTGGAGATTTTTTTATTTTTGAATTGTTTTTGTTTTGTTCTTTACCTTTGGAAGCTTTCAATTCTTCAAATTAGTAATTCCCAGTCCTTGTACATTGTTCGATTTTACTTATATTTTAAAATGGGGATGTTCGGTACCCTAGCTTGCCTTTTAACTTTTTCATGTGAATAAAAGTGGAAAAAGCTTACTAATGTTGTGAAATGGAATCCATAGATGGAACTTAAAAATGCAGGATTCATGATGCATTACATGCCATAGCGGTAGTGATGGATGATGTGCCCGTCTTTTTTACTTTAAACGTTATGTGCAAAGTTGCTTCCTTACTGCTTGTAGTGGGGTTTATGATGTCGCAGCTAGCACCTAGCAGTATATGTATATTATCTTGCAATAAGACTAATTAAGACCCTCTTCTCTGAACAAAGAAACTTGCTGAAATACTGAGCTACAGTAGGTTGAATAAAATTTAATTTCTGACATCCCTTGGGGTACTTGGAACATTTCCATTCTCAAGAAATCATTTCATAATTTTATTTCTGACATCTTATAGGGAGTTAGGGTGTATTAAAACATTTTTTATTCTGAAATCTAAAAACTTACACATAGTGGGAAAGAGGGGCTGTGCATACTGTCTGTCTTTTTCTCCTAAGCTTATGTTCAAAATTGGTTCTTTACTGCTCAGAGACTGCTGTGGAAGTTGAGGAAGTTTTTTATCTTGTAATTGGCAGCATTCCTATGCAACTTAGTCAATGCAATATGAATTTTATGAAAATCCCCTTTCCTGACTAAATAAACTTACTGGGAAAAGATTTAAAAAACAGGTAGTTTTACAAATTTTTATTTCTTACATCCCTCGAGGCATTTAGATATCTACATATTGAGAAATAACAGCATAGAATTGTAGCCCTCAATGTAATTGGGGGTTTCCATTACCCGTCATTTTTCCCTCTCCCCCTATGTTAACAACAAAATTGCCATCTGCTTGAAAACTGTCATATAGAGCCATAAACATTTATTCATTTGATGGCTGAGAGATTGGTAGCCTACCGTTTATGGACCAAGCTCTTCTCTTGTGCTAAGTATTTCATGTTATTGCAAATTATTCTTGATAAGGATTGGCCTGTTTAGTTGCAACTCTTAATCTGATCAATTTACAGAATGCTTCATTACTTTTTCTTGAGCTGTGTCTAAATATTCTGTCAGAACATCAGTTAAATAAGTGCCTGAATATTCCTTTCCACTTTCCAGACTGGTGCAGGCAGAAGACGACGCAAGGCAGATCCTGATTCCTTAAGTATTGAGTCGGAGGAGAATGAAGATGACAATGGAAATGCTGAGTCACAGCAAGAGGATTTAGAATTACCCAGGGGCAAGCAAAAGGCTAGAAAAGCCAGACGCCTCACCTTACAAGGAAGAGCAATCGCTAGACGAAGACGTAGGGCTGATGTTATAAGCGATGATGAAAGTGAATCTGATCCTAATTCTTGTGAAGAACATAGTCTATCTAGCAGTGAAGAAGCGAGGCAGGGTGGTGGAGTATCCACAACCGGGAATGATGCCTCTACCAGCTGATACAAGGTTTGGTAGACCGTAGACGTAGGTTAGTACTCTGTATAGTAGCTGAGGTTCTTGGTTTAGCTTGCCCCTTGTTCATATACTTCCCACCTACTATATCCTTGATCCGATAAAACCAACCAAGTGGTTGTAAACATTGTAGACTGCTTTAGCAAGTGCATCTTTCTAATTCATATGCACTAACTGTAGGTTGACTTCTGTATGTAACTGTTCATTGGTTTGTGCGGTTAGAGAAAAGGTCAATATTTTAGTTGAGCAAAGCATTCAAGGCTTGATTTCCGAATCGTCAGGAAAAACCTCAATCTTAAGTCTTGCAAGAGTCATTATTTGGAGTCGAAAAGGTCTCGTTGAAAATTATAAACCCATTTATAAGCAGATTTTCACGGGTTGATTGTCCGGATCGACAAGGTGAAATTATTTCCAAAAAAGAAAGAAATCTTAATTTACATCCAACTGGCTGACAAGTTAGCTAGCTCACTCGACCTTGCGAGCATAACTGGCTGACAAGTAGCTAGTTCACCTAGCTCACTCGGATAGCCAACCCTTCCCACTTAGTCAGTAGAGCTAGTCAACCATCTAGATAGGAGGCTAGTTCAGCTAACAAGCTCAACGGGAAGTGACTTGTCCAACCACGTAAGATGTGGTCCAATCCACTTAACGAAGTGGAACGGCCCAATCCGAAATAGGAGGAGGGATTCCAACAGATGGATGGCTCTAAATAGAAGGTAAGTGGAAGAGGGAAGGACATCTCATTTTGACTAAAAAAACACTAGCAATCCTTCTCTCACGCCTCCATATCTCTGAAGCTCTCCAATCAACATACTTAGTCATCCACGATAATCCACCATCATCTATCACTATCCGATGACTATCAGCTAGCTTCCTCCAACAAGGTCAGCTAGCCTCTTGTCGGTGCCCATTCATACTCTGCCGAACTGACATGATAAGCCGAGTCACACCTCTCCCTCCCTCCCTCCCTCCCCCCCCCCCCCCCCAATCTCTCTCTCTCTCTCTCGTTCAATTAATAACTTCGTAACTTTCCTTATTTTGAGTTTCGTTAGAAACTTCCTAGGTAAAAAATTGAAAGAAAGTTTTTACCCAACTAACTAGTTATATATTAGTTCTATTTACTACTTTATCATCACTTTATACACTCTCTTTCTTACTTTATCATCCGCTTACAACTTTATCAATATAATACCACTCACAAACTAATATTTTATTAAAATCTTCTTAATCTGAAAGTAACTCCTCAGAAAGTTATTAATGGACCGGAGCTAGTACTTGACACAATGATTTGTGTTTCAGTTAGAAATTATCAATTTAAGCTACGTTAGATTTGTATTTCACATTGATAAAACATTTTTAATGATTTAAAGACAAATGTTGAATGTGAGTTGTTTTTGTTAATTCACCCTAGTTTGGAGGGAGTATTTATTTATTTAATAAAGTAAGAGTAAGTATAGTAAAAGGGAAGATTTTCCTAATCTATAGGAAAATTCGATTTTCACAATAAAGAACCGGTCAGAAACACTATAAACCGGTCAGTAGCTTTTATATAAATACCCCCAAATAAACAACATAATCTTTCATAAAATCCATACCATTCAACCATCTTTCTCTCTCTCTACACCACACCTCACTCTCT
Organism: Plantago major; assembly: GCA_026545765.1. NCBI lineage: Eukaryota > Viridiplantae > Streptophyta > Magnoliopsida > Lamiales > Plantaginaceae > Plantago > Plantago major. The sequence continues at coordinate 28,818,629 of CM048841.1, forward strand.
CTCTCTTTACAATCCACCCACCAGATCTCTCCTCCAATTACCTCATTTCTCGTCGTTTCAATCCTTCTCAAATCCCCAATTCTTCTTCGGTTTCCTGTTTTCTGTCTGCGTGAAGCAGATCTACTGTCAACCTAACCACCTTTAACAACAACAATCGCACTGTAATTGAACTGGTTTTGCAGTCTGCTAGTGTAATTGTTGAGATTTATTGGTAGATACAGAGATCGAAAATGGAGGCGGAGAAGAAGCAATCGCAGGTGTCTGATGTCGGCGTGTGGGCGATGAACATTATCAGCTCCGTCGGGATTATCATGGCGAACAAGCAGCTCATGTCCAACAACGGATTTGGTTTCGGCTTTGGTGAGTCAGTCATTTTTCTTCTCGATTACTTCCTCATTTTTGGTCTGGTTTGATATTGGAATAATTTGCAGAGAACGGGTTTAGGGGGCAGATATTTCATTTAAATTAGAAAGAGGATGAGAAGAGAAGAAGTAAGAGGAGAGATTGAGATTAGTTCTGCTAAAATTGTCTCTAAATTTTGAAGCACTGACTGTTGTTAAGATTATTACTAGATGATTAGAGAACTATTGAAGCCAAATAACACTTGTTAAATCTATATACACTTTTACACCAATTATTTCGTCTTGTCTTGCCTTAGTTTCACTTGTGTTCCATTAATTGCATGTGGATTGGAATTTGATGCGTTTCGTGCTTGTTAGTTTGGAAATGTTATTCATAACGAAAACGGTGCTAGTTTCGATTGTTATGGTTTTAATAGCTAGTTTTATAGTTTTAAACAGTTACGTTTTAGCTTGTGTTGAATGTTCCTGTTCATTATTATTTTAGCGCATATATTATAGTTTTAAGACCTATCATTGTAGTTTTAAGCAACAATGTTAGTGTTTTTAGCTCTTGATAAAATATTTATGATTTGATTTTTGCAGATGCTTTGTTATAATTTTAAAAGGAATTGTTATAGTTTTAATAGTCATTGTTATAGATTTAAGCATCAATGTTACTATTTTTAATTTGTGTTGCATGTTTCTGCTTTGTTATAGTTTTAAGAGGCATTGATATAGTATTAAGATGCACTGTTGTGGTTTTAAACTTTAATGCACTGTTTTTACCTTGTGTTGAATATTTCTTCATGTTATTAGTTTTCGCGCATATGTTATAGTTTTAAAACCTATTGTTGTAGTTTTAAGCAGCAATATTAGACTTTTTTAGCTTCTGATGAAATATTTATGATTTGATTGTTTGCAAATACTTTGTTATAGTTTTACAAGGCACTGCTATGATTTTAAGCATCAATGTTACTGTTTTGAGCTAGTGTTGTATATTCCTACTTTATTATAGTTTTAAGAGGTAGTGTTATAGTTTTAAAATGCACTTATATGGTTTTAAGCATCAATGTTACTATTTTTAGCTTGTTTTGCATGTTCCTGTTTTGTTTTAAACACAAATGTGATAATTTTAATGATAGTTGTTATGGATTCAATAGCTGGTGTTATAGTTTTAAGCATCATGTTATATTGTTAGCTTGTGTCGAATGTTTCTGCCCATTATTGTTTTGGCGCATATGTTATAGTTTTAAGACCAATCATTGTAGTTTTAACCAGCAACGTTAGTGTTTTTAGTGTATGATGAAATATTTATGATTTGACTTTTTGCAGATGTTTTGTTATAAATTTAAAAGACATTGTTATAGTTTTAAGAGGCACTGTTATGGATTTAAGCATCAATATTACTGTTTTTAGCTTGTGTTGCATGTTTCTGTTTTGTTATAGTTTAATATGCACTGTTATAGTTTTAAGATGCAATGTTATGGTTTTAAGCTTCAATGTTACTATTTTTAGCTTGTGTTGAATATTTATGTATGTTTTTTTTAGCGCATATGTTATAGTTATAAGACCTATTGTTGTAATTTTAAGCATCAACATTTTCTTATAGTTTTAAGACCTATTGTTTTAGTTTTAAGCAACATTAATTTTTTTTAGCGTCTGATGAAATATTGATGATTTGATTGTTGGCAAATGCTTTGTTATAGTTTTAAAAGGCATTGTTATAGTTTTACAAGGCACTGCTATGATTTTAAGCATCAATGTTACTGTTGTTTGCTTGTGTTGTATATTCCTGCTTTGTTATAGTTTTAAGAGCCACTGATATGGTTTTAAGCATCAATTTTACTATTTTTGGATTGTTTTGCATGTTCCTTTTGTTTTAATCACCAATGTGATAGTTTTAATGAGAGTTGTTATGGTTTTAACCCACTTGGTGAATGTTTTAAGCAGGTGATGACAATAACATTTAATGATAGGTCTTTTAAAGGTGTCGTTGCAGTATTGAAGCAACAAGCACAAGCAACAAAAGGCAGGAAGCCGAAGTTCACCAACAATTTTAATCGGAAACAGCCTATTTTAACAACTCAGTTTGCATTTGTATAAAACACACCGAGTGAACGTTTATTGTAATATTTTTCCTATATGAGAATAGATGTTTTAAAACCTTTGAATGACTGAATGTTTCAAAATTGTAAGCTCATATTGACACATTCAGTCATTCAATATGAGAATGACTGAATGTACTTGAGAATAGATGTCTCAGGTACCTTATTTTAAGCTTGTTTATTGATGTTTTAATGGCATCCTTGAAACTTTTAGACTTGTTTAATGATATTAGATTGTCACTTAAAACTATAACAAGCCATCTTAAAAACTATCATGTAGCCCCTTAAAACCATCACAACATCTTAAAAATTAACAAAAGAGGTTAAAATTATGATTGAAACGTACAATACTGACTCATTAAAACCATCAGATCATCTTTTAAAACATTAATAAAATATGTTAAAATTGTAACTAAAACTTTCAATGCTAACAACTTAAAACCATAAAATAATATATTAAAAATCATAACGAAAAATGTGTGCCTCGACGGTTTTTTAAGAAACTCGACCGGTCAGACCGCAAAAACCGCAAAAAACCACAAAAAAAAACCTTGACTTTTCTATTTTTTAGGAAAATCTTACCTTTTTCAATACTTTGGCATAAAGTAATGATACCATCATCAGTCCCAAAACGTCGGCAGATAGTGAGAGGGTGAGACCACCGGGTAAGACCGGGTCGAATTTTACCAAGTGAAGGTGGGTTGCAATCTGAATAATTATACCCACCCAGATTTAGTACTACATCTTTCCATCTATCTGTATTCCGGTTGCAGCAAAGCAAATTGAATTGTATGAAAAACTATGTTAATTCTCCGGCGATCCTCGATTTCCATTTTGAAACGCTACCGCCATTTCTCCCAATCGGCACTCTCTGAGAAGAATGGAGGAGGAGGAGGAGATGCAAAAAGCAACAACACATTGATATCTGCTGGAATAATTGCCAGCTCTACTACTCTTGCATATTTTCTCTACTCATCATCTTCTCCTATATCCTATGCTGATTCCACTACTCCTACCACGCTTTCGACGTCTGCACCCGCTCAAAATAGCAATCAGTATAAATTCCTCTTTGGAGGTACCTTTATCCAACCCAATGAACCTAATTTTAGTAAATTTAAAGTTAACTGTTTACTTTGATCAATGATTTTAGATGCATTTTTTTTTTAAAATCTGGTATTACAGAGGGGTTCAGGAGGAGAATCTTCTTCAATTATGAGAAACGCATCCGGATGAGGAGTCCACCGGAGAAGGTACTCCTATATGTTATTAGTAGTAAAATTGTCATCTGGTCTAAATTTTTAGTTCGATTTTACCATTACCGTTTGAGATTAATTCCTAGTTAAAGTTCAATTTTGTCGACCGCGAAATAGTCCAAACACGGAGGGAGTATGTTATGAGTAAAATTGTTTTCAGGTTGAGTATTTTCTTCAACTTTACTATATACTGACCTGTGCTTTGAGGTTATGGCTTTTCATCTTGGCGAAAATCAGTTATGTACTTATTAAGAAGAACCATACCCCGCATACTCTAAGTGTTGGGCGTTCTTTTGGAACCCTAATATTTACTACTTCAAGTTAACCATTGCTTAACATCTGATAGTCCTAGTTCCTCCTTTAGGTGTTTGAATATTTTGCTTCTGTCCGTCCCAAAATTGGAGAAACTTTTATGACACCAGCAGATTTGATGCGAGCAGTTGTTCCTGTTTTCCCTCCATCTGAATCACATTTGGTTAGAGAGGGGTATCTCCAAGGTGAAAGAAGTCCAGGTGAACTGCGATGCGCCCCCTCAAAGTTTTTTATGCTCTTTGACACAGATAATGATGGTCAAATATCATTCAGAGAGTAAGTTTTTCATGACGCTTAAGGTGATAGGTTTTCTATTATTTTTAATCTCCACTGTATTATCATGATCATTCTAAGATTTTTAGCCGAAAGTACTCCTGGAGAACATCATTGTGTTCCCTCAGAGTAATTTCTGTGCTCTTTGATGCTAAAAATGATGGCGTGAAGTGTGATTTTAAAGAATAAGTTGCTCTTGTAAAATGTGTTGACAGTGTCCTATAGTAGACATATCACATATGTATATATTCATTTCACCGTTGGTCATCCTCCCAATAACAACTTAGTCTCTTTGTCCCAAGTACTTAAAGTAGACTTCAATTTGTGATTAATTCGTAGTCCAAGTTGCTGTTTGTTGACCGCAAAATGCCAAAACTAGACAATTTCTTTGGTACGGAGGGAGCATGCATCTAAATTGTATTTTAATATGTATCTTTCCCCATGAGGTAGAATAGGAGCCCCCAGTCTAGCATATACTCGTGCACCTTTAGTTTTTATTTTCTTTTATTTCTTGCCCTGGTTAACATCTTCTGTTTGCACATTCATATTGCTCAACACAAAACATTAGTTCGCAAATGGACTTAGATGTTCTTATGACTTCCCTCCAACAGGTACTTGTTCTTTGTCACACTTCTCAGCATTCCTGAATCTAGCTTTTCAGTGGCATTCAAGATGTTTGATCTTGACTGCAATGGGTATGTGCCTTATAACCTGTAAACATTGTTTTTTACTTAAAGTTGGATAATCAAAGGAGGGTGGGGATTCTCTGTAATCCATAATATGGGATAGAACACCTATCAACCTTACTTTCAATCTGCCCCTTCGAGTTCTCTTATTTCTACCCGTAGATTCTAAATTAGTAAATTATTTAGTAATTACAAGATTTTCTTAATTCAAGCATAGTTAATCATATAGTATAATACCTAGTCAAAAGAAATTTATTGCAATCAATTGTTTCCCCATGTTAATGCATAAAACAAAATATTAGTTAATGTTGATTCATATTTTGTCAGAATGTATGAAATATTTGCATGTTGTGAACTCGCAGGTAGCAGAATTGTTGTATGTTCTTATTCATGTCATGTATCAAATATGTATACCTGAATAAATCGGTACCGTGTGGTGCCAGTTTTGTGTTGGTACAAATGTACAATGATCATGTGCATGACACTAACAGTAAGACGCTGTTGGTTGTTGGTACCATGATCATCTAGCAAATATTTATACATGAATAAACTTGTACATCTGCTCCCAGTTTTTTATTGGTACGATGATCAATGAGGGAGGCATTAACACTAAGATGTCGATGGTTGTTGGTGCCATGATCATGTACCAAATATTTCTAAACGGTACCAACGTCTGGTACTAGTTGTTTATTGGTACCATGATGAGGTGTGAGAATTTAACATTATTTTGTAGAATGTGGAGGGTGAAATCCGGAAAAATATATTCCATGTTGTACCATGTACCAAAAAGGTACTCAAATTTGCCACAATATATTTTGTATACTTTATATTAACTCATCGTCCAAAAAAGGTACTCCGGTCATTTTTTCCATCCAAAAATAATGCATGATGTATTAAGAACCATTGTAATATGTTTTCATGCAGTTGGTTTATGTTAATCAATGAAGTATGCTGCAGAATGTCAACAGGATGATCGAATATGTGATCTAAAATGTTTATTATTGTTGTAAGAAATCATATAAAATGAGATTGATATCTAAAGGAGCAACGGAGTGCGTCACACATTATTTTCAGAATAAAAAATTGATCGTGGTGCGTTGTTTAGACGGTGGGTTAATGTAAAGTACATAAAATATACTGTGGCAATCTTGAGTACCTTTTTTATACATGGTACAACCTGTAGTATATATTTTGAATTTTACCCGGGAATGTGGAAGGCTTTTTGGATTATTTATGATTTGGTGAGATGATAAATGAAATACATCTATATAGATTGCTACTATTAGTAATGTATTAGTTGGTTTATGAAATAATTAGTTCTTTTTAATCAAAACTGAGGAGGGGTATGAATATCAAGATTTAGGCCTTGGGACATGTTTTTTGGCCTAATAATAGTGGTGTTTTAAGAGTGGTTTTAATATCAATTTTTAGTCATACTTTGGGCCTGAGAGCAATAATCCCTTATTAATATTAGTCTGTAATGCGGGAAGTGCCGAAAACTATCTTCCTCATCTTAATGCTAAGGAAAGCTTGTATACTTTGGAGTCAAGGTGATGATTTCATGCATGTCACTAGCCTATATGAGTGGAGGCAATATATGCAGCAGCATGTAATGCACCCTCTATCCTTTTTAACGCTTGTGCTTTCTTTTCTTTCGAAAATTTTTATGGAATATGATAAAATAGTGATCTCATTAGACTCTGTCCTTGCATCCTCATCCTGTAACAGAGTTCAAGTCTGGTGTGTTTGTGTCTTTTTTAACAATGGAATGACTATTGAGAATAGATTAATAGTGAAAAAAAGTATACTAATCTCTCTCACAAACACACACTGAAAATACATTAACAGTGAAAAAGGTTTTTATATATATATATATATATATAATGTAATGACTAATGACAATACATTAACATTGAAAAAAGTTTGCACAAGTTGTCAACCCTTTAAGAAAGGGAAGGATAAAAATGAAGCAGTTCAGCCACACTGAACAAATGACTCCTAGCCATAGTATGAAATCAACATGATAGAGTCTTAGATCTTAAAATCCCTAAGCCCCCTCACTGTAGAAAATGTCCTCAAGACCTATTATTTCCCTCCCTGCACAAGTTTATGAAATCAGGGGCATGCTGTCATACCATTTCTTCCAAAAATTGACATGTGATCTTATTTTATACAGATGAAGGAGTAATTAGTTTCTTACAACAAGTAGTGTTTAATGTTAATACCTGATGTATTAATGTTAGCTATTATGTGCAGTACTCAGTCACTTCCTGCACATTGATTTCCGAGAATTAATATATATGTTGCAATAAATCTGCTGGAGGGTCTAGCTGAGTCTTACATTTTTATTTTTTTTGAACCAGCAAAAAGATTATATTAAAATTAAGAAGCGTTTACATGAGCATAAGGAATGCTCGAAAACAAAACTTACAACATGTATCTCAACCAAATCAAACAAACAAAGCTACAAGATTGTTTCTTCCAACCTCATATTGCACGTGCTCAGTAGCTTGCTTCACCAATTCTCAGATCACCAATTCTTACTTACAGCAACACAGGCTTCATCATCATGTTCCATTTCACGTAGCACTTTGATGATTAGGACTCAAAATTATCCATTCTCAGTCCTTCCTTCTTCAAAAATTTCTTAACCAAAATGAGGCTTTTGCAGAAGGACCATCCTTTTCTCCCATTAAAACAATACCTCCATATGAGCACAACTAGACCGTCAATTCCAAGTACCGTCAAATCCAAGCGGTCCTTATCAAAAATTGTCACGCCCCTACACCCTATGTCTTGTGATAGGCAAGTGGCAAGCAATTTAAGGCGTGATCAAGATATGACCGAAAAAATCCAACACCCGCCTACCACATTCCTACACCCTATGCTCTCAAGAAAACAAGTGGTAAGTAATTTAAGAGATGGTCAAAGGTTAACACGTTTAAAAGTTCCAATTGCCTAGTCCCTACACCCTATGCCTACGAAGAGGCAAGTGGCAAGCAATTTAAGACAAGGTCAAAACTTAAAAATGCAAAATCCAATAGTAGCCATCCCCCCTACATCCTATGTTCGCAAGTCTTAAATGACCATTGGAGACTGAGTATTAACTTTAGACAGCGAGTATCCCTGGATAATTTTTAGTGATTTTCTCTGCCATAGTGAGTGGTCAACATACCATGCTTAGTATAGGTTTACTTTGTTTTGACTATATCCAAAAGAATAACTTTAGCTTATCAGAGTCTTGTGTTTTGGTAACATGAGTTAATACTGGTGAGAACTCTCCTTGAAGCTTTGCGCTGAATTCACATCTTCATTCTTATATGCCAGACAGTGCGAACAAGAAGATAGCTTTTGCGTTGTTAACTTTATTCACTTGTTATTATGTGTTGCAGGGTAATCAGTTTCTTTCTATGTCATTAAAAGTATCCAATTGTTTCTTTTGTTTATTTGTGTTTTGGTTTTCTTTATATACTAACAGCAAAATAGAGAGAGAGGAATTTATGAAGGTGATGCATTTGATGCATGCTCACAATAGGCAAGCCGCTGCTCATAGTGATGGACTTCGGGCAGGCCACAGATTGGGTGGTTTATTAGAAACTGGAGGTGTACTGGAGTATTTCTTTGGCAAAGATGGGAAAAAATCTCTTAAACATGATGAATTTGTCAGCTTCGTAAGCGAGCTACACGACGAAGTATGTATATTTCCTCATCCATTTGCAAAACGAAAGTTGAGAGTTAAAGTTCACCTGATGCTAAGGTTTTATGCCGCCTTATTAATTCTTAAAATATCATGTGTGCTTACCTGTTCCTGTACTATCAGTCATGCACTACCCTTGAAATTATCTGTTTTGTTTCGTATTCCCTCTGTTCCAATAAGAACTTCCTAAGGGCTTGCTTTCTCTATAATTAAGGAAAATTAATAAAATATTAGTTTTTGTAGGGTATTATGTTGATAAAGTGGTAAAGAGGGTGAAGAAATCAAGAAAGTGATGATAAATTAGGAAAGATAAATAATAAAGAATTAACGGGTGGGATGTAAAGTTTCCTTATTTGGCTTAGGAAGTTTGTAATTGAACTCCACATAAAGAGAGTTAGGAAGCTTTTATTGGAACGGAGTTGCTTTTACTTTTTTCATGAGCCTCAGTGAAAAATTGATGATGGATTAACGAATTTATTTCGAGATACAGTAGTAAAATGTTTTGGAGTCCTACTTGTCATACGGTCCCTGACCCCTTCTGATGTTAGTAATTTGACTCTGATTTGAGTGCTTATATCATATCTTAGCATTCTAATGGTCATTTCTCTAGGTTAGTTGAATTTATTAATGTATAATATATAAAACCATGATGCTACTTTGTTCAATTTATGGGTCTTGAGACATAATGTGCTTGAGAAGGAACAAGGGATTTGCTCATAGCAATTGCTGAGTTTTGTTTTAATCTTTATTGAAATATATACCACTAGCCTACACTGTAGTAACAGAATGATACTGTCTGATAAAAGAACCTATCATTTTCATTAGTTAGGCTATAACATGACCGTAATAGCCTTAATTAAGTACTTGATAGAGACTGATAGTTAATGGTTAAGTTACATGTTCAATGTAGAAAGTACATGGACAAATATGCGTGTTTTTTATGACTGTCGATGTTTCAGATAAATAGGTGTGTGGAATTCTTCTTGTTATGATGCATGCCATCACACGGGTACACTTTCTGTTGCTTCTTTTATTTCTTTCATACATTATGCACTCTACAGATCGTGAGGTTGGAGTTTGCTCATTATGATTACAAGTTACGCGGAACAATATCAGCCAAGGATTTTGCATTGTCCATGGTAGCATCTGCAGATATGAAGGACATGCATAAATTGCTTCAACGTGTTGACAATTTAGACAGTGAGCCACATCTTGGCAATGCTCGTATTACACCGGAGGAATTCAAGAATTTTGCGGAGTTGCGTAGAAAGTTACAACCCTTTTCCTTGGCCCTTTTCAGTTTTGGCCAAATTAATGGGTTGTTGACCAAGAACGATTTTCAGCGAGCTGCTGAGCAAGTAGGTTTTCATGCTCAGTTTTGGACATTTTGATATTATTTGTGCACTAATTTATTGCTTTTTTGGAATTCTGGAGGCTTGATATCTATCATTGTCACATCTAATTACCTAGTCACTACTCCGTGATTTACGGGGATGCCAGTGCTTGGAATTTTTTAATACTGATTCTTGTTCACACAGTTAGCAATTCTACTGTAATTGATAATAAAATTTGTTGATGAGAAACTTCTTCTCCTTTACAGGTCTGTGGAGTATCTCTTAGTAACAAAGTGGTAGATGTAGTCTTCCACGTGTTCGACACAAACTGTGATGGAAGTTTAAGCTCCAATGAGTTTGTAAGAGTTCTGCATAAGCGTGAAAGAGATATTGCTCAACCTACAGAGGCAGGAATATTCAGCTTCTTGTCGTGCTGTTTGCAGTGTTCAAATAGCTCTGCAATAGCTCGTCTTTTATCCTGATTAACTTATGTAATGGTGCCAATGAGCTTATAGATCCATTACCTTGGCTGTTGGCGATGCGTCTATTTTGCTAGTTGCCCCACCATTTTCTAATATAGAAGGTAACACCAAACTGTTTGTTTATGTACCTGTCCTTCGTGTAATGCAGATTGGTTGGTTATGACTGATTCAACATTCTCTTCTTACGAGTTAAGGCTTCATTTTGGAAATAAGCTCATAGGTAGAATATGATATCTGAAATTCTTGGTACAGTTAGCTTGTGTTTACAAATGCTTAAAAAAAGTGCTTTTGTGCTTTTGAAAAATCAAAAGTAGCTTTTTAGTGTTTTATATTACAACTTTTGCTGCAACTTTTCTAGAAAAAAAAAAGGTAACCGCCAGAAGCTAAAAAACAACTCAATAGCTGCTTCTATCTGCTTTAAGCAGGTAGTAGCTTTTTTTCCAATTAAAATCAACTCATTAAATTCATTTTTGCAAACACTAAAACTTATGCTTTTACAACTTTAAGTTGTATTTTGTATAATATATCAAACACTAATGACTTTTACTTAAAATCAACTTTAATCAACTTTTAACAAAAGCAGACAAAAAAGCACCAGTAAAAGCATTTGCAAACACACACTTAGTAAAAAATCCGCGTGTCTTTTATTTTTCGTTTGCTCCCCAGCCCTTCTTTCTCTCTCTTCTTTATTTTCAAATGTAACGTTGTGTTTTCTAGTCGCCCCTATTCTAGTGGAACATTGATTGGGGTTATGAAATGGTGATATTGAAATTTCCTCGTATTATGTGCAGTGGAGTTTTGTAAGATTAGATTTGGATTTTGATTGGGATTTAGTGGTATTGAATTTTGATGTTGAAAATTTGTGGTGTTTAGTTGGAAAAAAAAGGTAAAAGTTGGTGTTTTGACAATTTTGTGGGTTGGTAAGGAAAAGTAAAGTTGTTGATATGGTGATATACTGATTTGTTAGTTCAGGTAATCTACCGTCAGTCAAGTTGTTGCCCTGATTATTGTCAGTCGATGTGTCGATACGTGACACGTGTCCATTGCTCTCCATCGTCGTCAACCACCGTTCTCCATCGCTCTCAACCGCTACTTCTTACTATATTTAGAAATATCAACTTCTCCACTATATTTCTTTTTATAGTAATAGGTAATTAAACAACTTTTACATTATACTTCCTCCGTCCCGTTCGATGTTTCCCATTTTGACTTTTCTCGGTCAACTATTTCCAAATTTGACTACGAATCAATCTTCAATGAAAAATGTAAAATGTTCAATTAAATTATATTATGAAACTTTAGAGAGTGAAGTTTCATAATATAATTTTATTAAAAAAATTTACATTTGTGGTTTAAGTTTAATTCGTAGTCAAAGTTGGAGACGATTGACTGCAAAAAGTCAAAATGGGAAACATCGGACGGGACGAAGGAAGTAATTTATAATTTATAATTATATACATTTACAAAATCCACATCATCTATTCCTAATCCGTAAAACATTCAAATTTGATGAACCCTAATTCTAATTTCATGAAATCAAATTCATACATATCTGCAACGAAACCTATAACAACAAAAAAACTTCACAACAATATTGTTTGAATTGGATAAGTGCTTTTTCGTCTTGCTGTCCTTGCTTTTTGGTACGAGTAAGTCTCTGGAGAGACGTTATAAAAAGACTAAAAAAGACGTACAAACATTACAGTTATAACCGAAAATATTACACATTTTATTAAGAACATCGGTGATATACATTACATAAAAAATGATATAAAATATTCACTTATAAAACATTACTGATATAGTTTGAAACATTACACATATATTTATGAACATCAATCCGTCTCCCATGTCTCTCACTAATACACATCTCTTTCACCTGCTGTTGTTGCATTCTCGCCACCTTCTCCTCCACCATCCGCCGCCTCTCCTTCACCCTTTACCGCCGATTCTCCATCATTTCACTCATACCTGAAATAATGTTGTTTCTGGCATTTGGAAGCTGAATTTTGCTGAAGAAGACAGACAATTAGTAGTTTCAGAAGAAATCGCCAAAATCCTCATCGATGCGTTGTAGTGTGTTTTGCTGCGTGTTTTCTGAATTGGATTGTATATTTTGGGTTTTTATAGTGAATTGGTGTTCCGGGTAGGTCTGGTCGAACTGACCGCATTTCGGTTTGATGAAACTAAATCGGATTTTCCTATTAATAGCTCTTCCCTGGAAATTCATTATAGTTGTGTGTGTATTTTGATTTGTCTGACTTATGATTACCATAACAAATGTTTGGATCCAGATATATTCCACAAACTACTTGTAATCCGCTAGGGGAATTACGACAAGTTATTTTTCGACCGACATATGCTACTATAGTGTGGAAGTTAAATAAGAACATGTCTAAGTCTAACTTGGCATTTTTCTTTTTATAGTTTGGTCTGAATGGTAGAAGCCAAATTACAACTTGTTCATCACTTTTGATTTTTTGGTTGCCTCTATTGCAGTATTGGATTTGTGCTTTTGCTGAATGCAACATCGATTCAGATTCGTACGTGTTACAATTACTACTACTACATCTTCCTTACCTTTCTTATCAAGTTTTGAAGAAAGTTTCAGCTAGTTCTGTTTGCTTTGGTATCTCATATTACATTTGATTTATTGTCTTGGAATTGCATGCAAGTCTCCATGGATTGAAGCTAGATAATTATTCTAGTCCATGTGAGTTGGAAGCCAAGGACATGATCCTTGAATTCCCTCCGGATCCAGTTTTTATACAAGTGATCTTTATGGCTCTTTCTTTAAGCCATATTTCTATGATCCCACATTTTGTGGCAGTGAATATAAAGTCATTTTATGGTTATTTGCTGAATATCTAGACCAGTCGCCAGAGACCCGATCATTGCCTTGCTGGAGTGGTTGAATATCTAGCATGCAAGTAACCGTTTGATTTTAACATGCACTTAACTGTTTGATTCTAACATGCACTTAACTGTTTGATTCAATTTTTTTAGAAGAAAATGAATCTCGATTGTATGAAAAAACAGAGGATCTATCCTTTTTAAGTATAATCAGATACAATTAACAAAATACATTGGAATTGGAATTGAATATCATTATTATTCAGATTTTTTGTTTTAATTGTATTTTAATTATGTATATATAGGAGGGGATTTGCAGCAGCAGTACAAGGAAGTGGACCAGGCAGCTAAAAAACAGGGGCTCCTAACATGATGTTGAAGAAAGGATCCGACGAATCAATCAAGTCAGCTTGGGGACCCGACCCGGTAACCGGCTATTACCACCATGATAAATTTTGTAATTTAGAGAGGATTCTGATATTAGTCCAATTGTCCATTTACTATATTTCCTTTATTGTAGTACTATGGATTTTGTAGAATTGAATTGGAATGAAATTTTGTGATTTGATCGTTATAAATTTGAGATGTGTTTATACAAGTAACCTACATGAGGCATGTCGGAATAGATATTTGATCGGACAGTGTTGAAAATGTGTACTTCCATGTTTGGGTATAGGATGGTGATGAGATGTTTGTCAAAGAAATTGAAGACTTTTAAGTGGTGAATTAGTTGTCAAAAGAACTTTAGGTGATAAGGTAAATTGTCATTGGAAGTGGGTTGATTGTTTTATTGTTATGGACTTTAGGTGATGAAAATGACTTCCAATGACAATAGGTTTCATTTAAGTTGCAAAAAAATTGTCACGGGTTGCGTCTATAGTGATAAAGTTAGGATTTCTTGTGATAAGGTACTTGCCACGAGAAGTGAAATACTTTAAGTGGCAACTTGCTTGTCATTGGAAGTAGGTTGTTCATTTAACTTTTTTTTTTCACTTTTGGTGATGAAAATGATTTCCAATGACAATAGGGTTAATTTCATATGACAAAAATATTGTCACCAAATTAAACCTCTCTTGGCAAAAAATTAACTTGTCACCAAGATTCTCATGACAAATTCAATTTTTTGTCACATAAAGCTAATATGACAGCTCTAATATGACAAGTGTGTGACAAAAATAATTTATCACAAAAAGCTATTATGATGATATTTTTACTTCCGGTGACAATAAATTTCATCACAAGAAACCATATTTTTTGTAGTGATGGGAGTGGCTGAAATCCCGTAAACTAATTATATAGTACAATGGTTTATGCGGAGGCCAACTTGTCGGCTGACTACCTGACTGGCCTTGAAAGCTCTAAATTCAGGACTGAAGTAGTTCACCTCACCCCCGAATTCGTACCACTTAGGTTACTTTTGAGTTTGTGGGAAGTCGCGTCTTCCAAAATTTTGGCCTGTATGTATCGGGAAGAAATTGAGGACAGTAACTAGGGAAGTTAGCTAGTCATCACCATGATGATGTGATGCACAGTATTATTTTCTAAATAAATGAACTACATCACTTGTCAATAAAAGAAAAAAATCCTTTAAATCTAATTCGTACATGATATTTATTTATTACTACTAGTCTACTAACTAGGATATTGTTGGATGAGATCTAAAGAGAGGAAGAAATGGGCAGGCCAGGTAGTGTTGCTCCTCCTTCAACAATGAAGACATTGCCAGTTACATACTTGGAAGAATCATGAATCAGATAACGGGCTAGTGATGTTAATCCCGGATAAACATTTCCATCTGTGACCAAAGGAACTATTTTCCCCATAATTTCCCTAATCCAAGCCTTATCAAACAGACCTTCACTTATCTCAGATTGGAATATCCCTGCTGCTATAGCGTTCACTCTTATCTTGTACGCTCCCAATTCCATTGCCATTGCCTGAGACGACGGAGAACATTAATCAACAATAATTCAACATATCCAAGACGATATATATGCGGTGTGGTTCAAAATTTGGATGCATGTGTACTTTTGTCATGGTGTTGAGAGCAGACTTTGAAGAGGTATAGGCTTGGCCACCATGGTATTGGACCCGACCAAGCCCCACTGCTGAAGAGATGTTTATGATTGATCCACCCTTCTTAGCATCGCGCATATGCCTGCCTACAAGCTTCGACAGCAACCATGGTCCGGTTTGGTTTGTTCCGATTACTTTGTCCCATTCGTCTTTCGTCAGATTTAATGCACCGTGAACACGTTCTGCATAGACAGATATTCGTCTGTTAGCTGCTGAGAGTCATGGCCAACAGTCACATCCTACCGGGTACGAAGATTCTATACTTGTAGTACCGAATTCCTTCGGAGTGGCTAGTAACAAATCAGGCTAACCAGATTGATTTCCAAAACAATTTTTTCCCTATGTTTATGACCTCAACTAAAGAAAAGAGGTATATGCAATCAAATATAACATAGTACATTTCATCTTATAAAATAGGCTTAGGGAAAGTCAATTACCTCTAACTCCAGCATTGTTTATCAAAACATCTATTCCTCCGAAAATCTCCCAAGCCTGTTGTACCTGAGCCTCGAGAACTGTCTCAGTTTCCATGACATCAAGCTCCAACGCAACAACTCTAACTCGATTAGGCCTCGACAATGAGAGTTCCTGATTGATTGAATCGCAAACTGCTTTGAGGCGGTCCACCCGTCGAGCTGCGGCTATAACTCTACATCCGGCTTTCGCTAAGTCTGAACTGAACTGCACTCCCAGACCGGATGACGAACCGGTTACCATAACAATCTTGTCGTTGAGCTCATTCCATGGTTCGAATAAGCTCTTTTGGCTTCCCATGTTACTTCACTTTTTTTTTTCTTTTTTTGTTTATGTTCTTGTTTCTATTAATTACAGGCTCTCTCTCTCTCTCTCTCTCTCTCTCTCTCTCTCTCTCTCTCTCTCTCTCTCTCTCTCTGTATGTATGTATGATGCTAGAAATAGCAACAAAGCTTTGCGTGTGAGGCGCATTCCAGATCTAAACTATGTGTTTTGCAAAAATCTACTATTTATGCCATACACGTGCAAAAACAAAACTAATGTTCCAAGATTAGTCTTTCTTAGAAAAATTTAATTAGTTATATTTTGGTTAATTCATGTAAAGTACTGATTTTTACAAACAATAAGAATAAGAAAGATCATATTTCTCCAATAAAGTGTTAGTGTAACGACTCGGACCACTAATGGGTCGAGCCCCACTTTAAGATTTGCCATTACTCTAGGCGACTCTCGGGTGATATCTTGTCATGTTGGTCACCCATCCTAAGATTGCTTCAGAGCAAGCACGCTTAACTCTGGAGTTCTTATAGATGGATTCCCGACAAGAAAGGTACACCTTGTTGGTATGAGTAGCGTTCTCGATCCCTTTAGTCTCTTTGGATTTGACTTGAAACTTTGGATCGTTACAGTTAGGCTCTCATAACTTCTATTATAACCAAGGAATGACTAACATCACTCAAGTGGAGCATTTCTCACACTTGGCAACAGTCAACTATGAGACTAAACAAATATGGTGCATGACTGCAGAAAAATCGCAGAATGTGGCCTGATGGAGCAAAACAGTTGTCAGGAGTTAAGCCCCTTCAAAGTTTCCAACTAAAGTTAAGCAGCAGTTTGAATTTGTAATATGCCAAGATTTTCTAACCAAAACACATAGTTAAGTAGTCTAATGGAAATTGATCCGAGTGACAAACTCTTACTAGAACAATAATTCTTATCACTTTGAACGAAACTAAATACTTGCAATGAGTTTTGTAAACAATAAATTAAACAAATCTCTTTATAGTTTTCGTGAACTCGAGCAAATAAATAAACAAGAAAATAAATAGACAAGAAAGAATATGTATAAGAATACGTTTACGGATACATGAGAAATACGGTCGGGTGTTCTTATGATGATATTGGTTTGGTAGATTTGTCATTTTATTCTTCCGAAATTTGTAATGTTGTTGGTTTCTTTTCTTAGTATAAATGGAAGTATCTTTATTTTAAAAAAGAAATTGAAAAACATAATTGTTGAATATTTGAGCAGCATATAATTTTGAGATGGCACACATGAACTAAAATAGAAGTACATGATGATAGTATTAAGCACAGTTAATTAGAATCTTTTTAACCAAACGAAGCATAATCATTTTTTCTTAAATTGAATCCCAAATCGACAAATTATACGAATAATTTACTGGATGCATACAAAGCCAAAATCCAATTAAAAATAATCATATAGGTGAATCACGGAGCATGACTGAGGAACCCCTAATTATTGAAGTTCAAATTTTTGGAGTTATATTATTATGGAATTATGTTAATTACTCTTATTTATTATGGAGTTACATTACACAAAAGGATGGACAATTTTTTATTTAGCATGACAACATTTCGGATGGACACTTGACACTTTTTGTTTACTGCATATATACCAAAAACATAATAAAATATGACATAAATATTTTTTTTGTTTGAAACGGTAACTTTTTTTTTATCAATAACCACTAAAATATACAAAGAGCATAAAAGATACTCCCGCAGAAAAAAAAAAGATTTTACTACTCTATTTAAAAAAAAGAGTTACATATATATCATTTCTCTTTTCAGATAATTAACAAGCTTATAGTTGAAGTAATACTGTTTATCTTTATTTTTTTAATACATTAGAAAATTTTCACATAAGTAAACAAGTACAGTACTACCCAACTTTTATAATCATTTTTTTATTTTGGTACAATATAACTAAACCAAGCCTTATTTTTCATATATTGCTAAAGTCTAATCTTATTGGTTGTCTCAATTTTATATTTGACAATTAAGACATGAAACATATACATTGCCTATACAATGCACCATAATAATATTATTTATTTTTCGTAAGTTGACTCCATATAATTTTATTTATTCTCATCTTTTCTTTTCCCCAAAGCTCTGAAAAGTGTCTCAAACATTTACAGTAATCGCGGAAAAATGACTTCATAGACACCAATTCTAAAGACTTTGTGTTGTTTTTAAACTACAATATTCATTTCATTTTATGTTCTGTTTTTTTTTTTTTTAAACTTCATACTTCATTTATTCCAAATGTCGTTAATGAATCATAATATCATTGAATAAAAACTAAAAAAAATTACAATTGTATGAAATGAAAAAATAAATACTTGAAAATATAAATTTCAATACTTGATAAAAAAAATTACAATGCTTCAGGGATACTGTTAAGCTTATGTCAGCCTAGATCTTACCATACTGGTATTCAATCGTTTAATTTTAAACGGGTCAGATTTTATCAATTACGAATCAAAACCCGTTCAAAATGATGATGTTGATTCGGGTCTGGCATCTACTCGAACCAATTCCATATATTTGTAATAAAACCCAAACCGCGACATTAAAGTTAACAAAAAGACATTTTCTTGTTTGGTTGGGTTGGGGGGGGGGGGGGGGGGGGGAGGGGGGTTGGGTGCCAAAAAAAACCTACGTAACATGTAAATTTATCTTTGTAAAATATGTGTATGTTGGCCGGGGGAGAAAATTGCACCCTTAGGGGTTGTTCGGAATCTACATTGTTAATTGTGTTATAGACTTTCAATTGTATTTTATTTTGGTTTGGGTTGAGGGATATAGTTTTTTAAAAAACACATGTGGCGAAAAAACATATCAGACATGAGTCGTATTTTATATTTTATATAGTTAACATAAAAAAGAATTAATGCTTTAGTATTAGATCAAGAAAAAGGACTACCCACCGAAACTACAACTAACGTTGTTTAAACGAAAGCTGATTATCTTATTTTCTCGATTAATTTATTATGTCATTCCCTTTCTATTTATTATTAAAAGTGAACTATACCGTAGGTAATATTATCTAGTGATTGTAGTATTATCTAGGTTTTCCTATAATTTTCCTAATAAATACAAAATAAAATAAAAATAAAAACAAAAATAAAGAGGGTTAAAACTTTTATAAATGAAATTTGATAATCTTGAACATATTGTGCTGGCTTCCGTTTGAAGGTAATGATATGTGTTAGCCTTATTTGCAATCATTCATTTCTTGATTTACATTCAAACGCAAGTATAACTCTATAACTTTGGTAGCTCAAGTTACATTGTGCAACTTGAAAGCAAATGATATTCCTTTTCTTCTGATGAAGGTCAATTAATTTCTTCATTGCTCGACACGATAATTAAGTTAGGTACTACTATATAAATGTATACAATGTGTTGTATCATAACGGATCAGCTGGTTTAACGTGTGCCATATCCTCTAAAAGTACACCTTCACCTATAAAAGTAAGTGTCGTCATTTTCAGTTCAGGTATATCATCACTTTATAGGAAATCTATGTATCCTCTTCATTAGGAACCTATGTCGAACAAAATTATGAATCAAACTAGATCAAACCGAACATAACATTTTTATTTATTTTTGAAACAACAAAAATTGTATATTACTCAAATAGGTAAAGTTTACATAAGCATAATGAATGCTCCAAGAACACAACATATGTAATTTAGATTATACAAATAGTAAACTAGTCGAAACTAAATCATGTCGTACCATATATATCTACTATATTGATTTACTCTGTTCAAATTTATTCTTCAACTAATTGCGGCATTTGATTGATAGATGAGCATGGCTCCTCATTTGCTTCACGGGACACTTCATGCCACAATTTATGAAGCTGACAAATTACCGGGTGGATGTGGATTTCATCTATGTGGCGAGGTACGTAATTAATTCCAACTCCTTTTCAAGTAGCTCTTGCTTTTGTGTATATTAGGCAACCAGTGACTTATACTTTCACATTATTTTGATAAAATAATAAAGAATGCTCGACTAAATTAAGGTTGTTTGGTAAACAATTATCTTATTTTTTTCAGTCACCTCATAAGATAGCTTAAACAATAAGGAATTTCATGTATCTTATTTGGTTTGGGGTTAAGAGGATTTTGATGTTTGATTTTGTATCCCTCTTTTTTGATTTGTTTGAGATTGTTATAATAAATGAAAAAGTAAAGTGAGAGCAAAAGAGTAGGTAGAGAGAGAAAATTTAACTGAGTTGTGAGTAGTAGATGTGTGAAAAACGGGTACTATCCTGACTAGACTAAAGTCGCTAGGAAAAAGGATGAGAAATGCAACTATATTAAAATTGAATTTTAATACTTAGCCAAACTGTCACTAATCTACTAATTTTCAACCTTGGTTATTGGTAGAGCATAATATACTATTGTATATACTATTGATCAACCTTGATTATTATCAATTCGTACACTTTGTGATCATTCGTGAGTGAACCGGAAGACCAATTGATCACACATCCTTATATTGTTCCATAACAACCACGCTTAACTAGAGAATTCTTATGAATGGATGATGCCAAAATCAAATCCGTGAAGGCTTCGGCCCAAAGTGAAACGTGTGTTGCCCAAGTCATGGGTAATTGCATCAGCCCAATGGATCGGGTCGATACAAATGGTATAAGAGCGGGACCATCCCTAACTGGCAAAGGGTGCAATGGTTGATCACATGACATGTATACCCCATCCAAGGCTCGGTGAGGACGTCAATTCAATGGGGGTAGAATATAATATCCCGCATTCCACACCGATTATGAATGATAGGATAGATAGTATATAAGGTGACAACAACTCTCAACTAGTATGAGGCAGTGAAAAGTAAATTTTTGAGGGCTCCGGTCTAAAAAGAACAATAATACTAGCGTAACGTGTGTGACCTATGTTATGCGTAACCGTACCGGCCTAAAAGGTCGGATCTCAATCGATTGTTCGGGTCGTTATGATGACGTCCACTAGTTGTTGTCATATTCAATAATAAAAAAAAAAGCAAAAGTCTTGAAAAAGCTAAGATTTTCCTAAAAAATAGGAAAATCAAGGTTTTTTTGTGGTTTTTTGCGGTTTTTGTTTTTAGCGGTCTGACCGACCGATTTTCTTAAAAAACCGTCGAGACACAGATTTTTCGTTATGCTTTTAATAGATTATATTATGGTTTTAATTTGTTAGCATAGAAAGTTTTAGTTACAGTTTTAATATATTTTATTGATGTTTTAAGAGATGATGTGATGGTTTTAATGGATCAGTATTATATCTTTCAATCATAATTTTAAACTTTTTTGTTAATTTTAAGAGAGGTGTAGGTTTTAAGGAGCTACACGATAGTTTTTAAGATGGTTTGTTATAGTTTTAATTGACAATCTAATATCATTAAACCAACATTAAACAAGTCTAAAAGTTACAAGGATGTCATTAAAACATCAATAAACAAGCTTAAAATAAGCTACTTCAGACATATGTCATTACAATTTTGAAATATTCAGTCATTCAAAGGTTTTAAAATATCTATTCTCATAGGAAAAAAACTACAATAAACGTTCATTCGGTGTTTTTATACAAATGCAAACTGAGTTGTTAAAATAGGATTTTTACCGATTAAATTTGTTGGTGAACTTCGGTTTCCTGCCTTTTTGTTGCTTCTTGTTGCTTCAATACTGCAATGACACATTTTGAGAGACCTATCATCAAACTCGATATCATCGTCATCACCTGCTTAAAACATTCATCAACTCGGTTAAAACCATAACAACTCTCATTAAAACTATCACATTGGTGCTTAAAACAAAAAAAAGGAACATGCAATACAAGCCAAAAATAGTAAAATTGATGCTTAAACCATATCAGTGCCTATTAAAACTATAACAATACCTCTTAAAACTATAACAAAGCTGAAATATGCGACACAAGCTAACAACAATAACATTGATGTTCAAAACCATAAAATAAAAGTGTTGTAAAACTATAACAATGACTTTTAAAACTATAACAAAGCATTTGCAAATAATCAAATTATAAATATTTCATCAGAAGCTAAAAAAAACCAATGTTGATGCTTAAAACTACAACAATAGGTTTTAAAACTATAACATATGCACTAAAAATAATAACAGACAAAAATATTCAACACAAACTAAAAATAGTAACATTGAAGTTTAAAACCATATCAGTGCATCTTAAAACTATAATAATGCCTCTTAAAAAGTTATAAAACACGCAACATGTTTTAAAAACAATTACATTGATCTTCGTCATATGATCTTTCTTAAAACTATAAAAAATATAACAAAAAATCCACAGAGTGCAAGGAATAAGAAAATCCAGATAAACACTTACGAAAAAGTAAAGGAGAGTTGGCAAATCATGAAATAATTGGTTATAGATATAAGGTGGGCATGACAAAAAGTTAGTGAAATCGAAGCAATATGTATAAGATCTGTGACAAGGTATTTTTCTTTTCCAAGCTTCACTCTTCTCCTTAGTTTCAGCCACTTTCTTCACAATAATCAGTCACGAAAACAACAAAGCAACAATCAAACGCCCAATCCTTAAATCACCTCAAATCAAAACTCACTCACACCAAATTTCTAATAAAAAAACACACACAGAGTCACAGAGACTCAGACAAATAGCAATAATCAATGAACTGAATGATAAATGATACCTTCGATTGATCCTTGAGTCTCAACTTATACTTCTGATATGAATCGCCATTTGAAACATCCACCTCCACCGATTCTTCTGCCATGAAAACGATCAAATCAAATCAAATTGTGCTTCTGTTTGATTTCTCCATAACAGGTTGAATTGGAGGAATTTGAGTGATGTGACGGTGAATGCCGGTCGGATTGGGTGGTAGAGGATGTTCACGGCGGCTAAGACGATGAAACCGAGGAGGAGAATCATGGCGAGCAGCAGCACCGGTGGAGACGACGGGGGTGCGGGTGGGAATGACGACGGTGGGTGGAGCAGTCGAGAGAGTGAGTATGAATGTTAGTCTTAAAGAGATAAAGATGGTTGAGTATGGTTGAGTTGTATGGATTTTGTGAGTGAGTATTGTTTTTTTTAGTATTTATATAAAAGATACTGACCGATTTGTAGTGTTTCTGAGTAGTTCTTTATTGTGAAAGCCGAATTTTCCTATATATTAAGAAAAATCTTCATTTTTACTATACTTACTAAAAAAATTAGTTATCTTTGACATGAGATTTTGGGGAATTATATGGTCAGATAACGTTTTCTAAAATGCTTGTCATTCTATAATATGTTTAGATTGATTAATTATCTGCTTCCCATTGAAGAGTTCCGGTCCTCAGAAGAGCACAAAGAGATTGTTATCCCGGTTCAAGAGATTTGTATTGTGCCGTCCCGAGGTACAATCGAATTTATCACTTTGTTATACTCCATCCATATGTTCCCTCTACAATTCTCCATCTTAATATTTTTTTAACTATAAATCTATAATAGTACAGAATAAGCACATTGAAATACAGTCGCTCTATATAATTTATCTAGACCTTGGTTACCAATAACATTTTTAATTTTATTAATCAAAACGTATTTTTTCCTTTATATTTGTATTATTTCATATTATGAAAGAATCCATTTCATTATTTATAATGTAACTTCATCTGTAAATAAACTATTTAAAGACCGTCTCTCATTAAACTTTGTGAATTGTAAATAATTTAAATCATATAATGAAAATTTAATAATTAAATTACATTTTATGATTTTATTTACAACTTTAGTAATTGGGTCAAATCAAAGATAGTTGACCAGTAATGTCAAAATGAAAAGATTCTTTTGGAATGCAGGGAGTAATATTTTATAGACCATGCCTATTATTAAGGTTTTGTTCCCTTCATCTGAAAATCAATTAATTTGGGTTTAGTTTAAATTTGCTTAATTGTTTTTTTATACTACAAATAAGTTAAGTTTAGTTCTATTCTGACAAATAGAACATAGCCTAATTAGATACAATTTTAGTTGAGAATAAGGCTATGTTCTCTTCATCTGAAAACTCAATAATTTCAGTTCAATTCAATTCAATTCAAATTCATTCAGTTCAGATCAGTTTAGTTCTGTATAACAGAGCCTAAGTCTTATATCTTTGCTTTGGAAGAGTATTTTTTCTATTCAACTAAGCTCATTTCTGAATTGATGATAATGATCAGGTTGTGGGTGCGAGGATGTATGCGACAATTGATCTAGAAAGGGCGAGGGTCGGGAGGACCAGAATGATCGAAAACGAGACGTCTAATCCACGTTGGTATGAATATTTTCACTTCTACTGCGCCCATACTGTTTCCAACATAATATTCACTGTCAAAGAGAACGATCCTATTGGGGCGACCCTGATTGGTAGAGCATATCTCCCTGCTGAGGAACTCATTAGCGGTCGTATGGTGGACAGATGGATTGACATACTGGACGAGGATAAAATTCCCATCCATGGAGGTTCAAAAATCCATGTCAAACTCCAATATTTCCATGTTTCTCAGGACACTAACTGGTCTCAGGGCATCAAAACTCCAGCCTTCAATGGAGTGAACTATACCTTCTTCAGGCAGAGACAGGGCTGTAGAGTGTCGCTCTATCCCGATGCACATGTCCCAGATGATTACCTTACCCGGGCTCTAGCTGGGAATGGTTATGAACCGCGTAGATGTTGGGAAGACATTTTCGATGCAATCAATGGTGCCAAGCACTTGATTTACATAACCGGGTGGTCCGTTTACACGAAGATTATATTGGTTAGGGACCCTGAAAGGCAAAAGCCTGGAGGTGAGGTGATTCTTGGAGAGCTTCTGAAGAAAAAAGCAGATCAAGGTGTTCGGGTTCTGTTGCTAGTGTGGGATGATAGGACTTCTGTTCCAGAGTTTAAGAAGGATGGTCTAATGGCGACTCATGATCAAGAAACGAGAGATTATTTTCAGAGGACAAATGTGCGGTGTGTCTTGTGTCCAAGAAATCCTGATGATGGCAAGAGCATTTTCCAGGGATTTGAGGTCTCCACTATGTTCACTCATCACCAGAAAACACTAGTTGTAGATAGTGAACCTAGTGTGGGATCTTCATCGCAGAAGAGGACGATCATTAGCTTTCTTGGTGGGATTGATCTTTGTGATGGGCGGTATGACACAAGGGACCATTCTCTCTTCAGGACATTAGGAACCATTCATCACGAGGATTTTCACCAGCCAAACTTTCCAGGATCTTCCATCAGAAAAGGAGGCCCGAGAGAACCTTGGCATGATATTCACTGTCGACTTGAAGGACCTGTAGCTTGGGATGTCTTGTACAACTTTGAGCAGCGGTGGAGAAAACAGGTCGGTAACCAGTTTATTTTTTCGATGAATGAGCTAGACAGGTTTCTCGTGTCGCCAACACAAGTTACCACATTAGAGGACAAGGAGACATGGAATGTCCAAATATTTAGATCCATTGATGGAGGAGCAGTTTTAGGCTTCCCGGAAAAGCATGAGGAAGCGACCGAAGTTGGCCTTGTAAGCGGGAAGGACAATGTGATAGACCGTAGCATTCAAGATGCGTACATTCAAGCCATCAGAAGAGCGAAAAACTTCATATACATTGAAAATCAATACTTCCTTGGCAGCTCATTTGATTGGAAAAGGTCAGATCTTAGAATTGAGGACATCAACGCGTTGCATCTCATACCAAAGGAGCTCTCCTTGAAGATTGTTAGCAAAATTCAGGCTGGGGAGAGGTTCACGGTCTATATCGTGATTCCTATGTGGCCAGAAGGAATTCCTGAGAGCGGCTCGGTTCAGGCTATCTTAGATTGGCAGAGACGGACAATGGAGATGATGTACACTGATATCTCTAACGCTTTACGAGCCAAAGGTCAAAGTAACGTTGACCTTCGAGAGTACTTAACGTTCTTTTGCCTGGGAAACAGAGAGATGGAGAAGGCAGGGGAATACTCACCTCCTGAGAAACCAGACCCCAATACAAATTACAGTAGAGCACAACAGTCAAGGAGATTCATGATATACGTTCACTCTAAGATGATGATAGTTGATGATGAGTATATAATTGTCGGATCTGCTAACATAAATCAAAGATCAATGGAAGGGGCTCGAGACTCAGAGATCGCTATGGGGGCATTCCAGCCCCATCATCTAGACAACAAGCCAATACCAGCACGCGGACAGATATTTGGGTTGCGAATTGCATTATGGTGGGAGCACCTTGCGCTTGACAATGCCTTGTTTCTTCACCCTCAAACTGTTGGATGTGTTCGAAGTGTTAACGCTATTGCTGATTTAAATTGGTCCCTATACTCGGGTGAGACGGTTGAGCAAGACCTTCCCGGGCATCTCCTGAGTTATCCGGTCCATATCTCAGGTACCGGGGAGATATCTGCAATTCCTGGATTTGAATTCTTCCCAGATACTAAAGCAAATGTTCTCGGTACAAAATCAGAGTATCTTCCTCCTATCCTCACTACGTGATGCAAACATTGTGCCATTCGAAGAAAAATCTTCTTTAGGAACTAACTACTGTTTATAGACAAAAAGAAACCAGTACTTAATGTAACTCAGTCTATTCATCAGTTATAACTTTTCCGTAGCTCACATTGCTAACTTTATACCAAACATCCAGTGGAATACAGAGTACAGAAAATACTTGCCAGACTCGATCACAACTTCTCATCCTAATGTCATCTTCCCACACCTTATAATAAAAAATTATTTTTATACTTTATTATTTACCTCTTTACATTTTTTTTTTCAGTATCTCACATAATCTTTTCATTCTCTCTCATATACAAACAGTTAGAGAAAATTCAAAACCTAAACTCACAAGTAAAAAGAACCGACGGAGAGTGAAAGCATTAATTTCCCTATGCATGAATTGGTATCAACTCTTAAAGTACTTGTAAATATTTTCACAATTAATTCTACGCTAGAAATGTTATAGAAGTGATAAAATTTTCATTAAACTATATACCCTATTGAGTTTCATTCACAAAAATAAAGCAAAAAGAAAATACTTCTTCCGTCCCGGATTAAGCTTGCCGCTTTGAATTTTTGTGGTCAAATTTTTTCAACTTTAACTACGAATTAATCTAATGAAAATTTAGATCCTAAAGTTTCATTATATAAAAAAATTAAACATTTTACATTTGCGGTTTAAGATTAATTCGTTGTCAAAGTTGAAAAAATTTGACCGTAAAAAGTCAGGGTGGGAAGCTTGATCCGGGACAGAGGAAGTAGTAATTTAAAAGTGTATAATTTATTTTTAGTATGTTAACTACATTTGTAGTTTTTATTAAATCACATACTCCCTCCCCTTAGAAACTGTCCACTTTTGCCATTTTAGACGTCCTAGTAGAGTTGTTCACTTTCATTTCTTTGTCATTTTAGGAACAATTATATAATTTTATATCATCCACTACTCCTAAAAAGTCAAAAAGTAACTTAAACAATCAACTAACTGCCAATAAAGTCATAAAGTAAACTCCACATGTACTATATAGTGTTATAATATTACTCTCCTTAATTTATGTGCATGAACAATAAACTGGACAGCTTTTAAGGGACGGAATAAGGAGTATAACTTTATCTGCAAAACTCTGAAAAACATTTTAAACATATATTTGGATTCACCGCGACAAGACGAATCCATAGACATCAATCTTATATACTATTGTTAACTCAATAAATTATTTATATATTAAATAAAATATCAATTTGTTCAATGAGATCTATTGGTTCTGTAAAATCTAAATTTCGAAATAAGCTATGGTACATTTTATTTCTCACAATGCAATGCACTTTATAATTTCCACTATTTATATTTTTAGTATGTTGACTTCTTAGTATATAGTTTTTATTAAATCTTACTTCCTCCATCTCGGAACAAGTTTCTCAGTTTGACTTTTTGCAGTCAAACTTTTCCAACTTTGACTACGAATTAATCTTAAACTGCAAATGTAAAATGTTCAATTAAATTATATAATGAAAATTTAGCCCCTAAAGTTTCATTATATAAAAAAATTGAACATTTTACATTTGCGGTTTAAGATTAATTCGTAGTCAAAGTTGGAAAAGTTTGACCACAAAAAGTCAAAGTGGAAAACTTGTTCCGTGACGGAGAAAGTATATAAATTTTATCTACAAGACTCCGAAAAATATTTTGAACATATACTTGGATTCATGGCGTTAGGATGAATCCATATACACCAATTATGAATATTATTATATATTAAATATTTTATTCATTAAAATAAGATAAAAATTTATTAAATGATATTTATTGGGTTTGTAAAAATAAACTACGAAACATTTTAATATTCAAGATGTAATGCACCTTATAACTTTCATTGTTTATTTTTTGTATTTAGACTATATAGTATATAGTTTTTATTAAATCTCATATGAATTTATCTACAAACTCCGAAAAATATTTTTAGTCAATTAAATAAATTATTTATTCATTAAAATAAATATAAATTTATTAAATGAAGTCTATTAGTTGTAGACATTTATATGAACTTATATACAAAACTTTGAAAAATATTTAAGCATATATTAAATTTACCATGACAAGACGAATCCATAGACACCAATTTGAATATTATTATTAATTAAATAAATTATTGTATTCATTAAAATAAAATAAAATTATTAAATGATATAAAATGAAATATTGGATTTTAAAAATAGAGTATTTATTAAATATTTAGTGCTCCCTCCATCCATTTAAAAATAAATTAATCGTTATTTAGATGTCCAATAATAATTTTGATTTTACGGTTGATCAGCAAAGGCCGAATAGGGGTGTTATTTGTGTTGTTGCTAAGGATCATGAGGGCAATGTCAATGTTTAGCGTAAAATTTTTATGTCTTATGGTTGTTGAAACTACGAAAGGATTGACAGCCAAATTAACAATTGATTTTTTTTAAAGGTTTTGAGTCCCAACATGCAGTTATTGAAATTGATTGTGCTTAGGTAATTAAATATCTTAAATCTGCAAATTTTAGCCTTGCCCTTTTGTTTCACATTTTCAATGAAACCCAGACATTTTTAATATAGAATGGAAGTATCTTGTGAAAAGAAATTTAAAAACAAAAGTGTTGAATTTTATAGTAGCATAGAAAATGAGATTGCATACATAAACTAAGAATAAAAGTAATTAATAGTAATATTAATCATAATTGACTAAAAGATTTTAACTAGACGAGACATAATCATTTTTTTCTTAATTTGAAGAACAAATTGAAAAATTATACGAATAATTAAGTGGGCACATACAAAGTCAAAATTCAACTAAAAATAATCATATATGTGAATCACTTAGCGTGGCTGGGGAACCTAATGAGTGAAATTATACATTTCAGAGTTATATTATTACAGATTAAATTAATTACTCATATTTATTACGGAGTTATATTACACAAAATGATAGGCTATTTTTTATTTTGCAGGGAGGCTGAGATGAAATAAATGTTTCGATGGACACATACGAAAAGTATAATAAGATATCACAAAATAAGATTGTTCTGTTTGAAACATTAGTTTTTTAATCAATAACTACTCAAAAAATAAAAAGAGCATATAAGATAATCTTACAAGAGTCAGGGACATGATTGAGCACATGTCGGACAATATCTTACTACACTGGTATTCCGTCATTTTATTTTTAAATGGGTCGGGTTCTATCCAACCCGACTTCAAACCGTTCAAAATAATGATGTTTAGGTCCGGGTCAGACATATACTCAAACCCCTCCCAAAACCTTGTAACAAGACCCAAACCACAATATTTTATGGTTAAATTAGTAAAATATACTCCCTCCGTGCCGGTTTCAATTACCTACGGGGCCGGACACAAGTTTTAAGAAAAAAGTGAATAAAGTAGGAGAGATGGTGTTGGTCCAGATAACGGCAAAGTAAAAGACTAGAAGGGGAGGGGGGGGGGGTGAATAGTCTTTTAAAACTTTTGTCGATAAAAACTATTTCTCAGATATCTGATACTTTTGTCGATAAAAACTATTTCTCAGATATCTGATACTTAGAATCAGAGCGCGGAAGACTTAATAAAGATAAGTGCAGAAACAGTTAATATGTGTGTGTGTTGCTGAAATGTAAATACAGAAAGGTAAATAACACAGCAAGTATAGTGGTATCTGGAGGTGGCGTAATCCTCCAACTAATCCACTTGATTATCGAGACCTAGAATTCACTAGAACAGATAATTGAGTTCACCTTACAATAATCCTATTCTAAGATTCTTAAACAATTGGTTCCCAACCAAATGTTCCCCCTGAGTTGTTCCCCGGCTTTCACAGCCAAGTACTTCCTGTACTCAGAAACCTTTGAGTTATTCCCTAGCTTCCCAAGCTAAGTACTTCCTATACTCAATAACCTTGGAGTTATACCTTAGTTTCCCAAATCAAGTACTTCCTATACTCCGGTAACCTTGGAGTTATTCCCTGATTTTTTAAACTAAGTACTTCCTGTACTCCACGCCAGTTATGGTGTTGGTTTTGGTTTGAGTTGTCAGATGAGCTTCTTTAATAACTTATTCAGTTATTCAGATAGCTCTGTGAATCAAGGTACTTAATACACTTTACAGCGTATGGTATCTTGTTCGATTTTACTGACCCAAATCTTATGATATCTGTTCAAGAGAATGAATCTCAGATAGTTGATCTTTTGATTCAACTTCTTCACAGATAGCTTTGCTTGTTTAGGATCAGGACACTTAGAACTTCAGTGTTACTCAAGATCAAATGCTTTGGTCGCAACAGAAAGCTTTGTGAGTAAGTAAGTTGCTTTGAGAGAGTAAGACGTTCAGCGTTTTCAAGTTATGTCGTGTGTCTAAGGTCTCTTCTCAAGCAGTCTAAGTGTTGATATTTATAGATGAATTTGAGTGCCATTTGAATAGTACCCGTTAGGCTCAAATTCAAACTATTGATATCTGTGTATAATCTTATGTGAGTTTTGTCTTCTTCTTCAGAAGCTGCCGTTGCTTTTATTCAGACATCTCTGTCCGTGCATTAAATGCATTGTACTATACTTTTTGTCCTGTAGTGTCAACGGAACTATGCTTTGTATCAGAGACTAGTGTTATCTGATTCTTTGCACGTCCTTATCTTCAATCTTCAGATACCACTTATTTATTGAAACAACTTTGTTTGCAATATATACATTTCTTTTTCAGAAATGTGGTTAATGCTCAAGGTATCTGAGAATAGATATCTGTGGACACTTTCCTTGTTTTCAGATATGTCTCTTATTTCTCAGATATCTCTTGTGACATAGTTTGTTTGAAACTATTTGTGTCTTCAAGATATCTGGCTAAGGTATCTGAACAACAGTTTCAGTAATCTTGTGTAGTTTCTTCAAGTCTTCAATGTCGTTGATCTTGTTCTGCTTGGATGTCTTCTTCTTGGTCTTCTCTTCATAAAATAAAAATTACATTTTGAGACCTAACATCCTATACAAGATTAGCTAGACTATCATACTTAGTGGGTTTCCTCTTTTACAATGTTCAAGTGAACCAAGAGTACTAATCACCTTTCTGAGACTAAGATAAGTCATCATGTTGCTGATCAAAACTAAACAGATATCTTTAACAAGATATCTAACAAAAATTCCTAACAAATTTCTCAAGAAATTTCCCAACAAATTTCCCAACAAATTTCCCCCTTTTTGATCAGTCAACGATGACTATCTTACCTATTACAAATCTGGATGAGTGAACAATCCAACACTTAATCTTTTCTTAAGATCTTCAAATTAATTTAATTAAGTGCAGAAAGTGGACATCAACCAAATCACAAGGTGTGATCTTTGCTGACAAGTTATCTTTTATAGAATACTATCTGAGAGTAAGTTCTTCAGATAAGTTACAACTAAAGATTACAGATAACTTTAATACATGATACAGTTAAGCTCAGCCAGCAAAAATACAAAACTACATAGTAAATTAGGACAACAGGAGTGACCAAGCTCCAAGTAAACATCCTGATAAACTAGTCTTCAAGTCTTCAACTCTTCAAGTCTTCAACAGTGTTTCTGTGGATCAGTCTGCAAATTTCCTATCTCCAAACCTTTTGATGTCATCAGAATAGTCATAGAGAAGAGTTCTGACAAGCATCTCTGTGTCTCTGGCAAATCCACAGACCTCTTTGTAGGTTTTGGTAGGATTTTTCTTGGCAAAATGCTTGACCCACAGATACTTTCCCCACTTCCAGGCATGCTCTATTCTGATATCTGAAAGCTTGAAGTATTCATAGATAATCTTCAGATATCTGATGTCACCCTTGTATTGATCTTCTGTCAGATAGAACGACTCATAGGGTTCCACAGCGAGTCTTGCTCTTGTGCCTGTTCCAGTAATGTTCAGAATTCTGTGCACATCATCTGGCTTTCCATATGGACATTCATCAGAGAGGTCCTTTCTCATGGCTTCAGTTCTCTTGACAACTTCAAAATCCAACCATGCTTTGATGTGATTGGTGTTGATCAAGGTAGGTTTATCTTTTCTCCATGCCAAAAGTTGTTTATGGATTGGTTCTGGAAATCTTGAATTTACCAATAGATGCTTAAGTTCCAGAATCCAATAGCCATTTTTCTGATTGATGCACTCAGAGCGGAGGAATCATTGTCATACTTCACATACTCAATTTTGGCTTCTTCTGGCCTGAGTGGAAGTTGACTTTGTCTTTGCTCAGCTCTCAGTCTGTTCTTCTCTGTCTTGAATTCTCTTTGGGGTTGTTGCTTGAAGAACCACCACCCTGGATATACTTGGTATTTCCAGAGAGTGTTTTAGCTGCTAGTGGCTTTGCAGCTATGGGCTCAGTTAGGCTTTCAATTTTCCTTTTTCTGTGAAGAGGAGCTCCATCTTCATCAGTTTCCTCATCATCATCAAGATTAGATCTTGTGAGAGTTTCTGACCTTCTTCATTGCCTGTGGACTTGATTTGACCTTCTTCTTCTTCTTGGAAGATTCATCAATCCTTTAACTTGTCTTCTCCTTGGAGCCTTGGTACTCCTTGGAGGTTTACGTATGGCCCTTGTTATCATTTTGGTTCCTTCAAGAGGTTTCGGGAAGCGGCTACTATTTGCAAAACTTGGCTTGAGGAGGGTTCATTGATTACGAGTGGTGGTGGAAGTTTTTCTTCTTCCTTTCCGAGCGCTTTGACTCCATATCTCTTTTGTTTGCTTCTCCTTCTTCCCATTCCCCGACTTTGAGGTCCAGATTTGTACATTCTTTCCCCTTAGTCATTGTTGGTTGACTAATCTCATAAAGGAACTGAGAGAGTTGAAGTGCCCTTGTAAATAATTATAGCGGTGACCAACTTCAAGTTCGACTTTGAGCTCTGATTTTGCTTGATAAGTCCATTGTCCTTATCGGTGAGCTCTTGATGGGCCTAGGATGGCATCTGCTTCCAATGTAACTTGCCTCTTGGAAAGCTTTTTCACTAAAGACGCATCATCGTCCCTTATCATTCCTGTCTTTCCGAGCAATGACTATGCTAGTTGTTCTCGAGTGATGAGCTCGATGAACTTTCTCATTTCGAGGGACGGCAATTACTTCCTTGTTACGTGAAGACATCTCCTTATTAAGTTGTGTCAAGATTGACACACTGTTCATGTATTCATGGGAGTGGACGTTTGGCGGTTTGCTGAATATTGTAGGAGCAATCGCCTTTTTCAAGTGAGAAACCGCTAAATGTTCATTGCGGTGTTCTGCCAAAGTCTTGTCTTCTTCATCATCTGAGTAATCAGCCCAGTGATCTTCATCCTCTTGGACATTTTCATCGATTGTATCGAGTCCAGCAACCATCTCAGAGATTGGTTTCTTTCCTTTCTGGGAGGAGGATGGTACTTCTTTTGAAGATGATGCAGCCTTAGCATCATGCTTGACTTCAGATACTTCTTCAGTATCGAGTTCTTTGGTGATATCATGCACATCATCCCGTAGCTCTTTAAACTCATAGTAAGCAATCATTTCTTGTAAGTATTGATCTTGTAGTTGATCAAGCTTGTCTTCGGATTTAGCTATTTGATCTTCCAGTTGAAGATGGAGCTGTTGTTCTTCTTCCAACAGTTGTCTGAGTTGAGCAGATCTGGTTTGAGTGTTTAATATTTTCTGATCGGTTTCTTCAGAAAGCTCAACTACTTGTTCAGTAGTAACTGCGTGTTGGGAAGATGGATGAGTAGATTTCTGAGGTGATGAAGACGGAGATTTCTGTGAAGTCTTCTCAGTTTGCTTTTCAGCAGCTGAGGCATTGTTTCTTTGTGAAATTCCTCCGGTGCCTGGTGCAGGGGCATCATCATCATCCTTTTTGTCATTATCATCCTTTCGGTGATGGTCAATGGGAGGTTCATCAAAGTAATTTTCATTCATTTCTTCCTCCTCATCATCTTCAGATACAAGATTGATCACTTCCGGGATAGTGATCTTCTGCCCATTAACTTCTTCTTGTTCAGAAGGTATAAATTGCAGTCTGCAGGGTGGCTTGAATGCCATCTGTAATCTTGTTCGCCATCCGCTGCTCAAAGGCATGTATCAAACTATCGCCACTTCTTTGAGAAATCCTTATGCAATAAGGTTATGGCAATCTTTGCTCGTAGGGAACATTGCATGGATATATGTCTCCAAGTCAAGAGCTCGTGCTCGTCTGATTGGTTGATCTGTGATTCTCAATATTTCAGAGAGATCAGAGCACCTTAACTTCTGCCATTTCTTGAAGCATTGAATATGCTTTGGCAGGGTGTGAGCTTTGAAGAAGTGAAGTAGGTCCCTTGTTTCTTCAATGGGAACCTGCTTTGCATCTGTTTGAGCCTGAAAGAAAGAGTTTTGAGTGAGTTTCAAAACTTTTGTAGATATCTGAGTATAAGTGTAGTTTAGTTTCTGAGTTACCTGAGTATGAACATCAGGCTCAGATACTTGAACCACTGAGACAATGGGTGTCTCAGATATCTTGTTGTGAGGTGGAGACTTGGAAGTCTGGTCCTCATCAACCTTTCTTTCTTGAACCTGAGAAATAAAATGATCCAATACTTAGGAAATTGTTTGAAAGAAACTGTGCAAATATATGCTTTAATGAGTTCTGAGTTACTTACTTCCTCAATAGGAAGCTCAGAGTCATTTTTCTCAGACACTTTCGCAGTCTCTGATGTTCTTTCAGGTGATGTTGCCTTGGGGGCTTCATCAATTTCCATTGATGCAGGGGAAGTCGCAACTTTATCCCCTTGCATTTCTACTTCTGAAATAGCCTGTAAGTAGAAAGTATTGAATATTAGAAGAGATAAAAGATAACCCAAGATGAAGAATACTTGTCACTTGATTGTCATATACCCTCAAGTTTGAAGGCTCAGTGATGTATTCTTCAGAAACCTTGTTGGTCTCTGGATTTGTCTCTGGCATTTCTGCCTTATCTTCTTCCTTCTCAGTTGGAGCCTGTTAGAAACATTTAACATGAATGAGCACATAAACATTTTTTTGAAAATTAGTTCTCTTTAAGAATCATTTACATTGCATGTGCTCGATTTCTCAAGAGTTGAGGTTGAAGGGACCTCTTTTTCAGTATCTGAGGCAAGCTTCTCAGCTTCCTCTTGTTTCTGCGTTTCTAACTCAGCCTGTAACAAAGAAATTTTTATGAGAAAAGATGTATAAGCATAAAATGTTCACAAGATAAGAGTTAAACCAGTCATCTACCCGAGCAGTTTCAGGCTGATTGGTCTCTGGAACTTGTGACCTTTCTATACTTTGGTCTTCTTGTCCCAGTGTAGTTTCTTTGCTTGAAGTTTCTGGTACTTCACACCTTTCCTGAGTATGCAACTCAGTTGCCTCCCCTGGTTGATCATTCTGAGGAGATATCTCAGTTTGATCCCTCTCATTGAGTTGGGGAACCTGCTCATTTTCAGGATTTTCTTCAGCATACTGTATTGCTGGTAATTCGAAATGGAGTTCATCAACCACTTGTGGCTGTTGTGGTTGTTGTGATTGTGGTTGTTGTGGTTATGCAGGCGGAAGATTGATCGAGAGAATGTTCTTCCAGATTTTTAGATGTGGCATTTCCATCAGCATCTGCCAGTACTAAAATACCACTCATCAGGGCTTTCTGAAGTTGTGCAAGAGAAACATTCCCTGATGATGTGTTTGCACCAACAACCTTTGCTATAGGCTCAAGAACTTGGTGTAGGTTCTTCTTGGATACCTTATCACGTTTTCAAGAACCTTAGCCCTCTTTGTTCTTTCTAGGACTTGAGAGATGACTAGTTCATCATCTTCATCGTCAGAGCTCTCATCAGCATTGGGAACTGATTGGTCCATTATTCCTGCGGTTTCTGCAGATGGGGCTTGGTGCTTTTCACCACTTTTGGCAGCATTTATGAGTTCATCAGCAAGGCTTTCTGCATTAGTCGCATTTACGAAAACACTTTCTCTTCTTTGTCTACTTGTTCGATGATTTGATAACTCTTTTGCAGCATTGATGAGTTCATCTGCCTTTATCAGTTCATCGGCAATGCCTGCAGATATCTGAGAATTGACAACCTCTTTGGGTGTGTCTTCTGATTTGCCAGCAGACTTCTTTCTTGAAGTTCTGGGCTTCTTGGTCGCAACCTTTTCTTCAGATATCTTTTCAGACTTTCGCTTCTTAGAACCTTTCTGAGACCCAGTAACCTTTTTCATCAAGTTTGTATATTCATATTTGTAGAGTAGGTTACTGTTGGCTATTTCAGCCATCTCTCTGAGCTCAATGCCAAGCTTTTCCAGCAAGTAACATAACTTCAGACCATAGCCTACAGTGGCCTTTGGCTCAGCTAGTCCTTTGGTAATCTTAGGCTCGAAGCCTTGAATCTTCTTCACAAACTTCAGAAAGGCGTACTTTCCCCAGTTAAAAGGGTTTTCCAGCCTTTTGTCTTGTTGATTCAGCAAGAACATCATCATCCACCGTTCTTGGCTTATCTGGTCAGCACCTCCTTGTAGACCATCAAAGCATCTGTGAAGAATGCAAGCCAGTACATCCCAGTGAACCATTAGATGTCTGGTTCGGATGTCAGCAAGCTTGAACTCAATGGGTGTATTTGATTTTTCAAGATCACACACGTCACTGTAAAGTTCTTTAACACCTTCAAGGAGTTCCTCATCCTTGGTGTTTATTTCAAAATCCTTTCCAAGATTTTGAAACTCAAACAACTTACAGAAAGTTGTTAAGTCCAGAAGGATTTCCTTTCCTTGACCGAGGTTTTACAGACACTATTTCATTGCCTTGAAACACGAAATAATCACAGGTTGTTGTAGAATTCCAACACATCGAGTGATGAAATTCCACTAGGGCGAGCAGATAGAAAGCCCTTGATTTGTGCCTTTTCAAGCATGTCAAGAATTAGCTTTCTGTTGGCTTGGTTCTCTATTCCAGCCGTGAGGTATTCCTCAACCATGGCACCACCCCAAATCATTCTGTGACTTGAAGTCCAATGGTCAGGATTAAAATCTCCTACCAGTCGGTTGTTAACAATAACCAACTCTGGTGCTTGCTTTTCAGCAGTACCAGTGGAGGATTGAGATTTCAGTGTTGAAGAGTTCTTGGAGGCCATCTCTTTATATAGTGTAGGGATTTGAGATTGGTGTTTGAAAGAGATTTGATTCAGTGATACTTTTCAGAAAAACTTAATCTTGATTTGCAGAGATTGTAGAGTGTTTGCAGAGAATCAAGAGAAGGATTTGCTATTTTTGTGCAAGATGAATTTTTCGGATTAGGCAAAAGTGATTTCATTTGCCAAAATCCTATATATATAGCAGTTGAATCCCAACAGACAAATACATACAAATTGATTTTGTGTGTACGTATCTGTGATTTGCAAGCAGGCGTGAGCAAAAGCTAGTTCGGCATTAAAT
The DNA here is from genome assembly GCA_026545765.1 of Plantago major. NCBI lineage: Eukaryota > Viridiplantae > Streptophyta > Magnoliopsida > Lamiales > Plantaginaceae > Plantago > Plantago major. Next base: position 28,856,749 of record CM048841.1, read on the forward strand.
GCTTAGTGGGCTATGTCTGAATTTCAACATTCCACTATTTACTGTGAATTAATTTCCACCGTACAGATCAATCGCTTAATTTCATCAAGGGTCACCATTGCTTCTTCAGCAATGATCACAATCAACAAGTGTAATTGTGCCCTTTTAATGAATTTTGGCGACTTGCTATCTGAATCACGATTCTGTATGACCAAGGACACTGTTCGCATCTGAATCTGTCTTATACTTAGGATTTTTCCAAGTTTTTCATCAATATAGAAATAATGCGAGTTCAAGAGAGTAGTTGGCTGCAGATAGTTGTACTATTCTCCTTTGTGTTCCCCGTTTATAGAGTGATTCAGATATCTGAGTTCCCATCTCAGAGATCTTAAGTTATCTTTTTGCTTTTTAGCCTTTTTGACACGGATACCCGTTCTGCATTTCTTTTCTCTTCTCTGGATACTTGTTCCAGATACCTTTTCTCTGGATGCCCGTTCCAGATACCTCTTCTCTGGATGCCCGTTCCAGATACCTGAACTCTTTCAGTTCATTGGTAGTTCCATTAGTCCAAGACTATGTCTTAAGGCTAAGAATCTACTTTCTTGTAGTGGCTTAGTGAAGATATCTGCAAGTTGGTCTTCAGTGCCAATCTTGAGTATCTCTATATTGCCCTTTTCAACATGGTCTCTGATGAAGTGATGTCTGACATCAATGTGCTTTGTTCTGGCATGAAATTTAGGATTCTGTGTAATCGCAATAGCACTTGTGTTGTCACAGAAAATGGGAGTTTTCTTCTCATCGAGTCCATAGTCTTTGAGTTGTTGTTGTATCCACAGAATTTGTGTTGCGCAACAACCAGCAGCAATATATTCAGCCTCTGTGGTAGAAGTTGCAATTGAGTTTTGCATCTTGCTAAACCATGAGATAAGTCTAGTACCTATAAACTGGCAAGTTCCTGAGGTGCTTTTCCTATCAAGCAGTGATCCAGCATAATCAACGTCTGAGTACCCAGCTAAACTCAATCCACTTTCTTTAGGATACCACAATCCTACATCTACTGTACCCTTTACATACCTTAATATTTTCATAGCAATGTTGTAGTGTGTTTGCATTGGATTTGTCTGAAATCTAGCACATACACCAATGACATATTGAATATCAGGTCTACTTGCAGTGAGGTAAAGTAGTGAACCTATCAATTTCATATACTTATGTTCTTCAACACTTTTATCTGATTCAGTATAGGTCATTTTGGTTCCAATGCTCATAGGTATCTTAGCATTCTTTTCAGAAGGCTTAAGATTGAATTTTGTGAGCATATCTTTTGCATACTTCGTTTGACTAATGAATATTCCATCATTGTGTTGCTTGACTTGCAATCCTAGGAAATAATTCAATTCTCCCATCATGCTCATCTCAAATTTGCTTTTCATGAGATTTGCAAAGTCATTCCAAATATTATGTCATCAACATATACTTGAACTAAGAGTAGTTTCCCGTCATGATTTAAGGTAAATAAAGTTTTATCAACTTCACCTTTCTTGAAACCACTTTCCAGAAGGTACTTGGCCAAAGTGTCATACCATGCTCTTGGAGCTGTTTGATCCATCTGAGCTTTACATGGTTTATAGACCATTCTACTTTACGAGGAAACTTCAAAGCCGGTGGTTGCTCAACATAAACTTACGCAAGTTCACCGTTTAAGAATGCGCTTTTGACATCCATCGATAAACTTTGAAATCTTTATGAGTCAAAGGCTAGAAAGAGTCTTATTGCATCAATCTGCAATGGTGCATATGACTCGTCAAAATCTAAGCCTTGATCTGAGTAAATCCTTGGCAATCAATCTTGCTTTGTTTCTGGTTATTTCACCAGATTCATTCATCTTGTTTCTGAAAACCCATTTAGTTCCAATCACAGATATTCCTTCTGTAAATGGAACTAGTTTCCAGACTTTGTTTCTCTCAAATTGATCCAACTCTTCTTGCATTGCAGAGATCCAGTCTTGGTCTCCTAATGATTCTTCTATATTTTTAGGTTCAATATTCGAGATGAAACATCCAAAGAGAGAGTTAGCGATTTGACTATTGCTCTCCTAGTCCTAACACCACGATTAATTGGTCGATTATATCCTTTGTAGGATGATCTTTGATCCATCTCATCATAGGTTTAGTGCTAGTAGGATCAATATCCAAGTGATCTGAATGTGAATCACTAAGATTTTGATTTGATACTTTTTCAGTATCTGAGATATCTGACATATGGGAAATGTCATGGATATCTGACACTTTTTCAGTGTTAGAGATATCTGGAACATGCATTTCAGCATTCTTATTTTCAGATACCTCTTCATGATGAAGGTTCTCAGTAACCTGTTCCATTTCTGGAAAACTCATAGGAAATTCCTCACCATGTCTGTGAGTCATCTTGTTATTACTAGGCTTTTCAAGCTTTTCTACGTCAGAGTCATCCTCACTTTCCATAATGATGTTTCTCCTTTCTGAGGATTCTTCTTTAGAATACCTCAGTAATGGTTCTTTGAACCTTTCTGAGAGTTCATCAATAGGAGGTGTTTTCTTATTTCCTTCATAGAATACAACATGAATTGATTCTTCAATTTTCTTTGTTCTTTTGTTGTAAACTCTGTAGGCTTTGCTGTTTGTGGAATAGCCAAGAAAAACACCTTCATCTGCCTTTGGTTGAAATGTTCTCAGATAATCTTTCCCATTGTTTAGAACAAAACATCTACAACCAAATACTCTCAGATGTTTGATATTAGGGGGTCTACCAACCAAGATTTCATAGGGGGTCTTGTCATGGTGTTTGTTTATCAAGCATCTGTTTTGAGTGTAGCAAGCTGTGTTTACAGCTTCAACCCAATAAATTTCACTTATTTCGATGTCATTAGCATTGTCCTTGCGGCTTCTTTAAGGGTTCTGTTTTCCTTTTCTCGCACTATTTTGTTGAGGTGTTCTTACAGAGGAAAGTTGGTGTTGTATACCTTTGCGGTACAAAACTCCTTTATGTCTTGGTTGACAAACTCGATACCATGGTCATTACGATTGCAGATACCTTGTCATTTTTCATGACTTCAAGCTTTTTCAGCAAGTTTGGTATCTCCACCCTGGCATCAGATTTGTGTTTCAGAAAGACAACCCAAGTGAATCTTGAGAAGTCATCTACAACAACTAGACCATACTTCTTTCCTGCATAACTAGTTACAGATGATTCAAAAATATCCATGTGTAAAAGTTGCAGAGGTCTAACACTAGAGTGTCTGATTTTGGACTTGAAAGAGATCTTAGATTGTTTCCCCATCTGACAGGTAGAACATATACCATCCTTTCTGAAAGATGTTCTGGGAAGGCCAACCACTAACTCCTTCTTGGCAAGTCTATTCAGAGTTTTGAAGTTCAAGTGACTCATTCTTTTGTGCCATAACCAGTGCTCTTACGTGACCAGATTGACTCACCATGAGACATTCTTCAGTTGTGGCAGATGCCCAATCGGCAACATAAAGACTGCCTTTCCGCCGACCAACTAAGACTGTCTGCTTTGACTCATTGTCAATTAGTTTGCAGTATTTAGCTTTGAATTTTATAGTAAAACCCTTGCATAAGCTGGCTCATGCTAAATAGATTATATTTCAAATCCTTAACATGTAATACGTCAGTGATTGTTAAAGTCCCCAATTTGACGTTGCCAAATCCCAGAGAGGGATTTAATTCTCCTCCAACAAATCTGATATCTGGTCCTGTGTTGCAAGCTTTGTAATCAACCAGATTTGCTTTGTCTCCTGTCATGTGCTTTCCGCATCCACTATCAAATAGCCATTGTGCTTTAGTCCAGGAAGCATTACGCACTGACAGAAGCAGGATATTAGGTTCTCATATCTTTGATGGAACCGTCAGAATTAAAAGTTCTTCCAGTAGGAATCCATTTTTGTATGAATTTCTTTGAAATATGCTTTTGTCTGACAGGAACGTAAGGAGGAATTCTATTTGAGTGAATGTTATCATTAGTAAGAATTATTTTCTTCTTTGGTGTGTTCCTAGGTGCTCCATATGATGCTTTCAGATACCTGTCAGGTTTCTGAGTTTGCTTTTCAGCAAACTTAGCCTTCCTTGCCAGATTTCTTCTAGCCACGGCATTGATTTTCGATGGCTTGATTTAACTTCCACTTCCGATAATTGCTTTGAGAAATTCTAGCTTTGACCATCGTTCTTGCTCCTGCTTGTACTCATGAGCAAGTTGTTTTCGATGCCTTTGTAGCAATACCGTTTGAGCACTTGAAGCTATCGAGATCTTTTCTCGTGACTTTGCTAGTCTCTGGTTGGTCCAATTTCTTTCTAGAAAAAGTGACATGGGAGAATTTGCCAGCTCCTGCAATTCTACCTTTTTGAGAGACATAGCACTGTGGGTGTTTACACTTTTCAGTGTTGTGTTTCTTTTCAGAGACGTGCCCAACAGTTTTGTTTTTGACTTGTTTTTCCCACAAAGGTTTAGTCGCAACTGCCTTTCCTTTGTCAACAATCTTTGTCTTCTCACCGATGTTATAGATTGCATGGGAACCGTCTTGCTGAGTACTTACAAATGTTCTTCTCTCCTTACTCTTATTCAGAGTGATAGAACAATCTGCCTGTGTATTCAGCCCAAGTCCTTTCTTTTCTGAAGGATCTCTTAAGTAAGATTGTACTTCAGTAAGAGTGTCACTAGCTTTGGCATAAGATTGAAAAGATAATTCTTTCTTCTTGAGTTCCTTGTTCTCAGAAAGAAGATCTTCATATTTCTTTTGTAATTCAGCCATTGCTTCTTTATGTGACGTTTCAGTCTCAGATATCTGAGCTTTGAGAAATGCATTTTCAGCATCCTTTCTCTCAGATACTTTAACTAATTGAGAATTTTCCTTTGCAAGAGAATTCTTTTCTTCTTCAAGGTTTTCGACTCTAGCTCGGATCATTAGAAATTCTCTTTCATAGATATCAAGTTCTTTCCTGAGATTTTCTAGATTTTTTATTTCCTCTTCATCACTTTCATAAGTATAAGAAGTATGTGTTACCTCATCAGCCATAAGACAGTTTTCTATGTTGGAGATGTCTGGACCGTCAATTTCAGCAACTCCACACATTTCATTCTTCTTGAGGCCGAAGTCGATTATATCATGAGTAACTCCACATAATTCTGGTGATGGTAAGGTTGAGTCATCTGAATTGTCATCTTCAGAATCTGTCTCAATGTCTAGAGCATCCAGTTGAGTTTGGATTTTCTTTCTTTCTTCAGTTAACAAAGCTTTCTGGCTTCTTCTGAAGATTCTCCTCTCTTTCTTGTCACCTGTCCTTAGTTTGTTGAGGGCAGGACAATCCTTCTTGAAGTGGCCAGGTTACGACAATAGAAAGCAGATATCGTTTCAATTTCGCTTCCTCAAGACATGATGCTTTCGAAATGGCTTGTTCGTGAGCTTTGCATATTTTTGTACTGGTGATAGTTTGAGCCTAGATGCTTTTTCAGCTTCTCTTTGGCTTTTCTTCTTTCAATTTCTCGACTGATATATTTGCTCATTTACTTTGCAGCAAGAGCATCCTCAGTTTCTTCCTTGCTTTTCTTCTTTTCAGAAGTTCCTTGAGTGATTAGAGCAACGTTGTGCAACTTTTCAGTTGTTTGTTCTCTTTGAGTTGTCTCATAATCAACAGTAGCAAGATGAGAGAAAAGTTCCACTGGAGTGATATTTGGCATTCCTTGGTTAAAATAAAAGAATTTGGTATGCTCCGGTTGTGGTTAAGACTTGACACAATGGTCTTAATCTTTTCGACCGGGAGTATCTGTTCTTTCCCAAGAGTCGCCATGTCACTCATGAGAGTGGTAAATCTGAAATCAAGTTCTTCGGAGTTTGGTGGGTCCTTGTTTGAAATTTTGAAATTTCAACTTGAGAACTTCGAACTTGTTTTCTTTGGTTTTCGGTTAAGCCTGATTTCTTCAATCGGTTGCGAGCAACTTTCGCCGTTTTAGCACCCCAGTTTACCTTTGTATGTGCTCGTGTCGATCGATGATGATGTTACGAGCTTGACCATCGATCGATTCCTCTTGGCATCTTCCGATGTCGAGTTCTCTGAGCTCTGGTTCGTAAATAACTTGACCAGTAGATCTTCCACTAGTTGACGCATCTGTTTGTGAAGATCCTTCGCTTTGATCTCTGTCTCTTCCACTCGAAACCTCCATGACTTGCTTAAGTTGTTGAATGACTATTGGGCCATTATTTATTACTTCGATCATCTCGTAACTTATGGCTTCAAGGTGGAGCATCATGTTATTTTTCCATTTCTCGTAGTTCTCTGGTTTGAGAACGGGTGCATCACTCAGAGACATACCTGCACACTTAACACACAAATTAAATAGTCCTCAAAAGTGGACAAAGTTCCTTCACCTATCTGGGGATCTAGGTTCGGTCTGGAAGGTGGTGAACCTCTGCTCGATACCACTTGTTGGTCGGATAACGGCAAAGTAAAAGACTAGAGGGGGTGAATAGTCTTTTAAAACTTTTGTCGATAAAAACTATTTTTCAGATATCTGATACTTAGAATCAGAGCGCGGAAGACTTAATAAAGATAAGTGCAGAAACAGTTAATATGTGTGTGTGTTGCTGAAATGTAAATACAGAAAGGTAAATAACACAGCAAGTATAGTGGTATCTGGAGGTGGCGTAATCCTCCAACTAATCCACTTCGGTCTATCAGAGACCTAGAATTCACTAGAACAGATAATTGAGTTCACCTTACAATAATCCTATTCTAAGATTCTTAAACAATTGGTTCCCAACCAAATGTTCCCCCTGAGTTGTTCCCGGCTTTCACCAAGTACTTCCTACTCGAAACCTTTGAGTTATTCCTAGCTTCCCAAGCTAAGTACTTCCTATACTCAATAACCTTGAGTTATTCCTTAGTTTCCCAAATCAAGTACTTCCTATACTCGGAACCTTGGAGTTATTCCCGATTTTTAAACTAAGTACTTCCTGTACTCCACGCCAGTTATGGTGTTGGTTTTGGTTTGAGTTGTCAGATGAGCTTCTTTAATAACTTATTCAGTTATTCAGATAGCTCTGTGAATCAAGGTACTTAATACACTTTACAGCGTATGGTATCTTGTTCGATTTTATCGACCTAAGTCTTATGATATCTGCTCAAGAGAATGAATCTCGGATAGTTGATCTTTTGATTCAACTCCTTCACGTATAGCTTTGCTTGTTTAGGATCGTGACACTTAGAACTTCGGTTACTCAAGATCAAATGCTTTGGTCGCAATGTAAAGCTTTGTGAGTAAGTAAGTTGCTTTGAGAGAGTAAGACGTTCAGCGTTTTCAAGTTATGTCGTGTCTAAGGTCTCTTCTCAAGCGGTCTAAGTGTTGATATTTATAGATGAATTTGAGTGCCGTTTGAATAGTATCCGTTAGCTCAAATTCAAACTATTGATATCTCGTATAATCAGAAAGGTGTTTTGTCTTCTTCTTCGAAGCCCGTTGCTTTTATTCGACATCTCCGTCCGTGCATTAAATGCATTGTACTATACTTTTGTCCTCAGTGTCAACGGAACTATGCTTTGTATCAGAGACTAGTGTTATCTGATTCTTTGCACGTCCTTATCTTCAATCTTCAGATACCACTTATTTATTGAAACAACTTTGTTTGCAATATATATATTTCTTTTTCAGAAATGTGGTTAATGCTCAAGGTATCTGAGAATAGATATCTGTGGACACTTTCCTTGTTTTCAGATATGTCTCTTATTTCTCAGATATCTCTTGTGACACAGTTTGTTTGAAACTATTCGTGTCTTCAAGATATCCGCTAAGGTATCCGAACAATGATTTGATAATCTTGTGCAGTTTCTTCAAGTCTTCAATGTCGTTGATCTTGTTCTGCTTGGATGTCTTCTTCTTGGTCTTCTCTTCATAAAATAAAAATTACATTTTGAGACCTAACATCCTATACAAGATTAGCTAGACTATCATACTTAGTGGGTTTCCTCTTTTACAATGTTCAAGTGAACCAAGAGTACTAATCACCTTTCTGAGACTAAGATAAGTCATCATGTTGCTGATCAAAACTAAACAGATATCTTTAACAAGATATCTAACAAAAATTCCTAACAAATTTCTCAAGAAATTTCCCAACAAATTTCCCAACAGATGGTAATAAAGTATGAAAGAGATTGAATAAAGTAGGTGAAATAGTGAATACAGTATAAGAGATAATGAATAAAGTAGGAGAGAGATTTTCCATTAAATGAATGAGTAATTGAATTTGGAACAGACTAAAATGGAATACGGGTAAATGAAACTGGGACGGAGGGAGTAATTTTGAAGGCGAGGGTTGTTGAGAGCCAACCCTGTTAATTGCATTAAACACTTTTCTATTTTATTTTTGTTCGGGTCCGAGGGATATAATCTTAATTTCAGAACATGTATCAGTTACTAATTAACGGGTCTGGTACGGGTAGATGACCCGATATAAAATATATGTTATTAACCCGTCGGGTCCTGAACGAATTTGGGTTGGGTCGGATCATAATGATGTTCATGTCCGGTTCGGACATATACTCAAACCCGTTCCAAACTGCAACATTGTACGGTTAAGTTAGTAGAATGTATATTTTTCCGGGGGGGGGGGGGGGGGGGTATAATAATTTTCTTTTGTGGGGTGGGGGACCACATACCATCCCGAGGGTTGTTGGGAACCAACCCTGTTAATTGTGTTATACACATTTTTATTTTTTTTGTTCGGGTTTGATAGATACAGTTTTTGTTAAGAACGTGTATCAGTTATCTATATCACTAAGAATAATCAAAACTGATGTCATCAGGGCAGTCATGGATTTCTTCCAGTCGGGCAGCCTATACGCTGCGACAAACTGCACCTTGGTAACATTAATCCCAAAATCGTCTAGTGCTTGTACAATGAAGGAAATGAGGCCTATTTCATGTTGCTCTACCATATATAAGATAATCTCGAAGATCTTAACCAAGAGACTGAGTCGTGTAATTAACTCAGTTGTGGACGAAAGCCAATCTGCATTCCTGCCTGGAAAGGTTATTCACGATAATATTCTGCTGGCTAGTGAATTAGTCCGGGGTTATGAACGGAAAAACATCTCGCCACGTTGTATGATACAGATGGATCTGCAGAAGGCCTTTGATACTGTTGAATGGTCAGCATTACAATCGATCTTGGAGGAGTTGGGCTTCCCGGCACAGTTTGTGGCTTGGATAATGAGATGCGTTACAACTGTTTCGTATCGATTTGTTATAAATGGCACTCCATCTCAGCTCCTCAAGGCTACGCGAGGTCTTCGGCAAGGTGATCCTATCTCACCTCTATTATTTGTTATCATGATGGAGTACTTACATCGAGTTCTGGGTCTGCTAAAGAAAGTGTCGGACTTTAATTACCATCCCCGCTGTGAAGCTTTGAGCATAACTAACCTCTGTTTTGCTGATGACCTTCTCCTCTTTGCCAGAGGTGATTTGCGCTCTGTTACACTACTCATGGATCAGTTCCGTATTTTCTCAGCATCTACAGGCCTCTCGGCGAACCCAAGCAAATGCCAGATCTTCCTTGGTGGCGTTGATAGAGCTGTTAAAGAGGCAATTCTTCACGAGACGGGCTTTAAGGTGGGGAAACTCCCTATAAAATACCTAGGAGTGCCTCTCTCCACACGCAAGCTGTCCATCCACGACTGCCAGCTCCTGGTCGACAGAATCACCTCTCGCATTCGACATTGGACCTCCAAACTCTTAAGCTACGCGGGCAAATTCCAGCTCATCCGTAGTGTACTTCATGCTATGTCAAGCTACTGGATACAGGTTTTTCCTATGCCTACCACTGTTATAAAACACATTGAATCCATTTTTCGTTCTTTTCTTTGGAGTGGAACTGATGAGATTACCCGAAAATCACCTGTTGCCTGGGCCAAACTCTGTGACGAAAAGAATGTTGGGGGCCTAAATTTGACCTCCCTTGATGACTGGAATAAATGCACCATTGCTAAGCTACTATGGAACGTATGTGTTAAAGCTGATAAACTTTGGGTAAAGTGGATTCATTGTTATTATATAAAAGATCGTGAGGTCATGGATGTACAGTTAACAACGAACAACTCTTGGATTGTAAAAGCCATAATGAAGACTCGCACGCTGGTGCACTCTTCCAACACCTGGATGATGGCACTATCTTCTCAACAGTTTCCCACAAGGGCTTTATATAAGGAATTATGAGGAGAAAAGCAAGAGGTGCAGTGGAAAAAATTATGGTTTGGGAATAAAGCAAGACCTCGGGCACTGTTTTGTACTTGGATGGCTTTAAATGATCGATTAGCAACAAAGGATAGAGTTCGTTGATGGCACACTGCCCTTGACCCTTCCTGCGTCGTTTGTCCGCATGAGGAAACACAACAACATCTCCTCTTTGAGTGCGCTTACACTAATCGCATCTGGCTACGGGTCCCGAGATGGTTGCAAATTACTAGAGCTCCGCTGGGATGGAATGAAGAGCTTGATTGGATGTGTCGTCGATTTGGGGGAAAGAGTTGGAAGGCAAAGATACTCAAGAGTGCTTTTGCTGAAACAATTTATGCCATCTGGATCGAGCGCAACACGATATGTTTCCAGCAGAAACCGGCGAATCAGTACCTGGAAGACAAAATTATTGATGTATTGATTAATAGAGCTTGGGTAGATCCTCGTTTGCGAGCGCACTGCGCAAAATTACTGTTAGCATGATAGAGTAGCGTTTTTAGCTGTTGATTCAACTAGTCAATTTGATTCTTTTGGATACTCATATGCCTAGATCTTTCGATCGGCTTGTACTTATTAGTTGGAAAGAAATAAAGTTTAACTTTCGTTCCAAAACGTGTATCAGTTATTACTTAACGGATCTGGTACGGATATATCATCCGATATAAAAGTATGTTATCAACCCGTCAGTTCTTGAACGGGTTTGGGTAGGGTTGAATCCTAACCTTTAAAAGCATATCCATTTTGATGAGTCGTACAAAAAAAAAGACTCGGTGATATATTACTGAATGAAGAAGGACTACCTGCCGACAACGTTGCTTACAAGAAAGATTGACTATCTTGTTTTCTTGATTAATTTATTTTGACCCCTCCATTATATTTATTTTTTAAAGTAAACTATACTGTGCCATTGCCACGGGATTTAATATATACTTCCCAATCTCAACCCTTTCTTTTGTGAATGCCCGTTTTTAAATACCCATAAAAGATCAGATTGGGATTGGGCTACCCTACCTATCAGGCAATCATCATCCTATATGTTTTCTTAAAATGCACTTGATTGTAAAATGTTATGGGGTGGTTTTTTCCTGCATGTTTTAGTAAAATTTGTGGTCTTACTTTTTTTGAGAATAAGATTTGTGGTCTTTTTCCTTCACAATTTCGTAAAATGCATGATTTGTTACATCTTATTGTACGAAATAACAAACCTATTTGGTACTTGGTAGTGAATGTACAGTACATAGTTCGCCTTCATAGCAATTCATTTAGGGTCTGATTGGTTCCAAAACACATTTGGCCTTGGTCAAACTGCATATCTAAGGCCCGAATGTATTTGTGGTGTTTGCAGATGCAGTTTGGCCACGAATCGCAACGATTGGTACCAGTTTGACACGATGCATTTCCGATGCGTTTGGGACCTCCGAAACTCACCTTTCAATTACATTTGCAGATTGGTTTAGGTACATTTCCGTATTGGAGAAACCCAAGAAGATGACGAATTGGGGAAATTTGGCGCCAAGACAAATATAGTACACTAATTACTGTGACAAAAGATGTACGTATAGTCGATAATCGTTTTGACATATAATTGACGTATTTTGACACCGACCACTACTTCCAGCATCGTTCTTGATGTGAACATAAAGTTCGAAATCTAATTCAGTTATACGAACGCGCTTGGTCGTAATGGCGTTGGACATAAAATCTTGACCACAAAAGACTAAATATTCTCGTTGGTTATATAAGAGAATTGTCGATATAGTTAGACGTTTATTGATGTTATTGGTGGAAATTCAATAATCGATGATTGATGTTATTGACGCCGGAAACTACTTTATGTTCAAAGCAAATGCTCGTTATATATGAGATAGTGATTGATTCGTTATATACGAGATAGTGATTGATGTTAGTTTATGTATCGTTACGGAAATTTATATTTATTTATTTTTTAACATGTTTACCATATTATATGATTCATTAAAATTTGAAATTAATGAAATTCCATTTATAATTTTTTTTATTAACAGTATAAAAGTCGTAAAGTTAAGAATGATCGAAATATAGTCAAGAGTGATCTCTATTTGTAGAGGACGAAAAACATGAAAATCGATAATTTTTTTATATTTTTATATTTTATATTTTATGAATTATGACGAAAATAAAATAACAAACAATAAAAAAAGTGCGTGACAGGTGGGCCAGCACAGCTGGAAAATGCGTTTTCAAACACAAATCTCAAATACATGAGGAGCCCATGCATTTGAAATGATATTCCCACATCATTTCGAAAAGCAAGCCCGCAAAAGTGCATGGGCTCTACAAAACGCATTTGGGCCGAAACGCATCACAATGTATCAAACCAATCACCAGATGCATTTCGGTCAACCATTAAAACGCATCACTTTGCATCGAACCAATCAGGCCCTTATACCATAGTCTGTGTTTGTATGTAGCAGTCTTGTATAGTCTACACTCCATAATTTATATTTATATGTTGGGAAATTTACATCTGATCCTCCTGATAACACCCCTTACTTATCGGGGCCCTAACATTTCATCAATAACACATCGGGCTGGATGTAAATAAATCAATAATACGATAGTCCAAAAGTCAACTCAAATATAATATGTGGCATGATAGTAATGACGTGTAAAGTATTTAAATTGTTTTTATTTATTTTAATAATTTGATTTGAATAAAGTAAATTGCAATTAACCCCTTTTATTAATTATAACTCCAAATCACCCCCTCTTTAAGTTTATAAAAATTTCATAATTGACCCAAACATTTATACTCTTTCATTTCATCTTCTTCTTCACCAATTAACCCCTCCTTTGTCTTTGCTTTTGTTTTACTTTTCACGGAGTCGAACCCGCTCGAGCTCCAGTTTTAAATGGAGATGGAGTTGTTAAGCTCCATTAATGAGCTCACAACAGCTCCATTACGGAGCTCACAACAGCTCCATTGGAGCTGATCTAAAGCTCTTTAATGGAGCCAATCTCCATTAATTAATGGACACTACAAAAAAAACGCTGTTTAAAGGGCAATGACGGTCAACCATTTTATCCGTCGCTAAACAGCGAGCGATTCGTAGCTAAATTCGTAGCGACGGATAATAAGGCCGTCACCTTTTTGCTCGTCACAAGCTTTTTAGAGATGGATAAATTATCCGTCTCTAATTAGCGATGGATAAAATGGTTGACCGTCATTGCCCTTTTCGTGACGGATAAGTATCCGTCGCTAATTAACGACGGATAAGTTTTTTTTAAATGCATAAATCTGCAGATTTGGAGACGAGACGAGACGGATAAATTTCCAGTTTTATATAGCTTTATTGTATTTACCTACATATTATTTGGAGACGAGACGAGATGATACAATTTTATCTATAAAACTAGATATACAATAAATCGACAATTTACAATATTGTATGTAAAATATACAATACAATATTCAATAATACAAAATTTAATATCCAATATTCAATAATACAATATTCAATATCAAATATTCAATAATACAATACAATATTCAATAATACAAAGAAGATCGATCTTCACGAATTTCAACGGATCTTGACGAATCGGACGAGATCTTGACAAATCGGACGAAATCTTGACAAATCGGACGGAGGGACGGAGGCAGTGGTGGTGGGAGACGATGGGAGGGATATCTCGTGGTGGATGGGAGGTGGAGTGGTGGTGGTGATGGTGGTGGCAGTGGTGGTGGAAGTGGGGAGGTGGTGGAAGGGTGGTGGTGGCAGTGGTGGTGGAAGTGGGGTGGTGGTGGAAGGGTGGTGGAAGTGGGGCGGTGGTGGAAGGGTGGTGGTGGCAGTGGTGGTGGAAGGGTGGTGGTGGTGGATGAACAAAGTGTAATCTTAGTATTGTGAAAACACTGACTCAAGTGCAGTCTTAGTGTTGTGAAAACACTGACTCAAACACTTGCACTTTCATTCTCCCCCTTTTTGCCTTTCTTCACAAAACTTCACTTTCACTTACTGTTACTCCCCCTTAATATCAGACTGGAATAACATTAGTAGAACATATTCACAAAATGATTGTGCACAAGTCAGAGTAACCATTTCTCCCCCTTTTTGTGAGGAAAGCAAAAACACAGTGATCGAAGAAAAAAATAACTTTTCCAAGGTCTCTGAAGGACCTGAACCAGATGTACAAGTATCTGTGATGGGAAAAGACAAGATAAGATGAGGATAGAGATAAAGAGAGATCGTTAGAAGAAAGGGTAGGTTAAATTATGGGCTTGAGAGAGAGTTTAGCATGGCTTGAGCTTGTGTGGTGGAGGATCTGAGAGAATGAGTCTAAGACGGATCTATCAGTCCACTCGATCCAGAACAACAACCTGAAACACAAGTCAGTACCCAGGATAGCTGCACTACACAGTAGAGTTAGAAAACACAAAATCTTCAAGAGTGAGATAATTTAAATTTAAGAAATAATCTGGTCTCTTGAAACAAAAAGATTCAAAACAGCATATTCCTTAAATAAAGTTGTCCAGAAGATAGTTTTTGTCGAGGGCAAAGTCCCCCGAACACTTCAATGAATTTCCCTTGTTTCTCCTTCTCCCTGAGTACCTGGACCACCTAGCTTGTAGGACCAAAGGGTACAAGCCCATAAGAACCGTCGTACTGATGAGAGGCGACACGTGAGTTCCTGCACAAGTACCTTGGAGGGGGGGGGGGGGGGTTAGAACCTTATACCCGGTTTGCATGGTGTCAAACCGGAAGGAGACTTTACTTGGGAGAGAGTGAGGATCAACTCGGTATAAGAATCGGGAATGAGAAGTGATTATGCCTTACCGTTATTATGGGAATGTGTGCCATATAAATAGATTTCTCCCAAGATGGGAGGGTTCCACCAGATTGTGCCAAGTGTAAGGTCTAGATTGAGCCACCAAGGCTTCAATAGGCCCATGGCCCATTAATGACAGTTGCCCCATTCCACTTTGGGCTTTCAGGGGTAGTTTAGTCATTATTGTGAGAGTTTTAGAGGCTTTGATGCAGTCTGTCGCGGGTTAAGATTCGAAGAGGCAGGTCTGGACGTTTGGTCCAGACCGTACTGGGTTGCCCACAACATACTTATTAGACTGTCAAGTACCTCTCATTCGGACCTTGTGCCTTGGACCTCCTTACTCTCTAGTGCCAGTTCACTTGGTTGCTTATGAGGTTGTTGTGTTGAGTCCGGACGGGTGTCCGGGTCGGACCCTATGGTTACGGACCATTGGTAGGGTCGGACCTACTACCCTTTGAGCCCTCCTGTCCCTTTCCTCCTAGGTGAGTCGGACTTGTGGGGGTTTAGGGTCGGACTGTAAGGTCCCGGACTCGTAGACAACTTGGGACGCCTTAGGAGTCGTTCCAAAGGCGTCTATGACGGATTGGACATATTTCCGTATCAACATATGTCCCTCTAGTTTCCAAGTATCTTAGTAGAAGATAGTTGTGGAACTATGGTAAAAAGTGGAGAAGACAGTTTGTTTCTCGGTCCAATCCGTCCCTCGTAAGTAGAAAAAAGGTGTAATCAGTGCTTCTTGTAGTCCCTAACTTAATCTCCCCCCCCCTTTTCTTTATTTTGTTGCAGTACGAGGATGGAGGCTCGGAATGCAACAAAAGTGAGGAAAAAAGGGGTATTTGTAAGCGAGATCAAGTGTAGGCACGGAGAACTTCGGAGTCATACCTGTGGTGGGTTAAGGGATGATCCGAAGATGGATATCCAAATGGATGAGGGTCCGTGTGATGGTGAGATAAATCATCCTTCCTTGTAAACAGGGTAGGGTTTCATCAACCTGGTTGGAATGGTCCGAAGAGGGACATCCGAATGGACGAGGGTCCGTGTGTTTGTGAGATAAATCATCCTTCCTTGTAAAAAGGGTAGGGTTTTATCAACCTGGTTGGGATGGTCCGAAGAGGGACATCCGAACGGACGAGGGTCCGTGTGTTTGTGAGATAAATCATCCTTCCTTGTAAAAAGGGTAGGGATCCGAGGAAGAGGATGGACCGTCCATTCCGAAGGTTGAGTGGTGTCCTCCTCCCGAGAGTGGTGAAGTTTGTTGTATTTTTTTGTCATCGTAAGGTAAAATTTTTGTACCAATCCGTCATTTTACTTGGTACTGTGGTACTACGCCATTGGATGAATTTTGATCTACGATTGAGATTTAATCCCGAAAAATGGCGACGGTTGGGCTTCCCGATTTAATCTTCTATAAATAGGGGGTTGACCGCTGTCACTTTTACATTTCTAGAGAGAAGATTTTTGAATTTTAGTGCATCCGAAGCAAGTTCACGCAATCCGAAGCGAGTAAGAAGAAGTCCGTAGCAAGTTATCTGAGCAAAGTTAGCTGCCTTCGATCTAATCATCCGAGTGCAAGTAAGTTCCTTATTCTCGTCCTTTTTCTTCCAAGCTGTTTATGCTTTCTGTTCGTCCGTTTTCAAAATGTTGCATGTTAGGATGTATGTATGTTTCCCGTAGTCCGTAGTTGGGTACAAGTAGTTTAACGTAGTTTGCTTCGGATATGATGAGTAGTTAGTTTTAACATCGTACTGACTTTATACTAACTCTGAGCTAACCGCGTCCGTCAGAGTCGTTCCTGCTCCTCCGATCATAGATTGTCTAATTTTAATCTACATAGATGGCCTCTCGGACTACAATCTCAAAAGTCATAAAACTGCCTTTTCTTTCCCTAGGATGTCCGAGAGTGATTGTTAAAACCGATCCGAGGCTGAGGATTTGCTTCTAAAGCGTTGTCTTTACTAGAGAGCTCCGAGGAGATTGATGTTGGTGGTATGGAGTATTTGGGAGAGCTGGATCGTTCTCCTCATCCGAGCCGGGGAAGAGCCCGAGGTATTGTACTCAGGTTAGTTGTTCCGGGTTCAAGGTCTCTGAAGCGTCAGGATTACCCGGAAGTCTTTAATGTGCAGGGTGTCGGTGCTGTCCATGAGACGACCTCTCGGACCATAGGGAGTCTTCGTCCCCGCCGTGCTGGGAAGGAGCCCGAAGTTCCGGTAGAGATTCGATCCCTCATATGCAACTTAGGTTATAATTTTAGGATTAACCCTAACCGCGTGCCATTCGTTCTGGATCCGCAGGAGCCGAATATCGAGGAAGTGCATGATACTTCCGATGCACCACCTGCACTGGGAATGTTGGAAGAGGGTGTTGAAGATCGGGTTCACGCTGCAGCCCCTCTCCGGACGGTAGTGGAGTTGAGCTCTTCGTTCGGGGAGGAAAGAGTTGAGGAGAAGAATGCCAAAGAGGAAGAGGGTTGGTATGACATTGTCGGTTCGGAGGAGGATGAGGAGGGGGAAATGATTTCTACCCATGTATTCCAGAGGGAGTCGTCCGGGCAAGAAGGACCGAGTCGTCGCAAGACTAAAGATGAGGTTGTGGAGGAGCTTCCTGTGGGTAGTAGGAAGGGTGAAGACGTATTCCGGGTGAAGTTTCCTCGGTTAAGAGACGACGTAACTCATCCTGATCTGGAGGGCGAGCTGAACGAGGATTGTTCACTGCCAACGTGCCCATCTATCATGACGTCCGAGGAGGTAGGGGAGCTTTGGAGGAAGTATGAGATTCCGGAGTCCGTGGAGATTCTTATTCCGGATGAGTCACACGCCTTCTATAATCCGCCCCCCGGATACATGTGCGTGCATGAGATAAGTCTGCACTGTGGATGGTGTTTACCCATGACGTCCGAATTGATGGACATTTTGAATGATATGGGGTTGAGTCCGCACCAGATCATCCCCAACTCCCTCGGAAACTTGATGTGCTTCGGGGTGATGTGTAAATACAAGGGCATCCCGGTGACTTTCGATAATTTTCATAAATTTTTTAGTGTAAATGTAAGTAATAGGAACAGATTTTTCTATACGCTGTTATGTCACCAAGCGTACACTTTTTTTGTGGATCCCCTTTCTTCTTTGGGGATCAACTGGTGGAAGAGATACATCTTCGTCCGGCCCGCTTTAAAACAGGGTCAGACCGAGGCGGAGCGGGATCAGTGGCGCTTCGAGAGGAAGTTCTTGTGAGGTAGATTGCCGAATTGGAAACCTACGGCTCGGAATGTCCCCATGTGGATGCAGTCTCTCCACAGGAGTCAAGACCCGGAGAAGTATTTTTTCCGGGGCTTAATCTGCCAACCTCTTCCCTACCTCGCTGGCTTTTCGGAGCCAAGCTTTTGCGATGGAAAGGAGGATTTGAGTAAGTTCTCCTCATTTGGTTATGTATTTGTCTTAACCGAGTCGGTTGTTGTTTTTATTGCCCTTTTTACAAAAGCTTCGTCTTGCATTAACTTGTTGTTCTTCGGATGCGCAGATTTTTGGTTTGAGTGTATCATGTCGACCATGCGTGAGTTGAAGCGTAAGCAAAATGCCGCCCAAAGGAAGGATATGGAGGAGGGCACTCGGACCCAAATAATCAAGACGTCCACTGTGCTTCCTATTGACGAGCCGAGGAATGCGGTGACTTTCCGAGTGGAGGAGACTCGGAGGGCTACGGTGGGTGAGGAGGCTCAAGCGATGCCTACACCGGATAAGGTCAAGGTGGCGGGCTCAAAGGGGGTGAAGAAACCTCCGAGGGCTGTGTCCCGGACCCTCCTGCCAGTGGTTCGAGTGCTGCAGTCGGGCAGAAGTGCCCTTCCGAAGGTCCGATCCCCCATGCCAAGAAAGGCAAAGGGAAAATGAGTGGTGAGTCGAACATGGAAGCGGAGGTGGCTCGGATGGCTGCTGGACCGGATTGCGGAGCTATCCGCAATTCACCTGAATATACGTGCTAATCGAACCATGGTCTTACTTGTTGCCATAAAATGTTATATCTTTCTTTGACTCAGAACCCTTATTGACTTTATAATATTGGATATCGTAGCTTACTGCCGCTATTCAAGCGTGCTCCGTGGCGGCGGGTCGGAGGGCCACAATGGAGGAGGACCTGGCCAAGGCTGAGGCTGCCTGGGAGAAGGAGGCGTCCAAGGTGGTCAGCTTGTCCGAAAGGCTGAAGAAGGCCCTTGCCGCTAGGAAGGAGTCCGAAGCGGAAGTGGGGAAGCTGAAGAGTGCCATCCTGTCTCTGCACTAGGAGAGCGTGGAGGAGTACGTTGGGGTGTCTCGGACCTTCAAGGACATGATGCTCAAAGAGTTGCAGCAGGTCCGGACCCGTGTTGTCCAAGACTTCTTGGAGTCGGATTCTTGCAAGTTCATGCTTGAGTCCAAGTATGACGAGGCTCGGCAGGATGACTTTGATGCGGCCGTAGGGCAGCTCCGGAGCAAGGAATTGATCCCGAGCGGCTACAACATAGAAGCTGAAGGTATTTCAGCTTTCAAAGAGGCGGATGATTCGGACTTTGCTCCGCAGGGTGTCTCGGACGATGACTTGCTCAAGTGCGAGTTTGTGGAGCTAGTCTGTGACGAGATCGAGGACAAAAAGTATGATCATGGTGGTCCGTACCTTCCGGCCTTTGTGCCCCGGGTATTGATGTCCAATGTCTTCGTCCCTTTGGAGGAACATGTGGAGCACAACTGGGACTGGCTTACTCTACCCGGGCCTGTCCGTGGCTTCTCTTGCGAGCTTAATCTGATGAAGGAATGCCCTGCCTTCCTCGAGGGTTTGAGGGTCCGAAGAGAGAAAAGGTTGGCACATGAAGCAAAAGAGAAAAGACTGGAAGACCTTCAAGCATCCTTGGAGGAAGAGATCGGAGGTCCATCCGGAGCACAGGCTGGTTTGCCCGGACATCAGGGAGATTGAAGACGGGGTATGCCCCGGAAAATCTGTAATATCGGTCTTTGGACCGTGAAACAATGTTTCATGGTCTTTGTATGGATAATGTTTATCGCATCTTGATTCAGATAATTATTTTTGATTTGGTAATTTATTGCACTGGTTCAGGCTCATCAATGGCTCGGATCGGTTTTATCATATGTTCGTGTTGTCTCTTATTCAGATGCATGTATTTCGTTGCGTACTGAGTTTATAAACTAAACCAGTAGCTTAGGCAAGTGTCGTTGGTTCGGACGTCGGCCAGTGGGTCCGAGTCAACGAGATCAAATGCTCCCGAAGGCAACTCTAACGAATTGATTGACCACCCGGCCTCAGATGGACAAATCATTCGTCCGGGTCTTAGTTTTGAATGCCAATCGTACCGAGAAGATTAGCTTATCAAAATCCGTGACAAGTAGGATTAGTTCGGATGTTAAAATCCTATGCGGTTCATAGAGACTTGATGTAGTGCTCCGAACCTTGTTAACTTGTGAAAAAGTTGTAAAAAAGGAGATAATCATAGTAAAAAAGTTGAGTGTCCTGGTACGGACCATAGTTGTCACGGAAGTTATCATGACAGGCTCGGATTGACGGATCCGATCGGGCTATAGTTCAAAATAATTCATTCAATAAGGCCGGAATTGTGAAGGGTCTCCGGGTTGGCCCAATAGTGGCCCAAGTGCTAGGCCCAAGTCCAGGCCCAAGCCCATTGCTGGCGGTTACGGGCCACGTGGCGAGTGATGATTGGTCCTTCGCTTCTCTATATACCCCTGGATTGTACGGCTTTTTGCCAGATCATTCCATCCCTTTCCTTGTAGATGATTCAGATCCTTGGGTCCGGACATACCAACGAATAAGTTAATTCCATCGTTCCTGTGCGATCCTCTTCTGGGGGTTCTTCGGACGTCCGAAGATCCCTTTGGGTTGGATCATGCTGTGGACGATGAGATCGGGTCATTCGGAAGTAGTCTTCCTCGGATCGCCGTGCTAGTCTTCTTTCTCCGGGGCTGTAGTGTGTATCAACAACTTGAGCCCCGGGGAAGCGGACTAGCTCGCTGGTTCCAGGGATTACCAAACATTTGTAACTTCGGAGAGTCAAATCCTCGGGCTGCCTGCCCCTTCCACCATTTACCATTTTCTTGTGGTGCGGACGGGCACGGACCAGAAAGTGGTTGTGGTGGAAGATGCGGATGGTCTGAGAAGGCCTTTTGACTACATCTCCGTACCAAAGATACTTTGTTCAGATTCAAACTTATCCTTTGTTCGGAGGTCAGGACATGTTTATTCGGAAATTAACTGCCTTAAGTTGTCCGGTTGTTACACTACCGTCTTATGTTGGTCCGGTCGCATCAGTCACCTGTTTCCAGTAACTGGGGCTCCCGTGGGGGTTTCCGCAAGTTATTGGGAAGAAGTGATCGATGCCGCTGTACCACCGTAAGCTCGGTTCAGAGAACCAACTCCATTCTCCGGCTACTTTGCTTCGGAACGCACAGGATCATTGTAACGAGATTCATGGTTCGGACGTCAAAGCTGTTCCTTAAAAAGGATTGCTTCCACCAAGAGTTTGCTCCGGAAGGATGCTACATCTGTTTTGCTCGGAAGCTCAGGCTCGGAATAAAAACGACTGGCATGTTCCGGACGTTGGATATTCCACAAGGAACTGCATATTCGTGTTGTAGAGAATGATATGGATTTTTCTTTTGCTTTATGTGACTCGGACAGATAGGTCCGAACTTTGTAATTTGTACTTTGAGAAATACAAAATCTCTTTTCTGAGTGTTGCAATTTCTTTCTTCAGGCATATGTTTCGCAATTGGCTCGGATCTCGTTGAAGGGTCTGAGGTAGTGTGTTTGTTCGAATATAGCACATTTGTTTTGCGAAAAAGTTGTATTGATTTGACGGAAATTCAAGTACAACTGGTGGGCTTCGAGGCCGGGAAAAGAAAACGACAAAAACTTAGCGACTGACGTAGTATGCTTCAGGAAAGTAACTCTAGGCGTAGAACGTCTGTAGGTTCTTAGCATTCCACGTTCTCTTCAGGGCTCTTCCTTGATCATCTTCTAGCTCGAAACTTCCATTGACCCTAGCCCCAATGACCTTGTAAGGTCCTTCCCATTTGGGCTTGAGCTTACCAACATTGCTTGGGATGTCAGCCCTTCGGAGGACTAAGTCTCCAACTTGTATATCCTTGGGAAGGACATGTTTGTTGTAAGCCTGGGCAGACATAGCTTGATAGCGGAGGATGTTAGCTAGTGCCTTGCTTCTTTTGTCTTCGAGGAGCTCGAGGTCGTAGATCCTTGCAACTTCGTTTTCAGCAAGTTGGTATTGTTGGATCCACAACAATTTCAGAGGGAATGATCGCTTCTGAACCATAGACTAGTGCGAAGGGTGTTTCCTGAGTAGAAGTGCGAGCTGTTGTCCGATGTGCCCAAAAGACTCCATCGAGATCATCTACCCAGCTATCTTGAGAAGTTCTCAACCTCTTTTCCAGAATCTTCCCAATGGTCTTGTTGGTAGCTTCAACTTGACCATTGGATTGAGGGTAGCCAACGGAAGTGAAGCGCTGTTCTATTTTGAAGGATTGGAGCCATTCTTTCAACCTGGCTCCGGAGAATTGTACTCCATTATCGGAGACTATGACTCTAGGAAGTCCAAAGCGGTAGATGATGTTCTTCCAAATGAAGGTTCTTACTCGGCTCTCTGTGATGGTGGCCACTGCTTCGGCCTCAACCCATTTGGTGAAGTATTCTACTGCGACGATAAGAAACTTCTTTTGGTGTGTACCACGGGGGAAGGGGCCAAATATGTCTATTCCCCATTGATCAAAACGGAATCATAGGGTTGGTTGGACGATGTGGTATGTTGGCATAGTATTGGAAGTCTATGTATGCACGAGCGAAGCTAGCAGCATCCTTATCAATGGTAGGCCAATAGTATCCCTACCTTATGACCTTCTGAGCTAAGGTTCGGCCCCCTGAATGGCTCCCGCAACTCCCTGCGTGGATTTCTTCCAAAACGGTCTTTGCCTCATGGGGTCCAAGGCATATCATGTGCGTGCCAGTGAAAGATCTCTTATAGAGATCCTCTCCCAGGATAAAGTACATGTTGGCTCGGCATAGGATCCTTCTTGCTTCTTTAGGGTCTGATGGCAGAGAGCCATCTTTGAGGTAGCAAAATATGTCGGTCATCCAGCTCCTTTCGACACTTAAGAGGAAGACTTGGCCAGTGGGATTTACCAGGGAAGAATCTGTAAGAGTCATAAGGATGATGCTCCTTGTGTCCAGAATTCCTAAGGCAGAGGCGTACTTGGAAAGAGCGTCGGCCTTCTCATTCCATTCCCTGTTGAATCGTTCCAGCGTGAATGCTTCAAAGTGCTCAACTTCCTTCTTGAGGAGTTCTAAATACTTGATCATGTTGGGTCCTTTAGTGGCAAAAGATCCGGAAAACTGGGACTCGATGAGCTGAGTCTGTATAAACTCTGATTCGCTTCACTTGAAGTGACCTCGCCATTCTCAAGCCGGTGAGGAGTGCCTCATACTCGGCCTCGTTGTTTGTCACCTTAAAGTTGAGAGTGATGGCGTATTCCAGCTTAGCGCCTTCAGGGCTCTCAAGGAGAATTCCTATTCCTCCAAGTCTTCCAGTAGAGGATCCGTCCACTTGTAGTGTCCAACATCCCTTGCCTTCTAGTTTAGTCTCCATCGCGAGAGTGTGAATCTCCCCGTCTTCCTTAGTGTTTTCCTGCCTGGTGACCCCTGCCTACTTCTTGATGGAAGATGCAGTTCTTGAAATGTTAGCTACTTCATCCAGCAGAAACATGTGCCTCACTCGCAGGGTGTCATCCATGGGTTCTTGATACTTAGCCCAGAGTTGGACATCATCACCTAACATCTCTTCAGGCTCTTTCTCCTTGGTTTTTTCATCTTCCGGAATAGCTCCCTCCCGAGTGAGCATCACGTAGCTCATGTCTCTTCGCGGACTATTGGTCCCTTTTTCAGTCTCTTCGGGGTAATCCACCAGGAAGTCGGTGAGGACTTGAGCCTTCTTGGCTGAAGGAGCCTGGTATCCGATATCGTACTCAATTAATTCCATCGCCCACTTGGATAAACGTCCCGACTGATCTGGCTTACCAAGGATGTGCTTGAGTGGCTCATTGGTGAGGACCACAATTTGATGAGATTTGAAGTAAGGCTTCAATCGTCGGGCAGTGTAGACTAGTGCGAAGACTAGCTTCTCAATCTTGACGTACCTAGCTTCGGTGCCCACGAGGGCCTTGCTTAGGTAGTAGACTGGCATGTGGTCGTTCCCTTGAATTTGCACCAATACGGAACTCATGGCTTCGGCTGCGGCTGCTAGGTATAGGTAGAGAGGTTCACCTTCTACTGGTTTGGACAAGAGCGGAGGTGAAAGGAGATAGCTCTTCAAGTTATCCAAGGCCTCTTTGCATTCTTTTGTCCACTCGAACTTGTCTCCTTTCCTTTGGATCTTAAAGAAGGGTAGGTTCTTCTCAGCAGACTTGGAGATGAAGCGGCTTAGAGCCAATACTCTCCCGAGGAGCTTCTGTACTTCATTAACTGTCTTTGGCTGTGGTAGGTCCAGGATTGCCTTTATTTTTTCTGGGTTGGCGCTGATGCCTCTCTCCGTGACCATGTATCCACGGAACTTTCCTCCCTTCATGCCAAACGTGCACTTCTCGGGGTTCAACTTCATTCCGTACTTCCTAAGGATGGAAAAGCATGTGTTTAGATGCTCTACATGCTGCTCCTCAGATTTGCTTTTCACTAGCATGTCGTCCACATAAACTTCCATAGTTTTGCCTAGCTCTTCCCTGAACATCTTGTTCACCAATCGTTGGTAAGTAGCACCCGTGTTCTTGAGGCCGAATGGCATGACTTTGAAACAGTAGACTCCTCCTGCTAGAAAGAAGGCCGTCTTTTTGACGTCCTCTTGAGCCATTCTGATTTGATAGAAGCCTTGATAAGCATCCATGAAGCTTAGGAGCGCACATCCCGCAGTGAGTCTACTAGCAGGTCAATACGGGGTAACGGATAAGGATCCTTTGGACAAAACTTGTTGAGCCTAGTGAAGTCATTGCACATCCTCCACTTCCCCGAAGCTTTCTCGACGAGGACCACGTTACAGACCCAATCAGAGTATCTAACTTCTTTGATGTGTCTTGCCTTTATTAACCTTTCCACTTCTCCTGCTATGATAGCGTCTTCAGCAGGCCCGAAGTCCTTTCGCTTTTGTCGGATATGTTTTACCGTAGGGTCCATGTTCAGATAGTAAACCGCAATTCTTGGGTCTATCCCCTTAAGGTCGTCAGTGCCCCAGGCAAAGACATCATGGTTGTCTCGAAGGCAGGTGATGAGCTTCATCTCTACCTCATCGCTCATCTCTGTTCCGATCCGGATTATCTTCTCTGGATCTCCCTCAATCAATTGAACTTCCTTGAAGGCTTCATGAGGCTCTATCCTCGCAACCTTGGGAAACTTCTCTTTGAATGCTCCAGCCCCAATCTCTTCTCTTACTGGAGTAAGAGGTGCAGGGGTAGGACTCCCAGGTCTTTTGGCGACCGAAAGAACGGGTGTTGAGGCTCCTCTTATTGACATGATGTAACATTCCCATGCTTCCCTAATATTACCTACTTCTTCTCCCACTCTGTTAGGAGTACGGAACTTCACCCTATTATGTAGGGGAGATGCGATTGCTTTGAATTGGTTGAGTCCTGGGTGCCCCAAGATCACATTATAGTCGAACACGCTGTCGACCACCACAAAGAGGATTGTTTCAGTCACTCTTGCCGGGAAGGTTCCCATAGAGACATGTAGGGGTATACTTCCAATGGGGCAAACTATAGAGCCCCCGAATCCTACTAAGGAGGTGTAGACTCGCCCGTATTGAATATTGCCCAAGTGCATCTGTTCCACAGTTCTCTTGGAGATGACGTTGGAGGAACTCCCTGTGTCAACAAGCACTTTGTTGACTCTATAAGTGGCGATGACTAGAGAGACGACCAGAGGAACATCAGGGTCTTTAAGGTCTCCTCCACCAAATGTTGGTGGGGGAATTTCACTATCATCGAAAGTGATGGCATTTGTTCCTTTCAGAGCCGGTGGAGCATAGGCTCTATCATTGTTTCTCAGATGTTGCGCGGTCCTTTCCCTTGCGTTTCGGCTGTCTCCTCCAGCTGGGCCTCCTGCTATGGCATTGATAACCCCGCTATAGGGAAGGTTCTCCATTTCCACATCTTCAGGGTACCTGCGGTACCTCTAGGCATGTTGAGGTGGAGTTTCTGCAGGAGGTGGTGGTAAGGATCCTGTCGGAGGTTCCGAGCCACGCTCCTTTCTTCTTCGTTCATTTCTCTGGTGCTGGAGGGCTCTTCTTCATACACTGGTTCTTTCAAATTTCCGCTCCTTATCAACCCTTCTATTTATGTTTTTAACTGGATGCAATCTTCAGTTGAGTGGCCTTTGTGCTTGTGAAACCTACAATATTCCTTCGAAGCTTTGTTATTCTTATATTCTTACTGCTCCTTGTAGGTTTTGGCCATTGTATGTCTATGGTTTCTCAACAATGGAGGCCAAGATGTCGGATCTTGGTCTATTGAGGCGAGTATACTCGGCATATCTTCTTGGAGGGGTTCTATCCCTACGGAACTCCCTCTTGTCTCTAAATTCCTTCTCCTGTTTGAACTTTCCAGGCCGGGGAGGGGGTTCATGTTTCATTGGTTCTTTCCCCTTTCTGGCTCCGGCTCTTACTGGAACATTGCTTCGGTACTCCTCACCATACAAGACTCCTTCACAGATATCTTCCAAGTATTTTTCGGTTGTGATTTCTTCATTGGAAAGCTTCCTTCTGAGATCGTCGTTGTAAGTGTTAGCATACAGGTTTCAGACCCGCTCTTTGATGTTGTGAGGTTCGACCTAGCGCACTTCGGCATTGAAGCGGTCAAGGAAGGTTCTAAGATCCTCATGCTCTTTCTGGATTACCCCTGCCAAGTCCTCCACTGATCTCTTTCTCTTCTTCGCTTTCTCAAACCTTTTCAGGATGAGAGAAGCGATATCCGCATAAGACTTGATGGAGCCATGGGGCAAAGAGGTCCACCAATCCATTGCTTCTCCAAAGAGAGTACTGGAGAAGTTAAGAGCCTCATGTTGTCATTCACGCCATTGGTCTCCAACTTGCTTTCATACCTGGTAAGGTGCCCCACGGGGCAAGTATCTCCATAATAGTGCTCAAGATTTGGGATAGTGGAGTCTGGGCGCTTCCTTTCCCTTCTTATCTCATCACATAAAGGGTTGGGAGCTCTAAGAGTCACCTTCTCATGTGCCTTCACCATCTTACTCAAAGTAGCAATTTGAGTTTCCAAGGCCTTCTGTTGGACATAGATTTGCTCGGCGGTTAGCCTCTTGCCCGTCCTCGGGTTGATTGCCACCTCTGGAGGAAGATCATCAACGGGAACTATTGAGATGCTTCCGCAACGTGGTCTCTTGCCCCAGGCTGAAGGGCCACTCTTCGACTAGTTCCAGTTTCATCTACACGGGGTCTCCCCGGACTTCTTTCCCAGTGTTCGTGAGAAGCAGTGGCTCTCCTATTCAGAAGGTTCCTTAGATCCTCTGGTTGAGCTGGTTCCCCTAACCTTTGTTGGATTGGACGATGCTCATTCCTTGATTGTGTGGGTTCAGCTTGTCTTGGGATTGCCAAAGGAGGAGTGGGTTGGGGAGGCTGGAGGTTGTTTGATCTAAAGCAACCTTGAATAGTGGTGAGTAAGAGGCCAAACTGATTCTCGCTCATCCCAAACTCACTTAGGCGAATAATCTGTCCGTTCGGAAGAGTGAAGTTTCTCCTTGGAGGAGGACCATGTGTTCCTAACGGAGGAACCTGTCCTTCATCCCCGGTTACTTGAGTTCTTATTGGTGGATCAGCGGCTCTTTCCTCCTCCGAAGAGAGGCTAGCAGTGTGACCGTCACTCAGATAGTCCATTGCGCCTCTTGAAGTGGCTCTCGCCACTCTCCCTCTCTGAGTGGGTGGCTTGCCTCTTTGCCTTGGGGCGGGCGTCCTAACCGCAGTAGTGTTGGTTCTTACGGACCTCCTTAGTCTTGCCATTTATTGAAGAGAACGGAACTTTTTGTAAAGATTCCCACAGACGGTGCCAAAATGTCGAGGGCAAAGTCCCCCGAACACTTAAATGAATTTCCCTTGTTTTTCGTTCTCCCTGAGTACCTGGACCACCTAGCTTGTAGGACCAAAGGGTAGAAGCCCGTAAGAACCATCGTACGGATGAGAGGCGACACGTGAGAACCTGCACAAGTACCTTGGAGAAAGGGGGGTTAGAACCTTATACCCGGTTTGCGTGGTGTCAAACCGGAAGGAGACTTTACTTGCGAGAGAGTGAGGATCAACTCGGTATAAGAATAGGGAATGAGAAGTGATTATGCCTTACCGTTATTATGGGAATGTGTGCCATATAAATAGATTTCTCCCAAGATGGGAGGGTTCCACTAGATCGTGCCAAGTGTAAGGTCCGGATTGAGCCACCAAGGCTTCAATAGGCCCATGGCCCATTAATGACACTTGCCCCATTCAACTTTGGGCTTTCAGGGGTAGTTTAGTCATTATTGTGAGAGTTTTAGAGGCTTTAATGCAGTCTGCCGCGGGTTAAGGTCCGAAGAGGCAGGTCCGGACGTTTGGTCCGGACCGTACTGGGTTGCCCACAAGATACTCTCATTAGACTGTCAAGTACCTCTCATTCGGACCTTGTGCCTCGGACCTCCTTACTCTCTAGTGCCAGTTCACTTGGTTGCTTATGAGGTTGTTGTGTTGAGTCCGGACGGGTGTCCGGTTACAGACCATTGGCAGGGTCGGACCTACTACCCTTTGAGCCCTCCTGTACCTTTCCTCCTGGGTGAGTCGGACCTCCGGGTCGGACTGTAAGGTCCCGGACTCGTAGACAACTTGGGACGCCTTAGGATTCGTTCCAAAGGCGTCTATGACGGATTGGACATATTTCCGTATCAACAGTTTTCACTCCCCCTGAAGCCTTACCAAACTCCAAGACATTAACCTATATGAGATGTTAATGCAAAGTGACTTACATGATGCAAAGAAATCAGTGTTGCAAATACATAGAGTGATCAATGGTGTTATCAGAACACCCAGGTGAATAGATTCAAGTAGACTCATCAGAAAACTTTTATAGTACAACTCAACAACTTTTTTAGTGCCAAACAGGGTGGTACTCTTATTTGATATGATTACACACTGAATGTAGGCAACCTGAACCTCATACATCCCAGCAGTAAAACAAAATCTTCGGCAACACAGGTGAGCACATAGGACTGAATGCATGCAGCCTGAACTCCATACACCCCAGTATCCCAATGCGTACTCATTTACTGTGTCACTTTTATAGAGATACCTCAAGTCAGTACCAAGCAATGAATGCAGACAGCTGGAGCCCCATACAGCCCAGTGTCAATCCAGACTATATCTAGCTATCCCATCCAATTAAAACATGGGAACATTTATTTAGTCGTGGAGAGACCTTTTATTATTTCTTTCGGAGTAAACCACTATCAGCTGCACCAAGGATTATCAGAACCCACATAAAAACTCAGGTAATGCAACACACACACACACACACACACATAGAGAGAGAGAGAGAGAGAGAGAGAGAGAGAGAGAGAGAGAGAGAGAGAGAGAGAGAGAGAGAGAGAGAGAACAAGTTAGGACCTAATGCAGACTTATACACCACAATCAGTCTACAGTGTTAGCCAGTGGTGTTATGGCAACACTTGAAAATCCTAACCTCAGACAACACACATACCAAGAGACTTCCTCAGACTGAAGAATCTCTCACTATCTAAAGGTTTAGTAAATATATCAGCAAGTTGATGTGTGGTTTCCATATGTTCTATGTGAATAGTCTTAGCATCTACCAAATCTCTCAAGAAATGATGTCTAATATCAATGTGTTTGGTTCTAGAATGCTGTACTGGATTTCTAGATATGTTTATGGCACTCAGATTATCACAGAACATAAGGAGGGTATCACTCTTTAAGCCATAGTCATGCAACATATGCTTAAGCCAAACTAACTGGGTTACACAACTTCCTGCTGCAACATATTCAGATTCAGCAGTGGAAAGAGATACACAATTTTGTTTCTTACTGTACCAAGAGACCAAGTTATTACCTAAATAAAAACACCGACCACGTGTTGATTTTCTGTCGGCTAAGTCTCCAGCCCAGTCAGAATCACAGTAACCAACCAAGTTGGTGTTACTATCTCTTGAGTACCATATGCCCAAGTTGGTTGTCCCAGAGATGTACTTCAAGATCTTCTTGACAGCATTCAGGTGAGAGATACAGGGGTTTGCTTGGTACCTGGCACAAAACAAACTGTATACATAATATCAGGACGGGTCGCTGAAAGATACAGCAGACTTCCAATCATGGACCTGTACAGTGTACTTTCAACACTATCACCAGAGTCATCCTTAGACAGTTTAGTACTGGCAGACATAGGAGTTTTGCTAGGTTTTGACCCTTCCAGACCAAATCTCTTGACAAAGTTCTTGGCATATTTCTCTTGGGAAAGAAACAGACCATCTTGTTGTTATTTCACTTGGAGACCTAAAAAGAAAGTTAGTTCTCCAATCATGCTCATCTCGAAAGTCCCTGTCATATAGTTAACAAACTTATCCATGATGGATTTGTTAGTAGAACCAAAGACAATATCATCTACATATATCTGAGCTATGCAGACATGTTTGTCCTGTTTTAAGATAAACAGGGTACGATCACCATCACCACAAAACAAAGCCAAACTGCAGGAGAAGTCTAATAGACTTAATCCTAGCAACAGGTGCAAATGTTTCATCAAAGTCAATGCCCTCAACTTGTGTGAAACCTTGAGCTACAAGGCAAGCCTTATTTATGACAATCACACCATTCTCATCACTTTTGTTTTTGAAGATCCATTTAGTCCCTATAACAATAGCATTAGGGGGCCTAGGAACTAAAGTCCAAACATTATTTTTTGAGAATTGTTGTAACTTATCTTGCATAGCATTTATCCAATGGGTGTCTTTAAGAGCTTCAGTAACATTCTTAGGCTCAAAAGATGAGACACAACAAGAGATATGTACCTCAGGGGATGTGGTAGATATACACTCACAGAGTCTCACCATGTGTCGATAGTCGACTCGAGTTTTCCGCCTGGTGTGTACTCCATCAGGTAAGTTCCCAATTACTTGAGTGACGGGATGATCCTTTCTGATCCGAGCTGGTGGATCTAGTCTCCCTCCTGCATCTCCTGTTTGTTCTTCTTCTGATTCAGCATCAGACTCTTCCGGTGTATGAAGAACACCGGCAAGTGTAGTGGGAACACTGAGGTCTTCTGTTTCATTGTTCTCAGAAGAGTGTGGAGCACAATGAGCAAAACAGTCTCTCTTTTCTGCAGCTCTTGAGTTCCAGTTTCAGTGTTTATTGCTCTTGGTATAACAACAGACTCTACTTCCTTAGTCCCTGTATCAGCAACAAGGTTTCCTGCAACACTCGTAGAATCATCAAATACAACATTGACCGACTCCTGAACAGTTTTCAACCTTGGATTATAGATCCTGTAGGCATAACTGTTTAGGGAGTAGCCAACAAAAATTTCTTTTTCACTCTTGGGATCAAACTTTCCTAGATAATCACGATCATTAAGAATATAGCAAACACAACCAAAGATATGAAAGTATTTCAAGTTGGATTTTTTATTCTTTAGCAGTTCATAAGCAGTCTTAGAAGGGCCCGGTCTGAGATAGACCCTGTTAATGATGTGACAGGCAGTATTCAAGGCTTCAGCCCAAGGTCTCTTTGAGACATTCATAGAGTTCAGCATGACTCTAGCCATTTCTTGTAAAGTGCGATTCTTACGCTCAGCTATTGTGAAACCTCGTATTTTTATTAGTTTAATTAATTTTAATTGTCCAATTTAGTTTATATATTTAATTAGTGCTCAAGAAATTTCTTACTTGGTATAATACTGGTCACGTTAATTAGCTTAGTTTGGGAGGAGTTTTGATCGTGGTTCCCTTATCTTTCACGCCTCTTTCGAAATTTAGCCATGCCATCTTTATTTAAACAAAATCACAAGTGTTTACCAAAGCGTTCCGTAAATCATTGCACAAAGAAAGATTTCTCTTTATCACCATCTTTATCTTGTCATCTTCTTGAACGTATCAGCCATCTTTAACTTATATCAAATTTGCCAAACCTAGTTCCGGATCCAAAACCTAGCTAAACGTCCATCAAATAGTACATTGTTCATACCGTTGAGATCCTTGCAAGTCGTAGATCTTGTTTGTGTAAACCCCGTTGTCTAAAAGTCTCCGATTTTCATACTCCACTGCGTAATTCTCACTCGGTAAGTTTGCCCACCTCGTTTCGTTGTTTTGTTCAGTTTAGTTAATTTCGATTTATTGATTTGTAGTTACCAATCTAAGTAAATAAACTTGCAACTAAACCTTGAGTCTCAACCCACCTCTATTATTTTAGTATGGATTTTATTTAAGCGTGGGTTTACCCAACTTCTATTCAACAGCCTATTTTTGCTCAACCTCTTCTCAACTCAACTAATCAATAGACATTTAGGAGTCCTTTTCTTCGAGGACACTTTTGATCAATACTCAAATAAACTACTGCTCTTCATTATTATTTTCTATAGTTATCTTTGTGTCTCCAGTAAAACAACGCAAAGAAAAGAAACATTCTTATTTCTTTGTAATCTCCATCTTCACCCAACAGGCCTTCTACTCTAAACCAAATTACCGAGATATTTTCTTCGGCCATCTTCGGGTGTTCTTCTTCGAGAAACTCTTTACGTTCTTCCAGCCCTGTTGCACATTGGCTTTTCTGGTCATCTTTGTTGTTGTCGCTTGTTCTTTCTATCGGTAAGTCTTATAACCGTTCTTTTCCGGAAATTGATTCACTATACATCCTTCTTTCCCATCACAAAGTACCCTCCGGTTATACTTTTTCCTCGTAGAAACGTTTCAAAAGTCGAGGTGTTCTAGTCTTGCCGCTTTAGCTTGTACTTCAGTAGCGAGTCGTTTCTTGTAAGTTCTACTCCTTACCTTTCGTTCGTTAATCTAAGGGTTGGGAAGTGCGATTCATGTAACCTCCTGTACTTGATCTCTTTTGTTTGCTATTTTGTGAATTTGATGTATGCAATATATGGTTACATGCTCGATAATTCAGTATATGATTGCGTGGTTATAATTGCAATATGCTCAATGTTTCCATCTCTACTGTTTGAGTGTGGTTAGTTGTTTAAATGAAATTCGTTTAGTGTTTAGTTTCTTGAATTCATCTAATCTGTCTCGTATGTTGTGGATCACTTAGTTTACTAATTTAAATATTTAGATACGTTCATGCTGTTAGTTGTTTGTTCTGTTTCTTCGCTATTTATAAAGGTCATTAGCCGTTTCATATTTTCATGCTTATAATCCGTTAATCTGTTAGCATTGAAGTGTTGTCCTAGTTATCTCATCCATCACCTTGCAACTGTAATTAACAATATTCCTTAATTACTAGCTAATTAAGTGTTGATTCTACTAGCTAATTAAATGTTACTGTGACTACTTGGTCTACTTCATATTTTTTTTGATGTTATCAATGGTCAGTTATGAAGTTTATGCATGGAAGGTATTATTAATTAGCATATGTTACCATTGATTCATCAACGTGGTCTAGATAATTGATAAACCATTCTTGCTTATTTGATTTTAAATAATGTTATAGTTCTGGTTTTAAGATATTTGAACATGTTTAGCAACTAATTAATTATGTTGGTATGCTAAGTGGTCTATTATATATGTTATTTGTAACTTTTTTGATCAGTACCATTTATTCTAACTAGTTCCCCAACTTGTTTTGAACCTTATAATAGTTAAAAGACTACTAAGTCGTCTTTGCGTGAATCTCATGTATATAGATGTGTGCATAATTGCTTTTATATGTTTCTTGGTGAGTTTTGCTTTTAGAGAATCGGGGTCTGAAGTCGCCGAGGTCTTGGGAGTAGTAGTGTTTCACCCCTGTACCATGGCAGGGTCTTCGTCTTCGTTTGACAGTGGTAGCACCCTGTCTGGAGTGATAAGGGCTTGGATTGGGGTTATAAGGTTGACTGCACCAACGATAGTTTCTTCGCTTCGTTATATATTTCTTGATTATATTATTTATATCTTGATTCGTTTGATTCAAAAACTTACTTCGTATTACTTACTTCGTTGTTCACTTAGCACAGAACCTCACTGAGTTTTATCTCACACTTGTTTTGTTACCTTCTTGTAGATTTCGGAGTCTAGTGGAGGACCGAGTCGGGTAGACGTTCAGCAACTTGAGTGAAAGTGGGTTATAAATGGGATATTTGTAACTTTTATCCGCTGCTTGTAAAAATAGTGTTTTCGCTAGTCAACTGTTCAAATTTCAACTTCTCAAAGCTTTTAGGTTGTCTTCCTGTTATTGGTTTAACGCCCTTTTCTTTTTAAAGGTTAGTGAAATTTTTGGGGCGTTACAGCTATCCCATTTTGCTGAGGTGTTTTGGGAGCAGAGAACTCATGATTGATACCATGTGTATCACAGAATTGAGCAAACTTCTGGTTCTCAAACTCCTTCCCATGATCAGATCTAATACGTTTCACAGAGCAAGCATACATGTTTTTATACTAGCATGTAAGATTCTAAACATATCAAAGGTTTCAGATTTTTCCTTGAGAAATTTGACCCAGGTGTACCTAGAGAAATCATCAACAATCACAAATGCATACCGTTTCCCACCAAGACTGCTAACCTCAATTGGACCCATGAGATCCATATGAAGCAGCTGAAAACACTTGGTTGTACCTATTGGTTTACCATCAGACACAATAGGAACAGGTGTATGGGATACCCTAGTTTGTTTCCCTTTAAGGCAGTATCCACAAACAATCTTCCCAGGGTTAGTCGATTTGGGAATACCCAACACTGCCTCGCACTTTACCAGCTTATCAAGATTCCTATAGTTCATATGACCAAGTTTTTTTGTGCCAAATAACTGACTAATCAACTTTCACATGATTACAGACAACATGATCATTAAACATATAGCAGTTATCATATGATTTAGTGCCTGTCATAACACATCAATTTGATCTATCAAAGACTTCACAGGATTTCTTATCAAAGCACACTTTCAAGTCATCATCACACAGTTGACTAAAACTAATTAAATTAGCAGTTAAGCCATCTACCAACAATACATCTCGAAGAGCTGGTAATCCATCCACCTTTACCTATTATTCTACTTTTTCTTCCTCCACCATAGGTGACAGTTCCTTTGGTGAGGGGAACGATTTCCTTCAAGTAGGTCTTTGTACCTGTCATGTGTCGGAAACACCCACTGTCAAAGTACCAAGTACCTGCAGGATTAGATTTAACAGCAGAGAACATAACATTGTGAACCTTATTGGTCATAGGTGACAAAACACCTCTTAGTTTGGTTTTTCCTGTTAGAGAGGTAGAATTTTTAGATAGTGTAAAGACAACACCAGTATCATAGGACAAATCATTTTGAGAGTCCACTGGAGCTATTATAGTACAAAAAACTATACTATAAATACTGTCAACACTAGGCATGTTGCAATCATAAACCATTAAACTAGAGGGGTCTTTAAACGATTTAGACTCATTCACGGGAGTATTGTTGGAATCATCCAAGGATTTCTTGTACATGTAATAGCGAGGTTTAATATGACCAGGAGTCTTACAAAACCGACACAATAAACCCTTTTTGTTCTTTTGAGTAGACAATCCTTTTTCTTTCACAAACACAAGAGTTGGGTAATTACTAATGGTATCTTTGGTGGAAGGAGTAAGGTCCTGAATAAGTTTTAGAAAACCAAGACCAGTAGTTCCATCATTACCTAGACCCAGCATTTCATCAAGCTTGGTAGTACCTGTATTTAATCTAATCAGAGTAAGCTCAAGAGTTTTAAGCTTAGCAGTTACCTTTTCCAGTTCGGCTTCCTTTCTGGTTAGACGTACCTCTAGATCCAGGATGGTGTCTTGCAAAGATTTGTTCAGTTCTTTGAGTCTAGTTGATTCTTTGAGCAAGACCTTCTCATTCCTGGCAGATTTTCGCCAAGTCTCCAACACTTCCATATATAGGTTTTCAAGTTCCTTGACAGACTCTTCTTGGCTCATTACATCCTCAGTTGAGTGAGCAGCTTCAAGTTCTACAGAACCATTCAAGCAGTGTGAGTCCAGCAGATCACAGAACACCGAAGGTTCAGGAGTTCCAATGCATAGGTTGGATGCAGAATCATCAGTTTCATCAGCAACACCTACAAAAAAAACTTCTTGCACAGGAATATTTTCAACAATGTTTCCGCAACACTGATCAACATTGGCGTTATCATCACTCCAGTTTACATGGGAGTGTAGAGCAGTTGCATGATCTTCTTCATCTTCAAGTAACTTGTTTTCTTCTGTACCTGCATTGTCATTATCTAAACAGACCCAATACGAGTTTCCCTTCATTCTAAGAGTATTAGCACATTCGCAATAATAATGACCAAATTCTTCACAGACTTCACACTGAATTCTTTTTAGTTTTTCTGGATCCTCATCCATGGGATCTTTGTAAGAATATTTGACCAAAGCTTTGGGAAGGAGTGCAGACTGACCACATTGATTGCTGCTTGAACCTGCTTTAAAGTTGTCTATTAAATTTGCATTTTGAAAATGCTCTACCAACGACTTGAACATAACATTGAGTTCATCATCATCTTCTACAACATCCAGTGTTTCCGAAGAATTAGAATGAAGTACAATGCTTAAGTCTTCGGCAACACAGGAAGACTTGTTCAAACCTAACTCAAAAGTTTTCATAATGTCCATCAAGGTTTGAAGATTCATTGTGTCCAAATTCTTAGCAGTTTCTACAGCAATCCTTTTTGTTTCAAAACGTTTTAAAAGAGTCCTAATAGCTTTGTGAACTATTTGCTTGTTTAACAAAGGGTCTCCAAGCATACGACTTTCGTTTGAAATATCAAAAAGTTTACTAAAGTAGGAATCAATGTCCTCATCCTCCCCCATCTGAAGATTTTCAAAACGACTCAAGAGTATTTGAAGTTTTGATTGTCTCACACTCAGATCACCCTCACAGTGCCTTTGGAGAGTATCCCAGGCCTGTTGAGCATTTGTGCATGTTTGAATCAATTTAACCATGTGAGGATCATAATATCTAAAGAGAATGTTAAGAGCTCTCTCATTGTTGTTTGCATCTGCAATTTCTCGATCTGTATAGTCACGCTTTGGTTTAGGGATGCAGTCCTTATCTATATCAGAAGGTAATAGAGGCACGGTACAACCATCAGTGATGCTTTTCCAAACCTGAATATCAATTGATTTGATATGCAAGCGAATACGAGTCTTCTACAGATCGTAATTGGAGCCATCTAGTATAGGTAACATGTTGACATTGGGATTAGCAAAATTCATGATACCAAATCCAAACACCTATGAGTTAGGTGCTTGGCTCTGATGCCAAATGAAAATGTATGGACCGTGATTTGGTATAGGATAGACAAGTGTATACAATACACCAAAGAATACTATAGAGTAGTATCTTTGATATACCGTATGAAACAGTGTATATAACAAGTCAAACACTCTTTAACACTTACTCTAATCAAAATACCCATGGAGCACTATTACTTAGTGTCTTTGATACAGAAAGAAACAGTGTATTTAAACTACATAATTTAAACACACAAACAGAATAGCAACAGTGGAAAAGTAAAAGTAACTTAGTGTATTCAGTACACCCAAGAACACTATCACAAAGTGTCTTCGATATACTGAATTGAGTAGAGTAATAACTAGAACAGTAAATTACTCTAACACACTACTAATCTACTGAACAAGATAAGTACACATCAGAAAGTAAAGACACCAAGTTTGGGTTTTCTAGAAGGTTAATATATTATAACCTTCTCAGCCTTAAATGAAAATGTAACTCACTACAATAATGAATTACAAGGACACTCCACAGCATAATTACAGAAATCCAAGCTATGGATTTATAAGCTACTGAATTGACACACAATTCTACTCTAGCACCAACTAGATTGAAGCTTAGACGAATATCAAGGCCGTGCTGTGAATACACTCAGAACGGCTGTATGAACTCGTACTTTGGGTGAACTACAACTAGCTTCTTATATAGGTTTACAACCCTAGACGCTAGATGGTAAGTTCCTTTTGTTTGCTGCACAAGATCTTGACTTGTATCTTCAAATTCTTCTCTTATGAATATTTCCTTTGCTCTCTTCTTCAATAAGGAAAGTGTAGATTTGCTTTCCTTATTGTTTCTTCTTTGTTATGCTTTCCTACTTGTTTCACACGCTTTCCTCCATCTTTGATTTCTTTCCTTCTTGTTTCAGTCGCCAGTCATATATACTTGGAATATTCAGATTTCCTAAGAATATATCCTCAATAACTTTGTCGCAGATTCTCTTGGTCTCCAATAAGGAAATAATTCTTCTTTGATCAGATTTGCTTTCCCACTTGGCTTCGAACTCTTTCTAGGTTTCAATTTTGAATCCCTTGACTTCTTTAAACCTGCACAATTAACTTAAAATCGTGGAACTAGGTTAAGGTTAATTTAGGAACATATCGAACAAGTACTAAATCTGCAATTCGAATAGGTGTTGGGAAAACACCGTCGTAACACATGTACTTTCTAACCTGTTTAATGTCCTAAATCAGATAACTCAACTTGGAAACTAGTGAAGTTGAATAAAGGCAAAATATAGTAACTCAAGTGCAATTACAAAGTGTAGTCTTAGTGTTGTGAAAACACTGACTCAAGTGGAGTTTTAGTGTTGTGAAAACACTGACTCAAACACTTGCACTTTCAGACTTCGTCAGCTAGTTCACCATTTAGAAATGCACTCTTAATATCCATTTGGTAAACTTTAAAGTCATTATGAGCTGCAAAGGCTAGAAATAGTCTGATTGCATCCAATCTTGCAACTAGAGCATATGACTCATCAAAATCTAATCCTTCAGTCTGGGCGAATCCCTTGGCAACCAGCCTTGCTTTGTTTCTGGTTATTTCACCAGATTCATTCATCTTGTTTTTGAAAACCCACTTAGTTCCTATGACAGATATTCCATCAATATAAGGAACTAGTTTTCAGACATTTTCTTTCTCTCAAATTGATATATACAATTATTCTTGCAATGCTAAGATACAAACTTGGTCTTTTAATGCTTCTTCAATGGTCTTTGGTTCAAATTCTGAGATGAAACATCCATAGAGAGAATTTGCATATTCAGCAATTTCTCTCCTAGTTCTTACCCCTTGGTCTAAAGGACCTATCACATCCTTTGTAGGATGATCTCTTATCCATTTAATATGGGTTTAGAACTAGTAGGATCATTATCATTATGATTCATTTCTGTATCGCTATGATCATGATAAGATACTTGATCAGTATCTAAGATATCTGGCAGATGTGATGTGCTTGGGATATTTGACACTTGTTCAGTGTCTTGGGTATCTGAGACAGGATTCTCAGCAACCTCCTGCTTAGAGACCTTTTCATAATGAAGATTCTCAGTGACTTTATCAATTTCTGGATTTCTCATAGGAAACTCCTCATCATGCCTTAGAATCATCTAGTTGTTACTTGGCAAAGATTGCCTTTTTTCGTCAGACTCATCCTCTAAGTGAATGACAGAATTATTTCCTTGTATAGATTCTTGTTCAGAATCGTTGATCGTAAGTTCATTGAACCTATCTGAGAGTTCTTCATTCAAAGGTACTTTCTTGTTTCCTTCATAGAATACTACATGGACAGATTCTTCAATCTTTTGTGTCATTTTGTTGTAGATTCTGTAAGTTTTGCAATTCATTGAATAACCAATAAATACTCCTTCATCTGCCTTTGGTTGAAATGTTAAATAGATATTCTTTACCATTGTTAAGAACAAAACATCTGCAACCAAACACCCTTTAATGTTTGATACTAGGGGGTCTACCAATCAATAACTCATAGGGAGT
Organism: Plantago major; assembly: GCA_026545765.1. NCBI lineage: Eukaryota > Viridiplantae > Streptophyta > Magnoliopsida > Lamiales > Plantaginaceae > Plantago > Plantago major. The sequence continues at coordinate 28,896,867 of CM048841.1, forward strand.
CTTGTCATGGTGTTTATTGATCAAACATCTATTTTGAGTGTAGCATGTTGTATTTACAACTTCAACCCAATAGATTTCACTTATTTCAGTGTCAGCAAGCATTGTTCTTGCTGCTTCTTTTAAGGTCCTATTATTCCTTTCAGCAACACCATTTTGTTGAGGTGTCCTTACTGAACATAGTTGATGTTGTATACCTTTGCAAGTACAAAACTCTTTTATGTACTGGTTTACAAACTCAGTACCATGGTTTGTTCTGATCACAGATACATTGTCATTTTTCATGACTTCAAGCTTATTCAGCAGGCTTGGTATCTCGACCTTTGCATCAGATTTCTGTTTAAGAAAAACTACCCAAGTAAATCTTGAGTAGTCATCTACAACAGCCAGACCATACTTCTTTCCTACATAACTAGTTAATGAGGACTCAAAGAGATCCACATGTAACAGTTGCAGTGGCCTCACACTGGAATGTCTAGTCTTAGACTTGAAAGATGTTTTGGCTTGTTTCCCTAATTGGCATGCTGAACATACACCATCTTTTCTGTATGCCATTTTAGGTAATCCAACAACCAATTCTTTCTTGGCTAGCTTATTCAGAGTTTTGAAATTCAAGTGACTCATCCTTTTGTGCCATAGCTAATTTTCTTCAGTGTAGCCAGATTGACTCACCATGAGGCATTCTTTAGTTGTGGCAGATGCCCAGTCAGTAACATAGAGACTTCCTTTCCGCCTAGCAACCAAGACTACCTGCTTTGATTCATTGTCAATCAACTTGCAGAATTTAGATTTGATCTTCACTGAGAACCCTTTGTCGGCAAATTGAATCATGCTGAGAAGATTATATTTCAATCCATCTACACGTAGTACTCCAGTGATTGTAAGGGCTCCCAACTTCAGATATCCAAATCCTACGGTTGGATTCACTTCTCCTCCAGCTAACCTGATATCTGGTCCTGTATCGCATACTCTATAGTTAACCAGATTTGCTTTGTCGCCTGTCATGTGCTTCCCACATCCACTGTCAATGTGCCACGTTGGATTCTTCTTTAGAGTGTTCTGCATAAAACAGGAAACATAAAATTTCACAAGTAGAGAGTTAAACCATTCAGCTACCTGAGCAGTGTCAGGCTGATTGGTCTCTGGAACTTGTGACCCTTCTATGCTTTGGTTTTGTTGTTCCATTTCAGCTTCTTTGTTTGAAGTTTCAGGTACTTCAGACCTATCCTGAGTGTGCAACTCAGTTGCCTCCCCTGGTTGATCATTCTAAGCAGATGCCTCAGTTTGATCCCTCTCATTGAGTTGGGGAACCTGTTCTTTTACAGGATTTTTTTCAGCAAGGAAAGATGCTGGTATCTTATGCTGTAACTCAAGTATCATCTCAACAACATCCACTATTGGCTGTTGTGGTTGGTGTGGTGATTCTGATCTGGATGAAGAAGGTGATGCTGTATGGGGCCTATCCAGATCTGCTTGAGATAGATTTTTAAGTGTTGAGGCAATGGCAGTATCCTCCAACACTAAGTTGCCACTCATCAGAGCATCTTCAATATGCTTAAGTGTTACTTGCTCTGATGGTGTGTTTTGTCCAGTGACCTTGGACACAGTTGCTTCTTCAGCAACCATTGAACTAGTTGCTCTTTCAGCAACCTTGGGGATTATTACTTCCCCCTCATCTTCAGATTCCTCATTGAAATCTGGGACTGAATTATCAACAATCCCTGCTGCTTCTGCAGAGAGTGTTTGAAGTTTCTCAGTGCTTTTATCAGCATTGATATGTTCATCAGCAAGGCACTCTGCAGCATTGATGAGTTCATCAGTTGTCGTCTTAGCAGCATTGATGATTTCATCTTCATTTATGAGTTCATCAGCAGTGGCGGCAGATATCTGAGAGTCGACATCCACAATGGGTATGTCTACTGATTTGCCAGCAGACTTCTTTCGTGAAGTTCTGGGCTTTTTGGTCGCAACGGAACCCTCAGATACCTCATCAGTCTTTCGTTTCTTGGAACCTTTCTGAGATGCAGTAACCTTTTTCATCATGTTTGTATACTCATATTTGTAGAGTAGGTTACTATTGGCAATGTCTGCCGTCTCTCCGAGCTCAATGCCAAGCACTCCAGTAAGTAGCATATCTTCAGTCCATAGCTTACTGTGGCTTTTGGCTCAGCAAGGCCCTTAACGATTTTTGGCTCAAAGCCTTGTATTTTCTTCACAAATTTCATGAAGGCATACTTCCCCCAATTAAAAGGGTTTTCCAGCCTTTTGTTTTGTTGATTCAACAAGAACATCATCATCCAGCGTTCTTGGCTTATCTGGTCAGCTCCTCCTTGTAGACCATCAAAGCATCTGTGAAGGATACATGCCAACACATCCTAGTGAACCAACAGATGTCTGGTTCTGATGTCAACAAGTTTGAAGTCGATAGGTGTGTCTGGCTTGTCAAGATCACACACATCACTGTAGAGCTTTTTGACACCCTCAAGGAGATCTTCATCCTTGGTGTCAATTTCAAAATCATTTCCAAGATTTTGAAGTTCAATCACCAGAAGTCAAGCTTTCTCCCATGTGATTTCCTGTCCTTGGACTTTAGTCTTGATAGACACTGTCTCAGTGCCTTCAGAGACTTTGGAAATAATCGTGGAGTTGTTGTAAAACTCCAGGACATCCAGTGAAGAGACTCCACTAGGAAGAGCAGATAGAAAGCCTATGATTTGTGCCTTTTCAAGCATATCATGTACCAACTTTCTGTCAGCCTGGTTTTCTATTGCAGCTACAAGGTATTCCTCAATCATGGCACCACCCCAAATCATCCTGTGATTTGAAGTCCAATGATCAGGATTGAACTCTCCAGTCAAACGTTTGTTTGTTATAACCAATACTGGTGCTTGCTTTTCACTAGTACCAGAGGTAGTAGCTTGGGATTTCTGGTTAGAAGCACGTTTTGGAGCCATCTCTTTAAATAGTGAAGTTTTTGAAAAACGTAAAAAGATTAAGGTGTGAGTTTAGTGATTCTTTGTAGAATAACTAAGCGAAGAACAGAGATTTGCAGAAAACTTTGAAAGGTTTTTGCTATTTCTGTGTAAGTGTGAATGTTGGATTAGGAGAAAGCGATTTCTTTTGCCAAAATCCTATATATATAGCATCTTACTCTCAACAGACATATACATACAAATTGATTTTGTACATATGTATATGTGCAAATGCAGATAGGTGTGGGTAAAATTCATTTTGCATTAAATGCTTAGTGGGCCACGTCTGTGTTTTTACAGTCCACTATTTTACTGAGAATTGATCTCGTCTATTAAGATCAAACGCCCATTTTATCAAGGGTCACGATTGCTTCTTCAGCAATGATCACAATCAGTAATTGTAATTGTGCCCAATTAATGAAATTTGGTGTTAGGCTATCTTAATCACATCTCTTTTCTGTGACTAGGGAACAGTCTTTGGACTTATGTAGTCAGTTCAGGGACTATGTAACTTACCATAAAAATGGAAAGATACAAAACACCAGAGATGTAGTTGACTTAATATAGTTGTACCACATTTCTCTTTTGTGTTCCCCCTCACTAAGTGATCTAGATATCTGAGTACCTGTATCAGAAATCTTCAAATAGTCATTTTACCCTTTAACCTTTGATATCTGAGTACCCGTCTCAGAGATCTTTTTGCTATGTGTTTCACCTTTTGTCTTTGATATTCTGGATTCCTGTTCCAGATATCTTATCTCTCCTTTTTCCTTTCTCAATTATATTGAGTTTCCATCTCAGAGATTAGAACTTTTTTGTTCCTTTGGTAGTTCCATTAACCCAAGACTATGTCTCCAGGTTAAGAACCTGCTTTCTTGCAAAGGCTTTGTAAAGATATCTGCAAGTTGGTCTTCAGTACCAATCTTGAGTATCTCTATATTGCCTTTTTCAACATGGTCTCTAATGAAGTGGTGTCTAACATCAATGTGCTTTGTTCTTGCATGAAACTTAGGATTCTGAGTCAATGCAATAGCACTTGTGTTATCACAGAAAATCGGTGTTTTCTCTTCATTGATCTCATAATCTCTGAGTTGTTGTTGTATCCACAATATTTGTGAAGCACAACACCCAAAGAATATATTCAAATTTCGTGGTGGATGTGGCAATTGAGTTTTGTTTCTTGCTGAACCATGATATTAATCTGGCACCAAGAAATTGTCAAGTTCCTGAAGTGCTTTTTCTATCAAGCAATGATCCAGCATAGTCAGCATCAGAATAGCCAACTAAACTCAATCCACTGTCTTTTGGATACCACAATCCAACTTCTACAGTACCCTTTACATACCTTAATATTTTCATAGCAATGTCGTAGTGTGATTGCATTGGATTTGTCTGAAATCTAGCACATACTCCAACTGCATATTGAATATCAGGTCTACTTGCAGTGAGGTACAGTAGAGACCCAATCAATTTCCTATACTTGTGTTCTTCAACACTCTTGTCAGATTCAGTATAGGTCATTTTGGTTCCAATGCTCATAGGTATCTTAGCATTCTTTTAAGAAGGCTTTAGATTAAACTTGTTGAGCATATCCTTTGCATACTTTGTTTGACTAATGAATATTCGATCATTAAGTTGCTTGACTTGCAATACTAGGAAGTAGTTTAATTCTCCCATCATGCTCATCTCAAATTTACTTTTCATGAGCTCAGCAAAGTCTTCACAAAGTTGCTTGTCTTTAGATCCAAATATAATGTCATCAACATATACTTGAACTAAAAGTAGTTGCCCTTCATGGTTCAAAGTAAAGAGTGTTTTATCAACATCTCCTTTCTTGAAGCCACTTTCCAGCAAGTATTTAGATAAAGTATCATACCATGCTCTTGGAGCCTGTTTCAGTCCATACAAAGCTTTCTGAAGCTTATAAACCATTCTAAAGTCTGGTGGTTGTTCAACATAGACTTCTTCAGCAAGTTCACCGTTTAGGAATGCACTTTTAACATCCATCTGATAAACTTTAAAGTCATTATGAGCTGCAAAGGCTAGAAATAGTCTAATTGCGTCCAATCTTGCAACTGGAGCATATGGCTCGTCAAAATCTAGTCCTTCTGTCTGGGTGAATCCCTTGGCAACCAACCTTGCTTTGTTTCTGGTTATTTCACCAGACTCATTCATTTTATTTCTGAAAATGCACTTGGTTCCAATTACAGATATTCCGTCAACAAATGGAACCAGTTTCCAGACTTTGTTTCTCTCAAATTGATCCAACTCTTCTTGCATTGCAGAGATCCAATCTTGATCCTTCAATGCTTCTTCTATAGTTTTAGGTTCAATATTTAAGATGAAACATCCATAAAGAGAGTCAGCAATTGCTCTCCTAGTTCTAACTCCTTGATCTAAAGGACCGATCACATCCTTGGCAGGATGATTTCTTATCCATTTCATAATGGGTTTTGAACTAGTAGGATCAATATCATTTTGATCTGAATGTGAATCAATATGATCTTGATAGGATACTTGTGCAGTATCTGAGATATCTGGCACAAGAGTACTTTCTTGCTTCCTTCGTAGAAGACAACATGAACAGATTCTTCAATCTTTTGCGTTCTTTTGTTGTAGATTCTATAGGCTTTGCTATTCAGAGAATATCCAAGAAATACTCCTTCATCTGCTTTTGGTTGAAATATTCTCAAGTATTCTTTTCCATTGTTAAGACAAAACATCTGCAACCAAATACCCTTAGATGTTTGATACTAGGGGGTCTACCAATCAAAAGTTCATAAGGAGTTTTATCATGGTGTTTGTTAATCAAACATCTATTTTGAGTGTAGCAGGCTGTGTTAACAGCTTCAACCCAATAGATATCACTTATTTCAGTGTCAGCAAGCATTGTTCTTGCTGCTTCTTTTAGGGTCCTATTCTTCCTTTCAGCAACACCATTTTGTTGTGGTGTCCTTACTGAAGATAGTTGATGTTGTATACCTTTGCAGGTACAAAACTCTTTTATGTACTGGTTGACAAACTCAGTACCATGGTCTGTTCTGATTACATATACCTTGTCATTTTTCATGACTTCAAGCTTATTCAGCAAGTTGGGTATCTCAACCCTTGCATCAGATTTATGTTTGAGAAATACAACCCAAGTGAATCTTGAGTAATCATCAACAACAACCAGACCATACTTCTTTCCTGCATAGCTACTTACAGAGGATTCAAAAAGATCCATATGTAACATTTGCAGAGGCCTTTCACTGGAGTGTCTAGTTTTAGACTTGAAAGATGTTTTGGATTGTTTTCCCATTTGGCAAGCTGAGCAAATACCATCTTTTCTATATACCATTTTGGGTAAACCAACCACCAATTCTTTCTTGGCTAGCTTGTTCAGAGTTTTGAAGTTCAAGTGACTCATTCTTTTATGCCATAGCCAGTTTGCTTCAGTGTGGCTGGATTGACTCACCATGAGACATTCTTCAGTTGTGGCAGATGTCCAGTCAGCAACATAAAGATTTCATTTTCGCCTAGCAACCAAGACTGTCTGGTTTGACTCATTGTCAATTACTTTGCATAGTTTTGACTTGATATTGACAGTGTACCCTTTGTCTACCAATTGACTCATGCTTAGGAGATTATATTTCAATCCCTTTACATGTAGTACTTCAGAGATTGTAAGAGCTCCAAATTCAGATTGTCAAAACCTATGGTTGGATTTTCATCTCCTCCAACAAATCTAATAATTGGTCCTTTATCGCATTTTTTGTAGTTAATCAGATTTGCTTTGTCTCCTGTCATGTGCTTCCCACATCCACTATCAAAGTGCCACTTCGGGTTCGTCCTCAGAGTGTTCTGTCAGATTGCTGAGTCTGCTTTTTAGCAAACTTAGTCTTCTAGGCCTGGCATTCAGAGTGGTTGTAACCTGTTCTTTCTTCCACTTCTGATTATTGCTATATGCAATCTTGGCTTTCATCCATCGTTCTTGCTCTTGTTTATACTCATGAACGAGTTGTTTCCCGATGGCTTTATAGCCAATGCCATTTCGAGCACGTGGTACTGTCTGAGTTCTTTTCTCAGCAGCTTTGCTAGTCTCTGGGACATCTTTCTTTCCAGAAAACGTGATGTTGAAAAATTTGCCTGCTCCTGCAATTTTTCATTTCTGAGAGACATAGCACTGTGGATGATTACACTTTTCAGTGTTATGTTTCTTTACATAAATATTCCCAACAGTTTTCTTTTGGACTAGTTTTTCCCACAAAGGTTTGATCGCGACTGCCTTTCCTTTGTCAACAACCTTAGCTTTTTGACCAATGCTGTAGGTTATTTGAGAACCATTTTGCTGAGCACTAACAAACGTTATTCTTTCGTCACTCTTATTCAGAGTAGTAGAGCTATTTGTTTGTGTGTCCAGCCCAAGTCCTCCCTTTTCTGAAGGGTCTCTTAAATAAGAATGCACTTCAGTAAGAGTGCCACTAGCTTTGGCATAGGATTGAAAAGATAATTCTTTCTTCTTGAGTTCCTCATTTTCATAAAGAAGATCTTTATTTTCCTTTTGGAGTATATCCATTGCCTTTCTGTGTAACTTCTCCGTTTAAGATATCTGTGCTTTGAGAAATGCATTTTCAGCATCCTTTCTCTCAGATACTTTGAGTAATTGTGAATTTTCCTTCTCAAGAGAATTCTTTTTTCTTCAAGAATGTCGGCTCTAGCTCGGATCATTTGAAATTCTCTTTTGTAGAGATCAAGTTTTCTTCTGAAATATTCTAAATCTCTGATTTCTTCCTCATCACTCTCATAAATTATGAATTGAGAAATGTTGGTTACCTCATCAGCCATTAGGCAAGGCTCAATGTTGGAGCAATCTGGATAGATCTCCTCAGCAACCCCACATAATTCCCTTTTCTTTTGACCAAAGTCAACTAGTTCATGAGTGATGCCACATAATTCTGGAGAAGGTATAGTTTGGAGTCATCTGAGTCTTCTTCCTCAGATTCTGACTAAATATCGAGAGCATCCAGTTAAATTTGAATCTTTTTCCTTTCTTCAGTGAGCAAAGCTCTCTGACCTCTCTTGAAGTTTCTTTTAGCTTTCTTGTCACCAGTCTTTAGCTTATTGAAAACAGGACAGTCTCTTTTAAAATGACCAGGTTTCTGACAATAGAAACAGATATCGTTTTTGATTTCTGCTTCCTCAGTACTAGATGCTTGCTGAGCCTGTTTGTTCAGCGAGCTTGACAGCTGCATATTCTTGTACTGGTGATAGTTTGAGCCTAGATGCTTTTTCAGCTTCTCTTTGGCTTTTCTTCTCTCAATCTCTCGACTGACATATTTTCTCATTTGCTTTACAGCAAGAGCATCTTCCTCAGTCATTTCCTTGGTATCCTTCTTTTCAGAAGTACCTTGTGTTACTAAAGCAACATTGTGAACTTTCTCAACAATTGTTTGTTCTCTCTGAGTAGTTTCGTAGTTGACAGTAGCTAAGTGGGAAAAGAGTTCTACTGCAATGATATTTGGCATTCCTTGGTTGAAATAAAAATACTGAGTGTGTTTTCCAGTTTTGATTCAAGCTTCTCACGATAGTCTTAAACTTTTTCAGAGTTAGAGTATCTCTCACTTTCACCAAGTGCAGCCATTTCACTCATCAATGTTGTAAATCGGAAATCTAGTTCTTCAAGAGTCTCAGTGGGACCTTGTTTAAAATTTTGGAATTTAAGCTTCAAAACTTCGAACTTATTTTCCTTTGTTTTCTCAGTGCCGGCACAGATTTCTTCAATCAGTTGCCATGCCACTTTTGCCGTTTTTGCACCCCACAGTTTACACTGTATGTGCTCTGGAGTGGAACGTATGATGATATTGTGAGCCTGACCATCTAGTCGATTTCTCTTGGCATCTTCCGTTGTCCAGAGCTCTCTGGGCTTTGGCTCATAAATAATTTGACCAGTAGGTCTTCCACTGGTTGAAGCACCTGTTTGTGAGGAACCACCACTTCTTCATCAGTGGGAACTCTGTCTCTACCATTAGAAACCTCCATGACCTGCTTGAGTTGTTGAATGACTATGGGGCCATTCTTTATTACTTCGATCATTTCACCACTGATGGCTTCTAGGTGGAGCATCATGTTGTTCTTCCATTTCTCATAATTCTTTGGCTTAAGAATTGGAGCGTCACTTAAAGACATCCTACAGCAAACACACTAAACAGACAAATCAAGTGTAGGTGAAAAACAGTTAGTGGGCACTTATATGGGATCTAGGTTCAGTGCAGAAGGCTTGGGAACCTCTTGCTCTGATACCACTTGTTGTTCCAGATAACGGCAAAGGGAAAAGACTTGGGGGGGGGGGGGGGGGAATATTCTTTTACAACTTTTGTCGATAAATACAATTTCTCAGATATCTGTGAAGACATCTGATACTTAATTTCAGAGAGCGGAAGACTTTTCTGTGATAAGTGCACGTGCTCAGCAAGAAATGTGAAAATACTCAGCAAGGTAAATAAAGCAAGTAATAAATTGCAGAAAGTAAATAACACTGATCTTTATAGTGGTATCTGAAGGTGGCGTAATCCTTCAACTAATCCACTTCGGCCTTTCTCAGACCTATAATCCACTAAGACAGATAATTGAGTTCACCTTACAAATATCTTCTCTCGATTCCTAAATACACTAGGTTCCCAACCAAGTGTTCCCCCTGAGTTATTCCCCGGCTTTCTCAGCCAAGTCCTTCCTATACTCAGAAACCTTTGAGCTATTCCTTAGTTTCCCAAACTAAGTACTTCCTATGCTCAGTAACCTTGGAGTTATTCCTTAGTTTCCCAAACTAAGTACTTCTTGTACTCCACGCCGTTTAAGGTGTTGGTTAAGGTAGTTTGTCAGGTGTGTAGTCTTTATAACTTTCTCAGTTATGTAAGAATACTTGATAGAACAAGAATCACTTAACACACTTCGCAATGTGTGGTGATATGTTCTTTACTGACCTAAGTCTATGTTAAATGTTCTAGAGAATGAAACTTAGATACTTGATCTTTTGATTCAACTCTTTCACAGATAGCAATGCTTGTTAAGGATCAGGACACTTAGAACTTTCGTGCTACTTAGAATTCAAGAGCTTAGTCGCAACTGTAAGCTAAAGAGTAAGTAGGTTGAAGGCTTGTATGCTTGAATGAGTTCGTCGATGTAAGTTCTTGGCGTGTTCAGTGTGTAAGTTCAAGGTGTGTATTTCAAGCATTCTAAGTGTTGATATTTATAATTGAAAATCATGCCGTTTGAATAGTATCCATTAGGCTTAATGAAATTCAAACTATTGATATATCTATAAATAGTACTGCAGAAGACGTTGTCTCTTTTCAGAGATTTCCTCTTTAGTTCAGATGTCTCTGTCTGCGCATTTATTGCATTGTACTATTTTTGTCCTGTAGTGCCAACGGAACTATGCACGCTTTCTGGAGCGTTGCATGTCCCTTTCCAGAAACCTTCACATCTCCAGATACCTGTTGAAACAATGTTTCCCAGTAACATAGTTTTATCCAAGATATCTGAGTGTAGATATCTGTGTGCACTTTTCCTTGTTCAGAAACCTTGTGTTCTCAGATATCTTTTTGCAAAACTTGTTTATTGAGAAACACTTGTTTATCAAAGATATCTGGACATAGGTAACTGATAACCTTCATCTTCAGCAATCTTGTGCAGTCTTCAAAACTTCAAAATATGTTGAACTCTCCTGCTAGATTCCTTCTTCTTGGTCTTTTTCAAAGATATAAAAAATTACATTCAGAGACCTAACATCCTATACAAGATTTGTTAGACTAACATACTTAGTGATTTTCCTCATTAACAGTGTTCAAGTGAACCAAGTTTACTAACCACCTTTCTGTGCTAAGATAAGTCATTAGGTTGCTGATCAAAATCTAAACAAATATTCCTAACATGAGCACCTGATGCTGACTGAGATCTTCTCTCAGTAGCCTTACTAGTCTCTGGGTCATTTTTCTTTCCAGAAAACGTTGATGAGTCGATATTTTAACGACTCATTTAGTGCCTTTTTCCGTATTTTGTTGGGTCTTTTAGCCTTTATTTAGTATTTTTTGTTCCGTGTCATGTTTGGGTTTTTTGTGTGTTTTTGTGCATTTTTAGGTGTCTTAGCGTCATTGGCAAGGAAATGGAGGACCAAAGTGCAAAGAAGACCTCAAAACCTTCTAGAAGCACCACTAGGCCATGTTAGTGGGTCACTACTGCAAGAGAGGTGACATGCAGATTGGAAAAGGGAGAGAAAAGTGGAGAAAATGGAAAAAATGGAGGAGTTCCCGGACACAAGGCTCACCACGGTGAGCCCCACATCCATACGGGCTCACCACGGTATAACAAAGCAGAAAATAAGGCAGAAAGTCCAGACCGCGGTGAGGAGTCCTCAAAAGTACCTCACCGCGGTGAGCTCAATTTGACAGAATCAACCCACATTTTTTCTGGCAGTTTTTCGCATGATTTCTAGTTTCTTTTTCCTTGGTCTATAAATAAGACCCTTGTATCAGTCATTAGGAGATATCTTCATTACTTCTACTTTCATATCTTCAATTCCAAGCATTGTAAACACTTAGAGATTTCAATCTCTCTTTTAATTCGAAGAAGCATTATTGATCTTTCTGACGATCGCAGAGACCAATAGGCGCCCAGGTATTCAATAGTACGAGTTAGGCGGTTGCTGTTAATAACTTGTATCGTGACATATTGCTATCTGATCGTTGAACGCATGCTTGATCGTTGTGAACTTGCATCAGTCTTTACCTCTAATTAGTATATATCCGGATGAGGGCATAGCTAGTGACAAGCTTTTTGCCGTAACTCATACGTTCTTATAATCTGTATCTGGTTCGATTTTGCAATAGCAAAGTGTTGCATTCGCGGGCAGTGTACCATTAGCTATATCGTGTTAGCACTTTTGAAAGATCTGCTTGCTTCATTTTATTTGTAGATATTGCATGATCTAGGTATTACCTTGTCTTGTAATTGTAATTTTTTTTTTGTAGGGTTTTGAAGTATCAACCTTACCCACACCATCTGTTTACAACTCACACCTTGAGTCTACACCTCAGAACTAGCTTAATCAACTCCTCGAGAGAACGACCCTGTGGTTTAAACATTGTTGTACTACGACAACCGCTTTACTACTTGTGTTATTTTACAAGTATTAATTTTGAGCGCATCAAAATTTGGCGCCGCTGCCGGGAAATTGATTCATACGTTCTTCAATAAGTAGGATCAGTGTGTAGTTGCGTATTTTTATTTTTATCTTATTTAAAAAAACCAATTAAAAAATTCAAAAAATACAAAAAAAAAAATACTCTTGTGGATTATCTTTTTTGGTACTAACAGAAACTAACAATTCATTTAGTTCTGTTGGTATAGAGAAATTTTTCTGCAAGTGTATGGCAAGGGTATGGCTACGTACGGAGAGTATTTCATACCTCAGCCGGTGGTAAGAAAACAACCAATATTCCTTGAGCCTGAGGTTAGGGAATACGATCTAGATGATGATTGAGGGTGTTCACTTCCATACTTCTGGGAAAGGCCGATGGAAGATGCTTTCGGATTTATTCGTCAGTTCGAACAATTTGTGACGGAGTTACCACCCAGTGGATTGAGTGAGGACCAACTGAGGAGGAGGTTATTTCCTTTTGCCATTAGATCCCAAGCCAGAGAATGGCTGCATGCGCTAGGGCCAGAGTCATTGAGGACATGGGAGGAAGTGCTTAGAGTATTCTATGGCAAATACTCCCCGTACCCTTTGACGAAGAGCTTGGAGGATCGCGTAACGAATTTCGAACAAAAGGAAGAAGAGAAGTTCGATGAAGGAAGCGTGAATACTCCGGATTTAGAAATCACTCACATCCCACTGGTGTCTTTAGAGAGCGTTTCCACGCCACCAGAGACCACAGAGAGCCAGGTGCCCCATCACCCCGACATCGTACATATGTCATTACCCAAGGGGAGTTTTGTTGATCCTTTTTGTCCTTTTTCTTTGTTTCCTGTTTATGAGTGCTATGTGCTTAAACTTGAACATATTAACTCTCGACATACTCGTTTGCAGGATTACATGAGTGTTGTGGGATCAACACACAATGGAGCAGAAGATATTCACTGAAGCTCCAAGTAGGCTCGACGCCTGCTCAAAATTCGTTCCCGTATGAGAACGGATAACGGTAATGTACAGCAGTCGAGCCAACGACTATAAGAAAAGGCGCTTCCTGTTAGGCAACCCGGGGGTTCAGAATGAAGAACGGAAGAGTCTATGCTAACGACTATAACCAAAGCATGACTTATTGCTTTTCATATAGATATAGGTGCATATTGCATTTAGGATAGATTTTATTTATTAATTTTTTATTATAAAAAAATTACGGGAGAACAGATCTCACCGCGGTGAGCCAGGGAAAAAGGCGGCTCACCGTGGTCTGCAGAAGGCAGAAAGTTTGCCTCTCTGCTGGACCGTGGTGAGGGGCACCGTAGCCCCTGCCTCACCACGGTGAGGCCTAACGATTAAAGAGAAGGATGGCTTCTCCCTCCTTCACTTTTTTCACTCCCCTTACCCGTTTTTCCCCCAATTTTTGAGATTTTTACCAATTATCCAACATTTAACTTGGGTGATAGACCGTTGCGAAGGTAGTGAGTTCCTCTACTACTTGGAGACTTCAATTCATGTTTATATCCATTAATTCTTCTGGGATCGAGGTAATTCTTTCTACTATCTTTACTTTGCAAACTTGGATTTCTATGCTTGATTGATTGATATTGAGTATATGGCTGCTTTTGAGGTATGAAATTGTCTAGATAAGTCATAATCCAAGTTAGCTTAGTTAGATTCATGATGTTTTTGGTGGAGGTGTATTATTGTGTTAGCTTGTTCATCTTAGAATCTGTATTTGTGCTGCATATTTGATGATAGGATTGAGCTTGCTACTGTTTCAATTGGGAAAATCCCTTGTAGTAATAAATGTTTGCACTATGGTAAGCACGATTATGTTGTAGGATAAGGCATTGTTGTTACTACTTGCGAGAATTGGTTTGGGGAAGACATTGTTGTGGCCACATTTGAATGCACTATGGTTTGCATGTAACTATGAGTTAGGATTAGGCATTCGTGTAGCTACATTTTGATATGGGTATAGCGCTGACATTTTTTATCCAGGTACCTTGGCACCCAAAACAAAGAGTGTGTCCAAAAAGCAGAAGGGAGCCCCAGTTCGAACACATTAAGGGGAGGCAAAGTGTGATAGCCTCCGATTTGTGCTACCAAGGACTTGCCGCAGACCTCAGAGGCATACATGGAGTATCGCAGTGGTTTGGTATGCACTTGGATCAATGGGACTCGTGCTACTCGAGCCTCACACAGCACATGTCTGAAGCAGACACACGGGCAACTGAGCGCCTAGCGCATATGGAGCCAATGCGCAAAGCTCAGACAGATGACTGGCAGCAACAAAGAGGAGGCTCATCATCCGGACCCCATGGTCCACCTTCCTCTTAGTGATCATGTCGACCGAGGCATACTACGGATGGTAACTCTGAACTTTCTCCTTTTTATTTATTCCTTATGCTAGGTTCTAGCTATCGAATAGGTTTTTGGGAGGGAAGTTGTCTCATATGCTTACATGCCTCGGATTATTGATGCCTTGTAAATATGTATATATGTGTTTTTCTTTTCCTGCGATTATGTGGGGTGGTATGTTAGCCACTTTTATGTGATTGCAGTTGAGTCGAGTCTTTTGGCCTATTTCAAAATTCTTTATGTCGAGTCTTGAGTTCTTTTGACAAGTCTGGTTATCTATTGCCTAAGTTAAGCCTTTTTTACTGATGTGATCTTAGATGGCCTCTGACTGAGTGCTAAGAAATTTTTGAAAATGACTCTAGTTAGTTTCACTTGTAAATAAAAAGTCTTCCTGTTTTAGTAGTCAAAAAGCCGGTGAGAAGCCTTAAAGCCAATGAAAAAATCTTGTACCGGCAAATATGTGATTCTAGTAGGATGAGCAGGGTTTTTTAACTTGCACCACTTCATATACATGTGCACTCTTTTTTTAAAACGAGTATGACGAACGGAATTTTCGACTTGGTGTCTCGATTCTCGAACCTGTTCCAAGGAACATGTTTAGGGAGGAGGACTCTTGTCAACTTTATACTCAGGATCACTACTTTCTATATGTGAGCTATGGTCGATTTTGAAATTGTTTTGTATTGCTATGTTGCCGTTCTAAAAAAAGAAAAGAAATAGAAAAAATCTCGAAGTGTTTTTCCAGGATCATTTATGATCGTCTAAGATCTTGTTGGGCATTTCTAAATACTACCTATAAACCAACGCGGGGCTGATTGTGCGTATGCTGTGAGGGTTGATGGTTTTGTTTCTAAAATGCATGCCAAATACTACCTATAAACCAACGCGTGGGCGGTGCTCATATGTTGTGAGGGTTGATGGGGGTGTATACCAAACCGACACGTACAAAAGTACGGATCTTAGGCAACCTATTGGGATACACTTGCAACATTGAGATAGAAAAAATATATGATGAAAAAAAAATAGAAAATCTGTGCAAAAAGAGCAAAGCACATCAAAAAAAAGAAAAGGAAATAAACGTGCAAAAAGAGCAAAGCACGAGAACGGCAGCTCATTTTATTCCCTTGTATTTGATTTCGACCCCTTTCCTAAAAAGTCCTTTCTGACTCGTTTGATTTGAGTGGAAAAGCATGTAATATTAGTGGCAGCTTGTGACGTTTGTTGTCACCATCTTAAGTTAAGTCTTGAGCGAATACCCTTATTTACTGGACACTTCCAGATGAGAGACTTGAGAGTTGCACTATTATCTTCCTTTGTGAGGGACTACTAGGATAGGATTAAGTTTTATTTATTTGTGAAACGGAAGATTGTGATCTTTGCAAAGCTACTTGTCAAAGTTAGAGGGGATAGAAGTTTACATCAGTATCAGGGCTTATCTCTGGCAATACTTGTCCCGATAGCTTGTCGATTGAACTCTTCTGTTTGTTTTGTCGTGTCTATGTGTTTTTTCTTTTTCTAAGTTTTAGAGTTGTTTGCTCGAGGACGAGCAAAGGTTCGGTTTGGGGAGTTTGATGAGTCGATATTTTAACGACTCATTTAGTGCCTTTTTCCGTATTTTGTTACGTCTTTTAGCCTTTATTTAGTGTTTTTTGTTCCATGTCACGTTTGGATTTTTTGTGTGTTTTTGTGCATTTTTAGGTGTCTTAGCGTCATTGGCAAGGAAATGGAGGACCAAAGTCCAAAGAAGAGCTCAAAACCTTCTAGAAGCACCACTAGGCCATGTTAGTGAGTCACTACTCCAAGAGAGGTGACATGGAGGTTGGAAAAGGGAGAGAAAAGTGGAGAAAATGGAGGAGTTCCCGGACACAAGGCTCACTGCGGTGAGCCCCACATCCAAACGGGCTCACCGAAGTACAACAAAGAATAAAAGAAGGCAGAAAGTCCAGATCGCGGTGAGGAGGAGTCCTCAAAAGTACCTCACCGCGGTGAGCTCAGTTTGACAGAATCAACCCACATTTTTTCTACCAGGTTTTCCCATGATTTCTAGTTTCTTCTTCCTTGGTCTATAAATAAGACCCTTGTATCAGTCATTAGGAGATATCTCATTACTTCTTCTTTCATATTTTCAATTCCAAGCATTATAAACACTTAGAGATTTCAATCCCTCTTTTAATTCGAATTAGCATTATTGATCTTTCTGACGATCGTATAGACCAATAGGCGCCCAGGTATATATTCAATAGTACGAGTTAGGCGGTTGCTGTTAATAACTTGTATCGTGACATATTGCTATCTGATCGTTGAACACATGCTTGATCGTTGTGAACTTGCATCAGTCATTACCTCTAATTAGTATATATCCGGATGAGGGCATAGCCAGTGACAAGCTTTTTGCCGTAACTCATACGTACTTATAATCTATATCTGGTTCGATTTTGCAATAGCAAAGTGTTGCATTTGCTGGTAGTGTACGATTAACTATATCGCGTCAGCACTTTTGAAAGATCCGCTTGCTTCGTTTTATTTGTAGAGATTGCATGATCTAGGTATTACCTTATCTTGTAATTGTAATTTATTGTAGGGTTTTGAAGTATCAACCTTACCCACACTATCTGTTTACAACTCACACCTTGAGCCTACACCTTAGAACTAGCTTAATCAATTCCTCGAGAGAACGACCCTGTGGTTTAAGAATTGTTGTACTACGACAACCGCTTTACTACTTGTGTTAGTTTACAAGTATTAATTTTGAGCGCATCAAACGTGACATTAGAGAATTCGCCAGCTCCAGTAATCTTCCCTTTTTAAGAGACGTAGCACTGTGGGTGGTTACACTTTCCAGTGTGTTGTTCCTTTACAAGAACTTTCCCAACAGATTTCTTTGGGACTTGTTTTTCCCTCAAAGGTAGGGCTGTTCAAAATCCGGTCCAAACCTGAAAATGGACCGTAATCGGACCGGATGATCTGGTTCGGGCTGAACCGGATT
This sequence comes from Plantago major, assembly GCA_026545765.1. Classification (NCBI taxonomy): domain Eukaryota; kingdom Viridiplantae; phylum Streptophyta; class Magnoliopsida; order Lamiales; family Plantaginaceae; genus Plantago; species Plantago major. The sequence goes on from CM048841.1 coordinate 28,914,349, forward strand.
ACTGTCGGTTCGGTCTCCGGGCTGGACAATTTGCCGATTCTGTTTGAATCCGGTCAGAAACCGACAAAATCCGGTTAAAGACCAGAAAGACCGGAAAATAGCTATTTATTAGTTATTCACCTATATTATAGTGTAATTTGTAAATGGTAAGCATCTCAATATTAATCAGTATTTTGGAAATCTTTATTCTTAGAACTTGTAATTCAAATATTTTTGTTGTCATGACATTTAGAATTTGGTTGCATTAATTTTAGAATTTTACACGAATCTTGTTGTGTTCTGCAATATTAATACAGTGAACTACTTCACCTCAATTGCCATGTGAATAATAGTATCAATAATGATAATCTACGTTTGTATCAAGTATCAACATAGTGGCTGGGATTCTCTCTATTAGATTGATGTACTGATAGTAATGTATATGTAGTAAAGTAGTAATTAGTAAGGACTAAGGAAAGAGAGAAGCAAACCAAAAATTGTTATTGGTACTCCAAAGTTGAAAAATTAATAGTAATTAGTAGTAATTTGTTAGTTGACTTATCTAATTAATTCACAGATTATGGAAAAGACAAGGAATTAAAAAAAACACAAATACGGGCCATACAGTTCACAATCGGATCCGGACCGACTGATCCGGTTCGGTTCGGTCTGAACCGGATTATTGTCGGTTCGGGATCCAGGCTGCACAATTCACCGATTCCGGGCCGGTTCGGTTCCGGATCTAGACCGGTGAACAGCCCTACTCAAAGGTTTGGTTGCAACTGCCTTTCCTTTGTCAGCAACCTTAGCTTTCTGACCAATGCTATAGGTTGTTTGGGAACCACCTTGCTGACTACTAACAAATGTTTTCCTCCCATCATTCTTGTTCAGAACGACAAAGTTATTTGTCTGAGTGTCCAGCCCAAGTCCTCCCTTTTCTGAGGTATCTCTTAAATAAGAATGTACTTCAGTGAGAGTGTCACAAGCTTTGGCATAAGATTGGAAGGATAATTCTTTCGTTTTGAGTTCTTCATTATCAGAAAGAAGACCTGCACAGTTCTTTTGAAGTATGTCTATTGCCTCTTCGTGTAACTTTCCTGTCTCAGCTATCTCTGCCTTTAGAAATGCATTCTTAACATCCTTTGTCTCAGATAGCTTCTGCAGTTGTGAGCACTCCTTTTCAAGATATTTCTTTTCAACTTCAAGAATTTTGGTTCTTGATTGGACAACCATAAATTCTCTTTCATAAAGATCAAGTTCCTTTCTGAGGTGTTCTAGATCTTTGATTCCATCCTCATCACTCTCATAATTTATAAATTGAGAAATAGTGGTTGTTGGTCCAGATAACGGCAAAGTAAAAGACTAGAGGGGGGGGGGGTGAATAGTCTTTTAAAACTTTTGTCGATAAACACAGTTTCTCAGAAACCTGGGGGGGTTTCTGATACTTAGATTCAGAACGCGGAAGACTTTAAGATAGGTAAGTGCAGAAACAATAAGTATGTGTGTGTGTGCTTTGCTGAAATGTAAATACAAAAAGGTAAATAACATAACAAGTATAGTGGTATCTGGAGGTGGCGTAATCCTCCAACTAATCCACTTCGGTCTTTCTGAGACCTAGAATTCACTAGAACAGATAATTGAGTTCACCTTACAAAAATCCTATTCTAAGATTCTTAAACAATTGGTTCCCAACCAAATGTTCCCCCTGAGTTATTCCCCAGCTCCTAGAGCTAAGTACTTCCTCTACTCAGATAACCTTGGAGTTATTCCTTGATTTCCCAAATCAAGTACTTCCTCTACTCCACGCCTTGATGGTGTTGGTTATAAGGTTTGTCAGAGAGGCTTCTTGTATAACTTTTCAGTTATGTTTCCAGAGAGCCTAATAGAACAAGACTACTTGATACACTTGTTCAGTGTATGGCAATCTGCTCTTTACTGACCCAAGTAATTGATGTCCGTTCTGGAGAATGAGCTTCAGAAAGGTTATCTGAAAGTTCAACTCTTTCACGAATAACAATCTCTTGTTAAGGTTCAGGACAACTTAGAACTACTAGTGATTCTTCAAGCAACAGAAAGCTTTCAGAAAGGGTAGTAGAGTGCTTGAGAGAATACTTTGCTAGATTGTAAGTTTGCAAGTTAGATCGTTCTTTGGTCGTATTTCTCAGCATCTAAGTGTGTGATATTTATAGATGAATTAGAGAGTCGTTGGGATGTTATCCGTTAGACACAATTCAAATTCAGTCTATACTTATCTTGAAATGAGTACTCAGAAGTCCTTGTCTCATATCTCAGAGAGGACTGTGCTTTAGCGGCTTTTCTGCCGATGCAATTAATGCACATGTACTATTTCTTGTCCTGTAGTCTTCAACGGATACATTAGCCTTTCTGATGGCTTGCATGCTCCATACTCATGATGTCATATGTTCCAGAATCATGTTTCAAAAGTAACTAAATGAACTTAAGAAAGGATTAAGGACATAGTCTTTCCGAGTGAGACTAAACCTTGGTGTCTTCATAAATCTTGTGCAATCTCCGGTCTTGTAATCTTCAGAAAAGCTCCATTTCTAGGATTGATCTTCATGGTCTTCTTGAAATACAAAATTACACTCAGAGACCTATAATCCTAATACAAGATTTACTAGACTAATCATACTCAGTGATTTCCTCTTTTACAATGTTCAAGTGAACCAAGAGTACTTTAATCACCTTTCTGGCTAAGATAAGAACATGTGATGAATGATCAAAATACTAACAGATATTCCTAACCTTTCTGGCTAAACTCAATCCGCTTTCTTTAGGATACCACAAACCTACATCTACTGTACCTTTCACATACCTTAATATTTTCATAGCAATGTTGTAGTGTGATTGCATTGGATTTTGTTTGAAATCTAGCACACACACCAACTGCATATTGAATATCGTGTCTTATAAGAAGGTAAAGTAGTGAACCTATCAATTTCCTATACTTGTGTTCATCAACACTCTTATCTGATTCAGTATAGGTCATCTTGGTTCCTATGCTCATAGGTATCTTAGCATTCTTTTCAGAAGGCTTAAGATTGAACTTTGTGAGCATGTCTCTTGCATACTTTGTCTGACTAATGAATATTCCATCATTGAGTTGCTTGACTTGCAATCCTAGGAAATAGTTAAATTCTCCCATCATGCTCATCTCGAACTTACTTTTCGTGAGATTTGCAAAGTCATCACAAAGTTGCTTGTCCTTAGATCCAAATATGATGTCATCAACATATACTTGAACTAAGAGTAGTTTCCCATCATGATTTAAGGTAAATAAAGTTTTATCAACTTCACCTTTCTTGAAACCACTTTCCAGAAGGTATTTGGCCAAAGTGTCATACCATGCTCTTGGAGCCTGTTTCAGTCCATATAGAGCTTTCTGTAGCTTGTAGACCATTCTACTTTCTGAGGAAACTTCAAAACCAGGTGGTTGTTCAACATAGACTTCCTCAGCAAGTTCACCATTCAAGAATGCACTTTTGACATCCATCCGATAAACTTTAAAGTCTTTATGAGCTGCAAAGGCCAGAAAGAGTCTTATTGCATCCAATCTGGCAACCGGTGCATATGACTCATCAAAATCTAAACCTTCAGTCTGGGTGAATCCCTTGGCAACCAACCAACCTTGCTTTGTTTCTGGTTATTTCACCAGATTCATTCATCTTGTTTCTGAAAACCCACTTAGTTCCAATCACAGATATTCCTTCTACAAATGGAACTAGTTTCCAGACTTTGTTTCTTTCAAACTGATCCAACTCTTCTTGCATTGCTGAGATCCAGTCTTGGTCTCTTAATGCTTCTTCTATAGTTTTTGGTTCAATGTTTGAGATAAAACATCCAAAGAGAGAATTAACATTTTCAGCTATTGCTCTCCTAGTCCTAACACCTTGATTGATTGGTCCAATCACGTCTTTTGCAGGATGATCCTTGATCCATCTCATCATGGGTTTAGGGCTAGTAGGGTCAACATCTATGTGATCTGAATGTGAATCACTATGATTATGACTTGATACTTCTTCAGTATCTGTGACATTTTGCACCTCAGAAGGGCGGTGAATGTCTGACACTTGCTCAGTGTGAGAGCTTTCTGGGACATGTCTATCAGAGAGGTCATTTCCAGAGTTAGCTCTCTGATGAACATCTTCAGTTTCCATTTCTGGAATTCTCATAGGAAATTCTTCAACATGTCTGAAAATCATCTGGTTGTTACTAGGCATTTCATGCTTTTCTTCGTCAGAGTCATCCTCTCTTTCCACAATGATGTTTTTCCTTTCTGAGGGTTCTTCTTCAGAATCCTTTACCATTAGTTCCTTGAACCTTTCTGAGAGTTCATCATCAAGGGGTGATTTCTTGCTTTCTTCATAGAATACAACATGAACTGATTCTTCAATCTTCTTTGTTCTTTTGTTGTAAACTCTGTAAGCTTTGCTATTCATAGAATAACCAAGAAACGCTCCTTCATCTGCCTTTGGTTGAAATGTTCTTAGATACTCTTTTCCATTGTTAAGAACAAAACATCTACAACCAAACACTTTCAGATGTTTAATATTAGGGGGTGTACCAACCAAGAGCTCATAAGGGGTCTTGTCATGGTGTTTGTTTATCAAACATCTGTTCTGAGTGTAGCATCTTTGTGTTTACTGACTTCAACCCAATAAACTTCACTTATTTCAAATGTCACCAAGATTGTCCTTCTTTGCTTCTTTAAGGGTTCTATTTTTCCTTTCTGCAACACCATTTTTGTTGTGGTGTTCTTACAGAGGAAAGTTGGTGTTGTATACCTTTGTTGGTACAAAACTCCTTTATGTACTGGTTGACAAACTCAGTACCATGGTCTGTTCTGATTGCAGATACTTTGTCATTTTTCATGACTTCAAGCTTATTCAGCAAGTTTGGTATCTCCACCCTAGCATCAGATTTGTGCTTTAGAAAGACAACCCAAGTGAATCTTGAGAAGTCATCTACAACAACCAAACCATACTTCTTTCCTGCATAACTAGTTACAGATGATTCAAAAAGATCCATGTGTAATAGTTGCAGTGGTCTAACACTAGAGTGTCTGGTTTTGGACTTGAAAGAGATTTTGGATTGTTTCCTCATCTGACAGGCAGAACAGATATCATCCTTTCTGAAAGATGTTTTAGGAAGGCCAACCACTAACTCTTTCTTGGCAAGTGTGTTCAGAGTTTTGAAGTTCAAGTGACTCATTCTTTTGTGCCATAACCAGTGCTCTTCTGTGTGACCAGATTGACTCACCATGAGACATTCTTCAGTTGTGGCAGATGCCCAATCGGCAACATAAAGACTACCTTTCCACGAGCAACCAAGATGCGCTTTGACTCATTGTCAATAAGTTTGCAATACTTTGCTTTGAATTTCACAAGAAATCCTTATGCAAACCTGGCTCATGCTAAATAGATTGTATTTCAAACCCTTAACATGTAATACGTCAAGAATTGTTAAAGATCCCAATTTAGCGTTGCCAAATCGAGAGAGGATTTAATTCTCCTCCAGCAAATCTGATGTCTGGTCCAGTGTTGCAAGCTTTGTAGTTGACCAGATTTGCTTTGTCTCCTGTCATGTGCTTTCCGCATCCACTATCAAATAGCCATTGAGCCTTAGTCCAAGAGGCGTTCTGCACAAAACAGGAAACAGGAGTTAGGTTCTTGCCTCAGAGATAGAACCACTTAGACTAAACATTCTTCCAGTAGGAATCCATATTTTAGTGAATTTCTTGGGACTTTGTTTTTGTCTAACTTTATCAGAAGGAGAAGCAATAGAATCAGTAATTTTGATCTCAATTTTCCTTCTTGTGGTGTTTCTAGGTGTTCCTTTTGGTGCTTTCTGGACCCTGGGTTTCTGGGGTTGCTTTTCAGCAAACTTAGCCTTTCTGGCCAGGTTCCTTCTAGCTTTGGCATTCAGTTTTTCAGTGGTTTGAGATTTCTTCCACTTTTGTTTATTGCTACGTGCAATATCAGCCTTGCGCCATTGTTGTTGTCCTTCCTTATATTGTTGCAGAAAAACTTTTCCAATAGCACGATAGCCAATGCCATTTCGAACACCTTTGGCTTTCTGAATACGTTCTTCAGAAGCCTTACTAGTTTCTGCACCGTCTTTATTTTCATAAAATGGTACAGTAGAGAATTTCCCTATTCCAGCAATTCTTCCTTTCCTAGTAATATAGCAATGTGGATGGTTACATGTCTGAGGGTTGTATTTCTTTTCAGAAACCTCATCCACAAGTTTCTTGTGAACTTGTTGTTCTTTCAAAGGTTGGGTTGCTACACCTTTTCCTTTGTCAACTACCCTAGCTTTCTGACCAATGCTATAGGTGGTTGAAGAACTATTCTGTTGACTTTTTACAAAGATCAACCTTTCATCACTCTTCAGAGGAGATGAATTACTCGATTGTTCCTCGAGTCCAAGTCCACTTTTCTCAGAGGGATCTCTCAGATAGGATTGAACCTCAGTGAGAGTGTCACTAGCCTTTGCATAAGATTGGAAGGATAGCTCTTTCTTTCGGAGTTCCTTATTCTCAGAAAGCAGCTTCATCATTTTCTTATTAAGTTCATCCAAGGCTAGTTTGTGAAAATTTTCATTTTCAGATATCTGACTTTTCAGAAGGGCTATTTCAGCGCTCTTGTTCTCAGATACCCTGGTTAACTCAGAAACCTCTTTTTCAAGAATTTCTTTGCTTTCCTCTAGAATTCTGGTTTTGGATTGTGCTTCCAGAAATTCTTTCTCATAACGATCCAATTCACTCCTGATTAACTCCAGATCCTCAATTCCATCATCACTCTCATTGTACAGAAATTGTGAAATGTTAGTTACCTCATCAGCCATAAGACACATTTCAATGTTGGAGATGTCTGGACCAGCAATCTCAGCAACTCCACACATTTCTTTCTTCTTTAGGCCGAAGTCAATTACATCATGGGTGATTCCACACAATTCTGGTGATGGTAGGTTTGAGTCATCTGAATCTCCATCTTCAGAATCTGTCTCAAAGTCTAGAGCAACAAGTTGAATTTGAATCTTCTTCCTTTCTTCAGTCAGTAAGGCCCTTTGATTTCTCTTGAAATTTCTTCTGTCCTTCTTGTCACCTGTCTTGAGCTTGTTTAAAGCAGGGCAATCTCTCTTGAAGTGACCAGGCTTTTGACAATAGAAGCAGATATCATTTCCTATCTCTGCTGATTCAGTACTAACACCTTTCTGAATGGGGTTCTTTAGAGAGTTGTTTAGTTGAATGTTCTTGTACTGATGATAGTTTGGGCCAAGATGCTTTTTCAGCTTTTCTTTAGCTTTTCTTCTCTCAATCTCTTGACTCACAAATTTATTCATGTGTCTTACTGCAAGAGCATTTTCTTTAGATGCGTCTTTGGTATCTTTCTTTTCAGAAGTACCTTGAGAGACTAGAGCAACACTTTGCAACTTCTCAGCTGTTTGTTCTCTCTGAGTTGTTTCATAATCTACAGTAGCAAGATGAGAGAAGAGCTCTACTAGAGTAATATTTGGCATTCCTTGGTTGAAATAAAAGAATTTAGTGTGCTCCCAGTTGTGATTGAGACTTCTGACAATAGTCTTAATCTTTTCTGGCTGGGAGTATCTGTTGCTTTCACCAAGTGCAGCCATATCACTAATAAGAGTAGTAAACCTGAAATCAAGTTCTTCCAGAGTTTCAGTGGGACCTTGCTTGAAGTTTTGGAACTTCAATTTAAGAACTTCGAACTTGTTTTCTTTGGTTTCTCGATTACAGATTTCTTCAATCAATTGCCAGGCAACTTTCGCCGTTTTAGCACCCCACAGTTTACACTGTGTGTGCTCAGGTGTCGATCTGATGATGATATTACGAGCTTGACCATCCAATCTGTGTCTCTTGGCATCTTCAGATGTCCAGAGCTCTCTTAGCTTGTCTTCATTTATAATGCTTCCACGAGCTACATGACCACTATCACTAGCAGCCATGTCCTCGCTTCCATCTTCCTTGTCTGAGGCTTTTCTTCCATCAGACACCTCAGTAACTTGTTTGAGTTGTCTGATTTTGATAGGCCCTTCATTGATGACATAGATCATCTCAACACTAATGGCCTCCAGATGGAGCATCATGTTGTTCTTCCATTTTTCGTAGTTTTCTGGCATTAGAACAGGAGCATCACTCAGAGACATACCTGCACGCTTAACACACAAATTATATAGTCCTCAGAAAGGGACAAAGTTCTTCACCTATCTGGGGATCTAGGTTCAGTGCAGAAGGCTTGGGAACCTCCTGCTCTGATACCACTTGTTGGTCTAGATAACGGCAAAGTAAAAGACTAGAGGGGGGGGGGGGGGTTGAATAGTCTTCTAAAACTTTTGTCGATAAACAGCTTCTCGAAACACAGGGGTTTCGATACTTAGATTCAGAGCGGAAGACTTTAAGATAGGTAAGTGCGAAACAATAAGTATGTGTGTGTGCTTCTTTGAAATGTAAATCTGAAGGTAAATAACACAGCAAGTATAGTGGTATCTGGAGGTGGTGTAATCCTCCAACTAATCCACTTCGGTCTTTCTGAGACCTAGAATTCACTAGAACAGATAATTGAGTTCACCTTACAAAAATCCTATTCTAAGATTCTTAAACAATTGGTTCCCAACCAAATGTTCCCCCTGAGTTATTCCCCAGCTCCTACAGCTAAGTACTTCCTCTACTCAGATAACCTTGGAGTTATTCCTTGATTTCCCAAATCAAGTACTTCCTCTACTCCACGCCTTGATGGTGTTGGTTATAAGGTTTGTCAGAGAGGCTTCTTGTATAAATTTCCAGTTATGTTTCCAGAGAGCCTAATAGAACAAGACTACTTGATACACTTGTTCAGTGTATGGCAATCTGCTCTTTACTGACCCAAGTAATTGATGGCCGTTCTGGAGAATGAGCTTGAGAAAGGTTATCTGAAAGTTCAACTCTTTCACGAATAACAATCTCTTGTTAAGGTTCAGGACAACTTAGAACTACTAGTGATTCTTCAAGCAACAAAAAGCTTTCAGAAAGGCTAGTAGAGTGCTTGAGAGAATACTTTGCTAGATTGTAAGTTTGCAAGTTAGATCGTTCTTCGGTCGTATTTCTCAGCATCTAAGTGTGTGATATTTATAGATGAATTAGAGAGTCGTTGGGATGTTATCCGTTAGACACAATTCAAATTCAGTCTATACTTATCTTGAAATGAGTACTCAGAAGTCCTTGTCTCATATCTCAGAGAGGACTGTGCTTTAGCGGCTTTTCTGCCGATGCAATTAATGCACATGTACTATTTCTTGTCCTGTAGTCTTCAACGGATACATTAGCCTTTCTGATGGCTTGCATGCTCCATACTCATGATGTCATATGTTCCAGAATCATGTTTCAAAAGTAACTAAATGAACTTAAGAAAGGATTAAGGACATAGTCTTTCCGAGTGAGACTAAACCTTGGTGTCTTCATAAATCTTGTGCAATCTCCGGTCTTGTAATCTTCAGAAAAGCTCCATTGCTAGGATTGATCTTCATGGTCTTCTTGAAATACAAAATTACACTCAGAGACCTATAATCCTAATACAAGATTTACTAGACTAATCATACTCAGTGATTTCCTCTTTTACAATGTTCAAGTGAACCAAGAGTACTTTAATCACCTTTCTGGCTAAGATAAGAACATGTGATGAATGATCAAAATACTAACAGATATTCCTAACAGTGGTTACCTCATCAGCCATTAGGCATGGCTCGATGTTAGACCAATCTAGATAGATTTCCTCAGTAACCCCGCACGTTTCTTTCTTCTTTTGACCAAAGTCAACTAATTCATGAGTGATGCCACACAACTCTGGTGATGGAAGTTTAGAATCATCTGAGTCTTCATCCTCAGACTCAGAGTCAAGATCAAGAGCATCCAGTTGGATTTGAATCTTCTTCCTTTCTTCAGTGAGCATAGCTCTCTGAGCTCTCTTGAAGTTTCTCCTATCTTTCTTGTCACCTATCTTTAGCTTGTTATAAGTAGGGCAGTCTCTTTTAAAGTGACCAGGTTTCTAACAATAGAAACATATATCGTTTCCGATTTCTGCTCCCTCAGTACTTGATGCTTGCTGAGCAAGCTTGTTCAGCGAGCTAGTAAATTGTATACTTTTGTACTGGTGATAGTTGGGACCTAGATGCTTTTTGAGATTCTCTTTGGTCCTTCTTCATTCAATCTCCTGACTGACGTATTTTCTCATATGCTTTACAGCAAGAGCATTTTCCTCAGTCACCTCTTTGGTATCCTTCTTTTCAGAAGTACCTTGAGTCACTAGAGCAACATTCTGCGATGTTTTAGCAACCATATGTCCTCTTTGCTTTGTCTCATAATTGACAGTTGCCAAGTGTGATAAAAGCTCTACTGGAGTGATGTTAGGCATCCCTTGGTTGAAATAGAAATACTGAGTGTGTTTCCAGTTTTGATTTAAACTTCTCACGATAGTCTTAACCTTTTCAGAGTTAGAATATCTCTCACTTTCACCAAGTGCAGCCATTTCACTCATCAGTGTAGTAAACCCGAAGTTAGGTTCTTTAAGAGTCTCAGTAGGAACTTGTTTAAAGTTTTGGAATTTGAGCTTCAAAACATCGAACTTTGTTTTCCTTGGTTTTCTTAGTGCCGGCACATATTTCTTCAATCAGTGACCAGGCTTCTTTTGCCGTTTTTGCACACCACAGTTTGCATTGTATGTGGTCTGGAGTAGAACGTATGATGATGTTTCTTGCTTGACCATCTAGCCTGTTTCTCTTGGAATCCTCAGATGTCCAGAGATGTATGGGCTTTGGTTCATGGGCAATTTCACCGGTTGGTCTTGCACTCGTGGCTGTACCATATGAAGTGGAGGAACCAGCAGCATCTGTGTCAGTGGGTTCCTTGTCTCGTCCATTAGAAATTTCAATGGCTTGCTTCTCTTGTTGAATGACAATGGGGCCATTCTTTATAACTTCGAACATTTCGTCACTGATAGCTTCCAGGTGTACCATCATGTTGTTCTTCCATTTTTCATAGTTCTCTGGCTTGAGAACGGGAGCGTCGCTTAAAGACATCCTGCAATAAATAAACATAAACAAACAAATCAAGTGCATGTGGTAAGCGGTTAGTGGGCACTTATCTAAGATCTAGGTTCAGTGCAGAAGGCTTGGGAACCTCCTGCTCTAATACCACTTGTTGGTCCAGATAACGACAAAGTAAAAGATTAGAGGGGCCCGGGGGGGGGGGGGGGAATAGTCTTTTAAAACTTTTGACGATAAAACAGTTTCTCAGATACTTGTGAAGGTATCTGATACTTAGTGTCAGAGAGCGGAAGTCTTTTCAGATAAGTGCATGTGCTTAGTTAGCTATAAAGTGTGTAAGTACTCAGCAAGTAGTAGATAATACAGAAAGTAAGTGCAGTAAGTAAATAACACAAAGCTTTATAGTGGTATCTGAAGGTGGCGTAATCCTTCAACTAATCCACTCGCCCTTTCTCAGGACTTGAATCCACTAAGATAAGATATTGAGTTCCCCTTACAAAGTCCTATCTCTTGATCCCTTTTGCACTAGATTCCCAACAAAGTGTTCCCCCAGAGTTATTCCCTGGTTTTCCCAACCAAGTAATTCCTCTACTCAGTAACCTTTGAGCTATTCCTTAGTTTCCCAAACTAAGTACTTCCTATGCTCAACGCCTGTTGGTGTTTGGTTATGGTAGTTTGTCAGGTGAGCAGGCTCTTAATAACTTCTGCAGTTATGTAGGAGTGCTCTGCAGAATCAAGATTACTTAATACACTTTTCAATGTATAGTAACTTGTTCTTTACTGACCAAAGTCTTGATTATGTTCAAGAGAATGAATTCTCAGATATTGGTTGCAACTATATCTTCTGGATTCAACTCTTTCACAGTATGCAAGGCTTGTTAAGGATCAGGACACTTAGAACTTTCGTGCTACTTAAAATTCAAAAGCTTTAGTCGCAACAGAAAGCTAGAGAGTAAGTAGGCAAAAGGCTTGTATGCTTGAGTATAATGTATGATCGAAGTAGTTCAAGATGTAAGTGTTTCCTTCAAGCATTCTAAGTGGTGATATTTATAGTTGAAAATCATGACGTTTGAATTAGTATCCATTAGGCACAATGAAATTTAAACTAACGATATCTGAAGTTAGTGCGGTAGTGAGCTTTGTCTCTTTTCAATGATTTCCTCTTTTACTCAGAGATCTCTATCTGCGTAATTAATGCACTGTACTAACTTTTATCCTGTAGTGTCAACAGAACAATGCAAGCTTTCTGAGACTTTGCAAGTCCATTATCAGTGACCTTTAGTGCATCAGAAACCTATTGAAAAATTTGTCTCTCAGACACTTAGTTTCTTCAAGGTATCTGAGTCAAGGTATCTAAGGACACATTTTTCCTTAGTCTTCAGCAATATTGTGCAGTCTTCTGATCTTCAATAAAAGAGTTCTTCTGCTGGATGCTTCCTTCTTGGTCTTCTTTAAAGATATAAAAATTACATTCAGTGACCTAACATCCTATACAAGATTTGCTAGACTAACATACTCAGTAAGTTTCCTCTTTTACAATGTTCAAGTGAACTAAGAGTACTAGTTACCTTTCTGAGCTAAGATAAGTCATTATGGTTTACTGATAAAAATCTAAACACACATTCCTAACAATAAATAAATAAGAAATTTTGAAAACGATTTTGAAAAGTTTTTTCGAAAAATAATTTTGGCACGGAGTATGAGAAAAAGACAAAAATTAAAAATGCGTAAAAGTAAACGTAACCTTGGGTTGCCTCACAAGAAGCGCTTGTTTAAGGTCTTATAGCTCGACCCCTAGTTGATGACTCAGTTGTTGGGGTGGGAACCCTGATCTTCATTTGAGCGATCTTCACTCCCTCCTAGTTCGATTTCGATGATTACCGAGTCCAGGTCGCATCCCTCCTCCGGATCTCCCATTCGGCTAAATTCACGATCGAATTCAGACCTTTCCTGTTGGTTGAATTTGATCTCGTTGAAGTCCCATCTAACCTCATATGTCTGTCTTTCATTTTGTTGAAGACGTTCCTCAATCCTTGCAAAACCTTTGTCCAACTCCTCCTAATGTAGCTCCAAACCCTATGATGGCTTCTCTTTGTCCTCTTACGGTGACTTCCATCCTCATCATTTCATTCATTAAGAAATCAACCTTCCTTTCCAGTTCCCACACCCGCTGTTGGACGGGGCAATCTGACGTTCTTCTCGGTATTGGCACTTGGGGTTCACCTGATAATTTTCTCTCGGGGCGGTTGACCTTAATGTAGTATGCCATTTCAGTCGAGGATTCCCTTGAGGGTGCTCTCCTTTTTCCCTCATCCTTTCTGCCTGGAGTTTTCACTTATGTTTTCACATACCTCCCAAATCCTCCTTGGCGGTATGTTCAGTAGGTTTCCTTGACAAGCTCCATCGATGAGTGCCTGGCTACTGGAGTCAATTCCCCTGTAAAAGTTGTTGACCTTGTCGAATGCTCCATACGAGTACGTTGGGCAGTTGTCTAAAAAATCCTTATATCTCTCCCACGCTCACTACAAGAAAATCAGGTCAAAACGACATCCGTCGCCCCATAACGACGGATCGGTAATTGGGGCGACGGAATCTATCTGTCGCCCCGTTTGGCGACGGATAATAGTTATCCGTCGCTAATAAGCGACGGATAACTATTATCCGTCGCTAAATTGGACGACGGATAATATTTATCCGTCGCCCAAGTTTGACTTTTATTAAAAAAAAAAAAGAAATAATTTTTTTTTTTTGAAAACTGGGCGACGGATAGATTATCCGTCGCCTTATAGCGACGGATACCTATCCGTCGCCAAAAATGGCGACGGATCGACTCTGGGCTGACGGATACGTGTCCGTCGGCCCAGAGTTTCCTATTTCCGGACAGAGAGGCAGCCCAAAACTCATTTTCTTCATCTTCTCCCTTCTTCTTCCTCATTCTCTTCTTCTCCTCTCTTCGGTTTCCGGTGAATTGTTCGTTATTCCGGCCAATCTTGGTGCCTAATCGAAGCTAGTGGGACAAGGAGTTTGTTTCTTCGATCAATTTCAGATTTCTACCGATTAATCAAGGTATTTTGGCTAAAACCCTAGTTTTTTAAAATTTGGGGATTTTGTTTATTTGATTAATTTGAGCAATTATATGTATATATGATAAGTATGTAGTAGTTAGTTTAGTTAATTTGATCAATTATATGTAATTTGTTCAATTTCATATATATATATATATATATATATATATATATATATATATATATATATATATATATGTATGTAATTTGATAGTTAGTTTAGTTAATGATATGAATGTATGTAGTATGTTAAGTTTGGTATTTATGAATGTATGTAGTTAGTTTGATTTGTGTGTTAAGTATATATAGTTAGTTTAGTTAATTTGATATGTTTGTTAAGTATAGAAGTATGTAGTTTTGATTTGATAAATTTGTATGTTAATTATGTAATTTGATATGAATATATGTAGTAATTCGATATGTATAGAGTAATTAGTTAATTTGATATGTATGTTAAGTATATAATATATGTACTAAGAGGTTGAAATGATTAAAATATATGCCCAATTTTGTAACATATCGAGCACTTAATTAATAATTAATTTATAATGAACATATAATAATTAACAATTAACCTCCACAATCTTCTTATCCGAATTGGATTCGATCTAATAAATTAAATACGATCTAATAAATTGGAACGAGTCAGGTTAAAAATAAAGTATACAATGAATTCCGACCGTTCATGGATGTACGATCGTACGGCGGTAAATGGCAGAGTTTCTAGGAGTTTTGTAGAAGGGGTTAAAGGTTTCATCTCGTTTTCCATGGGACGTCCGGTTTGTGCAATGGGGGGTTGATAAAGTGTCCTTACACATTGGAAACCTGTAGAAACAAGCAATTTATGACGCCTACAGCAGTATTCGAGCACTTGCGACGTTATGGATTCATGCCTGAGTATCATGTATGGATTCATCACGGTGAGGAAGCACCATCCATGGCATACCTCCAGTGGAGGGAGAGGCGGGGTTTGGGGCCGCCTATTGAGTGTCTTTCTACTTGTCGGAACATGTGCATGGTGTATTGGGAGGAGGATGTAGATCTGTTGGAATGCAAGTTCTGTGGTAGGGAGCGTCACAAGTGATGAGGAGGGGGGTGCATGAGAATGAGGAGTTTCATCCGTTTTGTCTCTAAGCTTGTATAACTAGAAATCATTAGTTGATATATATATGAAACCAAATATTTTGGTAAAATTTTGAAGCTGATGTAACTTATATTATGTAATGCCTTAACAATTGACTGAAGCTAATATAACTTATATTACGTAGCAATTGATCTGCACGAGGACCAATATGTAGTCTTAGAGGACGGCGATAACGGTATATTATGTGTATTATGAGTAATTATATGTGTTATTATAATCTGTTATGTATTATAACTCGTACTAACACATTTTTATCAGATTTATATTTTTGCAGATGTTGCATGACAGAGGCCGTCCACCTATCGTCCCCCCCCCCCCCACGCAGCCGGCCGCATGATAGTGGTGGGTCGAGGTCGAACAGGAGGGCTCGAAGATCGTGATGAGGTCTCGGATTCCTGAGACCCCCCGGGCAGGAGAGAGCAGCCGTGGCTCTACCAGTCAGCTCGGACACATGCTGGAGGACGACCACGATGATTGTCCCTACCTCGTGTTCGATCCAAACCATCCCAACGTCACGTGGGACGGCTTGCCTGTGATTTTCCCTATTGGTCCTGCCAAGTAAGTATTATACATTCTTCAATTAAATATGTAAAACATAACTGATAATGATAGTTGACAAGTATAAATTGTTGTACTAAAGTAATATATATTCGTTTCTTGTATCTTATACATTGACAACAGCTTATGGCCTCGGGAGGTGCACAACAAACTAGGTGACATCTTCCGGAGCAGGAGAGAGCCACCGGGGCAGGGTGGTGAGTGTTGGAGCCACATCTCGGAGTGCATGAGGGCCGAGTACTTCGATGAGCTGAGGGTAAGTTAAAATATGACATTCATTTGTTTGTAATTATAATCGTTTTAATATGAGTGGTATGTTAGCCACTGTATGTGCGTGGTATGTTAGCCACTTTATTTGGGTGATATGTTAGTCACCATTGTGTTAGTAATTTTAGGACAATGTGAGTGGTATGTTAGCCACTGTATGTGAGTGGTATGTTAGCCACTTTATTTGGGTGATATGTTAGTCACCATTGTGTTAGTAAATTTTAGGACAATGTGAGTGGTATGTTAGCCACTGTATGTGAGTGATATGTTAGCCACTTTATTTGGGTGATATGTTAGTCACCATTGTGTTAGTAAATTTTAGGACAATGTGAGTGGTATGTTAGCCACTATATGTGAGTGGTATGTTAGCCACTTTATTTGGGTGATATGTTAGTCACCATTGTGTTAGTAAATTTTAGGACAATGTGAGTGGTATGTTAGCCACTATATGTGAGTGGTATGTTAGCCACTTTATTTGGGTGATATGTTAGTCACCATATACATTATGTTGTTAGGACATGTATTGACTTTGGATGTTGTATGAAATTGGGAATGTAGAAGGAGTACTTCATTCTGAAGAGTTGATCCACAGACCGGGCGTTTAGACTGTGGGATCCAAACTACAGGATATGGTACATGCGTGAAGGCCATTCAGGATCGGGGTGGCCCAATCCCTCCACAGTTGATCTTAATGAGTGGGCCTTTGGGATGCCTATCGCCACGAATCGATGTCCGGACGTTGCTTGGACCAACAGTGCGTAACGGGCATCCCGACACGGCAGAAGGGCCGTTCACCACCTTGGGAGGCGATCTCCACATCGATTATTATCAATCGGTGCGTATATATGTGTTTTTGCAATCTAGCATTACGTGTATGTATGAAGTCTCTGCTCTATTACTTGTAGATGATAAATTGTTGACTAGATCCGGTTTGATTCGGTGGCACGGGGAGGTGACATCCACGTATGCCATCTTCAAGAAGGCCAAGCGTATATGGTATGGACCGATCCGGCCTCGTCTATCATGTATGTTTATGTTGCTTAAAGTTCATATTTGTACACTATTACAAGTTACTTTTTAAAAACAGTAACTGATCATGATATCTGCTATTTACGATTTCAGGCTGAGGTTGATGCTCAGGTGGCGAGGCAGGAGGACGAGACGGGTGATGTGTTGTCAACTGAACAAGTTGACAACATCTTCCTAGAGATCAACAAACCGGACAAGAAAGGACGAATATATGGACTCGGGAGCCTCGGTTTGCATCCGCTAGTTCGGGTGCTCCTCATCATCATCCGTGATCCAGACGTCCGGTTTACACAGTGACCAGGTCTCGGAAATGGTGCAACAAGAGTCCGAACAAAGTTGCTCGCTAACTCAATAGATGGAGCAACAAAGGGACGAGATGGAGCGATGAGAGAACGAAGGAGGAGAACGAGCGCCTTGCCATGTGATGGAGTTCATGTCCCAGTTCCGCCATCACCCACACCCACCCCCGTCTGATAGCTAGTTATGTATTTGTATGTTCGGATTTTTTTTCATATTTACACTTGTTTGGATAATTTCTCCAGCTCCGAATATTACTTTTTTATTCATTGAAATATTTTCCGTATTATTGATTTATTATCGAACATTATATTCATTAAATAGGTGAACTACGAAAAATAGGGATTAATATGAAATAAATAGTGACGGAATTCACAGTGACGGAATTAGTGACGGAATTTCAAATTCCGTCACTAGTCCAATTAAAATATTTAGCGACGGATAGATTCTATCCGTCGCTAAATATAGCGACGGATAGAATCTATCCGTCGCTATATTTCGGAATTAAAAAAAAATAAATTGGTCAATCCGTCGCCACAGCTCCAGGGGGCGACGGATTGTCTATCCGTCGCCCGATCCGTCGCCAGAGCTGGGGTGACGGATAGCTGGCCTGTAGCGACGGATCTATCCGTCGCTATAGACCAGGTTTTTTGTAGTGGCTTCGTGAAAGGTTTCTCCGTCAAATTAGCTGAAGTTCTGGATTGGTTCTCCAGGTCAGATGTCCTCCTCAGCGGGATGTACCTGAGCATAATCTTTGAAAGAATATAAGGACCCGGATTTGTAATGAACTGCAATCACACAACAATATATACCAATGTTGGTATAACTATTAATGTAACAGTGACTCAAACAGAAAAACAAAACACAACGGAAATAAAATAAAGAACATAGAGTTATTTTTCTTAGCTGGTATAGTATACTACCTGAGCAAATATTCACTATATTTAATAAGTGAATTTATGAAAACAATATTCAAGGTTTCACAAGTTGAAACCTTGAACTTCAAACACTAAACAGAGTAGAATAGTGCTACCTATTCTATGGTTGTAGATCTAGACAAACCTAGATGATCGAGAACTCAATCTCTATCAAAAACAAACGCAAAGTCTAGTATTACAAAGTAACTATGAATTTGTCTCGCAAAGTAATCACTCTATTATTGTTACTTTGAATCCGTCCTTGAGCTTGTGTATATAGCATCGTTCTTCTCCTAAGGACAGATCTTCCAGATTTCACTTTCCATGCTAATCATATCTTCAATCGTTCAGTCCAAGATTTTGTTCTTCAAGAATCTATTCTTTGATCTCTTTCCTTAATTACACCAAGCTAAGTATGACTCATTTGTTTCTTCCAAATCCCGATATCTTCAACCTGTTTACACAATAAATCATAACTGTCGAACTAGGTTAAATATTAGTGAAGGAAGGCAATATTACAAGAATACCCTACAACAAACAAAAGAGATATTAAGTTAACTGTTGATGTAACACTGTACAAAAACATTGAACTTTCAATCTCCCCCGTATTGCCTTTCTTCACAACACCTAAACAACCACACAAAAATAATGATGAAGAGAAGATCAAAATAACTAACTCCCCCTTAATAGAAAATCCAACAGTTTGATCACAAAATAAAAACAAGTAAACAAATCAAAAAGTAACACATCAAACTTCATCTTCTTGGTTTTCTTCCTCTGCACCTTCTTCTCCAGCAACACCATCTTCATCATTATCTGCAGCTTCACCAGCACCAAATTCAACAATCTCTCCCCCTTGTTGTGATGAAACCAAAGCAACAGCAACTCGGGTTGAATTTGGAATAGGTGGAGCTCAGGCTCGCCAAGGAAGATCTTGAACCCTATCTGTGGTAAGAACCTGATGAGTAACCTTGATCCCTTTAAACTTCTTCACTGCAACCTCATAAGCTTCCTTCGTAAAGCCTTCATCAATCAGATAACCATACAACATTGAAGGATACATAAGATTTGTCGACTTCACCTTTGCTTGAGAAATTACCCAAATGGTCAAAGATTCTTTGTCCTAAATTGACATTTAGACCAAGTTTGAGCTTATATAACAACACAACAACACTGGAAGACACATGATTGATGTTGGTAGTTGGAAGCCAGTTATGAATGCAAACTCTAAACAAAACAGCCATCATAGCTGTAAGAAGTTTGGCTGGGAAATTTGAACGCCACAAGACTCATGT
The DNA here is from genome assembly GCA_026545765.1 of Plantago major. NCBI lineage: Eukaryota > Viridiplantae > Streptophyta > Magnoliopsida > Lamiales > Plantaginaceae > Plantago > Plantago major. Next base: position 28,933,961 of record CM048841.1, read on the forward strand.
CGTACCAGTTATCACTTGAGCAACCTCATCCATGCTCACCTCCAAATCTGTTTCTTCAACATTAGGTGTTCCCAAAAAATCATTGAGTTTTTCCGGAGAAAACTCATAGATATAGCCACGCAGAAAAGCTTTACCAAACTTGTGTGCACCAAAAACAACAAAGTGAGGCGACAAATTGCAATAGAATTCCCGAATTACAGTGGGCACAAAAGGATCCAGCCCTTCCACCATTCCAATCAAACCTCTTTGATCCAAAAACTCATACAAATTGTACTATTTAAAACTAGTCTCCACAATAAACTTTTCGACCAAAATAGGTCTGTGACTACAAGAGGGCCAAGATTCGACAATTTTCAGAGTAAATAAAGTATCACTGTGGGCTACTTCATCAAAAGAAGAGTAAGGGGAATGTGGAGGAGATACCTCGAGTGAGTCATCAATTGCATCATCTTTTGGTGCAACAGTTGAATCAACTAACATAGCATCATCTTGTTCCTGAGGTTGCTCATAGTTTGAGTCTATGGAATCCTCATCTCTTCTTCTTCCTGTTGCTTCTCTTGCACATCATCTTCTTCTTCTTCAGCCTGAGAATCTTCTTGCTCAGACAATTGTTCTTCATTTGAGATCTCATCTGCAATTCTCTTTAAGAAGGCTTCTCTTGCCTTTTGTTTCTCAGCGGCTTGCCTTTTTAGTGCTCTGTCTTTAAGGTCCCCCAAAGATTCATCACTCACATCAATGAATTGGCCATCTTGTAACTGTTCTCCCCCTGAATTTGAAGGTGGAGTTTCTTTCTCCAGTAGAGTATCCCCAATTTGCTGAGAAATAAGGTTTGATGGACCTGCTTCATTCAGCGTTGAATCAACATTATCATCATCCAGCTTCCTCTTTTTCAACTGAGAACTATCTTCCTCAGTAGCCTTTGCAGAATTAACCTCATATTCCATTGGATTGACAGTCTCCTCAAGATTGTTAGATTTTTCATGGGAAGAGCTTGAGGAGGAGGAATATGGGATAATTAGAGGCATGGGTTTGGAGGGAGAAGGGGCTTCGAGTATTTCAGCGGCTTGTGCAAGGCTTTCCATGGTGGTTTTGGTTTTTCAGAGTGGAGATTAGAAAGAGTAAAGGAATTGAGTGTGGAAGAATGGTTTCTAAAAGAAGGATGTTGGTAGGTAATGATGAGAGATTTTGGTAAGTGGAGTTTTAAAGAGGGTTGAAGATATCAAGAAAAGGCGCCGGTTCCCAAGGTTGTAATAGTTTAGGTAATCATTGCACCTGTTTGGTAGGTGCCTATTTGGAACCGGTACACGAAAAATGCTTGATTTGTGGTTTTGTCAAATCTGGTGTTAAATCAACAACGGCAGTAAATCTCCAGCACCAAACATAAAAGATTTTCTTCTTAAAAATAGTGGAGACAAAAGTAGAGAATTAAAAACACACAAGTGATTGAAAATCTTACTTTTGAAAACCTCTCAGTATCATGATTCGAGTGACAAACCAAGGTTCAAACAACTATTATTGAAATAATGGTGCCATTAGCCTAAACACGGATGTACTTGACAAGCAAAACAAGCAAGAACCACTCCCCCTCAACAAAAACACCAACTCACACTAAGACTTACTCAACAAAAAAATAAACAAAGACAATTAAGACATGCAGTATCTCACTTGAAGAGGGAATACTTGGCCTAGAAATACTGAACTCTTTAACTGACCCAACGCACATAGGGAGAGAAGAGAAGAGATGAGCACATGACTGCAGAATTTTAAAAACAAGAAGCAAGTGTTGGGCTCTGTTTAAGTTTCCAAAAAGGGACTCAATGTAGTCTTAGAGAGTCAAAATTCCAAGATTTAAGGAAATATTGTAAACCCAGAGATTGCCAACAAATAAAAAGTAAAATATGCCTCCATTGGGCTCTTTTTCCATTTGGCCTACTTTGGGCTCTTTTTCAATGGCCTCCATTGGGCTCTTTTTTCATCTTTTTTGCTTCCATGACACAGAAAACTGCAGTAAGGCAAAGGAGAGAAAGAAATGTGCTGACACCAGTATTGAGAAACAAAGTCTTTCCAAGTATTCTACTTCAACCAAGATGCAAGACTCTCTTGTCAAAAAAACAACTATCTAAAAAGAAAAACAGATAAGCATAAGGATATGGAAATTGATTTTATATATTATGTAAACACATCACAAACAAAAATACACTGCTGGACTGTGATGATTAGTCAACAGTGCAACCAACCTGTCTAATCAAGTAGTGCAAAAATGAGAGATTCTTGTGGACCAAAAATACTCTCACACCCTAGTGACTTACCAAGTTGTTTTTGGGAATCAGTATGTTGGGTATCAACAACTTGTGCTTTACTTAGATAACTACTTGAATGAAACCTTCTGGTAGGATTTATGATGGTAGTACTGTGGTTATCACAAAGCATTAGGATATTGTCACTCATGCAAACTAAATCAGTTATCAAGTCATTCACACATGGTAATTGAGTGACACAACTACTAGAGATCACACATTTAAGTTCAGCAATAGATATGTAAACATCAATTCGTTTTCTGCTAAATCATGATACTAAGTTTCTTTCTAGGGAAAACAGACCATCACTTGTATGGTTGTGAAACTTACCTGTCCAACTGTAAATACTATTTTCAATAGTATTTCTTTGATTGAAAAAACATGAAACAGGTTTTGTAGTGCTGGAGACATACTCAATAAAAGATTCAACCTCACATAAATGAGGGATTATAGAGTCGACAGGTTTAAGGGTTGAAGTAATAGTGTCATCAACACATCTAGTGCTTGGGTTTTATCCAGTTACCTGCTCATCAAATTTTGCACACAAAACATGGTCTTTCAACATAGGTTCAGGAGATTTATCAACCATGGAGTCTGAGGTATTAGTCATGTCCTTAGAGCCATTTTCATTCCATAATCCTGCATTCTTAAAAGAGACAACATATACTACCATATGACAAAGCAACTCAGTTTTTTGTTTCCAAACCATTCTGGTATTTTTCTTGGATTTTACAGCAAATGTTGAATCAACAATAGTTTTAACATTCAAAACTCTATAACCTGAAGCTTTTCCATCATTTTTCTCAGTTTTCTTAACAGCTTCTAAACACTCCTCAGTGTTTGGGTTCTGAGTTTTAACCAAAGACTTCTTGTAACAAAAAGGTTTCTTATGCCCAGATTTCAAACATAATTGATAGACAAAGGTTTTCTTGTGTGTTTTAACCTTGCCATCATTTTCTTTAACAAAAATAGGAGCATCTTTTAGGAAACTAAAGGTTTTTGTCTTGTCTTTGGTACAGTCAGTATCAACAGTAGCATCACAAGTTAGGTTTTGATACCCTAAACCAGTTGTTCCTTCGTTACCCTGATCCATTACCTCACTTAGCTTGGAAGAACTCGAGTTCCATTTAGCAATGATTGATTCAGCCTTGTGCAATTTTGTCAGGAGTTTTTCAACATCTGTTTCTCTCCTGTTAAGTGCAATCTCCAAGTGAACAATAGTCTCTTTCAACTGATAATTCTCTCTTTCCAGTGGTTTCAAAGATCTCTTCATCTGTTTGAATTTCTCAATCAGCTCTTCATACATCTCTGTTAGTTCCTCAATCATCTGTTCTTGAGTGAGTTTCTCTTCATGGGGGAATTCTGCATCAGACACAAGAGAACCTAGAAAGCATCTCAGGTTAAAGTCAGTGACACAATTGACACTTAATCCATCCACACAGTCAGAGTCATCATAATCTAGATAAACAGTTTGGTCCAGTGAGTTGTTGCTATCACTGTTGAACCAACACTAATCATTTTCACTAATGACAGTGGACAAAGACATAACTTGTCGAGTACCAAACCCAGATGATTCATTAGCCTATTCGTCCTCATCCTCATCATCACTCATGCTCACAAAGTACAGTTTTCCAGCTTTCCTTAAGGTGTTAACACACTCATGTTTATAATGACCCCATCCTTTGCATTCATAACATTGGATTTTTTCAAGAGCTTTAGGATCATTTTTTGCAAGATCAACAGATTTTGACACACGTTTCTCAGAAGAAGAAGCAAAAGGTTTATTTCTATTAAACTTTTTGACAAGATTATTGTAATCCTTTTGATAAGCAACAAGAGATAAATCCTCACTATCACTCACATCATCTTCTACAATTTTGGTTTCCTTTGGAAGTTGTATACAAAGAGATGGTTTTGTTCTTATTACTCTTTTGTTCCTCTAAAATCATCTCATAGTTCTTGAGGTTGTTCATTAGAGCATTGAAGTCCATAGTAGCCAAATGCTTGGTATCTTCAAGCACAGTTTGCTTGGTTTCAAATTTTGAGGACAAAGTTCTAACAGCTTTATAGACAAGCTGTTTGTTAGAGATAGGATCACCAAGTAGTTGACCTTCATTCAAGATTGTCCGGAGTTTTTTGAAATAGGTTGTGATGGATTCATCTTCATCCATTCTTAACCTCTCATACTGGCTCCAAAGCAATCTAGCTTTGCTCTCTTTAACACTTTGATCTCCCTCACAATGAGTTTGTAATATTTCCCAAGCTTTCTTGGCAGTGGTATAATTCTGGATCAACATGAACATATGGGAGTCTACATAGCCGAAAATAGCATTGAGTGCCTTTTCATTATATGCAGACTCAGTCCATTCGTCTCCAGTCCATTAGCTTTCAGGTTTCAGTACTACATCACCATCAGCATCTGGTGGTAGCATCGAAAACTGGTACCCTTCCAAGACAGACTTCCAAGAGCGTACATCAATTGATTTGATGTGAGTTCTTAGCCTGGTTTTCCAATACAAATAGTTTTTGCCATCAAGTATTAGCAGTCTATTCGCATTTGGATTGATGTTATCCATAATTAGTACAAAATCCACACACTTATTGATTAAGTGTCTGGCTCTTTATGCCAATTGAAAGAATATAAGGACCCAGATTTGTACTGAAATGAAATCACATAACAGTATATACCAATGTTGGTATAACTGTTAATGTAACAGTGACTCAAATAGAAAAACAAAACACAGTGGAAATAAAATAAAGAACACAGAGTTGTTTTTCTTAGCTGGTATATACCAGCTGAGCAAATATTCACTATATTTAAAAAATGAATTTATGAAAACAATATTCAAGGTTTCACAAGTTGAAACCTTGTACTTCAAACACTAAAAAGAGTAGAATAGTGCTACCTATCCTACGGTTGCAGATCTAGACAAACATAGATGATCGAGAACTCAATCTGTATCCAAAACAACCGCAAAGTCTAGTAAATACAAAGTAACTATGAATTTATCTTGCAAAGTAATCACTCTATTATTGTTACTTTGAATCCGTCCTTGAGCTTGTGTATATAGCATTGTTCTTCTCCTAAGGACAGATCTTCCAGATTTCACTTTCCATGCTTATCATATCTTCAATCGTTCAGTTAAAGATTTTGTTCTTCAAGAATCTATTCTTTGATCTCTTTCCTTAATTACACCAAGCTAAGTATGACTCCTTTGTTTCTTCCAAATCCCAAGATCTTCAACCTGTTTACACAATAAATCTTAACTGTCGAACTAGGTTAAAGATTAGTGAAGGAAGGCAATATTACAAGAATACCCTGCAACAAACAAAAGAGATATTAAGTTAACTGTTGATGTAACACTGTACAAAAACAGCAAACTTTCAAATTTATTGACCACTTCATCCCATGTGCTTAGACTATTTGACGGTAGTGACCATAACCAATCCCTTGCCTTGTCCTTGAGGCAGCTAGGGAACACCCTTCTTCGAAGCTGAAATTCTGTGAGCCCATTGAGCAGTACACCTCCAAATGCTGTGTAGAACTCCCTAGGAAATTGGATCAGGTTTTTAGTCAGGTTCCCATAGAAGTGCGTTAGTTGGTTCAAGTGGGTGTCCTTTAGGTCATATTCTCTAGCTATCCTCTCTAGGTAGATGCTCGAGGTATGCGGCATAAATCTCGGCATAACATAGTCACGCATGGGTTTATCTTCTTCATCCACTAGCTCTACCCTTGTGTGGTCATCCATTCTCCTTAAATGTTGTTGACCTTGTCAGACAGCGCGTAGGAGTGCATAGGGCACCTGTCAGGTAGATCCTTGTATCTTTCCCACGCTTCGTGAAAGGTTTCTCCGTCAAATTGGTTGAAGTTTTGGACCTAGCTCTTCAAGTCGGATGTCTTCTTGAATGGGAATTATCTGAGCATAAACTTGTTGAAAACCTTGTCCCATGTAGTTAAACTCCCTGGCTATAGTGAGATAAGCTAGTTCTTCACCTTGTCCTTAAGGCAGCTAGGGAAGACTCTCCTTCTGAGTTGACATTCCGTGAGCCCATTCAATGGTATACCTCCAACTATTGCGTAGAACTCCCTCATAAAGTGCATCGGGTCCTCAGTTGGGTTCCTGTAGAAGTGTGTTTAGCTGGTTCAGATAAGTTCCTTTCAGATCATACTCTCTCGCAATCCTCTCCAGATAGATGCTTGAGGCATGCGGTGTAAGCCTTGGCATAACATAGTCGCACATGGGTCTGTCATCTTCGTCTACCAGTTCCACCCTTGCATAGTTATCCCTTCTTCTGTTCTCATCTAACCTCAATCTTTCCTCGAATATCCTTAGCCTTTCCTATTCCAGCTCTTCTCTCTCAGCTTGGATATCCAGTCGAATCTTAAGTAGTTATTCAAGTTTGGAAGTTGCAACATTCCCAAATGGAATGTCGTTGCTGTTTCCTTCTCAACTCATGTCGCTGAACGATTCCATGATGGTAGTAGGCAGTCTTCGCCTTTCAAGCTTATCTATGTCATCTTTAAGCGGTACCACTGGTGTTCCTGCACTTCTCCTACCTTTCATAAAGGCTATAATACAAACTTTTGCAGATAGATAATACTAAAAAGATAATAAACAGAAATCTAAAACTATGTATTTTAATTGGATTTTTTAATAAGAAAACAAACTAATACGGGAAAGAAAATATTTTTGGGTTTTATGTTGTAGAAATTGATTCCATAGGTTTACGATTTTTTTTGGGTTTATGCGAAAAAAATATTTAAACTTATCTCGGTTGGTCGAAACATGCTTGAGCGGTCAAGTGTCCCCGGCAGCGGCGCCAAATTTTGATGTGCACTCAGAGATTTCGTTATCCGTTGTAGAACCTATATTCCCTAAATACAATCAAGATTAAATTTATAAGTCGAAAGTCCTCAAATCCACAGTTTATGGCGGAAAGTTGACTCGGGATGTCATTCTCCATGGACACTTAGCATAGGAACAAGCAAATAACGTTTGAAATTGAATGCAGAAAAGTAAACAGTTTTAATCTCAGACAGAATAATCAATTCGCAGTAAACCCTAAATTGCTTTTGTTGTAAATCAATAATGGGAAGGCGTAAAGGTTCCCCAACCTCCCTCTGCTATGCTACTCCCAACTACTTAGAATCAAACAACGTACTAGCCATCTACAGGTAGTAAGGAAACATGCCAAAAGATCAAGTCGTAGTTAATCCAGACACCCTCACTAAACCAACAATGTGTTGTGTCACTCAACACACTATCTTGTCACGTTTTCAGACAAATCACACAGGATAAAGTATAATCCGTTACCAAGTCGTAGTTAGAAAGGATTTCCCACATAAAGAGTCGGACGAATAAAGAACAAGCACGAATTACGTTTTAAAACTAATTCATTAATATATCACGGTATATAAAGAAGTAGCAAAAGCAGAGTTGTGGTGGTTCGCCTTTACAAAAGAAAGTTAGCTACTCATAATAATCTAAGAACATAAATCGAAATCTGGAGAAGAAAGGAAAAGAAAAGCTTAGTCTTTGATGTCTTCGTGCAGTTGCTAGGGTTTCCTCCTCTGAAGCTGTTGTTCGATCCTGATCCTTGTAGAAGTCGATCTTAGTGCTGTAGTAAGGTTGGGGTTTCATTTCCCCGAGGACTGGATCTCTCTCAAGAGAGCTGCTTTTGTGGTTTCACTTCCCTGAGGACTGGTTGCCTGACGGCCTAGGTTTTTTGTAGGTGATGAATGATTCTGAGACCCCAAGGGTCTTATTTATACTGAAAATCTCGAGCTCTAACCGCCAGTCATCAAAAGGATGATTTAGAAAGGCGGGCCCTAGCCTGAAAGGCCAAAAAATAGCCCAGGAAGCAAAAGCGATCATTGCGGTCGCTTTGTGGACCACGACCACTTGTGTCCCCAATGGACCGCAATCTTTTTACTCGACTTGAATCTGTTTTCTTCGTTCTTCAATTTCGGACTTTGTAACTTCGTTTTCTCGAAAAGTGGTCTTCTACAAAGTTGTTGCATCTTCAATTATCTTCGCATCGGTTGGTCGCATGACATGTTTTGACTCCTCGAACTCCGTGCTACAGTCAATCCGGCGTATTCGCTTCCCTGTCCCGATTTGGCACAATTATGCCGTTTTGGTGACTGAAATCGTGCAAATCCTCAAAAACACGATCATGACCTACATAAAAACGCAAAGATGGTAATTTACCATAAAACGATACAAATATTGCATCTAGGGCAAAAAACGAGGGTCTAAAAGTATGCTATATCGCACATTTCATTGCCACATGATGAGACAATAATTTAAAGTCTCATTTAGTCCTTTTTAGCGGTCTTTGTTAGTCTTTGTTCTTAGTTTTATAATATTTTTGTACATTTTTATGCCTTGGTGTTTTGGTGTTGTTTTGTAGAAAACCAGGTTTTTGAGCTCAAATGGAGGAGACAAGCTCGCCGCGGCGAGGCATTTTTTCTGCCACGGTGAGATTTTATGAAGCTGCAGTAGATTTTGCAAGACGAGCTCGCCACATCGAAGGGATTTACTTGCCGCGGCGAGATTAAGCGAGAGCCTCCCCTATTTTATGGTTGGAGCTCGCCGCGGCGAGGGAATCATCCACAACTAAACGAGTCGTCCGCACACTTATCCAGTTCATTCAGAACGGCACATAACATATCCTAGCTGTTTAGCCGAGACCTGCCTAATTTGATTGAACTAATATGCCCCTTCTTCCAAAACATTTTTCTATATTACGTTATTTGAGTTCCTTATCCGTGCAAACACTATGTTCTCTTCTAGCTTTTGGTCCGCCGCGGCAAGAATGAGTGAGACGATATATAGTGCGACAACAGAAGACTCACCGCGGCGAGGCAAATCGCCCGCCGCAGCGAGACGCGCAAATTCAGAACTCGTTTTTCCTTATTAGATTAGATTTTTAGATTCTTTCTTTCATACTTTCTTTTAACCTAGTTCTTAGGAAAGAAAAAGTTCCATATTGATACTTCGACATTGAGACATAATTGGAGCTTGGTTTTCATCATTGTTGAAGAATTGATATCGAATTCCCGGTAATATTTGATATTTCTCCATCATTTATCTCTTCGATTCGTGTTGCTATTGTTTATCGATTTGTATGAGTTTGCGTGCGATTATCAATATGCCTATGTTTATCATATCCAATACCTCGAATTCTTTGATCTTTGCTTCTACTATGAGTAGCTAAATCACTCCGCACACAGTAGTTATGTGACGGTTCTGCATATTCGATTCTAGGGTTAGGATTCGTTCATATAGGTTCGTTTAGTTCAAAATCTTCGTAAAAACTATCAATCCAATTCGCTAGTTCAAGATTTTCTAAATCGTTTTCGGTTATGGATCGTGGATTGACGACCCACGATTTCTCTAGTTCAAAATACTCAAATGACGATTGGTTGAGGTTGGATTGATCGATTTTTGTACACCGACCGTGTGACAAATATGAACGACTTCCCTAGAGCGAATTAGCATTACTCGATCCTAACTTCTGTGTTCTCTTCTCTCATTGTTAAAAACCATTTATCTACTTTTCTGTTTTCTAGTTTTTAGAAGTAATCAAATTCAAACAAACCAAACTGTTTTCACAAGTAATTGTTTGCTTTCAAACCGTGTGGTAGCCTAATTGATTCCTTAGAGAACGACTCCGTGGTTAGCATTGTCTGTTTACAACAACTGCTTTCTGCTTGTTTTCTAAGTAGTAATTTGAGCATATCAAATTTGGCGCCGCTGCCGGGGAGTCAATTCCTACCGTAGCACTGAAAGCCGTTGGTTACTTGAGGCGTGATTTCATTTTATTTGGACTAACAGAAACTAAACAACAGTCGAGCTCTTGTTATTCTGATCCAAGTATGGAGTGCTTTCCTGGTTACTACGCACCCTAAGAGCTATCTGGACCAGCCAATGGGAAGACAGCGAATAGTCTAGAGGTGCAACGGGGAGCTAGTGCATTCATTGATAGTACTCTGCTAGCTTTGATTGCCCATGATGAAAAATACATGAGTCTTGTGATGGAAGGGCAAGAAAGGACTAGCAAACAGATAGAGGGAATGGTAAGCAGGATAGAGGATTTTACTGACCAACTGGTCAGGTTTTTGGCAAGCACTGAGTTTGGGGATGAGGAAAACGAGGAGGAGGAAGTGCAGGCAACCACAGTACTCCGAAGTGGAAAGGTGATCCAAGGGCCGGAACTAGAACCACAGCCTGAGCCCGGATGCCCCGATGAGTCGACCTCACGGGAAGACCAACCTTGATGAAAAAAGACCCATGGGTTACACGCACGGGGGTGCTTCACAAATCTGATAACCCTTACCGTCCACCTGGACCCCCAATCAGCAAAGAACTGTCATATCTAGGTAGAATCAAGAAACCCAAGGATGACAGCAAATTCAAAGCTATCCTGGCCATGCTCTCAAAGGTGAATGTGAACATCCCACTCCTTGACCTCATTGATAATGTCCCTTCCTACTCTAAGTTCTTCAAGGATCTCAATGCAAGTAAGAGGAAGTATTTAGCCAACGAAAAGCTAGTTCTACCAGAAACAGCTAATTCAGTGGTTGGCTTACCAGTGAAACAACAAGATCCGGGGAGCTTTTTGATTGATATACAGATGAAAAATGGGAAGATAGCAAAAGGAATGCTCGATCTGGGAGCCAGCATCAATCTTTTCACCCATGCTCTTTAGCAGGAGATGGGTTTGGGGGAACTGGCACCGGTAAACATGACCCTGCAACTAGCCGACAAGAGCATCAGGCGTCCCCTGGGAGTGATTCGTGATGCACTGGTCAGAGTAGACACCTTCCTGGTTCCTGTAGATTTCGTGGTACTACCCCCCAGTGGAGCCGACAGTAGTAGTAAGGACCATGTGATCCTTTTGGTAAGACCCTTTATGAAAATAGTGAAGCTGCAAGTCGATGTAGCGGAAGTGAAGATTTCCATGGAAATTGGTGGCAACAAGATCAGCAAGGATGCAACACGACCGGCAGGTAATTCTAACACCTACTCAGGGGAAGAATGTAATCTGATTTCTGAAGTAAATGATGAGTTGATGATATTATTGATGATTGTGTGCATGCTACTTACCTAGATACATTAACTGATGATAAGCTAGAAGCAGCTTTAACTCTTAGTTCTGATGAGGATATGCTTGGTGAGGAGAGTAGTGAGATAGTCTGCATGCTTGACTCGGCTGAAGTCGACCCTGGTGAGGAAATCCATCCCCTTGGTGAAAACACTGGGGAAATCGATCCCCCTAAACCCGACCTTAAGGAGCTCCCGTCCCATCTTAAATACGCTTTCCTGGAGAAAACAAAACTAAACCTGTGATAATCTCTTCGAAATTACAAAAGGAAGAAGAGAATAGGCTAGTAGAGCTTTTGAGAGAGAACTCCAAGGCCATAGGATGGGGGATTGGTGACATCAAGGGCATTAGTGCGACTAGGTGCACCCATAGGATTAGTCTTGAAGATGACGCCAAACCTGTGAGGAAACCCCAGCGTAGGCTTAATCCTGTCATGCAAGACGTAGTTAAAACCGAGGTGCTAAAGCTGTTAGAACATGATATGATCTACCCTATAGCTAACAGTCGATGGGTGAGCCCTATGCATGTTGTCCCGAAAAAGTCTGGAGTAACTGTTGAGACCAATGAGAAAGGGATAGAGGTTCCTGTTAGGAAAACCACAGGGTGGCGTGTTTGCATAGATTACAGGAGATTGAATGTTGCCACTAAGAAGGACCACTTTCCCCTGCCCTTTATTGATGAGATGCTAAACTACCTTGCGGGGCATGAGTTCTATTGTTTTTTGGATGGTCTTTCAGGTTTCTATCAGATTCACATAGCACAGGAGGACCAAGAGAAGACCACCTTCACTTTCCCATATGGCACCTTCGCCTATCGCAGGATGCCTTTTGGCTTATGCAATGCTCCGGCAACTTTCCAAAGGTGCATGCTCTCTATCTTCTCTGACATGGTGCAGGATTTTATTGAGGTATTTATAGATAACTTCTCTCTTTTTGGTGACTCCTTCACCGACTGCCTTGGTAAAATTGATAAAGTCTTGAAATGTTGCATAGATTGTAATTTGCCCCGTAGTTGGGAAAAAAGTCACTTTATGGTGCGAGAGGGTATTGTTCTAGGGCATGTGGTTTCAAAGCGGGGTTGAGGTAGATAGAGCTAAACTTGATGTTATAGTGAAACTTCCCCCATCCACTTGTGTGAAAGAGTTAAAATCTTTTCTAGGACATGTTGGATTCCATAGGAGGTTCATCCAGGATTTCTCAAAAATTGCTAAGTGCCTTAGTAACTTGCTGGTGAAAGATGTGCCTTTTGTTTTCGACGATAAGTACATGGAAGCCTTTAATATCCTGAAAGAAAAGCTTGTTTCTGCACCTATTGTCATGGCACCTGATTGGTCTTTACCTTTCGAGATTATGTGTGATGCATCTGACTACGCTATAGGTGCTGTTCTAGGGCAAAGAGTCGATAGGCATTTTCATATGATTTACTTTGCCAGCAAAACTCTAAATGGTGCACAGGTTAATTACACTACCAGTGAGAAAGAATTCCTGGCTGTCATATTCGCCCTGGATAAATTCAGGTCGTATTTTAAGGGATTCAAGGTAATAGTGCATACTGACCAAGCAACAATTCACCACCTTATGGCCAAAAGCGATTCTAAGCCTCGCCTTATTCGCTGGGTCTTGATGTTGCAAGAGTTTGACTGTGAGATAGTTGACAAGTGTGGCAAAGATAACTTAGTGGCAAATCACCAATCCAGGATTAATCCTGGCGCCATCGCCCCCCCCCCCCCCCAATTCCTGATGATCTCCCAGATGAGCATTTATTCTCTGTTAGTTTAGAACCCTGGTTTGCCGACATTGTAAATTTTAAGGCCACAGGTTTGTTTGCTGCTAACATGACTTCGCAGGAAAAGAAGAATTTTGCTATTCGTTGCAGGAGCTACTTTTGGGATGATCCATACTTGTTCAAGCTAGGCAATGATGGCGTGATGCGGCGCTGTGTACCGGAAGATGAAATTGGAAGCATACTTGCATTCTGGCACTCCATGCAGTGCGGTGGGCACTATAGCGGGAAGAAAACTGCCTTGAAGGTTCTTCAATCAGGTTTTTTCTGGCCCTCTCTTTTTAAAGATGCTCATAAATTATGTATTAGCTGTGATGCATGTCAGCGAAGTGGTAATATAAGCAAGCGGAATGAGATGGCCCTCACCAGTAATCTTGTTGTTGAACCTTTTGATGTGTAGGGCATCGACTTTATGGGACCCTTCCCCAAGAGTAATGGCTTTGAATATATCCTGGTTGCTGTTGATTATGTGCCTAAGTGGGTGGAAGCAATTCCAACCAAGACTAATGATTCCAAAGTTGTTGTCTCTTTTCTTGCCAAGAATATTCTTTGCAGGTTTGGTACCCCCAGGGTATAATCAGTGATGGTGGCTCCCACTTGATCAACCGCTCCTTTGCGGATCTGTAACAAAATATGGAGTGCATCATCGGGTTGCTACAACATATCACCCTCAGACTTCTGGCCAGGTTGAGGTTAGTAACCGGCAGATTAAGAGTATACTTGAGAGGGTGGTGAAGCCTAACCGGAATGACTGGTCGTACAAGCTCAACGACGCCTTGTGGGCATAGCGCACAACTTATAAAACTGTTATAGGCACCACACCTTACAGGCTAGTCTATGGGAAAGCTTGCCACCTACCGGTAGAGCTTGAGCACAGGGCAGAATGCGCAATTAAGGTCCTGAACCTTGATTTGGATGCAGCTGGCAAAGAGCGTATACAGCAGCTCTCAGAACTGGAAGAACTCCGGAACACTGCTTTCGAGAATGTTAATATCGCCAAGACTAAGGAGTATCATGATAAGGGAATAATTCGTAAGGATTTGACCCCAGGTATGAAAGTTTTACTCTTTAACTCTCGCCTTAAACTGTTTCCAGGTAAGCTGCGCTCTCGATGGGATGGACCGTACGAAATCGTTCAAGTGGCACCACATGGTGCTGTCGAACTCTTGAACACAAGTGACGGATCCACCTTCAAGGTCAATGGACAACGGGTTAATCCATATCTGGAAGGATTTAAAGAGCGACCGGATGAAGAGGTTGTTCTTGGTGAGTCTAGTACATGACTATAAGGTACACCAGCAGGCAAGTCACTATAGCTCCCATTCTCTTTTATTTTTCACCCTACACTTGAGGACATGCTTGAGTTTAGGTTTGGGGAGGGGGAATGTGCTCTCTAGTGTCTTGTCTGCATTTTTCTCTATTACCTGAGTCTCTAGAGTCCTTCGTCTTTCTGTATGTTTTGGTCATTTTTTCTTTTCTTCTTCTCCCTTCCATAGTCTTTCGCGAGTCGTTCTTCCAAGTTATGAAAACTTCTATTGTGATTGTTAAATTTTCTAGCTGCTTACGTTTTGCATGATATTTAACTAAGGTAACTTAGTGGATTTAAAATCTCGTAAGGTTGTTTTTCTTGTAAATAGCAAGTCTGTTTAACACTTTGGTCCAAAAACCGGTGAGAAAACTTTAAAGCCGATGAAAAAATATTGTACCGGGGCCTGTGTGATTCTTTCGGGAAGTGCAAACTCCGTTGTTTGCGCCTCTCCATGCTCATGTGTACTCTGTTAAGTTAAGTATGACGAACGGCATGCTCTTTATGGTCTATTTTATCAAAGCTAGTCCATTACAAAGAACCGGTTTGGGGAGAAGAATTCTGCTGTGATGATATGTTTACTTATACTTGTAATCTGTGTTACTTCACCTGATTAGTTGATTCGTCTCGGAGTGTATCTGTGGTGCTCGTCATCACCGTAGTCGTGTTGGGCGTGTTTCAAGTACTACCTATATACCGGCGTGGTCTTAAAAATCTATATGTCCGTGAGGGTTGATGGCATGTATACCAAACTGACACGCAGAAAAGTGCGGACTTTCGGTAAAACAGACACTACCAAAAAATTGAGACTAAAAGAATCCATAGTGGCTAATTTGATTAGCGTGTAATTCATTGTATGAAAAAATGTGGTGATGTGGAAGTTTGGGTTCTGACAAGCTGCTGCACGTGAAGAAAAAGTCCCTTCCGACTTAACTGACTGAGTATTTTTCATGAGGTATTTGAGGCACCTTTGTGACGAAAGTCACCTTCCCTTCTCTTGCTAGTTCTTGAGTGATTACCCACTGGACACTTCCAGAGTGTGTGAGAGAGTTGCGTAGGATTCCTCGTGAGAGATTGGAGAGTTAGACTTACATGCTATTTACCTGAGAAACTGTCTTGCTTGATTTTTTGTGCACTATTATGTCATGATTAGTTGAGTGCAAACCCTTTGCATCTTGCGAACTTAATGCTTACATTGGTAGAATTCGATCACTTGGAAGTCCGACTTGTTTGTGTGTTTCTTGTTTATCATTGCCTAGAGTCTAGTTTGTTTTTAGTTTGTTTGTTTGCTCGAGGACGAGCAAAGGTTCAGTTTAGGGAGTTTGATGAGACAATAATTTAGAGTCTCATTTAGTCCTATTTAGCGGTCTTTGTCAGTCTTTGTTCTTAGTTATATAATATGTTTGTACATTTTTATGCCTTGGTGTTTTGGTGTTGTTTTGTAGAAAATCAGGTTTTTTAGCTCAAATGTAGGAGACAAGCTCGCCTAAGCTCTCATGTGAGGCATTTTTTGTGGCGTAGATTCTGTTGCGATAGATTTTGCAAGACGAGCTCACTTGTAGATTTTCTGTTGCCAATATTTCGAGATTGAGGCTACTTGAGGCATCATCTGGCCCGCCGAGATTAAGCGAGAGCCTCCCCTGTTTTGTGGTTGGAGCTCGCCGCAACGAGGGAATTGACCCGTCGCGGCGAGAATGAGCGAGAAGATATATAGTGCGACAACAGAAGACTCGCCGCGGCGAGGCAAATCGCTCGCCGCAGCGAGACGCGCAAATTTAGAACTCATTTTTCCTTATTAGATTAGATTTTTGGATTCTTTCTTTCATACTTTCTTTTAACCTAGTTCTTAGGGAAAAAAATCTCCATATTGATACTTCGACATTGAGACATAATTGGAGCTTGGTTTTCATCATTGTTGAGGAATTGATATCAAATTCCCGGTAATATTTGATATTTCTCCATCGTTTATCTCTTTGATTCGTGTTGCTATTGTTTATCAATTTGTATGAGTTTGTGTGCGAATATCAATATGCCTATGTTTATCATATCCAATACCTCGAGTTCTTTGATCTTTGTGTTGAGGGCAAAGTCCCCCGAACACTTAAATGAATTTCCCTTGTTCTCCTTCACCTTGAGTACCTAGACCGCTTAGCTCGTAAGAACCAAAGAGTAGAAGCCTGTAAGAACTGTCGTACTGATAAGAGGCGACACGTGAGTACCTGCACAAGTAGCTTGGAAGGGGGGTTAGAACCTTGTACCTGGTTTGCTAAGTGTCAAACCGGAAGGACACTTTACTTGCGAGAGACTGAGAATCAACTCGGTATAACTATTGGGAATGAGAAGTGATTATGGCCTACCATTATTATGGGAATGTGTGCCATATATATATATATATATATATATATATATATATATATATATATATATATATATATATATATATATATATATATATATATATATATATATATTTCTCCCCAAATGGGAGGGTTCCACCAGATCGTGCCAAATGTAAGGCCCGGATTGAGCCACCAAGGCTTCAATAGGCCCATGGCCCATTAATGACATTTGCCCCATTCCATTTTGGGCTTTCAGGGGTAGTTTATTCATTAATGTGAGAGTTTTAGAGGCTTTGATGCAGTCTGCCGCGGGTTAGGGTCCGAAGAGGCAGGTCCGGACCATGCTTGATAGCTCACAAGATACTCTTATTAGACCGTTAAGTACCTCTCATTCGGACCGTGTGCCTCGGACCTCCTTACTCTCTAGTGCCAGTTCACTTGGTTGCTTGTGAGGTTGTTGTGTTGAATCTAGACGGGTGTCCGGGTCGGACCCTATTATTACGGACCATTGGCAGGGTCAGACCTACTACCCTTTGGACCCTCCTGTTCCTTTCCACCAGGGTGAGTCGGACCTGCAGGGGCTTAAGGTCGGACTATAAGGTCTCGGACTCGTAGACAACTTGGGACGCCTTAGGATTCGTTCCAAAGGCGTCTATGACGGATTGGACATATTTCCGTATCAACATATGTCCCCCTAGTTTCCAAGTATCTTAGTAGAAGATAGTTGTGGAACTATAGGTAAAAGTGGAGAAGACAGTTTGTTTGTTGGTCCAATATGTCCCTCGTAAGTAGAAAAAAGGTATAATCCGTGCTTATTGTAGTCCTTAACTCCATCCCCTCCCCCCCGTTTTTCTCTTTTGTTGCAGTACAAGGGTAGAGGCTCGGAATGCAACAAAAGTGATAAAAAGGGGTATTTGTAACCGAGATCAAGTTTAGGCACAACTTCGGAATCATACCTTTGGTGGGTTATCCGAAGATGGAGATCTAAACGGGCGAGGGTCCGTGTAACGGTGAGTTGAATCAACCTCCCTTGTAAAAAGGGTAGGGTTTTGATCAACCTGATCGGGATTGACCAAAGAGGAACGTCCGAACGGACGAGGGTCCGTGTAACGGTGAGTTGAATCAACCTCCCTTGTTGAGAAGGATAAGGTTTTAATCATCCTGATTAGGATGGTCCGGAGAGGGACATCCGAACGGACGAGGGTCCGTGTAACGGTGAGTTAAATCAACCTCTCTTGTAAAAAGGATAGGGTTTTGATCAACCTGATCGGGATTGACCGAAGAAGAACGTCCGAACGGACGAGGGTCCATGTAACGGTGAGTTAAATCAACCTCCCTTGTAAAAAGGATAGGGTTTTAATCATCCTGATTGGAATGGTCCGAAGAGGGACATCCGAACGGACGAGGGTCCGTGTGATGGTGAGTTGAATCATCCGTCCTTGTTGAGAAGGATATGGTTCCGAGGCAGAAGATGGATTGGCCATCCGAAGGTGGAGTGGTGGCCTTCTCCCAAGAATGGTGTAGTTTGTTGTATGTGTTTTTGTCATCGCAAGGTAAATTTTTTGTACCAATGCGTCATTTCGCTTGGTATTGTTGTACTATGCCGTTGGATGAATTTTGATCTACGACTGAGATTTAATCTCGAAAAATGGCGACGGTTGGGCTTCCAGATTTAACCCTCTATAAATAGGGGTTTCACCGATGTCACTTTCACATTTCTAGAGAAAAGATTTTCGAGTTTTTAGTACATCCGAAGCAAGCGCAAGCAATCCGAAGCGAGTGAGAAGAAGTCCGTAGCGAGTTATCCGAGCCAGAAAGAAGTATGATTCTATTAAAAAATTTGACAACGGGTCTCGATTCGACCCAACCCTAAAATTTTGGTCCAAGTCTGGTTTTACATTTTCGAATCTAGTACGGGCGCGGACCATGTTCAACTAAAAGGTTCTAGGTAGGGTCTGGGTACCCATTATGACCCATAAGTTTAAGTCAATTCGTGATGATGAATCTAGAAAATACAACATATAACTAACATTGGGTGAATACGGGTGAGGATGGTGGATGTCGATGTGAAAGTGAGATACTGTCACTGGCTCTTCTTTATTGTCATAGCAAATTAGACCGATATATGGTTGGTCTTGTAACACTTCATCCTATTGTTGGCTAGAGGTTACCCATGTACTGCTCTTCCGGTGATATTCTGACCCCACAAATCCACACATTTCATTTTCTGCACACTGGAAGAACATATGAATGTCTCATCCAAGATTTATAATATTGTTCCAAAGAAAGCATGCTTTTATGGAGTTCTTATGTATGAATTCTCAAAAAGAAAACTACACCGTACTGGTATGCTAGCGATCTCTATCAATTTAATCTCTTTAAAATTTTGAGACATTACATTCACCCCCTCTTAAATTATGCAACGTCCCCGTCGTGCAATGGCTAACCAAGTGTCTACCTTTGGACGTCAACGATTTGTTCAGTCCTAATACCCTTTATAACACCCATCCCCATGTGGGACAGGCCCAACAATGTTACTCCTTATATGCTCTTCCCATGATATGTTGGCCCACAAACCAACACGTGCATATTCTTTCCCGCGCACCCTGTTGTCACTCGTGCACGCAAAGATAAACTTCTTATATAGTGGATCACCTACCCGTACTATGATTGCTTTAGAGCAAACACGCCTAACTTTGTGTCCTTCTAGGTGGATTCCCGAGAATAAGGGTGCACCTCTATCACTAAAAAAAATACACTGTTTAGCGATGGATAAATCCGTCGCTAAACAGTGTCGATCCGTCGCCCAAGATGGGGCGACGGATAGTAATTCCGTCGCCCCACTGGGCCTTTGACGACGGATAGATAATCCGTCGTCCAATTCGCGATGGATTGGACGACGGATTAATATATTTGACTTTTTATTTATTTATTTTTAAATCGATTACTGGCGACGGATAGAAATTATTCGTCGCCAAATATAACGACGGATAGATTCTATCCGTCGTCCCATATAGCGACGGATAGAAATTATTCGTCGCCAAATATAACGACGGATAGAATCTATCCGTCATTATATTTGGCGATGGATAATTTCTATCCGTCGCCCAATATATTATTGGAATTAGTGACAGATCCGTCGCCCAATATATTATTGGAATTAGTGACGGAATCTGGAATTCCGTCACTAATTCCGTCACTGTTAATCTGTCACTAATTCCGTCACTATTAATCCGTCACTATTTATTCCGTCACTGTTAATCCGTCACTATCTATCCGTCACTATTTATTTCATATTAATCCCTGTTTTTCGTAGTTCACCTATTTAATCAATATAATGTTCGATAATAAATCAATAATACGGAAAATGTTTCAATAAATGATAAATAATATAAAGTAATATCCGGAGCAGGAGAAATTATCCGAACAAGTGTAAATATAATAAATCCGAACGTACATATGCATAACTAGCTACCAGACGGGTGGGAATTTGGCGAACCAGACATGAATCGCTCCATCAGAATCAAGGCGCCGTTCTCCTCCCTTCTACATTGCGCGCTCCATCTCATCCCTTTGTTGCTCCATCTCTTGAGTTAGCCGAGCAACCTGTTCCCGGACCTGCGACTGCACCATTTCCGAGACCTAGTCCTGTGTGTAAACCGGACGTCTAGACAGCTGGGATGATGATGAGGAGCACCCCAGACTAGCCAAGCTCAAACCGAGGCTCCCGAGTCCATATATTCGTCCTTTGTTGTCCGGTTTGTTGACCTCTAGGAAGATGTTGTCAACTTGTTCAGTTGACACCACATCACCCATCTCGTCCTCCTGCCTCGCCACCTGAGCATCAACCTCAGCCTGAAATCGTAAATAGCAGATATCATGATCAGTTACTGTTTTTCAAAAATAACTTGTAATAGTGTACAAATATGAAATTTAAGCAACATAAACATACCGCAATAGACGAGGCCCGGCAGTCGGTCCATACCCCGCCCTTCTGCTTGGCCTTCTTGAAGATGTCATACTTGGATGTGACCTCCCCCCGTGCGATCTGAACAACATATATAGTCAACAATTTATCATCTCACAATGAAGTAATCAGAGACACAATACATACACGTAATGCTAGATCGAAAATATATATATATATACATACCGATTGGTAATAATCAGTGACAATAGATCGCCTCCCAAGGTGGTGAACGGCCTCCCGCCAGACGCATCGAGACGCCCGGTTCGCTACATTGATGTAGCAATGTCCTCGACATCGCCCGAAGAAGCATCCCAAAGGGCCCACTCCTCTGCATCAACCTGTGGAGGCATTGGGCCAGCCCGATCCCGAATGGCCTTCTAAGTACAGACCATATCCCTGTACAATTTAGATCCCACAGTCTCGTAAACATGCCAGATCTGTGGGATCAACCTTCTGGGAATGAAGTACTCCTTCTACATTCCCAATTTGAAACAACATCCAAAGTCAATACATATATAACGTCACCATGTTACATCAATTTAATAAGATACAACAACATCACAGATATGGTGACTAACATATCACCCAAACAAAGTGGCTAACATACCACCCAAACAAAGTGGCTAACATACCACTCACATTGTCCTAAATTTTACTAACACAATGGTGACTAACATATCACCCAAACAAAGTGGCTAACATACCACTCACATTGTCCTAAATTTTACTAACACAATGGTGACTAACATATCACCCAAATAAAGTGGCTAACATACCACTCACATACAGTGGCTAACATACCACTCATATTAAAACGATTATAATTACAAACAAACGAATGTCATATTTTAACTTACCCTCAGCTCATCAAAGTACTCGGCCCTCATGCGGTCCGAGATGTGAGACCAACACTCACCACCCTGCCCCGGTGGCTCTCTCCTGCTGCGGAAGATGTCACCTAGTTTGTTGTGGACCTCCTGAGGCCATAAACTGTTGTCAATGTATAAGATACAAGAAACAAATATATATATTACTTTAGTACAACAATTTATACTTGTCAACTATCATAAGTTATGTTTTACATATTTAAGAAGAATGTATAATACTTACTTGGCAGGACCAGCAGGAAAAATCACAGGCAAGTCGTTCCACGTGACGTTGGGATGATGTGGATCGAATATGAGGTAGGGACAATCGTCATGGTCGCCCTCCTGTATGTGTCTCAGGTTGGTAGAGCCCCTTTGCTCTCTCTTTTGGGGGGGTCTCAGAATCCGAGACTTGTCGCCTAACTACTGAGCCTCCCCCTCGACCTGCCCCCACCCAAAGACTATCATGTGGCTAGCTGTGTGTAAGGGGGCGATAGGTGCGTGGTCTCTGTCCCGGCATCTGCAAAAACATGTAACAAATACAATAAAATGTGTTAGTACCAGTTATAATACAGAACAAATTATAATAACACATATAATTACTCAAGTGTTATCAACTACTAACTAGTTATAATACACATAATATACCATTATCGCCGTCCTCTAAGTCTACATATTGGTCCTCGTGCAGATCAAACAACTCATCATCTGCTTCTATGGGATTTTCTGTTTGTTTATCGACATCCTCTTGTTGGTACGAGTTGGTAATTGAGTCGTCTTTCTCAATGTACTCCACTTTCGAGCGAGCACGAATAGGTACCGCAGCTAACCATTCAGCCTTATCGTGTTTCCTGCTTGGATATTCAAGAAACACCACTTGTCATGCTTGAGTCGCCAGAATAAATGGTTCATACTTGGTTCGGTACCTCTTCTTTTGGTTCACATCAACCATTTCATACTGCTCGTTCTTCCTCGTACCTCCTGGATTAGGATCGTACCACTCAACATCAAACAAGAAGGTTCGTTTCAATGGCAAGCCGGAATATTCGATCCTCACTATTCGTTTTAGCTTGCCGTGGAAATCAAACAAAGCAGCGTCTCCATAATCTTCTGCACCCTTAACACACACCCTGGAGTTGCTTGTCGCCATGGCCTTGTTACATTCAGTCGTGTGGAACCTAAGGCCATTGACTATATAACACAGGAATGTAGACCTTTTTGAATGGCCCTTATGCGAGAGCCTTTAAGTATATGCACGTGACGTTGTTAATAGGATTCCGGACATACTCTCGGAACCAATCTGGAAATTCTGTAGGAATTTTTGAGTCAAGTAGTTTCTCTAGTGTATCCTCTGTCATCTGAGGATTTTCTTCCAAACAACGCTTTTTGAAAAAACTGCAAACATTGATTCGATGATAAGTCTATAATTAAAGTAGAGACTTACGTAGCTACATTGATTCGGCTGCAAACTCTGGATATGTCTTGTCAAACGATTTCCATGCGGGTGAGTCTGTTGGATGGTCCATTCTACCATCTTCTGCATTACCCGAGATTACTCGCTCCTTGTGCCACCGCATTTTATCCGCAGAAGCACTTGAAGCATACAATCTTTTCAAACGAGGTGCTAGAGGGAAGTACCACATTTTCTTATGTGGGAGATTTTTCTTCTGTCGTTTCTTTTCAGCCCCCTCCCTGTAACGCTTGTACCATTCCTTACCACAGAGCTTGCATTGTATTAGATCTGCATCCTCCTTCCAATAGATCATGCACATTTTCGGACAACAGTCTATGGTTACCACAGGCAACCCTAAACCCCGCATCTTTTTCTTCGCTTGGTAAAAGTTGGTGGGAACTAGGTTTTCTTCAGGACAAAGGTCCGACATTACGTCAACCCATTCATTGAAGCTCGTTTCAGATCGCTGGCCATTAGCCTTACAACTCATTAGCCGAGCCAACAAAGACAACTCAGTGAGCTTACACCCCGAATAAACCGGCTTCTAACAAGTCAAAGAACACCTGATCCTCGGGATTCAGTGGTTCCTCCACCTCCACCTCGGTTTCAGTGTTAGTTGTGTCCATGAACTCTGCCCCTGCAGCATCATACACCATTTGTTCGACTCGAGCTCGAATAGCATCGCCTTCAGATGTACTTTGTTCCCCGACTTGTTCATTTTTTCTCTTCCTTCCACGCTGTTTGTATTGGTCATATGTATTGGACGGTGCTGCTTCCTCACCATAATGATTCCATACCTGATACGCAGGCAGGAATCCATTTTCCTCAAGTGCTGGACTACTGCTGTAGGAGTCACGTATTGCTTGTTTCTGCACTGTTTCATTGCACAAGGGCACTTTATCAACCCATCCTTTACACAAGCCGGATTTGAGATTGCAAATGCAATGAAACCTTCAACCCCTTTCAGAAAACTCGATTGAACACTGCCATTTAGAGTACGACAATACATCCATGAACGATCGGTATTCATTGAATAATTAGATAATAACCTGGCACATTTGAATTCATTAGATCGAAGTCTATCATTTACGATAATAAATCAATTTCAATCAATTGCTACGTAATATAAGTTATATTAGCTTCAACATCAATTGTTACGGCATTACATAATATAAATTACATTAGCTTCAATTTTACCATAATGTTTGGTTTCATAAATCAACTAATGATTACTAGTTATACAAGCCTAGAGACAAAACGGATTATCAAATGATTCTTTCTCTTGCAGCCCCCTCCTCATCACTTGTGACGCTCCCTACCACAGAACTTGCATTCCAACAGATCTACATCCTCCTCCCAATACACCATGCACATGTTCCGACAAGTAGAAAGGCACTCAATAGGCGGCCCCAAACCCCGCCTCTCCCTCCATTGGAGGTATGCCATGGACGGTGCTTCCTCACCGTGATGAATCCATACATGATACTCAGGCATGAATCCATAACGTCGCAAGTGCTCGAATACTGCTGTAGGAGTCATAAATTGCTTGTTTCTACAGGTCTTCAATGTGCAAGGACACTTTATCAACCCCCAGTTGCACAAGCCGGACGTCCCATGGCAAACGAGATGAAACCTTTAACCCCTTCTACAAAACTCCTAGAAACTCTGCCATTTACCGCCGTACGATCGTACATCCATGAACGGTCGGAATTCATTGTATACTTTTTTAACCTGTTCCAATTGATTAGATCGTATTTAATTTATTAGATCGATTCCAATTCGGATAAGAAGATTGTAGAGATTAATTGTTAATTATTATACGTTCCTTATAAATTAATTATTAAGTGTTCGATATGTTACAAAATTTATTAAGTGTTTTACTACTACGAGTTATAAATTAAAATTACACGTTAGTATAATCAACATATTATCCGTCGCTCAAAACACTTAACTACATCCTCGTAATTTAGTACATATACGAATTTATCAAATCAACTCCAACTACTACTTACATACATATCAAATTAACTAAACTAACTACATACATACTTAACATACATATCAAATTACACATACATATCAAATTACTATATACATATTAAATTAACTAAACCAACTACATACATACTTAATTAACATACATACTTCACTACATACATACTTATCGAATTAACATACATACATATTGAATTACTACATACATTCATATCAAATTAACTAAACTAACTATCAAATGACATATACAAATCAAATTAATCAAATTACATATACATATCAAATTACATATAATTGATCAAATTAACTAAACAAGCTACTACATACTTCATATAAACATACAGTTGAGAATAAGTAGTCAAAAATCAAAAAAATCTCAATTTTTCAAAAGTTAGGGTTTAGAAGTAATACCTTTGATTCTGAAGAAAATAGCGGATGAAATTTGAAATTGAAGGAAGAAACGAGCTCCTCGTCCAACGATCTTCGAATTAACACCAAGATTGGGAAGAATCGACAACAAATGACCGGATTTGACGGAGGAGAAAGGAAGAAAAACGAAGAACAATGAAGCCGAAAAAAACCTTTCTGGGCCGACGGACACGTATCCGTCGGCCCAATAGCGATCCGTCGCTATACGGGGCGACGGATAGTTATCCGTCGCCCCGTAGCGACGGATCGCTATTCCGTCGCCAGTTTTTATTATTTTATTTTTTAACATATAAATATTAACGACGGATAATTTATCCGTCATTAATATTTAATTTTCCTTTTTTTTAAAAAAAAGTCAACCAACGGGCGACAGATTAATAAAATCCGTCGCCCATATAGCGACGGATAAAATTATTCGTCGCTAATGAGCGACGGTCATTAGCGACGGATAATTTTAATCCGTCGCTAGATTTGGCGACGGATTTTATCTAGCGATCCGTCATTATGGGGCGACGGACCTTTCCATCGTTTTACCTCAGAATTCTTGCAGTGTATGGTATAAGTAACATTCTCAATACCTTTAAACTCTCCAAAACTTTATGGTGTTACATTTATCAAAATTGAATGGGAACTTGGTCTCCTGAGATTGGATCATCATCATCATAAGATTGAAAAGTTTTTTCACTACATTGATTTTACATATCATTTTTTGCCTCAATGATATGTTTTTGCATCATCATGATCATACACCTATCGAACCTTGAGCACTCAAGAACTGTTGTGAAAATATCACCGGGACAATTCTCACACTACAAGAAAAATGAGTATTTGAGACTAATAAATTGCTTGCAGATGGATTATTTCCATCCCCAAAACATTATCTAAGAGGAACGGTTGCTCTCTGTTTTTGGTTTGTGAAAATCAAGTCTCAGATGCTCTTTTGGGAGGGATTAAGCAGGAGTCTCAAGTATAACTTATCTATGAGTGATGATCCGTCCCATATACCCCATATTCGTGATGGATGTTCGGTCTCTGATATTAGGTTATCTGAGAGGCATTGTTTGTGTAACATGTTTGTGACAGCCCATGGGCTAAATACATATTTGAGACAAATCTATTCCTCTCAAATATGGAGGTATCAGAGACAGTTTTCTAGGAGGGCCTATATCTCCCAAAAACATTATGTGAGAGCAAATATCGGTCTCTGATGGTTTGAAGTTTTATTAAAAAAAATCTGGAAATCCAAAATTGAATTTCCAAACCTTTTCTTTCTTTCGTTTTCTGAGTTGAGGTTTCTTGCAATTTACTGGAAATCGGCACAATCACTTAACCTACTCATTAAACCGAAGGAAGGCCTAGCAGCATATTTACAAAAACTAAAATGGGCTGAAGCTGTAGATATAAGCAATAGAATTGTTGACAGATTACATGTAAGTTCACTAGAATACATAAGCCGCCATTGATTGAGATCTGAATTCTGAAAGATGAAGAAAACAAAATTAGTGGTACCAAATTAATGTAGTTATGGAACTAAAGGGAAAAAAAAAACTCCAATGGATACCAAAACTTTAAGGAGAATTAGCAAGTAGTGGTATGAAGGCCACCAATTTCCATTAAATTGTCTAGAACAATAAAAATAATCGAACATAATTGAATAAAGGGAACCATCAATATGCAGGAAATATGGAGATATAGATTGTCATCCATTTCTGTACATGATAAAGAAGAAGTGTTCTGATTATCAATTAAGTAAAGGACTATCAAATAAAGGTAGATCTAGGAAAGAAGACTAACAAATTGGAGATAGTAAGTTAGTAAATTACCAGTGAAGTATTGGAATTGAGAAGAACTTGGAGACATGAAAGCAGAGAACACCGTGAAGATGGAGTGCTTTATAAGCTCAGAGATTTATTTCTTTTGGGATAGATATTGCTCTCGGATGCACACCAAGACACTCCAAAATGTTTTTAAAATTTGGATTGCCCTCCAGATTAGTTCGAAATTTTCGATTGGCGCTAACATTTCAATAATTCATGAATCAAAAAATTTAAAATAAATTTAATCCCACCAAAATGCAGTGAGGATACCACATCCCGTCAAGCAACTGTAATAAACAAATTCCGAAATATACCTCTACAAATTAAAAAATAAAAAAATTTCAAAATTATAAATTAAAAAAATTATACAAAAAATAAATACAAAATTATAGCTTAGCCTTTGACAAAACTAGGGGTGTGCACGAGCAGATATATAAGGTTAATTTACAAAAACTAAATCGACCCATTATAGATGGGTGTTATAATAACAAATCGAGGAAGAAATCGAGGAAGGTAGAATATTTTACTCATCCTGAAAATCGGTCGATCGGGTGATAACTATGCAGGTGGAGTGGCTGGTACATAGACATAAAGCCAAGGGCGCAATCAGTTAGAGGTTGTAATTATAAGCAAAGTAAATACTAAAATCCAAAATTGAGTTATATGTAAATAGCTCCTAATTCATTAATTGAATTTAAAATTCGAATCAAATAATACATTATAACGAAAAGATACATGTCCCCGATAAATAGTTATGGACAAAGATTCAAAGTATTGCACATGTTGGTCGTTAGTTAGTGGTTACATGTTGGTCATTTAACATTGCCTTAATTCTATGGTAAACTTATCATGTAGCGTGTGTATATATATATATATATATATATATATATATATATATATATATATATATATATATATATATATATATATATATATATATATTGGTAGGCGGGGTGGGCTTGTGGTGGATTGCACCCGTCCAATCTAGTGTGTTAGAAAGAATTTGACCCGCGAAAAAATTATGAATGCATGATTTGGTCGGCCCTTGTTGAACGCGGCTGCGAGTTATTCACATAGTCAAATCGGACAGGCGACTTGTCTTAACATTCATGTTAGGGACGACAGTTTGACTCGCCTGGGCCCAGCCACCGCCCGGTCAAACTGGCTTTGATCAACCCGTAAGTACATTTAGGGTCGGTCCTGGACATAAACTTATGCACATGGGCCCGAGGTCTTGCGGGAAAATAGCTCGGACACCAGGATGTTAAAAAGTGTAACAATGGGCCCTAACTTTCAGGCCCATAGGCCTGGTATATATGTATTTATAATATTTTATATAAACACATATATATTCGACAATTTAAATGATTGTGAATTATGTAAGCTAATATATTAAATATTAAAATAAAATGATAATTATTTTAATACCCCGTAAGAAAAATAAATGTGATCGTTAAAGTAATGAAAAGAGAAATAAAATGGTACATAAATGATCGTTAAACATGTTTTTCCTTTCTAATTGATGGAACTATTGGGTCCAAAATATAGTTTATAATTTGTGTACCAAATAAACTCCAGGCCATATACATAAGATAGTGTAAATATCTTAGCAACAATGTTAATTGAGAGAACGTTCGTCTCTAAAAATAAATTTTAGTTAAGGAAGAATGTGTGAAAGTTAATTGAGATGGATGAGAAGTACTCAAATACTACAAAAAGTAATCTGAGACGAAATAACAGTTTCTGATGTTACTAAAACATTTGACACCAATATCCATCTCAAATATTGAGTGTATTCCCTCTCTAATTTGCCTCGTGTCAGTTTTAACTTGGCTTTGAATTTATTTTGGCCCTTTATGAGACCATTAATTTGGGAGGGATGACGTGGTCCTCCCAAATAATTTACATTTTACTCGGAAACCGTTTATCACTCACAGAAACTAATTTTTGAAACCAAATTGAGTCCCTCTCCAATATTGAGCTCTCTAATGCTCATTTTTCTTGTAGTGTCAACGCCATCCACCTTTGTAATGATATCGCTACTCGAGTATTTGACACATTCATCGGGCATCTTCGACATAATAAATTAATTATTAATCTCATCAGCTACAACATTAGTCGATTCAAGAGAAAAATCGATGATCAGAAATATTCTAAGTCAAGTGATGGATCGGTTAAATGCTTCAATAATGACATATATTTGCTATCATAATGGTTGAAATAGGATTACTCATTTCTCAAATAAGTATAGCATCGAGAATATTGGTTTTACATTGTCACCATTTTATAATTTTTAATCCCCATAGCCCCGTCACTGACATGAAGTTTCCAGCTTGCAAATTCTTGCTTGAATCTCGACATATGACGAACCAGACTGGAATAATTTTAACATGAAATTAGAAAGAAAAAAAAACAGATTGAATATAAAATAAATCTAATTAATAACGTTATTGTTTGTTCGTCTTTTTTATATTTATTATACACAGTATTGCATGAGAATTACTCTAACTTAATACATACTTCCTTCGTACCACAACAAATGTCATGTATTGCATTTATATACCATCCCCCCCTAATGTCATGTCTCATTTTCTGGCAAGAATTTATCCCTCAAACTTACTTTTATTTACATTAAATATCATTATTTAGTTCATTTAATTAATCTAATTAATAAATTAATCACCCAAATATTATCATTAACATAAATGCAATATATAGACATGAATCAAGATTTGTTACAATGTTTCCAAGTTCTTCTCAATCTCTGTGTCTAGAACGAACGGAACATGACATTTGTTCTGGACGGAGGAATTAATAAACTGCAACTAAACAAATAGCACAAAGTATCCAGAGAGACCATCTCTGGATACGTTGTTAATAAAATTATTTATGTTATTATTAAAAACGTCTATGTTATCAACATTGGTGTTTCTTATACCAAAAATTCATTTTATTTACAACATAGACGTTTTTATCTATAACATCAATAATTTTAACGACAACATAGGTGGATCCATAGATAACTTATGAACAGATGGTCTGTTAGGAAGCTTACTCAGCAAAATGATTTTAAAATATAATAGAGGCATTATGAAAATATGTCTGTGAGGAAGTTAAGGAGAATTAACCGGTTGTTTAGCACGTCATTAAGCGTCCACTAAAATTTAATCTTTGGTTCATTTTTGTTTGGATTGTCATTTTTTTTAATTGGACTCTTACCAATTTTAATTGAATCGAACTCAATTAAAATCTCCACATGATCTCCCAAACACAATTTTATAACTTTCACCTATAAAGTTTGAGTAAGTCTCCTGAGACGCAGTCTTATAAAGAGACTAAAAGGGACGGACAAACATTACAGTCATATAAAAAAACATTAGAGAATTTACTAAGAATATCGGTGACATACATATACATAAAAGATGATATAAAATGTATACTCATAAAACATTACTGATATTATTTAAAACATTATACGCATAAGAATATGAATCTATTTCTCATGTATCTCACTCAAGATATTATTTAAAACATTATACGCATAAGAATATGAATCCGACTTTATTTATAATGGCTTAACATACACCCATCAATACATCAATCATGCTTGTATTTAATCATAGCCATAGCCATTAGATGGATTGTAAAGTTAATATTTTGAGTTATATCTAATCATCACCGTTCATTTGGTAACAACATTATAGAGTGTCATTTTGGTAAAATCAATCATCATAATAGAAAATCCTTTTTTTCTACAAACCTTGATGGTCTTCTTCGTCCCCAATTTCTCCGTCAACAAATTCTAATCAAAATTCATCCTGAATTGACATGGAAGTTTCATTCTTTCGGCACTGCATCAAATGATATTCTGACTCATTTAGCAGTACTTATCATCTATTTTTTTATAAAATTATTCATCCTAATCAAATCATGACAAAAGGTTATGCATTGAACAAATTACATCTGTTTACTAGTAGTGAATTAAGAAAGACACATTAGTATTTGGATTAGATTGTTCACGAAATATTGAACTATTCTAGGAAGAAGAAAAAAAGGTTCAAACCCGATCAGTGGGTCGAAAATGAGGTTGGGTATTCTCGAAGAGATGAATTTGGGGGAATAGGGTTATTGCATGGATCTGGAGAATTTCATTGATCTAATAATTGTTGGAACTGTTTTTCCTAATTGTTATTGATCGATGATGAAATTCTCAGTTAAGTTATTGTTTTAATTTCAAAATAAAATGTGTTATTTAATTTTATTTAGTGAAAGACTAAGATGCATCATCAAATGTTATAAATTTACAATAAAAAATGCCATTGTACAAATTTACTAATCTGATCAAGTAAGTGTCCTGACAGACGGTCTTTAGATAATTTATCTGCAGACATACCTATATTGTCAAAAAATCGTCCATGTTATTAATCAAAACATCTTTATTCTCAACATTTGTGGTTTTTCATATTACAACAAAACTTATTTCGTTAACAACATAGACGTTTTGATTAATAACATGGATGGATGGTTTTATTAATACCAACGCGTTGGTCGGGTTCTTACTCGAAAGCAAATTCATTTTAGACTCTTGAGAAAACTATGTCCAACGCGTGGGGTTTGACGGCAGGTGTGTCTATCCAGAAGCTAGGAGAGGATCGAATGTTGTTTCGTTTTGAACATGTGGTGGAGAAAAAATGCACTATGTGGCGTAGTCCCTGGGCTTTCGATAGGAACCTAGTAATACTTCGTGAATTTCAGAAGAACGAAGATCCTATGGAGGTGAATTTGAATCTGTGTAATTTTTTTATCCAAGTTTCCGGTTTATCACCCACAACAGTTACCAGGGTTCTGGCCAAGGCAGTTGGAGACGCAATTGGTACCTTTATTGACATCGATGTGGAAGATCATCAAGAAATACTGTCTACGTCAATGAGGTTGAGAATCTGTATTGATATCACGAAACCACTTATGCACTGTGTCAGCATAGAGGGTCCAAAGAAACAGCTGATTCAACTCAGACTCGCGTATGAAAAGTTGCCGAACTTTTGTTATTATTGCGGGACGTTGGGGCATCTGGTGAAAGACTGTAACGAATGTTTACATCTAGTTATGGAGATGGATACTTTTAACGCTGATAAGCTCGAATATGGCGACTGGTTGCGAGCTCAGTTAGTTGTATAAAATTCGAAAGTGATTGGCGGGGTTCGATCGACTAATCTTTCGTTGAATGGCAGGCGTGGGAACACAGGGAAGGGTATTTTGGGGACTTCTGCGGCACATGCTAATTATGGCAAAGGTTCTGTTTCGGGTAACGGCAATGTGAATGGTAACATTTCAAATATAGGGAATGGACGTTATCTTCGGCAGAATTTAGGTGTAACTGATAGGCAGTTACGTAGTAACAGCTTTGGAAGGAATAATGGGACTGTTGCTTCTGGATCTGTTATGGATTCTACTTTGGTACAGAAGTCAAAACTCTTATGTATTGGAGATGGGATTAGTGGTGGATTAGATTACATGAAGGATTTGGGAATATTAAAATATGTATTATGAAGTTTGGTACACTTATAAATCTTATACAAAAACTATTTATTTTAGAAATAATGGGACAAATTTGCATCTATGATTGGTAAATTTATCACTAATTACTAACTTTCCACCAATTATATATGCTAATATGTTTAATCCTTTCTCATAAGTATCAATCTCTCCACTTTCTGGGAGATTAATATATGTCAATAATACCGGGCCAGCATGATTTAATGCACTTGACCCTGTAATAAATAGCATTTACTAAACACCATATTAACATGGATAAGTTATGTTAATATGCCATAATTTGTTCTAATATAACTTAGAGAACGGAGGATATTATTGTGTTTGACCCCTCCCTCGCCACTCAAAGTCAAACCCATGCAACTAATTCCTTGACCCAACCCATGGATTTCGAACTACCACAGTCGGCCCAAACCAAAACCAAAAGCTTAGCCCCAACACAGCCCACTAATACCTACTCCATAACACCGATAGGCCCATTACAAACCCAACATAACCTCTTCTCTTTTTCAGCTCAAGCCCAAGTCCAGATTCCTTTAAAATGCCGACTACCCCCACCCCCGGTTTTGACCCATTACCCTCTATACCTAGCCCATCTGACCATATCTCCCTATGCAGCCCATTTACCTTAAACCAACTACCTTTGGGTCTAACACCACCTTTGATTACTACTGCTACACCTTTCAGAACTGTTGAGCCTTTGGTAGTAAAACAGAATGGTAAGAAACGTTGACTACCATTAGGGTCAAGCAATGTGAAGAAGTTTGTTGCGAAAAGGTGCCAAGACAAGAGTATGGGGGAAAATTGGTGAGCAAAGTATACAGAACAAGAAACAGCGGATTCACAGTGATGTTATTTTAAATGAACCAGAGGCGGGAGTTGTTGTGCAACCCCGCCTACCCTAATGAGTTGTTTATCTTGGAACTGTGAGGGATTGGGGGCCCTTGGATAGTTCGTGCCTTAGGAGAGTTTATCTGTACTCATAACCCAGTCTTATTTTCCTTATAGACACCCGACTTGGAGACATAGGGATAGATCAGATAAAACAGAAATTTAATCTTTTTGGGATTTGTGTTCCTTCGATAGGGCAATCAGGTGGACTTGCATTATTGTGGGATAAGGAGGTGAATGTGTTAGTCCAATCTTCTTCGAGAAATCATATTGATGCTAGGGTACAACTGAATGATGACGTTTATTGGAGATTTACGGGCTTCTACGGAGAACCGGACGCTAGTAAGAGGAAGCGAACCTGGTCTCTACTTACCCGTTTGGCCCAACAGGCCCATATCCCTTGGGTGTTTATTGGAGACATCAATGAAGTCTCTTCCGCAGAAGACAAAATTGGGCGTGTCAGTGTTCCTCGATGGCGGCTAAGAGACTACAGAAAGAGATTGTGAGTCCGAAGAAATTTGGATCACAATAGAAAGAGATTTAGATTTGAAGCCATGTGTCTTAAATCTGAGGAGTGTGCGGAAATTGTCAAAAATAATTGGGATGGTGATGATAATCTTCTGAATAATCTGGAGTCCTGTAGAGTTGGTCTGGTAAATAGGGAGAGAAGCAGCTTCGGTCAGGTGAAGAAGAAAGTGGGTTAGATGAAAGGAGAGCTAGAACAGTTGCACATGCAGCCGTATACATCTGAGATCAAATCTCGAATCACTGTAGTTCAGCGGCAACTTGAGGATCAACTGGATCGGGAGGAGATCATGTGGAAACAATCGTGCAAAAGCTCAGTGGTTAATCGAAGGGGACAGAAACACAAGGTTTTTTCACTCATAAGCGTCCCACAGAGCAAAGTTAAATGAAATCAGTGGGTTGGGAAATGGATTGGGACAGATGTGTGATGATGAACAGGACATGGGTCTGATCCTGAATAATTACTTCAGGGAGATTTTCACTTCCAGGCAGCAGACATTGGAGGAGATTGAGGATGTTGTGAGTACTATGGTAGTTCGAGTGGACCAACGAATCAACCAGGAGTTAGCTCAGGTGTTCACACTAGCTGAGGTAAAACGCGCTCTCTTTGATATGTACCCACTTAAATCCCCTGGCCCTGATGGCATGTCTACTTTGTTTTATCAACGTTTTTGGGATACTGTCGGTCCTAATGTGATTGCTTGTGCTCTTGAGTTCCTTAATAATAAAAATCTTGATCCTAAAATTAAACTTTACTCATATTATTTTGATTCCAAAATGCCAAGCACCGGTTAGAGTTAACCAGTTTCGTCCCATTAGCCTCAGTAATGTCATGTTCAAAATCGCCTCAAAAGCTATTACGAATAGACTGAAGCCACATATGCACACTATAATTGCTGAAACCCAATATGATTTTGTACCTAATAGACTTATCAATGATAATGTACTTGTTGCCAATGAAGTGAATCATTTCTTAAAGCAAAAAACTAAGGGTAAAGGTGTTTTTATGGCTTTGAAACTTGATATGAGTAAGGCTTACGACCGGGTCGAGTGGATTTTCTTGAAAAGAGTGTTAGAGAGACTGGGCTTTGAGTCTCATTTTGTTGATCTTATTATGCTCAGTGTGCATTCTGTCTCCTATTCGGTTATTCTGAATGGAGTTCAGCTTGACCCTTTCCAGTCGGAGAGGGGATTCTAGAGGGATCCCCTCTCACCTTATCTGTATCTTTTCGTTACTGAAGCTTTTAGCTCTTTGACCCGTGATGCTTAGGAGAGAGATGTGTTACGGGGGTTTCTGTTAATCTACGTGCACCGAGGATCTCTCACCTTTTGTTTGCTAATGACACCTTGTTATTTCGCCATGCTAATCCTTCGGCTGCTTCTGAGATTTGTAGGATCTTACATAGATATAGTCTTGCCTTTGGTCAAGAAATTAATTTAGAGAAGTCAACAGTTGTCATTAGTCGGAATGTGGATAGGAGGGGGATAGAGAGTATTAGAGATATTCTTCCTGTGAGGGTGGTGGATAAACATGAAAAGTATCTCGGTCTTCCAACTGAAATGGGAAAGTCTAAGCGGGATGTGTTCGGGTGGATTAGGGAGAGGGTGTGGACAGGGCCGGCCCAGGGATTTAGGTGGCCCTGTGCGAAATTTTAATTGGGGCCCTAAAAATAATATAATGAAAGAAAAAATATTCAAGATAAATAAAATAAAAATATTTACACCTTCATGAATTGAACCCAAGACCTTTTGTAGAGTAGATATAGACTTAACCACTTGGAGACATGGATTTTAATGCTTAATTATTGTATGAAAATTGATATATACATAATTTCAAATTTAAAATGGGAACCCTTAAAAATAGAGGGCCCTGAGCAGGCGGGCTGCCCGCGCTTGCTCAGGGCCGGGCCTGGGTGTGGAAGAAGATTGAAGGTTTTGGTAATCGTTTGCTCTCTAAAGCAGGTAAGGAGGTTCTCATTAAGTCTATCTTGCAAGCTATACCTACCTATGTTATGGGTTGTTTCCGACTTCCAGATTATGTCCTCCATGAAATTGAGGCTTTTATTGCTCGGTTTTGGTGGGGTAATGGTACAGAGAGAAAAATCCATTGGATGAGTTGGGACTCAGTTGTGTGACTCTAAAAGGATGGAGGTATGGGGTTTAGGGATCTTGAATCTTTTAACCTTGCTTTGTTAGGTAAACAAGTGTGGAGAATTATCCATTTTCCTAATTCCTTGTTGAGTCGGGTTCTTAAAGCAAAATACTTCCCTAATTCGGACGTGTTGGAAGCCGTACCAAAAGGTAATGCATCGTTCACTTGGAAGAGCATGTGTGCAGCCATTCCTATTGTTCGTAAAGGAATAAGGTGAATAGTTGGAGACGGGACAAATATTAATATTTGGACTGATCATTGGATACATGGGAACAGCACTTTTCTGCCTTTCACTCCAAATTTCCATCATGAGCAGGAAACTTATGTGTCTGATTTACTGGATGGTTTTGGTGGCTGGGATATTGATAGCCTACAGCAGCGATTCTGGGCTGATGACATTACCAACATTTTGCGCATTCCTGTCCCTATTTCTCATGGGATTGATACCCAGTTTGGCACTTCACTAAACATGGACATTTTTCGGTTCGTTTGGCTTACTATCTAGCGCACGATATGAGAAAACAGGAGAGAAGTAATGTTATGGGGGGCAGCAGCTCCAATAATCATTTTGATTGGAATTGGATTTGGCAACTATAAATCCCAAATAAAATCTAAGTGTTTTTGTGGCGTAGTTTGAAAAACTCTGTTCCTGTTAATTGTTCTTTGAGTACTAGAGGAATTCATGTGGATTTAGTTTGTCCTGTGTGTCGTTCATGTGATGAGATGATATTGCATATTCTTAAAGATTGTTCTTTTGCCAGATTGCTATGGGCTGTATCACCTCTTACTAATAGTACTATTCACTGCACAGCAGATTCTTTGCAGGAATGGATTGCCCATGTAAGATCTAATTCAAGTAAGAGTGATCTGGAGTTGTTTGTGGCTCTTTGTTGGAGCTTGTGGGGCAACCGTAACAGATTGGTGCATGAAAATCGTGGATATGAAGCGCAAGATTCCGTACACTTTGTCCAGGATATGTTTCAACGTTTTTGTACAGGCAGGCATCTTTTTTCTGGTACCAGAGCTCCTGAAGGCCCGACCGATTGGATCCCACCTGGTGATGGTCACTTTAAAGCTAACTTTGATGCCTCCATTTCTCATTCTGGTGCTGGATTGGGAGTTGTCATTCGCGATAGTTCTGGCAATTGTGTAGCTTGGAGACCTCGGCGGATTCCATTTATTAATTGCCCAGAAGTCGGAGAACGCCTTGCTGCTAGATGCGTGGTGGAACTGGCCAAAGATCTTCATCTAACGGATGTCATTTTTGAAGGGGACTGCAAAGGTGTGATCGAGCAATTATGTAGCAGCAACCTTTCTCTTTCTGGTGCTGGAAATATTGTTCAAGAAACAAAGATGATGTTGAGTTGTTTTAGTTATGCTTCTTTTCAGTTTGTTCGGCGGTCTGGTAACTCTATTGCTCATTTGTTGGCTAGGGACTTCATTTTAGATAGTGATGGTACTAGTACGCTGCCCTTTGATTTGGATGATGTAACTTGACTTCGAGTATTTTATAAAAGCTGTTGATTCCCTAAAAAAAAAAAAAAAAGACGAATCTCATGAGACTTTGTGATTTTATAGACAGTCAGGATTAAATACAAGTACAAATATTTATTGTACAAGTGATCTAATGGTTATAATTAAGTACAAGTGAGATAGGTGTACATTAAGCTATACAATTGGAACCGGACCTTAGAATTGCCCCTCTTTCAAGACTTTATATAAAGTTTTCTTTTTTGGTAAAAGAAGACTTGCATTAGGCTTAGTTGCCATCGTCAATTCCCAAAATCGAGATTACAGAAATCGGGGGTTATAGCCAAAGCTTTCCTTCACAATCCCAATTATATCCTAAACTTGCAACATGATCTGCACAAAGATTAGCAGCTCTGTCAATCTTATTAAGAAAGTTTTGACTCCATAATATAAATTTTTACAATTCAATTAAAATTTAATTAATATTCATCAGTTAAAACTCACTTAAAATCCGGTCAATTAAATTTTCACAACTCAAATGTGATTTTTAGGAGATATTCAAATGTAAGAATGTTGGTTTTTTTAGACGTGATTAGAAGGGTTTAAACCAATTTAGATCATCATTAATATTTTTTAAGATCTGAATTTGTCAACTTTCCTTAATATGTGAGAATTTATAGAATTGAGTTATTATTGTCTATAAAAAATTTCCATGTTTAGCACAAAACAGAGAATTGAATTTGTACTGAGAACGTTTGCTTAAATGCACTTTTGTACATATCATTAGGGGTGGGAGGAGGGTTCGGGTAATCCCGATCCCGTCCCGACCCTATACAAAAAAATTCCGATAGGGTCGGGTATTTAGGGATTGGATACCCGCAATATAAATTCCCGAAACTTATATTATATGTTCGGGATGGGATTGGAAATGAAAATTTAATACCCGAAACCCGACAGGGTACCCGAAGAAACTTATATTCTTATAAAAAGTAGTTATGCAATTAGGTCCACCGAGAAGATGATCATATGAGGATAATTTTATCTAGTGTCTAACTGGATAATTTTATCTAGTTTTAACAGCAAACTAATGTTCATTTAGCGAGTTAATTAGGAGAGTCTTTAGGTAGCTAATAGTAGCAAAACACATGGTTCATAGTTTGCCGTATATATTACAACGTTTACAAATAGTTTATTTTTATTTATATGAAAATAAATACCCGATAGGGTAATCCGATCCCGATCCGATCTATTGCGGGTACCCGCAAAAGATAGAGTCGGGATTGGGATGAATAAATTCAAATCCGAATTACCGGGTACCCGATGTTCAATCCCGATCCCGTCCCGACCCGTCCCGCGCCCACCCCTACATATCATAACACATGAGCAAGATTTAAAATCTTAACCAATCAGAACTGAAGAATCTAACAGTCAGCTAAATAATGGACTAATCACAACATAAGAATTTGACACATAATTATTTGAGATGGACACTGTAGAATGGCTCAAAACCTTTTTGCTTAATGTATTATTATATAATTTCTTCTGACCTACAAGGTAGCTAAGAAGAAATCGTATTATTATATATAGATATAGATTAGATACTCTGGAATGGGCATACAAAAAGTTAATAAGGAAAAAAATGTTTAATTGATCCTCATGCACACAGAAAACTAACCCCTAAATAGTTTAATTTTTAGTATTATTTATAATCATTTTCTGACATCCACGTACGCTACCCACTCTCTAATATACAACACACATATGATCTAGACATCTAGTTATATATTTCAGATCCTTGGACTGACTGAATTACAACTTACAAGAGGGCTCAAGCGATGCCCGCACACACGACACACAAAGCTAGTTTTGGAAAGACTTTTAGTATTTCCTTGGAGATTCAGTATGAATCTTCATGTGTCCAGGCTCTTTCTTAGCCCACCACAGGTAGATAACAGAACATATTATTAGTAATCCTGCAGCACCTGCAAGAGAATATCCTACGATTCTTCCAGTGTGCTTTTGGTTGTTCCTGGATGATGTACTTTGACCCGTCACTGCAGAAAATAATAACATCAGCTCCATCAACTACAGATTTACATGTGAAAACACAGACATGGATGATTTGGATAACCTTGAGAAACATGGATTGCCGAGACCAAAGGGCCATACATGCTCTGGAGCGGAATACAGCAGGTCCCTTTTCCAGCCCATAGGAAATGGATGTCCATCACGTTATCTGTCACATTTGCCTCAAAAGTCTTGATTAGTGCCTGTTTTGCTCCACCAGCTTCATTCAAGATGTTGAAATCGTGAAGAACTCTCTCACCCTGGATCAAAGCAACAAACACTTGTGACAGTAAATTGATAATATCAATACATCATTATCGAAAACAAAAGGATCAGTGAGAAGAAAACAATTGATATCAGCTGAATCCAAGTGAATTGCAAAACCTGCCCATGATAATTTTAATAGCATAAACATCCCCTGTTTTACAAATTACAATAATTAGCAAAGCCCTCACTGTAACTAGTGCAAAAAGATAAGTATCTGAGATGCAGATAGAAGTTCTACCAATTTAGTAAGTAGTTTGTAAACAGAACTAAATACTGTTGACTGAAAGTTCAATCTATTATAATGTACCTGAACGTAAACATCAAATAGGCGTCGACCAAGGCCCCTCCAAGAAGGAGAATCATCCATTTGTATCTCAGCAAAGTGAAGCTGAATTAGGTATCCTCCATTTTCTAACCCAATGCCATAGTACCTCAATGAGCTAGGCGATATCCTAGCTGTTTTGTATAGCTCAGAAGATAAAGTGTTGGTGATTTGAGAGTCTGTATTAGCCTTATACCTGGGTCCATTTGGGTTGGAGATAAAAGTTCCGGTACTACTTACAGCCCATTGATTACTAGAGCTCTCATACAATGAGGCAGCTCCTAGTATTTCGGAATCATCATCAAATCTAACCCCATCTGAAGACACTTGCTCTGTGCCACCACAATTGACAGAAAATGAAGCTACAAAAAAAGTGGTGGATATAAGTTCCTACGAATCAATTATAGACATGATGACAAAGAACTCCATCTCATTGCAAGCCTTCCATCACAACTCTCCTATAGTAAATGGAGGTGTTTACAATCAGATTTTAGACCCCTTCTGAATAAACCTAATAACACATGCATGCCTTGATTTAAACCCGACAGTCGGATTTGTTTGCG
Organism: Plantago major; assembly: GCA_026545765.1. NCBI lineage: Eukaryota > Viridiplantae > Streptophyta > Magnoliopsida > Lamiales > Plantaginaceae > Plantago > Plantago major. The sequence continues at coordinate 28,975,136 of CM048841.1, forward strand.
CAATGTGTCGATGGCTAAAACATGTGATGTTTTGTGCGTAGGTAGGGATAGTACCTTAATCAATGGCCGACATATTAGGGGGCTAGTGTAGTTTTCTTAAATTTAAGGCTAGCCATTGGAAAATGAGCTACGCATCTGGCAGAATTCGATTTCAAATGTATGCTGTTACCTAAACAATTATACTATTCAACATTCAAGTTTTTAAAGAAAGTTGGCCATACTGGCTGAAGCTTTATTACTGCACTTTATATCTCCTTGTAAGCAACGCAACATGGAAGGTGCCTTCCTGCACCAAATTGACCTTGTAAGATATGACAGCACTGGCAAAATTAAACAAACCATGGAAGCATCATACAATGTTAAATCCACGTATTCAAACGGTTATAGCTAGGATGTGGAATACTAGAATGACTTACTCGTCATTCAAATTGACATCATTAATGGACGTCCCTACCACATTTCTGCATTTAAGAGAGTGTTAAAAGTTTTGCAGTATTAGTGGGATGAATTTGGTACAGATGGAGTTAGTTTACATTGTGAGATCATTCCGATGATGGACATTCCCAGATAGAGAATTGAACGAAACATCTCTGCAAATTCAATAGCATTAGCAATATTTTAAAGATGGAAACCAAGCAGAATGCTAGCGTGGAAGGCAAGCCAATAGATTAAAATGTGCAGAAACAGTATCCATATTCGAGCTTACAGGGCAATAAGTCCAGAACCAATAACATCTGAAGATAACTCCCCATTCAAATTATTGCTTCCAAGATATCTGCAAGCAAGCAAGACAAACAGATTGATCAGATCACTCTATTCTAATACAGGGTTTTCTGGAAGTGATCAATCGAAAATATCTGATCCATTGACAAGGTTTCTAACATTTATATCCACTAGAAAGAGTTCGAAATTCAGGGTGAAAAAACCCTGGGGGTTGCTGGTAGGTTGTAGCGAGTTAAGGAATAGAACTCCACTCCCCGACTGAAATTTTAACGCAAGATGACTAAAATATATAATCAGTTTATGTTTTCTGAAGTACTATGAAATCAGAAGTTATCTCAATTGAATCATAGAGTGAAGCAGGGTAAGAAGGTTGACGTACTTACAGATATTTCAAGGAAGGAAATGTTTTGAATGAATCTGGAATCCGACCTGTCAATTTATTGAAGCTCAAGTCCCTGTCAAAATTCTGGTACTAGTAAACAGTTCTTAAGTACAGTTGTAATGAAAATATCGACATCAAGAAATAGCAACAAAAAGACAGCTGAATCAGGAGGAATTCAGAGTTGAGAGTACAAAAGAATTTGCATTACAACCAGATACATGAACTTACAGTATTTTCAGGTCAGGAAATGTGCTAAGTCGTCCTGGGATTTGACCACCAACCCGACAGGTCCTCAATGATCTATCATTTGAGTAAGTTTAAGAATGACTGATATCCCATAGTCATTAGATGTTTAAAGTTAGAAAATCGTTTATATTAATCAAAGTCTTACAAAATGGATAGACTAGTCAAATTTTCTAAGAAGTTGAGAGATGAATCGCCTCCACCCAGATCACCAATTCTCCTGAAATGTTCAGAAAGTAAAAAAATAAAAGATAAATGAAGAAGAACATAAGGCTGATGAGGAAACTGTATTTGATGTTTGCAGCGAATATATATTTTCAGTGTAGCATTATTGTACGTAATAGATCCTAATAGATATCCTTACAAATCCTGCAATTTTGTTAGAGCACCAAAGCTGCTTGGGATTGGCCCCTCAAGATTTGTTCCTTCCAATCTCCTATTAACAAGAAACTGGTGCACATGTTAAAAGAACAAAAACCACACAAACATACAAAAATAGAAAATAAAAAGAACAGATGAAAAGAAGATAGGAACATATTGAATAGAGCAAAGGCCACCCCCAACTATACAGAAATATTTTACACGTACAAGACTTCGATATCAGTAAAAGTTCCAATATAGTCAGGTATCCTTCCAGTGAATCGATTATCAGATGCCCATCTAAAGATAGCAAACAAAACTGGTTAATTTACATTAATCAATAACACTTTTGATAATAAATCAATGAACAGAAGTCTTTCGAGGAAAGCAGAGGGAAATACAGCGTTTGTAACAGTTTCAAATTTGATAGTTCATCTGGAATTGGGCCACTCAGTCCACTGCTGTCCATATACCTGAAAAGTAAGCAATAATTGGTAGGTAATAAATCTAAGATGTTAGTGTAATAGAAACAATTATGTTATCTTCAAGTGAGAAATGATTATATGCATGCACTTACAGCTGCTGTAGGGAGGTCAGATTTCCTATCATAGGTGGTATAGGTCCTTGGAAGTTATTCGAGCTCAAGCTTCTGTACCATTGGAAAGAAAAGATGATTACATAAACATTGGAAACACACATCAAAACTTTGAATATGGTAGCTAATCAGACTTACAATGAGACAAGCCTGACTAGATTACCAAGCTCTACAGGCAGTGGACCTGTGAGGTTATTAATGCCAAGACTCCTGTGTTTACGATTCGAAAATAATTATAATCAAGTGCCTGGTTTTACATAATGGTAGAGAAGATCGATCAACTCTATAATAATACATGAAGTGGATTTATACTAACAGGTACTCCATTCTCGATAACTGGCCGATCATCGGTGAGATGGACCCATTCAACACATTCTGACCCAAATTCCTTCATGAAAAGCAATCACTTGGTGAACTTAAAGAACTGGCATATACTATAAATCATCTTACTCCTTAACAAATACTAGTAGTACAAATAACTTACAGGTCCATTAATTGAGTGAGCAGATAAAGTTGTGGTGGAATTTCACCAGATATATCCAAGGCATATATTTTCCTGGATCATATTTGACAAATTGTTTACCTCCAAACAAGTAAAACACCAAGGAACCAAAACAGGAAAGTAGTAACTAGTAAGCGTGAAAGGAAGTTACAAGTGGGTTATACGGCATTCGGTTGCCGAGCAGTCACATCCAATTCTTGGATTAGCAGCTTCAGGAGCCCATGAAGCATTTTGAGTGCAGGGATCGATAGTTAAGTTCAATTTGCTTCTTAGATTCCAGTGATCGATTATCGTGTTAATAGCATCCACTGCGTAGTAAACAAGAAATCAAATTCAGTAGATGTAGAGGTAACAATTTCATACAGACAAATAATCAAACACCTTCAGTGCGTTCAGTGGTGGGTTGTGCAGCTGCAGCAACAAGCAGCCAGAGCACCATAACAGAGAAACTCAGAAAGCCCATTTCAAAGAAAAGCAAGCTACGGAGTCAAAGGAAGCTTGGCCGGCTATAAAAGGGTGGAGGAATCTTAATGTTTTGCAAGATGACAACAGCATGTTAACCATGGCAATCTGTCTCTCTTGATTGGAAGCATTCACGTTTCATTGACAATCCATTTTGGTACTTCTTTATACTCCATCCATCCGCCCCCAAATTCACGCGGGTCTGTATATAAATTTTAAAAGAGATTGAATAAATTAAGTAGAAAATAGAATAACACAAGATACCGTCTCTACATAATTTATCTATAGACATCCTGTGCTATTAATAAAACTATCCATAATATTAATCAAAACGTTACGTTGTTAACGAAATAAATTTTATTGTAATATGAAAAAACACAAATGTTGAAAACATAGATGTTTTGATTAATAATATCGATGATTTCTTTGACAATATAAGGTTGTGTATGGACAAATTATCTAAAGACCAAGACTTACTCCTTATTCAATGAATGAATCTATTATTCTATGAGTAAGTCTCTTGAGACACGGTCTCTAGATGATAATTTATCTAGAGACGGACCTATATTGTCAAAAAAGTCATCATCGATGTTATTAATCAAAACACCTAGTTCTCAACATTTTTTCTTTCTTCATATTACAACAACAATTATTTTATTAACAACATAAACGTTTTGATGAATAACATGGATGGTGTCATTGATAACATAGGTCGTGTTTAAATAAGATATCTAGAGAACATCTCTAATAAGACTTTGTGATTTTATAAAGTAAACTCTACCTATACTATATAGTGCTATAATATTATTCTCCTTTTTTTTTTGTCGTAAAGTAAATTGGACAATTATAGACATACTTTTATTTGTCCCATCTCAAATTTTCATATATAGATTCAAAGTTATACTTTATTTATTTGGGCACTAGATTGTGGGTTTTACAGTTGAAAATTCATGGGTTTTGAAGCACATAAATTGAAGAAGGCTTTGCTCGGTGTTTTCAGGCTAACTAAGAGTTCTTTCAATCCCTAATTCAACCCAACAAAATCAATTTATCATAAAAATTAAATTAAAATAGATTAATTGACACTAACACAAACCCTAATTCAACTAAAAAAAAATCAATTCACCATCAGAAACAACTGTATTACTTATATTCATATACTTTTTCCATTATTTGTAAGTAGGTGCCACAATAACACGTGTAACATATTCTCACGTTCTAATATATATATATATATATATATATATATATATATATATATATATATATATATATATATATAGACACACACACACCCCATATATAAGTGGACAATTATCGGAGTTGTGCAATATAGTAGTACTTAATTTAAGTATAATCACTTGTAATATATATGTACATTAATTCAATTACAAATTTACAAGCCTAATTCAACTCCAGCAATATCAATTCTGAACGTGCATGATAGAGATACTATTGAGATAACAGTGACACTAGCATACCATGGCAATGTTGACTGAACAGTGATTGTTTGGTTTTGTGCACTTTATTTTATATTATTTAAGATTTTACCTTTATTCACTAACTTAACCTAGTTCTACATTTTTAGTTGACTGATTGTATGTATATACTGTATAGGAACATGTTTGGTAAGCATCGAAGAAAGAAGGAAAGATCTTGAAGGTTTTAAAGAAGAAGGCAAGATATTTTAAAGGAGGAATTTTTGAGATTCCAAAAGAAGAATTTGTGCAAGGCCACAACATCTATAAAACATTTCTCCTGGACGTTCAGAGACATTATAAATACAATAGATGGTTCATACTTTGAAGACACGCAAGAATAAAGCTAGTCGACTAATTCCATATTCATACTCTTTCTTGTAATCTTCGTTTAGCTAAACTTTAGTCGTACTCTTTGTTGGAATTTTAGCTAACCAAATGTGGTTTGTCTATGACTTTGTGTCTCAACCAAATGGGGCCCCACACGTTGGAAACAGAGGTTTCTCGAACGTGCATTGTCTACTATAGTAGTAGAAAACACTTGAACAAATATTACTAAAATTCAATTGTGAATGTGTAATTGGAGAAAATGGTTCAAAGGGGTGAACCTATGACCAATTTCATCCAATAGATGCACCTTTCCAGTTGGGCTATAGAGCTTTTATGAAAGAATATGAGTTCAAGTGTATATAATCTGCAAGGGGTGCATTTGTACACGAAAAGATGAATAAAGACTAAATAGTCACAGCCGCTGGAAATCGATCCCGCGTGCTATGGGGCCAAAGTGGCAAAGTGTTGCCATTGGAAAAACATGTCTTTTTGTTGAATGATTGTATCTTGCGAAAGTACATATCCATTCGGTCCTAGAAGACTTTTGTTCAACAATTACATTTTTTTTGTCACAACTTTACAAAACTATAAATAGAGGCTCAGAGTTGGATTTCAAACACACAACAAGAGATATTCACATTCTCTCCTTTCTTCCCTTCTTCTTTTAAGCCTGTCTTTCCATATTGCAGTAGTCTACTCGAATCTGTGATTTCAAGTGCCAGCTTACAGATTCACCTGCTGTGTAATCTTGGGAGACATTTTGGTAATTGCAACCGTCGGCATCCAAGCGGGGCAAATTTGTCTTAAGGACCAAAAGCCAACTCTCACCGCATCAGTCCTTTATTTGTTCTCTTACATGTTACTTCATTTATATATTTACCTTCAATACATTAACGCTCTTCTATAAATTTCCTACACTCTTTACATCGAGCGTTTGTACTCTGTACCACAGAGTGATCTAGGTAACTAGGTTAGTATAGCTAATACAGGTGAAACTGTTCTACTTCTTTAGCTGTTTGCAGTTTGAGCTTTCAACTAATGAAAGCTTAAATTTAGTTTTTGTAAATCATCTTTCATTGATAGTGGATATTTCGTCACGGCAAGTATATTTATATATCTGCTAAAACTTATTCTGGTTTTCATCTTTTAAATTCCGCTGTCTTGTTAAAAATAAATGAAGCCTTGTATTCATCCCTTTCTTTTTTTTTTTTTTTTTTTTTTTTCTGGTCTACTGCGGTCTGACTGTCTCTATTCCTTTTTTTGTTGGGGGTGTACCAGAGCTCGATGTCAAAGAAGAGGCGTTAGCTTGTAGAATGATGGATTTTAGCAATTATAAGGATTTCAACGCAAGTCTTCCCAGGTTTATTCACATCATGGATTGTAAGTTATATTTATATTGTATGAAGTTTGCTTTAGGCCGATTATCACGTATTAAGGTTTATGTTAGGGATGTTATGTTATGAATGGTGTTGCTTACAATTTTAGCTGCTTACTTCCTTCCTTAGGTGCTGTTTGGTTTAGCTATGCGCCACCATTCTTAACAGATTTGACATGCAATTGGCATAATAAAAATCATGTTGCATTTACATAAAATTCTGGCATGAAGAAGCAAGTGACCGAGCCATGCAATCTGGACATCCATGTGATTGGTTCATTGGGCTGATGTGTCAATAATTGGGGTATCCATGCCCACCATTTTGGGTTGGCATGAAGATAGTTGGATTGTTGTCAAGTTTTAGGACAAAATATGTGGCCCAATTTGAACATGAGTTGTCAAAAATAGGGTTAATTGGTGCCAAAGACCCTTTGGCACCAAATATATATTACAAAAAAAAACCCTGCATGCGTTAATATAGTGTTGTAACTCAAAGAGTATTGTGTTAATATAATGTTGTAACTCAGCGAGTCATGAGTTAATATATATAGTGTTGCAACTTATAGGGTCTCTATTTGAATTAAAATTTTAAGAGGGGTACCGGCTTGTAAGAAACCCCCAAAAATAACCCAAATACGGGCTTTGGCTATGAATATTACATAGACTGTTCTGATGTACTAAATGGTTAACTTGGCAGGTGCATTTCTTATGCCCTGTATCTTGATAATATAACTTTTAACTTCTTCAAAGAAAAAAATAAAATGACATGGACACTTCTTAGGTAAAATGTTAAAAAAATGTGTCATGGATAAATATGGCATAACCAAACCACACAACACCTTAATGCGAGTGATGCCATCTCTTAAAAGTATTATTTTGATATGCACATTCAAGTGATCAGGAATATGGATTTTATTGTTAAGAATATTGCAGGATCAATTATTCTTGTTTCATCTTTACATGCATGGGTCTAATTTACTTAAGATTATAAATTAATTGTAATACGTTTCTTATATCTTAGAGTTTGTTAAGCCTTTATAATACTTGAGATGAATGATTAATGATGGCTGCCACGTTGTTGATCGTTGTTGGACTTTATGAGTCTAAGAAATGAATTAAGGTCACTTTTGCTTCGGTTTTTTTTTTTAAATGACGTTGGGAACCCGCAGTGAGCCCGTGGCTCATGTAATAGCAGAACTGCCAAGTTCTGCAATGCGCTGACTCGAAAGCGTAAATCATGTAAATTTCTCCGTGAAGTTTGAACATGTGACCAATAAGATATTATCTCCCTTTTAACCCACCCTTGCAGGTCACTTTAGTTTGCTGAGGTACCTTTTTAAATTGAGTTTGTCATTAAACCCTTCTCTCTCTTTTGTAGTTAAATTGGGTCAAGTGTTAGAATAATGATAATGCAATTTCTTACAATCAAATTTCAAGTCTTATAGTTAACAAGTTTTATTATCTGCATATTACTGAATTAATCTTATGGCGATGTTGTAGTAACTGGTAAACTTGATAGGTGAGTTATGTTTCTGTGATATATTTGAATTGGTTTACAGAGCTACTGGTTGTTGCGTGACGCAACTCTTGTTGTACTTCGATGTGAATATGTAGTTTGATCATGTGGCTGCTATTACAGTGGTAAAGTTCACATTTATGTTTATCATATCTATATATCTCCGGTTTGTTCATGGTTGTGGCATAATGGTTATACACACAGAGTAGACCATTTATTCATGGCCAGTGATAGTGCCAGAGCTATATACATGCTGCCAAAGATTTGCAATTTAATTTTTTCCAAGTCCATTAATTGTTAAATAGAAAGTTGTAAAGGAGGAAAGTACAGCTTGATTTTAGGAGGAAATATCCTGAAGTTTTATTTCCATCCTAAACCCTCACATCTTTACTTCCAAACAACAATAAAATACGGCAAGATTCAGTTACCCATAAACGAAATAAGCTCTGTTCATATTTAGCATGACAAGAAAAGCGATACCCATCTTTTCCAGGAAGCAAGATCAGGGAGCTCCACAGAATCGACATCGTATCTGGCGTGCATGGTTTGTTTCTCCTTTGCTGGAGTTTTAGATTGTAATTTGATATGCTATGTTATTTGCAACTGAGCTAGGTGCGTGCTTGATTATGGATGACTTCGAACTAATTGTTGTTTAAACATATAGACTAGGTGCCTTTTCTTTCTCATTTAACTGTTACTAATTAAGATTCATTAGAGAATTTTCAATTTTCAACTCACCATCATGTATAATCCTTAGTAACATAATTCTTTATCTCCGGAGCTTTTTTCACGTTCCGAGTGCGAATTCACGTTTAGAGCTTGGAAGCTTCACTAATTCTCGACTTATGCTTTCTTAGTTCTCGAATTAAGTTTCTTAGTTTATCGTCGAAGAATTTTAGGAATATAATGTCAATTTTATGGGTTTTATTTTTTACAAGGGATTGTTAAATAATTTGAGCATAATGAACTTGAAAATTGAGATTTCTTATTTAGGCTCTGTTCTCTTCAACTGAAAACTCATTTAGTTCCATTCAGTTCAGTTCAGTTCTGCTTAGTTATATTTTATACTACAATTCAGTTCAGTTCAGTTCAGAAAATTGCAGTTGAAGAGAACATAGTCTTAGTATCGCATAAGGGGTCGAAAACAATGAAAAAAATACAAAAAATCAAAGTAGAAATTTCAGCTATAAAAAATTCTGATATAATTTGAGGAGTAAATATGATATTATGTTTGAATATAGAACTAGAATATTTCCAAAAAAATTAATAAGTTTTCTTTAGAACAATATATGTATAAAATTATAATTAAATTTAATTATATACTGAAACAACCGCGCTCTATATACGCTTCCGCTCCCAAATATTTTTGAATTCGACGAATTCTCGCTCTCGCTCCCGTTCCCGCTCTTGTGCTCGAATTCGCTCTATGTGACTAAGGTATAATCTCATTTCTTCCTCTTGTGTTTTTTCAATGTTCTTTTTCTTTAGCTTCTGATATGGGTGCGGTTGAGTAATTTTGAGATTGATTTGTCTGATGTAACTCACTGTATCAAATGCATTATTCTCGTTAAACAGAATGGATACTCAAGAAGTAGAAGAATGTTTGTATGACGGTAGTCTTGACTACATGCAAATAACTGACATCAAATATGGAACACGAGACGATCTCATTGAAGGTCTAAAATCTTTTTACTTCAATAAGGGGTATGTATTGACAATCAGAAGTTCTCGCATCCATCGAGGTGGTACTTATCGAGATAGGCTAAAGTGTTAATTTGAGAATGGAAACAGACTGTAAAAGCAGAGAACCTTGAGGCGTGATATCACTTTCCGAAAAATAATATTTCCATCACTGTGGAAACTTATTCGCAGGATACAACAAGGCTCGAGAATTCGAATGAGAAAGTGTAGAAGATGGTGTGAGAAGAAGTGAGTTTTCCTTCTGTAGGAACTCTGTATTTATAATGGAAATTATGTATTTTGGTAAAAACACAACCATTCAGAGAAATCAATAAAGTTTCAAACAGTCATGTCTATCCAAACGAATTTCAGATAGAGACACCTTTTCGATTTTTTTGAAGCAATTTTCGAATTTTAACAAATAAAACCATATCCGAAAATTTACATTTGAATTGAAAGTCAAGCACTAAGTGCCTCATCGTAAATTTAATTTACAAAGTCCAAGCACTAAATCCACTTGTAAAGGCCACTACTGGGTCTTTTCCATAATTATTTCTATTATGCAAGAGCTTACTTATATACCTTTCAATCCTTTCACTTTATTTCCATGTGTTAGAATATGTATATATCTAGAATCCTAGTTAGATTAGACTTAGATTAGAATACTTGGTGATCAAGTTATCACATTGTATAAATACATGTACTCATCATTGAATCCAATAATAAGAAATATATTCTTATAATCTTACATGGTATCACATGAACATCACCCCTCTCTTCGCTTCTAGCCGCATTGCTCGATCCTCCTTCTTCCCATTTCCGCCTCACGCGCTCAAACACCTCTCCCTTTCTTCCCTGTCTTCTTGTGTTGGCCTCACGCCAAAACTTGCCTGCTCTGCTTCCTACTCACGCCCACACAACATCGACTTAGCCTCACGCTAAATCGATAAATTCTCCTCTCTTCTCGAGCAGTTTTCGGCACCCACCATGTCGATCAATCACCCAAGTTTCATCCGCCTCTCTATCACCAACGTCCGCTCCCTGATTCCCATCACATTGGATCATGAGACCGGTATGTATCATTCTTGGGTCACGTTATTCCAGGTTCAAGCACGGGTGCATAACCTTATGCATCACATCATCCCTCCGACGGAAGAAACCGCCATCGCCAAAATCAAGGCTCTCAAAGAAGCCGATGTTGATCTCTATGATCGACTTGATGCCGTCGTATTATAGTGGATCTATGCAACAGTCTCTTCTGACATTCTTCATGCCATTCTTGTCAAGAACGATACGGCTGCTGCTGCTTGGTCCCGTCTTGAACAGATATTCATGGATAACAAAGGTTCTCGAGCTACCCATCTTGAAGAGGAACTCGCTGACGTCCGCCTCGACAACTTCCCTTCTGCCGAGGCTTATTGCAATCATGTCAAGTCATTAGCCGATAGGCTTGACTGGGGTGGTTGTCCAGATACTAGACGATCCACTTCCGGTTATTGTGTTTTTCTTGGTGATAATCTCATCTCTTGGTCTTCTAAGCGACAACCCACTCTTTCTCGCTCCAGTGCCGAAGCAGAATATCGCGGTGTTGCTAATGTTGTTTCTGAATCTTGTTGGCTTCGCAATTTACTTCTCGAACTGCACTTTCCGGTTCATAAAGCAACGCTCGTTTATTGTGACAATGTTAGTGCTATTTACTTGTCCGGTAATCCAGTCCAACATCAACGCACGAAGCACATAGAGATGGATATACACTTCGTCCGCGAAAAGGTTGCCAGAGGTGAAGTTCGAGTCTTACATGTCCCCACTCGTTATCAGATTGCTGACATTTTTACTAAGGGACTTCCGAAGATTCTCTTTGATGATTTTCGTGACAGTCTAAGCATTCGAGCCGCCCGCTTCGACTGCGGGGGTGTGTTAGAATATGTATATATCTAGAATCCTAGTTAGATTAGACTTAGATTAGAATACTTGGTGATCAAGTTATCACATTGTATAAATACATGTACTCATCATTGAATCCAATAATAAGAAATATATTCTTATAATCTTACACCATGTGGGATCTTTATTCTCATATCCTGTACACAAATTATTAACATAAAGATCCCTATTGAAGATCGTCAGGGAAAAACAAGAACACGTTTAATAGATTGTCCTTTCGAAATCCAAGGTAAAAGAGATGGAGATATTTGGATGGTTGTCGTGAAAAAGAATTGGCACAATCATGATGTGTCTTCTGATATGTGTGGTCATCCATCGGCCCGGGTTTTATCACATGAAGAGATTACGGTTGTTACACAAATGACTAGAGCTGGAATCAACCAAAACAAATTTTGTCGTCCCTTCGTCAAAAAAATCCGAACCTTCAAGCCGTCTCTAGGAATATCTACAATGCAAGAAGCCAGATTTATAAACATAATTTGGCTGGTCGTTCCCCTATACAAGCTTTGTATGAAGAGCTTGGTAAAGAAGGATTTATATTTGACATCAAGCAAGATGACATGGGACGTTTGACCCATCTGTGCTTCGCGCATCCGATTTCTATCAAATTAAGTCGCAGCTAGTCACATGTATTTATGATGGACTGTACTTACAAAACAAATTGGTACAAGATGCCTTTACTTGAGATCATTGGTATCACAAGTTTCAACACCTCATTTTATTCAAGTTTCGTCTTTTTGAGGAATGAGGGACGTGAAGATTATATTTGGGCATTAAAAACATTTTCTAAAGTTATCGGCGAGAATTGCTCACCTTCTGAATTAGTGACCGATAGAGAACTTGCATTAATGGGAGCCATTGAGGATGTATTCTCTAAGTCTGTGAATCTGCTTTGCGTGTGGCATATTGAGAAGAATATAGTTAGTAATTGCAAGAAAAGTTTTGATAAAAAAGAAGATTTTGATGGACTTATGTCGGCCTGGAATGATATTGTTTATGCTCCAACGGAAGAAGCATTTACTGGATCTTGGGAACAGTTTCAAATATCATATAAGCATAAGAATGATATATTGAATTATCCCTGTAAAGTATGTGATGAGACAATATTCTAACGTCTCATTTGGTCTTTTTTAATCGTCTTTTGTTAGTCTTTGACCTTAGTTTTATATTATTTTAGTGCGTTTTTACGCTTTGGTGTTTTGTTTACATTTTGCAGGAATCGATGTCTTTTGAGCTAAATGAGAACAAGCTGCTTAGCATGGCTCGCCGCGGCGAGAAAATCAGTCCGCCGCGGCGAGATTTAGCGAATGTTTATCTTCTGCGATTAAGGAAGGCTCGCGGCGGTGAGATTTTGCGAATGAAGCTCCTGTCTTGAAGATTGAAGCTCGCGGCGGCGAAGGGATTTGCCCGCGGCGGTGAAATTATGCGAGAGCTATATATTTTTCGATTAAGAAGGCGCGCCGTGGCGAGCTATTCTTTCCGCCGCGGCGAGATACGCAGAACATAATTTTTGTTTTTCTTTATTAGCTTGAAATTGTGATTTTTTCTCTCATACTTCTTTTTAACCTAGTTCTAGAAAAAAGCTCCAGATCCCTACTTTCACATTGAGACAATTTGGAGTTTGGTTTTTGCTTGTTATTCAAAGGATTGATATCGAATCCCTGATTACTGTGGTAAATCTCTATCGTTTAATCTTATTCAATTCGTTCTTACTCTATTTCCCGAATTGTATGAGCTTGCGTGCGATTATCATTCTGTTTGTGTTTATCATGAGCAATATCTCGTATTCTTTCATCCTTGCTTTGATTATGAGTAGCTAAATCGCTCCGGACATGGTAGTTGCGTGATAGCTTTGCGTATTCACATCTAGGGTTTCAAATCGTTCATATAGGTTAGGCTCGTTCAAAGATCTTCGTAAAAACCCTTCGATTCAATACTCTCGTTCAAAGATTTTCTAAAATGTTTGGTTAAGGATCGTGGATTGACGACCCATGATTACTCTAGTTCAAATATCTTCAAACGCGTTTGGTAAAGGTTGAATTGATGGTTTTCTGTACACCGACCTGTGACAAATATGAACGTATCCCTAGAGCGAATTACCATTGCTTGATCGTAACTACTGTATCCTCTCTATCTCATTGTTACAAACAACTACATTGCATTTTCTCTTTTCTAGTTATTAGAAGTACTAGAACACAAACAAATCAACTCGTTTCACAAGTAATTGTTGCCTTTCAATCGTTGCGGTAGCCTAATTGGTTACTTAGCGAACGACTTCGTGGTTAGCTTATTTATTCTACAATAACTGCTTGCTACTTGTTTACTAAGTATCAATTTGAGCACATTAGTATGTCTTCCTCACAAAGAGAAATTTGTCAGTGCATGGACTGAAGAGTATCTTCATTTTGGAAATCGAGCTACATCATGAGCTGAAGGTGCACACTCAAAGCTTAAAAATTATTTGCTTATCTCGACCTGTGATCTTGGAGTTGTCAAGGATAAAATGTGCCTTCTTATTGATAATGACCGTCAAGAGATAAAAACACAATTGGCAAGTGAAAGACTTTTAATCCCCCTTAATTGTAACACCCCGTTCTTCAAAGATGTTGTCACTCGTATTTCATCATTTGCTTTAGGAAAATTACATGATAAGTATGAGAAGTTCCTAAATAAGACAATGACAAGCATGCGCATGGGAAAATTTGTTAGTACCATGGGTCTGCCTTGTGCGCATATGATTATTTCTTGGAAGGAAACAGGAATACCTCTTTCATCTATACATTCACAGTGGCGCATTGACGCAAGATCTTCTCTACTTGCAGATGATCAGTTTAGTAGTGATGGAGACAATCCACTTGCAGAACTTATTTCCAAATTAAAGGATAAGTACAAGCAATTGCCATTAGTTGAGCAAGAAGATATGCATGAAAAAATATCACAACTTGTATCTAGCTCATTGCCTCCATTATTTGAGCCTAGTATTCAAAGAACTAAAGGAAGACCGGGTAGTGGAAGGAAGAAAAAAGTGATTAGCTCCACGAGACGTGATCCTTCAAGATTTGAAATTGTTGAGCGGTCAAGGAAATGTAGCCAGTGCAAGGAAACTACACATGACATTCGTACATGTCCAATGAAGAATAAAGGTAGTCACACAAATGTACATGAAAGTAGCACTTCTCTTGAAGTCGATGTACTCTCGTTTGATATGACACCAAATATGAGCAACTCATTAGACTCTGCCTTTGAACTCAATGTTAGTGTTTTGTTATTTAAATGTCATGTAAATTTTCTATAAGAAACGCATATATTATGAGTATTGTACAAAAACTGTTGCTAACTTTTTTGTTTTTATAATTTCAGGATTTAGGATGAGCTCAATCTTGGCCTCAGTCTTATTGTGTATGATTTGCTTTGTTCGTGGGAGAGCTTGGATATCAGTTTTGAAGTATTCATGTCACTCTTAGTAATCAGACAAATTTATAGTGAAACTTCTTGCTATTCAAGGTTTTATATTGTTCTTGCAGAATAAGTTTTCAGTGATCAGATAATTCAGTTTTCATTTCAGTACCAATCCGTTTGGTGTTTAGTTTACTGTTTTTGACCTGTGCTATTTGACTGAGTTTTATTTACTGAGCGTTTTGTGTTTGATTTATCATGAGCTTTTTAGTAGAACGGATCCAACTTCTGCTATTTAATTTTTTAGTCTGACATCTATAATTTTATCATGAGCGTTTTATTTACTTTCATGGCAAGCAAAATGTGGTTGGGTTGCATTTTTTTTAGCTTGGAAATGAATGGGAGTGCTGATTGAAAATTCATGGGGTGGTAACATGGGATCATCAGAGGCCATGTTAACTGTTTAGTTGTCTGTTCTGGGAAATATATAAATTTTCCTTTGGCATGTTAAGAAATTGCTTGTTAGTTTCTCCATAATTGTTTCTTTAGTACATTTTGCTATGGGAGAAAATAGAAAGATAGTTTTCTACAAGGTTATTAGAAACATATGTATCAAAAGTAAATGTAACATTATTTTTTGTGGATCACACAACCAATTTGTATGCAAGTGTCATTCTCTTTGACATTGTCTCAAGCTGGAAGAACAATTTTTAATGCACCAAAAAAAGAGTACATAATTTAGGAGAAACTTCGATTTCAATGTCAAAAGAGTACATCATTTCAAGAGCATGAAAGATGTTGTTCACTTATAATAGTTTCAGCTTTTAGCAACAGAAAACAGAGAGCCCTCACTATCAGTTTCTGCATTTCTATCATTCTATGAGTGTGATAAAAGATGATGCTTTGAAACTAGTATGTCTTCTTCCTCACTTCCAAGTTCAAGTTCGTGGTTGCACTCGGGCTTTCCCGCTCACGATTGTAGAGCTCTAATCACCGCAATACAATCCCTAAAAGATAGTGTTGTTCCATTCGAACTGGGCAGCCAACTCGATTCCACTTGTAGCCCCCATTACCTCAGCTTATGTTCTAGAGACAAAGTAAACAAATACACCATAAAGAATGCAAATATTGTCAACATTCATAAAACTATAGCTGCAGAGCATGTAAGTTACACCGTTTTGCTCTCTATCTAAAATTGCAATGCACTTTTCATCTCAATCGATATGAACTTCGTAGAAAAATCACCACCACCTCCCACGAATTCAGACACCAGCCAGTAAAAACCAACAGACAATGGCTCAATCTACAAAGACTACACACGCACAACACCACTTTCCACCAAAAAATCAGGGAAGACTACTTTAGCCAAATGAAATACCTGAAATTTGAGTCCAGCAATGCTATTAAAAATGGATGAAGCTTTATGGATCCAGAAGAGCATCGGCACACCCAGGGGCGGAGGCACACCTTGTGCTAAGTGTCTCCTCCAGCCACACCTGAAAAAAAAAAAATTGTTTATAGCCTTCAATTTTTTTTTTTTTTTTTTTTTTTTTTTGCAAATTAGTCCCACCTAAATTTAAGTTTAGCAACACCACAACCTAGATAATTTTGGTCCAAGCTGCAACTGCAAGCCCATATTGAAATCTGAAAGCACACGTTGGCTTGGCCCAACACCTCTAATTAATAATTACTACAACAAGACAATTATTTGAGGAAAAGAAAATTAGAAAAACCCTCCCTTCCAACCAGCAAGAACAAAAACGAAATTCTTCAGGCAAGCTGTGGAAATTCAGCCACTAATCCGAAATTGAAGGTAAAGAATTGTGAATTTGTTGTTATTATTATACTTACAGGTAAATAGATGATTTATGTGGCCTGTTGCATAAAAAGGGTTGGGAATTTTGAAATTCTTGTTACTGGGTTCTGGGTAGAGTAGTAGAAGCAGACAAGTAGTAGATAGTGGCATTTGTTTAATACAAGTAGTAGATATTGGAGGTTGATATTGACAAGTAGTAGAAGCAGAAAAGTAGTAGAATACTAGAATTGGTTTATATATTTGGATTTTTCTTAGAATCTTAGTTCTTACTGTAAAGTAGTTTGGACTATATTTGAGGTTTGAGCTATATTAATACTTGTATGATTATATCAAGACAATTGTAAAAGTAGTTATAGGATTAATTTATTAAGTAGGGTTTAGGAGTATGAGATATTTCATAATTACCGACACGCAATTTTCAATCCTGGCTTCGCCCCTGGGCGCACTTTTAATCGAGTGTCTGAATCAATACACACCATATCTCTAAAAAAGTTTAAAACATCAACCCCAGCAAGTACAATCCTTAATCTAGAGAACTCACACTCATCAAAACAAAAACCAAGATAAAAAATCGGCCCTGTTTCGGAATACTGGATACCAAAATACAAAGATCTTTCTTCATCTTCCCCTTCGCGTTCCCAGTTGACAATCGGTTGAAACGAAGTTGCTATATGCCTATTTCGCTTGATGATTTGATCCTTTTTCTTTGGTCGCAGAATCTTTCCTTTTCATGTCGTTGATTTGTAGGGAAAGATGAGAGGCTTTAGGATGGAAATAAAACTTCAGGATATTTCCTCCTAAAATCAAACTGTACTTTCTATTTAACAATTAATGGACTTAGAAAAAATTAAATTGCAAATCTCTGGCAGCATGTATATAGCTCTGGCACTATCACTTGCCATTATTCATTCATTCAGTCTACGAGTATGCATTCACTTTAACTAACATTTTAAGCAAAGAAAGATCTCAAGTTAATTAAGTCAGGAATTGGACATAAAGTTTCCCTAGCAAATCGTGGGCAACCAAGTTAAGCGGATCGACTAGACAACTAGCAAATCATGCCTATTCATGTTAAGCGGTCACCATGAGCTAGGCCAGGGGCGGAACCATGTTAAGGCAAGACAAGGCAATTGCCTTGGCTCAAAATTGGAGCAGAATATATACTGTATACATATGTTCAAAGAATTTGCAATTGTGAATAGTGCATTATTAGTGTAGTTACTAAATTATTTTTATACTTTTACCTTATTCTCTCTACAAAATTTATAGAGACACGATTTAAAAACAGACTTATATTGTTAATAAAAACATTTATGTTGTTAATAAAAATATTTATGTTGTCAACATTGGTGTTTTTTCATACACAAAAAATGCATTATGCTAACAACATGAACGTTTTGATTTACACGAATGTTTTAATTAACAACAAATGTCCATTCCTAGAAGACATGATCCTCTATTTTAAGTGCAATTTTGCCTCGCCTGACTAAATTTTTAGGCTCCGTCACTGGGCTAGGCAACTGGCAAATCGTGGCTATCCATGTTAAGCGGTCACCATCGGCTGTGTAACATCCCACATCGCTTAAAAATGGTTGTGGTGAATAGTATATACACAAACCACCACTCTTCTATGGTATGAGGCCTTTTGGGAATACCTCTTCTATGGTATGAGGCCTTTTGGGAATACCGAAAATAAATCCGTGCGGGCTCTGGCCTAAAGCGGACAATATCATACCAACGAGACGTGTGTGGGCCAGTCATGAGTAACCTCGCCGGTCCAACGGGCCGGGTCTCGGCCCATTAGTGGCCGGGTCGTTACAAGTGGTATCAGAGCGGGATGATCCAGTCCCGCAGGGACTAAGTGCCATGCGGGGCAAAGTGTTACACCGTATGGGCGGTGGGAGCCACCTCTAGAATCCTGCACGGCTGGATGATCTCGGGACCGATTGTAACCCCTGAAAGCTCGACGAGGACGTCGAGCCCTTAAGGGGGGTAGTTTATAACATCCCACATCGCTTAAAAATGGTTGTGGTGAATAGTATATATGCAAACCGCCACTCTTCTATGGTATGAGGCCTTTAGGGAATACCAAAAATAAATCCGTGCGGGCTCCGGTCCAAAGCGGACAATATCATACCAATGAGACGTGTGTGGGCCAGTCATGAGTAACCTCGCCGGTCCAACGGGCCGGGTCTCGACCCATTAGTGGCCAGGTCGTTACAGGCTGGGATGTACCTTAGAATGCCAAGTGAGCTCACGATCAAGTTAAATTTCAAATCATGTTTAAGGGTAAAGTTTAAGAATGTTTTTCAACAAGTTCAAGTGTTAAAGAGTCCAGTCAGGTCAAGTATATTGTTGCATTCTATTAATTCAAGATTAATAGATTTAAAATACATGAAGATAGAATCTTAGGTCCTGGCACTTGCATGGAATTTGCTGATTCATTGATCACGTCTGACCCCTTTCTAAAATATCAATTTTAGGTATGAAGCTGAGCTATTAGAGTGGAGTGTTGACAGGGCAGTGATCATTGTCGCAATCAACTTTTACCATTTTATATTTATGATCTTCAAGACATTGTAATGTTGCAAGATTTTTCTATTGATATTTCCGCTGCATATTTTACTAATTCACAAATTTGTATAATGAATTTACATGTCAAGACTCTGGACGTACAAGTTGTCGATCTATGTTTTATATTTTAACAAGTCAAGTCCGTCGATTTTACAAGCTCACGAACTAGCACGAGTTATATTTTCCTTAATTTGTCTATTAAAAACCAGGGTGTTACAGTACAAGTGATGCAACTATGTCACTAACTCACAGTATCCAGGTGTTACACAATCAAAGGGAATCTCAGCCACCCCAAACAAATAAAACTGTAAGAGTGTTAACTCAACAATGATATGAATCGTTGAACAACTTAGATTAAATATGAAAATCTCAATGGTGGTGATAAATCCGATAATTGTAAAGTGGAGAATTAGTTAGACATCTAACTAATTCAGTTTCCTGATTTTAAAAGGAGTTCTAGTTAGTTTCGTTATGCAAGAAGGTTATCTAAAGGAGTTTCCTTATTCTAGTTGGATTTAGTAGTTGAGTTTTCTATATATAGTCAAGGGAGCTTGTTTGTTACATAGATCAGACTAGAATATCAACATTAGCCTGTAGAATGAATTAGGGATCATACTTCGGAGAATAGCAGGTTAGGTTGGTGTTATCTTTCCTGTGGGATTGTTCTTTGTTATGTAGTGTGATTGTAACCTAAGTATTAATAAAGATTATTGGTTGATCTTCGTGGATGTAGGCCATCGTCGAATCACGTTAAATCTTGTGTCTCTGGATTTCTGGTTTTAACTCATTATTTGTTTAATTATTATTTTCTATTATTGTTGCATATTCCTTATTTTCTGAGGAATTAGATTGCCAAGAACAAGGAAAACAACAAAATGAAAAACAATCAGTACAATACCAATGCAATAACCAAACTTTTCCTAAACTGAAGCAATACTTCCAAAGTCGCCCAACATGCATCTGGGGCCACTAATTGAACTTTAATTTGTCCATGTCCTCAAGATTTAGATAAGTATAAGTTATTAAGGAAGTTGATTAATTATAGATTTCTATCTTCTTTAGTTATAAAGATATTGTAGTCTTTTTACAATTAGAAAAATAACTAATGTATTTGTATATATTCAAATTCACTTCCTATGAATTCATATCGTCAATTAAGCTTGACTCACCATCTTGCCCATGTTTATTTGACTTATACTCTACCTCACAAAGCGCCAATCAGTGGCATACTATTTTTTGCAGTCGTTTTACTGACTCGTATGCTTTTGGTTGGCCATCATTGGGCTCTTTTAGTCTCTACATTTTTTGGTAGTGTCTGTTTTACCGAATTCCGCGCTTTTGTGCATGTTGGTTTGGTATACATGCCATCAACCCTCACGGACATGTATTTCTTAGGGCCACGATGGTATGTGGGTAGTATTTGTAACATGCCCAACACGAAAACGGTGATCACAAGGACCAAAAATCCACTCCGAGACTTTTGTACCTTTGCTTTTTTCGGTACTTTCTTCTCTATTTTTTCTGGAGCAAGAGCTAGTGAATTTCGGCACTGGTAATAAACAGTAGGGCCAACAAAGTTACGTATCGATGATGATCAGCTTCCACTTCTCCCCCAAACCAATTTCTCGAACTGGGGTCAGGGTTTTCTTCTCTTCTTTCCCCCAAACCAATTCTCGATCATGATCAAAACATGATTCTCCTCCATTCTTTGGAACTCATTGCTTTGTTTCTTCATTCAAGCTCGACGGTAGGTTGCTGTCACTTCTTTAGTAAAGAAAGTATAGGATATATGGTGGAGTTTCATAAGGGCTCAAAAAAGCTTTCAGCGGGGTTAGCGAAAGGTATAGAAAAGAGTTCAGAAAGGTGAGTACCACTGTTGAGGGGTAAGACCTCGAACACTAACTAACTAAACTATTACAAGCAACCTAGTCTAAGGTCCGCCTCTGACTTGAAGTCCGAAGTAGTACCGCTCCGAGCTTGAGTACCTGAAAGGACTAAGTGGGGGGGGGGGGGGGTAGAATGGGTTACCCGGATTGCCTATGTCAATCCGGTAAGAGACTTTACTCAAGAGAGAGTTGGAATCTCTCGATGTAATAGTTATGAGGAATTATGACTCAGGGATTATCACATACCTTAAGGTCTTAGACCTTGTGCTATATTTATAGTTATCATGTACTTATGAAGAGGTTCATAAGATGATGCCAAGTGTATGATTCAGATTTGGACACCAATGCTACCTTTGGCCCATAGCCCAATAGTGAACAGTAGTCCAATACCGATTAGTGGGCCTGGGAGGGTAGTTTGGACCTTTTCCCTCTGAGAGTACTGTTCCGCCTGTTGGGTCTGTGTTAGTCCCTCGGACAGATCTGTCTGCTTGGTTGATCTGCCCTTGGGTAACTCTGGATGTCCGAGCCAAGAGTCTCACGGAAGTATCTCAGTGGTTCTATTATACACGTTTGGTCTTAATGTGATGGTGGCGTCCGAGATTCTCTCGTCCGGTCCGTTTGGCATCCTAGGACTGACCGTTTGTGGCACTTGGAAGGACCATGTGACCTTTTGTCAGGTTCGAAAGCCGTACACCTAGCTTGGTCGGACTTAGCTGAGAAGGTGTGTTGACTTGTAAGTACTAGTTGACCTGGAATGGTTTCCCTTAGGTCGGACCGTTTGAAGGTCGGACTAGCAGCGTGGTGGCTATCTCAGCCTTGATGCGCTCTAGGACACGTTCTATGGCGCCCTTAACGGATTGGACACATGTTCGTATCAACAACCACTAATCATATTCATGTTGTTGCCAAACAAAGACTCAAGGGTAGCAGTATTCACACGGTTGCACACAGGAGTTCAATTAGAGTAGCAAGTAAATTCACTCATCAAAGTAGCATGGGTTGGATTCGTTCAGAGCATATATTCAGCAAGCAGCAAAGCAAGAAAACAAATCCACAGCCCTCATCTTAGTTATGGTTCACACTCAGTACTCTCCCACATATCAAAACATTTTTCAACAAGTAAAAGACCTTAGACGTAACAGATAAGGCTAAAGCATAACTTAAAATGCAAATGACTAAGTGCGAGTATTTAAAGTTATTACAGACCGAATAGTTAAGAAGGTAGCAATCAAATCAAATTCTTCCCCCAAACCTAGCTAAGAGCAGATAGGAAACTAAGAAAGTAAAGAGAAAAAGAAAAGATACTCCCCTCTCGGTGCTTTGTTCTCAAATCCAGATGATGCTTCAAGATGAGGATCCCCCAGGAGGCGGTTGAGGATAAAATCCTTGATAGCCTTGGTAGTATAGCGATGGATCGACGTCGGGTGGTGAATAGAGCTGTGGTGGTGGTGATAAGGTGGATACTCATAGTGACCATACCCGTCAATGTTCTCCTGCCGGAAGGAGATCTGCTCATAATGGTGCAGGTGGGTAACATGATTGTTCCACTCCGACCTCTGGCCCATTCCATTCATCACATCTCGCCTTTGTGCACTCCCTTGGCTCTCCATTTGATAGTTGTTCACAAATTCATTAAACGAATTCATGTCAAAAGCTCCTTGCGGCTGATCCGCTACTCCTCTTCTTCTAAGTTCGGCCTTGGCAGCTTTCTTGTGCATCTCAAGGAGGTGGATAGTTCTGTCTTCATCAAAAGGTTCTATGAGTCTGGCGAATCATAACTCACTAGTTGGAACCCCATTCTTCTGGCAAATAGCGGTAATGAGACCGGGGAATGGCATGTTCCTTCTTGTGTTCTTCTTCACCATTTGCATCTCCTTCACCATGATTCTTCCAACATCAATGTAGTGACCCTCCATAATTGTGTAGACAAGAGTGGCTACATCGCCCTTGAGCCCTTTGTGGTGCAGGGTTGGCTTCAAGTTGGTCTCTACAAAGTGCATCTAAAATCTTGCTCTCTCGTTGAGCGTAGCCCTTGGGATGGACATTCCCACTGCATCATCTCTAAATCTTTCTCCGAGTAATACCCGTGGGATGTCTTGTAGGATATCTCCGTACTCCATCTCGCCATATGCCGGTTCCTTGTATTTGCCATGGATGTGCTTCTCTGGAATTTCGAAGAATTCGTTGATAGCTCCTGGCCCAAACATGACCTCTACCCCTCGAATTATGACGGGGCGATCGAAAGTGCATCCTCCGGCTTTTTAACCTTTAGTTGGAAGTACTCCGCGCCGAACTCCTGGACTAATATCTATGTCGTATCCTCGGAGAATGGAAGTGAAAGTTCCCCAAGCATAGAGGCTCAAAATGTCGTGAATCCAATTAAGGGCTGGGTTCATTCCCCATTCGATTTCTATGTTCCTCTCGGGGATTACCCCTCGGTCGCTATTAACCAATAGCCAAATCCGAGCCTTGCTTGAGAGGGTCGCCGATGCCACCTTATTTCCTTTCTATGCTCTCTTAGTGCTTGGTTCACCCGCATCCTTTCCTCCTTTGGTTCTTCCCATTGTACCTAGGCCAAAAAAGTGTGTGAGATAGATAGCATGTTTGGAGTAAAATCAATTCTAAGGCTTACATGCAAATCCAACGGGGTTTCTTCTCCCTCAAACCTAATGTGTGGCACAAGACGTATGCAAGGTTTTAGCTTGTAATAAGATAAATAGCCACTTCAAAATAATGCAAGAACTAGGCATGTAACTCAAGTTTTCAAGTTGTGTCAAGCATCAAGTTGTGTCAAGCATCAAGTTGAGAGGCAAATTGTAATGTAGTCTCCATCCTATGAGCATATGACGATGCAAACATGTTTTCTAAGCATACTTCAACAAGTTACTACCATGTAAGCAAGTAATCGAGGGAGAAAGGGGCCGACAAAGGAGTTTGTTCTATTGAGACATTTTATCGAACACTTTGTAGGCAAGAACAAAAACCTTCAAATTCTCATATGATTTGTCAAATCTCCATCAAGAAAGTGTTAATGTAGTGAATACTAAAAGTAAACATGTATCGACATATCTCAAGCACCAACAAATCAATCAATTGAAGCACATAATTGCTAAGCACCAAAGAAGCAAGAAGAAAGTGCAAGCAAGGAGTTGAATGATAAAGACAATGAATTGAAGATGTAATGAGGATAAAAATGAGTAGAGATCACTTACTTGATGTTGATGATGGATGGGCAAGCTAATAATGCAATGGGGAAGATATAATTATAGAGCAAGTGAAGAATTTGTGAAGAAAATGAAGTGGGGAAGGAGGAAAAACGTTTTTGGGGTTTTGAAAAGGGGGAGGGAGTGAGCTGCAAGCAGCTCACTGCGGTCCACTGGTTTTTTCGATTCAAAAACGCGCGTTTTCGATTCTTTTTGATTTTTTCGTTTTTCAAAAAGCAAACATAATAAATAAGAAATTTTGAAAATTATTTTGAAAAGCTTTTCGAAAAATAATTTTGGCATGGAAAACGAGGAAAGGACGAAAATTGAAAAATGCTAATGTAAATGCGTAAAAGTAAATGTGACATTGGGTTGCCTCCCAAGAAGCGCTTGTTTAAGGTTTTATAGCTCGACCCCTGGTTGTTGATGAGTCAGTTGCCGGGGTAAGACCCCCACTCTCCATTGGTGCAAGTTGTCAACCAATCTTCCATGAAACTCGGGTCGGATTCCAATCCTCCACTCCCATGTTGAATTGATCACCTTCCCTTGTAAACTCGAACTTGTAGAGGGTACTTCCTTCATTCTTGAGTCGGTTTCTAAAACCCTTGTCATCCTTGAAGTTCTCATAGAATAGCCCCTCATTTCCCAATTTCCATCTTCCAGTCATCCACTTGTCCAGATAGATCTTATAGGGTTTGTTCTCCTTGTCTCTCGGATCCGGAAACTGGAAGTGAATCTCATGTGAATAGAAATAGTTCTTATCTATTTCCTTCATCTTTGTCAGAGCATCTTGAAATTCCCCAGGTGGTTGATCCTTCTTTCTCTTTGGTGATCTTTCAGCCACAAGCTTCCCTTTCTTGAGGTGCGCCCTTCCAACGAACAAATCCACGTCACTTTGTAGTCCATTAACAAACATAGAAACCTTTTTGCCAGTTTTATCAATAATGGTGTTAGTGATTATCATAAAGGGCCTAACCAGATATAAGTTTCTATTGCTGTCATTCTTGTAGTCGACTATCAGTAGGTCTACAGGGATTATGAGAGTACCTACTTTGATGAGCACGTTTCTAACCATCCCATAGTTCTTTGCTATGCTCATGCCGACGTTGTAGGACATGCCACAAGCGTCAGTCTTTCCTGTTAACCTGAGTCTCTTGTACCTCTCTAAGGGGATAACATTCACATCGGATTCTAGGTATAGAGTTCCTACTACCATCCCGCCCACTATGTTGACTGTAATTTGAAATGCTAAGGGATTGATTTCCCTCCTGGGGACATTAGTTCGGAAGTAGGGGTTTTCTTTCCTCTTATACCTCCTGAAATTCTCCATTTGTTTCTTTTCCCCGTAGAGGTACTTACACAATCTCAAGGAGTCACCTCCTATACGAAATTCACTAGATAAGGTAAAGTTAAAGCGAGAGTTAGAAAGCTTATCAAGGAGTTTTTTGGAAGTCCGTCTGTCTTCTGCATCTATCCGCTTTATAGCTTCCTCCTCATCTTCGTATTCTTCGTCTTCTTCTTTCTCCTCATCACGTTTCTCTAGAAGTATCATCAGCCTTTCTGTTATGTTTACCAGGCTTCCTTCCACTTCTTCTACCTTCTCATTGATCCTGCAGAGCACTTCGTCCGCTCTTTCAATAAATGCTTCCACCCTATCGTCCCTTTCCTTCTGCTTCTCCATAAACTCCCTTACCATCCTCAGCTCCTTAATGATGAAATGGATTTTTCCTTCCAAAAGTAGTGATTCTTGCTGAGCTGGTGCGGTTACCCTTATCGGTGTTATGGGGGTAAGAGGTCGACTCTGGTGTTACCTAACTTCATGCCAGGTTCGGTCTGATGGAGGATTTCGGTTTGATGATGGTTCACCATCTTAGATGTAGTTTGCCTCCTCTGACGGTTCCTTGTGTCCATCTTCTCCTTCGGACTCTCTCTTAAATAACTCGGCCTCTATATCATCCAGTCATTTTGTGATCATTTTCCACGGAACTTCCTCGACGGCACGAACCTCCTTAGACGGGACACTCTTTCCTCGTCCCTTTTGCATTGAGTTTTCGCTAAGGTTCTCGCATACTTCCCAAATCCTCCTTGGGGGTACGTGTAGCAGATTCCCTTGACATGCTCCGTCAATAAGTGCTTGGTTGATAGAGTCAATTCCCCTATAAAATTTGTTGACCTTGTCGAACAGTGCATAAGAGTGCATCGGACACCTGTCAAGTAGATCCTTGTATCTCTCCCACACTTCGTAGAATGTTTCTCCGTCTAGTTGGTTGAAGTTCTGCATTTGGCTCTTCAGGTCGGATGTCTTCTTCAATGGGAAGTATCTGAGCATAAACTTGTTGAAAACCTCATCCCATGTAGTCAAACTACCTGGCTATAGTGAGATAAGCCAGTTCTATGCCTTGTCCTTAAGGCAGCTAGGGAAGACTCTGCTTCTAAGTTGACATTCCGTGAGCCCGTTCAATGCATTCCTCCAACTATTGCGTAGAATTCTCTCATAAAGTGCATCGGATCCTCAGTTGAGTTCCCGTAGAAGTGTGGTAGTGATGTGCACTCAGAGATTTCGTTTTCCGTTATAGAACCTATAATCCTTAAACACAATCAAGATTAAATTTATAAGTCAGAAGTCCTCAAATCCACAGTTTATAGCAGCAAGTTGACTCGTGATGTTGTTCTCCACGGATACATAGCATAGGAACAAGCAAATAACGTTTGTGGTTGAATATAGAAAAAAAAACAGAATAATTAAATCGCAGTAAACCCTAAATTGCTTTGTTTGTAAATCAATGATGGAAAGGCGTAAAGGTTTCCCAACCTCCCTCTGCTGTGCTACCCTCAACTTCCTAGTTAAAATCTTACGTGATTACCTCTAACGACAGCAGGGCATAATACTATGGTGCTCAAGGCACAGTCGGCACGAGTACCCCTACTCAGTTCAATGAAATTACTGTGTCACTCAGTAGAACATCACACCATGATGGATGTATAGAGTTGTATAACCACGATTTACGTCAAATAACTATTCCATTAACATATCACGGTATGTAAAGAAGTAGCAAAAGCAAAGTTACGGTGGTTCACCTTTACAAAAGAAAGTTAGCTACTCATAATAATCTAGAACATGAATAAAAAATCTAAGAAGAGAGGAAGAAGAAGCTTAGTCTCTGATGTCTTCGTGCTGTTGCTTCTAGGGTTTCCTCCTTCTGGGTGCCTGACGGCCAGCGGGTTGGGGCTTTCACTCCCCCGAGGATTGATTCTCTCTCAGGAGAGATGCTTTGTGAGCTATGTAGAATTATGAGACCCCTGAGGTCTTATTTATAAGTGAAATCTCGAGCTCAAACCGCCATTCTTCAATAAGGAAGGTTTAGGAAGGCGGGCTCTATCCTGTCAGGACAAGAAAAATAGCCCAACAACTTTCAACACCTCCACTGCGGTCGCCTGTGGACTGCAGTGGCCCCTTATGCGGTCCCCTGTGGACCGCAGTCTTCGATTCCTTCAGCTTTGAATCTGTTTTCTTCGTTCTTCAATTTCGGGCTTCGTAACTTCGTTTCTTCGAAAAATGGTCTTCTACAAAGTTGTTGCATCTTCAATTATCTTTGTATCGGTTGGTCGCATGACATGTTTTGACTCCTCAAACTCCGTGTAACCTTAAATCAGGCATATTCGCTTCCTTGTTCCGATTTGGCACAATTATGCCATTTTGGTGCCTGAAATCGTGCAAATCCTTAAAAACGCGATCATGACCAACAGAAAACACACAAAGTTCGTAATTGACCATAAAACGATACAAATATTACATCTAGGGCCTAAAACGAGGGTCTAAACGTATGCTATATTACACATTTCATTGTCACATCACACCCCCAAACCTGTTTCATGCTCATCCTTGAGAAAGGAAAAAACGAGAATTAAGAAGTGACCTTGAAATGAGCAGTAAGAATAAACCACCACATAGACAAGCAGCCAGTTTCAAGGTTTCAAACTCTACTGACTCGCTTAGTTTCAACTCTAACTTCAGGACTCCACAACAAACATGTAACAAGTAAGCATCACTCACTACAGCCAGCGGTTACAAGTGTAACCCAATGTCCTTATAGGTGTACTTCAAAATCATTATCTCACCGTAATGTTATGCAATTCTGCTCCCAAAAGTCAAGGCACAAATCAAAGTAGTACTTAGGTTGGCTTGGTAAGTAAATCAGGTGGAATAATATAGAGAGGAGTGAAAGGCCAAGTATCATTAAAAGATAACAAGGTAGAATAAAGGGTGTTTCAGGGGGACTTATCCTTTCGGACACCGAGTTCCTTCCTTTGATTTCGTCTTCTCGTAATGACAAATCTTCAACTTCTCTTCTATCATCGTAACCACTCCATCGGTTGCTTCATACATAGACTACTTGCTCCTTTATTTTTCTTTTATTTTTTTTCTTCTGTTGGCATACTATTTTTTGCAGTCGTTTTACTGACTCGTATGCTTTTGGTTGGCCATCATTGGGCTCTTTTAGTCTCTACATTTTTTGGTAGTGTCTGTTTTAATGAATTCTGCAATTTTTGTGCGTGCCAGTTTGGTATACATGCCATCAACCCTCACGGACATATAGCTTTTCAGGGCCACGCCGGTGTGTGGGTAGTATCTGTAACATGCCCAACACGAAAACGGTGATCACAAGGACCACAGATCCACTCCGAAACTTTTGTACCTTCGCTTTTTTCGGTACTTTCTTTTCTATTTTCCTGGAGCAAGAGCTAGTGATTTGTAGCACTGGTAATAAACAGCAGGGCCAACAAGGTTACCTTTTGATGATGATCATCTTCCACTTCTCCCCCAAACCAATTTCTCGAACTTGGGTCAGGGTTTTCTTCTCTTCTTCCCCCCAAACCAATTCTCGATCATGATCAAAATATGATTCTCCTCCATCCTTCGAAACTCGTTGCTTTGTTTCTTCGTTCAAGCTCGGCGGTAGGTTGCTATCACAGCTTTAGTAAAGCAAGTATAGGATATATGGTGGAGTTTCATAATGGATCAAAAAGCTTTCAGTGGGGTTAGCGAAAGGTTTAGAAAAGGATTCAGAAAGGTGAGTACCACTAATCATATTCATGCTGCTGACAAATAAAGACTCAAGGGTAGCAGTGTTCACACGGTTGCACACAGTACGTCAATTGGAGTAGCAAGTAGACTCACTCATCAAAGTAGCGTGGGTCGAATTCAGTCAAAGCATATATTCAGCAAGCAGCAAAGCGAGAAAAGAAATCCACAGTCCCTCATCCTAGTTATGGCTCATACTCGGTACTCTCCCACAGATCAAAACATTTTTTAACAAGTAAAAGACCTTAGACGTAACAGATGAAAATGAAACTAATACTAAAACAGAAATTAAACTACAAGTTATTAAGTGCGATTATTTAAAAGTTATTACAGACCGAGTCATTTAGCAAGTAGCAATCAAATTTCTCCCCCAAACCTAGCTAAGAGCAGATAAGAAAACTAGGAAAGTAAAGAGAAAAAAGAAAAGATACTCCCCTCTTAGTGCCGTGCTTCCATGGAGAAATGCATCTAGGATGGAGGATCTTCTGCTGATGGAGTGAAGAAATCAACCTGGCTTCTGTAGTAGTAGCTCGGTCCTGTGCCAGGTGGTTGATGGAACGGTGGCTGAGGGTAGCAAGGTGGATAGTTATGCTGAGGGTAGTTCGGATAACTAGCTTCCATGAAGGTTGTTTCTTGCTGAGCTTGAAGACAACTTAGGTACGAATTCCATTCCCTTCTTTGATAGTTAGCGTACATCTCCTCTTGCTTCCTTATCTCTTCCTGCTGGTTGACATGGCATTGGTCCAAGAAAGCTTGCATCTGGCTTAGATCAAAAGCTCCTTACTTCTCATACCTCCTTTCCCTCGCTTCCCGAACCGCTTCCCGGTGTGTGGTGAACAACGTTCGACCCTTCTTATGGTGAATGGTTCGGTAAGAGCCACGTTCCCTGCCCCTTTCATCTCCACTCCTTGCTCCTTACATATCCCTGTTATCAAACCTGGAAATGGAAGATTCCTCCTGTGGTTTCCTTTAAGCGAAAGCATTTCTTCCATGATGATCCACACGATATCAACGTAATGTCTTGCCATTATTGAATAGATCAATAATGCCTCCTCTGCGTTGATTCCAAACTCGCATTTTCTTGGTCGGAGATTGGTGTGCACAAATTGCACCCAAAACCTGGCATAGTCGTTGAGGGATGTCTTCGGTATCTCTCTTCGTATGTCATCTTCCTCATAATCACTCCTCAAAAGCATGTGGTGGATCTCATCTTTCACTTCCTCGTAGCTCAAATCTTAGTGCGGGGGCTCTATAAGATTCGGTTTCTTGTCCTTCTCTGGTATCTCATAGAACTTGTTGATAGTCTGAGGTTGTTAGGAATATCTGTTTAGATTTTGAACAGCAACCTAATGACTTATCTTAGCTCAGAAAGGTGATTAGTACTCTTAGTTCACTTGAACACTGTAAAAGAGGAAACTCACTAAGTATGATAGTCTAGCAAATCTTGTATAGGATGTTAGGTCTCGAAATGTAATTTTTATTTTCTGAAGAAGACCAAGAAAAAGGCATCCAGCAGGAAAAGTTCAACGAATTTGAAGATTTGAAGACTGCACAAGATTGCTGAAGACAAGGGTTTTTCAGATACCTATGTCCAGATATCTTGAAGAAACAAGTGTTTCGAAACACACAAGTTGCAAAAGATATCTGAGCATAAAAGGTTTCTGAGACAAGGAAAGTGCCCACAGATATCTACACTCAGACACCTTGGACATAAAATATGCTTCTGAAAAAAGAAACATATTATAACAAGTTGTTTAAACAAGTGGTATCTGGAACTATGATGATCTCTGGAAAAGAACATGCAAAGTTTCAGAAAACTCTGATTGTATAAAGATCTCTGATACCATGCATAGTTCCGTTGGCACTACAGGACAAAATATAGTACAGTGCATTAAATGCACAAAAAACGAATAAAAAAAAAAAGCTAAAGAAAGAAGAAGACAAACTATTATATATTTATATTCAGATATCAATAGTTTGAATTTGATTTAAGCCTAACGGATACTATTCAAACGGCACTCAAATTTATCTATAAATATCAACACTTAGACTGCTTGAGAACACACACAAAACTTACACCTTAGAAAACTGAACTTACATTGAATACTCACACAAGTGCTCTCAAGCAAACTACTTACCTTCAAGCTTTCTGTTGCGACCAAAGCTCTTGATTCTAAGTAGCACAAAAGTTCTAAGTGTCCTGATCCTTAACTAGCATTGTTATATGTGAAATAGTTGAACTAAGATTTCATATCTAAGTTTCATTCTCTTGAACACTTACCATAGACTTGGGTTAGTAGAGAACAAGATACCATACATTGCAAAGTGTATTAAGTATACTTGATTCACAGAGCTATCTGAATAACTGAACAAGTTATCAAAGAAGCTCACCTGACAAACAAACCTAAAATCAACACCATGTACGGCGTGGATTACAAGAAGTACTTAGTTTGGGAAACTAAGGAATAACTCCAAGGTTGCTGAGCACAGGAAGTACTTAGCTTGGGAAGCTAAGGAACAGCTCAAAAGGTTTCTGAGTACATGAAGTACTTGGCTGTGAAAGCCGGGGAATAATTCAGGGGGAACACTTGGTTGGGAACCTAGTGCATTTAGGAATCAAGAAAAGATATCTGTAAGGTTACCTCATTTATCTTAGTGGATTCTAGGTCTGAGAAAGACCGAAGTGGATTAGTTGAAGGATTACGCCACCTTCAGATACCACTATAAAAAGACTTGTGTTATTTACTTTTTGCAGTTTATTACTTGTTGTACTTATATTGCAAAGTACTTACACTTATCTTGCTGAACACGTGCACTTATCTCAGAAGTCTTCCGCTCTCTGAAATTAAGTATCAGATATCTTCACAGATATCTGAGAAACTGTGCTTATCGACAAAAGTTTTAAAAGACTATTCACCCCCCCCCCCCTCTAGTTTTTTACTTTGCCGTTATCTGGACCAACAAGTGGTATCAGAGCGGGAGGTTCCCAAGCCTTCTGCACTGAACCTAGATCCTAGATAAGTGCCCACTAACTGCTTTTTACCTACACTTGATTCGTTTGTTTAGTGTGTTTGTTGCAGGATGTCTTTAAGTGATGCCCCAATTCTCAAGCCAGAGAATTATGAGAAATGGAAGAACAACATGATACTCCACCTAGAAGCCATCAGTGACGAAATGATCGAAGTAATAAAGAATGGCCCAATAGTCATTCAACAATTCAAGCAAGTCATAGTGGTTTCTAATGGTAGAGACAAAGAACAAAGTGATGGGTCTTCACAGACAGATGCATCAACCAGTGGGAGACCTGCTAGTCAAGTTATTTACGAACCAAAACCCAGAGAACTCTGGACATCGGAAGATGCCAAGAGAAATAGATTGGATGGACAGGCTCGTAATATCATCATACGTTCTACCCCAGAGCATATACAGTGTAAACTGTGGGGTGCAAAAACGGCGAAAGTGGCCTGGTAACTTATTGAAGAAATCTGTGCTGGGACTGAAAAAACAAAGGAAAATAAGTTCGAAGTTTTGAAGCTAAAATTCTAAAATTTCAAACAAGGTCCCACAGAGACTCTTGAAGAACTAGATTTCCGGTTTACAACACTCATGAGTGACATGGCTGCACTTGGTGAAAGTAATAGATATACCCAGTCAGAAAAGATTAAAACAATTGTGAGAAGTCTAAATCATAATTGGGAATATAAAAAGTTTTTCTACTTTAACCAAGGAATGCCAGATATCACTCCTATGGAACTTTTATCTCACCTTGCCACTGTTGACTATGAGACAACTCAAAGGGAACAAACAACTGAGAAGTTGCAGAGTGTTGCTCTAGTTGCTCAAGGAACTTCTGAAAAGAAGAAAGGCAAGGATGTGGATCGAGGATGCTCTTGTCAGAAGCAAATGGAAAAATATGTCACCGATAAATTGAGATAAGAAAAGCCAAAGAGTAGCTGAATAAGCATCTAGGCTAAAACTATCACAAGTACATATATATTCAAAGCTAGCTGAACATGCCGTAGAAGCATCAAGTCTCGAGGAAGTAAATCGGAAATGATATCTGTTTCTATTGTCAGAAACCTGGTCATTTCAAGAAGGATTGTCCTGCCTTCAACAAATTTAAGACAGGTGACAAGAAAGATAAAAGAATCTTCAAAAGAAGTCAAAGAGCTATGCTCACTGAAGAAAGGAAAAAGATTCAACTCCAACTGGATGCTCTAGATATTGAGTCTGATTCTGAGGATGAAGATTCAGATGATTCCACACTGCCTTCCCCAGAAATATGCGGTGTTTCTCATGAAGTAATTGACTTTGGTCAAAAGAAGAAAGAAGTGTGTGGAATGGCTGAAGAAATCTTCCCAGATATCTCCAACATTGAACCTTGTCTAATGGCTGATGAGGTAACACATACTTCCTGTTATACTTATGAAAGTGATGACGAAGGAATCAAAGAACTGAAAAATCTCAGAAAAGAAATTGATCTTTACAAAAGAGAATTTCTAACGTTCCGAGCTAGAGCCGAAAATTTCGAAGAAGAAAAGAATTCTAAATTAATCAAGATATCTGAGAAAAAGGATGCTGAAAATGCATTTCTCAAGGCTCAGATATTTGAGACCGAAAAGTTACATAAAGAAGCAATGGCAAATCTTCAAAAGAAATGTGAAGGTCTTCTTTCTGAAAACAAGGAACTCAAAAAGAAAGAACTATCCTTTCAATCTTATGCCAAAGCCAGTGACACTCTTACTGAAGTGCAATCTTATTTAAGAGATCCTTGAAAAAGAGGACTTAATGGACACACACACGATAGTTCCACCACTCAATAAGAGTAATGAAGGACTAACATTCGCTGCTTTCAAAGAAGGTGATTCCCAAACAATCTAAAGACGTCGAAAGCTAAGATTGTTGACAAAGGAAAGGCAGTTGCGACCAAGCTTTTGTGGAAAAAACAAGTCCAAAAGAAAACTGTGGGAAATGTCTCTGAAAAGAAACATAACACTGAGAAGTGCAATCACCCACATTGCTATGTCTCTCAAAAAGGGAAAATTGCAGGAGCTGGCAAATTTTCTTATGTCACGTTTTCTGGAAAGAAAATTGATCATCCATAGACTAGCAAAGCTGCTGAGAAGAGATCTCGATGACATCAGTGCTCGGAATGGTATCGCTATAAACCCATCGGGAAACAACTTGCTCGCGAATACAAACAAGAGCAAGAACGATGGTTAAAGGCTAGAATTGCTCACAAAGAATTATCGAAGTGGAAGATAAATCAAGCCACCGAAAATCAATGCCGTGGCTAGAAGAAATCTGCTAGGAAAGCTAAGTTTGTCAAAAAGGCACTCGTAAATCGAGTGTATCTGAAAGTACCAAATGGAGCACCTAGGAACACACCAAGGAAGAAAATTGTTCTTAACAACAATGATATTAATCATTTAACTAAGATTCCTCCTTATGTTCCTGTTAGACAAAAGAATGTTCCTAAGAAATTCATTCAAAAATGGATTCCTACTGGAAGATTCTTTAATCCAAATGGTTCCATTGTTGGTATGAGAACCTAATCTACTATTTCCTGTTTTGTGCAGAACACTCTAAAGACTAACTCAAATTGGCATTTTGATAGTGGATGTGGGAAGCACATGACAGGAGACAAAGTAAATCTGATTAACTACAAAAATTGCATTGATGGACCAATTATTAGGTTTGCTGGAGGAGATGAAAATCCAACCATAGGTTTTGGCGATTTGAAGTTCAGCGTCCTCACAATCTCTGAAGTATTTCATGTAAAGGGATTGAAATATAATCTCCTAAGCATGAGTCAACTAGTAGACAAAGGGTATACTGTCAAGATCAAGTCAAAACTATGTAAAGTGATTGACAATGAGTCAAAGCAGACAGTTTTGGTTGCAAGGCGTAAAGGAAATCTTTATGTTGCTGATTGGGCATCCGCCACAACCGAAGAATGTCTCATGGTGAGTCAATCTGGCCACACTGAAGAAAATTGGCTATGGCATAAAAGAATGAGTCACTTGAATTTCAAAACTCTGAATAAACTAGCCAAGAAAGAGTTGGTGGTTGGTTTACCCAAAATGGCATATAGAAAAGAAGGTGTATGCTCAGCTTGCCAAATGGGAAAACAATTCAAAACATCTTTCAAATCTAAAACTAGACATTCCAGTGAGAGGCCACTGCAAATGTTACATATGGATCTGTTTGAATCCTCAGTAACTAGTTATGCAGGAAAGAAGTATGGTCTGGTTGTTGTTGATGATTACTCAAGATTCACTTGGGTTGTCTTTCTCAAACACAAATCTGATGCAAGGGTTGAGATACCTAACTTGTCAATAAGCTCAAGTCATGAAAATGACAAGGTATTCAGAACTGTATCGCACCATGGTACTGAGTTTGTAAACCAGTACATCAAAGAGTTTTATACTTGCAAAGGTATACAACATCAACTATCTTCTGTAAGGACACAACAACAAAATGGTGTTGCTGAAAGAAAGAATAGGACCCTGAAAGAAGCAGCAAGAACAATGCTTGCTGACACTGAAATAAGTGAAATCTATTGGGTTGAAGTCAAACACAAAGATGCTACACTCAAAATAGATGTCTTATTAACAAACACCATGACAAAACTCCGTACGAGCTTTTCATTGGTAGGCCCCCTAGTATCAAACATCTAAGAGTGTTTGGTTGCAGATGTTTCGTTCTTAACAATGGAAAAGAATACTTGAGAACATTTCAACCAAAGGCAGATGAAGGAGTATTTCTTGGTTATTCTCTGAATAGCAAAGCCTACAGAATCTACAACAAAAGAACGCAAAAGATCGAAGAATCTATTCATGTAATATTCTATGAAGGAAACAAGAAAGTACTCTTGAATGATGATCTCTCAGATAGGTTCAAAGAACTAATGATTAAAGATTCTGAAAAAGGATCCTCAGAAGGAAACAATTCTATCATTCAAATAGAGGATGAGTCTGACGATGAAAAGCAGCCTATGCTTAGTTACAACCAGATGACTCTAAGACATGATGAAGAATTTCATATGCGATGTTTACTTTTTATTGCATTGGATTAGTAGATCATTGTTGATTCTAATCGTCAAGCTATGGTTTCATTGATGATAGTATGTATGTTATTCTAAGGTTTCTCATACTTATACGGCACAGAGAAATTATATTAGATGGTGTATGTCATGTGAGAAAAGATAATGCGTCATTTTCTTGTTCGGATGATGAAAAAGCATTCTCATCTTAATTAATTGTTATCAAATCGATGCTATAAATTAACGGACCATATGCATTTTAATTTTTAAGTTGTAAACCCGCAATCATTTTCTTTTAAACAACGCGCACTAGATAAATTATCCGAACTCATCTAATACTCCGCATATCACCCAATATATTGTTGTAGAGTAAATGTATAAAGAATGTTGAATTGAGTCCAATAATCGTGTGATGTTCCATCTCACGTTGTAAAAGTGTAAATTGTGTTAAGAAATGGCAATTGTGTATGGCATTGGGAATTAACATTGTGAAGTTGCATAGGGGCCGCCATGACGCATAGCACCGTCCAGGTTTACTTTGTGGTTCTAAATCAATTGTCGGAGTTTCGTTTAGACATATAAAAAACAAGTGTCGGTTTCAGTACTTGGGACGTTAATTTACCCAGCAAATCCATGATCATTCACTATTCACTTTTTCATTTTTAAATCATGTTTTCTGGCATGAAATTGGGCAAGTATACGTCCAAACACAGTTGAAATAAATTTATACGAGGATAGGCTCATCATCGTGCTAGAACAGCTTGATTGAGCATTTGCTATGCTGCACAGCGTAAGTGCAAGTATGGCAAAGACGCTGAATTGGTACATCTTAGCAGCCATTAGTATTCGTTTTGATGGATTGCTTGAATGCTCAGAGACCGTAGTGACTAGTGAGTATATTGAGTTGTACACTGATATGATAAGTGTTGAGTGATGGAGATGATTTATATCAGAACTGAAGAGAAGAGACAAATTTCATTTGGTATTTTGGTTGGCCTAACTTTGCCTAATAACTAATTATCACTAACTGGATCATGGAATCTTGAATGATTGATAGCTAAATAAATACATTGAAATTCAAGAACAAGTGATTAAATTCACCTGTAAATCTCTACTGATCTGAAATAATTCAGAGATGCTACAGATATGTGTCAATTGTAAAACAGAACAAGTGATTAAAGAATGGATTTGGTGAGCTTCTTAGGTACACCTAGCATGTTTAAGTTAGCTTACTAACTAATCTCATTTTAATATCCTTCTGAATATGTAATTGACTATCAACATCATGCATGATGCATCAGGATCAGTCCAATGATAGAATTCTGTATTATTAGTTCTTTTTGCTAATCAGATAATAGCAGTTTTAAGGGAAATGGACGAAAAACCGGGCTAGAGCAGGAGTGACATAATAGTTCGACATAGGAAGTGTATAATGCTCTCGTTCAGTCGTTTGAGCTTCATGCAAGAACGAATTTTGAAAATTACCAATGAGCATACCGTGGTTCACACAGACATCTTCACTGGAAAACACTAGAGTCGAAAATTTTAATTTCAATTCTCACTGAATAAAGATGGGAAAGACAGAACAAGTGTGCAAATTACTATAAAGAGAAAGAAAGTTTGTAGCTAATTCAATTCATACATTTGTTTGATTGGTAATTAGCCAGGAACTCATATTTCTGAATTCCAATTAGGCCAGTTTCACCTACCTCCATGCATCTAGTAAGATAGCTTTACTTTCTATATATTAGAAAAACTTAACATGATACGAACGTCTTGATGGTTGATACATTCACCATCATCATTCGCCAGCTAAGTGCCTGAGAAGTAATGAGCTATAGTAAGAGATGAAAGCTGATAAACACTGAATAATTGAAGTTATTTTCCTGCTAGTGTTTTAGATGATTTCCAGAAATGGAACAGGCTACTGAGAACCTTCATCATGAAAAGGTATCTGAGAATGAGATTGCTGAAATGCAAGATCCAGATATCTCTAACACTGAAAAAGTGTCAGATATCCATGACATTACCCATGTGTCAGATATCCCAGATACTGCACAAGTATCTCATCAAGATCATGTTGATTCACATTCTAATCAAATTGATATTGATCCTACTAGTTCAAAACCCATTATGAAATGGATAAGAAATCATCCTTCAAAAGATGTGATTGGTCCCATAGACCAAGGAGTTAGAACTAGAAGAGCAATCGCTGAAAATGCAAGTTGTCTCTATGGATGTTTCATCTCAAAAATTGAACCAAAGACTATAGAAGAAGCATTAAAAGATCAAGACTGGATCTCTGCAATGCAAGAAGAGTTGGATCAATTTGAGAGAAACAAAGTCTGGAAACTGGTTCCATTTTGTGGAATATCTGTAATAGGAACCAAGTGGGTTTTCGGAAACAAAATGAATGAGTCTGGTGAAATAACCAGAAACAAAGCTAGGTTGGTTGCCAAGGGATTTACCCAGACTGAAGGACTAGATTTTGATGAATCTTATGCACCAGTTGCAAGATTGGATGCAATAAGACTCTTTCTAGCCTTTGCAGCTCATAATGACTTTACAGTTTATCAGATGGATGTCAAGAGTGCATTTCTAAATGGTGAACTGGCTGAGGAAGTCTATGTTGAGCAACCACCAGGTTTTGAAGTTTCCTCAGAAAGTAGGATGGTCTATAAGCTTCAGAAAGCTCTGTATGGGCTGAAACAAGCTCCAAGAGCATGGTATGATACATTGGCCAGATACCTACTGGAAAGTGGCTTCAAGAAAGGAGATGTTGACAAAACACTCTTCACACTGAACCATGACGGGAAACTGCTTTTAGTTCAAGTATATGTTGATGACATCATATTTGGATCTAAAGACAAGCAACTTTGTGAAGATTTTGCTGAACTCATGAAATATAAATTTGAAATGAGCATGATGGGAGAATTGAATTACTTCCTAGGGCTGCAAGTCAAGCAACTCAATGATGGAATATTCATTAGTCAAACAAAGTATGCAAAAGATATGCTCAATAAGTTCAATTTAAAGCCTTCTGAAAAGAATGCTAAGATACCAATGAGCATTGGAACCAAAATGACCTATACTGAATTTGACAAGAGTGTTGAAGAACACAAGTCTAGGAAATTGATTGGGTCTCTACTATACCTCACTGCAAGTAGACCTGATATTCAATATGCAGTTGGAGTGTGTGCTAGATTTCAGACAAATCCAATGCAGTCACACTACAACATTGCTATGAAAATATTAATGTATGTAAAAGGTACTGTAGAAGTTGGATTGTGGTATCCAAAAGAGAGTGGATTGAGTTTGGTTGGCTATTCAGATGCCGACTATGCTGGATCATTGCTTGATAGAAAAAGCACCTCAGGAACTTGTCAATTTCTTGGTGCTAGATTAATATCATGGTTCAGCAAGAAACAAAATTCAATTGCCACATCTACCACAGAGGCTGAATATATTGCTGCTGGATATTGTGCTTCGCAGATATTGTGTATACAACAACAACTCAAAGACTATGGACTCAATGAAGAGAAAACTCCCATTTTCTGTGACAACACAAGTGCCATTGCCATAACTCAGAATCCTAAGTTTCATGCAAGAACAAAGCACATTGATGTTAGACACCACTTCATCAGAGACCATGTTGAAAAAGGCAATATAGAGATACTCAAGATTGGCACTGAAGACCAACTTGCAGATATCTTCACTAAGCCACTACAAGAAAGTAGATTCTTAGCCTTAAGACACAGTCTTGGACTAATGGAGCTACCAAAGAACTGAAAAAGTTCAGAAAAGAGATATCAGAAGAAGATATCAAAGAAGAGAGAAGAGGTATCTGGAACGGGTATCTAGAAAAGAGGTATCTGGAACGGGTATCCAGAAAAGAGGTATCTGGAACAGATATCCAGAGAAGAGGAATCTGGAACGGGTATCCAGAAACTAAAGGCTAAAGGGTAAAACGGCTGTTCAAAGATTTCTGAGATGGGTACTCAGATATCTGGATCACTCAGTGAGGGGGAACACAAAAGAGAATAGTACAACTGTCTGCAGTCAACTACTCTCTTGAAATTTGTATTATTTCTATCTCTGTGTAAAACTTGGACAAATACCAAATGTGAGATAAATTCAGATGCAAACAGTGTTCTTGGTCATACAGAAACGTGATTCAGAAAGCTAATAGCCAAAATTCATTAAATGGGCACAATTACATTTGTTGATTGTGATCATTGCTGAAGAAGCAATGGTGACCCTTGATGAATTCGGCGATTGATCTTTACGGCAGAGATTAACTCTCAGTTAATAGTGGACTGTTAAAATTCTGACAGGACCCACTATGCATTTAATGCCGAACAAGCTTTTACTCACGCCTGCCTGCAAATTACAGATACTTGCACACAAAATTAATTTGTATGTATATGTCTGTGGAGATTACATTGCTATATATATGGGATTTTGGCAAAATAAATTACTTTCGCCTAATCCAACATACAGACTTGCACAAGAATAGCAAAAACTCTTCTTCAACCTCTGCAAATCCCTGTAAGTTTTTCTGCAAAGAATTACTAGTCTCTCACCCTAATCTCTTTCTCGTTTTTCAAAAACTTCACTATTTAAAGAGATGGCTCCCAAACGTGCTTCTACTCAGAAATCCCAGTTACTACCATCGGTATCTTGAAAAGCAAGCACCAAAGTGCTAGTTATTACTAACAATCGGTTGATCGGAGAATTGACTCGATCATTGGACTTCAAATCACAGGATGATTTGGGGTGGTGCCATGATTGAGAATACTGTAGCCGCAACAGAAAACCAAACTGACAGGAAGTTAGTACTTGATATGCTTGAAAAGGCAAAAATCAAGGGTTTTCTATCTGCTCTTCCCAGTGGAGTTTCTTCACTGGATGTTTTGGAGTTTTACAACAACTCCACAATTATTTCCAAGATCTCTAAAGGCACTGAGATAGTGTCTATCAAGACCAAAGTCCAAGGACAAGAAATCTTGTTGGACGAAACAGCTTTCTGTGAGCTGTTTGAACTTCAAAATCTTGGAAAGGATTTTGAGATTGACACCAAGGATGAAGATCTCCTTGAAGGTGTGAAGCAACTGTACAGTAGTGTGTGTGATCTTGACAAACCAGACACACCCATAGACTTTAAGCTTGCTGACATAAGGACTAGACATCTTTTGGTCCACTGGGATGTGTTGGCATGTATCCTTCACAGAGGCTTTGATGGTCTA
This sequence comes from Plantago major, assembly GCA_026545765.1. Classification (NCBI taxonomy): domain Eukaryota; kingdom Viridiplantae; phylum Streptophyta; class Magnoliopsida; order Lamiales; family Plantaginaceae; genus Plantago; species Plantago major. Next base: position 29,016,975 of record CM048841.1, read on the forward strand.
CAAGGAGGTGCTGACCAGATAAGCCAAGAACGCTGGATGATGATGTTCTTGTTGAGCCAACGAGACAAAAGGCTGGAAAACCCTTTTAATTGGGGGAAGTACGCCTTCATGAAATTTGTGAAGAAGATACAAGGCTTTGAGCCTAAAATCGTTAAGGGCCTTGCTGAGCCAAAAGCCACAGTAAGCTATGGACTGAAAATTTGCTACTTACTGGAATGTCTTGGCATTGAGCTCAGTGAGATGACAGATATTGCCAACAGTAACCTGCTCTACAAATATGAGTATACAAACTTGTTGAAAAAGGTTACTGGATCTCAGAAAGGTTCCAAGAAGCGAAATACTGAAGAGGTATCTGAGGGAAAAATTGCGACCAAGAAGCCCAGAACTTCACGGAAGAAGTCTGCTGGCAAATCAGAAGGCATACCCATTGAGGTTGTCGATTCCCAGATACCTGACGTCTCTGAAGATGAACTCATCAATGCTGCGAAAGAGGCATCCGCTACTGAACAAGTAGACTCAGCAAGAGAAAGTGCTTTCAGAAATGTGAAGACTATTACAGAAAGCCTTGCGGATGAACTCATAAATGCTGAAAAACTTCTAACTCTTTCTGCAGAAGCAACAGGGATTGTTGAGAACTCTGTTCCAGATTTCGATGATGAATCGGACGAGGAGAAGATCCCATCCCCCAAGGTTGCTGAAAAAGTAACCAAGGCAAAGGGGAAGAACAAAAGGTCCAAGGTTGCTGAGAAAGCAACTAGCTCAAAGGATGCTAAGCAAGCACCTGTAGCAAAGGTTGTTGGTGCCAACACACCATCAGGGAAAGTCACATATAAACAACTTCAAGAAGCCCTGATGAGTGGTGACCTAGTGTTGGTAGACGCTGATGTCAACACCACACTTAAAAATCTGGAAGAGCTCTCAACTGCTCAAACTTCTGCTTCCAGACAACCATAACAACCACAACCACAACAGCCACAAGTGGTTGATGAAATGGTAAATGAATTCCATTTCGACATGCCAACAATGCAACATGGTGAAGAAAATCCTGCAAATGAGCAGGTTCCCCAACTCCAAGAGAGGGATCAAACTGAGACACATACTCAGAATGATCAACCAGGGGAGGCAACTGAGTTAGCCACTCAGGAAAAGGTTGAAGTACCTCAAACTTCCAACAAAGAAGCAACACTGGAACAACGAGACCAACTCATGGAAGGGTCACAAGTTCCAGAGACCACTCAGCCGACATTGCTCAGGTAGCTGAATGGTTTGCACTTGTGAATTCCTTTGTGTTTTCTGTCTTGTTAACTAATAAAAATTCTTTGTTACAGGCTGAATTAGAAACAAAAGAACAAGAGGAAGCTGCAAAGCTTGCCTCAGAATCTGAGAAGGAGGCTTCCATAGCCTCACCACTTAAGGAACAGGAGCCTGTCTCACAGGTAGAAGACAGTTCCTTAAGATATAACATCTCAGATATGTGCTTTATACACTTGACTAATACTATTAAGTGTTTGTTTCTAATAGGCTCCAACTGAGAAGAAAAATGAAGAGACTGAAAAGTCTATCTCTTCAGAGAAGAATCCAGAGACTTCCAAGGTCTCTGAGGAACAAGTATCTGAACCTTCTGCAGAGAAGGTATTTCATTCAGATATCTATATTCCTCAAAGGACAAGTCTCTGATCATCTTTCTCAAACTAACACTTTCTACTTAAACAGGTTCAAAAAGAAGTAGAAGTTACTGGGGAATTGCCCGCTCAATCCCCACAACAAATGGAAATTGATGAGGCATAAAAACCTTCTTCACAAGGAAAATTTCCATGAGACTGCACAAGTCTCTGAGCAACAAGTATCTGAGCCTCCAATAGTGGAGGTAATTGACCTCTCAGATATCTGATTCTGAAAATAGAACTTTTTCTTGATAAAATTTCCTAAGTGTTATGTTTTCTAATCTCAGGTTCAAAAAGAAAGAGAGGATGCTGAGGATCAGACTTCCAAGTCTCCTCCTCATATCCAGATATCTGAGGCACCTGGAACCTCAGTAGTCCAACCTTCTGAACCTGTTGCTGTTGCACAGGTAACACAGATACTTGACTACTCTAAAAATTCAGATATCTACACAAGTTTTGAAACTAATTCAAAACTCTCTCTTTCAGGTTCAAAGTAGTGTCAAGAAGGAGTCGAATGATGACTATGAAAACCTTCTTCCCTTCTTCAAGACTCATATCTTGCCAAAGCATATTCAATGCTTCAAGAAATGGCAGAGGTTAAGGTGCTCTGATCTCTCTGAAATACTGAGAATCACAGATCAACCAACAAGACGAGCACGAGCTCTTGACCTGGAAATCTACATCCACACAATGTTTCCTACTGAATAATATCAAGTTGCGACCTTAATGCGTAAGGATTTTTCCAAGGAAGTGGCACATAAATTGGTGCAAGCCTTCAAACAGGCAGATGGTCAGACCAGATTGCAGATGGCATTCAAGCCAGTCCTGCCCCAGACACTACAATTTATTCCTTCTGAACAAGAAGAAGTTAATGGGCAAATGATCATTATTCCAGAAGTGATCAATCTGGTCTTTGAAGATGAAGAATAAAAGGAAACTGACGAAAATGACTATGAAGATTTTCCTTCTGACTATCACAAAAAGGATGATAAAAAGGATGATGATGATGCCCCTACACCAGGGACAGGAGGAATTCCACAAGGAAACAATGCCTCAGCTGCTGAAAAGCACACTGAGAGGACATCACAGCAATCCCCTCCTCCATCTCCTCAGAAATCTATCCATCCTTCACAGCAATCCCAACAACAAAAAGACACTACTGAACAAGTAGTTGAGCACTCTGAGGAAGCAACTCAGAAGATATTAAATACTCAAGCCAGAACTGCTCAACTCAAACAACTGTTGGAAGAAGAGCAACAGCTCCATCTTCAACTTGAAGAAGAGCTAGTTAAATCCAGAGATAAGCTCAATCAACTACAAGATCAATACTTACAAGAGACAGTAGCTTACTCTGAAGTCAAAGAGCTCTAGGATGCTGTAAATGCTATTGCTAAGGAGCTAGATACTGAAGAAGTATCTAAAGAAAAGCATGATGCTAAGGCTGCATCATCAGCAAAAGACATACCATCCTCTTCTCAGAAAGGAAAGAAGCCCATCTCTGAGATGGTTGCTGGACTGGAAAATCTTGAAAATGTCCAAGAGGATGAAGATCACTGGGCTGAGGACTCAGATGATGAAGAAGACAAGACTTTGGCAGAACACCACAATGAACACTTAGCGGTTTCTCATCTGAACAGGAAGCTAATTGCTCCTGAAGTTTTCAATAAACTGCCAAATGTCCACTCCCATGAATATATGAATAGATATCAAGTTTTGGCACATCTTAAAAGGGAGATGTCTTCACAAAACGAAGAAGTAATTGCCTCCGTCCCCTCAAATATGCAAAAATTCACTGAGCTCATCACTCAGAGAACAACCAGTATGATCATTGCTCAGAAGGATCTGGGAATGGTAAGGGACGATGATGTTTCATTAGCTGAAAAAGCTTTTCATGAGGCAAGTTACACTGCTGGAAAAGCAGATGCCATACTAGGCCCATTGGCAGAACTCACTGATAAGGAAAAGGGACTTATCAAACAAAATCAGGAGCTCAAGGCTGAACTTCAGAAGTTGGTCACTGCGTACAACTACTTGCAAAAGAATTTTGAGTCCCTCTCAGATTCTTTTGTAGTACTTAGTCAGTCAACAATGAATAAAGGGGAAGAATTTGGATCTGATTGGGGGGGGGGGGGGGAGGAAAGAAGAAATCTAGAGTTGGTGCCACTCAGAAAGGAAGAGGAAACAAGAAAACTTCCCAGCCACCACTCAGAATAAATGATCCCTCATCAAATCAAGCTGCTTTGCAAATAGTAGCTACTTCCTAACAGCCAACTGAAGAAACTACAATGGTAACAAGGGCCATGGCAAAAAAATCTCCAAGGAGTACCAAGGCTCCAAGGAGAAGACAAGTAAGAGGGATTGATGAATCTTCTGAAGAAGAAGAAGAAGAAGGTCAAATCAAATCCCAGGGCAATGAAGAAGGCTGCAAAAGTCTCACAAGAATTAATCTTGATGATGATGAAGAAACTGATGAAGATGAAGCTCCTCTTCACAGAAAAAGGAAAATTGATAGCCTAACTGAGCCCACAGCTGCAAAGCCTTTAGCAGCTAAAACACCCTCTAGAAATACCAAGTCAATCCAGGGTGGTTCTTCAAGTAATCCCCCAAAGGAGAATTCTAGACAAAGAAGGAACAGGCTGAGAGCTGAACAAAGAAAAAGTCTACTTCCACTCAGGTCAGAAGAAGCCAAAATTGAGTATGTGAAGATTGACAACAATTCCTCTGTATACAGGTGCATTAATCAGAAGAATGGCTACTGGATTCTGGAACTCAAGCAGTTACTGGTAAATTCAAGGTTTCCAGAACTAATCCATAAATAGCTCATGGCATGGAGAAAAGATAAGCCAATCTTGATTAACACCAACCACATCAAAGCATGGTTGGATTTTGAAGTAATCAAGATAACTGAAGCCATGAATAAGGACCTCTCTGATGAATGTCCTTATGGAAAGCCAGATGATGTGCACAGAATTCCCAACCTTACTGGAACAGGCACAAGAGCAAGACTTGCTGTGGAACCCTATGAGTCCTTCTACTTAACTGAAGATCAATACAAGGGTGACATCAGATATCTGAAGATCATTTATGAATACTTCAAGCTCTTAGATATCAGAATTGAGCATGCCTGGAAATGGGGAAAGTATCTGTGGGTCAAGCATTTTGTCAAGAGAAATCCCACCAAAACCTACAAGGAAGTCTGTGGATTTGCCAGAGACACAGAGATGATTATCAGAACTCTTCTCTATGACTACTTTGATGACATAAAAAGGTTTGGTGATAGGAAATTTCCAGACTGATCCATGAACTGTTTTGAAGACTTGATGAATTTTTGAAGACTTGAAGACTTGTCATTTAGAATGTTCACTTGGAGCTTGGTAACTCCTGTTGTTCTATTTGACTAAGTACTTTTCTGTGATTTTGCTGATTGATCTTATCTGTTAAATCTTGAAAAAGTTATCTGTAAGCTTTCTCTGTATCATATCTGATGAACTTACTCTCAGATATCATTCTTATATAAAAGATAACTTGTCAGCAAAGATCACACCTTGTGATTTGGTTGATGTTTACTTTCTGCACTTAATTATATGAATTAAAAGATCATAAGAAATGATTAAGTGGTGGATTGTTTCCTCATCCAGATTTGTAATAGGTCAGATAGTCATCGTTGACTGATCAAAATGGGGGAAATTTGTTAGGAATATCTGTTTAGATTTTGATCAGCAACCTAATGACTTATCTTAGCTCAGAAAGGTGAATAGTACTCTTAGTTCACTTGAACACTGTAAAAGAGGAAATCACTAAGTATGATAGTCTAGCAAATCTTGTATAGGATGTTAGGTCTCGAAATGTAATTTTTATTTTCTGAAGAAGACCAAGAAGAAGGCATCCAGCAGGAAAAGTTCATCGGATTTGAAGATTTGAAGACTGCACAAGATTGCTGAAGACAAGGGTTTTTCAGATACCTGTGTCCAGATATCTTGGAGAAACAAGTGTTTTGAAACACACGAGTTGCAAAAGATATCTGAGAATAAAAGGTTTTCGAGACGAGGAAAGTGCCCACAGATATCTACACTCAGATACCTTGGACATAAAATATGCTTCTGAAAAAGAAACATATTATAACAAGTTGTTTAAACAAGTGGTATCTGGAGCTATGATGATCTCTGGAAAAGAACATGCAAAGTTTCAGAAAACTCTGATTGTATAAAGATCTCTGATACCATGCATAGTTCCGTTGGCACTACAGGACAAAATATAGTACAGTGCATTAAATGCATGTAAATGTCGAACAAAACGGTAGCTTCAAGAAGAAGACAAACTCACATAAAGATTATATTCAGATATCAATAGTCTGAATTTGATTTAAGACTAACGGATACTATTTAAACGGCACTCAAATTCATCTATAAATATCAACACTTAGACTGCTTGAGAATACACACAGAACTTAGACCTCAGAACACATTGAATACTCACACAAGCGCTCTCAAGCAAACTAATTACCTTCAAGCTTTCTGTTGCGACCAAAGCTCTTGATTCTAAGTAGCACAAAAGTTATATGAAAAGTGTCCTGATCCTTAACGAGCATTGTTATATGTGAAAGAGTTGAACTAAGATTTCATATCTAAGTTTCATTCTCTTGAACACTTACCATAGACTTGGGTCAGTAGAGAACAAGATACCATACATTGAAAAGTGTATTAAGTATACTTGATTCACAGAGTTATCTGAATAACTGAACAAGTTATTAAAGAAGCTCACCTGACAAACAAACCTAAAACCAACACCATATATGGCGTGGAGTACAGGAAGTACTTAGTTTGGGAAACTAAGGAATAACTCCAAGGTTGTTGAGCACAGGAAGTACTTAGCTTGGGAAGCTAAGGAATAGCTCAAAAAGGTTCCTGAGTACAGGAAGTACTTGGCTGTGGAAGCCGGGGAATAACTTAGGGGGAACACTTGGTTGGGAACCTAGTGCTTTTAGGAATCTAAGAAAAGATATCTGTAAGGTTACCTCATTTATCTTTGTGGATTCTAGGTCTGAGAAAGACCGAAGTGGATTAGTTGAAGGATTACGCCACCTTCAGATACCACTATAAAAAGACGTGTATTATTTACTTTCTGCAGTTTATTACTTGTTTTACTTATATTGCAAAGTACTTACACTTATCTTGCTGAACACGTGCACTTATCTCAGAAGTCTTCCGCTCTCTGAAATTAAGTATCAGATATCTTCACAGATATCTGAGAAACTGTGCTTATCGACAAAAGTTTTAAAAGACTATTCACCCCCCCCCCCCTCTAGTCTTTTACTTTGCCGTTATCTGGACCAACAAGTTTATTACTTTTTTTACTTATATTGCAAAGTACTTACACATATCTTGCTGAACACGTGCACTTATCTCAGAAGTCTTCCGCTCTCTGAAATTAAGTATCAGATATCTTCACAGATATCTGAGAAACTGTGCTTATCGACAAAAGTTTTAAAAGACTATGCATCCCCCCCCTAGTCTTTTACATTGCCGTTATCTGGACCAACAGAGGCTGACGAGGCATTTTTAGGACACCTCATCAGGTTCTTTTTACCTTGTTTTTACTAACTTTTGGTTTAGTTTTTTGTATATATTTTGTATTGTGTTTGTGTTTCTTGTGTTTCCACATTGATTCCATGTTTTAGGTACTTTTCATGAAGAAAAGGAGTCAAAATGATGCATTTGGATGCACTTTATCGGAGATCACAAACTCCAAGACTCCAAATAGGTGCCACGAAGGCTCTCGGAAAGTCAAACCGGTCAAGGATGGACAAATAAGACAAGATCGAGCCCGAAGATAAGCGGGGCGACTGCCCTGGACTCTGGACATAGCCACAAAGGAGGCTACACCAGAGTCGGAGCTGGCGATCACCCGATTTGGACGGGGCGATCGCCCCAATCGGTGGCCGATTGCCCACCTCCGATCTGAACGTTTCCAGCATTACTTTTTCTGATTCTGGCATTTTAAACTCCAGATTTGTAATTTCAAAACATCACTTTTTCATTTCACAACATATTTGGGGAGATTTTGAGAAGTCTAGGGTTCCAAGATTCATCCATCTGATTGAAGTTGGAGTCTTGGTTAACCATTTAGCTGAAGATTTCTACTTGTAAACCAGTACTTTCACCATTGTTATCCATTGGAGCTTCATTATTCAAAGTCATTCGGTAATTCTGTATCGTTTCCCTTTGTTTACATTCTTGTGTATGTTTATGCCTATGTTTATCTTAATTCTTGATTGTGACAACATGATTATGAGTAGCTAAACAACATCCATGGGTTAGTGGTGAAATCTTAAGCATGCTAGTATAGGTCTTTGGATGAAAACACTGTTCTTTGTCTGATTGAATACTTGTGAATCGTTTGATTAGTTCAAAGTCTTAGCAATCGTTTCCTTATACCCAAAATCCACAAGAGGGATTCGCATCCTCAAGGTTAACAACGATTTAAGACTAACACTTTCGACTACAAATGTCAACTAGTAGAATTGATGACTCTACTATGTTGATTAAATGTTTTCACTTTCAAAATTCATGTATTCCATTGCATCCTTTTACTAGCTATCTCTTGATGAAACCACCACCCCATGTCTCCTTTAATTGATAAAAACTCGTGTTTGCTGTTTACCAAATTGTGTGATTTGCGAAAGAAATAATTGGAGGTCGTAAGATGCAATTCTAGACAAACTACTTCTTCAAAAACATCGACAAGCCTAGTTAAGTCTTTCGAGAACGACACTCGGGGCAACTTATCAACTCACTACGTATTTTTCTAGTGATCCTTGATATTGTTCTTGGATATATAAATTAAGGACTTGATTTGACGCATCAAGTTTTTGGCGCCGCTGTCGAGAACTTAACTCCTTAGTTTGTGTTTTAAAGATTAGTTTACTTGATTTTCTATGTGTTTTCTGTTTGTGGAGAATTTGGTTTCATACCTTTCTTCTTTCTGATCGCAGGTAGTTTACGCAAGGGAGAAGGAACTTGAATCTTCCCATGGAGCCTTTTGTTGACGACATTGAAAGGCATCGGAGGAGGTTGAGGTTTAGTTTTGCTGGTACGCAAGTGAGTGAGGGTATTGAAGAATCTGGTTCGGAGTCTGATACAGAGGACTCTATTCTACAAGCAGATATGGGTGATACACCAAATGCTGGTGGAGCTCGTGTAGTTCCTCGAAACACGATCCACAACATATTCAAGGCTCATATTGGAGCGCATAAGTCGTGCATCGTTCTGTCAGAAGCAGCCCGAAATTATGAGCTGAAGTCGTATCTTCTTCAACACCTTCCAAATTCTATGGGTGGAAAATGAAGATGTTATGGTCTTCTTGAAGGAGTTGGAGATGTTCATAGCAGGGATGCATACTACAGGGGTGGAGGATGATGATTTGAGGATGAAGATATTCCCCATGTGACTAGCGGACAGAGCTAAGGCATAGTTGAATATGCTTCCCGAAGTCTCTTTGACTACTTGGGATGAGATTTGTGAGGCCTTCACGGATCGCTACTATCCTCAGTTAAAGACCACCACTTTGAAGGCATAGATCATGGGGTTCCAGCAACTCCACGATGAGACATTCTACGAGGCTTGGGAGAGGTTCAAGATGCTCCAAGCGAAGTGTCCTCATCACCGCCCAAGTCTTGCGGATCTGACGCAATACTTCTATGATGGACTGAACGAGAGTCAACATGCTCAGGAGAAGTGAGGTGAAGGCCACCTTTGATGATTCTGGCAGGCGTATATAAGAGCTAGAAAGGGAGTTGAGGCAAGTGAAGTTGTTGGCGACGAGTGGTTAGAATCCGCATGCTCAGGAGAAGTGTGGGATTTGCAACAACTACGGACATGGGGCAAATCAATGTAGGGCCGACTTATCGGTCAAGGATGTGTCTGAGATTGCTACTCCAGCGGAAGGAAAGGATGTGTGTTGGGTGCAAGGAGCCAAGGGGGGATATTTCCCAAGGTATAGACCGAGGGATGTTGGATTTGGTGGAAAGGGACCGGTTCATAGGTTCACTCCAAACCAAATCTACCCCAATGTGGATCGGTCGAAGCTGAGCTACTCGAACGACCATTGTGAGAATCCTACTCCTAAGGAAGAGGAGAAGCACAAGGATTCAACCTCGACTAGCAAGTCGAGAATTGAGGAGTTCATGGAGAGGCCGCAGAGGTTTATCGACCGGGCTCAAAGGCACGAAGAGAAGACGGATGGGAGCTTGTTGGTTCTATAAGGGGACAACAAGGATATCAAGAGGAAACTTCGAGAGTTGCTTGATAGGAGTCGCATCCGAGAGAAGGGGAGGTTGCCTGAAGCAACCGAAAATGCCATGGCAATCACTGTTGTCACTGAGGTACCAGTGGAAATCACGGTATCCAAGGATAGAGCAAGGGTCGAGGTCCCGAAATCGCTAGTGGAGGAAACTGGGGCATTCAGTCACCACGACTCTCCTCCCAAGGAGATTGAGGTATGTATGGCTTCCAATGATTTAATTCCTTGTAATGTAGTCCCGGTGGAACCAGTGAGTAGGAATGATATTGTTGATGCTATTATTATTGATAAACATGATTGTGGTGTTGAGGTTGGAAATAGTGAAGGGGTTGTAGACCCCGTTGTGGGTGACACCCGTGTTGAGGAGGTGCATGTGGCACAATGGGTAGAGAAATCACCACCGGGGGAGGTGATTAGGAAGAAGGGCACCAAAACGACCAATTATGGTGGCTTTAATGTCAAGGTCGGTTTTGGGAGCTTGGAAGGAGTGTCGATGATGTTGGACACCGGGGCTGGGGTCAATGTCATGCCGTATGAAATGTACGAGGCGAGTAGAGTGAGGGGGCTGAAGGGGAAGAAGCTCAGGTGATAATGGTGGATGGCTCGATATGGAGACCACTTGGTGTTGTAGAAGATGTGGAAATCCAATTGGGAAATGATTCCGTGATAACCGACTTCTATGTGTTGGGGCCGGTTAGGAAGGGGTTGAAAGTGGGAGATGGAATGGTGCTATTGGGGAGACCGTTCATTGACACGCTTGATCTCACGATCAATATGCGCCACCGTCGAGCCACTTATGAGGTAAGGGGTGTGCCATGGGAGTTGCAAGCTTACACTCCACCTAACACATTTTGTCCTTGTGAAAATCCTCTCGTAGGATTTGTAGGACCTGTTTATGTGTGTTCTAGTGCGCAGGGACCAGGTACAGGAAGGTTTAAGAAGAAGAGGAAGCCTGGTATCGAAACTTGCGGGACATGAACTCCGTGAAGAGTCAAGCTATTGACTATAAAGAAGCGATATCTGGGAGGCAACCCGGAGTGATTCGACTCATTCTCTCATTTGCATTTCATATAGTTGCATTTAGCATGTTTTTTCTTCTTTTCTCAAAAATCCAAAAAAATCTTTAAATTCATTTTAGGTTGCATTATTAGTATAAATTGCATTCACATTTAATTTTATGTTATTTTCTTCTGTTTAACAAAAAACTCGAAAAAAAGTTGTGACCGCGTGCATCTCTACACGCGGTGGCAGAAAACTCTCGGCCACTACGTGCAGAGAGGCGGACAATCGCCCGGTCTGGCAAAACAACTTAAAGAGCTGCTGCTCTCATTTCTCCTTCCCCACATCCCGTTCTTCTCCACGCAACCACCCAACTCCAAAAATCTTCCAACTTTCTCATTTCTTCACCAAATCTCTCATTCTTTGGCTCTTTTCGAAGCACTCATCATCTAGAACAACATTCTTGCATCATTTCATCCAATCCATTCCGAAATCAAGGTAATTCTTGCTACTTTTTGGGGAATTTTACATTCGAATGGTTTTTTGATTATGAATGCATGTAAGTATGCACTTTGTGACTTTTTGAATATAATTCTAGTATTGATTGTTGATTTGCATCTTGATTATGACTTTCAATCAAATTTTCTAGTAGTTCTTCATATCTCCATATGCTACTTTGCTCAATAGTGACTTGAATTGGTAGTGTTATCTTTGGCGTAGTATTTTGGCATAGCCATTTGCTTTCGGTTAAGATTTCGTATTCATTGAGTATTGTTGTTCTTGCGCGCACTATGGTTGAAATTGTCTATGCGATAGGATAAGGCGCATAACCTTGTGAGTTAAGCTTCTCAGTCGAGTCTTGGTTGCGTTTTTGTGATTAAAGTGAGCTAACACCTATTGATGTAGGTACCATGGCACCCAAGCCAAGACCGGCTAAGAGAACGAGAGGGGAATCATCGAGGAGCAATGCAATGGTGAGGATTGATCCACCTCCCATCGTGGATTATGGTGTTCCAGCCATTTCTCGTAGGAGCATGGAGTACAAGTCCAACAATTCTGGCAGAGCTTATGCTGTTGATCGAGGAGTGGACCTGATGATGCTCTCTCGTGAGGAAGAGCGAATCATGGAACCATTGAAGACTATGTTTGAGAGTCGAGGGTGGCTCAGCTTGCTAGAGAACCTGAGGAATGGGATATGTAATTGGTGTTTGACTTCTATGCCAACTATGAAGATCGGAAGTGCGAGGATGATCTTACCGAGTGGGTGCCAATCAGGAATGAGTATGTTGAGTTTACTCCTCGTTCGATCAACCGGTACTACGGTGTGCCTAAACTTGATGCCGAAGATGATGTCTATGTGCACAAAAAGACAACTGAATTGGCAATCCCGAAGGAGATCGCAGACATCATTTGCCATGAATACTTTAGGTGCCCCCAGGAGCCCCCTTGGATGATTGAGCATGTAAGAACGTAGGATCCCGGATTGGTACTTGGAACAAGATCAATAGACAATGTTGCCAACAACGTTGTTCAACAATGTCTTCAACACATTAAACAGATGGCAGCGGATGAATATGAATGAAACTTCTATTACCAAGCTAACATAGATAAATATGTTGGCCGCGCCTTTAGGCAAAATATCTACTGACAGGAAAAGTAGATCTAATCTACTAGGTTTAATACAATCACAGATGATTGATTAATCAACCAAAACTAGCCCTCGAAGAACTAACAGTAAAAGTTATTCTAGGTCGATGTTTGAAAGAGTTATTCTAACAATGAATACTCTTAGACAAACTCTAAAGCTAGCAGAAAACAAGAAGCCTAAACTCTTTAATAAAATCTTTATTGATCATCAAAAAGGCTTCATGATTGCTCGGCTGAATCCTTATATATATAATTGAGATATCGACAGCTCCCATCAAAGTCGAAAGGCAATAGGATCTCAGCAAAGGCAATTTTCTTTGTCTTGTTTTCTTCAATATTCAGCTAGAAGGAAATTCCCATATTAGTGTCTTCAACAATATATTTCCTTCTTGCTTTCTTCAACAATCTTCTTGAAAGATTCTCTCTTTAATCTTGTATTCTTCTTGCAACTATGTTCTTCCTGTACATATGTAATGATCCGGGATCTCAGCAGGAAGAAACTAACGTTGTTTCTCTCAGATTCGGCATTTGGAAAATCTTTCCAAGATTATCTCTAGAGAATCTTTTATTTCCTTCTTTCTTTCAAGGTGCCCATAACTTGTCAAACTCTTTCCTTCTTTTTAGATTGCATTCCTTGTGTCCAAAGCAACTCAAGCTCTTTCCTTATTCCTGCAGAAATTCGAATTGATTGCTTCCAGTCCAAGTCATCAGTCCAATTGGCCTGCTTGTTTCTATGTTGTCTGCTGTTGTCTGTAATGTTGTTCCAACATTGTATCGGCACTATTTTGCAATGTTGCACAACATTGAAATCCTGCAGTTCACAAACAACAACAACAACAAACACAAACATTGAATTGAATCATGAAAGATAAGATTATCTAAACAAGTGCAACTTGCACTTTCAATCTCCCCCTTAATCTTAGTCTTTCATCAAGCAATATCATTCCTTTGGGCTCATTGATTCCTTTTGATCCATTAAGCAAGTTTAAGACCAACTTGATATATCTTACAAAATATTCATAGAAAAACAACTACAAACATTGAACCGGTTATGTTACGAAGAAAGGTTGAATTACTAAACAAAGTGCAATAAATCACACTTTCAATCTCCCCCTTAATTCTAACCTTTCTTCACACAACCTAAAACCAGTTTGTTAGTCAAATCGAACAAGTAGGATTTAAACAAGTCAAGAGGAATCCTTTGTTGGGAACTGAAAGATAAAGTGCAATCGATCAATGCTGATGGACAATGTTGAGTCAACACAGAACTCAACATTGCTGTAAATATGCACTTTCAAACTCCCTCTTATTTCTTTGTCTACTCATCTCCTTTGAACTCATCATGGGCATCATATCATACTTCTTTTGACAAATCCTGCACTCAGTAGTTAGTGAATAAAGACAAACTTGCGTAGAATCGCAGTATAAGTGAAGTAAACAAAGTCGTCTGCAATGTTGACACAACATTGCAGTGAACACTGCACTATTCAATCTCCCCCTTTGTCTTTCTTCACAAAAACACACCTGAACAAACTTGTTAGAAACAAACAAATATAACAGGCATGAAACTACAGAACTCCCCCTCAACATTAGACGAGAGCAATATAACAAAATAAAGTATGTTAGCTTTTTGTTCAATCTCTTCTCTTCTCCCCCTTTTTGAGAAGAAAGATATCTCTCAGATTATTCAATCAAGTTCACAGAAGGAGACAAGAAGACATGCAATGGTGCAATACTGAGTTGTGGACTATAGGACCTGCAATAAGAGATGTGCAATGTTGGAGAATGATGTTGAAAACATTGAGTTCAACACTGGCAGCCAAGGTGATAGCAAAAGCAGGAAAAGAGTTTGGATCGGCTAGAGGACAGTAATCAGGAATAGAGGTTGGATTAGCTGGAGAGCAGTGTTAGGATAAGAGTGGATGGTCATGATGGGTGTTGTTGGGTTTGCCTTAAAAGATCCTGCAAATATATATATCAATGCTACATAAACTGTGCATAACTGTTAATAAAAGATTAAAGTTGCAAGTAAAACAGTTATCCGTCAAGTCATAGTAATCAGATAAACAGATAAACCCTAGGGAGGTTGACCAAAAATCTTGTTCTTAAATAATGACTTGAAATGCAAGAACAGGAAAGCAAAAACCCCAAACCCCAATGAAACACCTTAGACCTGAAACACCTCAGATCTACTCCCCCTCAAACCCAAAAACACACAAAAAGGTCAGATAGAGAAGCACATATAAAAAAGAGCAAATATAAGTCACAAAGTACTCCAAGGAAAGCCAATGTTGACTAGCATGTTGACTCAACATTGATGACAACATTGGGAAATCAGACCACTCTTAATGTAAGTCAGCCAGGAAACCAAGTCTCAAAATGTGCAGATTCGAATAACACCACTGATGTTGCAGGCAAAGACAGAGAGAGAAAGGAATACCAAAGAAACACACTCAACATTGCCTCAAAAAGTAAATTGAACAATTAGTTTAAGGTTGAGTGGGGGTGACCATGAGACCGTGAAGCATGTCAAATAATTGGAACACGTATGAATCCGCTCCAAAGCCGAAGCCTATGCGGAGTTAGGCAAACACACGTCTCATGGCATAAAATCACTCATTTGACCACATTGGGTAATTTGGTACTCAGAAAGTGAACCAACAGCATTACGAGAATCGGCACTTTTGTGTGTGTCGGTTTCCAGTACAGGCCATCAACCCTCATGACATATGACACATTGGCCACGTCGATATCTGGATAGTATTTGAAACCTGCCCAACACGATCCTCGACGGAAACACTTCGAGCCCTTTTTATCATAATTCATTAGATTTATTAAGCATAAAGGACAGGAGGCAACATCAAGTGCGAGTCAAGGTACGAGTAAAAATAGCCAAAAAGCAGCAAAAGTGGGTTTTACATAAAGCAAACACACAGGAGACTCGATCCCTTTCAACCTTGGTTTCAAATAGCCTTTCAAACCCTAAGCATCACCATCAGAAGCTACAAAGGTGAACATAGACCAAGTCTGAAGCACATAAAGCACATAGACACACACAAAAAAAAAAAAAATCAAAAGGCAACAAAAAACACATCACTTTTCTGCTGCCAGTGTTGAGTGTGATGTTGAGTCAACACTGGTTTCAACATCGAAGATCACAAAGAGCACAAATCAAGAGATCTTCTAAGACTGAAGAATCTCTCACAATCTAAAGGCTTGGTAAAAATATCTGCAAGTTGATTGGTTGTATCTAAGTGTTGTATGACTATTACTTGCAGATTGACCATATTCTTAAGAAAATGATGCCTAATGTCTATGTGTTTCGTGCGTGAGTGCAAAACAGGCTTCTTAAAATTATTTATGGCACTAAGGTCATCACAGAACATCAACAAGGTATCACATTGAAGACCAAAGTCATGCAGCATATTTTTCACCCATATCAATTGAGTAACACAACTCCCAGATGTTACATGTTCAGATTCAACATATGAGAGTGACACATTGTTCTGTTTCTTGCAATACCATGACATTAAATTAGAATCAAGATAAAAGCAACCTCCACTAGTGTATTTTCTATCATCTAGATCACCATTAATCGTAATCATTAAATCCTTTGGATTAGTGTTTGTATCACATGCATACCATAATCTAAGATTAACAGTTCTTGATATATATATGAAAAATCTTTAAGAACGATCGTGTGGGATTTTAGGTTAGGATACACCGCACAAACACACACATAAAACATGATGTCGTATGTCGTTGATAGATATAGAAGGCGTGAGTCATTGTTCAGATAATGTCAGTCAACATCATCTCCAACATCGATTCTCTTGAGCATAAGACCATTAGCCATAGGAGTCTTGGGTTCGCCTATCATGCTCATCTCATGGGTACCGCTGATGGAATTTCCACTGTGATGTTGAGCTCAATGTTGTGTCATCATTGTCGGCATTGACAATTTCTCCTTGTACACCAAATGGAGTTCTTGGTTTAGACACCTTTTCGTTTCAGACGCTTTTCTCAGAGTAGTGTCAGAATCTGCTCAAGACTGCAACAACCTGCTTATTCTTGTACAGTGCCTTTACGGGCAGAGACATCAAGAAGAGCGATTTGAACAGACAATGTTGATGTCAATGTTGACTCAACATTGTTTTCATTCATCGATTTCTCTTCCCAAAGGATAATCTGCAGATAGATCAACTGAACCATGTAGACACAAAACGTTAGTAGAAACTGATTCCTCAGGGTTAGTCCAGAAAAGTGTTTCACATTTTTGAGAATCATCATAGTCGAAAAAGACTTCTTTTGTCAATATTGGACCATCAATGTTGGACCAACATTGTTTCTCAACATTGTTCAGAACAGCAGATAGGGCTTTGGCATGAACTTCTGGATCATCATCTTCCTGTTCGTCATCTGAAACATCACTGAGACAAGCAAGCATAGTCTTTTTCTCCTTTCGAAGTGTGTTAGCACATTCATTCTGATAATGCCCCCATCCTTGATATTCAAAACATCTAACTTTACTAAGTTTACTAAGACTAGGGCTAGAGTTAGACACACAGCTTTTCTTTTGAAATTTCTAGTTCCTTTTGAGTTGCTCAAGAGCCTCTATTAGAATTCTTCCTAATCTAAGTTTCTCAATTTTCCTAACCAAGTCATTGTAGGCTTCTTCACCATGTCATCGAATCACTACTGCTTTCAAGCTCAGTAACTTTAGCATTAGATTTAGAGTGAAGGGACATACTAAGGATTTTCGTACCTTTTCTTTCGTTATCAATTATCTCAAAATTTTTCAAATTGTTCATCAAGGTATGAAAATCCATAGTAGCCAGATTGTGAGTGTCTTCCAAAATAGTAACTTTAGTGTCAAATTTTGAAGAGAGAGAACGAATGGCTTTAGAAATCAGTTGCTTGTTGGAAATAGCATCACCAAGAAGTTGAACATCATTAGACAAAGCCAAAAGCTTTTCAAAATAAGAATCAATGGTTTCAGCTTCTTCCATTCTTAGATTTTCAAATTTTGACCAGAGCATTCGAAGTTTAGTTTGTTTGACACTATTATCACCTTCACAATAATTCTGAAGTAAGTCCCAAGCTTGTTTAGCAGTAGTGCAATTTTGAATGATTTTAAACATATGAGCATCAGCATGTCCAAAAATGGCATTTAAAGCTTTTTCATTGTAAGAGCTTAAAAGAAAGTCACTTGCAGTGAAGCGTTCTTCAGGTATGGGAACAATATCTCCATCAGCATCAGGTCCTTTAGTAGGCCAGACAAATCCTTCAAGAACAGATCTCCAAGCTCGACCTTCAATGGACTTGATGTATGTCCTCATCCTGATTTTCCAGTAGTGGTAGTTCGATCCATCAAGCATAGGTGGCCTGTAGACACTTGAGTTTGCAACATCCATTGTAGTAGTACCAAATCCAGACACCAGTAGTTAGGTGGCTGGCTCTGATGCCACTTGTAAGAACGTAGGATCCCAGATTGGTACTTGGAACAAGATCAATAGACAATGTTGCCAACAATGTTGTTCAACAATGTCTTCAGCACATTAAACAGATTGCAGCGGATGAATATGAATGAAACTTCTATTACCAAGCTAACATAGATAAATATGTTGGCCGCGCCTTTAGGCAAAATATCTACTGACAGGAAAAGTAGATCTAATCAACTAGGTTTAATACAATCACAGATGATTGATTAAACAACCAAAACTAGCCCTAGAAGAACTAACAGTAAAAGCTATTCTAGGTCGATGTTTGAAAGAGTTATTCTAACAATGAATACTCTTAGACAAACTCTAAAGCTAGCAGAAAACAAGAAGCCTAAACTCTTTAATAAAATCTTGATTGATCATCAAAAAGGCTTCATGATTGCTCGGCTGAATCCTTATATATATACTTGAGATATCGACAGCTCCCATCAACGTCGAAAGGCAATAGGATCTCAGCAAAGGCAATTTTCTTTGTCTTGTTTTCTTCAATATTCAGCTAGAAGGAAATTCCCATATTAGTGTCTTCAACAATATATTTACTTCTTGCTTTCTTCAACAATCTTCTTGAAAGATTCTCTCTTTAATCTTGTATTCTTCTTGCAACTATGTTCTTCCTGTACATATGTGATGATCCGGGATCTCAGCAGGAAGAAACTAACGTTGTTTCTCTATATCTGGCTGGCTGGAAAATCTTTCCAAGATTATCTCTAGAGAATCTTTTATTTCCTTCTTTCTTTCAAGGTGCCCATAACTTGTCAAACTCTTTCCTTCTTTTTTAGATTGCAGTCCTTATATCCAAAGCAACTCAAACTCTTTCCTTATTCCTGCAGAAATTCGAATTGATTGCTTCCAGTCCAAGTCATCAATCCAATTGGCCTGCTTGTTTCTATGTTGTCTGCTGTTGTCTGTAATGTTGTTCCAACATTGTATCGGCACTATTTTGCAATGTTGCACAACATTGAAATCCTGCAGTTCACAAACAACAACAACAAACACAAACATTGAACTGAATCATGAAAGATAAGATTATCTAAACAAGTGCAACTTGCACTTTCAGAGCACAAGTTCCCCAGCCTCCAAACCCGTATTATCCACGCCTGGCTTGTCACCTCCATCTGCCCCTTGGGGAATGACCATTTCATTCGGTATGATTCAGCCTGACTCCTAGCCGCTCTTGTGCAAGGAGAACCCATTAATTTGGGCCAGCTGATTATCACTCAGTTCGAGCATTACCATATGGGAACTTGAGGACAAGTTTTGCATTCACTTGTCTTATCACATGAATTTGAGCAGAGCCAGAATTGTAGTCAATGCGACACTCCAACAACGTGCAATTTTGAAGGTTTTGGTCTGTCAAGACTATGATTAACAAGTTCAACACTGAGTTCAGTGATATCAAGTATAACGTGGAGCGTGAGGAGAGGCGTCAGGCAAAGATGGTAGGAAGAAGAGTCCTGGTGACTCAAGAGGAGATGTATGAAGCTCAACTCGATGCAGAGGAAGAGCAGGTAGAGCCACAACAGAACATCTCACCGCAGCATGAATATCAGGGAGCCTTTGACTTCCAGTAGTTCACTGACTACTTCCAGCCGCACTATGCTAGGCTGGACACAGAGTATGGACGCATTTCGGGAGTCCAGGAGCAGATTATGCGATCCTGGTGACATTATGAGGACTCGATTCGATCGATGGGCGACTTCATTGCTAGGGATGAGATGAGGGGATACATGGCAGAGCATTCGAGTTTTCGTCAGGAGTGGAACTCACAGAGAGAGGAGTGTAACACTCAGTACAGGCAGATGCAGGATTGGGTGTCGTAGGGATGGGGATATCCTCACCCACATACTGGACCATCTGGGTCCGATGCCCCGCAGCAGTGATGCTGCTTTGAGCAACGTGGGGTACATTTTTCACTTTTTCTTCTTTCTAGTATATTCGTTGGAGGACCAGCTCTAGTCTAGGTTTGGGGAGGGGGAGTTTAAATGTACCGTATTTGATCTTCTGGCCTGTACTATTTTATCTGATTGTTGTATGACTGTTGTACTTTGATTTTCTATTTGGTGGATTGTGGCTGGTGTGCCTTTAGTTTAACTTGTGTAGTTTTTATCGCTTTCTTAGTGGTGGTCGGTGAGCCACATAGGTTGCATGCATTACTTGTGGCCGGTGTGCCTTACTTGGCTTTTTAGTGTCTTTTTGGCCTATTTTTTTTTAAAAAAATTGTGAGTCTTGAGTCGAACTTCCTGGTTGAACGTCCTTTGTTAGTGACAAACTCTTTTGATGCTTAAGTTTTGAGTATATACTGATTAGTAGTGGTTGTTGAGTTTAAAATTTTTCTAGTTTGTTTCCTTGTAAATAAGAAGTCTGTTTAGCTTTGTGGTCCAAAAAACCTGTAAGGAGCCTTATTTGAGCCGATGAACAAATCTTATACCGGCAAGAATTGTTTTGTGTGACTCCTGGGATGTGCAAATTATTTTATAGTTTTTTGCGCCATTTCATACTTATGCGTGTTCTGATTAGATGGGAATGACAAACGGCATGCTTTGTAATGGGTTTGGGGAGGGGATTTCCATTTTTTATGAGTGATTGAGAGATGTGTAGTTCTGACTTCTGTTCCCAACAAATTATTTTTTAAATAAGGCTCCGGGTGTATCCATGGTCTTAAGTGATCATCGTAGGTCGTGTTGGGGATAAATAAAGCACACGAGTTACTCAAACCCCAAGTTGTGAGTCGTGTGGAATTCCTTGTCTACATAAGCAAAAGCTTTGGACGGGAGCCACACGCGGAATAAGTCCTTGCTGATAACAAGGTTCACAAACCAGTGATTTTATCGGCAGACTTACAACAATTTCGAGTAACTCTAAAAAATAAGTGTTCAAGGTTTTGAGAAATTTGAAAGAAAAAAGGGAACAGTAGTCGGAGTAGCATGTCTCTATTTTTAGTCTTTTGAACTAAAGTCCCTTTGGACTCATTGAAAGAACCCATTTGCATAAGAGATTTTTGGCAACATGTGGTGAAAACTGCCTTCCTAGCTTTACTTTTGAGCGTTAACCATGCTGGACTTGTCCAGAAGAGTGAGAGTTGCTTTAAAATTCCTTGTGAGGGGCCGCTGAGTTAGACTTAAGTTTTATGTACTTTGGAAACGAACTAGTTAGATTTTTGCTTGATTTTGCACCAACATTAGTAAAAACTCAAACCATTTGCATCTTTGGAGTTTGTCTATTACAAATGTAGATTCTGTAACTTGGTTGATTGACTCATTCTTTGTTTTGTTTGTTTAGAGTCTAGTTTCTTTTTTAGGTTTGTCGTTTGCTCGAGGACGAGCAGAGGTTCGGTTTGGGGAGTTTTGATGAGGCGTTTTTAGAAAACCTCATCAAGTTCTTTTTACATTGTTTTTACTAACTTTTAGTTTAGTTTTCCTTTTATTTGTATATATTTTGTATTTTATTTGTCTTTCTTGTGTTTCCACCTTGATTCCAGGTTTTAGGTACTTTTCATGAAAAAAAGGAGTCAAAATGATGCATTTGGATGCACTTTATCGGAGATCACAAGCTCCAAGACTCCAAATAGGTGCCACAAAGGTTCCCGGAATGCCAAACAGGTAAAGGATGGACAAATAAGACGAGATCGAGCCCGAAGAAAAGCGGGGCGACCGCCCCGGACTTTGGACACAGCCATAGAGAAGGCTGCGCCAGAGCCGGAGCGGGCGATCACCCGCTCCGGATGGGGCGATCGCCCCAACAGGCCCGCAATCGCCCACTCCGCGGGGCGATCGCCCACCTCCGATCTGAACATTTCTGGCATTACCTTTTCTGATTCTGACATTTTAAACTCCAGATTTGCAATTTCAAACCATCACTTTTTCATTTCACAACATATTTGGGGAGATTTTGAGAGGTCTAGGGCTCCAAGATTCATCCATCTGATTGAAGTTGGAGTCTTGGTTAACCATTTAGTTGAAGATTTCTTCCCGTAAACCAGTACTTTCACCATTGTTATCCATTGGAGCATCATTATTCAAAGTCATTAAGTAATTCTATATCATTTCCCTTTGTTTACATTCTTGTGTATGTTTATGCCTATGTTTATCTTAATTCTTGAATGTGACAATATGATTATGAGTAGCTAAACAACACCCATAGGTTGGTGGTGAAATCTTGAGCATGCTAGTATAGGTCTTTGGATGAAAACACTGTTCTTTGTTTGATTGAATACTTGTGAATTGTTTGATTAGTTCAAAGTCTTAGCAATCGTTTTCTTATATCCAAAATCCACAAGAGGGATTCGCACCCTCAAGGTTAACAATGATTTAAGCCCAACACTTTTGACTACAAACATCAACTAGTAGAATTGACGACTCTTCTACGTTGAATAAATGTTTTTACTTTCAAAAGTCGTGTATTCCATTGCATCCTTTTACTAGCTAGCTCTTGATGAAACCACCACCCCATGTCTCCTTTAATTGATAACAAACTTGTGTTTGTTGTTTACCAAATTGTGTGATTTGCGAAAGAAAGAATTGGAGGTCGTAAGACGCAATTCTAGACAAACTACTTCTTTAAAACATCGACAAGCCTAGTTAAGTCTTTCGAGAACGACACTCAGGGCAACTTATCAACTAATTACGTGTTTTTCTATTGATCTTTGATATTTCTCTTGGATATATAAATTAGGAACTTGATTTGACGCATCAGAGGTCCGAATATGAACTCGACTCCCCTTATGGTGATAGGAGGCAGCTCGCTCTCATCATCTAGGTCGTCTACTTCATATTGGAAGAACACCGCATAGAATTCCCTGACTATGTCGAGGTTGTAACCATCGAGACAAGTAGTAAAGGGTAGTAAAAGGTCCCTACCGTTGCGCGTCCAATGGCGTGATCATCCAATTGAAATTCTTTCTTAAAGGGAAATTGATTTCGATGTTTCTTTCGGGAGCTACTCCTCGGTTTAGTTCACTTCCAACCATACTTGAGCTTCCTTCGAGTGTGAAGGACGAGTAGCACTCTTCCCGGGCCTTCCTCTCTTCTTACTTGACTCCCCCACTTGTGCTTTCCTCATGGCACTTGATGTAGTTGATGGAAGTATAAGCTAAGAATGCAATGGGTAAGTGCAAAATATGAAGAAGGTGAAGATTTTGGGAGAAAAATGAAGTTGGGGGTTTAAATAAGGGCAAGTGAGCTGCAAGCAGCTCACTGCGGTCCACTGGCGACTGCAGTGAGGCTGCTGCCTCACTGCCCCTCAACATGCTAAATCGCGCGTTTTCGACTCCCTTTGGTTTTTTCGTTTTTTCAAAAAGAAAACATAATAAATAATAAATTTTGAAAATGATTTTGAAAAAGTTTTTCGAAAAATAATTTCGGCACGAAAAACGAGAAGAAGACGAAAATTGAAAATGCAAAAGTAAATGCATAAAAGTAAACGTAACCTTGGGTTACCTCCCAAGAAGCGCTTGTTTTAGGTCTTATAGCTCGACCCCTGTTTTCATGATGGCTTATTTGTCAAGGGTTAGACCCTCGATCCCGTTGAAGCACTTGTCCATCCATTCCATTGTTACGTAGCTCGAATCTTCTATCCAACGTCTCATTTTTCTTCCTCGATCTCATCTAGCTCCGAATCTTCATTGATGTGAAAGGTAAACTCTAAGTAGTTGTTGGTTTCCTCTGGACAGTTCCATTCACCTTCACTCTCAGCAGATCCAAATCTCCAGTTTTTGTCCTTTGACCCAAAGTGCTCGTCGGGGATCGATGGAAGAGTATTTTCAATTGATTCTTCTCCTGTTTCCCAGTATGTTTTGAATAGATCCATCGGTGCTAGCAAATCTTCAAAAGGGACTACCAATTCTTCTTCAGAGTCCATCCACCAGTCGTCTATGGTGAAATTGATCCTTGTTGCCTTTGCTTCCTCCAAAGTCTCGCTCGGAATCCCCATTACTATCCTGTGATTCGATATATTCATCGAAATCTCCCTTCTTGCCACGTTGATAATGGTGTTGGTGGTGGCCATAAACGGTCTTCCCAGAAGCTTGGTAACATTGTCCAGGTCTTCGCAGTCCACAATCAGGTAATCCACAAGAATATCGAGCCCCTCTAGCAGAGTAATCACATTACATATCTTGCCACAGGCAGTTGTAGTAGAGTCATCGGCAAGCAGTATGCCGGTTCTTGCTCCCACCATTCATGTTTAGCCAAGTTTCTTGTAGACGGTGAGCGGCATCATATTGATGCTGGCCCCTAGATCCAGGGTTCCTATGTCTGTTGTCCCTTCGATGACAACATTTATGTTGAAAGCTCCAAGGTCGGGTTTCTTTGGTGGGACTGGTTTTGTCCTTCTTTCTTCGGCAGGAGAATCCATTTCACACCTGAATGCTTTAGGAGAAGGTTTGAGGCAGTTACCTTGTGTCCCTTCGGGGTTCCTTCGTCCAGATTTAGTACGGTTTCCTTTCCTGATTCATGTAACCTTGGCAGCTTCAACAATCATCATAGCTTTGTCAGTGTGACCCGGCAGCTTGTGTCTATTATGTTGCAGTTCCCCTACTTCCTTGGCGATTTGACCAATCTTTAGTTCCATTCCTCTCCAGGTGTTGTCGGTTCTCCTGAAGTTATCCTCTGCCTTGGCGATAATGGAATTGGTCCTCGCGGTAAATTCACCCTACTGCTTCACCAATTTCCTGATGTCTCCCATCTCCTTCATTATGGTATCTATCTTATCTTCCTTGGAGGATGGCTTGAGTAGGTTTTGTGACGGCTTTGGTGGTGGTGTGGGACAGGTTCCATAGTAGGTGGTCTAGGTGGTAATTCGGGTGGGTTCAAGCTAGGTTAGTACGGTATGATAAGAGAGGGTGTTGAGGGATAAAGCTGTTTACCGGTTGGTTTCTCGGCCTCCATTTCCTTGATTCTTGCACGTAGTGTGCCGCTTCCAGTGGTGTTGGTTCCTCCGGTTCTTCATCCACAGCATCCTTCTTTCCCATCCTTAGCTCTATAGCTTCAATCCTCCTGCTGATCTGTTTCCAAGGAGTTTCCTCGATTGCTCTGACCTCCTTAGTAACCACCCTTCCTCCTCGTCCTTTCTGCATAGAGTTCTCACTAAGGTTCTCGCATACCTCTCAAATCCTTCTTGGGGGTGTGTTTAGCAGGTTTCCTTGACATGCTCCATCGATGAGTGCTTGGCTGATAGAGTCAATTCCCTTGTAGAAGTTGTTGACCATGTCAAACAGCGCATAAGAGTGCATAGGGCATCTGTCAAGTAGATCCTTGTATCTTTCCCATGCTTCGTGGAAGGTTTCTCCGTCAAATTGTTGAAGTTTTGGATCTGGCTCTTCAGGTCGGATGTCTTCTTCAATGGGATGTATCTGAGCATAAATTTGTTGAAGACCTCGTCCCATGTAGTTAAACTGCCTGGCTGTAGTGAGATAAGCCAGTTCTTCGCCTTGTCCTTAAGGCAGCTAGGGAAGACCTTTCTTCTAAGTTGACATTTCGTGAGCCTATTTAGTGGTATACCTCTAACTATTGCGTAGAACTCCCTCATAAAGTGCATTAGGTCCTCAGTTGGGTTCCCGTAGAAGTGTGGTAGTTGGTTCAGATGAGTTCCTTTCAGATCATACTCTCTCGCAATCCCTTCCAGATAGATGCTTGAGGCATGCGGTGTAAGCCTTGGCATAACATAGTCGCGCATGGGTCTGTCGTCTTCGTTTACTAGTTCCACCCTTACGTAGTTATCCCTTCTTCGGTTCTCATCTAACCTCAATCTTTCCTCGGCTATCCTTAGCCATTCCTGTTCCAGCTCTTCTCTCTCAGCTTGGATATCCAGTCGAATCTTAAGCAGTTGCTCAAGTTCAGAAGTTGCGACATTCCCAGACGGATTGTTGTTGTTGTTTTTTTGTTCTCCACTCATGTCGCTAGATGCTTCCATGATGGTAGTAGGCAATCCTCTCATTTCAAGCTCATCTATGTCGTCTTTAAGCGGTACTACTGGTGTTCCCACTTCTCCTGCCTTGCATAAAGACTAACAGAGAAACATTTCCTCCTTCAGGATGTCTGACGGCCAGCGGGTTGGGGTTTCACTTCCCCGAGGACTGGTTCTCTCTCAGGAGAGCTGCTTTGTGAGCTGTGTAGAATTATGAGACCTCTGAGGTCTTATTTATAGGTTAAATCTCAAGCTCAAACCGTCATTCTTCAATAAGGAAGGTTTAGGAAGACGGGCTCTATCTTGAAAGGCCAGCGAAAATAGCCCAACAACATTCGAAGAACTCCATCATGTCGCTTTGTGGACCTGATAGCTTCTGCGGTCCCCTGTGGACTGCAGTCTTCGATTCCTTCAGCTTCGAATCTGTTTTCTTCGTTCTTCAATTTTGGGTTTTGTAACTTCGTTTCCTCGAAAAGTGGTCTTCTACAAAGTTGTTGAATCTTTAATTATCTTCGCATCGGTTGGTCGCATGACATGTTTTGACTCCTCGAACTCCGTGCAACGGTCAATCCGGCGTATTCGCTTCCTTGTCCCGATTTGGCACAATTATGCCGTTTTGGTTCCTGAAATCGTGCAAATCCTCAAAAACGCGATCATGACCTACTGAAAACTCGCAACGTTGTTAATTGACCATAAAACGATACAAATATTACATCTAAGGCAAAAAACGAGGGTCTAAAAGTATGCTATATCGCACATTTCATTGTCACATCAGGTAGATGGCTCAGATGAGTTTCTTTCAGATCATACTCTCTTGCAATCCTCTCCAGATAGATGCTCGAATTATGCTGTGTAAGCCTTGGCATAACATAGTCGCGCATGGGTCTATCATCTTCATCCATCAGTTCTACCCTTGCGTAGTTCTCCCTTATGCGGCTCTCATCTAACCACAATCTTTCCTCGGCTATCCTTAGCCTTTCCTATTCCAGTTCTTCCCTTTCAGCTTAAATCTCAAGTTGGATCTTAAGCAGCTGTTCAAATTCAGTAGTGTCGACATTCCCAGATGGGTTGTCGTTTCCGTTTTCTTCTCCACCCACGTTGCTGGATGCTTCCATTGCGGTAGTAAATAGTCTTCGCCTTTCAAGCTTATCTATGTCGTCTTTAAACAGTACTACTGGTGTTCCCGCGCTTCTCCTGCCTTGCATAAAGACTAACAGACAAATCTTTCCAGATACAAATAGATAATACTAATAAAAATGACAGAAATCTAAAATTACGTGTTTTTTGGATCTTTTTTAATAAGAAAACAAACTAATACGGAAAATAAAATATTTTTGGGTTTTTTGTTCTAGAAATCGATTCCACAGGTTTTACGATTCTTTTGGGTTTATGCTATACGTATTGAAAAAATAGTGCGTCAATTAAAAAGCGAAAGAAAGATTTCAACATATCTCGGAAGGTCGAAACTTGCTTGAGCGGTCAAGTGTCCCCGGCAGCGGCGCCAAATTTTGATGTGCACTCAGAGATTTCATTTTTCGTTGTAGAACCTGTAATCCCAAAATACAATCAAGATTAAATTTATAAGTCGGAAGTCCTCAAATCCACTGTTTATAGCGAAAAGTTGACTCGGGATGTCGTTCTCCACGGACACTTAGCATAAGAACAAGCAAATAACGTTTGAAATTGAATGCAGAAAAGTAAGCAGTTTGATCTCAGACAGAGTAATTAAATCGCAGTAAACTCTGAATTGCTTTGTTGTAAATTAATAATGGCTAGGCGTAAAGGTTCCCCAACCTCCCTCTGCTATGCTACTCCCAACTTCCTAGTTAAAATCCTACGTGATTACATCTAACGACAGCAGGGCATAATACTATGGTGCCCCTACTCAATTCAATGAAACTTCTATGTCACTCAGCAGAACATCACACCACAAAGGATGTATAGAGTTGTAAAATCATGATTTACGTCTAATACATTAACATATCACGATATGTAAAGACGTAGCAAAAGCAAAGTTACAACAGTTCGCCTTTACAAAAGAAAGTTAGCTACTCCTAGTAATCTAGAACATAAATCGAAAATCTAAGAAGAAAGAAAGAAGAAGCTTAGTCTCTGATGTCTTCGTGCTGCTGCTTCTAGGGTTTCCACCTTCTGGGTGCCTGACGGCCAGCGGTTTTGGGGTTTCACTACCCCGAGGACTGGTTATCTCTCAGGAGAGCTGCTTTGTGAGTTGTGTAGAATTATGAGACCCCTGAGGTCTTATTTATAGTGAAAATTCCGTGCTCCAACTTCCATTCTTCAATAAGGAAGCATTAGGAATGCGGGCTCTAGCCTAACAGGCCAGGAGAAACAGTCCAGCAGAAACAGAACCTTCACTGCGGTCGCATGTGGACCGCAGTCTTCGATTGCTGCAGCTTCGAATTTGTTTTCTTCGTTCTTCAATTTCGGGCTTCGTAACTTCGTTTCCTTGAAAAGTGGTCTTCTACAAAGTTGTTGCATCTTCAATTATATTCACATCGGTTGGACGCATGACTTGTTTTGACTCCTGTAACTCCGTGCAACGGTCAATCTGGCGTATTCGCTTCCTTGTCCCGATTTGACACAATTATGCCGTTTTGGTGCCTGAAATCGTGCAAATCCTCAAAATCACGATCATGACCTACAGAAAACACGCAAAGTTGGTAATTGACCATAAAACGATTCAAATATTGCATCTAGGGTCTTTGCACATTTCATTGTCACATCACCTGGATACCTCTCGTGTGTTTGTATCTCGGCATATGTGCGTTTCTCGGAACTTATTTTTCCGTTCAAAACTCATGCTCCTGTCTCTTCTCCAGTATCACCTAATCCATCAACTTCTGTTCCAATTACCATTTTTCATCCTATGGATCTGCCACTAGCACCAACTATAACACCATCTCTACCATACACAGTTGCACCACCACCAACACCAACTATAGTACCATCTCCAGTTTATACAGTAGCATCACCTCCCGCGCCAACCACACTGCCATCTCCATTGTCCCACCCGACTAAGTGTGCATCCCCTAGTTTAACTCAGAATCTGACACATACATCTCCTTTATTGCCAGCTGAACTTGAGTGCTCCTCTCCTTTTTCACCTTCGACTCCACCATGTGCTATACCTCATAGTGAGCCCACTCGGCCTCCAGGTGCTTTCCTAGGCCGTCACAACCAACATATGTCAACACGAAGTCAACACAACATATTTACCCCTAAGGCAGATCATGTCGCCACCCGTCATCCTCTGTCATCCGATGAGGAACCCACATATGTTTCTAAGGCTCTTCCTGACCCCCGTTGGCGTCAAGCAATGTATGAAGAATTGATAGCTCTCACAAAACATGGTAATATCATTGGATGTAAATGGCTTTTCCGAGTGAAACGCAAACCTGACAACTCTATCGGTAAGTTTCAAGCTCTTAGTTCATCGCTTTTGGATTATGATTTTGTGCAGTCGGTTGCTGATACTTCCTTATTTACTCGGTCTCATAATGGAGTTCGCCTTATCATTCTTGTTGATGATCTAATTATCACCGGCTCAAACTCAAACGCTACTGTTGTTGTTATTCGCCATCTTCAGAGTAGATTTGTTGTTAAGGATTCGGGTCCCCTCTCATACTTCTTGGGCATTGAGGTTGCTTCTTGTACGGAAGGTATGTTTCTTTCTCAACACAAGTATACTATGGATCTTCTTCGTCGACATCACATGTACGGTTCCAAACCATTATCCACTCCTATGGCTAGCGTACTACTTTGGTTGGAGAGCCTACTTGTGCTACGGAGTACCGTCTTGCTATTGGAGGTCTCCATTAATTATCTCACTTTAACTCATCCCGATATTGCTTTTACGGTGAACCGTCTTGCGCAATCTATGGCCAATCCTTCTAATCATGATTAGTGAGCTGTCAAAAGGTTATTTCTCTATCTTAAGGGCACTATTCACTATGGTCCTACTGATTTGTCTCTTACCAATTTATCTCTTACCGCGTTCTCTGACTCCAATTTTGTTGGTGATTTGAGTGACGGGCGCTCCACTTCTACTTATGTCGTTTTCCTTGGTCCAAATCCTATTTCTTGTTGTTATCTGAAGCAGTCAGGCGTTGCTCGTTCCTCAACTGAAGCTGAATACCGTGCTCTTGCCTCGCCTGCCTCTAAAGTTTGTTAGATTCGATAGTTGTGTCATGAGCTTGGTATACCAGTTCGGACAAGTCCTTGTGTCCTTTGTGATAATATATGAGTGCTACTCGTCTTGCTCTTCATCCCTGCATGAAGCGTATTACGCTTGACTTGCACTTTGTATGAGACTTGTCGCAAAAGAGTCTCATTTCTGTTTCTTACATTAATACTTTGGATCAACTTGCAGATGCTCTCACCAAACCCCTTCCTCGAGCTCGTTTTGAGACTTTGTGTTCCAAAATTTCCGTTGTTGATGGAAAGTCTATTTTGCGGTGGCGTATTAAGGAAGTTGATTAATTATAGAATTCTACCTTTTTAGTTATAAAGATATTGTAGTATTTTACAACTATGCGACTAGCGCTAATGTATTTATATACATAGGGCTTATTTTTTAACAAATAATTCAATTCATTTCATATTAATTCATATCTTCTATAGAAGTGACACCAATAAACAAAACATCATTCCGTGATTTTCAAATAAATCAGACCGTCCCATGCGACATATGCCAAGCTTTTCTTGATTTTAACGGCTAACTTTCGTGGATTAATTTTAAACTCATCAATAATCACCTAAATAATTTGCACCACGTCACTGCCGCCTTGGCAAGATTATCTAACAACAACTCGCGTGCGTTTATGGTTGACCCAGCTCTATGGCATTTCTAACGCATCCTCCCATGTGGATGTAGTTAATCAGGTAATGGCCTTAAAGATAATGTATATACTATACTGTACCACATCCATGTATTTTTAAACCATTTAATCTATGTTATTTTCAACCACACTGCTCTATCGATCTCCAGCCTCAGCCTCACCGCAACATCTCCGATATCGCCATGATTCAATCTCTCTGTGAGAGCGGAGAATCCGAACGGAAAGGTAGGCATTGAGTAGATCTGAAACTAGATCTGAACGGAAAGATAATGTATATACTATACTGTACCACATACATGTATTTTTTATACCATTTACTCTATAATATACTGTACCACATACATGTATTTTTATACCATTTAGTTTATGTTCTTTTTATATGAAAACTTATTAATTTTAGTTCAATTCAATTCAGTTCAGATTCATTCAGTTCAGTTCTGCTTAGTTAATTTTTATACTACAATTCAGTTCAGTTCAGTGTCTTTCAATTCAGTTCTGTTCAGTTCAGAGGAAGAGAACACAGCCTTAAACCTTTCTTTTGCGTGGATGGAGAAGCTTGAAGTATTAACGAACTATCTGAAGTTGGCCCTCAACAAATACTTGAGCTCTATTCTTTTCAACTTAAATTCTTCGAATCGAATCGAATCAATTGTAGTATAAAATATAACTAAGCGTAATCGAATCGAATCGAATGAAACTAAATCGAACTAAATCGAATGAGTTTTCAGTTGAAGAGAACATAGCTTTAGTCTTATAAAAGTCCTATCACATTTGGAAAGTCCAAAAAGTCCACTAGATTTCTATATAAATTATCTAGTTTTTACATTGGCCCGTTTTTTATTTCGCGGGTCAAAATACCCGGGTTTTGCGGGTCGAAATTTATTCGGGTCACACCGTTTTATATATGGGTATAGTATAAATAGGGTTTTTTGGTTTATTTTTTCCATTTTCATCTGTTTTCCCCTCCGATTTCTCTGTTTCTCCTCCGATTTTTCCTCCTGCAGCCTCTTCCTCATCCTATTCCTCCACCACACCACCACCAATATCTCCGCCATAACCGTCTCCTCCACACATGACGTCATCACCTCTGCTGTTAAACGGAGTCTCGCAATTGCTTTCTTAACGTGTTCAAAGGCAAACGATCAGTGGAAACCGATCAGATCAAGATGCGTCTATTAAAGATGCTGGAAAGCTTGTTCATCCAGATCCAGATCCGGTCCCATTGTTTCTGGAGCAATTTTCTCTCTACTTT
Source organism: Plantago major (assembly GCA_026545765.1). Taxonomy (NCBI): domain Eukaryota; kingdom Viridiplantae; phylum Streptophyta; class Magnoliopsida; order Lamiales; family Plantaginaceae; genus Plantago; species Plantago major. The sequence goes on from CM048841.1 coordinate 29,049,097, forward strand.
TGGCGATTCATTGCGCGATCATCAGGTAATGGCTGTTGAAACTTGATTTTAGTGTTTTTGAGTTCGATTTTCGTTTTGTTGCTTCGTTGTTGCTCGATTTTTGCGTTTTGCTCGTTGTTGCTCGATTTTGCGTTTTGCTCGTTGTTGTTGTTCGATTTTCGTTGTTGTTGCTTGATTTTCGATTTTCAGTTTCATCGCGATTGTTGTTGTTCGATTTTCAGTTTCATCTCTTTAGTTTCATCGCGGTTGTTGTTGTTCGATTTTCGTTGTTGTTGCTCGATTTTCGGTTTCATCGCGATTTTCTCTAGATTTTGTTGTCAGTTCGATTTTAACCTTCTATTCGTCTCGTTTTTGCTTGTTAGGCATTTTAATGGCGGAATCGAACATGAATGCTACTGCTCAAGTGAACACGGAGCATCCTGTTCACCGTAATCCTGTTTCCGGCATGGGTAAGTGTTTTTTAATTGCGTTTATGGTTCGTAATTGAGTTGTTTTGCCAGAGATGTTGATAGTTGAATTTTATGGTCATGTTCTTCATTTGAATCTTATTGTGGGAAACTGTGGAATGTCTGTTTGTTTTGAACATTTTTTGTGGAAACTGTCTAGGTTTTTGTAAGTATTGTCTAGTTTTTAACATGTATCATCTACTTTTTATGATTTTTAGATTTGCGATGTGGTTGTGTACACTGTATATGTTTTTGGTGGGGATTTGTTGTCTGTTTGAATTTTCTGAATGTTTTGTGTGAAATTGTCTAGTTTTTAACATATATTGTCTACTTTTTAATGTTTTACAGCTTTTTTGTGTGTAATTGTCTAGTTTCGTGTTGTCTGTTATTTGGTACATTAGGATAGTTTCATGTTGTATGTCTAGTTGTTACATTATATTGTCTAGTTTTTACATCATATTGTCTAGTTTATGCGAGGAGTTCTCTAGTTTTTACATTATATTGTCTAGGAATTCTCTAATTTTTACATTTTCACCAACTATCAAATTTACTAACTGATCTCAACATATTTCTCTAGTTTTTAGAGGATATTGTCTAGTTTTTACGAAATATTGTCTACTTTTATTATCAAACATGAACATAATTGTCTATATTGTCTAGTTCTTACACTATATTGTTTAGTTTATGAAAGGAATTATTTAGTTTTTACATGATATTAAATTTATTTTTTTCTTATATCGAGTGGCAATAAGTTTATTCAAGATATTTACTGACTAATCTCAACATATTTGTCTAGTTTTTAGTATATATTGTCTAGTTTTATTATCAAACATGAACATAATTGTCTATATTGTCTAGTTTTTACATTATATTGTTTAGTTTATAAAAGAAATTCTCTAGTTTTTACATGATATTAAATTTACATTATATTGCTTATTTTTTACATAACATAATTTATTAAAAGCATAACGAAAAATGTGTGTCTCGACAGTTTTTTAAGAAACTCAGCCGGCCAGACCGCTAAAACCCAAAAACCGCAAAAATCACAAAAAAAAACCTTGACTTACCTATTTTTTAGGAAAATCTTACCTTTTCCAATACTTTGGCGTTTTTCTTTCAGTTTACTTTTTCATTTATTATAACAATATTAAACCAATCAAATACCATCAATAAAATAATCTTAAAACTTACAGACATCACTAATCTACTCTTACATACCCTGTATAACAACCTTATCAAATTATAAAATTTTAACTCTACGCCAAACGCAATTTTTCACAACTCAATTAAAATTCAGTTATTATTCTTAGTTAAAACCCGATCAATTTAAATCGTATGTAAAACATGAACTTAATTTTCATTTAGGAATTCCGCCATTATTATATGAAATTTGTCCTAATGACGTCAAATAAAGATTCCCTCTAGAAATCTGACTATTCTACTTAATGACAAAAACTCCCAATCATAAACATTAAACAACACCCATAAAAAAACGAAGTAGTTTAAACCATCCTGTCAACAGTAGTCAGCCAGCAAGAAAACAAATAATTAATAGTGGCGCACAAATTAAATATAAGTGCCTAGCTAGCTACTACGAATAGTGTCCTAGTTGAGCTTCAGTATACCAACGAACCAAAGAAAATGGCTGATATGCAGGTTGAGGAGGAATTCTGTGGTTTACTACGCGTTTACAGAGACGGAACAATCTGGCGTTCAAAGGAGTCGACCCGTAAAGTTACCGTGAACGATGATGGCTCGGTACTATGGAAAGACGTGGTGTATGACGCTGCACACAACCTGGAGCTCCCTCTATAAGCCGTCCTCAGCTTCACCTTCTAAGCTTCTGCCTATAGTGTATTATATTCACGGTGGTGGCTTCTGTATTGGTTATAAGGAGTGGCCCCACTACCAAAATTATTGTTTGAAGCTTGCTTCCGAGCTTCAAGCTGTCGTCATCTCTCCTGCCTACCGGTTGGCTCCAGAGGATCGGATCCCAGCAGCAATCGACGATGGATACGCTGCTGTCAAGTGGCTGCAAGCTCAAGCACGAGTCGCAGTAAGGGATAGAGGTAATTTGACAATCATCAATCGATGGGGAAGTTTCTTCTTGTGTTTTCAAATGTTGTACGATTTGTTTTTATATAATGTTAAAATAGCACCGTTTATACTAAACTTAAATATAAATGAACATATATGATTAAAACATCAACATTCTTAAGCATAACAACTACTCCATATTGTTTACAAAACATTATTTTCATAAAAAAAACGATACACTGTATGTTAATGTTTGTTCTTCTTTATTTATCAGTTCTATAGACCGTATCTCAGTACAATTATTAATACTAATTATGGAGTCGTATAACTCGATCAAACTAAATCGAATAACAGTTTTTTTTGACATAGAGTTCGATCGGTGGATTGTAACACAATTTGAGTTGATGAATAATAGAAGTTGAGTTGAAAAAAAAATTGTGTTGAAATAAGATTATGGATTTATAGATTTCGTGGGGTTCTTGTATGTAATGTGTAAAATTGATTATATGTGTATTAAATATGTGATGAATTTTGATATTTTATGTTTGTTTAAATAGATTTAAAATTATTTGATTGATTTATAATTGTTAATTCAATTAAAAGGCATAGAGAGAAAAATAGGCGGGTTGAAATAATAATATTTATTTGTAGATAAACTTTGAGTGGGTTATATTCAAGTCTTCTACGTACTCTGTTACAACCATGCGTTGACAAACCCGGACTACTTGAGATTGGGCTAGGAATATGCTACTCCCTCATCGCAATTTGCTAATTATTGATCTTTTAAATTTTTATTGACATCTTTGGATGATTTTATTTTAGAGACACCAACTGACTCAACTAAGGAGTCAGACACATGGCTGACGGACATGGTTGATTTTGAACGTGTTTTTATTATTGGGGACTCATCGGGTGGCAATATTGCACATCACTTGGCAATTCGTTTTGGAGCTGGATCTGCAGAGTTGAGGCCCCTTAGGGTCAAGGGCTATGTACTATTAACTGCTTTCTTTTGGGGAATTAAATTGACTAAGTCCGAGCTTGAAGCGCCAAAAGATGCATTTCTAACCCTTGAGCACATACACAGGTTTGTTCTTAATTTTTTGTTTAATGTCATTACTATCTTCTAACTCTTCTTACATTCCTAATATGTATATACTATTGGGAGAATTGATTGAAATAATATTTGGTATATAATTAGATGCCGCATTTGGATGCATTATAAGTTGGAGAATTTGCACCCGATGTACGATATAATACATATAATTACAGATCACTTGGCAGTTAGTTTTGGCAGCTCAAATAACAACTATAGATATTTAACCTAAACTTGTAATTACTCCATCCTTACATTAATTATACTTTATAACTTAAATTCCAGATTTAGTGTTTTATTAAAAATATCTGAACCAACAAAAAAAACATGTTTATATCACTTATCAATTCTTTATTATATATATATTGGATACTTTATTCTTACATTATCCCTCTCTGTCATATCTCATCACTGCCCACTTTATGATCATAATACACCACACGAACAAAACTTATATTCATCCTTTTTTAATTCTACATGAAATAACTACTTAAAAAGTTATTAGTGGAATTTCGTAATACATGTGCAACCTTTTCATACGATTTGACCTTTTTTGTCCACCTAGTAATTAAAGAATAAATTTAAGCTTTACCTTCAACTAAATAATTTTGCTCAAATGTCCACAATACCTTGATATTGTTGAAAATGGCTCATTCTTCCTCCAATCTTTCCATATTCACTTCTTCCTCATTTGTTTCTAAATTTATTAGAAAACCTTTCTTCTTTCCCTTCTTCACCTCCATTCTTCTTTCCCTTCTTCACCTCCATTCTTCTTTCCCTTCTTCCTCCACCAATCCGCCCCGTCTTCTGCTTCTCCGTCCCTAAAAAAGTCTCGAGAGTGGCCACTATCTTTACATAACCTATTTAGAGACCAACCTAAGTACTAATAAATCATTGATGTTATTAACTATTTCTGTTGTCAACGTTAATACTTTTTATTATACAAAAAATGCATTTTGTTTACAACATACTCTTTTTTTTGGAAAAATCACGTATACACCCTCTGCATAATGGCGAAATTACAGATAAACCCACGTCAAATTACTGTATAACATATGAACCCCTTCATTAAAAAAATGCTAACGACTTTTAGTTGGTCAAAGTCAATGGTGTTTTTTTATTAATGACGTCAGAAAAAAGTTTATGACATCATAATTATACTTGTTCTTCCAAAAATACTCCAGGGGTTTTAAAGTAAAGTTTCGTTAGGGGTTTGAAAGTAATGTTTCCTAAGGGGTGTGAAAGTAATGTTTTTGAATATGAACTAAATCTGTCTTTGAAAATGCACCAATTTAGCCTGATTATATGAATTTCCACGTAACTATTGTCTAAATATTTTTATTATATATACACCCCATGCCAGAGACACTTGATAATTTATGGACTAAAAAAGCACCAATTTGGCCTGCTAAATGAACTTTCACATAACTACTATCAAAATATTTTATTATTTACACACCATGTCATGTCACTGTAAAGTATACTTGATAGTTTATGGACTAAAAATGAACAATTTGGCCTTCTTAATTATATGAAGTTTATATAAATATTATCTAAATAGTTTTATTATTGATACGCCCCCTCAGGTACACTTGATACTTTATGGAATAAAAATATATTAATTTTGCCTTCTTGCATGAACTATTATATAAATATTTTCTAAATATTTCAGGTTCATGCTAAAATAACAAGAAACAACCAACATATTCATTATATTTTATATTTCATTTTCAGTTTTAGTTCATATTCAAAACCATTACTTTCAAACCCCTTACAAAACATTCCTTTTGAACCCCTGAGGTATTTTTGGAAGAACAAGTATAATTATGACGTCATAATTTTTTATGACATCATTAATAAAAAAAAAACTGTTGACTTTGACCAACTAACAACCGTTAGTTTTTTTTAACCGAGGGGGTTCATATGTTATACAGTAATTTGGTGTGGGTTTATCTGTAATTTCACCATTATGCCGGGGATGTATACATAATTTCCCTTTTTTTAAAAAAAACTTGTAATGCCAAAGTTAACATGGGATTTATATATTAGGTTTTGGAGGCTATCAATTCCATTGGAAGAAACAAATGATCACCCTGCTGTAAATCCCTTTGTGGATGGTAGCCCGAACTTAGAAAAGGTTGAGCTAGACCCAATTTTGATTGTCGTAGGTGAATGTGATTTACTAAAAGATAGGGTAAGAGATTATGCAAACAAACTTCGGAATTTCGGTAAGAAGATTGAGTATGTAGAATTTTAAGGACAACCACATGGCTTTTATACATTTCACCCAGATTCGAATGCTTCAGAAGAATTGATGACAATGATCAAAAAATTTATACAGGAAAACTATTTATAACTCAACTTACGAATGTCTCTAATGTTGGTTTCATAATTTAGTTTTCTTCCATTGAAATTGTTTGACCAATGTATTTTGAATATGTACTCTATTTATCCTTTTGTTGGGGTCTCAAACAATTTTAATTTTGTTTTTAACATTGAATTTCTTTTGTTGAATATTTTTATCATGTTTAAAAAATTATTACTTAACCATACGAACGTTTACACAAGCATAATACATGCTCAAATTACATACCACAGATTGATACAAACTCAAAACCTATACATCACAAACTAAATCCCACAATTCAAACACACTTCCACGTAGTACAAGCAACACTTCTAACTCATCATAAAAAATGAAGAAGAAGAAGAAACGAGCTTCAGGGTGCATGGCCAAAATAGCTTCACTGTAGAGGGCCAAGATTCTCGCTGCAGTGTGTTTAAATTTAAGTCCTAGTTCCTTTGGTTGCAACCAAAAAATGAGATGTTGCAACCTTTTTCACCCGAAAATAACCCTTGCTTTCAACCCTTTTCCACTAGACTCTTACTCAAACCTTGAAAAAATATGCCAAAAAATATACTAAAACTTAAAAGAGTCCTTAGAACAATGAGAGTCTGAGAGTCCTTCTTCACAAACCACAATTTAGCCCATAGCCCATATTATGAAAATTCGCGGGTCAACCCGCTTGACCCGCGAGTTACTTAAAAATAAAAACAATATATGTACAATGGTTCAGATCAACGCCATCTTCCACATTTTCATCTTCTTGCTCTTTTTCTTCTTTCTACGAATCTACGATCCTATCTACTCTCTCCTTCTGATTCTCCTCCATTTTTTCATTGCTTGTCAGTTTCTTCTGGAGATTTTATCGGAGAATCACGAGCTAAATTTAGTTCTAAGAGTTCAAAGGTTGCTAGTGTTGTATTCGATTACAGAATTGCGAGCTGCATCACCGTCGAAATCGAAGAATCACGATCGAGCTGCATCGCCGCTGAAATCGTTGAAATCCGCGAGTTCGGTCTCTGATATGAAGGATCTCACTTCGTTGAAGCTGGATTATGTGAAGTAGCATCTGGAATTCTAGATAGATCACACTCGAAGATTGTGAAGGATTTTGAGGCTTCTTAGGGTTCGATTACAGAATCGTTATAAGGTATTTGTTTCTCGATCATCACTCAAGTCCTGTATTATCTGAAATTTCATGTTATTTATTAGCTGGATGAAATTGTACAAAGTTCAGAATCAGCATTTAGTTTTCGTGCAGTTCATCATTTATGATATTGTTCGTATTTAATGAGAATTTAGTTTGTGATGTGGTCAGTGGAAACTAGGTAATTGTTGCAGGTTCTAATTGTTTCGTTCTCCACTCATGTCGCTAGATGATTCCATGATGGTAGTAGGCAGTCCTCTCATTTCAAGCTTATCTATGTCGTCTTTAAGCGGTACTACTGGTGTTCCCACTTCTCCTGCCTTGCATAAAGACTAACAGAGAAACATTTGCAGATAGATAATACTAAAAAAGATAATAAACATAAATCTAAAATTACTTGTTTTTGGATTTTTTAATAAGGAAACAAACTAAATACGGGAAAGAAAATATTTTTAGGTTTTTTGATGTAGAAATCGATTCCACAGGTTTTACGATTTTTTTGGGTTTATGCTATACGTATTGAAAAGATAGTGCGTAAATTAAAAAGCGAAAGAAAGATTTCAACTTATCTCGGAAGATTGAAACTTGCTTGAGCGGTCAAGTGTCCCCGGCAGCGGCGCCAAATTTTGATGTGCACTCAAAGATTTCGTTTTTCGTTGTAGAACCTATAATCCCTAAATACAATCAAGATTAAATTTATAAGTCGTAAGTCCTCAAATCCACAGTTTATAGCAGAAAGTTGACTCGAGATGTCGTTCTCCACGGACACTTAGCATAAGAACAAGCAAATAACGTTTGTGGTTGAATGCAGAAAAGTAAACAGATTAATCTCAGACAAAATAATTACATCGCAATAAACCCTAAATTGCTTTGTTTGTAAATCAATGATGGAAAGGCGTAAAGGTTCCCAACCTCCCTCTGCTATGCTACCCCCAACTTCCTAGTTAAAATCCTACGTGATTACCTCTAACGACAGCAGGGCATAATACTATGGTGCTCAAGGCACAGTCGGCACGAGTACCCCTACTCAGTTCAATGAAACTACTGTGTCACTCAGCAGAACAACACACCACGAAGGATGTATAGAGTTGTATAACCACGATTTACATCAAATAACTATTCCATTAACATATCACAGTATGTAAAGAAGTAGCAAAAGCAAAGTTACGGCGGTTCGCCTTTACAAAAGAAAGTTAGCTACTCATAGTAATCTAGAATGGGAATCGAAAATGTAAGAAGAAAGGAAGAAGAAGCTTAGTCTCTAATGTCTTCGTGCTGTTGCTTCTAGGGTTTCCTCCTTCAGAGTGTCTGACGGCCAGCGGGTTGGGGTTTCACTTCCCCGAGGACTGGTTCTCTCTCAGGAGAGCTACTTTGTGAGCTGTGTAGAATTATGAGACCCCTGAGGTCTTATTTATAGGTTAAATCTCAAGCTCAAACCATCATTCTTCAATAAGGAAGGTTTAGGAAGACGGGCTCTATCTTGACAGGCCAGCAAAAATAGCCCAACAACTTTCAGCAACTCCACTGCGGTCGCCTGTGGACCGCAGTGGCCCCTTCTGCGGTCCCCTGTGGACTGCAGTCTTCGATTCCTTCAGCTTCGAATCTGTTTTTTCTTCATTCTTCAATTTTGGGTTTTGTAACTTCGTTTCCTCGGAAAGTGGTCTTCTACAAAGTTGTTGAATCTTTAATTATCTTCGCATCGGTTGGTCGCATGACATGTTTTGAATCCTCGAACTCCGTGCAACGGTCAATCCGGCGTATTCGCTTCCTTGTCCCGATTTGGCACAATTATGCCGTTTTGGTTCCTGAAATCGTGCAAATCCTCAAAAATGCGATCATGACCTACTGAAAACTCGCAAAGTTGTTAATTTACCATAAAATGATACAAATATTGCATCTAAGGCAAAAAATGAGGGTCTAAAAGTATGCTATATTGCACATTTCATTGTCACATCAAGTAGCTGGTTCAGATGAGTTTCTTTCAGATCATACTCTCTTGCAATCCTCTCCAGATAGATGCTCGAATTATGCGGTGTAAGCCTTGTCATAACATAGTCGCGCATGGGTCTATCATCTTCATCCATCAGTTCTACCCTTGCGTAGTTTTCCCTTATGCGGCTCTCATCTAACCACAATCTTTCCTCGGCTATCCTTAGCCTTTCCTATTCCAGTTCTTCCCTTTCAGCTTAAATCTCAAGTCGGATCTTAAGCAGCTGTTCAAGTTCAGTAGTGTCGACATTCCCAGATGGGTTGTCGTTTCCGTTTTCTTCTCCACCCACGTTGCTGGATGCTTCCATTGTGGTAGTAAATAGTCTTCGCCTTTCAAGCTTATCTATGTCGTCTTTAAACAGTACTACTGGTGTTCCCGCGCTTCTCCTGCCTTGCATAAAGACTAATAGACAAATCTTTCCAGATACAAATAGATAATACTAATAAAAATGACAGAAATCTAAAATTATGTGTTTTTTGGATCTTTTTTAATAAGAAAACAAACTAATACGGAAAAAAAAATATTTTTGGGTTTTTTGTTCTAGAAATCGATTCCACAGGTTTTACGATTCTTTTGGGTTTATGCTATACGTATTGAAAAAACAGTGCGTCAATTAAAAAGCGAAAGAAAGATTTCAACATATCTCGGAAGGTCGAAACTTGCTTGAGCGGTCAAGTGTCCCCAGCAGCGACGCCGAATTTTGATGTGCACTCAGAGATTTCATTTTTCGTTGTAGAACCTGTAATCCCAAAATACAATCAAGATTAAATTTATAAGTCGGAAGTCCTCAAATCCACTGTTTATAGTGAAAAGTTGACTCGGGATGTCGTTCTCCATTGACACTTAGCATAAGAACAAGCAAATAACGTTTGAAATTGAATGTAGAAAAGTAAGCAGTTTGATCTCAGACAGAGTAATTAAATCACAGTAAACTCTAAATTGCTTTGTTGTAAATTAATAATGGATAGGCGTAAAGGTTCCCCAACCTCCCTCTGCTATGCTACTCCCAACTTCCTAGTTAAAATCCTACGTGATTACATCTAACGACAGCAGGGCATAATACTATGGTGCCCCTACTCAGTTCAATGAAACTTCTATGTCACTCAGCAGAACATCACACCACAAAGGATGTATAGAGTTGTAAAATCATGATTTTCGTCTGATACATTAACATATCACGATATGTAAAGAAGTAGCAAAAGCAAAGTTACAACAGTTCGCCTTTACAAAAGAAAGTTAGCTACCCATAGTATAGTAATCTAGAACATAAATCGAAAATCTAAGAAGAAAGAAAGAAGAAGCTTAGTCTCTGATGTCTTCGTGCTGCTGCTTCTAGGTTTCCACCTTCTGGGTGCTTGACGGCCAGCGGTTTTGGGGTTTCACTTCCCCGAGGACTGGTTATCTCTCAGGAGAGCTGCTTTGTGAGTTGTGTAGAATTATGAGACCCCTGAGGTCTTATTTATAGTGAAGATTCCGTGCTCGAACTGCCATTCTTCAATAAGGAAGCATTAGGAAGGTGGGCTCTAGCCTAACAGGCCAGGAGAAACAACCTATCAGAAACAGATGCTTCACTGCGGTCGCATGTGGACCGCAGTCTTCGATTGCTGCAGCTTCGAATTTGTTTTCTTCGTTCTTCAATTTCGGGCTTCGTAACTTCATTTCCTTGAAAAGTGGTCTTCTTCAAAGTTGTTGCATCTTCAATTATATTCACATCGGTTGGTCGCATGACTTGTTTTGACTCCTGTAACTCCGTGCAACGGTCAATTCGGTGTATTCGCTTCCTTGTCCCGATTTGGCACAATTATGCCGTTTTGGTGCCTGAAATCGTGCAAATCCTCAAAATCACGATCATGACCTACAGAAAACACGCAAAGTTGGTAATTGACCATAAAACGATTCAAATATTGCATCTAGGGTCTTTGCAAATTTCATTGTCACATCACCTGGATACCTCTCGTGTGTTTGTATCTCGGCATATGTGCGTTTCTCGGAACTTATTTTTCCGTTCAAAACTCATGCTCCTGTCTCTTCTCCAGTATCTCGTAATCCATCAACTTCTGTTCCAATTACCATTTTTCATCCTATGGATCTGCCACTAGCACTAACTATAACACCATCTCTACCGTACACAGTTGCACCACCACCAACACCAACTATAGTACCATCTCCAGTTTATATAGTAGCATAACCTCCCGCGCCTACCACACTGCCATCTCCATTGTCCCACCCAACTAAGTGTGCATCCCCTAGTTTAACTCAGAATCTGACACATACATCTCCTTTATTGCAGCTGAACTTGAGTGCTCCTCTCCTATTTCACCTTCGACTCAACCATGTGCTATACCTCATAGTGAGCCCACTCGGCCTCCAGGTGCTTTCCTAGGCCCTCACAACCAACCACCCGCTCTCGGCCCCATAATATGTCAACACGAAGTCAACACAAAATATTTACCCCTAAGGCAGATCATGTCGCCACCCGTCATGCTCTGTCATCCGATGAGGAACCCACATCTCTTTCTAAGGCTCTTCCTGACCCCCGTTGGCATCAAGCAATGTATGAAGAATTGATAGCTCTCACAAAACATGGCAATATCATTGGATGTAAATGGCTTTTCCGAGTGAAACGCAAACCTGACAACTTTATCGGTAAGTTTAAAGCATGTCTTGTTGCTAAAGGCTTCCATCAATGCCTTGGAATCGATTACTATGACACTTTCAGCCCGATTATTAAACCTGTCGATATTCGTACAATTTTGTCACTTGCACTCAAATTTCAGTGGCGTCTCAGGATATTGACATCAACAATGCCTTTTTACATGGAAATATTTCTAAGCCTGTATATATGATGCAACCTACTGGTTTTATTGATTCATCATATACCTCTGCCAAGTGTAAACTTTGTAAGTCACTCTATGGATTGCGTAAAACTCCTCGTGCTTGGTATCAAGCTCTTAGTTCATCGCTTTTGGATTATGATTTTGTGCAGTCGGTTGCTGATACTTCCTTATTTACTCGGTCTCATAATGGAGTTCGCCTTATCATTCTTGTTTATGATCTAATTATCACCGGCTCAAAGTCAAACGCTACTGTTGATGTTATTCTCCATCTTTAGAGTAGATTTGTTGTTAAGGATTTGGGTCCTCTCTCATACTTCTTGGGCATTGAGGTTGCTTCTTGTACGGAAGGTATGTTTCTTTCTCAACACAAGTATACTATGGATCTTCTTCGTCGACATCACATGTACGGTTCCAAACCATTATCCACTCCTATGGCTAGCGTACTACTTTGGTTGGAGAGCCTACTTGTGCTACGGAGTAGCGTCTTGCTATTGGAGGTCTCCATTAATTATCTCACTTTAACTCGTCCCGATATTGCTTTTACGGTGAACCGTCTTGCGCAATCTATGGCCAATCCTTCTAATCATGATTAGTGAGCTGTCAAAAGGTTATTTCTCTATCTTAAGGGAACTATTCACTATGGTCCTACTGATTTGTCTCTTACCAATTTATCTCTTACCGCGTTCTCTGACTCCAATTTTGTTGGTGATTTGAGTGAGGGCACTCCACTTCTACTTATGTCGTTTTCCTTCCAAATCCTATTTCTTGTTGTTATCTGAAGCAGTTAGGCGTTGCTCGTTCCTCAACTGAAGCTGAATACCGTGCTCTTGCCTCGCCTGCCTCTAAAGTTTGTTAGATTCGATAGTTGTGTCATGAGCTTGGTATACCAGTTCGGACAAGTCCTTGTGTCCTTTGTGATAATATATGAGTGCTACTCGTCTTGCTCTTCATCCCTGCATGAAGCGTAGTACGCTTGACTTGCACTTTGTATGAGACTTGTCGCAAAAGAGTCTCATTTCTGTTTCTTACATTAATACTTTGGATCAACTTGCAGATGTTCTCACCCAACCCCTTCCTCGAGCTCGTTTTGAGACTTTGTGTTCCAAAATTTCCGTTGTTGATGGAAAATCTATTTTGCGGTGGCGTATTAAGGAAGTTGATTAATTATAGAATTCTACCTTTTTAGTTATAAAGATATTGTAGTATTTTACAATTATGCGACTAGCGCTAATGTATTTATATACATAGGGCTTATTCTTTAACAAATAATTCAATTCATTTCATATTAATTCATATCTTCTATAGAAGTGACACCAATAAACAAAAGATCATTCCGTGATTTTCAAATAAACCAGACCGTCCCACGCGACATATGCCAAGCTTTTCTTGATTTTAACGGCTAACTTTCGTGAATTAATTTTAAACTCATCAATAATCACCTAAATAATTTGCACCACGTCACTGCCGCCTTGGCAAGATTATCTAACAACAACTCGCGTGCGTTTATGGTTGACCCAGCTCTATGTCATTTCTAACGCATCCTCCCATGTGGATGTAGTTAATCAGGTAATGGCCTTAAAGATAATGTATATACTATACTGTACCACATCCATGTATTTTTAAACCATTTAGTCTATGTTATTTTCAACCACACTACTCTATCGATCTCCGGCCTCAGCCTCACCGCAACATCTCCAATATCGCCGTGATTCAATCTCTCTGTGAGAGCGGAGAATCCGAACGGAAAGGTAGGCATTGAGTAGATCTGAAACTAGATCTGAACGGAAAGATAATGTATATACTATACTGTACCACATACATGTATTTTTTATGCCATTTACTCTATAATATACTGTACCACATACATGTATTTTTATACCATTTAGTCTATGTTCTTTTTATCTGAAAACTTATTAATTTTAGTTCAATTCAATTCAGTTCAGATTCATTTAGTTCAGTTCTGCTTAGTTAATTTTTATACTACAATTCAGTTCAGTTCAGTGTCTTTCAATTCAGTTCTATTCAGTTCAGAGGAAGAGAACATAGCCTTAAACCTTTCTTTTGCGTGGATGGAGAAGCTTGAAGTATTAACGAACTATCTTGAAGTTGGTCCTCAACAAATACTTAGGCTCTGTTCTTTTCAACTGAAATTTACTGAACTGAACTGAATTGTAGTATAAAATATAACTAAGCAGAACTGAATGAAACTGAACTGAACTGAACTGAATGAGTTTTGAGTTGAAGAGAACAGAGCTTTAGTCTTATAAAAGTCCTATCACATTTGGAAAGTCCAAAAAGTCCACTAGATTTCTATATAAATTATCTAGTTTTTACATTGGCCCGTTTTTTATTTCGCGGGTCAAAATACCCGGGTTTTGCGGGTCGAAATTTATTCGGGTCATACCGTTTTATATATGGGTATAGTATAAATAGGGTTCTTTTGGGTTTTTTCCCATTATCATCCGTTTTCCCCTCCGATTTCTCAGTTTCCCCTCCGATTTTTCCTCCTGCAGCCTCTTCCTCATCCTATTCCTCCACCACACCACCACCAATATCTCCGCCATAACCGTCTCCTCCACACACGACGTCATCACCTCTGCTGTTAAACGGAGTCTCGCAATTGCTTTCTTAACGTGTTCAAAGGCAAACGATCAGTGGAAACCGATCAGATCGAGATGCGTCTATTAAAGATGCTGGAAAGCTTGTTCATCCAGATCCAGATCCGGTCTCATTTTTTCTGGAGCAATTTTCTCTCTACTTTTGGCGATTCATTGCGCGATCATCAGGTAATGGCTGTTGAAACTTGATTTTAGTGTTTTTGAGTTCGATTTTGCATTTTGTTGCTTCGTTGTTGCTCGATTTTTGCGTTTTGCTCGTTGTTGCTTCGTTGTTGCTCGATTTTGCGTTTTGCTCGTTGTTGTTGTTCGATTTTCGTTGTTGTTGCTTGATTTTCGATTTTCAGTTTCATCTCTTCAGTTTCATCGCGATTGTTGTTGTTCGATTTTTATTGTAGTTGCTCGATTTTCAGTTTCATCTCTTTAGTTTCATCGCGGTTGTTGTTGTTCGATTTTCGTTGTTGTTGCTCGATTTTCGGTTTCATCTCTTCAGTTTCATCTAGATTTTCTCTGGATTTTGTTGTCAGTTCGATTTTAACCTTCTATTCGTCTCGTTTTTGCTTGTTAGGCATTTTAATGGCGGAATCGAACATGAATGCTACTACTCAAGTGAACACGGAGCTTCCTGTTCACCGTAATCCTGTTTCCGGCATGGGTAAGTGTTTTTTAATTGTGTTTATGGTTCGTAATTGAGTTGTTTTGCCAGATTTGTTGATAGTTGAATTTTATGGTCATGTTCTTCATTTGAATCTTATTGTGGGAAACTGTGGAATGTCTGTTTGTTTTGAACATTTTTTGTGGAAACTGTCTAGGTTTTAGTAAGTATTGTCTAGTTTTTAACATGTATCATCTACTTTTTATGATTTTTAGATTTGCTATGTGGTTGTGTACACTGTATATGTTTTTGGTGGGGATTTGCTGTCCGTTTGAATTTTCTGAATGTTTTGTGTGAAATTGTCTAGTTTTTAACATATATTGTCTACATTTTAATGTTTTATAGCTTTTTTTGTGTGTAATTGTCTAGTTTCGTGTTGTCTGTTATTTGGTACATTAGGATAGTTTCATGTTGTATGTCTAGTTGTTACATTATATTGTTTAGTTTTTACATCATATTGTCTAGTTTATGCAAGGAGTTCTCTAATTTTTACATTATATTGTCTAGGAATTCTCTAATTTTTACATTTTCACCAACTATCAAATTTACTAACTGATCTCAACATATTTGTCTAGTTTTTAGAGGATATTGTCTAGTTTTTACGAAATATTGTCTACTTTTATTATCAAACATGAACATAATTGTCTATATTGTCTAGTTCTTACACTATATTGTTTAGTTTATGAAAGGAATTATTTAGTTTTTACATGATATTAAATTTATTTTTTTCTTATATCGAGTGGCAATAAGTTTATTCAAGATATTTACTGACTGATCTCGACATATTTGTCTAGTTTTTAGTATATATTGTCTAGTTTTATTATCAAAACATGAACATAATTGTCTATATTGTATAGTTTTTACATTATATTGTTTAGTTTATGAAAGAAATTCTCTAGTTTTTACATGATATCAAATTCACATTATATTGTTTATTTTTACATAACATAATTTATTAAAAGCATAACGAAAAATGTGTGTCTCGGCAGTTTTTTAAGAAACTCAGCCGGTCAGAACGCTAAAACCCAAAAACCGCAAAAATCACAAAAAAAAACCTTGACTTACCTATTTTTTAGGAAAATTTTACCTTTTCCAATACTTTGGCATTTTTCTTTCAGTTTACTTTTTCATTTATCATAACAATATTAAACCAATAAAATACTATCAATAAAATAATCATAAAACTTACAGACATCACTAATTTACTCTTACATACCCTGTATAACAACCTTATCAAATTATAAAATTTTAACTCTACGCCAAACGCAATTTTTCACAACTCAATTAAAATTCAGTTATTATTCTTAGTTAAAACCCGATCAATTTAAATCCTATGTGAAACATGAACTTAATTTTCATTTAGGAATTCCGCCATTATTATATGAAATTTGTCCTAATGACGTCAAATAAAGATTCCCTCTAGAAATCTGACTATTCTACTTAATGACAAAAACTCCCAATCATAAACATTAAACAACACCCATAAAAAAACGAAGTAGTTTAAACCATCCTGTCAACAGTAGTCAGCCAGCAAGAAAACAAATAATTAATAGTGGCGCACAAATTAAATATAAGTGCCTAGCTAGCTACAACGAATAGTATCCTAGTTGAGCTTCACTATACCAACGAACCAAAGAAAATGGCTGATATGCAGGTTGAGGAGGAATTCTGTGGTTTACTACGCGTTTACAGAGACGGAACAATCTGGCGTTCAAAGGAGTCGACCCGTAAAGTTACCGTGAACGATGATGGCTCGGTACCATGGAAAGACGTGGTGTATGACGCTGCACACAACCTGGAGCTCCGTCTCCTCAGCTTCACCTTCTAAACTTCTGCCTATAGTGTATTATATTCATGGATTTGGCTTCTGTATTGGTTATAAGGAGTGGCCGCACCACCAAAATTATTGTTTGAAGCTTGCATCCGAGCTTCAAGCTGTCGTCATCTCTCCTGACTACCGGTTGGCTCCAGAGGATCGGATCCCAGCAGCAATCGACGATGGATATACTGCTGTCAAGTGGCTGCAAGCTCAAGCACGAGTCGCAATAAGGGATAGAGGTAATTTGACAATCATCGATCGATGGGGAAGTTTCTTCTTGTGTTTTCAAATGTTGTACGATTTGTTTTTATATAATGTTAAAATAGCACCGTTTATACTAAACTTAAATATAAATGAACATATATGATAAAAACATCAACATTCTTAAGCATAACAACTACTCCATATTGTTTACAAAACATTATTTTCATTAAAAAAACGATACACTGTATGTTAATGTTTGTTCTTCTTTATTTATCAGTTCTATAAACGGTATCTCAGTACACTTATTAATACTAATTCTGGAGTCGTATAACTCGATCAAACTAAATCGAATAACAGTTTTTTTTGACATAGAGTTCGATCGGTGGATTGTAACACAATTTGAATTGATGAACAATAGAAGTTGAGTTGAAAAAAAAATTGTGTTCAAATAAGATTATGGATTTATAGATTTTGTGGGGTTCTTGTATGTAATGTGTAAAATTGATTATATGTGTATTAAATATGTGATGAATTTTGATATTTTATGTTTGTTTAAATAGATTTAAAATTATTTGATTGATTTATAATTGTTAATTCAATTAAAAGGCATAGAGAGAAAAATAGGCGGGTTGAAATAATAATATTTATTTGTAGATAAACTTTGAGTGGGTTATATTTAAGTCATCTACGTACTCTGTTACAACCATGCGTTGACAAACCCTGACACTTGAGATTAGGCTAGGAATATGATACTCCCTCATCGCAATTTGCTAATTATTGATCTTTTAAATTTTTATTGACATCTTTGGATGATTTTATTTTAGAGACACCAACTGACTCAACTAAGGAGTCAGACACATGGCTGACGGACATGGTTGATTTTGAACGTGTTTTTATTATTGGTGACTCATCGGGTGGCAATATTGCACATCACTTGGCAGTTCGTTTTGGAGCTGGATCCGCAGAGTTGAGGCCCCTTAGGGTCAAGGGCTATGTAGTATTAACTCCTTTCTTTGGGGGAATTAAATTGACTAAATCCGAGCTTGAAGCGCCAAAAGATGCATTTCTAACCCTTGAGCATATACAAAGGTTTGTTCTTAATTTTTTGTTTAATGTCATTACTATCTTCTCACTCTCCTTACATTCCTAATATGTATATACTATTGGGAGAATTGATTGAAATAATATTTGGTATATAATTAGATGCCGCATTTGGATGCATTAGAAGTTGGAGAATTTGCACCCGATGTACGATATAATACATATAATTACAGATCACTTGGCAGTTAGTTTTGGCAGCTCAAATAACAACTATAGATATATAACCTAACTCGCAATTACTCCATCCTTACATTAATTATACTTTATAACTTAAATTCCAGATTTAGTGTTTTATTAAAAATATCTGAACCAACAAAAAAACATCACTTATCAATTCTTTATTATATATATATTGCATACTTTATTCTTACATTATCCCTCTCTGTCATATCTCATCACTTCCCACTTTATGATCATAATACACCACACGAACAAAACTTATATTCATCCTTTTTTAATTCTACATGAAATAACTACTTAAAAAGTTATTTGTGGAATTTCGTAATACATATGCAACCTTTTCATACGATTTGACCTTTTTTGTCCACCTAGTAATTAAAGAATAAATTTAAGCTTTACCTTCAACTAAATAATTTTGCTCAAATGTCCACAATACCTTGATATTGTTGAAAATGGCTCATTCTTCCTCCAATCTTTCCATATTCACTTCTTCCTCATTTGTTTCTAAATTTATTAGAAAACCTTTCTTCTTTCCCTTCTTCACCTCCATTCTTCTTTCCCTTGTTTCTCCACCAATCCGCCCCGTCTTCTGCTTCTCCGACCAGGTCCTCTGTCGACCACCATCCTCTGTTTCTCCGGCTAGCTCCTATTGGGGCTCTTATGTGAAGATCCACCTCCCACTGCCACCACCTCCGTCCAGATTTGCCGCCACCTTGTCTCAATTTTATTCACATTCTCCACTTCCATGCCTTCAAATTAACCAACTCCTCACTCCCATGCCTAGAAATGTTGCCCCATGCACATAACCATCAATGTGATTTGTTGGTAAGTCGAAAATGTATTGTTTGCCTTGGGTAAAAGAATGGTGGTTGTACTGTATGGTAAAAAAACATAATTAATTATACACACAACAATATACACATATTGTTAACAACTTATATGTTTTACCTAAAAACATTGATGTTGTTAACATAGGCGTGTTTCTTTTTAAATTAGTAGTGACCGTACTCAAAAAGTCTCGCGAGTGGCCACTATCTTTACATAACCTATTTAGAGACCAACCTAAATACTAATAAATCATTGATGTTATTAACTATTTCTGTTGTTAACGTTAATACTTTTTAATATACACAAAATGCATTTTGTTTACAACATACTCCTTTTTTTGGAAAAATCACGTATACACCCTCTGCATAATGGCGAAATTACAGATAAACCCACGTCAAATTACTGTATAACATATGAACCCCTTCATTAAAAAAATGCTAACGACTGTTAGTTGGTCAAAGTCAATGGTGTTTTTTTATTAATGACGTCAGAAAAAAGTTTATGACGTCATAATTATACTTGTTCTTCCAAAAATACTCCAGGGGTTTTAAAGTAAAGTTTTGTAAGGGGTTTGAAAGTAATGTTTCCTAAGGGGTGTGAAAGTAATGTTTTTGAATATGAACTAAAACTGTCTTTGAAAATGCACCAATTTAGCCTGATTATATGAATTTCCACGTAACTATTGTCTAAATATTTTTATTATTTATACACCCCATGCCAGAGACACTTGATAATTTATGGACTAAAAAAGCACCAATTTGGCTTGCTAAATGAACTTTCACATAACCTACTATCTAAATATTTTATTATTTACACACCATGTCATGTCACTGTAAAGTATACTTGATAGTTTATGGACTAAAAATGAACAATTTGGCCTTCTTAATTATATGAAGTTCATATAAATATTATCTAAATAGTTTTATTATTGATACGCCCCCTCAGGTACACTTGATACTTTATGGAATAAAATGATATTAATTTTGCCTTCTTGCATGAACTATTATATAAATATTTTCTAAATATTTCAGGTTCATGCTAAAATAACAAGAAACAACAAACATATTCATTATATTTTACATTTCATTTTCAGTTTTAGTTCATATTCAAAACCATTACTTTCAAACCCCTTATAAAACATTACTTTTGAACCCCTGAGGTATTTTTGGAAGAACATGTATAATTATGACGTCATAATATTTTATGACATCATTAATAAAAAAAACCGTTGACTTTGACCAACTAACAACCGTTAGTATTTTTTTAACCGAGGGGGTTCATATGTTATACAGTAATTTGGTGTGGGTTTATCTGTAATTTCACCATTATGCAGGGGATGTATACGTAATTGCCCTTTTTTTTTTAAACTTGTAATGGCAAAGTTAACATGGGATTTATATATTAGGTTTTGGAGGCTATCCATTCCATTGGAAGAAACAAATGATCACCCTGCTGTAAATCCCTTTGTGGATGGTAGCCCGAACTTGGAAAAGGTTGAGCTAGACCCAATTTTGATTGTCGTAGGTGAATGCGAATTACTAAATGATAGGGTAAGAGATTATGCAAACAAACTTCGGAATTTCGGTAAGAAGATTGAGTATGTAGAATTTCAAGGACAACCACATGGCTTTTATACATTTCACCCAGATTCGAATGCTTCAGAAGAATTGATGACAATGATCAAAAAATTTATACAGGAAAACTATTTATAACTCAACTTACGAATGTCTCTATTGTTGGTTTCATAATTTAGTTTTCTTCCATTGAAATTGTTTGACCAATGTATTTTAAATATGTACTCTGTCTCAAACAATTTTAATTTTGTTTTTAACATTGAATTTCTTTTGTTGAATATTTTTATCATGTTTAAAAAATTATTAATTAACCATACGAATGTTTACACAAGCATAATACATGCTCAAATTACATACCACAGATTGATACAAACTCCAAAACCTATACATCACAAACTAAATCCCACAATTCAAACACACTTCCACGGAGTACAAGCAACACTTCTAACATCTTCATCATAAAAAATGAAGAAGAAGAAGAAACGAGCTTCAGGGTGCATGGCCAAATAGCTTCACTGTAGAGGGCCAAGATTCTCGCTGCAGTGTGTTTAAATTTAAGTCCTAGTTCCTTTGGTTGCAACCAAAAAATGAGATGTTGCAACCTTTTTCACCCGAAAATAACCCTTGCTTTCAACCCTTTTCCACTAGACTCTTACTCAAACCTTGAAAAAATATGCAAAAAAATATACTAAAACTTAAAAGAGTCCATAGAACAATGAGAGTCTGAGAGTCCTTCTTCACAAACCACAATTTAGCCCATAGCCCATATTATGAAAATTTGCGGGTCAACCCGCTTGACCTGCGAGTTACTTAAAAATAAAAACAATATATATACAAAGCTTCAGATCAACGCCATCGTCCACATTTTCATCTTCTTGCTCTTTTTCTTCTTTCTACGAATCTACAATCCTATCTACTCTCTCCTTCTGATTCTCCTCCATTTTTTCATTGCTTGTCAGTTTCTTCTGGAGATTTTATCGGGGAATCGCGAGCTAAATTTAATTCTAAGAGTTCAAAGGTTGCTAGTGTTGTATTCGATTACAGAATCGCGAGCTGCATCACCGTCGAAATTGAAGAATCATGATCGAGCTGCATCGCCGCTGAAATCGTTGAAATCCGCAAGTTCGGTCTCTGATATGAAGGATCTCACTTCGTTGAAGCTGGATTATGTAAAGTAGCATCTGGAATTCTGGATAGATCACACTCGAAGATTGTGAAGGATTTTGAGGCTTCTTAGTGTTCGATTACAGAATCGTTATAAGGTATTTGTTTCTCGATCATCACTCAAGTCCTGTATTATCTGAAATTTCATGTTATTTATTAGCTGGATGAAATTGTACAAAGTTCAGAGTCAGCATTTAGTTTTCGTGCAGTTCGTCATATATGATATTGTTCGTATTTAATGAGAATTTAGTTTGTGATGTGGTCAGTGGAAACTAGGTAATTGTTGCAGGTTCTAATTGTTTCGTTCTCCACTCATGTCGCTAGATGATTCCATGATGGTAGTAGGCAGTCCTCTCATTTCAAGCTTATCTATGTCGTCTTTAAGCGGTACTACTGGTGTTCCCACTTCTCCTGCCATGCATAAAGACTAACAGAGAAACATTTGCAGATAGATCATACTAAAAAAGATAATAAACATAAATCTAAAATTACTTGTTTTTGGATTTTTTAATAAAGAAACAAATTAGTACGGGAAAGAAAATATTTATGGGTTTTTTGATGTAGAAATCAATTCCACAGGTTTTACGATTTTTTTGGGTTTATGCTATACGTATTGAAAAGATAGTGCGTAAATTAAAAAGCGAAAGAAAGATTTCAACTTATCTCGAAAGATTGAAACTTGCTTGAGCGGTCAAGTGTCCTCGGCAGCGGCGCCAAATTTTGATGTGCACTCAAAGATTTCATTTTCCGTTGTAGAACCTAAAATCCCTAAATATAATCAATATTAAATTTATAAGTCATAAGTCCTCAAATACAGTTTATAGCAGAAAGTTGACTCGAGATGTCGTTCTCCACGGACACTTAGCATAAGAACAAGCAAATAACGTTTGTGGTTGAATGCAGAAAAGTAAACAGATTAATCGCAGACAAAATAATTGCATCGCAATAAACCCTAAATTGCTTTGTTTGTAAATCAATGATGGAAAGGCGTAAAGGTTCCCAACCTCCCTCTGCTATGCTACCCCCAACTTCCTAGTTAAAATCCTACGTGATTACCTCTAACGACAGTAGGGCATAATACTATGGTGCTCAAGGCACAGTCGGAACGAGTACCCCTACTCAATTCAATGAAACTACTGTGTCACTCAGCAGAACAACACACCACGAAGGATTTATAGAGTTGTATAACCACGATTTACATCAAATAACTATTCCATTAACATATCACAGTATGTAAAGAAGTAGCAAAAGCAAAGTTACGGCGGTTCACCTTTACAAAAGAAAGTTAGCTACTCATAGTAATCTAGAATGGGAATCGAAAATCTAAGAAGAAAGGAAGAAGAAGCTTAGTCTCTGATGTCTTCGTGCGGCTGCTTCTAGGGTTTCCTCCTTCAGGGTGTCTGACGGCCAACGAGTTGGGGTTTCACTTCCCCGAGGACTGGTTCTCTCTCAGGAGAGCTGCTTTGAGAGCTGTGTAGAATTATGAGTCCCCTGAGGTCTTATTTATAGGTTAAATCTCGAGCGCAAACCGCCATTCTTCAATAAGGAAGGTTTAGGAAGACGGACTCTATCTTGACAGGCCAGCAAAAATAGCCCAACAACTTTCAGCAACTCCACTGCGGTCGCCTGTGGACATGAAGTTCTTCGCGTCCTCATGGACCGCATCTTCGATTCCTTGACCGAATCTGCTTTTCGTTCTTCAATTTTGGGTTTTGTAACTTCGTTTCCTAGAAAAGTGGTCATCTACAAAGTTGTTGAATCTTTAATTATCTTCTCATCGGTTGGTCGCATGACATGTTTTGACTCCTCGAACTCCGTGCAACGTTAATCCGGCGTATTCGCTTCCTTGTCCCAATTTGACACAATTATGCCGTTTTGGTTCCTGAAATCGTGCAAGTCCTCAAAAACGCGATCATGACCTACAGAAAACTCGCAAAGTTGTTAATTGACCATAAAACGATACAAATATTGCATCTAGGGCAAAACACGAGAGTCTAAAAGTATGCTATATCGCACATTTCATTGTCACATCAGGTAGCTGGTTCAGATGAGTTTCTTTCAGATCATACTCTCTTGCAATCCTCTCCAGATAGATGCTCGAAGTATGCGGTTTAAGCCTTGGCATAACATAGTCGCGCATGGGTCTATCATCTTCATCCATCAGTTCTACCCTTGCGTTGTTGTCCGTTATGCGGCTCTCATCTAACCTCAATCTTTCCTCGTCTATCCTTAGCCTTTCCTATTCCAGTTCTTCCCTTTCAGCTTGAATCTCAAGTCGGATCTTAAGCAGCTGTTCAAGTTCAGTAGTGTTGACATTCCCAGATGGGTTGTCGTTTTCGTTTTCTTCTCCACCCACGTTGCTGGATGCTTCCATTGTGGTAGTAAATAGTCTTCGCCTTTCAAGCTTATCTATGTCGTCTTTAAACAGTACTACTGGTGTTCCCGCGCTTCTCCTGCCTTGCATGAAGACTAACAGACAAATCTTTCCGGATACAAATAGATAATACTAATCAAAATGATAGAAATCTAAAATTACGTGTTTTTTGGATCTTTTTTAATAAGAAAACAAACTAATACGGAAAATAAAATATTTTTGGGTTTTTTGTTCTAGAAATCGATTCCATAGGTTTTACGATTCTTTTGGGTTTATGCTATACGTATTGAAAAAATAGTGCGTCAATTAAAAAGCGAAAGAAAGATTTCAACATATCTCGGAAGGTCGAAACTTGGTTGAGTGGTCAAGTGTCCCCGGCAGGGGCGCCAAATTTTGATGTGCACTCAGAGATTTCATTTTTCGTTGTAGAACCTGTAATCCCAAAATACAATCAAGATTAAATTTATAAGTCGAAAGTCCTCAAATCCACTGTTTATAGCGAAAAGTTGACTCGGGATGTCGTTCTCCACGGACACTTAGCATAAGAACAAGCAAATAACGTTTGAAATTGAATGCAAAAAAGTAAGCAGTTTGATCTCAGACAGAGTAATTAAATCGCAGTAAACTCTGAATTGCTTTGTTGTAAATTAATAATGGATAGGCGTAAAGGTTCCCCAACCTCCCTCTGCTATGCTACTCCCAACTTCCTAGTTAAAATCCTACGTGATTACATCTAACGACAGCAGGGCATAATACTATGGTGCCCCTACTCAGTTCAATGAAACTTCTATGTCACTCAGCAAAACATCACACCACAAAGGATGTATAGAGTTGTAAAATCATGATTTACGTCTAATACATTTAACATATCACGATATGTAAAGAAGTAGCAAAAGCAAAGTTACAACAGTTCGCCTTTACAAAAGAAAGTTAGCTACCCATAGTAATCTAGAACATAAATCGAAAATCTAAGAAGAAAGAAAGAAGAAGCTTAGTCTCTGATGTCTTCGTGCTGCTGCTTCTAGGGTTTCCACCTTCTGGGTGCCTAACGGCCAGCGGTTTTGGGGTTTCACTTCCCCGAGGACTGGTTATCTCTCAGGAGAGCTGCTTTGTGAGTTGTGTAGAATTATGAGACCCCTGAGGTCTTATTTATAGTGAAAATTCCGTGCTCCAACTGCCATTCTTCAATAAGGAAGGATTAGGAAGGCGGGCTCTAGCCTAACAGGCCAGGAGAAACAACCCAGCAGAAACAGAACCTTCACTGCGGTCGCATGTGGACCGCAGTCTTCGATTGCTGCAACATGTATTTTTTATACCATTTACTCTATAATATACTGTACCACATACATGTATTTTTATACCATTTAGTCTATGTTCTTTTTATCTGAAAACTTATTAATTTTAGTTCAATTCAATTCAGTTCAGATTCATTCAGTTCAGTTCTGCTTAGTTAATTTTTATGCTACAATTCAGTTCAGTTCAGTGTCTTTCAATTCAGTTCTGTTCAGTTCAGAGGAAGAGAACATAGCCTTAAACCTTTCTTTTGCGTGGACGGAGAAGCTTGAAGTATTAATGAACTATCTTGAAGTTGGTCCTCAACAAATACTTAGGCTCTGTTCTTTTCAACTGAAATTTACTGAACTGAACTGAACTGAATTGTAGTATAAAATATAACTAAGCGTAATCGAATCGAATCGAATCAATGAAATGAATCGAATCGAATCGAATGAGTTTTCAGTTGAAGAGAACAGAGCTTTAGTCTTATAAAAGTCCTATCACATTTGGAAAGTCCAAAAAGTCCACTAGATTTCTATATAAAATATCTAGTTTTTACATTGGCCCGTTTTTTATTTCGCGGGTCAAAATACCCGGGTTTTGCGGGTCGAAATTCATTCGGGTCATACCGTTTTATATATGGGTATAGTATAAATAGGGTTTTTTGGGTTATTTTTTCCATTTTCATCCGTTTTCCCCTCCGATTTCTCTGTTTCTCCTCTGATTTTTCCTCCTGCAGCCTCTTCCTCATCCTATTCCTCCACCACACCACCACCAATATCTCCGCCATAACCGTCTCCTCCACACACGACGTCATCACCTCTGCTGTTAAACGGAGTCTCGCAATTGCTTTCTTAACGTGTTCAACGGCAAACGATCAGTGGAAACCGATCAGATCGAGATTCGTCTATTAAAGATGCTGGAAAGCTTGTTCATCCAGATCCAGATCCGGTCTCATTGTTTCTGGAGCAATTTTCTCTCTACTTTTGGCGATTCATTGCACGATCATCAGGTAATGGCTGTTGAAACTTGATTTTAGTGTTTTTGAGTTCGATTTTGCGTTTTGTTGCTTCGTTGTTGCTCGATTTTTGCGTTTTGCTCGTTGTTGCTTCGTTGTTGCTCGATTTTGCGTTTTGCTCGTTGTTGTTGTTCGATTTTCGTTGTTGTTGCTTGATTTTCGAGTTTCAGTTTCATCTCTTCAGTTTCATCGCAATTGTTGTTGTTCGATTTTCATTGTTGTTGCTCGATTTGCAGTTTCATCTCTTTAGTTTCATCGCGGTTGTTGTTGTTCGATTTTCGTTGTTGTTGCTCGATTTTCGGTTTCATCTCTTCAGTTTCATCGCGATTTTCTATGGATTTTGTTGTCAGTTCGATTTTAACCTTCTATTCGTCTCGTTTTTGCTTGTTAGGCATTTTAATAGCGGAATCGAACATGAATGCTACTGCTCAAGTGAACACGGAGCATCCTGTTCACCGTAATCCTGTTTCCGGCATGGATAAGTGTTTTTTAATTGCGTTTATGGTTCGTAATTGAGTTGTTTTGCCAGATCTATTGATAGTTGAATTTTATGGTCATGTTCTTCATTTGAATCTTATTGTGGGAAACTGTGGAATGTCTGTTTGTTTTGAACATTTTTTGTGGAAACTGTCTAGGTTTTAGTAAGTATTGTCTAGTTTTTAACATGTATCATCTACTTTTTATGATTTTTAGATTTGCTATGTGGTTGTGTACACTGTATATGTTTTTGGTGGGGATTTGTTGTCCGTTTGAATTTTCTGAATGTTTTGTGTGAAATTGTCTAGTTTTTAACATATATTGTCTACTTTTTAATGTTTTACAGCTTTTTTGTGTGTAATTGTCTAGTTTCGTGTTGTCTGTTATTTGGTACATTAGGATAGTTTCATGTTGTATGTCTAGTTATTACATTATATTGTCTAGTTTTTACATCATATTGTCTAGTTTATGCGAGGAGTTCTCTAGTTTTTACATTATATTGTCTAGGAATTCTCTAGTTTTTACATTTTCACCAACTATCAAATTTACTAACTGATCTCAACATATTTGTCTAGTTTTTAGAGGATATTGTCTAGTTTTTACGAAATATTGTTTACTTTTATTATCAAACATGAACATAATTGTCTATATTGTCTAGTTTTTACACTATATTGTTTAGTTTATTAAAGGAATTATTTAGTTTTTACATGATATTAAATTTATTTTTTCTTATATCGAGTGGCAATAAGTTTATTCAAGATATTTACTGACTGATCTCAACATATTTGTCTACTTTTTAGTATATATTGTCTAGTTTTATTATCAAACATGAACATAATTGTCTATATTGTATAATTTTTACATTATATTGTTTAGTTTATGAAAGAAATTCTCTAGTTTTTACAAGATATTAAATTTACATTATATTGTTTATTTTTTACATAACATAATTTATTAAAAGCATAACGAAAAATGTGTGTCTCGGCGGTTTTTTAAGAAACTCAGCCGGTCAGACCGCTAAAACCGAAAAACCGCAAAAATCACAAAAAAACACCTTGACTTACCTATTTTTTAGGAAAATCTTACCTTTTCCAATACTTTTGCGTTTTACTTTCAGTTTACTTTTTCATTTATTATAACAATATTAATCCAATCAAATACCATCAATAAAATAATCTTAAAACTTACAGACATCACTAATTTACTCTTACATACCCTGTATAACAACCTTATCAAATTATAAAATTTTAACTCTACGCCAAACGCAATTTTTCACAACTCAATTAAAATTCAGTTATTATTCTTAGTTAAAACCCGATCAATTTAAATCATATGTAAAACATGAACTTAATTTTCATTTAGGAATTCCGCCATTATTATATGAAATGTGTCCTAATGACGTCAAATAAAGATTCCCTCTAGAAATCTGACTATTCTACTTAATGACAAAAACTCCCATTCGTAAACATTAAACAACACCCATAAAAAAACGTAGTAGTTTAAATCATCCTGTCAACAGTAGTCAGCCGGCAAGAAAACAAATAATTAAAAGTGGCGCACAAATTAAATATAAGTGCCTAGCTAGCTACAACAAATAGTATCCTAGTTGAGCTTCAGTATACCAACGAACCAAAGAAAATGGCTGATATGCAGGTTGAGGAGGAATTCTGTGGTTTACTACGCGTTTACAGAGACGGAACAATCTGGCGTTCAAAGGAGTCGACCCGTAAAGTTACCGTGAACGATGATGGCTCGGTACCATGGAAAGACGTGGTGTATGACGCTGCACACAACCTGGAGCTCCGTCTCTATAAGCCGTCCTCAGCTTCACCTTCTAAGCTTCTGCCTATAGTGTATTATATTCATGGTGGTGGCTTCTGTATTGGTTATAAGGAGTGGCCGCACTACCAAAATTATTGTTTGAAGCTTGCTTCCGAGCTTCAAGCTGTCGTCATCTCTCCTGACTACCGGTTGGCTCCAGAGGATCGGATCCCAGCAGCAATCGACGATGGATACGCTGCTGTCAAGTGGCTGCAAGCTCAAGCACGAGTCGCAATAAGGGATAGAGGTAATTTGACAATCATCAATCGATGGGGAAGTTTCTTCTTGTGTTTTCAAATGTTGTACGATTTGTTTTTATATAATGTTAAAATAGCACCGTTTATACTAAACTTAAATATAAATGAACATATATGATAAAAACATCAACATTCTTAAGCATAACAACTACTCCATATTGTTTACAAAACATTATTTTCATAAAAAAAACGATACACTGTATGTTAATGTTTGTTCTTCTTTATTTATCAGTTCTATAGACGGTATCTCAGTGCACTTATTAATACTAATTCTGGAGTCGTATAACTCGATCAAACTAAACCGAATAACAGTTTTTTTTGACATAGAGTTCGATCGGTGGATTGTAACACAATAATAGAAGTTGAGTTGAAAAAAAAGTTGTGTTCAAATAAGATTATGGATTTATAGATTTTGTGGGGTTCTTGTATGTAATGTGTAAAATTGATTATATGTGTATTAAATATGTGATGAATTTTGATATTTTATGTTTGTTTAAATAGATTTAAAATTATTTGATTGATTTATAACTGTTAATTCAATTAAAAGGCATAGAGAGAAAAATAGGCGGGTTGAAATAATAATATTTATTTGTAGATAAACTTTGAGTGGGTTATATTTAAGTCATCTACGTACTCTGTTACAACCATGCGTTGACAAACCCTGACCACTTGAGATTGGGCTAGGAATATGCTACTCCCTCATCGCAATTTGCTAATTATTGATCTTTTAAATTTTTATTGACATCTTTGGATGATTTTATTTTAGAGACACCAACTGACTCAACTAAGGAGTCAGACACATGGCTGACGGACATGGTTGATTTTGAACGTGTTTTTATTATTGGTGACTCATCGGGTGGCAATATTGCACATCACTTGGCAGTTCGTTTTGGAGCTGGATCCGCAGAGTTGAGGCCCCTTAGGGTCAAGGGCTATGTACTATTAACTCCTTTCTTTGGGGGAATTAAATTGACTAAATCCGAGCTTGAAGCGCCAAGAGATGCATTTCTAACCCTTGAGCATATACAAAGGTTTGTTCGTATTTTTTTGTTTAATGTCATTACTATCTTCTCACTCTCCTTACATTCCTAATATGTATATACTATTGGGAGAATTGATTGAAATAATATTTGGTATATAATTAGATGCCGCATTTGGATGCATTATAAGTTGGAGAATTTGCACCCGATGTACGATATAATACATATAATTACAGATCACTTGGCAGTTAGTTTTGGCAGCTCAAATAACAGCTATAGACATATAACCTAAACTCGTAATTACTCCATCCTTACATTAATTATACTTTATAATTTAAATTCCAGATTTAGTGTTTTATTAAAAATATCTGAACCAACAAAAAAACATCACTTATCAATTCTTTATTATATATATAGCATACTTTATTCTTACATTATCCCTCTCTGTCATATCTCATCACTTCCCACTTTATGATCATAATACACCACACGAACAAAACTTATATTCATCCTTTTTTAATTCTACATGAAATAACTACTTAAAAAGTTATTTGTGGAATTTCGTAATACATATGCAACCTTTTTCATACGATTTGACCTTTTTTGTCCACCTAGTAATTAAAGAATAAATTTAAACTTTACCTTCAACTAAATATTTTGCTCAAATGTCCACAATACCTTGATATTGTTGAAAATGGCTCATTCTTCCTCCAATCTTTCCATATTCACTTCTTCCTCATTTGTTTCTAAATTTATTAGAAAACCTTTCTTCTTTCCCTTCTTCACCTCCATTCTTCTTTCCCTTCTTCCTCCACCAATCCGCCCCGTCTTCCGCTTCTCCGACCAGGTCCTCTGTCGACCACCATCCTCTGTTTCTCCGGCTAGCTCCTATTGGGGCTCTTATGTGGGGCTCCACCTCCCACTGCCACCACATCCGTCCAGATTTGCCGCCACCTTGTCTCAATTTTATTCACATTCTCCACTTCCATGCCTTCAAATTAACCAACTCGTCACTCCCATGCCTAGAAATGCTGCCCCATGCACATAACCATCGATGTGATTTGTTGGTAAGTCGAAAATGTATTGTTTGCCTTGGGTAAAAGAATGGTGGTTGTACTGTATGGTAAAAAAACATAATTAATTATACACACAACAATATACACATATTGTTAACAACTTATATGTTTTACCTAAAAACATTGATGTTGTTAACATAGGCGTGTCTCTTTTTAAATTAGTAGTGACCGTACTCAAAAAGTCTCGAGAGTGGCCACTATCTTTACATAACCTATTTAGAGACCAACCTAAGTACTAATAAATCATTGATATTATTAACTATTTCTGTTGTCAACGTTTATACTTTTTAATATACAAAAAATGCATTTTGTTTACAACATACTCTTTTTTTTGGAAAAATAACGTATACACACTCTGCATAATGGCGAAATTACAGATAAACCCACGTCAAATTACTGTATAACATATGAACCACTTCATTAAAAAAATGCTAACGACTGTTAGTTGGTCAAAGTCAATGGTGTTTTTTTATTAATGACGTCAGAAAAAAGTTTATGACGTC
The DNA here is from genome assembly GCA_026545765.1 of Plantago major. Lineage (NCBI taxonomy): Eukaryota > Viridiplantae > Streptophyta > Magnoliopsida > Lamiales > Plantaginaceae > Plantago > Plantago major. Next base: position 29,080,915 of record CM048841.1, read on the forward strand.
ATAATTATACTTGTTCTTCCAAAAATACTCCAGGGGTTTTAAAGTAAAGTGTCGTAAGGGGTTTGAAAGTAATGTTTCCTAAGGGGAGTGAAAGTAATGTTTTTGAATATGAACTAAAACTGTCTTTGAAAATGCACCAATTTAGCCTGATTATATGAATTTCCACGTAACTATTGTCTAAATATTTTTATTATTTATACACCCCATGCCAGAGACACTTGATAATTTATGGACTAAAAAACACCAATTTGGCTTGCTAAATGAACTTTCACATAACTACTATCTAAATATTTTATTATTTACACACCATGTCATGTCACTGTAAAGTATACTTGATAGTTTATGGACTAAAAATGAACAATTTGGCCTTCTTAATTATATGAAGTTTATATAAATATTATCTAAATAGTTTTATTATTGATACGCCCCCTCAGGTACACTTGATACTTTATGGAATAAAAATATATTAATTTTGCCTTCTTGCATGAACTATTATATAAATATTTTCTAAATATTTCAGGTTCATGATAAAATAACAAGAAACAACCAACATATTCATTATATTTTACGTTTCATTTTCAGTTTTAGTTCATATTCAAAACCATTACTTTCAAACCCCTTACAAAACATTACTTTTGAACCCCTGAGGTATTTTTGGAAGAACAAGTATAATTATGACGTCATAATTTTTTATGACATCATTAATAAAAAAAACCGTTGACTTTGACCAACTAACAACCGTTAGTTTTTTTTTAACCGAGGGGGTTCATATGTTATACAGTAATTTGGTGTGGGTTTATCTGTAATTTCACCATTATGCAGGGGATGTATACATAATTTCCCTTTTTTTTTTAAACTTGTAATGCCAAAGTTAACATGGGATTTATATATTAGGTTTTGGAGGCTATCAATTCCATTGGAAGAAACAAATGATCACCCTGCTGTAAATCCCTTTGTGGATGGTAGCCCGAACTTGGAAAAGGTTGAGCTAGACCCAATTTTGATTGTCGTAGGTGAATGCGATTTACTAAAAGATAGGGTAAGAGATTATGCAAACAAACTTCGGAATTTCGGTAAGAAGATTGAGTACGTAGAATTTCAAGGACAACCACATGGCTTTTATACATTTCACCCAGATTCGAATGCTTCAGAAGAATTGATGACAATGATCAAAAAATTTATACAGGAAAACTATTTATAACTCCACTTATGAATGTCTCTAATGTTGGTTTCATAATTTAGTTTTCTTCCATTGAAATTGTTTGACCAATGTATTTTAAATATGTACTCTGTCTCAAACAATTTTAATTTTGTTTTTAACATTGAATTTCTTTTGTTGAATATTTTTATCATGTTTAAAAAATTATTAGTTAACCATACGAACGTTTACCAAGCATAATACATGCTCAAATTACATACCACAGATTGATACAAACTCCAAAACCTATACATCACAAACTCAATCCCACAATTCAAACACACTTCCACGGAGTACAAGGAACACTTCTAGCATCTTCATCATAAAAAATGAAGAAGAAGAAGAAACGATCAAGTTCGTCATATATGATATTGTTCAGAATCAGCATTTAGTTTTCGTGCAGTTCGTCATATATGATATTGTTCGTATTTATTGAGAATTTAGTTTGTGATGTGGTCAGTGGAAACTAGGTAATTGTTGCAGGTTCTAATGTGTAAGCGTTTGTTCGAAATCTTCTGATATTGAGTGGTTGATGTTGTGATCAAATACACATATGCATGTCTGTAACATATATGTATCTATGAAGCTTATCATTTCAGTATTTGAAATTGTATATGGATTTGATTGTTTGGATATTGATTGTTGGATTTGAAGTTGTTTTATTAGATTAGTTCTATATAGTTGTTGAATACATGCTTTAGTATGTTGTTTTTTATAAGTATTTATCTGATGTAAAATATTTCATTGTGTACTATGTCACTGAGTGAGTTGTTGTAGCTCTGATTCTTAATTTGTCAGTATTATACTATGTACCTATTTGAAAATTTTATTGTTTAGATTTTTATGTAAATGGTGTATGTGTAGGAATAAATTGTTGATATTTGTGATTTCTTTTATTATTTATAGAATTTATATAGTTTTGTATAACTGATATGTATGTATGAATAGCTTATGTCTAAACTGCAATTGTTGATTTTTAAGGGTAAATAGGTGATGCTTAAATATAAATTTTTTGTTCCATCTTTTGAAATTTTTATCGTTTAGGTTTTTTTGTAAATTGTGTATGTCTATCTGTAAATTGTTAATGTTTGTGATTTCATTCTTTTTGTTTGGGTTTCCACAGGTTTGAATTGTGCATTTTTATACTGAAATTGTTGACGTTTAATGATAAATAGGTGATGTTTTAATACATGTTTTTGTTTAATATTTTGAAGTTGTTATTGTTTAGTTTTGTATGTAAATTGTCTATGTTTAGATGTAAATTGCTGATATTCATAGTTTCAATTTAGTTTTTTAGAGTTTCTGTAATTTTGTAGAACTTGAATGTATGTGTGAATAGCCTATTTTTATACTGAAATTGTTGATTTTTATGCTAAATAGATGATGTTTTAATACTGGTTTTTAGTTTCATCTTTTTGAAGTTCTAATTGTTTAGGTTTTTATGTAAATTGTGTATGTTTTGCTATAAATTGTTGATGTTTGTGGTTTCATTGCTTTTTAGTTTAGAGTTTCTGTAGTTTTGTAAAACTGGTATCTTTTCATTGTGAATTGTGCATGTTTTTACTGTAATTGTTGATGTTGAATGTAAAATAGGTGATGTTAGTTGATTTTTTTGTTTGTGAAAGCTTAAATTTTCTTACCACTAATACCATATGTTTATATTGCAACTGTTGATTTCAAATGTCAAACAGGTGATGTTTGTTGATGTTTGTGTTGTATGTACTAGGTTTTCATAGAAATAATGGTCGAATAAAGAAAAAGATTGATGACAAAGATGGCGACATGAAGGGGTCAACGAACAAGTGAAGGGTGTGAAAAATGTTTTGCGGATGATTTTTTTTGCAGAAATAATTGTAGTTTGTATTTAGTGAATTTGAATATTTTTATTGTTTTATATGTAATGACATTTATTATTTGATGAATAAAATTAAATTTTATGTTTATTTATGATTATTGTATTTTTAGTTGGATAAGTAGGTTCTCATCAATGAATTTACGCTAAACATATACGATTATATACTAAACATAGGCAATTTGATCTAAAATATCAATATGATTGGATGTATACATGAAATCTAAGATGAGATGTTAAAAAAAATAAAAAAACTGGGTCGATCCGATTCAGCTGGGTCGACCCGCGAAAAAATCAGATTGTATAGTTTTTTTGTTTAAATTGCCTATGTTTGTCTATTGTGAAGGACTCTCAAAGACTCCCAATATATTGTGGACTCTCAGGAGATGGACTCAAAAAAATAAAACGTTCTTATGCAAATAAACTATTTTTGAGTTTTTATGCAAAAACGAATATAAGTGCAATTCGATCCCAAATGCAATAAAACAGTAAACAAAATAAAAAATTACCCATTATATTCGCTTTTGGTTAATGTCGTTGGCTCGACCGGCGTAGGCTCAATCCATCTCCTTTGTTTTCTTCTTCACGGATTTCATTTTCTTTTCCTTCATCTGCCTTTCATATCTTGAGATATAAAGTGGCCCTACAAACTTGTTGCATAAGTTGTTTGTAGGAGTCGAGTTATGCCCTTGAACTGTGTATGTTCCTCCTCCAACATGGTAAGTGCATTGTCGGATGTGCATGTTGATTATCATCTTTGTGGCCTCTAGGAAAGGTGAAAGTTCATTGTGTGTACGATGTTACATCAATAGTTAACTTGATAACTCTAATATTTGTTGCAGGGTATTTTTGTAATATTGCCTTCTTCACTATTCTTTAACCTAGTTCGATAGTTGTGGTTTCTTGTGTCAACATGTCGAAGATTTAGAAGATTAAAATAGTCTTGCATAGATTGGTGTATTTAGAGAAAAGATCGAACATTGGATTATCTAGAGAAAATATCTCAACGGGACTCTTTGAAGATGAGGATAAGCTTGGAAAGAAGATCTGGACTTGATCGTTAACAATGTTATATATATACAAGATCAAGGATAGAAACAAGTAACGAGACTAGAGTGATTATATACACTTTATTGATATCAAAAGGTGTCGAGTTACTTTGTGTTTTGCTAATCTTTGTTGCTATCGTTGGATAGAGATAGGTTTCTCAATCATCTAGGTTAGACTAGATCAACAACAATAGAATAGGTGATACTATTCTATTAGTTTAGATTTTGTGTTCAAGGTTTCGATTTGTGGAACCTTGAATTTTGTTTTGATAAATTCACTTATCAATATAGTGAATATTTGCCTTGGGCTCGGCTGGTATATTATACCAGCTATACCAGCTAAGAAAAACATCTCTGTGTCTTTTGGTTTATTTTCATTGTGTTTGTTTTTCTGTTTGAGTCACTGTTACATCAATAGTTATATCAACATTAATATCAATTGTTGTGTAGAAACAGTTTTTAGTACAAGTTAGGTCCTTATACTATTTCAATTGGCATCAAGAGCCAGGCACTTGATTAATAAGTGTGTGGATTTTGTACTATATGGAATTATGGAATGTGTCAACCCTGGCACGAATAGGCTGCCGATCCTTGATGGCACGAACTATTTGTATTGGAAAACCAGACTAAGAACTTACATCAAATCAATTGATATACATTCTTGGAAATTTGTCTTAGCAGGGTACAAGTTTCCGATGCTAACACCAGATGATGATGGTGATGTAGTAACAAAACCTGAAAGTCAATGGTCTGGAGAAGAATGGACTAAATCATCATATAATTAAAAGGTACAGAATGCTATTTTCAGCTATGTAGATACTCATATGTTCATGCTAATTCAGAACTGTACCACTACTAAGAAAGCTTGGTAATCTTACAAACTCACTGTGAGGGAGATCAAAGTATTAGAGAAAGCAAATCTAGATTGCTTCTAAGTAAGTCTGAGAGAATGAGAATGGGTGAAGATAAAACCACCACAACCTATTTCGAAAATCTCAGGACAATCTCCAATGAATGTCAATTACTTGGTGAACCCATCTCTAACAAACAACTAGTCTATAAGGCTGTAAGAACTTTGTCTTCAAAATTTGAAACCAAGCGAGTTGTGCTTGAGGACACCAAGCATCTGGCTACTATGGACTTCAATGCTCTAATGAACAACCTCAAGAATTATTATATGAATCTTGAGGAATAGAGGAGTGATAAGAACAAAGCCATTTCCTTGTTTATATAATCTAAGGAAAATCAAAATCTTGAAGATTATTTAACTGATTGTGAGGATTTATCTCTTGCAACTTTTCAAAAGGATTACAACAATCTTGTCAAAAAGTTTAGTAGAAATAAACCTTTTGTTTCTTCTGAGAAACGTGTGTCTAAATCTATCGATCTTGCTAAAATTGATCCAAAAGCTCTTGAAAAAATCCAATGTTTTAAGTGCAAAGGGTGGGGTCACTACAAGCATGAGCGTGTCAACACTTTGAGGAAAGCCTAAAAATTGTACTTTGTGAGTATGAGTGATGATGAGGATGAGAGTGAAAATGTCGATGAATCCTCAGGGTCTGGAACTCGACAAGTTAGGTCTTTATCCACATTCATTTGTGATGATAAAAAGCATTGGTATGATGTGTCAAAATCAAAGTTTTAAATTTGTTTAAGCGCTAAGAGTTAATTCTCAACACTACGAAAACTTGTAGTGCAGTGAAGTTAACCCCGAGGTCGGTCTCGAAGGACTTAACTAAGCTGAGTCTTGTTTACGAATAATAATAACAGTAAGGAAAGCAGTAAAGAGTTTGTTCACTTCGACAGCGGATTTGTTTTATATTATCTATTAACTTATGCAATCTAACTAGAAAACAGATTAATCTAAACGACAATGATATGATCAAAGAATTATGGTGTGGTGACAGAAAACAAGCTAGCTAGCAGTAAACATGCAACAATAATGGTGTTGATTTACTCTAGTTATCACTAGGACATGCCCTACCAATTATTACACTACTCAGGCGTCGTCCAGCAACCTTATAGCAACCAGGGTGCGGAGAACTATGACAATGAACTAACTGTATAAAGTTCAAAAAAACAAATAGCATTAGTGAAGGCGTCAATTTCACCAAGCTACAATTAATTAAGCTAATCTAGATATTACTGTTTCCAACTAACTGATAGATAAAGCAATACAAAAACGTTTTGTTATGAGCTAATGCTTAATCTAACAGTGATTTTGACGTAACGCACAACAAACAGAATATTGGATACGCAATTAATCAACATAGCACAGAGTAAATCGCATCTTATATATATTGAATACACGAACCCTAACTAGCATGCATTGAATTCGTCACCACCCCATAACTAGGCTGATTAAGCATTCATCATGTGAAAAACATAATCAGAATCATAAACCGGCATACAATCAACACCAAAAACCAAGAAACGAGATAAGGAACAATTTTACCTAATTGTGTCACAAACCCTAGGTAAGAATTGAAGAACTTGAATCGAACTGGTGGAAAGTATGATGAATATGCTCTCAATGAATAATCAATTATCGGATTACAAGAGAAAACGATTCTAGGTCGAAAAGCAAAAAGAAGAAAAGAATAATAATAATAAAGTTATATGTGAAAACAAAAGCTAAAAGTCCTATATATAGTGAAAGAAACTAATTCTAAACGAATTGGGGAAAAACGGCAATCTGGGCAATCTTATACTTATCGGCATCGATTCCTAAATCAAGGCCGCCATTCTTTCAGAAGAATGGCGACGCTTGATTCAAGAACTAGCGTCGCCAGTTCTTTTGCACAAAGAACTGGTCGCCAGTTCTTCCTGGAAGAACCCTTTTACGCCTTTTGACTCCAATTCTTGGTATTTTGGTCTTTCCACTCCACTTCTAGCATTCATACGACGCATTGAAACTCCATATCCTATAGATGCACAAAAAAAATGCACCATTTTGCCTCCAAATAACACGGTTTAGCCAAATACCTACAAATGCACGAAACATGAAAACGTGACAAAATACAAATAAAACACATAAGACTATACTTGAGAATAGCAATAAGATGGTAAAAAAGACCGAATGAGACGATGCAAAATCGACTCAGCAAACTCCCCAAACCAAGCCCTTGCTTGTCCTCAAGCAACAGAATCTCTAAAAATCCGAGAAAAATGAAAAAACGAAGACACAAAAGTAAAGTCTAGCTCCCAATCTACCGAGTCAATGATTGCAAATAATAAGACTAAAAAATGCAAGAGGTTTGACATCACATTGACATTCACGGAATCACATGCACAGGCCCAAAAAGTTCATTTTCCGGCTAAATAGAACTGAAGTCTAACCCGGTAGTCCCTCACAAGTGGATCCTATGCAACTAATCTCTCACACTCCTGGAAGTGTCCAGTAGGGGTAATCACTCAAGAATATAAATAGAAAAGGAAGGTGACTTACGTCACAAAATTGCCTCAAATACCTCATGCATTGTACTCAATCAGTTAAGTCATAAGGGACTTTATCACAGCTCTATAATCAATCAGCAGTAGAATTATGAAAAGGCAATCGTTCTCTCTTTTTTTTCAATTTGTTTATTGCTTTGCATACTCCTTTTTTGAAGTCTTATATATGACCCATATGCTTATTTTGTCTCAATTTTTTGGTAGTGTCTGTTTTACCGAAAGTCCGCAATTTTGTGCGTGCTGGTTTGGTATACATGCCATCAACCCTCACGGACATATTGCTTTTTAGGACCACGCCGGTGTGTAGGTAGTATTTGAAACATGCCCAAGACGAATAACGGTGGTAACTAGTACCATAGATACACTGCGAGACTTATTTTACTATTTTTTTGAGAGAGCAAAAGCCAAAAACACACTCATTAAACATACATGGCGCACATAAACTTCTTCCCCAAACCTGTTCTTGGAACGGAATTGGCACAAGCAAATAAGAATGAAAATCATGATGTTTGTCATACTTAACTTACACAGAGTACACATGAGAATGATGAGGCGCAAACAAGGGAGTTTGTACTTCCCGAGAAATCACACAAGAACAAAAATGCCGGTATAAATATTTCATTTTTTTCCATCGGCTACTAAGCATGCTCATAGGCTTTTGGACTACAAAACTAGAACAAACATTCTATTTACAGGAGAAACGAACATAGCAGACTTATAACATGCAAACTACTAATAGTCAAGGATCAATCAAAACTCAAGCATTAAACAGGTTTAGTACATGCAATAGACGCTCGACTTGGGAGTTAGACTTAGACACAAGAGAAAATCACAAAACGAGAAAAAGACACGAAAAGATAAAAAGACACAACCCAGACACATATATGGATAAGTATTTGAAAGCTACCTCTCTCCCCAAACCTATACTAGAGATGGTCCCCAGAGAATAGGCTAGAAAGAAAGAAAGCTAAAAATGTACTTCCCTGAAACGTGTGGCTGATGCTATCCATTATCGAACTGGAACGAATCCCTTGCATCCTTCCCGCCTAGTTCAGCGATTTGGGAGCCATCCTTAGCTCCTCTTCTCCTGTTTTCCATGATTCCCTACAAACTAAAATAACATAAATAAAAAACTAAAAAAACTAAGTGAATCAGGGGAAAAGTAAAACCGACAAAAGGGGTCGAAACTCCCTGGCCGATCTCGTGTGCGAGCTGGGGCTAGTATGTACTGATCACTGGAAGATGGGGGAATGGATTATGAATCCGATGGTGTGATCTGGGTGATATCAGGTGTCTGCTCCATCCCTGAATGGTCGGAAATGAGTGGTTCAGTCTCTTCGTCGATCACATCGGTGGACGTCTCGTCCTCCTGATGAGACAATATTCTAATGTCTCATTTGGTCCTTTTTAGTCGTCTTTTGATAGCCTTTGACTTTAGTTTTATAGTGTTTTTGTGCGTTTTTATGCGTGGTACTGTGTTTGTGTTTTTGTAGGGATTTTACCCTTAGGTACAATTTGGAGGAAAGGTGACTTCGCTGGATTACAATCAAGTGAATAGATCATAGTCCAGATTAGTAATTGAAGAGGGAGCGTGCTTTTGGAGAAGAAAGTCGACCTGAAGATTGGATGGCTCGCCGCGGCCCAGTGATAGGCTCGCCATGGCACATATTGTAATGCCATCCCTCATTTGAGATTGGTCCTCGCCGCGGCCCAGTGATAGGCTCACTGCGGCGAGATTCTGCGAATGAACTTGGAAATCCACGAAGAGGTTCTCGCCGCGGCCCGGCTATTAGCCCGCCGCGGTGCAAATTTGCGAATGCTGAGAGTTTCAGCACATCGAGCTACCATGCCTGATGTTTGTCCACATGTAGCAAGCCGAATCGATATATATATATATATATACATGTATATATATCTATATGTATATATATATACATATATGTATATATACATATATGTATATATATATACATATATACATGTATATGTATATATATATACATATATGTATATCTATATGTATATATATATGTATATATATGTATATACATATGTATATATATATGTATATATATATGTATATTTATATATGTATATATATATACATATATATATGTATATATATGTTATATATATATATATGTATATATATGTTCGATAAGTGGAGTCCGCCCTGGCCCGCCTATTCTCTCGCCGTGGCGGAGCGTGTTTTTTCTCCTGCGCGTTCTTTTCCTTTTTAATTAGGATTAGGGGAAATTTTTTCTGAGACTCGTTTTAACCTAGTTTTAAAAAAAGCTCCTAGATTCAGACATTGACATAGAGACATTTTTGGAGCTTGGTTATTCATTGATTTTACACATCAGGATTATTGGTATTGATTATACAATTCGTTCTTTATCTTTATCGATTGAATTGTATGTTATTGCATGCGAGTTTCTCATCTATGTTTCGTATGATTATTACCATAAATCTCTGTACGCAATTATCAATTATGAGTAGCTAAACACCTTTGAATACAGTAGTATGTGAAGATTATGCATATTCGTTCTAGGGTTTATCAAATCACTCTTATAGGTTAGTCTCGTATAAAATCTTCATAAAAACCTTCAATTCGATAAGTCCGTATTAAATTCTCTAAATTTTTCATGTTTAAGGATCGTGAATTGACGACTCACGATTTCTCCCGTATAATATTTTCTAAGAACAATTGGTTGAAATTGATTGATTTACTGTACAACAATCGTGTGACAAATATGAGCGTTATCCCTAGTTCGAATTAGCATAATTGGATCTTGCTACTGTATTCATCTTTCTTTCATTGTTAATCGAAATCTTAGCTTTAGTCAATCTAGTTAGAGGTATACAAAATCATCAATCAAACTGTTATTGGCAAGTATCTGTTTACTCTCACTGCTACGTAGCTTGATTAATTCCTTGGCGAACGATTCTGTGGTTAGCATTGTCTGTTTACAATAACTGCTTTCTACTTGTTTTCCAAGTAGTAATTTGAGCACATCAAATTTGGCGCCGCTGCCGGGGAATTAATCCCTATTGTAGCGCTGAGAGCCGGAGGTTACTTGTCGTGATTTCATTTTACTTGGACTTACAAAATCTAAGCATTTGTTGAGTTACTGTTGTTGTGATCCAGGAATGGAGTCCTTTTCCAGCTACTACACACCCTCTGCAAGGGTAGCTGGACCTGCTATTGTGATCGACGAAGCATCAAAGAATTATGAACTGGAAAGTGATTTGAGGCATACACTACCTGTGTTTTTCGGAAACCCTGAGGGGGATTCCCTCCGGTTCATCCAGCATTTTGAATATGCAGTCAGCAATTTATCCAAACAAGGATTGGAGGAAGAATAGGTTAAGTGTGTGTTATTTCCCCTCGTAATGAAGGGTAATGCCAAGGATTGGTTGTGGAGAATTGCCCCAGGATCGCTTACTTCTTGTGAGGATATTCTCAAGGCCTTCTACAAAAGGTTCTTCCTACACTCAAAGATAGGGAAGCTTCAAAGAGAAATATCTGAGTTTAGTCAGCAAAAAGGGGAACATTTTGATTTTGTGTGGGAAAGATACCTTGGAATGATAAGATCATGCCCAAACCATGGATTTTCTGAGCAGGTACTTATGAGCACCTCCTATGAAGGATTGAATGTAGAACACCAGACTGTGGTAGAAGTGAGTGGTGGTGGTATTTTGAACAAGACACCTATGGAGATGAGGATGTTTTTGAAGACATGGCAAACAGTGCATTAATCTTGGGAGATAAAAGGAATCCTATTGAGATCAAGGAGCCTGAATTGTTATATGCAGAAGATATTGATAGGATTACTAATGAATTGCGACAGAGTGCAGGGGAACCAGCTCCGGAAATGGTGAATAGTGCAAATATTTTACCAGAGAGCAGCTCATTTAGCGAAAGCACATTGGTGGATTTAATTGCCCATGATGAAAAATTTATGCAGATTGTTATGAAGGGGCAAGAGAGAATAGGACAACAGATTGAAGGGATGATGAGCATAATAGAGGACTTAGCAGATAGTTTGGCTAACTTCGTAGCAGGTCTAGAATTCGGGGATGAAGATGAATTGGAAGAAGAGATTCAAGCAACTACAGTACTGCGTAGTGGTAAAGTTGTTGAGAGGCCAGATATGACGACTAAACAAGAAACTCCACCTACACCAGCAGTAGACATTACTGAGGAGGAAGCTGAGGAGATTATTGAGGACCCAAGAAGCAGCACTGAGGTTCTACACTAATCTAATAACCCCTTCCGCCCCCCCCAGGACCACCAGTTTCCAAGATATTACCATACCCTGGGAGAGTTAAGAAGCCAAAAGATGACAGTAAGTTCAAATCTATTCTGGCAATGCTTTCGAATGTGAATGTGAACATGCCACTGCTGGAGATTATTGATAATGTCCCCTCTTATGCTAAGTTCTTCAAGGACCTCAATGCTAATAAGAAGAAGCTTTCGTCTACTGAAAAGCTGATTCTTCCAGAAACAATGAATTCTGTGATCGGATTACCAGTGAAACAACAAGACCCAGGGAGTTTCATGATTGATATACAAATGGAGAATGGGAAGGTAGCAAAATGTATGCTCGACTTGGGAGCAAGCATTAATCTTATTACCCATGACCTTTATCAGGAGCTCGGTTTGGGGAAGTTGGAACTAGTGAATATGACTTTGCAGATGGCTGATTGTAGTATCCAGCGACCGCTTGGTATTATTCAGGATGCTTTGGTCAAGCTTGACACGTACTTGGTACCAGCAGATTTTGTAGTTCTAGCTCCCAGAATGCAGCAACCAGCAGCAGAAACCATGTGATTTTGCTAGGAAGGCCATTCATGAAAACTATCAAACTTCAAGTCGATGTTGCAGAAGGAAAAATAGCAATGGATATCGGAGGCAATCGAATCAGCAAGGACGCAGTGCGTCCAGCAGGCAACTCTTATGCCTATTATGTTACAAAATGTGAAACTGAACATGAGATTGCCAAAGAATTTCATTGCATCATCGATGACTGTGTATATACTACTTTGCTTTATGACATTACTAGCGATAAGTTAGAGGCTGCTTTGACACTAGATCCTGATAGGGAAATATACTGAGTGAGGAAAGTCATGAGCTAATCTGTGCTTTAGATTCAGCTGAAACTGAACCGGCAGGTGAACTCGATTCCCCTAGTGAGCCATTCGGTGAAATCGACTCCCTCAGTAGCAATACTGGGGAAATCGAACCCCCTAGGCCTGACCTTAAGGAACTCCCATCCCACCTTAAGTATGCTTTCCTTGGTGAAAATCGGTCCAAACCTATGATAATCTCTTCGAAATTGCAAAAGGAAGAAGAGAACAAACTAGTTGAGCTTCTTAAGGAGAATTCTGCGGCCATAGGATGGGGAATTGGAGACATTAAGGGCATTAACGCAACCCGTTGCACACACATGATAAGTTTATAAGATGATGCTAAACGTGTAAGGCAACCCCAGCGCAGGCTCAATCCTGTCATGCAAGATGTAGTGAAAACTGAGATCCTTAAGATGCTTGAGCACGACATAATTTACCCCATAGCTGATAGTAGATGGGTGAGTCCTGTGCATGTAGTTCCTAAGAAGTCGGGGTTACTGTCGAAACAAATGAGAAGGGCATAGAGGTCCCGGTAAGAAAAACCACGGGGTGGCGTGTGTGCATTGACTACAGGAAACTCAACGCAGCCACTAAGAAAGACCACTTCCCTTTGCCATTCATTGATGAGATGCTTAACTGCCTTGCTGGGCGAGAGTTCTATTGTTTTTTGGATGGTCTTTCAGGTTTCTACCAAATACCCATTGCTCAGGAGGATCAGGAGAAGACGACATTTACTTGTCCTTATGGGACTTTTGCCTATCGCAGAATGCCTTTCGGACTGTGCAATGCTCCCGCTACTTTTCAAAGATGCATGCTTTCTATATTTTCTGACATGGTGCAGGATTTTATAGAGGTTTTCATGGATGACTTCGCTGTTTTTGGAGATTCTTTTGCTGATTGTTTACATAAACTTGATAAAGTGCTTAAACGCTGCATTGAGTGTAACTTAACTCTTAGCTGGGAAAATAGTCACTTTATGGTTAGAGAAGGAATTGTCTTAGGGCATGTAGTCTCAAAATGTGGGATAGAAGTTGATAGAGCAAAGCTTGATGTGATTATTAAACTTCCCCCTCCCACTTGTGTGAAAGAGCTGCAATATTTCTTGGGCATGTTGGTTTTCATAGGAGATTCATTAAGGATTTTTCGAAAATTGCTAAGTGTTTGAGCAACTTGCTTATGAAAGATGTGCCTTTTGTTTTCAATGATAAATGCATGCAGGCCTTTAACATCTTGAAAGAAATTGTTTCATTCCCCATTGTTGTTGCTCCTAACTGGTCTTTACCCTTTGAGATTATGTGCGATGCTTCTGATTTTGCTTTAGGTGTTGTTTTAGGACAAAGGGTAAATGGACATTTTCATGTGATTTACTATGCCAGCATGACACATAACCTTGTGCAGGTTAACTACACCACAACTCATAAAGAATTACTAGCTGTTCTTTTCGCATTGGATAAATTCCGTTCGTATCTGAAAGGGTTCAAAGTGATCATCCACACGGATCACGCTGCGATCCGCCACCTCATGGCAAAGAGTGATTCTAAGTCGCGCCTCATCCGATGGGTTTTGATGTTACATGAGTTCGATTGTGAAATAGTTGATAAGTGTGGTAAAGATAATCTTGTTGCTGACCATTTATCTAGGCTTGATCCTAAGACAATCTCCCCTTCTCCACCTATTCCAGATCACCTTCCTGATGAGCACCTATTCTCTGTTAGCTTAGAGCCTTGGTTTGCAGATATTGTGAATTTTCTTGTTGCAGGTGTTTTCCCCGCTAACATGTCTTCGCAGGCAAGAAGAAACTTTGCGCTCCGAACCAATGGCTACTTTTGGGATGACCCCCACCTTTTCAAGGAGGGAGCTGATGGCATCCTAGGGCGCTGCATTCCAGAGAGTGAAGTAGGCAGTGTTCTCACCTTTTGTCATACCATGCAGTGTGGAGGGCACTACAGCGGGAAGAAAACCGCTCTGAAGGTTCTTCAATCAGGTTACTTTTTGCCCTCTCTGTTTAAAGATGCTCATAAGTTTTGTGCTAGTTGTGATGCATGTCAGCGTAGTGGTAACATTAGCAAGCGTAATGAGATGCCTTTGACTGGCAATCTTGTGGTAGAACCCTTTGATGTGTGGGGTATCGACTTTATGGGACCCTTTTCCAAAAGTAATGGTAATGAATATATTCTTGTTGCTGTGGACTATGTGACTAAGTGGGTGGAGGCTATTGCCACCAAAACTAACCATTCCAAAGTTGTGCTCTCTTTCTTGTCCAAGAATATTTTCAGCAGGTTTGGTACACCCAGAGCAATCATTAGCGATGGCGGATCTCATTTTATTAACCGTTCATTTGCGAACCTGCTTGTGAAGTATGGAGTGCAACACCGTGTCGCAACCGCATACCATCCACAAACTTCTGGTCAAGTGAAAGTCAGCAATAGGCAAATCAAGAGCATTCTCACAAGGGTCGTAAAACCAAATCGTAAGGATTGGTCAACCAAGCTAGATGATGCACTGTGGGCTTATAGAACTTGTTAAAAGACTGTTATTGGTACAACCCCCTACCGGTTGGTTTACGGCAAAGCTTGTCATCTTCCCATGGAGTTGGAGCACAAAGCGGCATGGGCCACCAAGGAGCTAAATTTCGATATGCAGGCAGTTGAGAAAGAAATATTGTTGTAGATCTCTGAGCTGGAAGAACTCCGCCACCTTGCCTTTGAGAATGCAAAGATTTACAAGCAGAAGACAAAAGAGTATCATGACAAGGGGATAATCTGCAAGGACTTGCACCCAGGTATGAAAGTTTTGGTTTTTAACTCCCGTCTTAAACTGTTTCAAGGAAAGTTGCGTTCGCGTTGGGATGGACCATACACGTTAATTCATGTGGCACCGCATGGTGCTGTCGAACTCTTGAATTCCGCTGACGGTTCCACCTTCAAGGTCAATGGGCAGCGAGTTAAACCATACATTCAAGGGTACATTGAGCGACCGGAAGAAGTGGTCGAACTCTCCGAGTCCAGTACATGACTCTAAATCAGATTACAGTGCCGCACTTTTCGATCCCTTTTATCTTTCCACTCTTAGCTTGAGGACATGCTTGAGTTTTGGTTTGGGGAGGGAATGTGAGGCTCTTCAGTTTCTTGCTTGTGTTTCTATGTATTTTTTCATATTTTCGTGAGTCTTTCGTGTGTCCGAGTTATCTTTCCAAGTTTTCGAGCAGCTATTGTGAGTAGGTAATCCACTTAATGCCTTTATTTTGTTTGATATGTAACTGGAAGTAGCCTAGTGCATTGTTAATTCCTTAAGGTCTGTTTCTCTTGCAAATATCTAGTTTGTCCAGCTCTTTAGTCCAAAAGTGGAGAAGCTTTGAGATGAAAAATATTGTACCGGCATTTGTATTGTGTGATTCCTGGGATGTGCAAGTTTTTTACGAATTACTTGCGCCTTTTCATACTTATGTGTACTCATTTTATTTGGGGATGAGGAACGACATGCTTTTAATTTTGAGTTCCAACTTTTAAACCCCATTCTAAAGAACAGGTTTGGGGAAGAGTTACTTACATGTTTACAACTAATTTTTGAGCTTTATATGCTTGATTGTGTTTGAGTCTGTTGCTGTTTCCAAAGCTGTCTGAATTTAATCTCGGGGTGGATCTATGGTCTTAGTTGATCACCGTCTGTCGTGTTGGGCATGTTTCAGATATTACCTATATACCGGCGTGGCCCTTTAAGCTATATGACCGTGAGGGTTGATGGCATGTATACCAAACTGACACGCACAAAAGTGCGGACTTTCAGTAAAATAGACACCCGTCAAAAAATTGAGATAAAAGAGCCCAATGTGGCCATGCATTGAATACAGTGCAATAATGGTTTATGTTTGATTTGCAAGTGAAAAAGGGAACATCACATGTCTTAAACTTCTGTTAGAAGTTGTTTTTGAGAAAAAGTCCCTTCTGATCCATCTGATTTGAGTACATAAGCATAAGATAGCGTAGGCAATTTTGTGATGCGAGTCACCTTCCCAGTTTACTTTCTGAGCGCATAACCCCATTGGACACTTCCAAAGAGAGTAGAGATTGCATTTTATTCCTGTGAGGGACTAGGGTGCTGGACTTAAGAGTTATTTGCTTGAGAAACGATTTTTTTTGGAATTGTCTGTGCACTTCTCTGCTATGGTTACTTGAGAACAAAACATTTGCATTTGGTGGACTTAATGCTTTCAATGGTAGATTCGATTACTTGGATTTGTAACTCTTGTATTTGTCTACATGGTTTAGAGTCTAGTGTGTTTAGGTTGTGTGTTTGCTCGAGGACGAGCAAAGGTTCGGTTTGGGGATTTTGATGAGAATATTCTAACGTCTCATTTAGTCCTTTTTAGACGTCTTTTGATAGTCTTTGACTTTAGTTTTATAGTGTTTTTGTGCGTGATAAGTGTTTGTGTTTTTGTAGGGATTTTACCCTTAGGTACAATTTGGAGGAAAGGTGACTTCGCTGGATTACAATCAAGTGAAGAGATCATAGTCCGGATTAGTACTTGAAGAGGGAGCGTGCTTTTGGAGAAGAAAGTCGACCTGAAGATCGGCCCAGTGAAAGGCTCGCCGCGGCGAGATATTGCGAATGCCATCCCCTGTTTCGAGATTGGTCCTCGCCATGTTGATAGTTTCGCCATGCGAGATTCTGCGAATCGACTTGGAAATCGACGAAGAGGTTCTCGCCATGTCCGGCTATTAGCCCGCAAGGCACAAATTTTGAATCTTGAGAGTTTCAAGACATCGAGCTTCGCTGCCCTGTTTGTCCTTGCACAGCAAGCCAAATCGATATATATATGTTCGATAAGTGGAGTCCGCCGCGGCCCGCCTATTCTCTCGCCGCGGCGGAGCGTGTTTTTTTCTCCTGCGCGTTTTTTTCCTTTTTAATTAGGATTAGGGGAAATTTTTCCTAAGACTCTTTTTAACCTAGTTTTGAAAAAAGCTCCTAGATTCAGACATTGACATAGAGACATCTTTGGAGCTTGGTTATTCATTAATTTTACACATCAGGATTATTGGTATTGATTTCTCTATTGCTTTCTTCTTTACAATTCGTTCTTTATCTTTATCGATTGAATTGTATGTTATTGCATGCGAGTTTCTCATCTATGTTTCGTATGATTATTACCATGAATCTCTGTACGCAATTATCAATTATGAGTAGCTAAACACCTTTGAATACAGTAGTATGTGAAGATTATGCATATTCGTTCTAGGGTTTATCAAATCACTCTTATAGGTTAGTCTCGTATAAAATCTTCGTAAAAACCATCAATTCGATAAGTCCGTATTAAATTCTCTAAATTGTTCATGTTTAAGGATCGTGAATTGACGACTCACGATTTATCCCGTATAATATATTCTAAGAACAATTGGTTGAATCGAATTGATTGATTTACTGTACAACAACCGTGTGACAAAAATGGGCGTTATCCCTTGTTCGAATTAGCATAATTGGATCTTGCTACTGTATTCATCTTTCTTTCATTGTTAATCGAAATCTTAACTTTAGTCAATCTAAGTAGAGGTATACAAAATCATCAATCAAACTGTTACCGGCAAGTATCTGTTTACTCTCACTGCTACGTAGCTTGATTAATTCATCGGCGAACGATTATGTGGTTAGCATTGTCTGTTTACAACAATTTCTTTCTACTTGTTTTCCAAGTAGTAATTTGAGCACATCACCTCCATGACTAACGGATCGCCTAAACTCTCGCAAACTCCTTCAACTGAGACAGGAATATCTTCTTCAGTTACACTACCGGTGATGGTAGTTGCCTCATCTTCTGCCATCTCGTTATCATCGTCAGCATACCAAAGAGCTTGCAACTCGGCTGCTGGACTGAGTCTGGTTTTAGATTTGTTGAGGTCAATACATAGATAGTTGATCGTCTCCTCTAATTTCTGAGGAGTCAGTGTCATCATTGTTTCTCCTGCGGCTCTATCCACCATCTCTTGGCACTCCCCTATTATACCTCTGTAGAAAACCCATAGTAACGATGCCAATGGCAAGCCATGGTTCGGATGTGTCTGCTGCAAATCTTGAAATCGATGCCATGCCCCAGAGATATCCTCTCCAGTTTCCTGTCGAAAATAAATGAAGGGTTCCCTATCCAAACAGTTTGCTGAAACATGACAATCCATTCCGCACATATAGCAAATCGGGCGATACCTATCTTCAGTCACAGTGGTAGTGGTGGTAGTGGTGTCCGAATTCGGTTCAACTACAGAGTCAGATTTCTCCTCCTCTTCGTTATCTCCGTTTCCAGGTTCTTCTCTATAAAGCTCCGCAAACTCTGTGATCAATGCAACCAATTCCTCGATCGTATCCTCAAGTTGTTGAGTAGTCAAATCTAGCATTGACCCACCAGCGAATCTATCCACCGTTCTTTGACAACCGATTGTGATACCATTGTAGAAACACCACAGGAGCTCTCCCTATGTTAAACCATGGTGTTGATACGTCTGTTACAGCCCCTTAAATTTATACCATGCTCTATCGAGTTTCTCTCCAGAAACCTGTCGAAAACGAATGAGCGACTTCCTATCTGCACAATTTGCTGCAACATGACCGTCCCGATCCACACTCATAGCCATACGAGTAATCCATACGCTCCTGCACACACATAAACTATACTAAAGAAAAAGGGAAAACAAAAAAAAAAACTAACTAATATATACAACTGAAAATTAAAATTCATAAACTTAACAAAGGAGTTAAGTCCCCGGCAGCAGCGCTAAAAACTTGATGTGTCAAAATCAAAGTTTTAAATTTGTTTAAGAGCTAAGAGTTAATTCTCAACACTACGAAAACTTGTTTTGCAGTGAAGTTAACCCCGAGGTATGTCTCAAGCACTTAACTAAGCCGAGTCTTGTTTACGAATAATAATAACAGTAAGGAAAGCAGTAAAGAGTTTGTTCACTTCGGCAGCGGATTTGTTTTTTATTATCTATCAACTTATGCAATCTAACTAGAAAATAGATTAATCTAAACAACAATGATATGATCAAAGAATTATGGTGTGGTGATAGAAAACAAGCTAGCTAGCAGGAAACATGCAACAATAATGGTGTTGATTCACTCTAGCTATCACTGGGACATGCCCTACCGATTATTACACTACTCAGGCGCCGTCCAACAACCTTATAGCAAGCAGGGTGCGGATAACTATGACAATGAACTAACTGTATAAAGTTCTAAAAAACAGATAGCATTAGTGAAGGTGTCAATTTCACCAAGCTACAATTAATTAAGCTAATCCAGATATTATTGTTTGCAACTAACTGATAGATAAAGAAAGACAAAAACGTATTGTTATGAGCTAATGCTTAATCTAACAGTGATTTTGGCGTAACACACAACAAACAGAATATTGGATACGCAATTAATCAAAACAGCACAGAGTAAATCGCATCTTATATATATTGTATACACGAACCCTAACTAGCATGCATTGAATTCGTCACCACCCCATAACTAGGCTGCTTAAGCACTCATCATATGCAAAACATAATCAGAATCATAAACCGGCATACACTCAACATAATCAACACCAAAAACCAAGAAACGAGATAATGAACAATTTTACCTAATCGTGTTACAAACCCTAGGTAAGAATTGAAGAACTTGAATCGAACTGGTGGAAAGTATGATGAATATGTTTTCAATCAATAATTAATTGTCGGATTACAAGAGAAAACGATTCTAGGTCGAAAAGAAAAAAGAAGAAAAGAATAATAATAAAGTTATATGTGAAAATAAAAGCTAAAGGTCCTATATATAGTGAAAGAAATTAATTCCAAACGAACTGGGGAAAAATGACAATCTGGGCGTCTTATACTTACTGGCGTCGCCAGTAAAAGGAACTAGCGTCGCCATTTCTTTTGCGCAAAGAACTGGCGTCGCCAGTTCTTCCTGGAAGAACCCTTTTACGCATTTGGATTCCAATTCTTGGTATTGTTGATACGGAAATATGTCCAATCCGTTAAGGGCGCCATAGAGCGTGTCCTAAAGCGCATCACGGCTTAACTAGCCAATTCAGTACTGGTCCGACCTCACATGGTCCGCCCAAAGTGAATCGACCAGTACGCCGAAGTCACTACTTCCCCACAGCTAGTCCGAGCTAGCTAAGGAAAGGACTTGTAAACCTGACCAGGTCAAGACAGATGCCTAACGGACCGTACGAGAGGACCTCGGACGCCACCATTACTCTAAGACCAGACGTGTATAACAGAACCACTGAGGTACTTCCGTGGGACTCTTGGCTCGGACATCCAGAGTCACCCAAGGCGATCAACCAAGGCGATGTGTCCGAGGGACTAACACGGACCCAACAAAGGAATAAAGATTCTCGGAGGAAAAGGTCCAAACTACCCTCCCAGGCCCACTTATCGGTATTGGACCACTGTCCACTAATGGGCCATGGGCCAAAGGTAGCATTGGTGTCCAAATCTGGATCGTACACTTGGCATCATCTCATGAGCTACCTCATGAGTATGTGATAACTATAAATACAGCACTAGGTCCAAGACCTTAAGGTAAGTGATAAGTGAGAAGCAATACTTAAACAATAACCTCCCTCATAATTATTACATTGAGAGCTTCCAACTCTCTTTTGAGTAAAGTCTCTTACCGGATAGACACAGGCAATCCGGGCATCCAGTTCTAACCCCCCCACTTAGTCGTTTCAGGTGACTTGGTTCGGACGAGCAATCCATCGGACCTTCAAGTTGGAGGCGGGGTACAGACCGTGTTGCTTGTAGTAGTTTAGTTAGTTAGTGTTTGAGGTTTATCCCTCAACATTTTGGCGCAGTCTGTGGGAAGCTTACAAAAAGCATCTGTGTTTCGAGTGAACCAAT
Organism: Plantago major; assembly: GCA_026545765.1. Classification (NCBI taxonomy): domain Eukaryota; kingdom Viridiplantae; phylum Streptophyta; class Magnoliopsida; order Lamiales; family Plantaginaceae; genus Plantago; species Plantago major. The sequence continues at coordinate 29,102,482 of CM048841.1, forward strand.
GGCAAGAACAAGACGGACAACAAGAGTTGGTACTACAGAAGTAAGAACTCCACCACCACGCCCGCGGGGACGCCCGTCCACCCGAGGACGCAGGGCTGCGACGGTAAGAGGGAGATATCCAAGTGAGGGACGCACAGCCAGTCCTTCCTCGGACGAAGATGCGGCCCGAGCTTCTCCGACAGGAGCTCAAGGCCCACCCGCACCCCAACAATTCACGATGCCTGATGGACGCATTGTCCGCACTAACGACCTTGGATTGAGCGAGGTGCAGTTTGACAGGCTGCTAACGATCATCCAAGGGTGCCTAGGGTCCAACAATGCTCCTCCACAACAAACCAGCCAGTGGTTACGCCTCCTCAGGCAGAGCCAGCAATGTCTAGGAACGGACACCGTCCGATCGAGCAGAGATTGGGGGATCAGCGACCCCAGGAGGATTTGCGAGATCTATTGGACAGGCGGGCGTCAGCCTCACAGATCCGAGGGGAAGCAAGCCGTCAAGTAAGGAGAGAGCACCAAGACGTGAACAATAGACACCCAGAAGTCCCGCTCCCAGTGCCTCCGAGGGACAGAGATCAAGTGGCGAAAACCATTCCAAGAGCCCGCATGAACGACCTTCCCGCGGACGTAGCCATGCATCCGAGGACAGGGGAGATCATGACGGCAGACGAGATCTATGCCCAGCAAAAGGCCTTAGAAGCTCAGATTCAAAGCCTCGGACGTCTCGTAAAAGATCACGAGCAGATAACTACCAGCGCGCCAAATCCCCTGTGTGACAGTATCATGAGAGAGAAGGAGAGAAACAGGAATTCGGACCAAGTGATTCCAAACTTGGAATACTACTATGGGGACGCTTGTCCCGTGGGTCACCTGACACGCTTCAACAGTAAGATGGATTCCAAAGGGATGAGTGACAACACTAAAGCCCTCACTTTCTCGTCCACTCTCTTCGGAGCTGCCATGGATTGGTACACCTCTTTGCCGAATAAATCAATACAGTCATATGCAGACCTGTCTTCTAAATTCTTAGCTCGATTCGGCAAATCCAAGAGGAGAAAACGTACCGTGGAGCATCTAGCAGGCGTTATACAGGGAGAACACGAGGATCTAAGGACTTTCCTAGATCGTTTTCACACGGAGGTTCTTCGGGTTGAGCCACACAGTATTAAAGAGCGGGTCCGACACCTGTATGCTAATACTCTCAACTCGGAACTCCGAAGAAAACTCTCAAGTCAAGAGGTAAGGAGCGAAAAGTACTTAGAAGACATCTGTGAGGAGGTAATGTACGGAGAAGACTACAGAAGGAATGTTCCAGTGAGAGCCAGTTCCAAGAAAGCGAAGGATCCGGCGAAGCAAGACCAACGCCCGGCAAAGTTCGATTCGAGAAGGGATCAAAGAGACAGGGGTTTTCACAGGGAGAGAAGTCCGCCAAGACGATATGCGGACTATACCCGGCTCAACAGACCAAGATCCGACATCTTGGCAACTATTGTTGAGAAGAAGCTGGACGTTCAATGGCCGAAGCCCCCTCACGGCGGCCGTAAGAGTAAGAACGCAAAAGGCTATTGCAAGTTTCACAAGTGTCGCGGACACGAAACTGACGACTGCATTCAGCTGAAGACAGAAGTGGAACAATTGATAAGGAATGGAAAACTGAAGGAGCATATCTATGAGGACGAACCCGCGCGACAAGATAGGACAGAGCGAAGGAGAGAGGAGAGAATGACGGAACCACCGCCCCACTCACTACCTTTGCCACCTCCGCCAACCAGCTATGCACCCCATCTGGACCAACGCTCTTACCGATATGCTGACGATATCGAAATGGAATACGCTCCATACAGCGGGGTGATCAACACTATTGCGGGAGGACCAACGGGGGGAGATAGCAGGAACGCAAGGGAGCGCACCGCGCAAAACCTCCAAAACAACGATCGAGCATATGCTAGTCCGGCGATCCCAGGCACTAACACCATATCGTTCGACGACAGTGAAATTCCTCCCCCTACGGCAGGGGGAGGAGACATCGAAAGCCCAGATGTCCCGCTGGTGGTCTCCTTGACCATTGCAACCTACCGAGTAAATAAGATCTTGGTTGACACCGGAAGCTCCTCGAACATCATCTCTAAAAGGACACTGGATCAGATGGCATTGGGTAGAGTCCGATATGGCAGAGTGCACACCTCCATATTAGGATTCGGAGGAGGAACTGTTCGACCCCTCGGAAGTATCATGTCACATGTCTCTCTCGGTACCTTTCCGGCAAGGGTGACACAAGAAGTCCGCTTTGTGGTGGTCGAACAAACTTTCGACTACAGTGCCATCTTCGGACGCCCAGGTCTCAACCAGTTCCGAGCTGTTTCATCTACTCTCCACAACAGGATGAAGTTCCCAACGGCCTTCGGAGTCGGACAAGAGCTCGGAAATGTCAGAGAAGCTTGGGAATGCTATATCATGTCCACAAGAAGGGCGTCTGCGCCCGTGCTGACAGTCACAGTGACTCCCGACGCGCCTACTATCCTCCCACCCAGAAAGGAGGACTCACAAGTCGAAATAGGAAGCCAGAAGGAAAAATTTCCTAGAACAACGCGAATTGAGCCCCATGAGACCCTTAAAGAGATCGAAATTATTGCTGGCGATCTCGAGAAGAAAACTAGGATCGGGACCGAAATGAATGCAGAAGTAGAAATGAAGCTCGTCGCTTGTCTCCGAGACAACAGCGACGTGTTCGCCTGGAGTACCGACGACCTGAGGGGGATCGACCCACAGGTTACAGTTCACCGTCTAAACATGGATCCTTCGGTCAAATACATCCGACAGAAAAGGAAAGACTTTGGCCCCATCAAGGATGCAATCATATCCGCCGAAGTCGATCGACTCCTAAAGGCAGGACACATCGAGGAAGTCCGCTACTCTGACTGGGTTTGCAACGTCGTTCTGGTCGAAAAATCGCCAGGCAAATGGCGGATGTGTAATGACTTCACAAGGTTGAATAAATTTTGCCCCAAGGATCCGTATCCATTGCCACGGATAGATCAACTGGTTGACTCTACCTCCGGATGCGCGCTGCTGAGCTTCATGGACGCATACCAAGGCTTCTATCAAATTCGGATGGCCAGGGAGGACGTTAAGAAAACGGCCTTCTTCGCGGCAGGAGGAGTTTACTGCTTCAAGGTGATGCCATTCGGACTGAAGAACGCGGGAGCCACCTACCAGCGACTGGTAAACCAAATGTTCAAAGAGGAGATCGGAAAGACGATGGAAGTCTACGTGGACGACATGCTCGTTAAAAGTAAGACTGAGGAAGAACACATTGAGCATCTCAACAATTGCTTTTCCATCCTGCGAAAGTATGGGATGAAACTGAATCCGGAAAAATGCACTTTTGGAGTGAAGGGAGGAAAATTCCTCGGATACATGGTCACGGAAAGGGGAATCAGCGCCAATCCCGAGAAAATCAAGGCGATCCTGGATCTGCCACACCCGAAAACCCTCAACGAGGTACAGCGGCTCATAGGAAGACTCATGTCCTTAAGCCGTTTTATTTCCCGGTCAGCCGAGAAAAATCTTCCGTTCTTCAAAACCCTCCGGAAAGGAGAGAACTTTGTGTGGACCGCGGAATGTTCTGAGGCTTTCGAAAAATTGAAAGAATACCTCCATTCCCCTCCACTGCTCTCCAAGCCCGTCGAGGGAGAACCACTCTACCTCTACCTAGCGATTACGGAAGAGGCAATGAGTTCCGTCCTAATACGGATTCAAGCTAACGAGCATTTGCCGATCTACTATCTTAGCAAAGCCCTTGCTGGGGCGGAGACAAGATATGTGAAGATCGAGAAACTCGCATACGCTTTGGTTTACACCGCCAGACGGTTAAAACCTTACTTTAAATCTCACAAAATAGTGGTACTAACTACGGAACCTTTGAAACAGGTCCTAGGAAAGCCCGACCAATCTGGACGACTCTCTAAGTGGGCGATCGAGCTCAGCGAATACGACATTTGCTACCAGGCTCCGTCAGCCAAAAAGGCTCAAGTCCTCGTCGACTTCTTGGCGGATTACCCAGAAAAAGATTCGGAGAAAGTCCCTGACAAGCTAGTGTTCGAGTGCTTAATCACCAAACATGTAGTCCGAAATCCAGCCTCT